>OW387777.2:5980000-8380000 GCA_936446665.2 Synanthedon andrenaeformis | reverse complement strand
CCGATGACCCTCCCCATCGAAAGCAATGAAATACACAAGATAGTGGGCCAGATGGGAATGGACACAATAAAATTTAGATTGTCGATATTTATTGAAGATTGACCCCTGTCGTTTATAAAATATTGTGTCACGAAAAGTGTGTCTCAGGCAAAAATATTTTTATAAAAAGTAAAATAAACACATGTTATAAATATCTACTTTTAAATCTACTTCTTTAATACCAATATGTTAGTAAAAAGATGTTTATTTCTTTTATAAAACTTCGAACTCATTTCTTCGTACGTAATAAGTAAGAATCCGCTAATCCGAAAAGAATGGTTCTTTGATTAAAGATTAATTTATTTCTAATAAAACGATGGCGGGCTGGGCTTTCTTTTATCTGTCTACACACAATCGACGGCGAAACGAGAGAGGAAGGCAAACAATAAATCCTCCTACATAAAAATTGCAACAACTTTGTTCATAATGCCCATGGAGGCATCATCAAAACTTGTTTCGCACCCTCTCGCCCATTCGTGCAGAGATTACCAATAAATCCAATACGGGATAATTGGCCAGCTTAATTCTGTACTATCTTTCTACTTAGTTCAGTCGTCAGAATGTGCCAGCTCAGGCCCCTTGGGAGAGTCCAGTAGCGAGCACAAATACTGGTCAATTGCTACACGAAATTCACACCTTGTGCATTAACTTAAAACTCTTTTTCACTTGTTATTAGTTACACATTTGCAAAACAATGTAAAACTCTTAACGAAGATACTAGTATTGTTAATGAGTTATTTTTGCTTTGCCGTTGCTTTTGAGCTCTGACAGATGCGGTTAGTGACTCACGTGAAGAACACATATTTGTCGATCTCTCTCTTTCGTGCTCTCTCTTTCGTGCTCTGTCTTTCGTGTTCGCCTAATGGATAAAAATTATGAAGTCAAGGGGTGGCAGCGATTTGATATTCCCATCAGACGGCCCTCGGGACCACCGTGACGTGATTGAATGACACGATCGACATTTCATAGACATTCATATGCGGGATAAGTATTCTGATATATTGTTTATGTGACTTTTCTAAACTATGAGATTTCTGTTTATTTATTTTTAAATGTAATAGTTGCTTGCTCAGACTGCTGAATTAGTTTTGAAGTAAAGAAATTGTTATTCTATAGAAAGCATAGGGTCAAGGTATTTGTAGTATATTATTTAGCCAGAACATGGTCTGGCATTGAGTTCCATTCGAATCGTTTAAAGGTTTAAGTGTTTTAGTCATTTAAACGTATTTGAGTTTCATTTGACATAATAATGATATTTGACAATAAAGTTATTTAAACAAATTTAATATGATCAGGTTTGGATTTGGAAAATCGTGGGAGGGCACGCTGCATTTCGCAGTCATTTGAGCAGCCCGTCTGGCGGCAGTAACCACCCCCTTACAGAAGACCACCGTGAAATAAAAGCCACCTATTATCAAGTGGACTGTCAGTATGTCTGTCGAGTCTAACATGAAAAAATATCTACTAGAGAACACTAGAGATATACTTCGACCAGATTCATACACTAGCACAATTATGTAACTACTAGCGACACGGTCCCCGGCTTCGCCCAGGAAAAAACTTATTTGGGTTTCATTATACTACAATATTTTCGTGAAAAATTATTTAACTGATGGTGAAAATCGCATCAAAATCCGTTGCGTGGTTAGGAGGCGTGATCCAACAACAATTATTGAGGGCTTCTTTTAAATATATTAAAATTAATTATATCACATTTTTATGTAGGTACTGAATTTTACCCCAACGACGTAATGGCGGGTAAGAAATTGAAATGTCAGTCAGTGCGGAAAAACTCCGTTCCGAAAAATTAGCCAACAAAATTCCGACAAATAATTAATCTGGAATAATCATACAAAACGTTGCGAGCGGGCCGCGCGGGCATTATTACCATTCATTTCAAATCAGCCGTGTTGAGGAGGGCCGGGGAGGGATGAGGGCCTCGCTCGACCTGAATAAGCATACATTTTCCAATCAGGGCACGTATCATTTAACTCGCTATTAAATTCGACTTCTTCCCTTCGAATTATTATCATGTCAAATGTAAAGATTGTATTTATACCTGTATATCTGTATACAGAAAAAGCCAAACGTACTGTCAAATAATGGTTAGGCCTTATACATATTAGTCTTATTCCCTCTCTCGTTCAGTGCCTCTTCAGTTCTGAAGAGTAGTCGTCAACTTCTTGCACCGGTCTCTGTCGAGAGCCAACTGGAACAGTTGCTCAATTGAGGCAATTCCAGTCCTAACCACGACTTACTCTTTCACCCAGCGTATTTCTTCCCTTCTACCTTACCCCATAAGGATTAACTGAAGCAGACATCTGTAATGTAAAAAAAAGCATTAGACCCAGTCATTATCATTTATTGTGTATAATAATTGTTAAGTGTAATTGTTATATATTTTATTTCAAACGTAACAAAAAGTATTGTATCCTGAGTTTCTTTCTTTTTTTTTAACCAGGTTTGTCATAACCTTGGCTGTTTTTTTCCGAAATCGTGGTAAAATATATAATGACCATTAAAATTACATGGGATTAAACCATTACACATGTTAGCAAAGAAACAATCAGCTCGTCTTTGCAAACATCCCAGAAGCCTTTGCAAGCACTACAGAAGCGGGGCAGCCTCAAAATCGTTCTGAACTCTGTTAAATTGGACACGAAAGGCGCTGTAATCTTTTTTGTGTAATTTGCCCACAGAGCACAAGTACAACGATGCTTTAAATAATTTCAGCTTTACATTTTTGGAACATCGCGCAAACCTGCGACCTAGCATAATTCGCCCTTATGGACAGCGCCCTTCGTTCTCTGTGTACGCATCCACGTGGATATGCGTATACAGTATATAGATCCCATGTACACGTGTTCATAATTTTCGACGTTGATTAAGAGTTGTATAATTTTGTACAAAGACGGAGCAGGAAATTCGCAAGTCTCTCCGAATTACAATTTATTGTGTGGTAACCATTCAGTCGGCGAGAAAAGGGAATGCGGATGGTTCGTTATACAGTGAAATACTTTTCATAAACGCCGTCATAACATTCATGCTTAAGACCTTTTACGGTAATTACTTGCTCTCCGAGTTCCTGACGTGGGGTGAATTAGAGAATTAAAATTTCATGAAAGAAGTCTTGGTTTTTTCTTGTAAACTCTGTTATAGTTAGCTGTGTATGAAAAACCTTTTGGTCGCTCTGTGGATCAACCCTTTCAAAGATACAATGTGTTAAATCATTGAGACTGGAAAATTAGCAGCGAAAATAAAAATGTTTGCTACATGGTATTGTATTTATTGGGATAGAACAAAATAGAAAGAAAGAAAGAAAGAAAAGAAATTTTATTGAATCAACACAAATAGCACATGCAATACAAGTTTAATAAGAATAATTTTAATCGTATTAGCAATAGTACCATACTTGCCAGTGCATGCACCAGTGTCTCGACCCAAATAGGCACCCAACTCAGCATATGCTGTGTGTGCTACAAGTCACACACAGCGCTGATCTTCCGCTGGGGACCTCATGGTCGGCTTCACGGACGCCCGCCCAAGTCCATAACATTACACATAAATAATATATATCACTAGACTAGAGAAATATATAGCAGTCCCTAATAACATACATAAATGAATAATCACAATATAGTTTTAAATACATTAATTAATTTATACATATATTTTTAATATATTAATTATATATACAGTGTAACCATAAGTGTAAATATAACTACTGACGTTATTCGAACTATGATAGAAAAAATTAGATAATTGATACTTCTGTTTTCAAATTTTCCTGTTGTTTCTGCCGCCTTGAGAAAAAGTTTCAATCTGGTCTTGGGTCTTCAACCCGGTTCAAAATAGAGGTTGATTATAAAATGACTGTAGATAAGTTTGAATTTAGGTATAACGTAAAAATGTGAATTTCATTAGCCTATAAAGTACTTAATAAGCAAAAAATAAAAATAACACCTAAGTTACAAAAAATATCCACGGGTATAACTGCAGTTTTCTTTGGTTTAACTGAGACCGCGTGGTCCGACTACTCAAAAGTCCGAAGACCGATTACCATGATAATCCTATACTTACACGTAGGTATTATTTGTAGTGAATTCAATAATTATTACGTTAATTTGTTTAATTTATTATCATAGTCATAAAAGTTTTTCAAAAACCATCAATCTTTCAGCCACAGTTTTAACACTTCTTAAAACTTCTTTTTATATATTATTTTTGGTTAAAATACACGTCATTTATTCCCTCACCTGTCACTATTGGCATTGCTTACGTTTACCGGGAACGGTAGCTACTTTACCACGACAATTTACCGTTTTTGCCAATGACAATATATGTATATAATTTCACGGTTATAGAAAAAAGAACAATATTGTTTTGTTTTTTTGGGGTTAAAATAAAATTATTTTAAGAATTTCGCTTATCCCTATAACAGTTATATTATTCATTATGTATCTACATTGGACATTATAATATTTTTTATACGACGACCATCCAAATCCATCCAAATGTGTGGGACATGCTTCACGTCCGTCACGGTACGAATGACACCTGTCACGTGACACCGTCACTAGTATCCCCTACTTATTAAATTAATAACGCCGTCATTATGTGTCTAATTGGAGGGGCGATGAGTTCCTCTTTTAACACATTACCTTCACGTTTAACGGGAGCTTTATGAACTGTTTAATTAATATTTCTTATACGTGTTATGTTACAAGAAGAATGATTTAGAATGTGTTAGGGCCGTCACGCCTTTTAAATATTATTATCTTTTTTATGTCATGTGTTCCAACCGGGGAATGTTTACGAGAACCATTTAAAATTTAATTTTACGATTAAAACGACACTTGAACAGTAAAATGGAATGAAATTAAACATTTTTATATTTGTATATTCAGCAATAACATGAAAAATTAAAGTTGTTTGTTGTTCCGGGTTAAGTTTATATCAGAATTAAATTTTCTAAAAATTGATTTAGCGATTTAAACATGAAAATGTCTCAAACAGAGGCGGGAATAGTTGCTATTGCATTCATGGCATTAAAAAGTGTAACACATATTTTTGAAAAAAATCTCTCTAAGAAAAATTTGTGTGACAATAAATATAGATATGGAAAATTTGTTTTTGTAGTCCTCAAACAGTTTCTATAAAGGAAGGTTCTAATTAATACTCGACAGTAAAATTTTAGTTGTTTATAAACATATCATTTTGCTGCCCTGTCGGCGCTTACGGCGAAATTTTACTTAGAAATTTAAGAGATATAATTAAGAATTTTGCAGCGCAATAATTTAGGGATCTGCTAATGAATGATATCAGGTATCAAGTAATTAATGCCTTAAGGGAAATAACATTTATTTTTGTTATGAATTATATAATGTTGTTTGTTTCGTCTTTGCAGGAACTCAGTAATTACTTAGAAAAGGGATAAGTTCATTTACCTGAACAAGTATAACATAATGAGCTATTCATTCTATAAAATTAAGAGACCGACCGCCTCTGTGTATCTCCGCTAACGTCTTCTAAAGTACCTAACAGATTATGATTTTGATCGATATTGATAAACGAGAAATATTTGTGCTAGTTATTGATAAATTAAAAATAAAAATAAAATTAGAAGACAAATTTGCAAGCAATCCAACGGAACGATTAAGTGATATGAAAAATAGAAAATAAAATAAAAAATACATAGGAAAATAAAAATAAATAAATATTAAAAATAATGAAAAAGATACTATAGCAAAAAAATTAAACCACTTGTGCTTATGTATCTTATGAGGGTAAGAGATGTCAGGTCCATTGTTGCATATATTGTCCACCCTTCTATATGTTATTTATTTTTTATTTTTTATTTTTCAAATGACAACGGCATTTGACAACTCATTTTTTTTCACAATAATATTCACATTAGTCTAAATGTGTCTAAAACTTGTACTTAATCAACAAGTATAACGCAAATGTTCACAATGAGAACTGTATGACTGTCACTTACTATTCTTTATGTAAATGCCACCAGACTGAAGTTTATGTTTGCTGAACGCATTGGTCAAACATTACTAAATAAAACAAATACATTATAAGATAACGGCTAACCAAATATTACAAAATACCACTTTAGAAAATAACAAAAAAAAAAGAATTATAAATCATATTCTTTAATTATCAGAAATCTATAGATTCATTATTACAAAAAAACAGTTAAAGAAAAAGAAAAATGCGACCACTCTGATCTCTATTATGCACTTGACTGGCTTTCAAAGACAGTTACAATTACAAATAGCAAGTAATGTGATATAAGAATACGTTTCTTTAACGGATGATTTAACCGACAAATAGGCGTAAGTTGTGAACAATTGTGAAGACCTTGACGAGCGGTGTATATTTCGCTGGCCGACAGTGTAAGAGTCGTTGTTGAGGCCCTACAATCGCGAGCGTGATACAAATATACACATAATTTTAATGCCGGGGGTGAAGCATTAAAAGTCAGGGATCAAATACCTTTAATTCTACAGGAGAAAACTATGGAGTCACTTTTTATTTTATTTTTGTTAATATCATTATCGTCTTAGCCGTAGGACATCCACTGTTGTACATAGGCCTCCCCTATAATTTTCCAAAAATACCGATCAGAAGCAGCCTAGATCCACCGTCAGGTCAGGTCGTCAGTCCACCTTTTGGGTGGACTTATTGCGCTGCGTTTGCTGGTCGTGGCCTTCACTCGAGAACCTTCCGGCCCCAGTCGCCGTCGGCACTATGTGTCCTGCCCACTGCCACTTCAACTTACTAATCCGCCGGGTTGTCGGTAACTTTCGTTCGTCCGAAAGTATTAACAATAAAATATACGCCACTAGCTTCCGCATGCGACTTCGTCCGTTTAACTTTATAAAATATAGCTTATCTCTCAAGTTGGATCAAATGCACACAGTGTGCAAAATTTTATTAAAATCGGTTCAGTAGTTTAGGAGTCGACAAACAACGTGACACGAAATTTATATATAGGTATACCAAATATTATAAAGAAGCTATAAGTAACGAATGCAATTTTTTTTTGTTTGCTTAACAACAACAACATGTATATAACATGTATAGAGTATAAAAGCGCGCAAGCAACACCATATTCTGTGCTGCAAGTGCGCTGCCAACTACAACAGGATAAGGGATTGCGAAGGTATAAGGAAACAGGCTCTGACATCTCTAACTCACTCACCGGAACCCATTAGCACACATACTCTTGTTCTGGTCTTCTGTAAGGGAGTGGTTACTGCCACCAGACGGGCTGCCCAAATGACTGCGAAATGCAGTGTGGCCTGGCAGTATTTTCAAATCCATACCAGAGCCAACTTTGAAAATTTCATTAGTTCAACAGTTTAGGAACATTACAGTGTTAAAATAAATATGACGGATGGAGACTCCATTGTTTTTTGAAGGGATATGTCGAAGGCATAAACGGACGGGCGCACGCGACGCGCCCGCTTACCTATTGTTACGCCATTCCCTGTTCACTTTTTAATCTCCAGTCATATTCGCTAATTACGCTAGTTTTGTTTAACAATTGTAATATTGCACAGGTAAAGAAAGAAAGAAAGAAAGAAAGTACATTATAAAGTATTAGTATTTTATAATTTATAGAAAAGTGTACCAAAATGGTCTCCGCTCAGTATGTAGTCTTGAAGATTCTAATTTTAATTGTTACAAAAATATTTCACTATACCTACTCAATTTTGAAACATATATTTGAATTAAAAACATGCACACGCTTAAAATCAAGGCGGTTTTTAACAATCGAACTATTGAACAAAAAATTATATGATTGGCTACATTGGAAATCATATTGTCATAAAATCTGTGCAACATATATATATGGTATATTAGACACTAGTGCTCTTAAATATGGCATAATTAACATTTTTATTTTAAAATCTATTTTAAAAAGTATACTTTTAAATTTTAATTTTGATCTGTAAGCGGTTAACTGCCAAACTATGGCTACTCGGTTTATGAGATAAACATGGATAAAAGAAATAATGAAAGCTATGTTTCCAGCCTAAAATATATATATTTTACGTAATTATATTTGTTTGTATATAACTTTGTGTTGTTTTAAAGAATACTATGACATTAAATTTTTGCAAAGAGTAGCAATGTGTTTGCGGTGCCTAGACGGATGCGTGCTTACTCGGCGAAATCACAAGGTATTTATCTATCATCAAATATTCAGACTAAATCCGCTCACATACATATTACGCATTCGTCAATAGGGTTTGAGCCGTCACCCTTTTAATTTAGAGTTGGACGAGGGGTCATTAAACAATAAAGTGTTGATTAAAAGCCCCCATACGCACGGCAGGCGGGTGGCGCGTACATTGCGAATAACTGCGCTTCCTGCATTCGACCCATTATTTTATCACCGATGATTGGCACCGGCTCGTCACTCAACTCGAGTGCCCTCTGCGATGCGCCGATCTTCCTGCGCCTACCAGTACACCAACAAACTGTTAACTCAAGGCCACTGTCCGATATCAAAAGTTAAATAGAGAAGTTTGACAAGCCCGTTAGATGAGTGGTTAGGGTGCTAGCCTAACCTCTGTCTCAAGGATCACGGGTTTGATTCCCGGCGGGTTAACTTAGAAAATGAATTTTTCAAATTTGACTCTAGTCTGGATTTGGCTTTCAAAAGTGGATAACTTAGTCTAAAAATAACTCTTGGACTTCAAATATTTCACAATGATGAAATATGTTAAACATTATAGTATTTGAGAAAGCATTGTATAGTAATTACAATTAAAATAAAAGAATGTGCACAGTTTCCTAAATTCTACTATCACGCAGTAATGAAGCTACAATATGATTTTGGGCACAGCATACATGTATGAACAAAGTTCCAAAAAAATAACAATTTCTTTGACAAATGAATATTCGAATACAATTATGGAAACTATCCTAGTCATATTTAAAACTTTTAGGTTTAATATAATGAAATTTAATATGGAGATAGATTCTATATCTACATTTTATGTAGCTAAAACTGCTGACAAAAGCTACTCTTTTGTTATAAGCTTAAGCTTAGGATAAGATGTAGTAAGTTCAACGATATTTGATTGGTGGCTGATAAACTATTGCTCTCCACTGCACGTGTGAGACTAGCAGATAATTGCACGAGATAAAGATATGGGGTGGAATGTACTCGGACTTCATTGGCAGGTCTATTTTCGCTTTTGGCATTATACTTTACAACAAAGTAGCTTATGCTCATAATACGTTTGAGACAAAACTAAACTTTTGTTTGTGGACGTTTGAATTCGGAACTAATCAACCCACTTCAAGAAAGGTCTGTTTTTATAAATTGATAGAGTATCGTGTTTGTTTTGCTAAATAAAACAACTAACATTTTATAGTTAGTTATGATTACCTTATAACCACCGTATAACCTCTACAGAAATCAGCTGAAAAAAACACTTTTTTTTAAATTAATGTATATTTTCGGCAGGTTTTGTAGTTTTTGACGTGAAGTAAGGTTCAATTTAAGAGTAGCCAAGAAAATGAGACTACACGCAGTTTCTAAAAAGAAAATTAAACTGAAAGGGTCTAAGTAGTCTTTCACTGGAGCCATTAATTTTGAATAAAAACCTATACAACCTAAATTACTTGGTTTGTCTTTGCATACTGTAATATCAGTTGGTACTAATGTGTTGGAATGATGGATGATTTGATACTTACATTGTAACGTTATAGTATTTCAAAGATTTCATAGATTTATAGGAACTAAACATTGCCAAGTGTTTCGATTACTGTCACCTAGAATATTCATCCTACTTACGTAATTAGATAGAATAGTTGATGTGGGAATGTAGTTTGTGTAAACTTCAAAATAATTTACTAGCTAAGATGTTTCGATACTTAACATTAAAAATGAAACCTGAAGAAGCTTGAAATGAATCAGTGCACCTGCATCAATACTAGTTGCTCTTAGGCGATGGCAGCCATCTACCGCCAGGAGCACCATCAGAAACTGATGTCGTCAGCAATTTGTCAAACAATGTTAACAAATTACCGACGAAAAGACCAGTTTATCTTAGCTGATTAAAGTGCAAACGCGTTATATGGAATGTATTTCGTATACTGTGATCATCTGGAAAAATCCATTTATGGAAATTGTATACCAATCGTTAAAAAGAGAACCGTCCTGTTAACAGATTTTAAATCATTGCCGTCACCGGCCGCCATTGTAACGTCAAGTTAGTTCAAAAGCGGTCGTTCCAGTCGAACAAAATGATCTTCGTTGGATCGGTGCGCTGGTTCCACACCTCGCGGATCAATAGATCTCATTCAAATAATAATAAGGAGTTATAGATCAACTGTAGGGGGCTGTCAGCTGAGAGAAGCGATGGCAGGCGAGGGCTGACGCGCATACACTGAGCGCCTTCTTGCTCCACTCCTTTTACTATGTTTACGTATGGAAATGGATATTTATTTTACGTCCACAGTCCGCTATAGTCGTCTGTGGTGATCGCCGAAGATGATAACGCTCCGATTTATATATTTCACTCGATGATTGGTAGCTGCTACTTCGCTCGCCATACAACTGCCAGACGTGCGTGTCTGCTTATACAGGACGTTTGCTATGTCAACCATCAAATATTTCCCTAAATTTTTGAAGTGATACTTCTTTGTGTGAGATTACAGTAAAATTTCAACGCCGTGTACGCGTAACGATTCAGTGTAACGATCACGTGTAACGTAACTTCATGTAAAGTTTGTGCATGACATCTACCGCTTACTATATATTTGATCGCCAAAGAAGTCACTTTTGACAGGCTTACTCTATACATGAGCACGTTTTTTTTTAACTGATAAACATATAATAATATCTGTTAGGAATATTTTAAATTTCCATGCCCTATTTCTAAATTAAATAACCCGTAGGAATAGACAAATAATAAAGAAAGATCCAGTATTAGTTGATAATGGTGAAAAATACAAGATTTGGAGTATTTTTCAATAAAATACTCCAGTTTTCATAACAACCTGTATCAGCCTAAAAGAATGCAAAATCGGTCATTCAACATAAAACTTACTCGTGATTCGTCGCATAAAGTTGAATGATTGACTGACTGTATGAATGAAACTATTTTTTATATAGATACTTATTACATTTTATATGCGATTTATACGCATTATTATAAACCTCATTAATAAATTACTCTATCTGAGAGATAAATTAAAAAAGAACCTTAGACGGTATATTATAAGTATTGATTTATCAGTGGTACCTACGTAGATTCAACGCAGACTAAGTTAAGGTTAAGTGAGTCAATTTATTTATCTGGTTTTGTTTCCACTTCTCTCTGGATTCTTTTTATTTTTCTTTAAAAACGTGGCTCTGGTAAGAGATTTAAAATTTATAACGCGGCTATGTCACGTCTCGGGTTAATTAGGTATGGCGCGGGAGCAAACGGGGAGCAAGGCGTGCTCCCGCGCACCCTATTATTTGCACCATTATTTACACGTCTGCACACGTGAATGAATTTACATTTTCTCTTAACTATTTTAAAATGGCGGTGTATTTACTATTAGCTATCTACCCGCAGCTTTTCACGCATTAACTAACAAATCAGTCACCCATGTTGTTACCTAACCACATGTTCGTCTTAATAAATTTCGTAAATATGTGACCAGTAAAATTTTGCTTATCTTAGTTACTTTACCACTTTCCCTCTTCAATTGATTGAATTTTGCAACAAAAATAATATACGTATTTTATTGATTAATAAAACAAGTAATTAATAATAACGCAATTATATTATAAGCTGCTGTTAAGTTGTTGTTACTATTAAATTTTATACAGAATGGACCAAAAAATATAATAGTATTATATATACATACAAACTTACTCTATCTAACAGATATTTCTTATTTGTAAGATAAACTTTTTGGGACAGCAGATATTTTGGGACAAATATATAAAAACTTAACCAATATCATCGTATAACTTCACCCCAAGTGAAAAAGCAAAATGTAAACGAAAAGGTTACTAAATTCTTTTGTAATAACATTTTTTTCTTACTTCATAGACAAATTTCCAAAATATTACTCACAAAATTTGAATAAACTAAAAATAAAGCATAATGATTATTGCTTTTTGATACAACGTATCTGCTTTTGATGCTGGTCGGCGGCGTCTCAGTGTTTGCTGGCTACTTATAAATTTCAACTAATAACTGTTACACATTAAAGGTGATTTAATAGCTGCGATTAAGGGTTTATATTATGAAAGGTTAATAAAGTAGGACGCCGCGACGAGCACATATTTATAACATTAATTGGTATACGGTGATAAGTTGCGACTTGCGAGGAGCCAGTGGCTCATCATTAAGATAATATGCAAATACTTAAAGGAAAAGTTGCAATAAATTCTTGGGGCGAGACACTTCGGATCACCTTTGATTGATTCACAATTGATAACATTTATAAATGTTACTTTGCCAATGTGGCCACAATTATAAGTTAAGAGCACCTTAGATAAAATACCTTCAATCTAAGGAATAATAGCATTTGCCATTTAAACAATTGTTAAATCTCGAGTCGTAATCGGACGCTTAGCGGTGTGTGTCGAATTCCGGGAGTAATTTTAAATTGAAATATTGTTCTCTGGATTACACTGAGATTCAATGGTCTGAATACGTGTACAAAGTTTTTATTATTTTAGATTAAAATATCAAAATTAACCTATATAATG
Organism: Synanthedon andrenaeformis; assembly: GCA_936446665.2. Taxonomy (NCBI): domain Eukaryota; kingdom Metazoa; phylum Arthropoda; class Insecta; order Lepidoptera; family Sesiidae; genus Synanthedon; species Synanthedon andrenaeformis. The sequence continues at coordinate 8,367,219 of OW387777.2, read as the reverse complement.
AGCTTACGATAGAAAGAAGAAATAATATAAAATATTTACATATGAGTGCTGGGTCTAGAGATTTAGGATGGTTTCAGAAACACAATTTCTTCAATATCAGAATTAATTAAAATGGCTTATTATATTTTTGAACAACACACAAAGATCTCTTCAAATATTATATTATCTATTATATTTTTAATAAGTACCGTATTTTCTTATATATGTAAATTATATGTAATTTAAATTTAAATTTGTAATTTAAGGCATATTATGTATGTAGAGTCAGTATATAGAGTCTACATACTGTGTTATTCCGATAAAAATTAGAATGTTTCAATATGTTTTTATACTCTTTAGTACAGTCGTACTACGAATTTTATGCTAACAATAATTCCTTTAGAGGCACGTATGCGATTAGATTTTTGCAGTACAATGGGCCAGGCTGCTCGTGGCGACCCCTGCGCCGGCGTCGCATATTTACATCTCACTTGTGGCTAACTAGCTGCGCCACGCCTCGACCAATCTATTCTAAGGAAATGTCGGCCGGCGCACGAAACAATTCTACCATTTACCGTAATATCTGCATACAAATGTTTGGGAACTTCGTTTCGGTATGTGTGGGTATGTGACCGAGGACTTACACCTTATTTACTCCGCGTGTGAATAGTTCACTTTATCAGAATACTCCCGTCGATTGCTTTACTTTTGATGATCTCAAATGGATTTTAATGGAGTAATTCATGAAATTACTAGTAAACAAGTAATCTTAAGTTTCTTATACAGTAAACTGATTTATTGTACAATAATACTTCTAAGGTTCTGAATTTTGGACTTCTAAACTCCAGAAATACGTCCGAGGCGACAACTTGTTCTTTTTTTATTATTTTTTATCAGTCATTTCATGTCCATAATTAAAGATTATCTATCTATTAGACTGTATATCTAATGGAGACGAGTGTGTATAGAGATAGATTTTTTTATCTGAAATGAAAAAACAAAATTACTTATCTGTATTTTAAATGAATTCTGTTGGAATTTTTAAAGTAAATGAATAGACGTCTAATTTTATATTAATTAGTTAAGGGGCGATGAAGAAATAAATAAAGAGGGCGAAATAACAAAATTGTACCAACATGTAAGTCAATGTCGCTCTCCTGACAAAAGCAGACGAACGGCAAATTTTGCCATTGGAAAGCACGTAATGTAAATTCTATTATTACGGTCTTTTATTTTTCAATTACGACCCCCTCCGGCCCCGAGGCAGGAGCTACGGCTACGGTGAACTTTGCTAGACTAGGTTTTTATATTTTCGTTGATTTATTTATTTATTTCTGTTTAGATGAAAACTTATCTGAATAAATTCTCAACAAATGCTGTCTGCAAATTATATGTATAGATTATGTATGTGTGTTTAGGCATTGTTATGACTTCAATTTATACTAAGTAAGAAAAAGTTACAATATTATATTACAAAAAATACGGTTATTGTCGTAACATAAAGTAAACAGGAAACTGGAGCAGTTTTTTTTTGTCAATGAAAATGTCGGCAAGCAGGCTGACGGTCCACTTGATAGTAGTTGGCTACCGTTGCTTATTAACACGAGCAATTCCAACGGTTTCTCCAATCACTCTGCCACCTTAGAAGAATAGAGGATAAGGAATAGGAGGCATAGGGATATGGGCTCTAGCATCCTTTTCTCACACAGCGAAAGGCGACAGCACTTGCTGTTATTTTACTATTTTACTCTTAAAATAAGGGGTTGGTTACTGCCACTAGAAGAGCTGCCCACCTTATGATTGAAATAGGCGTTGTGATCCACCATAACTAAAATGTAGTCTAGTCTTCTAGTAAACATCTAGTCTGTGGGACTTACAGCAGATAGTATAGCGTGTTTGGGTTACCTATAGCTTCTAGTAACAATTTACAAATAAAATTACATTGATCTGCAACATATGGGTGGTCTTTATTACTGAATAGAGACATCTATTTCTAGTTTTAAAAACAAAACTTTAAATTACTTATCATATCTAATTGTAGTTTTGAGTGAGCCATAACAAGCTGGTTGTACAACAGCACTCCATTAAGTTAACACCTCATGCATATGTTTTGTCACGCGATGTGCTGATGACAAACAACATTGGAGCTATAAACCGTGGGTAATAATCGACTCCCTCGGTACCACTCACCGGTCAAATTAAATCATTTCTATTTCGTCAGTGATTGTAACCACGCAATATGAACGTTATCAAACAGTGGATCCAAAATAATAATAATAGTAATAATTATTACTATCTTTTAGCTAACTTTTAAAACTATCTTTTAGCTGACTAACTTTTAAAACTATCTTTTAGCTGACTAACTTTTAAAACAGTACGAGTTATATAACTATCCTTAGCTATTTGATTATATAAACCTTGTACGTACATACTTGTACGTTCCTTGTTGTTGACGATCCTTGTAGTCGTCACTGTTCCAAACTAAATGAAAAATTAATAATAACTTTAGATCGATAAACTAAGCAAGTACCACCTAGCTTATGAGGTGATCCTCAGTTAATATGCAGTTAATGCAGAATGAAAAAATAATAGCGAACCAAAAGAGAGGTAAGAAGTAAATTATATTTGTTTATTTTCTTATGTAAAGGACGTCAGACCGGCTGACGGTCCACTTGATGATATGTGGCTACCGTCGCGTAGCATAGTTAGTATTAAGAATAAGGGAATAAGAAGGAATAGGCAAATTGTGTGTTTATTCTGACATTGCTGTAATGAGCTTTGATAAAGAAATGAGAATTGAATGACTGAGGAAGTATAGGTTCAGTACCTACACATTCTTATCCAATAAATTCTTCCATTCTGTATTTCAAATTAAACTGTCAATGGCATGATTTATAGTAGTTACGTGTAGTTTTCGTGTTAGTTTGTAATAAAGTTTCGGTATTTCCATAGAAAGCAATGTTTCTAACAGTTCCTTGTTTATCCAGGAGATTCACAGTTGAGTATTGTACGTTATGTTGTAATGGTAAGTAGGAGCGGGTTATTAAATGAGCAAGAAATAGATCGAGTGATCCATCGCGTATCTGTTATAAATCTAAACAAAACGAGAACATAAAATTTTATTCGAAACGACCACTTGTTAACGTACGTACATAATTTGTTATCCGTTTGTGCCGAACAATTTCACAACGACTCACCGCGCCGGATCACGTACTCTCAACTGAAATCCACGTCGAAAACATAAACTATTTACTGACTATTCAATATTCAATACGCGATTGCAAAATACGCCAAATTATTGCATTAGTAGTGAACAGGGATTCCCGATATTGTGGTTCAGCGATCGGCTGTCGGCACAACGCGATATGCGGCATAAATAATTTAATAATTCGCAATACGGAATTTACCATACGAAGTGTCGTACCGTTCGTCTGCTTGGTATTCAATATGAGTATTCGATTCTCATACTGCTGTCGCCCGAAGCAACATATGAACAATGCGCTCACACCAAATGAAACGATGGCTTCCGTCCGACTCGCAAGGTTTATTTTGTTAGTAGCCGCGTCCACTTGACGAGGCACCTTTCAAATTGCATGTGTTAATATGTAGGTGAATAAAGCACGTCTGTACATTTCAATATCGGGAACATCCGTGTTATACGCGTGACCTTGCAAATCACAGCCTGCTTTCCAAACGACTTCACAGAATCGTCCACCGGCGTCTGTGTTACGCCACCAACGCTTTGTTAGAATATCTTATTAGCTTGTTAATTCTTTCGACAATAACCTGTCATGTTATTTATAACATTGTTTAAAATTGTTCTATATGTAAATAGATTGAAGAACAATTTGCATTGTATGTTTTAGAGCTTACCGAAAAAGTTGCAGCTTGATAATGTCCCTTAAACAAATATTTAAGCACTTTCCAAGGCTGTTATAGAATTAGGTGCGAGAGGAATCGATTACACACTTGGTTCATTTTCTTATTATTTTTGTAATCAAAATCAAAATATTTATTTATCAATTAGGTTTCTCCAAGAAACTCTTATGATCGTCATTATAAATTTAAATTCTAATTTACCTACCTTTAAATTTACCAGGGTTTGGGAAAAAAGCCAAGATGATGATCCTGAGAAGAAACCCCGAAAGAAACTCAGGATACTATTCTTTTTGTCATCTTTAAAATATAAAATTACAACAATTAGGTACACTTATTACAAACAAAATCAAAGTAAATTCTTATTCTTGGATGATTTCTCAGTTAGTGCAATCTGATTTCAAAGCAAGATGCTTTCTCTGTTTTGTAACATTTGCTTGTAATATAAAAATTCATTTAGTGATGGCAGGGCACACTGCGTTTTGTCCAAAATCATATTGATTGCGATCAGAAGAAAGAGGGTGGCACAGAGAAGTCTGTGGCACACTAGGTGTGGCGGTACCAACAGCATTCTGAAGACACAGATGGGGAAAACATAAATGGGGTTGTCTTCCCTATTAAAACATTGTGAATGATAATTTATATAACAAAATAGACCATTATTTTATAGTAATATAATACTGCTAATTTTAGCTAACTTTATTGCACATTTTTCAGTTTATGATATTATTAAAATAATGATATAAATCATTATTTTAATTATAATGTAATAAAACTATTAGAACATAAAAGATTTTTAAAGTTTTGAAGTTGTCCATGAATCGAACAAACCTTTAATTAACCTTTGGCGATAGCTTATTAACATTTTAAAATTATAAACAGTCTAAAATTATTAGTCAGTGACTTTACTGACGATTATTTTAAAAATAAGTTATTTTGGAAATAATAGACTAAAAGACTGTTCAAAACTTGAATTTCTTGGTGAAATATTGAAATAATGCATGTGCCTTACCAACCCTGTGGTTGTTATTATTCAATACTTAGTTAATTTTTAACAGTATCAATACTTAACTGTTAAAATCTAACTGCTATTATACATCAGTGGAAAGTCATGATTGTTTCGTAAAAACGATATTCTAATTTAAACGTACGAATCATATTTATTAGACCATTAAACAGATTAAGTGGAAACTGTACACGAATGATGTCACGATGATTTTGTAAGCCAACAATCGGTAGCATTAAGCAAGCAGACGATGCCGTTACGTGAAATATAAATAAATGTGTGTAAACAGTGCTTCATTGCTATTCAGAAATCATTGGACCGTTTGGACACAGGTCGACAATAACTCCCTTTGTTGAGGTATGTCCGCAATCAACTGTTCCCAGGGTCATAAAACAAATTGTGATATGTAATATGGAAAGCATGTGCCGGATTTGTAGGCACAGCAGCAGCGACGATAATAATGATTTCATCATTTGCATTCTGATTCGATTGGCCTCACGAAACAATTAGAAATTTAAACAGTGTTTAAAACGCACACATTCAAATTGATTGTTATAAAATTAATCTCTATATGTCTAATAATTTATGTAAATGATAATAAAAGTAAAAATGCTTGAATGTAGGTATATGATTCAAACACGTATACACTGAAAGGATTTCAAAGAAACTTTATACACATTTAGTAAAAAAATTATTGTATCTATAAAAAAGAGATTATTACATAAATTAGAGATATTACTTAGTCTTTACTTAGTATCAATAATAATGTGAAAGTTCTGTTTCAATTACAAAGTATACTGAAGGGCACAAAGAATAACTTACATGGGCAACGATTTGAGACGACTTGGGTAAATTATAAGTAATATTAATAACAAACTATCTTATCTTTCTGTTTGAAAATATTGAAAGACATAATTTCTCATAACCCGAAATAGTGCCTTTATAATGGCCTATCCATTTTACGTTAAAAGCTTAAATATAACTTCATATCTTAATTGCTGCAATAAAAGTATACACTCTAAAACCTTATAACATCCTTCGTTGAAAAATGTGTTCACAAAAAATGTTAATAAAGGACAGGCGAAGGGAGAAGGTAGACAAATTGGGTAATGCTTACATACGAGCCGATAGCGCAATCCTGCGCCGACTGTTCTCTTCATAGAGATAACACAACCTTTAATAAATTACCAACATGTTTTAATAGTTTTAAAAAACATTCTGCCCTTTGTCACGTCTCGGACAAGAGTAAAAGAATTAAGGTCATCTTTATAAAAAAGAAACCTGCTAGTTTATAATACTAGTATGTGGATAGAAGAGAGGTTAAATTAATTTTCAATGACTTGCTAACAGTTCAAATTTTAATTGTACATCGTGAGCTTGGAACGGCGAGTGTCCCGAAGGAGCAAAACAATTATAAGAGACAATTTCTCTAGTAGCCAATAGAAATTATGTTGGTGGCAATGAGTAAGAACACGAGACGCAGAGGCAGAGCGGTGGCGGTGTGGTGCCTCGTGTTGTCGCCTAATGAGGTCGCTTGCTTCTTTTATTTATGTGACAAATGTAAATTGTTGGTCCTTAAGTTTGTTTTTAGCGAATCTTTCGCGAATATTTAGTGTGTGGACTCTCAACCATACACGTCGGGTGAATTTTCAATTACACATTTTTCTAAGTCGCCGAGACAATAAACATGTCATAGACACGGTTCATGCACGCGTGTAATGTTGAAACTGTATACATGTGCGTGAGATGTATTTTCTTTGGCGAATATATCGGTGAGTGTAGTTATCCGGAGGATTATATTTATCGTTTACGGTCCCGCATACATGTAGACGTGCATAGAGTTTACAAGTTTAGAGCGTGTACGCTAAAATTTATGCTTCAAAGATTTGTTCGCCACAAATAAGGTTGTCAGTGTCTCTTATCTAAGGGATCGTTAATTAATTAGAGAAATTGAGCGGCCGCCGCGGCGCACGGGGACCAATAACTCGCAACCCGCCTCGTATCATAGCTCCATTCACTTTTATTTATTTTTACCACTCACGTAAGCAAAATTCAATTCAAATAAGCAATTGTTCACTTCATATAGCACAAATAACAAACGATGACATCATTATTTGTTTATTATAGAAAGCTCACTTGCTATATAAGTTTATATATATATATATAAGTTCGTGTTGCAAATGCGTTAAAAATAACTTTTTTTTTAAATTTCGTTCGTTAACTAAATAGGTTTAGAACAAAAAATAGCAGCCTTAACTGTACTGTAGTCGGCAGCGCACATGCAACACCTGTAGCGTTGCTTGTGTACCTAATAGGCGACGGTAGCCACTTACCATTAAGTGGACCGTCAGCCTGTCTACCTACCTTAACATAAAAAAGTAATAATGGTTACTCGCATTTACGTTAAAATTAAAAAAATCTTGAATACATGCTCTGAGTATAAGACTGTCGATCATTCTGAAACCTCACCCAAACTTGAAAATATTCCATGCCACTTGGATAATAAAAGCGCGATTGTGTATAGTGTTCACTAGTACAGTTTACCTACTAGTGGCTCGCTCCCGGCTTCGCATGGGTGCAATTTTTTATTCAATTCTGCCGATAAATCACCTTACATTGAATAGGTATCAACAGATGGCGCTATGTTAATAATATTATATAATTTGCAAAAAATAATAAACAAAATGAGATATAAACTATCCTATCTTTTAAGTTGGACCAAATTACATATAAATAGTTACAAAATTTTATCAAAATCGGTTCAGTAGTTTGGGAGTTCATCGCGGACAAACATGTGACACGAAATTTATATATATAAAGATAATAATACTGTCCTAATCAGTTTTTTTATGTTTATACATAAACGACAAGGCGTGACAATGTGTTAAAGCACCCTTATCATCACTTACAATCGACTGTGATGAAATGTTAATCGAGGTATTTTATGTGCACTCACTTGGTATTGTCCCAGAGGATACACGTTTTATGGGGTACCAAATAATTGTTATTGGACTAGGCATGACTAGGAAACTTATTAATCAGCATAATTGATAAATATTATGTTAGACGAAAACCCATATATTTTCAAATTAATCTATTACACGAATAGTTACAAATCCGTGCGAATAATTAATGTAACAAATTTATCAATGCATTGATTTTAGTAATATTTGATATATAGGGTAGCTCCATTCCAAATTTTACGTACCTGATATATGATAATTAGATCTACATAAAATTAGGCAGGCTGTTTAACGGTACTTGACTTGGTGGCGTAGCGGTTGGATCTGTTACTAATTTGATCCGTTCCTACGTAACAAGGTTCAAACACACCACCAGCACAGTACTTGTTGAGAGCTTTTTCAAAGAAATTTCGGGTGGCGATGTTATGTCATAACATTGGGTTTTAGCCGGTAGGAGTCGAATCCGGCATAGCCCGAGAGCGTAGGGGACGCTGCCGGGTATCCATGAGGATGTTATAACATAAAAGAAATCTGTCTAACGGTCCTCTTAATTGTATGTATGTATTAGAAAAAAAAAACTGCTGCTGGGACCAGAAGTTTCTCGAATGATGATGATCATCATCATCATTGTTATTGTTTGCATAAACGAAACTAGCATTAATATGCACCAAAACGGTCCGCAATAATGTGATTCTCAAGGTACTGCAAACGTTTTATATTTTATGTATTATTTATACGGAAAGAACACTCAGCTCCGTTAACGTATTCAGCATGGATTTGAGTAAAGCAGAAAAAGCAGCAAACGTCTAATAGTCTAATTGGTCAACAGTCAGAGTATTTGACAAATAGATAAACAGAGATGTACCTTAGAATGAGCACGGCGCGGCGTAGTCGCAGATACAATAAACCGTGCCAATAAAATAGCAGAGCATAGACAAAACGCTACAATAACATCAGAACGGGAACGAATCGCCAGTTTACGACATGAGCGCAACGACCGACTGCTCTACAAATGAATAAGCCATCTGTTCTAATGGCTACAATTAAACATGGTCGTCCGAGTGTCGGTTTAGGTCCTCTTTGCTAGCTATTTGGCTTTAAGAATCGATATGCTCGGTATAACGGCAAAAATCACATAAACACTAACAAGTTAGAACAAAAGCTTGAGAATATAAATTTATGGTTTCAATTTAAAGGTAAAGAATTCACTTTTACGTAGGCATAAAGATCGGTGTACCTAACTCTTTTCAAGTTATTAAAATACGTGCGAAATCATACATTCAAAATGTTTCATCATTACAAACAAAAGAAGGTTTACTAAACTCAATAAACAAATATTTATTCAAAACAAATATAAAAGCTAAGAAGATTACTGAGGCGCTGTTACAATGTTACACTGTACAAAAGTCTAACGTTATAATGTGCTCATGATTGTAGGCCTTTTTGTTTAAAAACTTAGTTTGTTTACATTTGCGTATTAAATCTCTGTGAAATATAAATTATGTAATTTAAACATCAAAGTTAAATCTCCCCTGGTCTATTGGCAACATCCATCACACATTCTCATAAAGAATGCGTACATTAATGTGTTTCCGAGAGAAATATTCCGCTTATATATTAATTTATTCATATTATAAATACACATATAAATCACTTTCATCGTTGCCCAAAGAAATTTTCCGAAGCAAATCATAATTTTATTACATTATCGTTTGCAGTTAACATTGCTTTATGTTAGATAGGACTCCGTCAACCTTTTTTATCGAGTATCCAGTTGCTGTGTATAGAGATCTCTTACTGGGCGGCTGCTTGTTTTTTGAGCCCGCTGACCGCAAACGAGGCCAGCTAAAGCAATCATATATGGCAAACTGTCATAATTAAAGATAATAATGAGCCTTCCTCGATGTTTTATACTGATACAGAGAATCCTCATAACTTAATGTCAAACTGACATACAACATCATGCCTGCACTATAATTAGTAGCGAATAAGTACATACACTTGTTTACAATAGTAATTTGTATTGCATTGTTTTATAATTGCCGCGAGGACAACTAGGAAAGTGGTCAATGCTGACTTTTATTACTTTAAACTTACTTCGTTCACTGCTTTAAATTGGTCCCGGATTGAACAGGGAATGGGAACTAGGGTCACTTACTCACAAACTGAAACATAACACCATAATAATTCTAATTTAATTAATGCGAAAGTGAGTTTGTTTGTTCATAACGCTTCCACGCCTTAACTCAACCGATCATCCGGATGTAATTGATGTAGCTAATCAAACCCCGATTTTGTTATGATCACTTTTTTGAATTACCGGCCCCTTTGGAAACAAGACGTGCATTCACGTCAAGAGGCAAATTTAAGTAGTATTGATAAATTGTTAAAGTGATAAAGTGATAAGTAAATTGATAAAGTGTACGTTATTGTCATGAGTATATTTAATTTAATTTAATCGAGTGCAATCCGTTGTTTCATTGCAAAGGTCTTAAATCATTACAAATAAATGCATTTTTTAATATAAATGTGATCGGAAAGCACGCCGCTGGCTATAGATAGTGAACCTCCACTTACTCGTACCTGACCCGTAATTACCAAGTATTTTATTGCACAATCTCAGAAGTTTTATGTCATTCAATCCACGACTCTTAATTGAATAAGCGACGTGAAATTTACAACCGTCATACGTTTAAGGCGTTCTAGTTAAGAATCTTTGATGTTTCCTATGGGTCATATGTATTCAATAATTTTATCTCCTTTTTTCAACACAAGAAGAAGATTTTATTTGATACAAAAAAAAATTATTTGTAAATAATTGTTTTATTGATTTGAGTTTTTAAAGAGTATAGAGGCAATATTCGATTACATTGCCTCAGAAGCGTATTCCACAAAAAGTGGGAAGCCCGTCTAATCCTTGGGCCACGAAACCAACCCTCGAAGCGAATTCATACAATGTCAGTGTCGAGCGTCCAAAATAAATGTTTGTACACACGGCGCGCTGCAAATTGCACCGAAATGTTTGACGCTCGACGCTGATGCTTGCAAAGCTAAGTTTCGTGGCCCTCGGGTAAGGGCAGATACCTTGAATTTCGAGTTCGAGGGTGGTTTCGATGAGAAAGTAGGAGGCAACGGATCCCATCCCTCAATTCCATTGCCCTTTATCTTATCAAGGATAAAAGAGTTCACTTGTCCCTTCACTTTTTCGTGTTTAAGTGTAGACTACGATAGCTATTTAACATCATATAACACCATCATACATTTCTCAATATGATAACGTTACAATAATAAATATTTTTAATCAGGTGTAAGCTTCTTTATCAATGTACTTTTTAATTTAAAATGTATGGATCTAAACGCATGTTTATGCATCACTCGATATGGTAGCAATTAATTTTTCACATATTTTTTACTATTAATGATAACTGACTTACTAGCGTAGCTTTCCTCATTCGTATCTGTTAATGGGTAACATTTCTTCGAAATATATTACTTATAAGCCCCTGTGCACACAATTTATTGATAAATGACCACTTGAATACCATTTGAAACTAATTTCATTCTTGGAAAAAAAGGGTAAATCACTAATGATAAAACGAGGTTTCGATTAAAGTAGTCGGTTATTCGATTTTTTATTATTTTAAGGTCGGCAGACAGACAGTCCACTTGATGGTAGGTGGCAACCTACTACAATTGTTGCAAGTGCGCTGCCGACTACAGGAGAGAGAATTGGAAAGGGAAAGGAAAATGGGCTCTGGCATCCCTTACTAACTCATCGAAACACAACAGCACAAATACTGTTATTTCACGGTGGTTTTCTGTATTTTGTTTAATGCTGACAACAGGGCGACAACTTTTTGCTTCTATCTACGCTGTTTAAGGAATTATGAATTATAAGCACTTTGAATGAATTATGGTTTTATATGATCTAATTCTTTAAAAAAAAAAAAAAACGGTTTTTTCGGGTGATTGGCGGATCAGATCCGATTTACAATATTGTACACTATCTGCGATGCTGTTATTTGAAGGTAAATTGTAAAAGTTTTTTAAGTGTGCCTGCCTATCCTACGCCTTACATCTGGATGTTTATCATGATTTAACACATAATATGGCATGTGTTCACGGCTCACGCGTCCCGATTACAACGGCTTTTTCTCTATATTAAATTGTTGTCCTACCCATATTTAGTAGGTGGTAAGTGCTAGATAGAAAACCGTAATAATATAAAATTAAAACGGTTTTCCATGTAATCAATCTCTTGACTGTCTGATACATACAAACGGAGTGAATGTAATTCACTTCTAACAAATAATAAATAAACAAAAAAAAATGAAAGTAGAAACTATTAGGTACTTTTATAATATCTAAACCGAGAACAATATGCATATTGAAATAAAAAATACTTTTGAAGAAAGTGAGTGATTTTTTTTTTCAATTTGGCCATTATTGTTTTATTTCTTTTATATTTAAGTATAATTTTTATCTAATATATAAATATTCGTATAAGATTTATATTCGTTTTAAAAGACAAGAAAAACAAAAGATTAATTAAATAACTTGAATATTTTTTTAATACTTAAGGTTAAAAAAAGGTTAGGTATGTAGCGATCTCACACAGTAGGTATAATCAAATCCTCATCTTCGCTACACGGCTAGATGCTGGCCAAAAGCAAACCCATCCGTAATTAAAAAAAATAATACATTATCCTTCTTATATGTCAAGACAGTCTTGTCAAAGTGGTCGTGGACTATGCGGCAAGACTGCTTGCTTGCTTTATGATTATTCGGGCAGTTATTCCTGTCTAGTCACTCGTGAAAAGATCACTCATGGCAGATCTAATTTGGCTACTCTATCTATAGGATCATTTCCAGTTCGGTAATATGTCAAAGATTTTTGTTTTAAAGTGTGGCAGGCAGGATGACGACCCACTTGTTAATAAGCGGCTACCGTTGCCTATATTAAGCTTAAGCAACGCCATATTGTGTAGATTTCCTATAGACTCGGGTAGGATAAAGCGAGGGAACAAAATAAGCCTAAAGAATGAAAGAACTTCAAGGCAATAACACATATCACGTGCTATGTGTTATTGCCATCAAACAGACTACCCAATTTATGACTGCAAAACGCAATGTTCCTTGCCACTATAAGACTTGTGATCGCGGATTAATTTGATATATAACCTATTAACAGTAAATATTATAAATACTAACTGGATTCACCCAATTAAAGACGAATCTCAGCGCAGATCAAATGGCATGCAAAACAAAACCTGACCATATATGAGTAGTTCAACTGAAACGTTTCGATACTTACTTTATAATGTAAAATACCAGCGTGTGGTAGCGTTGAAAAATAAGTTTTTTTTTTTTTAATATATGACTAACTGGCGGTCCGCTCCCGACTTCGCCCGGGTGCATTTTTTTTACGTAAAAACCTTCCCTGATTATCCCTCTATCCATGAGTGAAGACAGAATTAAAATCGGCCCAGCCGTTCTCGAGTTTTGCGCTTAGCAACACATTTAGGGATTCATTTTTATATTATAGATAATTTAATCAATCTTTTTGCTGTTATAGTTTTGCCAGGTGTTAATAAGAGTTTTATTTTTATATTATCCCTCGGGAACAGCAGGTACTTTTCCTGGATGAATGGTATACCCCATGTCTTTTTCTTTATCCATGACCATATTGACCATGTGTATGCAAAATGTCATGATATGAGTAGATAAGGCGTAAAAAGGTAACAGGCAGACAGACAAGTTACTATCACATTTATAATATTAGTAGGTATGGATAAAAGTACATAAGTAGATAGTAATATGTACGTAGAAAAATAATAAATTAACCCTAATATTAAATACATTTTAGTTCAGAATATTTTAACAATATGTAGGTGCCAATTAAATATCTATCAGTTGCTATTTTTATAAAATATAAACCAGAAAATATATCCATTGCATTATTACAATATTATTACATTCTGTTAAATGTAATAATCACGTTGTGGTTTATTTTATTTATTACTACAAAATATTTTAAAATCTTTGAAGTTGAAGTATCTTGAAATTATAAAAAATATTTATTTAAAGTAAATTATTAAGATTATTAGGTCTCCTGTAACCCGATGACTGACGTATCTGAACGTTGAAATGTATGTTGAGTATGAGCTATCGTATTTTTATTATAATGAACATCAAGAGTTGCTCCGCAGCCCAAAAGGCTTGAATATTTGATGACTTTGTTCATATTTTACTCTCATCCAGTGAGACGAAAGCAGACATATAAATCAAAGGCATCTTTGGGAGACGGCGGCCGCTCCGCACGTTTCTGTAATTGCTGCAAAAACACGCCTTGTGCGATTTTTGAGGACGTTGGCAAATTTCAGTATAATTTCTGGAGGTACTATTGCAGTAGGTAGGGTATTTTATAGTATTTTGTTTATCCTTATATGTTTTAGTTTACTAATGACTGTAATCACAAGGGGCGTACATTAATTACGTGAGGCGATTTTGGGGATTTTTCGACCCCCCCTCTCCCCATGGTGAGATGTGGTGAGATTTGGCTCGATCCCCTCCCTCCCCCTAATCTCACGTGAGATTATTCAAAATGCGTATTTTTAGTGTAAATACGTTAATCTGTGCTTGATTGCGCTGGATTTATTAAAAAAAACATAATTTGCTTAATTACTTTTATTTAAGACTAGTCGTGACTATTAGTATTTATGACTATTAAGAACGTAGTCTAGAATGGAACAGCACGTCTGCTCTGTCGTGCGTTTTTGTCATTTGTGCACTAATAGTTGACCAACAGATTGGACTATTCGGGTATAAAATGATTATGTACCGTTTGCATGTGCTTGTGCTAGAAGTGTGGAGAACTTTAGCACAAGCACTGCAGTAACAAGCTGGAGGGGCGCGCATTTTTAGTTTTGTTTATCTATAACGCGACTAGAACCAAGTTTAGTCTTAACGAACATATTAAAAAGAAAACAAATTAAAAAATTAACTTATGAAATTAACTCAATAAATTAACTTATTATTGCTTGGATTGATATTTTATAATTGTAGTGTTATTATTTCTACAATTGGTTTTTTTATTAATTAAATTAAGTACTCGAACTATATTACAATATTTTTGTGTGGGATTTGGCCATATTTTAGTGGAGAAACATGTTTTACTTAATTTAACTCAGTTTTCTCGCAATATTTATACTGTTTCTGGCAAAAAAAATTCACGTGAGATTTGCCGAGACCCACCCTCTCCCCTACATGAGATTGAGTGAGATTTGGCTCAACCCCTTCAAAAACTATATCGGGCATCGGCTAGTTTTTTACTATGTAACTGATATCAACACTGTTCATTACGTGATTATCCGCCTATAATCTATCTACAGGCGCCTATGGAGGTCGAAAACTTAAAAATGGCTAAGGCAGGAAATAGAATAACAGGCACAACTTGTGAAAAACAGTTACAGAAGAAAGAAGAAATATGTTGACGTGTGCCCTTAATAATATGAATTCCAAATATTATACAAGAATTGTTATGTATTTTTAAGACAAACTGCTCTTCTCAAAGGTTCGCTTATCTTTTGTCCGCCATATATTAGGTCCAATAGATATATTTTTTAAATTAACAGCGTGTCAGTAGGCGGGTTGACTGCATTCTGTTCCCGAGCATGATTAGCGAAGTCAGATCTCTCAATGGCCGGCGTTCGCTCGCTCTCGGGAGCGTCATAAATTTCCAATGATTGGATTAATCTGATTTGGATGTCAATTTCGTAAGCAAAGTTCAGGTTCTTTATAAAAGAATAAAAGCATGTTTTCTTCGACTTTATATGTATATTCCATTCTCGACGCATATGAAGGAATATATTAACATTGAGGCGTATATCCGTTTGCGTACGATACAAAATCGCCTTATTGTTTTTGTGGCCAGATTCAATCGTTAACGAAACAAAGAAGATTTATTTGTTCATCATTTTGTCTTATTAAAAATGATGGGTTTTCCCTCATACTATTTCAGAGAGGGAGATGCAAATTTTGGGATTGAATTCATCTGAATACGGTTAATAACGTATTGCTCAGTGTTTTGTATTTTAAAACATTTTACTAACAAAGGCTTTCTTCGCTTTTATATAAATAAATACACATTTTCATAAAAAACATTGCATGATTTAACGATTTAAGGTTGGAAAAAATTAAAAAGACACAAATTTTATTTTAATGTTTGCTGTTCTGTTATATAGCTGTTATATTAACACATTATACTCATGTGTCTTAATATAACAGCCATATAACAGCACACATGTTTTCTAAGACTGTGGTTACTGCCGTTATATCATTCACATTACATAGCATAGGTAGGGTGACATTTGGTCCCCCCCTAGGTGGGCCATGACCTTGTCGTGGTGGGGGGGCTTACCCTCGCCAGTTCCTGGAGAGGAGACCAATAGTAGTACAGGGCCCACACCCTCGGAGTACAGGGCCCACACCCTGTACTCCGAGCGGGCTCCGTTCAGCGGAGCTCGTGGCGGAGTACACCATAGAAGAGGGCCAACTTCGGCGGCTGGGGCGGGACAAGTATCCCTACCCTCTGCTTTCTCGCCAGCTGTCGTCGGGGGAGTGAGTTAGGGATCCTGGGAAACCCGGGGGGTGGACCCAGGTCTTTGCTCACTCGCCGGAGGTGTTGCCGACCCTGGGTCAGCGAAGGGGTCTGTGGGCTACGGTTCCGGTTGAGCCTGCACGTATGCTCCCGTGCGTGCAGCTCCCGGGTAAAATCCGGCCCCCGAAGACTGCCTCACACGGGGTCGAAGAGCCGGTATACGTCGCCGCGGCGGCGTCGTCCGGCTGTTCCGGGCGTCGGAGTAGGGCATCTGCCGTCCGGGACTTGATGAGAGGTGTGGTGACCCATTGATGTTCCTGTGGGTCGCCACAGGAGTGGAACGCAGCCTAGCTGCAAGAGGTGGGTCCGCGAGGACACGGCGGCGCTTTTGCGGCACGGAGACAAGAGATTCCGGGTCTCATATCTGCCGCCGATGGTGGAACATGGGGGTGTTTTAGTGCGGTAGTGCCCAGTGATAAGACGCGTCGCCGGGCGAGTCTCACATAATCCGCAATCCGTAAACTGTGATTTCCCCTCCTCAAAAAAAAAAGGGTGACATTTGGTATTTGAAGTTACTTGAGTCCTACTTGAGACTTGATCGAACTAAAAAATATCGACAAATATAGTACAATATTTAATACCCATGCTGTAACAAAGCGTTACATGCCATAAATAACAATAAAAATAATAATAAATTAATTAATATATATTTTTTTAAATCTATACCTAAAATAATATTACGCCCGGAGTGGCACCGGTAAGTGGCGGTATATTGAAAATTACGCGCTGGTATTGTTTTTATTTTCTGCGACAGGCAGTCGCATAAAAGTCTAAGGGCAAACAGTTCACACCACTCGGCGCAATAGTTGAGTTTTGCGAATTAAATAAATCTAGAAGGCGATATTCGACATTTTTTTTAATTTAATTGTGAGGCTAATCCGCGCTAATTTGAATCTCCCGCGATAGGGTAAGTTTTAAATGGCACACAATTTCTATATATTTTTTAACATATTTTAAAATAGCTTATTTATATTTCTTACATACGCTTAAATATTTTTGTTATATATATATATACATTTTTTTTATTTGCTTTGTTTCGTATTGCTTTATTCATTTTCATATTTATTATTTTGTAAACTCCGTTCTGGTTATGCAACACTGCGGCAATGCTACTGCTGTTAAGCAGGTAATTTCTTCCTGTTGCCGTCGTGGAGTATCCAGATCGGAGGGTAGATGTACCAGAGCGTAATCCCGTGGTACTGTCGATTCCAGGAGTTTTCCACGGGCCGAGTATCCTACGGGCAAAGCATCCCCCGGGCCAAGTATCCCCCGGGTTACTTTTTATACCATCATAGACGGCCAGCTTCGGATTGCACTAGATCCAGCTGCCGGCTGCCATCCAGTCACTGCCACCTATCGCCATCGTGCCTACGCGCATCGGCAGGACACACACCACCTCGACATCACGCCACATATACCACCTTCGTCGGCTGGAACATACAGGGGAGTGCCTGCACTGCGTTGAGGAGACAGATAGGCCGACCACCCACGACCTACACCTATTCGTGTTGCCTACCACAGAGCGTATTAAAAATATTAATTAATTTTGATCACGCCGTTTTATTTTCTTGGTAGGCTACACTGGCGCCCAACCATCTTAAAGCGCGACACTGGCGCCCATAACGTGGTTTGTCTGTTTTCTCATCGTAGTAAGTAGCTAGTATTGCACGGTGGCTTTGTTTTTTTTTTTTTTTAATTTTTTTTGTTGCTTTTTATTATTTTGTAAAACGTTTTTTTTTTGGTTTGCGGTAACTGAAGTGAAACAATTCCTTTTGTAATCCTGTTATTAAAAAATAATAATAATAATAAATTTGTTTAAAGTACAGTCAACAATAAAAATATTTATATTGTAGGTATATAATTTTTTTAAATTGTATTTTTTACTAACAATTTGTAAGGCTTGTTTCACACCAGTTGCATTTATTTTATATTTTGATTTTTTTTATTTTATTTTTTTCATATCATTTTTTTTAATTTTATTTTCATCTTATCAAACCAAAGCGTCATATAATTAGTACAATTGTAAAGAACGGAGTATTAATTTCTTTATCGTTTTGTGTGCTATTTTCAACTTGCCAGCGTTGTTATAAGTATTTCTTCTACTTTATCTTTTCGCGGATTTTTATATATATATTTCGTTTTAGTTTTTTTTAACATAAGATTCTATTTAAATTAAAATGGCCTATCCCGTAAAATTTTTTTCCTTGCAAAAATCCGAGTTGGAGTACGAGGTTGCCGTTAGAGGTGAAACTCCAGCTAGTACAGTTGCTGATCTACGAAAACAGATCAATAAACTTAGCCAACAATATCCATCTGAGGACATTTTGTATTCACACCTGGACCCTCTCGAAGATCTGCAAATTTCATTTGAAATATTAAATAGAATTAGGTCGAGTATCAGCACAAATTGTTTGGATAGAAGTTTTATGGGTCGTATAGAGAATCTTCTTCATCACCTTTATCATAGATTAAACCGAATAGAAGTAGAGAAGGAAGCATTAGAGCGACATCGTGAATGTACCATTCAATTTAAAGAGTGTTTTGAAGAGTTTCAATCTTTGAGTAAAAAGAGTGTTGATCCTCTAATTAGCGCAGGTTCTAGTTCTGAGTCACAAGTCTACCCTACACCAATCAATGTATCAGTAACTTGTGATGGTGGTGTTAGGTCATCCGAATTAAGTAAACTTAGATATGATGGCAAGTCATGCGTGCGTACTTTTATACAACGAGCCAACGAGTTTAGTGAAGCCCGCGGCATAACAGGTACCAAATTGCTCGCATTTGCTACAGAAGTGTTTACTGATGATGCCCTTCACTGGTTCAGGAGTATTAAAGAACAAGTTTCATCTTGGGACGAACTGGTCATCCTCTTAAAGCGAGACTTCGATAAATCTGATTACGATTTTCGGCTTTTGTCTGAGATTCGGTCTAGAACTCAGACTGATACTGAAAATATAACGATTTATTTAGCGGTTATGTCGGGTATGTTTTCGCGTCTTTCCAAACAACTATCGGAAGAGGATAGGCTTGAAATAGTCATGCATAATATTAAAGTATGTTATGCCAGTACAATTGCTTCTGCGTCTGAGATAAAAACCGTTGAGCAATTGCGAACTCTGTGTAGGAATTTTGAAATCGTAGAATCACGACTGATACAGTCTCGTCAGCCGTCAGCTACAACGTTAGTACCAGAATTTAATAATAGGAATAAAGTAAATACATTTAATAAACCAAGGCAGAATTTTAATGAATATAATACAAACTACAACAATTTTAAAAATAAGCAACAAGATACATACCCGAAATCTAAAAGTAGTAATAATGTTAATGATAAATATTTACATGCCATAGCAAAAAATAATTCTCCTCCCGATAATAAAAAATTAGCTTACTGTCCTAGATGTCGTAATCACTCCCATAGTTTGAGAAGCTGTCAGAATACTGAAATTTTATGTTTTAAGTGTGGTCAGAAAGGTGTTAAAAAGCCAGACTGTTCAAAGTGTAGCAATTCAAAAAACTAGTAGTGCAGAATTGTAGCAGCCTATCTTCAACAGAAAGTCGTGTTAATAAAGAAGATTGGGACAAATGGTTGAAAACTGTACGTTTGTTTTTCAACAGTTACAAAATAGCTACAATTCTTAATAGTAAACCTTCAAATGATACGCGACCATATATTAATATTAAAATCAATGACATAACAGTTTCGGGTCTCCTTGATTCGGGATCTGCAGTTACAATACTGGGCAATAATGCACATAATACTTTACTTAGTCGTGGCCTTAAAATTTGTATAGACGATAAAGTATCAATCGTCGCGGCAGGTGGCCAAACTTTTCACAGTATTGGTTACATTGATTTACCAATAGAATTTGAGGATCAGTTTCATATAGTGAAGACATATGTAGTTCCAGAAGTACAATCACCTCTTATACTAGGAATAGATTTCTGGCGCGCATTTCATATATGTCCGAAGTATCTGGGTTCTCTTCAATTATTAGACGTACCACTAATGGATTTAAATGTCACTGGTTCTCAAACTTTTATCAATTCTTACGATAACCTAGATCATTCTCAGAGAGCTATCGCAGATAATGTTATAGGACAGTTTAGGGACATTTCTTTTGAAAACAGAGGTTTAGGTCGAACCAATCTGATAACCCACCGCATCGATACTGCTGATTCGCCTCCCGTTAGACAAAGGTACTATAGGCTTTCACCTGAAAAGCAGCGTATACTTGTCGAGCAGGTGGACGAAATGCTAAGTTTAGATGTGGTGGAACCCTGCGAAAGTGCCTGGCAGTCTCCTGTGCTCCTCGTGAAAAAGAAGAACGGTCAGCCGCGTTTTTGTCTCGACAGCCGAAAGCTTAATGCAGTTACAAAGAAAGATGCATACAATTTACCGTACATCTCCGAAATTTTAGACAACTTGCGAGATGCTCATTTTCTTAGTAGCATAGATTTGTCTAAAGCTTTTTGGCAGATTCCAATCGCGGAGGAGGACAAGGACAAGACTGCATTTTATGTGCCAGGTCGCGGGACGCTCAGATTCAAAACGACTCCTTTTGGTCTGACCAATGCTCCTGCGACTCAGCAACGCTTAGTCGATGCGCTGTTAGGCAATATCGATCATCGAATATTCGCCTATCTTGACGATATTGTCCTAGTCAGTAGCACTTTCGACGAACACGTCTCTCTTTTACTTCGCGTTCTCGAAAGATTGCAAAAGGCTAACTTGACAGTCAACTTGGACAAATGCGAGTTTTTTAGAAGTAGGTTAAAATACTTAGGATATGTAGTTGATGCGAATGGATTACGAACCGATCCCGAAAAAGTTGATGCCATCTTGAACTACCCAATACCTACTAGTAGTAAGGAGCTCAAGCGTTTTTTAGGTACAGCTACTTGGTATCGAAGATTCGTTCCGAATTTTAGTACAATTGCAGGGCCGCTCAATAAATTAACTTCGCGTAAAAAGAATTCTCCACCATTTCAGTGGACTGTTGAAGCTGACGTAGCTTTTAAAAAACTAAAGGAGTGCCTTGTGTCTGCTCCTGTTCTTTCGTGCCCAGACTACAATCTACCATTCGAGGTACACACAGATGCAAGCAACTATGGTATAGGCGCTATGCTCACTCAATCCGTGAATGGTAAAGAACATCCTATAGCGTACATGAGTAGATCTTTAACGGCAGCAGAGAAAAATTATAGCATTACGGAACGTGAGACCTTAGCAGTTTTGATTGCGTTAGAACATTGGCGTTGTTATTTAGAAAATGGCAAAACCTTTACTGTTTATACCGATCATAGCGCGTTGAAATGGTTTCTTTCGTTAGATAACCCTACGGGCAGATTAGCACGTTGGGGTGTTCGAATGTCCTCTTTTGATTTCGTAATTAAACATCGCCGAGGTGTAGATAACATTATTCCTGACGCATTGTCACGAGCTGTACCCGTTTCGTCTATTGTCACTGCCAAATCTATCGCGACAACTAGTGATGATTGGTATAAAAACATCTACAATAATTGTATTAAAAGACCTGAGAATTTTCCGAATTTTTTAATAAAGAATGGCACTCTCTTCCGTCTCAGTAAAAATAAATGTAATCTTACAAATGAGTTTTCGTGGAAGGAGGTAGTTCCATCAGAACTCCGGGAGAAGGTTATTAAAGAGAATCATGATGAGCAAACTGCAGGTCATTTAGGCATTTTTAAGACCTACAAACGCATTGCACTTAGATATTACTGGCCAGGTTTATATCGTCAGGTAGCAAAGTATGTTGGTTCTTGTTCTACTTGCCTACAATATAAATGCCAAAACCATGCCACACTTGGAGAAATGGGACGCCCTAAGCAGTGCTCACGGCCTTATCAAATGATATCCATCGATTTAATGGGTCCTCTCCCTGTGACACGAAAACAAAATAGTTATATTCTAGTAGTGACATGTTGTTTTTCCAAATTTTGCCATATTTTTCCCATTAAAAAGGCTACTTCTGAGATAATAGTTAAAATTTTGGAGGATCAAATCTTTTTGGTTCATGGTGTACCACAGAGTATCTTTATGGACAATGGTACTCAGTTCATAAGTGGTCATACTGATCAATTTTTCAAAAAGTATAATGTCCCAAACGTGTATTTTACTCCTAAGTATACCCCTCAGGTAAATACTGTGGAGAGATACAATAGAACAATTATTACATGTATTTCAACTTTTGTACAAAATGATCACAGGTCCTGGGATGTATTTATTCCAAAGGTCCAATTCGCAATAAATAATTCGGTCAACGAAGCTACTGGATTCACGCCATCTTTTCTAGTCTTTGGTAGGGAATTGGTTCCATGTGGTTCCCATTATACAGACGTAGACTTGGGCGATGAGGTTTTGTTTTTGCCACGCGAAATTTATGCAGAAAACCTTGGTTGTTTGAGCACTATCTTTGACCAAGTACAGAAGTCTCTTTATCACGCTCACGTAAAGAACACATCGCATTACAATTTGAGACGAAAGGCTTTTGAATTTAACACTGGTGATATTGTCTACAAGCGAGCTTACGTATTGAGTGACAAAGATAAATACTTCAGTAAGAAGCTGGCTCCGAAGTATATCAAGTGTAGGGTCATCCAGAAGTTGTCTCCATTAGTATACGTTTTGGAGGATATGTCTGGTAAACATTTAGGTACTTGGCACATAAAAGATCTTAAATGCTTCGGTAAAAATTCATAGTACGTTTTGTTATATTGCCCACATTGTTAACATCTTTTAATACATTTTTTTTTACAAAAAGTCGTTGTCAGACAAATACATAGATGCACGACTTTCGGTTTCTGTTAGGACACGTCTTGTAATTATAATATTACTTGATTTATTTTTAAATGTTGTATGTCTGGGATGAATGTTAGAATTTTAATAGGTAGAATGAAAGGTTAAGTAAAAAAAAAAGATTGATACAAGTTTAAGTAATTGCGGATTTTATCTTAAAATAAAATCCTTATGAGGGACGAGCGGGTAATGTAACAAAGCGTTACATGCCATAAATAACAATAAAAATAATAATAAATTAATTAATATATATTTTTTTAAATCTATACCTAAAATAATATTACGCCCGGAGTGGCACCGGTAAGTGGCGGTATATTGAAAATTACGCGCTGGTATTGTTTTTATTTTCTGCGACAGGCAGTCGCATAAAAGTCTAAGGGCAAACAGTTCACACCACTCGGCGCAATAGTTGAGTTTTGCGAATTAAATAAATCTAGAAGGCGATATTCGACATTTTTTTTAATTTAATTGTGAGGCTAATCCGCGCTAATTTGAATCTCCCGCGATAGGGTAAGTTTTAAATGGCACACAATTTCTATATATTTTTTAACATATTTTAAAATAGCTTATTTATATTTCTTACATACGCTTAAATATTTTTGTTATATATATATATACATTTTTTTTATTTGCTTTGTTTCGTATTGCTTTATTCATTTTCATATTTATTATTTTGTAAACTCCGTTCTGGTTATGCAACACTGCGGCAATGCTACTGCTGTTAAGCAGGTAATTTCTTCCTGTTGCCGTCGTGGAGTATCCAGATCGGAGGGTAGATGTACCAGAGCGTAATCCCGTGGTACTGTCGATTCCAGGAGTTTTCCACGGGCCGAGTATCCTACGGGCAAAGCATCCCCCGGGCCAAGTATCCCCCGGGTTACTTTTTATACCATCATAGACGGCCAGCTTCGGATTGCACTAGATCCAGCTGCCGGCTGCCATCCAGTCACTGCCACCTATCGCCATCGTGCCTACGCGCATCGGCAGGACACACACCACCTCGACATCACGCCACATATACCACCTTCGTCGGCTGGAACATACAGGGGAGTGCCTGCACTGCGTTGAGGAGACAGATAGGCCGACCACCCACGACCTACACCTATTCGTGTTGCCTACCACAGAGCGTATTAAAAATATTAATTAATTTTGATCACGCCGTTTTATTTTCTTGGTAGGCTACACTGGCGCCCAACCATCTTAAAGCGCGACAATGCAACGTGAAAAATGCTATAGTTGGGTTGTCTAACTACTTTTAAGCGACTAATATACGACTGATCTCTTTTAAGTTGATATTCAAACATGACATATTTATAATAGCTCGTCATGTCATGGTTGTTTGCTGCATTCATTTCGCATAATATGATTGAATTATGCAACATCTGTTACCTACCAACTACACCAGTTCTATAATTCATTGTAAAATTTATAGACGCAAACTGCATGCCCTTACTTACAAATGAGCATATTTCCCACGTCAATTTTGATTGCGATATCATAGTAAACGATGACATTAGTAGGTATTAATTTAAACTAAAAGAGCGGGTCTGCTCGCAATCTAAATAGATATAATATAAATGCTCGATTCTAGCGAATTTCTTCCTATAAATCCATGTAGGAAAGTCTATTTTTAAGCGTACTATACCGCGAAGGTAATCACGCAACGCTGGCCTCTTAGAGCTCAGTAAACAAATCTTCGACATTGTATCTGTTCGCCTTAACTCTCTTTATTCAAAGGAACATTGTCAAGAGAAATGTACGATTATTGTAGTGTTTTCTTATGGATTGTGTTACGAAAATATATAACTCGTGGCAACGTTAAGGACGGTACCACTATCTGCTATTTCAATGTGGTTTATCAATTTCAACAGACCAATAGACATATTTGTTCTCTTGTAATCTGCGCCTGCGCTGTTTACCAGATATACCGCGATTACCTTCACTCACTTTACATACAGATGAATAATAAACCTTAAAGAGAACTAGCGAAACGTTTTAATGGTGTTAGGTAATCTTATGTCTACTTTGTAAGTTGCATTTGCAAGCAACATTAATTACCTTTATTAAAATAATTTATTCTTAGCAATGACCTATTGCTTCTCATGTGTGCTCTTATTTAACGGTGGTCTTCCATATGTGGGTGGGTACTGTTGCCAAAAGGGCTACCGCTAAGGGATTTAACGTCTGATTTGATTTATAAATAATATTGTCTTATTTATTTATTTTTTATTTAAATATATACATACCTTCCCTAGACTAGATTAATTCGACGAATGTCTGTCGTTCTCACGGTTTCTACCGATATCTCGTTATGAGACAGAGAGCTATAAATATTCTAAAATCATACATAGTCGGTCATCTTTCCTTTGTTATTATATTAAAGGGCCGACATTCCGTTCGCGTAATTATGCAAAAAGCAGGACAGTGGCCGCGGCGGCTACCCTTTGACAGCCACGTCATTATACTCATCGTAAACGTTTTGCACCATTGATTTATGTATAAATATGACAGTTATATCGAAGCAACTAACTGTAAATAAACGCTGCTCAGACGACAGTGACCCCATTCAAATGCTCACTACTTAGTTGACTTCATATAGCGATTACTTAGTGCAAATGCACTTTTTCTCTTTTGACATACATTTTATCATCATAAAAAATAATATTTTTTAGCATCTGATGTGTAATAATTTGTAGACTTATGATTTGTAAGATGATTTGGCACTTTTAGGCTTATTTCAATAAATAGAAATATTGTAAAGTATTATTAAAATCGAAAATGTGTAATGAGGAATTAGAGTAATTGATAAGAGATACTGGTAAGATTAAAATACTATTGTATGCAATACTAAATTATGTACTATATAAAAATAAGTCGGGTTTTCCTTCCTGACGCTATAACTCCAGAACGCACGAACCGATTTCCACGGTTTTGCATTCGTTGGAAAGGTCTCGAGCTCCGTGAGGTTTATAGCAAAGAAAATTCAGGAAAAATTTCCGAACGAACGAAGCCATCTGGTGGCGAAACGGAGTTCGCCGGGTCAGCTAGTGTACTTATATAAAGCAGTTTTTATACAATTTCATAATTTTACAAAAACTTTTATAAAAGGCTAATAGCTGTTATATTTATTAATATTATCATTATCATCAATCAGCAGAAGCCAACTGCTAAAATTTTGCTGAACCCTAAAGAGCACATCAAGCCACGCCCGCGCCGAGCCCATAGTTTTAACACGTTTTAACGTGAGCTATGTCATTAAAACCAAATAATAGGAAGAAAAGATTTTGATGTAACTTAAGAACAACAAGTAATAAAATTGTATATGTAATTATTTAGGACACTAATTTCTCTTATTAAATAGTCACCAAAAATATGAAATTTTTGAAATTTGAAAATTTCGTTTTATTTCGTCCTGTAAATTAGTCCAAACAGAGATTATCTGTGTAGATAAGTCTTCACATTTTTATCTCGTATGCAAAAAAATTCATAAAATCTTAGAAAATAAAAATTGTCCTAACAATATAGGGATAAAGGGACTCGGTTCGTAAACAAGAAGAAACGAATGCGTAATTCAGGGAACAGTGGTTAAATTAGCGGGCGATGCGGGCGTCTTTATAGTGTTTAAATTGGCAAAAAATGGAGACAAGTCTCGGCTGACACAGATCGCGTAGGCATCAGAGAAACAGGTGTTATCATAAACATACATTTTGTTATAAAAACAAAATAATTTTCATGAGTGGCCAGTAGGCGCGAACTGCCGTTCGTATCTCCGACACAATGGCGATTTCATGGTTTTTTTGGTTCGTCCTCGCCGTAAAAGCCGGTGATATTAAATTTAGTAAGGGGAGAGGTGTCCGAAATCTCACGCAGACGTGCGATCCGCCACACATATTTCCATCCGCACAAAAAGCGGAACTATAGCCATAAATATGTCCAAATAAACATTAGTCGACGGTGACTGAATAACGTTTCGCGACATTTTATTGTCAATACACATTTAACAATTAAACTTTAATAAGATTTGTTGAACGTTCAGGTACACTCGCAACTAATTCAGAACACATGTATAATAGACCGATCCATAGATTTAGATAAAAAGTTAAAATACCAGAATTACAGGCTAGGCTATTAGGCAGTAGGCAAAACTTTACAAATCTTCGAAGATAAGTCTTCCCACACAGTGTGTGTTCCTTTACCGTTAAATTTAGTTATCGTCATATGAAATCCTTACATAAAATCGAAAACTCGGTGCGGCCTGGAACAGGATTCGAACTTATAACTGCCAAGTCTGCAGCCGAGCGTTTACTCATTAGAGCCAAATTTTTGTTAGTGAAATTTGCCAATTGCTAAAAGAAACATTGTGCTATTAGTGAATATAGTAGGTACCTACAGGAAAAAGAGACTTTGTCTACGGCCCTAGAGCTCGAGCGAGCTGTGTCGTGCCGTGTGGTGCGATGACGGCCGCGAAGGCGATAATATGTGTACATATGTAACATTAAACTGCAAAAATAAAAGATGCTTTCACACTACATGGGTTCAAGAACAAGTTTTTCCATAACACAAAAGACAACACTGAATAGTTATAGCTGCTTCTCGGCCTCGCCGCATAATCCAATAAAACAATCCATGGAATGTACAGTCAGCATGAAATATTGCTACTTGCGTTGTGTTACGTTTGTGATTTAATGTGACTATTCATGTTTTATTAAGTATTTCAGTAAGTTTCAATACACCATCATAAATGATTTTAATGAAACTTTACAACAGCACTCGTGTTATTCTGACATACAGAATAATAACTACCATACGTAAGAATAACACATATAGGTATAGGTCATTACTTAAAATGCACGGTCGAGTTAAGCATTAATGCAGTCAGTTAATATAGACTCGAAAAAAAATGTAATAGAATTTCCGATCGAAATTAACAATAAAATATGATAGGTACTTAATTAAAAAGATGTATTAAAAATAAAAACATTTAAATAAAATAACTTATTTCATTTTAGTTTTACACATAATTAAAAATTGTATTCATATAATTATACTATTTTTACATATAATTATACTAGGTACAAAGTACCTAGTAGAACCTAGCTTATAGACTTGTTTTACTAACCGTACAAATAAAATTGGAGACTGAATCTCAAAATATATGAATTTGATTCAATGGAAAGGTAAGCGGCTTCTCTTTCTGTTATTCCAAAGGGCTGCCACCGGGGCATTCGTTCGCCATATTTTTTATTTTTAATATTATAAACGGCCACATTATACGGAGCTCGCCAAAATATTCCATCATATTTTTCCTTTAAAACAAAAGCTCATACTTAAATATTGATGTGTTTGTCTTTGTAATATTTAAATTGTTATTTAAAATACATAGACAATATAAAATTTGTTTATGGCTTTCTAGTTCTTATCACAAAACTGTTGTTATAAATAATTATCGAAATCAAATATTTTAATAAGTTTTAATAAGACTATTTTAAACCAAATACAACAAGATTTTTCTTGTTAATTAATTTTATAAGTTCTTAATTAAGTAAAAAAATTAATTTTATAAGTTACTAGCAATCCGCACTAGGCTTCGCAAGAAATAGTTCGGGTGCGCAAGCCGTCCCAATGAACAGTGTCCGGTTGCGGAAGAGTTCGCCTACAGCGGACGCGGAGGACGCCACGAGGTTTGTTTGTTTATCTCGGGGTAGGAGTCCGACATAACACAAACACACACACACATATATATATGTGTGTGTATATGATTTATATGACATACTTTTTTATTTCTGTTCGTTTTTTATTTCTACCTGGCACATGAAAATGACAAAAGTAATGTATACACAACCATCAGATTTTTTTTAAAAGGAGGCAAATTAGGATGACATAATGTTTTAAGGCTATTATTTCCTAAGTTGTTATTTGTACAGGTATTCAATATTTCTGTGGTTTGTCAAAATTGTATCCTCATCCAGTGGCTTCCTTTATCCTCTTAGATTACTTTTTTGAATTATCTGGTTTAGTTTTATTCAAGTTCGTATTTAATTAAACAAGTAATTTATTTGCACTATTAGTCACCTTTTCGTATTTACCTACCTGTATTTTACCTATACCTTTATATACTAAAAAAAATGCCTTTTAAAGTTTGCCTACAGCATAGTATCAGTTAGGATTTTTTCCATAATGTTTTTGCAATAAGTTTTAAATAAGTCATTGTGTCCATTTCAAGCTAGTAATTCTATTCAGGGAAGCTGTTGATATTCGTTTTAGATAAAAGAAAATGCTAAGTAATTTGTATCAGTGCAGAGGCCGGGCGAGTGCATAGCCCTGGATCATCCATTATGCAAGTGGTCGGTAACACGTGTAGTCGGCTCCCGCACTACCCGCGACACCTTTACCTGCCTTTTCCATAATTGTCACCCCATTATAGATATTTACTGTTTGCAATGCACTTTCAGGACGCTATTTAAGAATTGAAATGGAATCTCGACAGAAAACACCTATACATAATTACTGCTGCAGTAATGACAGAAAATACCATTTACTATTTAGAATTATATTAATGATAAAAAATTAGTCATAATCGTTAAATAATAGCAAAATAGAATTTTTTAATCTTAATTTACTTGGGGAAACTATTGTGCAAAATAAATGAAGAACATTTTAAATAGATCAAAGTAAAATTTATTTATTTAACTTTTAATATTAACCTGAACTGAAATAGCGCAATAAACTGAAGATAATATTCGGATAATTCTGATCTTATAAACTGTGATGCTCTTTCTTAACACTCTGATAAATATTTTTTCTGAAGTCCTAATTAAAATAGTCTGATAACTCAGATCATACAAACAAGGTGTATGATTTGAGTCTGATAAATAAAACTTAAAATCTGTCTTTAAACTCTTAAGCTCTGTGTTTCTTTGAAACCTATTTATAAAATACATATATATAAATATTTATTATATGTTTTTATTAAAAAAAAAGTCTAATTGGGAAGTTTACATTAAACATACTGTATATCTTAAAAATGTGTGAGATCGACTGTCCTCATGTGTGCAATGCACTTGCAAGTGCAAGTGGAAGTAGGTGTGTGCAGGCAGGTATCCTTAGTTCACCAAGCAACTGCTGGTTAGAATTAACTTTAGATCTAGGTGTATATTACAAGTTCAAAATGTTCCAGCATGTAAATTTTTGAAATACTGAAATTGTAATATTAGTTTAATTAGATAAGTTTTAGGTATATTACATTTATAGTTGGTTACATTTTCGGTCTTCAGTACTAGCACAGAAAATCCTTGATTCAAAAATAGGTATCTATATCTGCCGGCATTAGACCTTGGTAATCCATGTGTGATGTTGTGGCAAGTGAGTAAGGAATGCCAGGACATTTATTCTATTAAGGTTGACAACATACTAGCAACCCTAATTTCGCGTTATGTCAATAGGTAACGATGCCTAATTGCCTATCAACACATCGTCAATTGAACCGTCTTCTATGCCAACCTTTATATATGAATAGTGCCATAATCTTCAATTTAATTACATTAATTATAATTGTATTTCAATGCTCTGTCCTAAAATTACAGAATATTAGGTATAATAAGATACATATTACCATACCACACTCGAGACGTAATAAATTCAAATAAAAAACAAGTTTTATAAATGCGTCGGTGTTAATAGACAACAAAGTTTAGAAACATTAACAATCTGATACTGTTTTTGTTTACAAAGTAAGTGGGATTTATCTCCATTATTTCTCTTTTATTTTCATTCACACGGTCCGTCGCCGTTTACCCTTTCCTTTTGTCAAACATAAGTTTCTATTGTACGAGCTGTCATTGTTATGCCACCTCCTCGACGCGACACCGAATATTTTTCAAAACAGTTCTCGCCTCGAGTCGGCAAAAAGGCTTTTAGAATCAATGTTCGGTGCGTTTCGTAGGGACATCACGTTCCAAAGTTACAAATAATGTTGCACTTTGCATTTAGTAAGTTGCCTGCTCAAAATGGTCAGTGTTATGTTGCAAGGACCATTTACTTGCTAAAAAATGATTTTAACTTCTTATAAACCTTATTGTGACGGGTGATTCATCACTGTTTTATTACGATACCATTAGCATTTAATACAATATTTATATAATATTGATTGTGACTATCGATTCATATAAGTCGATTTTTAAATAAGAAAAAAATATTTTTTATGGATAAAATAATCAGGCACTCCTCCGAATCATTTTGCTAAAAATAAATTGAGATCTCAAGTTTTGTATTAAAAACTTATTTCGTTAACAAAATAATTTAAGTAGAGTTAAATTGTTTAATTAAGACAATACAGATAAACTTGGATAAGATTTCAATGACTTGTTAATCTTGTAATCAAGTTTTTTATACAAACTTGATGACATAATAATAATTAAATACATTATGAGTATGGCCTTGTTCTATTATGTTTTCTATGGTATGGCTAAAATTTAGCTGCACCTTCAAAATTATTTTTTGGAATTTTGCAATAATTCTTTTGGGTTTATTCTCGAGTTACAATATTTTGGTCCCTTATATTTAGTTCTTTTTGTTATAATTTCAAACGCTTCCCTGGCTAATCACAGGTTGCAGTCAGATATTCAGAGAATACTATGAAATTGAAGATTTATATTTGATTAAGACGTGATTTAGGATGTGCGAGATTAATGATGGCGTTAAAATGTGTAATGTTTAGTGTCAAACAATTTCACGGTTGTTCCTTGAATAAGAGACACGAGACTTCACGAAATGTTTCGGCTAAGTGAGAAGATTCCGCTCTTGCGGTGAGGTGATTTGATGCGAGGCGACTTGTTAATTGGCGCGCACGCAACGCACGTACCGACGCTGACATGTCACAAGACGTCTGCCACCGGCAGCGGCGATCCCTCAACGAATTCCAATCGGGAAGAGCGAAAAAGACACGAGCCGAGCATGCGTAGATAAAAAGTTGCGGAGCCGGGCCCAACGCTGCGGGAGGCGACGCGCTACCGCCTGCGCCCGCGCACAGCTTATGTGTGCGCAACTGAATCACTCGATTAAAATGTAATATCGTCCGCCCGGGTTGCTAAACTCCGTCCTTTTTGCATCATTTTATAGATCATGGACTATTAATATTATCTATAATAATAAATAAAACTGAAGTGTCTGTTTGTAATGTCAAAATAACTGCTTATTACTAAATGTAAGTATATCTTCTTTACATAGTATAAAATAAAGTCGCTTCCCGCCGTCTGTCCCTCTGTACTCTGTCTGTACTGTATGTACGGTTAGATCTTTGAAACTACGCAACGGATTCTGATGTGGTTTTCACTAATGGAAAGGGCGTTAAAGGAGGAAGGCTTTTATATATAATTTGCACATGCGTTTACAGATATTTGGGCAGCCCGTCTGGCGGCAGTAACCATCCTCTAACAGAAAACTATTGTTATGTTTCGGTGAGTAAGTAAGGGATGCACAGCCCATTACCCCATCCCTTCCTTATCCCTTATCCTTAATCTTTCTATGTTCGGTAGCGCTCTTGCATGGCTTTGCTTGTGTTATAGGCGACATTAGCCACCTACCATCAAGTGGAGCGTAACCTTGTCTGTCGACCTTAACATAAAAAATCATAAATGTGCAGAATTTGTGTCATAGAAAAATGTTTTTCCATGAAAACATCCCGGCTATAATGTACATTTTAAATTAGGTTGTTAAAAGCTACCATCTATAAAAGTTTTTCTAAAATATTGGAATTGCTGGCGTATGTTTTGTTATTTTGTCGAGTTCAATAAGTGCCGCGAATGTGTTGCGTCGCATTCTGTCTTCGGTTATTCGCGTTATAAAGTTAGTTGATAAAACAAATTCTTCCAAATACCTACTGACTTCACTCGCTCGTACAGTGTATTCTTTAAGGGCAGAATACAATGAATTCAGCTATCAAAAACTGGGCAGTCCGTCTGGCGGCAGTAAAACCACACTTACAGAAGACCACCACCGAGAAATAACAGCATATTATGTATAACAACATATAAATTATAGACACATTGATTCTTTGATTAAAGATAATTTCAAAATGGGTTACGTTAGTTGAAGTTAGTCCCGATCTAGTTCTTATAAAGGACGGAGTACAAGAGTCCGGTCGAGGCGCAGTCGCGCGCCGGGACGCGCAAAAACAAAGCCGTCTGGTGCGCAAGCGAATCGCACGCGTACAGCCCGTCACACCGCACCCTGCCTTGCGATCCTTGCCGCGACATTCCCAATTCTGCATGCGGAATAAACAAGTGATTCCACAATAGCCATTTACAAAGTAATTAATTTTATACAAATATACAGTTTGCGCGGTTGTAATGAAGCCGTTTTGTGGGAATTAAGGATGTTGCGTTAAGAAAATGCAAAAACTGTTGCACGACAATGGAGGGCGTGTTACGAGAACGCAAGCGTCATACGAATGACGCTATATAACGGATCGAGCCGACAACGATTATTTCTGTCCATTTCACGACTGTTTAATAGCAATGTTAAACACGGCGAAAGCAAACACACCCGCCCTGTTTATCGAATATTTTACGATCTCCGCTGGATTCATTTTAAAATGTTGAGCTTTGTGGAAGCAAATGAAAGATTGTTTCACGCTGGTATCTGTTCCTAGTTTTGCTATTTTAGATATTTATATTACAGTTAGTCATTTAACATTCTGATTTACCTGCATGTATGTTTATTCAGACTCGTTTGTTTATATATTACGTGATTACTGTATTTCAAATAAACTTATTTTTTAGTTTGAAAAATTATTTCGCTTTGAAACATCTGGACTTCTGGTGAACATATTTCTGCGTTCCATCATTATTAACGCACATGTCTTAACTTCTAACCTACGCACCAAAACTGTTATAAGTAGATTAAAAAATACTATGATTTTATTTAGGTACTTAGCCAATTACTCAATTATAAAATATTTGTAAATAGCATTTAAAGATATGTTCAGATTCATGAGGCAAGAATACAATAACATGTTTGAATACTTAAATGTTATGTAGTGTTTAGGTACTTTCTTTAACGAAGATGTAACAGAAGTATTAGTGTGATTAAATTCTTAAATTAAATATTGTTATCTGCGTGTGCTGGTTACGCCCACATACTCCTCGAGTAAAATAATTACTTAAATTATTTATTAGTAAAACTTAATTAAAGTGAACTATTATATTATTTACAAGTTAATTTACATAAAAATTGTGTCTACAATTTAAAGCAATTTTTACGGATTTTTTATGAGGTATATGAAAAAAATATATAAAGAGTAGAAAAAAATACATATTAATAACAATTTCATTAAAAAATTTTTTGTTTAGTTTAGTGTAAGAATTTGTTTACGTACTTCTAAGTTAGTTAGTCATTTGAGTAAAAGATCGAAACACACAGCGATAGATTAAGTTCCTCACCTAGTAGCACGTTGTTAGGAAGCCATTATAATTTGACAACGATAATGTGGTTTTTGTGTTTTATTCAACTAATTTCCGCTCAGGTGACGCTCCGCGATAATATCGTGATGACGTTTCTAGGAACACACTGTTTGTAACATGGCTAATGTAAAATTCAAAACGAAAAATATACATGAATTGTGTGTGTGTCCCGTATCTTTTGAAATTAATATCCCATAAATAGA
This sequence comes from Synanthedon andrenaeformis, assembly GCA_936446665.2. NCBI lineage: Eukaryota > Metazoa > Arthropoda > Insecta > Lepidoptera > Sesiidae > Synanthedon > Synanthedon andrenaeformis. The sequence continues at coordinate 8,332,254 of OW387777.2, read as the reverse complement.
TAAGTAATGTAATCCTGGTAACGCTTTTTGTATTATTTATTAGACAACTAAGTATGAGGCTAAGGGCCTCTTTCACCAACTACAAGTAAAGTGTTGATTAGTTACTTTTCAAGTAACGCTAATTGACCAGTAAATGTTTAAGGCGCGTTTTTGCTGAGGATTGAACGTAAGTGTACCGTCACACTCACGATGATAATGAAATAATTAGTTACAGTATTTACACATAGTAATGTAACTAAATTATTTCGGTACTATATGGGTATATGACAGGCAAGTTATGATAATGTGATGTTTTTGTCTCCCAAACACATAATTTCCATACAGCGTTGATTATGAGGACGTGCTGATTAAATTTTTGAATAATAAATTTAAATTTGTACCGGAAATCCTAACAATTGCCTTCTGTTCGCTCTATAAAAGCCGCTATTGTTGTATTCCCTGATATTATAAAAAAAATATGCAAATCGATCGCGCTGCGACAGGATGTTCATTTTAGTAATAATGTCGATTTGCATGTAAATTATTTTCATATCCGTGGATGTTAACACTAACTAACATATAAATTGTATTAATAATCGTACTTCAATGCTATGAAATTTAAAAAGTGTTACATTCCATAGTTCTTTTTTTAATAAAACGTCTCTTCATGAAAATACAAACAAAAAATTTAAGAAGCACAACTTATAAAAACTTAAAATTCGAATTCGTCAGTATGAGCCTTGGTTCCGCTACCTGTTAGTAGATGGCGCTACGTGTATGACACATTACAAAATGTAAACTATTGACTATGACTAATACCATGGTTTAATTGTAACGTGATTAATTATTTAATTTACAAATATTTGTAATTTTTACTTTATAGTCAAATTATTAAAATAAAAAAAGTGTTTACATTTGGTAAATGAAATGAGATTCTGTAATACTTGTTTGTATATCGTCGATATCTTCAAAGTTGTAACATTTGATTTATTGTTCTGTTCAACAATATTAGGATATCGTTGGTTCTGGGTAACGATATTGGTAGTTTAGGCGATTCTTGAGGCAGTTAGTTGACGCTGGAAGAATAAAATTATATTTGGCGTAAGCGTGTAGCCGTTAGTGCATCTAAGCGACGGCGGGAGGTGACGTGCGGCGCGCGGTGCAGCGGCGGGCCCGGTGCAGCCTGCAACTGCACGCCTTCGACCCGCCCCTACGTCCGCCGCCACCGCTCACCCGCACCCCTCCCCCTTGTTCCTACGACATCACTAGTTTTCATATACGGTGTCCACCGTCGCATGCAAACTGAAGGCTTCGACACATATCCGATCGGCGGGCGTCGCGACGTTGTACGTAGGTACTGTTGTGCCATTCAAATCCATCGGCGCGGGCGTCGTAGCTGTATCTCCTCATCATATATCTGTATCCTATATATCGTAGCTATATCCTGAGGTGTTTCCACCTAGCTACAATATGGGCTACTTCAAGCGAGGGGTAAACAAATACCTACAGGGAAGGCAGCGCACTAGCATTCCCCTTGGTGTTGCTTGTGTCCTTAGGCGGCGGTAACCACCTACCATCAAGTGGGCCGCCAGCCTGTCTGCCACCTTTATAATATATAAAAAAAAAAGATATATGCCGATGACTGTTTACATGAACTCTGACAGAATGGTTATTAATTATTAGGTATTTAATTTATCATAATTACTTGTTAATTTATAATTTTAAAGAAATTAATATTAATACACATTTATTCATTTGCTTATTAATTTAAATCATATTAATTATTTAAAAATATAGAAAGGTTATAATTTTTTTTAATGGTAACGACAGGCTGTAGGTGGTTACCGTCGCCTATAACACAACCCTTCCTAATCCTAGTATGCCGACCATACTAGGATTAGGAAGGGATAGGCTCTGACATCCCTTACTCACCGAAACACAACAGCACACGTGCTGTTATTTCTCGGAAGTCTTTCGTAAGGGGATGGTTACTGCCGCCAGATGTGCTGCTCAAATGACTGCAAAACGTAGTGCGCCCTGCCACTATTTTCCAAATCCAGACCAGAGCGAATTTGAAAAGTCATTTCAAAAGTTGTTCTATGTTCTCAGAACTTTTTGATTCATCCTCTTATATCAATCAAGGTCCTTGGTATAACTATAGGGTATTAATGTGATCACATAACTCATATTTTATGAGTCCTAATACAAATTTTATATATAAATACATATATGCGAAACCTGATAGCCCTCGGAATGCTTTTGTGGTGGGTACTATTTCCCATAGGTTATTAAGCAATAAGTCTTCGACGACTGGGGCAAGCAATTTGTGCTATACCTACGCAATAAAGATTATCTTGGTGATCACACTTCGGCGTTTTAAATACGATAAATATAAAACGAAAGTATATTGAAAGTTCTGGTACACAATTTACTTGACGAACTAACATACAAAAAAATATATAGTGAAGTCCTGTTATTTTTATATAGGTAAAAATACTACCTGACCCGGCGAACTTCGTACCGCCTCAGAATAAAAACCCGTTCGTTACAAAATGTATGAGAAAATGAATTTTATTCAAAATTTTTATTCGTGAATATTCAGATGTTTGATTAATTTTTCTGCTCTTCTGGGCGGAGATAAATTCGACAATTCAAAGATATTCTTACTCGATGGTTTTCTGTAAGATGTTGGTTCGAAAGCTGCTAACTAGAATTAAGGATAAGAGATAGGGCAGGGGTTTGCGCATATTATTCTTAATAACTAACGAACTAGAAATTTAAATACAATACTAAAGGAAATAAGTATAAAGCAACAGTTATAAATTGGACCACCATGAAATAATATGAAAACTATGAAATAACACCACGAAGACAACAGTATTTCGGTTGTAGAGTAGTAAGGGTTGTCAGAGTCCATTTCCCTCTATCACTTCATCCAATTAAGGTCGGCAACGCACTTGACGCAAATCTGGCGTTGCTTGTGTTAAGAGGCGACGGTGGCCAGCTACCACCAAATGGACCACCAGTCCGTCAGCCGATCATAAAAAATATTATTTATTATGTGAAAAATAGTAATAATTTGCTTCTTGTTTTTTTTTATTTAATTTTTTTGTACATTATGCAACTGAGCGCTAAATAAGAAACTTTTAGTATAATCCTTACTTTTTAAAACTTTTAAAAATTTAAGATTCCGATTGGCTGTTGAGCCCAATCTTATCGCTTTCCATTATTTCGGTGTCATCACATTTAACCGTTGTAAATACGCAACATGTTGTGATATATAAGAGCATGAGTGTCTACGTGGTTAGAAAACATACCTTTATTGAATGCAAATGAAAATTAACCGTGTTTTTTGTACCTCCGAGTAAGCAATAACATTCTCATCTATATTCATGTACAATATATTATTTTGCTATACACATTTTTAAATAGTATACATTTTTCTTTTATGTCATTGTGAAAAGGATTAACAATAATATTGAAAAAAAATATTAAAATAATATATGTATATAAATGTCTGTTTCTTCGCTGAGTTCTCTTAAACCACTTAACGAATTTTGTTATTGTTTTAACTAATGGAAAGAGCAATAAACAAGTAAGGTTTGTGTATATAACTTGCAGATAAAATTGCATCCGTGCGAAGCCGGGAGCGGGTTGCTAATAGTTATTATATAAATTAATACTTGGATTTTTAAAGATATACTTGTATACTTAATATCGAGTTTACAACTCTCGAGCAATCAAGTCTCGAGCATCAATACAAAATTCTGGGACAACTTCAAAGGGAACTTGTCTTAACAAAAACAATAATTGATTTCGTTAATTTAGGCATACTAATTTAATTATAAATATTGAACGAACTCCTTATACGTGACGGTGCTGCTGATGTCCACATGCATAAGAATGTTGTGATGATCAATGTTTATGCTTTTAAGCTAACGCGAAAAAACCACTGCACTCTTGAGTATTGGTTCAGGTGTCCGGAGATTGATTTAATTAGGAGACAAAGGAAATACCAACTTTAAAACTAGCGACCCACCCCCTGCTTCGCCTGAGGTGCAATTTTTATATACAAACCTTACCAGTTTATTCGTCTTTCCATGTGTGAAAACCAAATTAAAATCAGTCTATCCATTCTCGAGTTTTTAAAGCGTACACAAAAATATATAAATATAAATTATGTATTTATTTTTGAGTTCGTTCTAGATTTGTTTGATATTCTTCGATAGTCTTGAAAATAGTAACTTTTATGTCTTTAACTTCTTTAGGGATTTATATCGAGTCAGAAATAATTATTGTTTCTTTCGCATATTATTTGCATAGTGTAAATGCATCATTAACCTATTCCGCTTTATGTCCAGAAGACTTCTCTATACAGAAGTTTAAAAAGACACCATGAAAGTAAATTAAGTAGAGACGGGAGAGAATTTTTAATCCCATTACAAATACAAATGTAAAGGCATGTTAGTTCGTTTAGTTCGTCTTTTCTTGGGATTTCCAAAAAAAACCGAACTACAGCGCGTACGAAGTGGCGGCCAAAGCTAGTTTTTCATATTGAACATCATTGTTACATTTTATATTATTCATATGAATTGTTTTAAGACTTATTGCTTGAAAGTTGCATGACGACTGCGCACTTGAAACACGTTAAGTAGAGAAATGTGCAAGTATAGATTCCTCTTTTAGCTTCGATAAAAACCACATCATTTATGTTATGAATGCGGTTACAAAGAGTGGTATAACTGCAAGAGATTCAGTTTTTTCCGCGTCGTAGTCGGTGAAACGACTCCCCACGGGTGGCGCAAGCGCGGACATGTTTTATAATTAGTTAGTTCTGTTATGAATTTTATGAATCTTTCATGCGAGCTATCCGAGTTGCCGACAATTAATTAACTCGTGCGCACTGCTTACATTAATTAGCCCTTGGGACATGTTGCGAAAGATAATCATACATAAAACATGCTTACATCACATCGTCCTCTTAGTTATCTACTTTGAGTAATCCGTCCATGAAGATTTATTTGCTTGGATCGGAACGTGTCTTATACTAATATCGTATGACTGCCTACTTACTTTTTAATATGGAAATACCTTATACATTAGATACATTATAGTTTTTGAGATTATTGAAATGATATTGCTTTGGATCGATAATTAACAGTTGAAAAGAGGGTATTTATTATTGTTTCTGAACACTGTATGAGTCGCTAATAGCTAACTTAGATATAAATGTTAGCTCATCAGTAGCTCAGGACTAACCTTAGGCCGAACACAATATTGCACAACAAAATTTTGTAGCTCGGAGATGACCGAGAAGGATTTTATTAAATATTAAGTAAAAAGTTAAAATAGAAATAAAAGCGGCTGAGCAAAAATTCAGTACAGAACTTAAGTTAAAGATAAAAATGAAATAGCTAAGTTAAAAATAAGTTTAAAAGCAAATTTAGTTATCGCTGAAAACTTTTATTACTGTCCGAAACTTTTATTTTCGTACAGTAATTTACTATGTTTTCCTCAGATTTTTTGTTGAAATCGCCTGACTCAAATTTTTTTTTAAATATGGTCGATCTTTTATGCACTGTATTTTTATCTAAGTTTTGATTTTACTTTAGACGACGAAAATAACGCTTTTCTGCTAAATCCTCGCCTTAATTCTTGCTTACTATTACTAACAAAAACAGGTAAGTAACTTAAGGCAAAAACATTGTAAAAATGGCAATTAGTAATCAACGTTTATTGGTTTTGTAAACAAATTAAAATAATTTTAATTATTTAATAGTACACACCGCAATAAACATTATGATAATATAAAAGTGGAATATTTTATTGGGACATTGGAGATCAGCTAACTTTTATAACTTAATTGCTTTTGCAAACCATAACAGAATCAGTTTTTATGGCATACCCAAAGACGAAGAAGGGCTTTGAAGAATTTAAACAGCAATCATTCATATTCTTTATTTTTTGCGTCATAATACCTCGCGACGTGAGATGGACCTCCGTCGTATCGATAATTTTATTTATTCGCCGACATTCGCTTTGTGCAGCCGGCAAATTATCTTCACCGACTGTCTGTCTCTATGTACTATTTTAACAGTGACAAATGACCTGTAAGCAACTTTTGAAACGGTAAAAACAATAACTGTAGTTTAAGGGACAAATAGAAATGTAAAATCATGTCTCTATGATCTGCAGCGGATTGTCGAATGACATAGAATATTGCAAAACGGCTAGAATATGCCGTGGGTCCGCACAATGGGTTGGCTTGGCTGCAGGCCGCCGTTGATAAGGTTGGATCCGCGCAGCGCCCGACCCTTCACCGCGATTGTCGGACGATCGGTAATTTTCCCATGATCGCGAAGCTAAGACTCCGATATGCCATTACATTGTCTCAGCCCGAGGGACGATCATTCAATTTTATCACAGTTGTTGCTTAGAAATATATTTTCATGGATTATTGTTTCGCAGAGCCGTTACGTTTTAGTGGAAATATGATAAGCTTTTAGCTTTGCCGACCTCTCCTCAGTCAAAAGGTTGTGATTATTTAGCGATAAGAACATAGCATTATTTGTTACATAGCATAGCATATTTATAACATAGCATTATTTTTTTAGGTTAAAAATATTGTTAGCGTCTGCTATTTAGGTGTCGACTGAAGTTAATTGAAAAGAGGTGTTCATTCATTTATATTCATTCGGTGGTATGATATTGAAAGGGTATCAGTGAGTTGAACGAACGCGTTCGCGAAGAGAGGTCGTTATCGTATGTCCGCACATCCTATAGTTGGAATAGTAGTTCTGATAAATCGGTCGAACGATAAAAGTATTTGGACTGAACATAAAGTGTTTTAATTAATGTACCCGAAGTAGAGGGTGCTAACAATATGAATTATAATAGAAACCGCCACAAAAGTCCATTGACAATTAGATGGATCTCCTCTGTATCTTTCTCCGCTAATTTCTTCTCAACAACCAAACGGATTTTGATACGATTTTCACCAATGGAAACAGCTATAAACGAGCAAGGTTTTTGTGTATAATTTGCAGAAAAAATTGCATACGTGCGAAGCCGGGGTAATCGCTAGTCGAGTATAAATTTGATTAATGTGTAATTATAACTAAGAGATCTATTTCTTAAGCCCCAACGTCCGGCGCAAAAACGGGAAGTTATAAGTTTGACGTGTGTGTCTACTTATTTATGTGTCTGTATATGTGTCTTCAACAATGCTGACATAAATGTAAATGTAAATATAAATAAAACCACATTTTGAGTTGACGAAAGGATTTCACTAACTACCACCACTTCGGTGGTGTTTTTATGACATGGTACGATATAGAAAAAGAAGTAGGTAAGTACCTACATAATTTGTATTGGGGCACATAGTGACACAAAATCGGTATACAATTAGGTACCATCATTTCGCTTTGAATGAGGAAAAAGAGAATTACGAGTAAAATGGAATACGAAAAAGAAAAAAAAATAACAATCGTAGCGCCCGGTAAAGTTAGCCTTCTACTTAGCAATTAAAAAAGTTGATAATGATTTCATTGTTACAAAATAATGGATCTTCAGTATTCGAACTTAGGGTTCAGAATAACATTACACGAATAACTCTTTACATCCTTGGAGAAAGATAAGTGTTTTGAAGTTAAGAAAGGCTTCTTTCTATCCATTCATTGAAAATAAAGTGTATAAAACAAACGAATGTTTTAAAGAAAATTAAAAACAAGGAAGTTTTACCGATTGCGCCAATCTACTCCGTGTAAAGGAGAAATTAAAACAACTTTCTTGGATATTTATTGCGTTACTTTTATTAGCTCTTATTGTGCTTGGAAACAGTGAATTTAAATAACAGTAGGGGGCTGTTTCTGATTAACGATTCAAGGGAGAACCGTTGCTTTACTACCCTAAGAATTAATATCAATAGCTGCCTACTTACTATGGCATACTATAGTTTCTTTTATAAGTTTATTAAGGTCGGCAGACAGGCTGAGGGCCCACTTGATGGTACTAGTAGGTGATAGTTTCTAAACGACCCAAAAGATTTTGGTACGGTTCAATAATGGAAATACATCCGTTCGAAGCCGGGGACGGATCGCTAGTTATGTATTAATAATAGCACAGATAAAATAAGAGTGATAATAATATCGAGTAAAAATTAATTTAATTTAAGAGCTACTCTGTTTGATCATTATCAAGCGATAGTTACCTAATTTTCTTTTTATATTTGTTTTTTAAAATAAATTACACCCATTTTATTGATAATGTTATAAATTTTAGAAATAAGGGCATCGTATTATCAGCGCGCAATAAAAACACTACGTTTACATTGTAGGAGCCTACATTAATTAGCATACCCTTCTATAAACTTGAACTTATTTAATTTTGTTTTTATTCACATCGAAGAATCTTACAGACATTTCTTGTGCGTTAATGTGTTATTTTTTAATTTGTTGCAATTCCATACTAAGATTTCTAGTTAATCAATATTTAAAAAACATGCAAAATAAAGGGCCTTGGAGCTACTGCATGAATTTAAAGTTAATTAATAGTAATTACGGCAATGCTCCATTATGTTGCTGGAGAATTGCTAATGAAATGCCTATTCAACGCGTATTATATTTTGCATGGCAATTTCATTTGTTTATTCAACCGTTGTTAAATAATTTTTTATATGGAGTATGATTATATGGACCTACATAGGGATGTTGACTATTTTTGGGAATGTGTTTAAAATCATGTATAAGTACCTAATATAGCCCAAAATATTTTTTTAAATACAACTAATACTTTAAAAATACGCGTATTTTAAATTCCGTTTCAAATTATGCTCCAAATCCAAAACGCCACTTATTATATGATCGTTATTACATGTTTATTTAGTTAACGAAATAATCTTTTAACTATACCGATTCGTACCTGTTCATATGACTGACGAAACATTTCATATAATATGTATAAAAAATATAGTGTCTGCTTAATTCACGTATTCCGTAGAGGTACAATAAAAAACAACACTAAATTCGGTAGCAAGTTTGTGATTCTCATCGTACACCTACAGCCACATTATTCACATTCGTATGGAAGAACCTCCACCATCAAGTTGTTGATAACGATCTAATGATGAAGGGAAATGAAAGCTTATCAACTGGGATGTCACGCCAATAAAATAGCGATTTTAGGACCCCCCACATTGTATATGTCAGGTAATGTTATAAGGATCGAGGCCGCGCAAGTTTCTTATCGCGATCATCATGTTTGCGTTGAAATTATTCATAATATCTTATTACCATATTTATGGTTATTTCGGGCAATAAACGGGTGTTAATGTTGAGGCCTAGTGTGTTATTAACTTCCGTTGGTTAGTTTAATCCTGCCTAGGTTATAGCTCGTAGCACGACTCTTCGCTGACTAGTCACGAATCACAGCGAGAAACTTGTCTATCGTAGCTATTGTATTTACCCTCCTAACTCATTAAATTTCATTACTTAGATCATTTCGTTAATCTCCATCGATATTTTTGCATGGGTATTTTAGAATTGTTTAAATTTTTAAATCAATAAGTAGTTATATAAGTAAAAATAAAAATAAATGTTTAAATGTTACAATTATATTTCAATACGTATTATTAGGGTAGTATTAGTATTCCATATGTGTTACCTAAGGGTTACCAAATGAACAAGCAAAAGCATAATTTCATTAATAGTAGTTTTATTTTACTTTTTTAAAAAATAAACGGAAGCCCTGATTCAATCATGTCATTGAGTTTAAAATTTATCTTAAAAAATAAACTTTAACAAAAAATTCACAACAAAGACGATTGCTTTTCATATTGCACAGTAAGAACAAAAGATGGTTTCCGCAAATTAATAGAGAATTGACTCAGACGACAGTGACGATTTTATTGATTCTTTTGATCAACAGAATCCTCATTGTTGTCTGATAGAATGTTCAGTTGAAGGAAACCTCCCAAATGTAAATATGAGTCTTGTCAATACCAATGCCAATACATATACTTACATACACATGAAAGACAGGAAATTGATGCAATGTTCTTATAAATAAAGTTTTTTTTACCTGCACAAAACATTTCATTTTATACGTCAAACCAACAAAGTCATAAACTTAAAATACCTTTAATATCAGATCATAAAACAAGTTCTTTGTTCTCGTATTAAAACCCGTGATGACGGTCCTTTGAAAAGCTATAATGAGTATTGATTTAAACTGCTTGGATTAAAAAATCTGGGAAAAATTATAACGAGAGGATGCCGCCATCTGTGAACAGCCACATCAATAATGTGGATACGAATTAGTATAAGAGTTTATTCAGTTAAGAATAGTGGACATTCTGCACCAATATAATTATTTTTGTTTGAGATTTAGAACTCGCCGCTATTTTTCTTTCGCTCTTTATTGCAATATTTGTTGACTTAAAAATCTACGTAGGTATTTCGCATAACGTTTGCTACAGCATTTGACAAATGAAACTACTTAAAGATAAGTTCGAATTATATGTAGTATGATTGTATATTTTATAATTAAATTCAAATAGTCTATACATAGATTGATGACAAGTTAATATAACATGAATATAGTGGCATAAATTTGATAGAAGTAGCGCTCCCAATTAATATTATATTATTGTGTTTTTTATTAATACATGAAGTGAATCTGTTAAACTTTTAGTTAGTTCTACATAAAGGTAGAGGTCTAATAAAAGCAAACTTTATGGTTTCTCTACATTAAACCAATATGTTTGTATGAAAATCCTACTATTCTTCACTATCCTACAGATTTATGCTTCGACAATGATTTTGTACAAAGAAAAAATTGGAAAAACTGTTTATCCATAAAACAAAAAAATAATAATTCATACAGAACAATATATTAAGCTATTAAATAATATTTTGCCAAAGCAAGATAATTTTTAACTTTATTTTATATTATCTTGAATTTATTGTTATTATTACTTATTAATTTGTATGAAAAACAGCTAAATATTACTAAAGGGTATCCATACTAAGCCTAGCCTTAATTTTTTAAAAATAATGAAGCGGACATTTTTATAACAAAGGTCCTTGGCCGTGCATCTTGATCTTAATGTTATCTCTAATAGGTCAATAAATAAAGAGCAACGTGCGAGCTTCGGCGACACATACACGGCAAGGGTTTATTAAAATAAGAAAAGGAAATATTTAAACGAATGCGATGGCTGCTCACAATATCTACAGCGCGTTTTGTTCATATTTTCATTTTCCATTTGACTCATTATATGCTATAAAGGTCACAGTTATACCGAATATTTATTTAGATACTTTTAATAAAAATGTATATTGAATATACAATAACAATCAGTTTACATTTTAGTATAGTGTATAATAGTTCTAAGTTAGATTCCGTTTCATAAAAATACAGCACATCGTTTGAGTTTTGATTGGTCGCAATGTTCTTGAGAAGCCGAAATGTATTTCGTAAACATTACACAATAATTTTAAAAAAATATCTTTTTTATAATAAAGACTGGTAAATATACTTTACTTCAATGAATCAAGTATCAATCAAGTAAGCGGCTATCGTTGTTTAGTAATACAGGTATCTCTAAGGTGACCCTAACACCCTATTAAATTTATATTCCTTAGTTCAGACTACCAAGACCAGACGGTTTGTCTGGTAATGAATGATTTCATTTTATTTAAATCAAATTACATTTTATTTTAATCAATAAAATAGTTGAAATGGTTGAGCTCACTACATTTCGTAGTTATAAATTAGGCAGCCCGTCCGGCGGCAGTAATCAGCCCCAGCACTTGTGCTGTTGTGTTTCGGTGAATGAGTAATGCCAGAGCCCATTTCTCTATCCCTGCCCAATTCCCGAATCCTCAATTGTATTATAGTCTGCAGCACCTGTGGCGTTGCTTGTGTTATAGGCGACGGTATAGCCACCTACCATCAAGTGGACCGTCAGCCTGTCTACCGACCTTAATATATAAAAAAAGTGGTAATGTGACTATTTTGCAATATTCCGCTGGTTATTATTTTCGGTAATGAAGTTCACAATAAAAGTCAAACACCTTTAGATCTGCAATTAAACTCTCACCACGCAAAAACAAAGAGTAATGCGTTCTAATTAAAAAGTCTGAAGGGCAAAGGTGTAACAAATATTGTCCATTGTAACTTTTTGTCTGAAGGTAGTATTGGGTTTATGAATGAAATGTAAACGGCCGCAATGAAATGATATAAATGATAGTGAGCGCAGCGGGCTCGGCACAATCTCCGAGCGGCATCTAACCCCGGCCCGGACCGTCCACTTTATGATACTACTCTTTTATTTCGATATCCGTACAAACCTCTCATTTTTATTCACCAAAACCATTATTATGCGTAAATAAACACAGTTTTATTTTATTTTCGTCGTTAGTTTAATATGTTTAGTTTTTAAGTTAACATCGTCACATCTAGTCCTGCCCGCTTTAGATGCGGCGACAATATATTAACAGATAATGAGATAAGATCTCTTTTAAACGGAGATGTAACTCGATACTTTATTATTTTATATTTTACTAGGCTTTTACCCGCGACTTTACTTCAATGAATCACTATCGATTAATGTTGGTTTTGTCTAGCCAGGAGCTTAGTGGAATAATTAATTTTTGACAAATATTTGACGGGAATTTGAAAAATAATTACTATAATATTGTAACATATTCAGTCGATTAATAGCTGTCAGTCAGTCGAAACTATACCTACAAAGGATAGTTATCATGGTTTTTCATGTTTTAAAAGTGTTCACTCTTAGTTTTCTATTATGAAGCATTTTATGTTGTTGTGGTTATAAAGCATCTCAAAATAGGAATGTCAAATTCAAATTCGGAACTTTGTTTTATGGATACTGGGATTACCCATTGAAATAATATATCTTGTATACAAGTTCGCTGGATTACCGAAAGCAAAGTCGACATGAAAATGTCCACATTGTTCTTTATTCTGTGAGATATATTGAAGCTGTTAATTCTCTTAAAAAATACTTTTACTTATCAACAAGGGTTGGTTTGTTAGGTTAGTTATATTTACTTTATGAGAAGTGTTTTTTGTTACCACAACTTATTTAATGTTACAATAACTCATTTAATTATAGAAAACGGAAATCATTTAACAGAAAGTGGCAAGTAGGAAGTTGTAATCTAAGAGTTTATTTGTCAGCTAGGTTATCTAAAATGTAACGGTCTGTGTGCACACATTTTTCACTGCGTTGTAAGGTGTCACAGACGGTGGCAGGGGTTCTACAAGGACAATTAGTCGCCACGATATGGTCGCCCGGTGCATCCCAGTAGCGCGCCGCCCGCTGAGCCCCCCGCCGCGACACGCGCCGCGACTCGGGGCTCCTAGCCGACTCTACTCTCTCACTTGTAATATTATTTAATAACTTAATAACACATTAGGGTGTGCTTCATACACACTCCAAGTCATTATCTAATTCGTACGCACACATTATCTAATTTAAGCTGTTAACAAAGTGTTAGATGTTGACGCTAGCAAAATTATTTGTTTATTTATAAAGGTTGTTGTAATCTAACTTTGGGAGTTCTTTTGATTATTATTATTAAATGAATATATTCCATTTAACTAGTTAATTGGTCGAGAGGTTAAGATGCTTGCGTTGGCATTCTGTCACAGGGATTCGGGTACAATTCCTGGCAGGGCTAGCTTTGGAAATGAACCTTTCAAAGTGGGCTCTGGTCTGGATCTGGCAAATAGTACTCTGACACACTGCATTTCACAGTCATTTGAGCAACCTGTTGGGCGGCAGACGCCAGCCCCTTACAGAGGTCCACAGTACGAAAATAGCATGTGTGCTGTTATGTTTCGGTAAGTGAATAAAGGACACTCGTGCCCATTTCCCTACGCCTTCCTAATTCCTTATTCTAAATCCATCCTACTATGATTGGCAGCGCACTAGCTGCACATGAGGCATTTCTTATGTTAAAGGCGAAGGTGACCTTTATCTGAATAAAAATTTGCTCTTTTTTTAATTATTTACACGTGTCAGCAATTACCGATGATAGACTTAGTTTTTTTTGTAAGCTAAGGCTTCAATATGATACTTAGGAGCAATCGAATGAATAGATTCGACTAAAGGCTGTATCATGACCTCGTCTAATGATGAAATCCATTCGTAAGGGGTCGTTAATGGGTGGAAAGTTCTGTATGTATGGGCATAACACGATCGAGCTGCGAGACGCACACGGCGGTTTATTGAGTGCGATTTGGGCAAGCCGTCTCAATACATGCGCCTGATTTACGAGGCTAGCGTGTGCCCTTTGTGCTCCAGCTGACTAATGGACGGACGCTCACGGACATTTATGTAGATTGATTGTATGAATTTTATTCACAATGTTAATACAGTAACAGATTTAGATGTCATTTAGAAATGGCGCTCTAAAGTTGTGCAATTTAGGCCGTGAATAATGGATGACGAATGGCTAGTTTCAATACTCGGCTCGTGCTATCGAGGTGGGGCTTTGATTGTGACTGCTGTGCTTCAAGCGCGAGCGCACACGATAACAAACTGATAACTACCTTCTATTTTATTTTACTATAGGTACCTAGCGTTTCAGATTTTGTAAGTGTATTTTTCGAATTATGATTCAATGGAAATCATTCTCAAATCGTTAAAAACAGGTTAACACGAAGAAAGAGAGATGAGACAGCGACGAGTGAGGAAAATTAAAAGAGCTTTACAAAAATAAATTATTTAGGGACATTTAGCGTAATTTAAGAAATTACAACGTAATACGAATTACGTTATAAAATACGTTCCAATTTCAGCTTTAGTAGTTTTGGCTGTGATTATATATTTTTTATATTGAAATAGTCTGCGTCAACTATGATCAATCTATAACTAAGTACTGTGATTACAGAAAAACAAGGTTCCAAAGAGATAATATTATATTCAACTCCAAAGTACGCTCATATTTAAGTTGACAAAAAAATGCAAGTTCACAGACGTTTTCGCACTTTAATTACTGCTATAATAACATTTATAATGACATTTAGCGTGAACGGCGATAAAAAGCGAAGCAAAAAATGAACACGGAGCGATGTTATTAAAGGAGCTGGACGCATTCCAGATATTTCCATGATAATATTTTAATATCTGTATGGAATGATAAAAAATATGTTACAAAACATTTAGTTACGGCTCAAAGGAAAAGGACAATGCAAGTGGGAGTTGCACAGTCATCTCATCGACACGGATCAAACGATGTTAATCAAAAATTTTAATGACCATAGTTCAGAAAATAATAACACCTGAAGCAGCTAATAATAACAGAACATAAAGCGATAAGTTTTGATCCTTGTCTCTTTTCTAAAGAATTGAAAACATAATTCAAAATAAACACTTTATTTTGAGCTGTGGTATGATATGCACTATATAAAAAAAAACTAAAAACGTAGAATAATCCTTTTTAATTATACTATATTTTGTTTCTTCCCTACAAATACAGAATGCAAATAAAATTTTAGCTACAACAGGTTTGCTTGATTCTATAACTTGATTCCAAAAAACATAACTATACCCACTATGCAAACCATTAAAATGTCATAATTATTTTATTAGATATTTTATTTATAAACAACTGGATCTCGGATTATTCATTGTCAAGAATACTTGAATACTACGGAACTATACCTACATAAAACTTCAGCGTACAGTATTAAAGAGAAACTTAGTAAATGCAGTGTAGTAAACTGCGTTTGCAATAACAATAAAAATAAAACGTCAAATAAATAACATTTGTTTTGTGCTGTAGTTTTAATAAGAGTGAGTAATGAGTTTCTTAAAATAATAGGCGACGGTAGCCGTCTACCATCAAGTAGACCGTTTTCCTGCTTGCCAAACCGTAATAAAGAAGAAAGCCAACCCGTTAGAAACTTTAAATCAGTTTAATAATGTAATAATGACCTTGAAAGTTAAAAATTAAGTATCAAGATTGTTCGGAAGGATCATAAGGTTTCTTCATGAAGCGAGTCAGTTCAATATTTAGTCACATTTTTCTATAATGTTATTGACTTTTTTAAACCTGTCTATCAAACAACACCATTTTAAACTACTTGGTTAGGTTTTTTTTTGTTAATTATAATAACACTATGTGACATGCACATATTGGATACCATACTATTAAGATTATTAATAGGACTCTACCACTAGATTCATACAGTTTTTGAGAGACTAAGGACTAATAGTCGTTACTTCCCTAAGTCGTGAAGGCATAAACTGTCCTAGAAAGTCAGTTGATATATGACTACTGGGAACATATAACTGGATCCAGACGGAATGCTAGAGCCCATTATCTAATCCCTTCTTAATCCCTTATCCTAAATCATCATGAACGACAGCGCACTTGCAGAACCTGTGGCGTTGCTTGTGTTATAGGCGATGGTAGCCACCTACCATCAAGTGGCTCGTCAGCCTGTCTATCTACATTAACATAAAAAAGATCTCTCGGAAACCTAACATTTTTCCAGGACAAAAAGTACCCTATTTAATCCAGGTAATAAACACTCTGTTCCAAATTTCATCCAAACCCGTTCAGCCGTTTTTGCGTTATGAGAACAAACATCCAAATTCACTCTTACCTAATTTTTCATTTGAAAAATATGCATTATTGTTGTGCTGTAAAAGCACTTATGCATGGTGCATAAGTGCTGTAAAAGCACTTATGCATGGTGCAATTTATTGGAAGATTTGTTGTACTACCATCAAAATATCGCGTGTTTAATGGGAAAAATAATGTGTTTAATTTTTTTATTAACAATTTAATTAAGATAAGGGATGTTAAATTTTATAATTGAAAGATTCCAACACGAGTGATAATGTTATATCCCAAGAAATATAATTAAATTTTTAAGTATCAGTAATCCGAGAAAAAGGCAAAGTCATTATTGTCTACTCTTGCTGTGGGGATTTCACTGATGTTCGATGGCCCTTATTGCTTTGGTAATAAAGTTAAATTTTGTTAGTATGTGTTTATGCCGTTGGTTTATGTGGAGAGGATGCTATGTCCGGTAGCGTAATCGATTAGACACGGGCCGATATCGCGGCTCGCTCATGTGTACTGGATCCCGCCTTTACAAAATTTCTCTTGATGTATCTATTTCTTTTTAAATTTTAACGTCAACAATAAATTGTAATAATAAAATTATTTATGACATTTGGTAAAACATATAAAAATTTGATTGCTGTAATTGACTTCACTGTATTTGTACGTTCAGAAGAGTTATTAAATGGAATATTTAATTTGGATTGAAAAAGTCTACTATAGGCTGCATTTTCGGTGGGCAGAGTGGCAAGCGGATCTGAATAGAATACGCAGCGGAACGCTGTTTTTTATGGGTGGAGAACATGAATTGAATTTTTCAAAGACCGATCTTACGGAGAAATTAATAATATTTATGAAGATTTAAGAGAGAGTCCGTCAAAGTTTTATGAGTACACTCGAATGAGTATTAATACTTTTGATTATATTTTGCAGATTATTAAGAATGATGTGACCAAAATAAAAACTAATTTTAAGAAGGATTTAATTTCACAGCTTTAAATTAACAAAACGGCAGAAATTAAATCTTCTAGACATATTATATTCATGAAGTACCTACTTACCTACAAGACGAAAATAAACAAAAAATCCGTTCGTTCTGAGTTCCGAGCGATAAACGTAAACAGGTAAGCGATTCCGTGATCCGCTCATGACAACCGCTTCTTCCGCCGCATTTTCCGCTGCCCACTTAAAACAGTCCATACTAGTATTATATTGAAAGTGCGTATCGCTTCCGCGGTTCCGCTGCCGCCCCGCTGTCCATCGAAAATTTAGCCTAAGTCTTTTAATTATCCATGCAAAGAATAATTTCGCGACGCATCGTGTCGCATTTTCTTTGTTGATACATTTTGTGCTTCATCGGTCATTGTTTTCGTTACGAGACGACATTTTGGTATTAATGCTTTGTCCAAAAGAGCCGCACGTGACGCTGTCTCAAAACGATTTCAATAATGTACCTGTTTGATCGGAATATAATCACGCAGCTAGAACGCTTCTCTCGCGCACTCTTTGAGAGCAAAAAAAAATTAAGTCACGTCTCCCACGAATTATATGGGCGAACTGAACTAAACGATCACTATAAAAATTGTAAAAACTAGCTCTTCTTGTCTAAACGAATATTTAAGCGTAAACGTGAGATGACTTCTTATTTTATAAGATAGAGAATGTCAGAATTAATCACGCTCTGTAGCTACTGTAGTTAGTCAAATTTGGATAGCATGACGCAGCAATAGTGCACAAACTAATCAAGTTAATCAGTTTCAAAAATCGTTTACAGTTGATTAGGTATGTTCCGAATAGATACCATTATGATGAACCTTAGAATCTTGCCAATTTCATGTATGGTTTAGTCATTATTACTTCCTCCAACCGCGAAGAAAAGCTTTCGTAAGGAAACTGCCAAGCAGTTTGCTGGCTCGGTGGACTAAAGCACAAACTCTCAAGCACAAATTAAAAGGAATTAATATAATTTAATATATTTGTATTTTATTTATATTTACAAAACAATCCAGTAGACTTTATAGACAACTGTACTGTGAAATCTATCGCCTAAAAACACTAGTATCACTAGAAGTCAAAAGACTAATAAGATAAGATCATATAATACAAGGTCTTTACTAAAATAGTTTCTATCGAATGTTCCTATGTAATATTTTCTATAGGAACTGTATTCAAACATCAATATGATTTAAATGTACAATTGAGTTGTGAGGTGTGCGCAAATGATGGTGGGTGCGGCTGGACGCTGCCTCGGTTGTTGGTCACATTGTGCTCTCTATAATAAATGGCAACAACAGGTGAATTACTAATTTCTCTCATAAATAGCTCTGCATGGGTGGAGTGAAATATATATCTGCTCGCATCCGCATATTGTGTCACTATAAGTACAACCTATACTGTTTGTACTTATAGATTTATGTAGTAGAGCATTAAGTACATTAAAAATATTTAAGTACATCAAGTTTAGTCTCCAATTCGTTGAACAGTTTGACAACTATTCAACGAATTTCTAGATTTAATGTTAATTTAAAATGTTAACACAAATTTCTAGATATTTAATATTGGCTTATAAATGGTATGATTTGTTAAGTTTTGTTTAGAACTTCTTATGACAAAAACCGTCGCTTTATCATATTACATGAATAAATCGATAAAAGTACTATATCGTCATAATATGTGATTTTTTCCGCTGTTAAGATAGACTACATGTTTATGACAGCGGAATGCAGATGCAGCGGAATGCCACTATTAAAAAAGGATTATTTTGAAACTAATGAAAACTTTTGTATATTCCATTTTTTACGAGAGAGGAAATTTTCAAGATACCTGTGAAGGGATAAAAACAGCACTTTGGACTGCTTATTTTCACAGGGTATGTAGGACTCTTACTAAAACCCCTCTCGGTTTGCTTATAGCTTTTAGTGTAGGATTTTAAACCGTTACCAGACTTTTTCTTATATTTCAAATTTACTTTAACCACTATAATAATATTGCCAATAATATATAATTATGTTTTAAACAAATCATTGAGGTAATAGGAATTTAATTTAAAAATTATATGTAAAAAAAGAAATACTGAATCCCAACTATTTTAAAATACATTCGGACATTATTCGTGTCACTTTAAAATATGCAAACATGGAATAAAATATTTGATGCGGTCGACGTCATTCTATAAATGGAATTATTCATGGAGGCGGACCCCGGAAAAAGCCAGGGAAAATTGACAATTCGTTTACTACAATTGTAACTACTACTATGACATTTAATTACTTGTTTATCTATAATATTTTATACTAAATTATAGTGATTAGACACCTACGTGGTATTAAAACAAATATTCTGTTTGCTGAAAATAAAAAAAATAATTGAAAAAATAGATATAAAATAATTAATAATAATATTGAAATCAATAATTGAAGGCGACATCAAACTACCTTATATATTGTACCTAAAGTAGATAGGACCGTGTGTAAGCCTCTCCCCACAAGTGTTCAAAGCGGACGAAGCGACTAGTCAACCCTTTGCCGCTCACTCGCTCGTGAAATCACTCAAATACTGAATATTTTAATCTGAGCAGATAACGAGCTCGCGATTCTATTAGATGAAACATAGCTGTGTGAGGTTAAACACAGTCAGAGCCGCCCCTCTGCATCGGTGCGCTTCGCTCATTCGACGTCTGATACAATCCTCTCCTCTATAAGCGTTGGTGCATTTATATTTCAAATGTAATTATTAGCATACGTATTAACTCGTCATAGTTATTAATCAAAGACGACAAAGTCAAAATACAATTTATTTCATAACACCATTTGTCACTAATATAATTGTAATATCTAATTACCTACAACAAGTTCTATAAATGTGAACAATGCCTAACGTAGCCCTACATAATTAAAATACATAATTAAACATTAGAATGATAAAATTTTGTGTAAATATGGGATCGGCAATCCCGGCAATCAAAACAGAGTTGACAAATATTCAAATAATATCTATAGTCTTCAAAGATTTGTAATTAGCGATGAACAAAATGATTATTCATTTGTACTGAAATAATAAAAAGACTAGCTCGAAGGAGTTTCTATTATTATTCCACTGATATTTAACTTCCCTAAGTACTATTTTTACAGTAAAGTGCATGCATTCAAGAATGAATTCTTTATTTCCAAAAACAAAACGAAAATACTACTAATATTAGTTAATAGAGTTCAAAACCGTTGACACTAAAACAATAAAACAGTGTTTAAAGGTGTAAAGCAATAAAAATTTACGTTCAACCCGACGAATAATTTCCAACGATATTCCGTAATCATTAATAGTATAATGTTCGTGCGATGTGAAAATATGATGCCCTGAAAACAAATAAATCCCTCAATGTCGATGGCAGCATTTAAAAGCGTGTATAAATATATCACGGCAAGTAATAAAGCTATCAAATATTTACTAATCTGGAGCGGTGAGAGCGTCGCACGAACCCCTTCTGGGGCCAGACTCATAAAATAAATTGAAATAGTCGCGCCGCCCCCCAAATTAAAATATTCAAATGGGACGCACGCGCAAGAAAATTGAAAATTGTCGTCTATCGTCCGCAAATGAAACCTATAACTCGTTACATACACTTTGAGCCAAATTAATTTTAAAAAAATAATATTTTTTTTTATTTATCATCATAATTATTACATAGGTCTCACTAAAAGATTGACACGTTTATTCATAAGTATATTGACACGTTTAATCATATTATATTCATAAGTATATTTTAATACATACTCTTAAAGTGTGTTATGTGCAAAAAGTATACTTTTGAGATATTTATATTTTATTAAGAGATCATAGTTCGACAAATTGAGGTTGGATAAATTGCAACATTAGTAGAGCTAGAAGCTGAGACAGCTTTCAAAACCTTCAACCAACATCACAGAAAAGATAATAGTACAAGCCTACACGTCATTAATAGAAATAAGTCGACCTCTTGTTTTAAAAATAGTTTGAGGATAGAAAGTGTTTAATAATCAAATTTCATTATTAATCCGTTTGCTTATTATTGGTCCCAAATTTTAATGTTGGCCACGTTACAACGTAAAATTTGTAAATTTTGTATTTTTTCCTATAAATTTGGTTAAATCACGTTTTGTAATTTTAAAATGCCTTCTTTTCGGTATTCAAAATGTTTATCCTAATTTATAACCGAATGGTTTAATTAATTTAAAAAATTTACACCGCCTGATATTTCTTAGGAAGTTGACATAGTATTTGTTGTTATAACTGGCTAATCAAAATATTTATATTTCTTTTTCCATATAAAATTTAGATTGACATGTTAAAATACTTCAATGAAAACATTGGAATTGTTTGAGCAAGCTTTAAGATCTGGTAAAGGCGAGCAGTGAACACTATTTAATTTAATAGAGGTTGTTTAGGTAACAGGAGGAAAATGCGAGGGCCACAAACCTTAGGAAGGTGCGCAATACGTAAAGAGAAGAATGCTTCTAGAATGTTTACAAGGCGAGAGTGACTGCACAGAGGTGCCCTGTAAACGTGAATGAAGACTTCTGGAATGTTCAGAAGGCGAAAACAAACTCTGAGAGTGCCTAATGAACGCGGTGAAAACTTGTCCAGAAGCCACTAAGACTGATCTAGAAGCCACAAACTAATGCAGAAGCACTACTTTTATTAATACAAGTTGATGAACACTTTAACAGCCACACTATAACCTTGAACTTAGTGTTTCAAAATAGTAGCAAAGAAACCTTCCAGATTAACTTAGGAAAAGGTTAGATAGCGAGAATAACAGTAGAGAAACTTCTGGAAGGTTCAGAAGGCGAGATTGACTCAATAACGCCTTAAGAACGTGAAGGAAAAATGCTTCTAGAATGTTTACAAGGCGAGAGTAACTGCACAGAGGTGCCCTGTAAACGTAAAAGAAGACTTCTGGAATGTTCAGAAGGCGTAAACTAACTCTGATAGTGCCTAATGAACGCGGTGGGAACTGGTCCAGAAGCCACTAAGACTCGTCTAGAAGCCACAAATTTATCCAGAAGCACTACTAAGAACTTGCCAGAAATCAAAGTTGACTTTATCTAGAAAAAGGATTAATCTAGAAGGTTACTTTACACTCGCGTAAATCACAGGGACTTAAATACGTCGTAAAGGAGATCACAAAAATCACAGCACTGTAATTAGTACACTGACAACTAGTTAATACGAAAATATTGATTACAATCACTCAATATAGCTTTTTTATAACCACTCTGGCTAATTATCGGTTTAAATTCGCGCGCGCGGTTGAAACGATCCGTTCGCTCTATGATCGAACACACTGCTCTGTGGCGGCGCATGGCGCGTATTTATATGAAGAGTAGGAATCCAGAAACTTCGCTTGTAAGTCTCTCGAACACTGCGTCGAGAGAGTTCACTATTTAACTGTCCTGTGTGTCTATGGCTGTTTTTGACGTTAGACAACCTGACAGCCTGACTTGAATTGATAAAAATAAATAATGGTACGTAAGTATCATTATATAGTTTGTGAAATAATGTAAGGGTTTTTGACCGAAACTAGACGTGCAGTTTTGCAAACATAAACCCGATTATGAGTGATGCTCGGAGAACTTTCTGGAAATTAAAGGAAGGGCGAAGAGTGTAAGTAAATAAATAATTTGTGCGAGCAAATTCTAGAACACCTTTTTTTAACAGGAATATACAACAGTATTCATTAACACAAAATGAATATGTCTGTCTAAATTTTAAGAATTAACCATTCAATGTCATAGAAATATTCTTTAATTTTGTTTGCACTGAAGTGTACCTCAACATACAAAGCGCCAGTTTCGATTCGCCTCCGAAATATGCCATAAATGATCTCCACTTTTACGACCACACTTTAACTAAGAACCATGAATATTTTGTTTTATGCACGAATACTTTTAATAGATTTTACTGTAACAAATTTCAAGTCATAAAAAAAACGAATATAGAATTAATAATGGCTTACAATTTTCTACAGAAATATCTTTATTAATATATAATAGTTAAGGGTGAAAAAGATATGTTATAGACAATTGATTTTTAAATAAATTAATAACTAAATAAAACTACTCTTGCTCATACGTAACTTTATTTACCATCAAGTGATATCTATGGACAATTCGCGCATGAAATAAATATTACCTACTTTGTTTAAATTATGCTGTATTTTGTCTCAGTCTCTCTAAATTTAGGAAGAAATATGACAAGGTTATTTTCGTTTATAAATAGTACACAACTTGCACAATATATTTACTGAAAATTTATTTTAACTCACTACAAATTCTTATCGTAAATAGCGAATCTAGCTTTTGGACACAGTGCACGGCGTGCATGGTTGAAAGCAACGTGCTTTTATTTTATATTATATGTTTCTGATTCACTTTGTATTCTGGAGATATATGTATGAGGGTCAAAAAGCGTGAATTTGTAAATTTAAGCATTACGGATCAACTACCATGACAGATATAATCTTTATTATGACCTCTTTAAGTACCTATCAAAATGGAATTAATGAATTAATATGGAATATGATAGTAATTTAAAAAAATAATTCACCTATTTCAACTTAATCCCTGTCAAAGCAGTATATGTTTTAAAGAGTAAATGTAAAACAGATAAATTTTAAAAACGTAAAAATTACAGAGATATAGCGCAGTTTTTTAAATGAATTTTTTTTTTTTTTTATAATATAAAGGTGGCAGACAGGCAGGCGGCCCACTTGATGGTAGGTGGTTACCGTCGCCTAAGGACACAAGCAACACCAAGGGGAGTGCTAGTGCGCTGCCTACCCTGTAGATATTTGTTAACCCCTCGCTTGAAGAAGCCCATATTGTAGCTGGGTGGAAACACCTCAGAAGGGAGATTGTTCCAAAGATCGCGCGTCCGCGGAATAAAGTTTCTACCCAACCGGACTGTGCGTAGTGGCACCTTATCCAAGTAATGCGGATGAACTCCACATCTATGACGCGCAGTACGGTGGTAAAAACTTGGGGTAGGCATTAGTTGGAACAACTCATCAGAGCACTCACCATTGTACAGCCGGTAGAACACACAAAGAGAGGCTACATCCCTTCTTAAACTAAGGGGTTCTAACCGTTTTTGTGTGAGCGTTGGATCATTGACAATTCGAATAATTCGACGTTGCAAGGCGTCAAATGGATCTAGCTGGTATTTTGGCGCGCCAGCCCAGAGATGAGAGCAGTATTCCATATGGGGCCTAATCTGGGCCTTGTAGAGAACAAGGCGCTGCTCCGGTGTGAAATACCGCTTTGCTCTGTTTAACACGCCCATTTTTTTGGAAGCTAGAGTAGCCTTATCTTTCAGGTGACACCTGAACTCGACTGTGTTCGAAATGTCCACACCAAGGATGCCAATGCTCTTGGATATTTCGAGCGGAGTGCCCTGAAATTTAGGTGTCGCTACAAATGGGGCCTTTTTTGCGGTGAATGCACAGACTTGCGTCTTACAGGGGTTGAATTGCACAAGGTTCGAGCAACCCCAATTTGAGACCTCAGATAATAATGTCTCAATCGAAGACACAAGTCTGTCGCGGCTCTCCTGCAAGTCTGAGAGAGGAATATTAGCGCGGCCTTTGTAATAAGCTTCCCCAGTGCTGTCATCTGCATAGCAATGAATACTGTTGACTTGTAACAGATCATTGATATGCAAAAGAAAGAGTGTTGGGGAAAGCACAGAGCCTTGCGGGACACCGGCGTTAACTGTCATGTTGTCGGAGCAACATCCGTCAACCACGACTCTGATACTCCGACCAGTCAAAAAGTTGGCGACCCAATCGCACAATCCCTCGGGCAACCCGTAAGATGGAAGCTTGGAGAGAAGAGCTCGATGCCAGACCCGGTCAAACGCTTTTGCTATGTCCAGACCCACCGCCAAAACCTCCCCCCTGTTTGCCACAATTAAAAATAGTTTAGTTTGCAATATAAATTCCCATTCGCTGTTGGACTATCCATAGTTTGATTCTAGGACAAATGAACTATCTATATATTATGTTTTTGGAGTTTACTCCTTAAGAATCGATTTTCATATATAAGCCATGAAAATTTATGGTAGTAAAATCTAATGTCACATGTCACACGTTACGCGTTACAGGCTAATAATATGCTCCAATACGTATTATAATAATATAATATATTTATATTTATATCCATTGATATTTATTTGTAAATTGAGAAAACTATCAAACTAATAAAGCTAACAAAATGCATTCATTTACTCTCATTTACTAATCTATGTATTTTATAATCGTTCGTAAGGAGGTAAACTCCAGTCGTGCGTCGGAGCTGACACACACATTTCTTTTTTACAATTAGAGTTTAGCTGTTTATATTATTATTAATATTTCCATTTTTTCTCTTTATAAGAACCTTCCTCGGACTTAATATATTTGAAATTTTATATTTATATTTGAAAAAAAAATATCCAAAATGGTTTAGCCGTTCTCGAGTTTTGCGCTTAGTTTGACGATTCATTTTTTTTTTCATATTCGAAATTGGTGTTGGAATATGAAATGACAAATGTTTCAGATTAAACAGAGGAATGTTTAAACTACAAAAACAATTTGTCAGTTGTGTCGGTTAAATTGCACTTGTTAATAAGCATCAGATAGGTATACGTGAGAGCTTAAGGGACCCTCGGTAGTGGCTTCCGTTGTTTTGTGGGTGACGCTGATTTTGTGGTTTCATTTCGCGTAACTTGATAGACACGAGCTCGTACATCCTTGTTAAATACTCTGATTTAACCAGCCCAGTGATGAGCACAGTCGATACTAGAGTTTTATTATTTTTATTGCATTTATTATTATTTTCCCCATAATAGTAAGTAATTTGGGATAATACCTACTTATTATTGTTATGTGTACCTATTTCTTCAATCTATATTGTAGTTTTGTAGATATCTCTATAGATTTTAATAAATTTTAATGTTAAATTCAATTTATAAACCGTAAATGTAATCTATAATCTTTAAATGCCATTAATTACGATATAAATATATCTTTAATAGGTAATAAGTGACATCTATACAATCCCACAAACTCACCTACAAAGTGAAGATCTGGATTTCAAATTGTGGATCGCTTCTTAACTTGGTAATTAAACATCTTAAAACAATAGACAGCTGCCACCCAAGTCGCTCGTGCGGCTTTTCATATCTTACAGTGCCTATTTTTAAACCATCATACTTACCAACATCTCGATTTTATTACATTATTATAATAAAAAAAATATTGACATTGTTCATATAATATTTTTATGAACAAAAAACCTTCAAAATATATTCAGTGTTTGGGTAACAGTTATCTTTCGCTATCTTTAAGTTTAATAACATTGTTGTTATACACTTTATGTAATTCAAGATGAAAGTAGGTACTAAGCTAGGATTAAGAAATGGTTTAAAACACGATAAATATATCGATCGGGCAAGCATTATGCGGTGGAATCGAAGTGGTATTATCCATCGTCCGGTCGGTGTTTGTGCAAGCGATACCCTGGGAACGGGCGGTCTTCCGCTGCAAGTTGTTTCCCCTCCCTTTACGTTCTATAGCACTGATAAGTACACGCAATACGCACTGATAATTGTATGCGAAAAGGCTTTTGCTAACTCTAAATGGACATTCCCTGATTTCACATTGCTATGAAATTTCTTCCATTCATAAAAATATTAATGCGATCGTAAAATTGAGTAAATTTTATTGTCTTGAATCATAATGGGAAACTAATGTAGCGTGTTATTATACAGAATCGGTTGTAGCAGTAAAATACGAATGAATTTGTGTGTGAGACTGAGATTCGGAGCTTTGAATCTCGTCTCGCTTGCGAGCCCACTGCGTTTCATTCGTTCCCAGCGGAAGTCCCCTCTGCCATTTGAATATCAAACATATTTCGGTCATATTTCATTAGAACAGTTATGATATTCTTCCTTCACGTTTTATAGTACGTGTATTCAATACGGAAAGAAATATGTTAATATATATAGAGGGTCAAAGTTCTTCTAAATTGGAGCCCGACGGGCGCTATTACTGTTTAGCATTTGAATAAAAACCAAACATTTAAATATTTGTATTGAAATCAGGCATTGACTTTAACAATTTTATACGTATTCTATTCTATCGTTCGATAAAAATATTATGAATAAATTAAGAAAATAAGCTAAGTATTGTATGTTAATGCAGCAGTACGATTGTCTAATTAGGTCAAAGCGAAATTTTAAATAATTAAGGGGCGACAGTATAGACTTCTTTGGGCTTATATATGCGTTGCTGTGCATTGTTATGGACTTCAAATATGTCACCACCCGATTCAGTCAAAATGAATCACAACTTAACAAAGATACAAGATAACTTAAGGTAATTTTGAATTTATACAGAACTAGCTCGTGCCCGCCACTTTGTGTTGAAAAATGAAAAATACAACACTTGAGAATATATCTTACATCTTTATCGCTGTGAAGAAGTCTGCAAGTGTGCTGTCGACCATAGTTAGATTAAGAACTCATTGAAACATATTAGTACATTCTTTTATTTCACAGTGATCTTCTGTAAGGGGGCGGTTACTACCGCCAGACGGGCTGCCCAAATGACTGCGAAATGTAGCGTGCCCTGCCACTACTTTCCAAATCCCGACTAAGGCAAATTTTGAAAAGTTAATTTGCAATATTGATCGGGAATAAAATTCGGGACTCCGAGACAGAGAGCTAAGGCAAGCACCCTAACCACTCATCCAACGGGTCGTCAGATTGCTTTTTAGTTGTATAAATAACATATGAACCATAAACAGATTAGCTATTATGATAAAAATTGTAAGGGTTTTAATTGAAATATTTTCAGGGACAAGGTACTACACAAAAATATTTTATTTATATAAATATGGACACGAGAGATTCGACCGTGCCGTTTTGTTTGGCGCGATGGCAATCGGAACATTCACAGAAGAGAACAGAGGAGCATTTGTTCGACTCATTACGGTCAGTGAGCACCGCGTCCGATGCACGTTATGAAAATATTATAAGAAACACATGGTTCGTGTGAATCGAATATACACAATACAGCTGGCTCATCTAACTATAAAAAGCTTCATTGACAACTTTTACTTACGTAGCCTGTAGATGAATTTGACTTTTGGCCTTTTTTTCTTGTTATTATTTCTAATTCCATTTCAATATGAACATTGTATTATATATTTTAGAATCTGTAATTCAAATAATCTAAAAAAAAAAGATTTTCAACCAAGCTAAAATACGCTATATATACTGTAAATTGATGAGGAGTTGGGTGTATCGCGGACTACTTAATGCTTTAGCGTCAGTTCAAGGTTTTTAAGAAAAGAAAAGTTTTTTTAAGAAAAATCCAAAAAGTATTCTTAAACAAATCCCTGCAGAATCGATAGCGCGACTGTAATCCCTTGGTGTTACTTGTGTCCTTAGGAGATGGTATCATCTACCTACCATAAAGTGGACCGTCAGCTTTATAATCCATATTAAAAAATATCGATTGTCCTCAATGAATAACAACACACAGTCAAAACTAAGTCTAGAAAGCTGAAATTTGGCACATATGTTTAAACGTTCGCTAAGAAAGGATTTTTGAGAATTTCAACCCTGTGCGAAGCTGGGGTGGGCTCGCTATTTTTTTCTATATAAAATTGTTTGTCCTGGCTGACTTTCTATGCGTATAAAAGAAAGTCACGATAGTTAACCCTATTTATAACATGAGAACGACTAGATAGACCTATTTTTATGATCTTCGATCTGTTGAATTGTCTCCGCCCCGAATATAACTATTAAAACATCTGAAATATTCACGAAAAAAAAAAATGTGAACAAAAATATTTTTCCCATACATTTTGCATGGAACGGGTTTTTTATTCTGTGGCGGTACGAAGTTCGCCGGGTCAGCTAATATTAAATAAATGTGAAATCCAAAAGGGAAATTTTTAAAAGTAAACATTATAAGAGTGATCGCGAATACGGAACGCTGTAGCGGTACGTTCACCGGTGTCTCGTTAATTTGGTAATTGGTAAATACTCCAGGTCGCCGAAATATTTTGCGCACGAGAGATAAATATTAATAAAAACGACGCGATTGTCTTTCTTTTTCGTAAGAAAACACGCACGGGGACAGAAGACAATATGCTTATGTTTTTCTTTATTGTTATTGCCGTAAAACATTTAGCGGGCAGCATTCAGCGATAAAACACGTTATTTTGTGTGACAAAACGTCGGATTCATGAGAAAATATTGACCCGCAGATAGTGGAATAAACGAATTATCGAGAACGTTCTATCACAAACAGAACCAACTTCATATTTTTCCTACATTTAATTGTTTTATATATATTTCAAATTGAAAATATTTATTCTGACATACTTACATTTTTAAATTTTTATTAATTTAGTTCTATATTAATATATTCATAAATAAACTAGCGAACCGCTACCGGCTTTGCACGGATTCAATTATTTTGCATACATAAACCAGCTTCCTCCTATGTCGCTCTATCCGTTGGGTGGTTTAGAAGAAGTTAGCGGAGAAACATAGAAAGACATTAACTTTCTTACAGGTAGTAATTTTCATACTTTACTTTTTGAATGACGTGGTTCTTTCTAACATCAGTCGACCATATGATAATGTGACGAGTGTTGAATTGGCCACTAATAAGATAATTGGTTGCGCTCTATACTCACCTAAATCAACATCTTAATGGCATATTAGGGCGGCATGAAATTTCGTAGTTTTCATAATTTGTCCATTCATTAATTATTTAAATGGTATTAATAAAAACATTACAGTCAATTTCAATTAGTGTTGTAAATTTTCGAAATTAATTTGTAATAAGTATCACTTTAAATTATTTATTACGTCAATATTTCGGATGGTGTAAGATTCAAATAGCTGTCGGTCCACTTGATGATAGGTGTCTACTATCAATTAATAACAAAATTGCTTGCGCGCTGCAAGATCTTGACTTTAAAACGGCCTTGACAAGAAAAAGGACGAATAAGGATTTGGGATCCATTATTTACTTACAACATCCAAACACAATATCGCAAGTTCTGTTATTTGTCTAAAAAAACCATGGTTTATCTAGTCACAGCTAAGTTTTTCATTAAAAGGACCTATTAAGAAAAAAACTGAAACACTGAGAAAACACACGGGCTCCTTTGTAACAATGAACTTAAATACAGACAAAAACACGGCGTTAAATCGGCATTTAAACAACAAATCTAGATAGTGTTAACATTGAAATGTACACGTAAACATTTAATTATAATACGTTTAGTTATAATTATAAATATGTGTATAATGTTGCTTTATAGTTGGAACCACTCAAATAAAAAACGTTAAAGGCGTGATTGCGTTTCTGTGAAAACGAAAGAAACAACATTCAAAGCCTCTAATGTGTCTCTTTACAATTGTACAATTATCTTGAAAGTTTGTTATTACATTTAGCTAACACATTCGTTTCGTTTATAATATACCCAAACATTATTATTTTATTTCATAGTGGTCAGTCGTGAAATATCGTTAGGCTGTCGGTAAGGCGGTAAATGTAAATACAAGAAAGAGCGGCAAATTCAAACTAAAGAAAACACTATGACTCAAGTAGTGATGTTCTTTACATGTGTATAAAATGTCAGTTAATAAGAGAGAGATTAACCTACTTACTTTCAGAATTCTCGATGTTTTATAATAATTTCAATAAACAAAATATTAATCACTGTGGTCGTCCCCCCCACTTCGACATGATTCTTCGAGCCGGATATAGTCAATAAAGTTGACTTTTATCATCCCGTGCTAAAACCAGGAAGCTTGTTGCAAAAAAAAAATTCATTAAAAATAAAAGAGAGGTGAAAATTACTGAAATTGAGATAAAGTAAGATAAAACATTGTGTCCTCACCAAAAAACAAATATATTAAACGTACTATATTCATGGACACCCTAACATTGTATGATTCACTTATTGTTTTAAGTTTTGGATCGATTTGAAGTACAATCAATTACGCTTAAATTACAGCACCGCGGTTAATAGTGGATATTTATTGTCATTGAAGCATTTTATAACCGCTTTGCTCAAGTATATAATTGACATGGATGAGGTCCAATGGAAACGGTGTGTGTGGGTTGTGATGTATTTTGTTACTTTTATGTATGTAATAGGTACATTATGTATGTTTTTAACATTCGACTACCTACGACATATAAACTAAATATGTACATAGTTAAATATGGAGCCAAATATTGAGGGATAAAATATTCTCTTTTTATTTCAATTGGAATACCTATAGGTACGTGTGATTTTTTTATATTAAAACTTGCGGAGAACAGACTGACGGTAGGTACACTTGATTTAGATAGCCACCATAGTCTAAGAAAACAAGTATGAACACCGTCAATCAATACAGAGTTGCACATGCAAAGCTAACCCTTTTTTTACAAGAGGAATCCATCGTGGATACCCACCAGCTTGGGGACAGACCGGTGGGTTATGTCGGACTCCTACCCCGAGATCTTAGTGGGGTAGACCTATTGACTAAGCCATCGAGGACGCATATATTGCAGCAGATTAGAAACACCTCAGCAGCACATCTAAGATATAATGTCTTCCTATTTGCACTATGTCCAGCGACTTCTTATCCAAGTAATGTGGTGGTTTATGTACTGTGGTATAACTATAATATATAAATTGTTATTATATCGATTCCCCCTAAATATACTTTCAAGAGCTCTTACATAATTTAATTTGTATTTTTTAATTTCTTGGCCTATCCTACACCTTCTTTTTTTTAAATGTTGGACTAAAACTGCGCCAATTATAGCAGTCTATTCTTTATTGTACCTACCCATTTTTTATATTAAACGAATAACAATAAATGCTTAAGAGATTAGTTTTAGAACTCAGCACTGTAAGTATGTATTCAGTTGGTATTTTCGCGCCCTGGCTTAGAGATCTAGAGAAAAGAAGACTGCTCTCTAAATGGCATATTATCGCCTTCTACAAAATTAGTTATTAGCTGGAGTTACTAATTACTGTCAGACTATCCATGTTTTTAATAAATAAGGGTTTATTTTATCAAATTAGTTAGTATCCGACGACCACAACACAAATATTATACCAATAGGAATAATTTCTATTTGTAAAATAGTATTTCCGTATGGCAACTGCGTATCAATTTGAACTTTAACATTTAATTAAAAACAATAAAATTGGACTTTGTCAAAAAACTAGAATTTGACAGTAACGAATAGGAATTCGTAATGAGACTAATTTAAAAGTTTTATTTTATACGGTATAATTTATTTAAATTATTTAAATGGATCATACATTAATTTAAATGAAAACGTAATAACATGAGAAAGTAATAGTTTAAGCGTGTGTATGACAATTCGCGTCGCATCGATAACATCGACATTATTTGTCAACGCTTGAATGCGTTACACAAATGCTTTTTAGGTCAACAGTCGATTGGGAAACGATCTGTCCATGTAGTAAAATATAAATAATTTGTTTGAAACGAAATGAGGGCCATTTAGAAACATGAGGGTAATAAAACTAGTGCGTGTCGTGTAAACTCGGCCGAAGACGCACAAATAACCTTGCCTACCATTTTATTTAGACCCCTAACTCTTCCTTTTCCCATAACGCTTTCGGTCCCTTGCAGAAAAGGTCAAGTTATATTTGTTTTATGTCATCGATGGACAAAACATAACAATGACACATTATCATTCTGAACACACGGACGAGCAATGCTACGGGCTGTTCATATTCATAATAATGTTCTGCGTTGAATGTCCTCTTGCTACTTTTATCCTTAGAGTAGAAATAATTTTATTTCATAATTCGCTAGGTAATCGTAACATATCGTATTAAACGAAACATTCATAGATCCTACTAAGGATCTATGAATGTTTGTTACACTTGACACAAAAATGGCTCAACGGATTTGGATGGAATTTGGCACACAGACAGTTTATTATCTGAATTAACATATAGGATACATTTTGTTATAAAAAAATGTTAGGTTTCCGAGGGATAGTCTAAAAATTTAAAAAGATTGGGCGCCACCGTCTTCATAGCGATGATGTCAGGCGTTATTAAAACTCGTGATAGCAATGCATAGTACTTTTTTCAGACATAAATAGTCTGTTTAGTAGCAGTAGTTTCTCTCTTACAGGCCACCATTGCAGCACTTAGGGTGTATGAAGCGATTCTTGGGTTGATGCTTCTACATTCGCCTAATACCTTACCAAGTACCACTTTTGGGTAAAGAATCAACAGAGCACTTGCATCCTAATATCTGACACTGTTTGTGTTTCTATGATACCTTCCATCATCAAGGGTAGCTAAGAGACTTTCTTACAGACGTTGTGATTTAATACTAGTTACTTATTACCATTCATAGGGCAATAAAGAGGATAATATTTGAAATTGATTAATGTATTAAAGATTAATGTAAATATCTTCAATAGGCTTTGATTTCTCATATAATTTGTTAAAAAATAAATTGAAAAAGGTAATTTTTGTGAAATGAGTGCGAGTAAAATAAATGCGACTTCAATACTTAATAGCAACATTAACAGACGGTCGGCAAAGTGAATATTGAAAATCCGTGCTGAAAATATGCAGCGATTTCATTAAATATCAAAAAAGCATAAAAGGTTCAATTTCCATCGCATTTTCAACTGCGACGTGTGAAATTATTAATTCACAGATGTAAAATTGTACCTACGCATTTGTAACAGACTATTTCTGTACAGTACTTGTTCTCTAATCAATATTCATAAAATGAAAAGCAAATTCACAGATATAAAATCTCTTAAATAGACATCGTGATTGCTTATTGTATTATAGTTTTGTTTTGATTTAATTTTTACCAGGGAACACTGTAAGACTATGGAATCAATATGTTCAGATTAATTTTGGAAGTGTTTGCAACGAAAACGGAACGAAATATTTTTTTTAGTGTATGTATGTAAGTTCGTGTGTGTGTGTGTGTGTGTGTGTGTGTGTGTGTGTGTGTGTGTGTGTGTGTGTGTGTGTGTGTGTGTGTGTGTGTGTGTGTGTGTGTGTACGTGCGTTTTTGTGAATGAGTGAATATTCATAACCTATAAACTTGATAACTTTTTATAAATCTTGTCCAGGGTAATTCTTGATCTGAAGGATTTCTTAATTCCAATAAACATAACTATTTCTTCAAAATTTGTGTTGTATATTGTGTGAGACAGACAGCAAATTACAATTCACAAAGTTCAGAAATTTCAATAAGTGCCTACGGAATAGAGAATATGACATAACAGTTTAAAAATACGAGCTTGAATGAGATCATGACATTGTGGCACTAACGTTGTCAAAGCGAATCTTTTGCGGGTACGGATATGGAACTAAGTAGTCCTAAATCTGGCAAGATATCCACAGGATGAATTATGAAATTGTTTCAGTTATTTTTAATTTAAATAGTTTCAATTCTTTATTTAAATTGTTTCAATTTTTTGTTATTAGTTTGATTACTTAATAAAATCATTTATTTTTGAATTAAAAATTATTTTTTTGCATTTGCGGATGCGAATGCGAATATCAGCAGCAACCCTGGACCAATCTTTACAAAAATCGCTTTTAAAATGCATCAGTTCTTAGAAGTTGTACAAAAAAAACCTTCGAAGGTTAAATAGTATTGCGACGTTAAATATTACAACCATTTATTCGTGACATGAGTGAATTTAAAATCTGTTATTTATAACGCATGTCATGAATATGATATGAATCTAGTAATGAAAGTGAAATAGGTGTCACAAGAATTGATTATCGTTGTTTATGCCACGCTGACAGACACGTGAAATGTGGAAAATAATATTTTTCCATTTTGTTACAAATTTATGGACTTTATTGTTTATGAATCAATATGAGGAGTGATATTAGGCATTATCATAGACATTTGCATTTTCAGGGACATTTTACGTCTATTTTTAAAGCATATTTGCTATAAAATCAATATTAAATTTTTCACTTATCGGATAGGTACCTGCTTTAATATTTTAATAGTTTAAATATATTATAAAATAAATATGTTTATTTTCGTTTTACCCAAAATGTAATTAATGTTGTATTGTAATTTTTAAGATCTAACCTTCATTTGACGTGGATTTACAATTTGTTTAAAATTTGCGGCGCTCATACTCTGAAACTATTAATTTTACAAAAAAAAAGGTAAATGATAGGAAATATTCTCTAATCGAAATCAATAAAATCAATAAATTTTAAAACTCCCTGAAAAATTTCCAGATATAACTACCAAATGACTACTATTAGTTTGAGTTATAATTCGTTCGTTGCACATGATAGTTAACAATATTTTAATGACCTATTATATCTTTACATCTACAATATTTTACAACATAGTCACAATTAATTTAGGTACTTCGACCTGCTCCATAAATTTACTGGTAGTCGTAGATCATTCTCCATGCATTCTAGCGCTAATTAATTTAACGCCTTCTTTTTCCAACAAAGAGGGGAGTCGGGGAGGAATGAAATTCCAAAAAGTGCGAGTAATGTTGTTGTGTATAAGTTATTGCGATGCTCATTAAATGCATGCCTTTGGTGGCTTGATAGGTGTCGTGGTGTTAATAAAAAATATATTAAAATATATATTTATTATATTGTTTCGGAGAAGCAAACAAATATTCTTTCCTTACTTTTGTATCACTCTCAGATCAGCATAACCCGAAACCCGAAAATGGTTTAATTAGCTAGAGCGCACACACGAAAGTACTTGTTCGTATAAATCTGGATCTCTAATACTATAAAACGAAGTTTTTCCGCACCTGACTGTCTGTCTGTCAGTATATCCGCTAGCTCCTCTTAAACCACGCAATGGGTTTTAATGCTGTTTTCACCATCTGTTAAATAATCTTTCACGGAATGTTTATAGGTATATATAATAAAACTTAATTAAGTTTTAACCTAATTAATTGTTAAGCTAAACCTTAAAAGATACATGAAAATGAAAGAGAATTCTTCTAAAATCCTAAAGAAAAGTCGGCGAAGGCATACCTACCTAATAATACCTATAAACATTTCTTTATTAAAACTTGCTGCAGCGAAATGAAGCCAGGTAGATTGTCTATATTTTACTTACAAACATTACTTATTATACATATTACATAACGTGACTAATTTTACAGCGTTAAATTTATTGGTCAAAAAATAACACATCTTCTGTATGTGTAATGTAATTTAATAATCGTACTTAGTTAATTTTCCTTAACTCACAAGTACGAGAAATCTCACTGATTCATTTGAAACGACCTCTATATATGAAGGGCTTTAATGAGTTTGGTATGATGAGTTGCCGTCGCTCTGTGCGGCGGCCGTCATCTCTTGATATACAACAACCAACACATTGTGTGGTAATTTCAGCCGGCCACTTAATTGCCGTTTCACTGTCGTCTGACAGTCGGCAGATTAATTTATAGAGACACCTTGAATGGCTACATTTTAAACAATAATTTATCATAATTAGTGACAGTAATATATTGCTACTGACAATCACTAAACCAAAGTAGCCATGTCTGTGTATACTCTGACAGACTTACAAGGAACATCCTATATGTAACTTACTTATACATTATGTTGTTTATTTACAACTAGTGACCCGCTCCCGACTTTGCGTGGGTTAATTTTTTTATAATATACAAACCATCCCCGTTTATCCCTCTTACATAAGTGAAAACCGAATTGAAATTGGTCTAGCAATTCTTGAGTTTTTTGGGACTAACGCATCGCGATTGGTTTTTATATATAGATATCGTTCGAACTAAATCGTTACAAAATACTAGTTACTCCAAAGGAGAAGGAGGTTTGCAAAGCAAATTGAAGAAAGCTAAGGACTGAATGATAATTGTGAAATATTTGCAAAAACTGAGTTTTTGCTTGTAAAAACTACCATGGGATATCTACCCATGAAGTTCACGTCTTCATATTTTGAATTTTTTTATAATGTCTTAACAGCTTTATTTCTAGCAGCAGCAGCTAATGCATTAAATAAGACTAATGTAATTAATGGTTACCCGCGATCTCTCCTAAATAAAATGTGACCTGTGTTCTTTTTCAGATTTCAAGCTACCTATATCAAATTATCAATGTTAATATTGATGTAAGCTATTTCGAGGTAAGGCCGTTAAAACTTAAAAAAACCTAACAATCATACATAGTTCACTATTCTTTTAAAATATTAATAAAATATAGATTCTCATACATACTAGTCAACCGATCGTTATGAAATGTTGCATAAACGTCGTCAGGCATACAAGTAAGGACAGCACCTTTCATCCAGAAAAAAATACTGTTTCTAAAATAAAATAAAAAATTAACGCCTGGAAAAACTTTTATAGCAAGCGTTATATTGCTTATTTATTTTTTAATTTTGAACGCCGACGAAGTCGAGGGCACCAGCTAGTTATAATATATTTATAATAATACAGTATTACAGGTTTGTATAATTTATGGAATTACACTCGATAAAATACAAGTAATATTTTGCATACATGTATGTACATAATATATTCACAATACATGTAGATTTAGACCTATTTAGTTAGATATTATGTGTATCTTGTGGTGCTTTAATAACTTCATCAATGCCTCAAACAAACCATAATTGGATACGTGATCTATAGCTCTTTGTAAATACCTAACATGGTTTAATGTTATTATTAGACTTGCAACGAATATTCGGTTACTATTCGGTATTCGGCCTATTCGGCTGCTTTTATTATATTCGGCCGAATGCCGAATATCTACATATTATTCAGCCGAATACCGAATACTTAAGTAATATATTTTGTTATAGGGAGATAATTGGTAAAATGAAAAAAAAATCGATTCATTACGTATATATTCATCTTTTCATTTCTCTTATGATCATTTAAAGTAGTCATTGGTACATAACACAGGTACATAATCATCTTCTGTATTAGAAAAGTTAAGGATTCTATGTATCTGATTATTGTCGTAATCAAAATTTAGAAGGGTAAGGTTTTCATTTCTTTTATAATCATTTAAGTAGTCATTGGTACATAAAACAGGTACATAATCATCTTCTATATTAGAAAAGTTATAAATTTTTCTATGCATTTGAATTATTTTCATAATTAAAATTTAAAATTTAGCAGGGGAAGGTTATGGTGCAGAAAGACTAATTTTTCTGCATTTTTAGGAAGTAGTTTACTACTTTTTTTCTCGTAGACCATCCCAGCTTCAGAACGTAATACGATATCCACGAAATAAACTTGTCTAAAAATGCTGTGCGTTATAGCCTAAGATAAGATTGATGAAATTAATTTTAAATAAATCTTGAGAATGTATGCAATGGATTAAGGATTGGTTGCCTTGTAAAAATTAGCCGCAATTACCTGTAATTAATTTTAATGTCATTAATTCACAAGTGGAATTTGCAGCTATATGTTTTTTTTAGTCAATTTCATGTCATTTGAAAGAAAATGATGTAACGAATTGAAATAAAAATGGTTGCCAGTTGGACAATGGCCGCAAACAGAGGTTACCATGATTTTTGTGAACGACTCTCGCTCCAGGTAAGTGGAAGCGCAAGAGAGAAGGTGCACGAATTGTTACGTGATGTAAACAAGAGTATAATGTTGGGAAAATTGGATTTTTTTCATTTGTTTCTTCCATGCTAATGGATAGTAATACAGTAGAAACCGGATATAACGACATATCGGTTACAACGACTAAATGGTAAGGTCCCTGTTAAATGCCTATAACGATTTAATATTGCTTATGATGACTATCCGTTTATTACGACCAAATTTTGTGGTCCCAGGGAAGGTCATTATAACCGATTTTCACTGTATTTTTGTTTTATTAAAAACACTTTTACTTTTATTATTAATTTTAACAATGTTATTCATATTGATGCTTATGAAATAGATCGTCCATTTATTATTAAAGTGAAAACCATCAAAATGTAGGTTTTTTATAACATATAATTTAATCAATAATGAAATCATTATTTTACTCACATGCTTGTGCTATTTGTGAATAAACATAAAATGTACTCATTTAGACTATTCATTTTGAACAATGAATAACTGGCTTAAGATAATGGACTTCATTTTTTCCCTGAAAGCTTTATTGTGAGATCGATTTAAATCTTAAATGAATACTATTATTTGATTATTTAATTAGCATGGCTACAAGTCAGCGACTTTTTTATACAAAAAAATTTTACTTTCATAATTTACCCTACACTTTTTGTTACGTTTTATTTCTCTTACACATGCACACATTTCATATTTGCACATATTCTTATGCGTAAATAGTGCAAAAATTATAAAAACCATTTACTCATGAATACTATTGACAATCATAAATCATTCTAAAGCCAACTTTGAATTGTAAAAAATTTAAATCATTTCTTTGAGAATTAATACGTCGTAACATACTATTTAATTATTTTATTTAAAAAACGATATAACAAATTACTAAATTACCTCAGACATAAACAAAACATTTTTATTGATGGTAAACAAGTGAGCAATAGAATATTTTGAGATACGTGACTGCAAATCAATTTATTATTAATCGTTAATCGAGCCTTCTAAAATGCAACACAAATTGTTATATAATTCATATTTTTAACAATACTATCATATTTCATTGGTGATAATTACTACACATCAATATGCATCAATCAATCAGAGCAATGGAACATAAAATGTACATAAAACGCATTGCACGTAACAATGCGTGCACCTTCTCTCTTGCGCTTCCACTTACCTGGAGCGAGAGTCGTTCACAAAAATCATGGTAACCTCTGTTTGCGGCTATTGCCCAACTGGCAACCATTTTTATTTCAATTCGTTACATCATTTTCTTTCAAATGACATGAAATTGACTAAAAAAACATATAGCTGCAAATTACACTTGTGAATTAATGACATTAAAATTAATTACAGGTAATTGCGGCTAATTTTTACAAGACAACCAATCCTTAATCCATTGCATACATTCTCAAGATTTATTTAAAATTAATTTTCATCAAAAAAACAGATACCTGCAGGATCAAGCAGTGGGATCTTAGGCTATTATAAGTGTCGCAGTGGTTTATGAGCGCTGACCTTGAATGCGCAGTATTCATTTTTTGGATCTGTTTGGCGGGAGTAGAGTGTACACCTGCGCAGACATCCCCGCCAGTTTTGCCGAGCGCTCATAAACCGTTGCGACGCTTATAACAATATACCGCGCAGAGCAACTGCGGGCGCGCGGGCGGTGAGTACATTAGAACAAACGAGCGCGAAACAATCACGTTTGTACAAGTTTTGGCGCTAAAATCCGGCCGAATACTTTTGCCTAATATTCGGCTATTCGGTCAGGGGGCTCGCCGAATATTCGGTATTCGGTATACTGCCGAATATACTATTCGTTGCAAGCCTAGTTATTATAGTTACAGTAAACTAAGTTAGAAATATGTTCTATTGCCTTTCGTCAATGAGCTTTGTTTTATTTTTATCAAATAAACAAAATAAGAGAAAAGATTAGTTTCGCGAGGGATCGTCTAAAAATATTATTAATTCGGCGCCACTGTCGTCAGTGGTGGTAAAGGTTATTCACGTGTTATATTTTTCGTTTTACAACGAGGAAGAAGTCGCGGGCACAAGCTAGTGATTCTATAATAAGTATGTACAGATACCCACAGAAGAGGATACAATACAAAAAAAAAATTACACATTTTTGTTTTAACGGGAGATATCGTAAATATTCTATAAGTTAATCTGATCTCATGAATTATACGCTAAATTTAAGTGGCGTCAGACAACGAAAGTCATTTTAAATATGAAATGTGTTTAATCGCAGTTAACAACATAATGTGTGCTTTTGGATTTTTTCGTCGTCGCCGTCCGGCCGACAGCTCTGCGGCATTTCCTGCTATCAGATACTCATAAATAATTTCGTAGTGGAATATGCAACCTTATCTGCTTGGACATTAGTTCACATTTCGAATGAAACAATAACATTTTTTTCAGTTTCATTAAAGTGGTGATTAATTATACAATAAAATCTATATATTTTTGTGTCGGAACATTTAAAAACATGTCACTTGAATGATTTCATAATGTCTAATAAGAGAGCATTCTTTAAAAATATTTCTTTTCTAAGCCTCGACGCCCGACGCAAAAACGGGGCGTTATAAGTTTGACGTGTGTGTCTATCTGTAGAATAGTAGCTCCAAAACGGATGGACCGATTTTGATTTCTTTTTTTTTGAAAGCTGACGTGATCGCTATGGTTCTTAGCTATAATTTATGAAGATCTGTTCAGGCGTTTGAATCCCACCAGCCTATTTCTTAGTTGACGAAGGGATTCCACTAACATCCACAGTTTCAATTGATGTGTAATTTGGTATACTGTTACTTCGGTGGTATTTCCATGTCATGGTAACCTTGACTTGGTGCTACAGCATCATGTAGTCTGCGGAATAACCAACTCCTCGGGAACTTACTGCAGATATATCTTGTTTGTAATCAATATATAGTCGGGGGATAGTTTATAATTTTAATTATAGCTTGTTAAAAACTCTTTTGTTGAATAGGTACCTACATCGGACGAGCAACATTGAGACGCACTAATGCGATAATTCCACAAAGGCAATTGATTTCGCATTTGCAGATAAAACAGCTGGATGTTGTCTAGATGGTAGTTATCAAGATCGACGTGTCGCCGCCGCCAGATGTCGCCCACCACGTGGGAACCTTCGCTTCTATAGGGAAACATTCTACTTACATATCAATAATACCAATGCACGGACCGATCATTACACAAATACACATCCCACACATCGATTTTCTGAATGATAAGGACTCAAGGCAACGATAATGTTTGCAGGAAAAAATAAATGACCTGGAAACAGCCGTGCTATTGCATTTAATTTAATGAAGGAGTACATATTATGTAGTTTTTCGTAGATTTAATTTGCCAAATTTTATTAAAATATAATTTGGTACCACATTTTTAATAAGTTAAAGAGTATAAATAATAGTTCAACAAAGATATTCTCATATTTTTAACTAGCTGGTGCTTGCGTCTTCGTCCGCGTTGCAAAATGAAAAATATAAACACCCGATAAAATATCGGACATCTTTATTGGTGTGACGACGGTGGCTCAGACACGGCGACAATGGCGCCCAATTTTTTTATATTTTTAGACGATCCTTGGGAACCTAACAATTTTCCAGATTAAAAAATATTTTATTAAGTATATTATTATTATATGACAATTTAGGTAATAAACTATCTGTGTGCCAGACTGCCTTTCAATCGCAGATATATATATATTCCAAAATATATATACCTATCTCTATATGCAATAGTAAAAAAAATACCTTGAGTTTAAACGAACATATGTAATATGGACCCTTAAGTTGTCACCAACAATTGGAACAGGTACAATAACAATAAAATAATTCGGAATTACAACAAATAAAAACACTATTATGTTAATTGTATCTCCGTTTATGGTGCGTATCGATCTAAAAAGTCAAATCAATGTGGCGCCCTAGCTTAATATTTTACGATAATAAAATACATATATGGAGCAATATTGTGAATAAATGTCAATATTGGCCCGGTGAGCGACCACTGTGGATTGTTGGGAGCGCGCCGTACAATTTATAAGTAACATATAAGTTCCTAAACAGAAACTCAAGAGGCCGGCCCGCACAGCGGTATACCTCGCGTTATTACGTCCAGCATCGTAATTGTCGATTAATTATCTCGACTTTAATAAAACATACGCTATACAGATGAAAATTGTATAATTTTAAACGATAAAACGCCACTAATAAGGCATAACCACCGCTGTGACCATCGTGAATTCTTCTACGTTGTGTCCATAAAAATGTAAGAGTTCTCAAAGAATTATCGACTCGAAATATTCTCATTATGCGAATACGTGATCGTTTTAAAAGAGACTAGCGGTTCCCTAATCCCAATGTCACTGTCATGGGTCAGTCGAGAATGTGAAAGTTTATTTTTATGTTAAGAATGAGTATTTATGTGTTCATTAATGCAAGCTTTTGTTAATAAGTACGAAGTATCACGTCCACGGTTCACAGGCCACCAGGATCAGGCCACACATTTATATTCTGTCAGCTATGTGGTTGCGTTTAGATTTGGATTATATTTGGTAATTGACATTCAACCGACGCCTTAAACTATTTGTTTCTTTGAGTTACAATTGAGAACCAACTTATAAATCGATAAACGTCGAATGTCTTACATTTTACTTTGACTGTAAATGTCAGAGGGCTATTAAATGATTCTAGTTTGCTGTTTTGGGTACCTGTAAGTATTTGAAAAATTAATAAAAGAGTATACAGGTATATACTTACAGACTAAAAGTT
Organism: Synanthedon andrenaeformis; assembly: GCA_936446665.2. NCBI lineage: Eukaryota > Metazoa > Arthropoda > Insecta > Lepidoptera > Sesiidae > Synanthedon > Synanthedon andrenaeformis. The sequence continues at coordinate 8,288,215 of OW387777.2, read as the reverse complement.
CTGGATTTCATTAAGTAAAGCTGTTTTTTATATGTATTTGTTGGAGAAAAGCTTTGTTTGAAGAAAATATCGTTAGTCTATTTTCTATGAATTAAATTAACAATTTTAGCAATTATCAGTGATATGAGTAACAGAACCTACTTAGAACCCGCAAATAAATAAATAAAACAAGACAAGAAGAAGAAACCTAAAAAAAATTCCAGTTCTCAAGACGATTGTGCACAAGTGAGAATCTTAGATATAAAAATGGCATGTGTGCTAAAAAATGAGGATATTAGCAAAAAAATTTCATTGCATTACTATATTTAGACGTGAGTGGATGAAGGTGATATGTCCCATTTTTGGCTTTTTTTTCGTTTTAAAAATAAAAAAAATAATAATCAATAATATCCAAAACTGGGAAACAAAAAGGAAATAGGAAATAAAATGTGACGTATATACATACCTACTTTAATGTATTTATTGTCATCCATAATGTCTATAAATGCAAATATAACTGTCTGTCAGTAACTTTTCGGCTTGACCATTGAACTGATTTTAATGAAATTTGGCAAGGAATTGAAATAGCTTTTACTCTAAAGAACATAGGTATGGACTCTTACATATATACAAAGACTCAGGCAAAATGTCTATAATGAAAAAGTTAGTTCTAAATGTATTAACATCCATAAGCGGATTCATTTAAATCAGTAAACAAAAAGCGAAGACAATGAATATTAATACCTACAATGTATGCTCTTATATGTGGACAAAAGGAATTCAAAGATAAGTGGAACAAATGACAAATTATAATAATAGGGAACACCTGCTATTCTTTTGATCCGACATTTCTCTCATTTATGAGGTTAATCGAGCGGATAGCTCTCGTGTTAACTTGCTCGCGTCTCCAATAAAGCAAATGCACTCAAACAATGCTTAATATTTTATTAATATTTTTTGTATCACACAGAAATTCTCTTTCATCTCGCTTAATTTTAGATCAAACTATAGTCCAACATTTAGATCACGTCATTATTGTCTCTGTTGACGATGATGGCCAATGTAACATTGTCATATAACAATAGATATCGGTCGGCAAAATAGACTTTAAACTAATGGGCAGTAGATTTATAAATGCTGCACACAAAGCAAACACTTATGTTTGATCATGTTCGCATTGTGGACGGATAAATAATAAGCGGCATTGCTTAAAGGACGGTGTATGGATGTCGCGTGTACATTTACGCTTACGAGTCCGCGGGTCGAATTAGTGAATTGTTGGTTGCGTACGCGCAGGCGGCGGGTTTTGTCTAGCGCGCTCTGACTCTCTCGCACATTAATCTCGACGCTCGAGATGAAGTGATATGCATTTGTCATTGTGTCTGCGATTAACTCGGAGAAACGCTTTTTATTGCGTGGTGTCAATTGAATTAATACACAACGTATTATACACTTAGGCATATGAAGCAATACTTCTAACTTTCAAACATAGCAATACTATCTAATAGATATTGAAAGAGGGATAAACGAGGAAGGTTTGTGTATATAAAAAATTGCATCGCGGGCGAAGCAGGGAGCGGTCGCTAGTTATCAATAAATAAATACATTTCATTATTCATTATAGGTTAAAATGATAAAAAATATATACAATCAAAACGTTAATTTTGGAATATGTAAATCGAGTAGGTTTACTCATTTACTTTATTTTTAACCTGGCGATTATTTAAATGATATATTTTTTTAAATTTACTCTCTTTTCAATTTTATGTGACGAAACATATAATTTCATTGAGTAGAGTACTATGATACTACTACTATAATATAGTGCCGGCACCAGAACATGAATTTTCAATTAACCATTCATTTATTTACTGTTTTAACATTAAAAACACGTGCATTCTATCTGTTTATTAAATATACTTAGTGTTGATCACGCAGGTAACATGTGATCAACGAAAGTAAAAACGTGTGGTTAATGGATTTTACGAAATAAAATTTTGCATCATCTCAGCCGCAGAACGTCCACTGCCGGACTTAGGCCGCCCCATAACTTCCAATAAGACCGGTCACAAGCAGTCTGGATCCACTGTCGACCGGCGGCCCTAATCAGGTCGTCCTGATAAATAAAAGTTTAGCAAAACATAATTTTATTCCGCATGACATTGAATTAGTCTCATGATAGGCGGTCGGCAAATATACGTAACTCAGAAATATTATGTGCATGAATAGCGTTCCGTATGACAGACAGCAGAAAGGGCTGCCCTTAAAGTTATATTGTATTATTTTGTCATTATTAAATTCTCCTGTCCGAGCTTGTTCTCATTTCTCCAAACAAATATTGTATGCAAAATTATATGACATTTGAATGAACGTAAGAAGGTCGCAAAGAAATTTGTATAAATTATTTCTAGAAAGATCACTTGAAGGATTTGTGCTCTATTTGTGTAATTACTGTAGTATTGAGTATCTCTTCCAATATTCTAAACGATAAACGCTGTAACTATGTTACAATATTTTGACATTTGTTGAATACAAATTAAGACATCGCTCAATCTCATATAATATGAATGGTAACATTGTAAAATTTTAATATTCATAAGATTACAATGTCTTTTGTTAGGAATATTAATTGAAACTACAAAATGTACCTAGGGTAGTTGTTATTATTAAATATACCCTGTCTTAAAATATTTGACAAACGACATAAAAATATTTATTGAACGAAATAAGATTTCGTGTTGAATGCAAAAAGTTTCCAAATATGAACAAGTTAAACATAGTTAGTTCCAACTGTGCCACTTAAATTATCGTTCGAACGTACACAACTTACCAAAATGAATGAAATGAAGTGTGATCTGAGTGCAATAACTGGAAGAGTACTCGAGGAGGCAATCATGTGACCCCGTGAGCCTCGATGCGTTATCAACGAGTCGTCAACAAGCCACAAAATGAAATTTCTCGTTGCCGTCAATCATTTTCCCCTCCGCAAGATTTACTATCTACTCGTGATTCCGCAGCACAAGCGACAAGCTACTAGCGTTTTTGGAAAGTAATGAAGGTATATTGTGCAAAGAACAATGTTAGTTTCGACACTGTAGCGAAGTTTTCGCTTAATAATGGCAGGTACAACATCAATTTGGCAGCCCGTATCTGGCGGCAGTTACCTCTCTCTTACAGAACACACCGTGAAAAACACCATCTATTTCCATTACGTCCTACAAGAACATCCCATTTGCGATATTTTCGGCCATCAAGAATAAATATTTTTAATTGTTCCCAAAATGTCCCACTTAAATTATCTTTGTGGACATTTTACAACTTTAAATAAATATTTAGTTTACTACCCCCAAAATATTTTGCTAAATACTGAACTAAATATTTTGCTTGCTTGTGTTCGTGATTTCAACCACGTACCTATTCTTATTGTTATTTATGTATGGAAAATGTGTTGTTTTGCTGTATAAACTATATTTCCATAAAGTTGCATCATAATCGGTTCAATAGATTTTTGTGAAATAGTAAGTAACTAACAAACATCCATAATTTTTATTATGGATTTTTCGTGAGTTCATTTGTTTTTATAATTTTGCTTATAAAAATGTCCTTCAGCGTTATAGCGAATGATTAAATATATAAGTAATGATAATTATAACTCCCAAAAAAATCTAAAAATATTGAGATGTGCAGGCCCACCTTAGATTCGAACCTGCGATTGTCGTTTCGGCAGCACAGTGTCCGTCCGATTGAGTTATATCGGCCAGAGAATAAGAGAAACCTGAACAAAACTACTTTGGGTCTTGTTACTCAATCGCCCCTAAACCTTCACCGACCAATTTACTGGAAAATTACCAAAAGTTAACTACTTTTTTCTGAACTTATTAAATTGATTTTTATGTTAATATCTAATATTCTTATAATTTAATTAAATTTTTACAAGTTAAAAAAACAATAACTTTTACAGGTGTGCTTATAAAAAACGATTTTTCACCCTATATACAACCGCGAGCTTAATTACCTTAATCCTTCTCCAAATTAACGAGCATTTTTTGTAAAATAATATGCGAATGCACGGGAAAGTATCGCAACACGAATACCGCAGAGACGCGCCGCGTCGCAGCGCAGACGGAAAAATATTTCAGAATTGAGATTGATGTCGCACGCATGTGCAGACGGCTTGTCTCTGTATGCAAAACAACGGTTTGCTAAATATAGAAATAATTTATGTCCATACCCGCGATTATAGATAACACATACCATATACTACGTACCTCATTATTTATTCTTTTCCATAAATACAAGGCTATGTTTAGCACTACAACGCGATTCCGCGCGCTCTTACGGACGCGTTTTTTGCCACTCAAAGAAGACACGAAAGCGTTTTCGTGTGTGTGTAATATGTTTATATGGGACACGCGAGAGTAATTAATGAATTTGAATTTGTACAAGAGAAATCAATAAATAATTAAAATAAATCCTATTTAAGGGTAAGCTCCCACGCGATAAGAGGTGTTATTTATAAACCCTCACCCGACAAAGGAACCGCTGCCGAATATCACCCATAAATATTGGACTGAGGTGTAATTTTTCACATACCACGTCTTCTCGAGCGTCGCACCTTTAAAATAAATGCAAACAAAATTTAATAGGGAGAGATGCACGGGATCGCGGGCTTCAGGTAAAAATAAACAAGAGTCGCGCGATCGTTGAGAGTTATTTCGATTTATAAGAAAGTATTCTTCTGACTCACTCACTCGGTACATATTTTTTTGGCAATTATATATTTTCACTAAACTAAGAACAACTTTTGTGTTTTAAATGTGGAGTTCCGGTAACAAAATTCAAATTATTGCCTGATTATGATAACAAAGTTCAAATATTCAAACATTCAATGATATTAAGTAATAAGTGAAATCAGTGGACTGATGAAGTCATGTGAATTAACTTCTATTAACCACCACTAATATTAACTTTTATTAACTATCAGTAAGCGCAACACTAATTGCCGAGCTGCTTAAAAGAAATAAAAAAGAAAGTTGTCATAAAAAGAATATAAGTGTTGTGATTTACGAGTACTTAGTGATTTTTTCGTAGTGTCGGCAGACAGGCTGACGGTCCACTTGATTGTAGGTGGCTAACGTCGCCTATAACACAAGTAACACCATAGGTGCTGCAACTGCGCTGCCGCCTGTATATAGTAGGATTAAGGATAAGCGGTTGGGTAGAGATAGGAAGTCCCTTACTCGCTCACCGAAACATAACAGCACACATGCTGTTATTTCACTGTGGTCATCTGTGATGGGGTGGTTACTGCCCAAATGACTTCGACACAACTTTGAAAAGTTTATTTCCTGATCCCGCCAGGAATGGAACTCGAGAATCCTGAAACAGAGCGTTAAGGCGAGCACCCTAATCACTCATCGGACGGACTCGTCAAAATACTGTTTGCTGCAATTTAACTTAAAAAGATCTGTAAGACTTTGAATAACTACTTATTATCTATCTAATAATACTATCTACTTAGTACTTTGTGATGAGTTTGTAATAAATGATAATGCAGTAGTACAATGCGTATATGTATATTTTTATTGAACAGAATTGTGTTTGGTTATAACTATGAACAACATTTATTTACGATTATTGGTTATGGACAGCGTCGGTAGCGACGGTGTCCCGCGAGTCTCGTAACAACTCGGACTTCACTCGCGATCGGTGAGGGCGCCGCACAGCTGACGAATATATCCTTCTTCGGGGAATACTTGCTCGTTTACCAAATTATGAATCGCTAAACTTGGATTGTCTTGAAATAACCAAACTTATCTAAAATAGACACGAGAATTCTTTCAATGCTTTCTCATCTTAACTCTTTCGGAAAACGAAAGAAGAAATATGAATCATAAATTCTCTTATACACACAGTATATACATACACCTATTCGCATAATTACAATATACACTCATATGTACATACAATATACAATACACAAATGTATGTACCTACCCAAAGCTATATATATAATGTATTTTTTGTGAAATAAATATACCATTTATTATTTATTTATATCAAGAAAGGACTCCATTAATTTGTAGTCTGAAAATACTGCTTTTCGACGACTTTTTCGAAGTCGTTGGCTCGTTGTTTAATTAAGTATTAAGTAGTTAAAATTACTCATTAACATCTAAGCAACATTTATTTCCGAATTTTACCTATGAACGTCTATCAAATATGGACGTGTAAATTTATCTATAAGCTGATCTATAAGAAAATAGATAATTATTATATTACAATCTACAAAAAAATTGAAAAAAAAAAAAAAACCATGGTAGTCCGGGAGTGCCGACAGAAGTGAAAACTTGAACAATTACGTCTCTATTTTTTGAATCGTCAGGAAAGTACATACTTATATACAGATTTGTCGGTTAAACGGTTACCTATATGGTAACCATTCGCGAGTTCAATTTTTTTTTTCCCATCTCAAAAATTATTTTTTTTTTAATTAATCGGTTACAATATTACGATTACACGATTACGGTAACAGGTCGTGAGTTCAATAGTTTTTTCCCATCTCAAAAATGCCCGACACGCTTAAAGAAGTTTTCACTTCAAAAATAAGTAGTCATCTATACAAAACTGCCAAAAGATGTGAAATCCATCAAATAGTTCACTCGCAAATATAAAAAAGACATTGCACGCATTTGTAATAAAAGTCTCGCCATAAATAACGATCATGAAATATAATACACCTGCAATCTTCGGAAAATGAGAAAATCATTTTCCGAGGGCGGGCTCGGTCCGGCGTAATATTGTTATAAATGTAGTTTTCTGGAGGGCATAAATAATAATGTTGGCTACGCGGCCACTGGACGTCCGGGATAGATACTTCGTGTCTGTTGGGTGCTTCTCAATCAGAACTACGCAACTGAAAATTTCGTCTGTTCCTATCTTAGCGTTTTCGATTATCGACTGAACGGTAAACACTTAGCGTCCATGTTTTAGATGCAAAGGGTCTAAAATCTTATTAATCTAAAGGCATAAAAATACTACTCAGTCTGGTTAATCGGTTATCTGGTCAATCGGTACGCAAATCGTATTAATCTAAAGGCATAAAAATACTTCTCATTCTGGGTCTGATCCCATATCTAGTTATTGCAACTTAAATCCTAGACAAGTGTTTGTTTTGCCAATAGATTTCCGCTATGGTTCACCATATTTGAAAATATTGAATGGATTTGTCTGTTTAACAAATGAATCACATGAAAATAATAATGTTTTCTATTAATATCATGTATTATATTATAAGTTTCGATGGCGATTTTTACAGGAAAAATATACATATGATAGGTTTAACTATCATTAATAACAATAACTTAGCTGATCATATTATATCATATTTAATTAGTAGTAACATCTAAACTTGATTATATTGTTTCTCCAATGTGAATACTATTAGTTAGATTGATTTGACAAACTGTAAAAACAAGATTAAATATTATTACTATTATTTTTCAATATTAAACAAGGTAAAAAAGTATTATTATTTTTCTATAACAGACATCAAGTATAAACATGAAATGTGTTTTTCAGTAGCGCCCTTTTGGGGTTGTAACGCAGTGGATTCGTGGCAAGGAGTCGCGGCCACCTCTGGGAGTCATTCCGCTCCGACAGCCTGTAAATTCTCCATTACGCGATATGAAATATGCCGCGTTGCCACCGCCCTGGACTGCTCGCCGTTTACGACCCATCGATATGATTTCTGATCTATCACTTGATGCCCTTTCTGAATTAGGGGACAATGACAACATTATTTCTATTTGCGTGACAAAGTGTAATAATTATAAACAACATTTTGGCGAGGAGATTCTTATGTAAATAAAATCGAATTTAAGTCTCCAAGACGAGAAATGATTGCAATGTATCTCTCATTACAATATTTCGAGATTTCAACACGAAATTCACTTTTGTTTTTGAATCACTATAATAATGTTCGTACGCGTCCGCAAAAGTGATATTATTTCAATTAAGTTCCTGATTTAGCTGTGTCGGAAAAACTCAAAACAATGAGGTGTCGACATTGAGTTGAGAAAATAACAGCCAATCAAGCGTACGATGTGTCCTTAATGTTCACGCGCTGAATTTACTTTTCGTTTTAAAGATTTTTTGGTTTGATTAAGGGAGGCTGCATATTGGCTATTATCGCTTAAGCGATAGTAGCTCAGCAATAGTTGCTGAAGCGATTATCCGCACTGGCACTATGTTGTCGTATAGGATAGAACTGTCGCTAGAGCGATATATTTTACTCATAAAATCGGTTGCTGAAGCGAGAAGATGATCGGTCAAGCGTCTGTGCAGTTACAAAGTTGTCTCAAGCAATGAACCTAGAAGAAACGCGTTGCCTGCGCTATAGTAGCTAATACTTTGTCTCAGTAAAAATCGAGCAATAGCCATATAAAGGTTATGAACTAGGACTATGAAAAATTAAGAGAGGTTTTAGTTAGGTAAGAGTCCCAAATACCCTGTGAAAATAAGCAGTCAGTGCTGTGCTAATTTTTCCACGGGTATCTTTTGAAGATTTATCCTCTCGTAAAAAAACGCAAATTAGTAGTATAACCATAGAAGTAGGAATAAAACAGTACCAACAATTTCTCATTCTATGAGTATAACTATAGTGGTAACTTAACTATAGCAGATAATGTGCAGCCTCCCTAAAAAAGCGACTATATTGAGGCATGTCTCAACAATTAGACATGTCATCGGTTGTCTTGTAAGACATCAAAATAAAATCGTTACTATTTATGTGTTTTGGGAGCGTATTAACGGCACGCACCCACTCTTATAATGTAATAAATCGTCTGGAAAATATAACAGTCAGCGCCCTGTCATATGCACGTCGGCAGATGCGCTTCGCTCGCATCCAAAAGCTCCCGGATAGTCGACGCGACGTCACACACCCGAACCCTATAAATTTGTTGTAACGTAAATAAAATCTGGCGTTCCATATTTTAAAACTTTATTTTAATAGCCCACTATTCAACGAGAAATTAAGACGTGTTTATTAGCTGAGCGCTCGTAATACAACAAGTCTTTCCTTCATGAGTTACTCGACTCGTCGCTATCATAAATCTGTATTCAACTTAACTCACAACATAAACTATTAACTGTACCAAGAACTGCCCGAGCGGATTTCATTATTGATATAAAATATTTGTTGAATAAATTAAAATAATTATATGTTACTTTTCTTTATTTGAAGTAATTTGTGATCGTCTTAAAAATATGTAAGTAATATAATTAAAATTAAATATAATTAGAAAATTTAATCAAAAATCAATACTTGATTCTGTTTAATTACATTTTAATATTTCATTTTTTATTTTTGTGTAAAAATAAAAAAATACATTAAAACAAAATGAAAAGGTTAATCTGAAAAATGAATTTATAATTCTAGTACCTATTAAAAATGTGAAAATTTGTGAAAATATTTGGATATTTAATATTGATACTCAATCATGTTAAATTTGCATGAAACTTAGAACATAGACAGGTGAAGATCTGGATTAAATTAAAAAATAAATATGCTTTTAGTGCTTTGAATATATTTATGACTTAATAAGACTTATTGAACTAGGCTGAACTAGACAATATCCTATCATATTCCATCATATCCCATCATATTCCATCGTATATCATCAATATCCCATCATTTTGCGATGGGATAATATTTTATACTTTCATTCTCTATGTTGGTATGGAAACTTTCAAAGCGGCTATTTTATGAATTACATGAGGGTGAAGTCGCTTAAAGAGCTAGTTATCAACAAGTCCAAACATGAAATTAATTTCATAACATGAAAACGAAAAAGAGAATATTTTTAGTTGTCTACAAATGACAAGGGAACAATCGTAGCTACCTACATACTTAATATTTTTGCATATCAAAACCGTAGTCAAACCAAAATTTGCTATGTGCGAAAGGTATTAATTATACTTTTGAGACATGGATATCCGGAAAAAATTTACATGAAGGTTTATTTAAAAAAAAAAAGTATTTTATTTGAAACTAGGGGTTGTTAATTGTTACACGTAAACTTATTTGTATTGTAAAGAAGACAGTTTAATAGTTTAATTATTATTTTGATTATAGAGTAAATTTTTGTCATAACTTCTAACTTCTAGCTACTACATACTACATGCTACAACAATAGTTCAACAAATAGTGCTTATAAGTGCTTAGCAGTATTTTTAGACAGATAAGGTAGTAAACTATTTATAATTCTAAAGTGAAAATTTTGTAATCTCAAAAAATGCACATAGCAGATTTTGGTTTGACAACGACGATATACGCTTCAATTCGGCCTATCGGCTTATTTTCGACATTTTTCTGAGAATCATGAAATGAGGGGGAAGAGGAGGGATTATTATAGATGTATCTATTATGTACCTTTTTGCATATTTCAACGAAGACGCTCGAACAACGAGTAATCACTTCATCATGTAACAGTGCTGTGGTAATAAATAAAACAATTAAAAAATATTTGTGGAAGTATGCTAAGTGGTGGAAATGCCCACGACAGCTGTCCCACCAATCAATTACATGCCGTCATATGACTGTTGACGACTATAAAATTGCCTCACATTAAAATTTTTCGCGTGCCAAAAATCAACATCATCTCGACACCCCTGCCGGAATGTTAACAACACAATATTTTTCAGCGTGATCTTAATCTCAATAAATTGCTGAAAATGAAAATACATAAAGTCGCGCACTCAATGTAGCGGATGTGTTGCCTCACAATAAAAATTCACAGCACATACGCATTTTTGACAACTGTTCCAGAACAATAGCTGATATCTTAAGACACGGCTATAATTTAATGGGTATCGCTTTGACTCGCTGCCAGAATGACTAATTCTCTCTCTAGCGTTCATGTATCGTAGTGCTCGTGTTGTAGCAATAAATTCACAACTATTGTAAAGTAATTGTAGAATAAGTATACTATTTTAATAAAAATATTGTAACCAACCAATCACAAAAGACCACCGTGAAATAACAGTATGTGTAAAGTATTTAGGTGGAGATGTGATTAGAGAAACAAGGATTAGGATAACAAGCATACTGACTGTCTACTTGCTGGTAGATGCCTATGGTTCCAATTTACACAAAATAACGCAAGTGCTCACAGATAAAGCAATCAGAGATAAAGTAAAGTAATAAAAGATGGGAATAGGCGCTGCTTTGACTAATACAAATTAGGAAAAATATAATACAAATTGTGTTTAAAGCGTGGTAAACTAATAAAAAAGAAACCTAAAAAAATCGATATAATACGATTATTTAAATTCACTTCCGCAATAAAGTTAAAAATAACCAATATATGACAAACATGACAAACTATAAAATTATTCATACATATTGTTGTATAAGTAATATTAAGGGCACGCGTCGGAAATTTGGGCCCATCTTTTCCATGCCATTTGACTTGGGCAGTTTCACCCCAATTGTAATAATTCAATATTTTCTCGCCGCGTTGTATAAATTTTTATTCATACTTCAAAGCATATGTTTCCAAATTGACGTTTCTAAGCAATTTTAATGTCATCAACAAAGAAAAATCCTTTTGAGAGTCCTTAGTTATCTCCTACAAAATGGTTAGTATGTTTATAAAACTACCGTTTTAAAAGTATCTTTACATTAAGTAGGTAACTGCATGAGATTAGCAAATGAAATTACATTAAACTAATTTTGTATATTAACGAAATCTGTTTCTTTTTTGGAAATACGATTAAATCTAAGAGCAAATCTGTTTCTGTAAGTTGTAGAAATACAACTTACAGCGAGTAGTGGAGACGCCATAGACTTGTAGGACGTTTTGAAATATTTACTCATTATTGCAAAACATTTTTTGTTATTGCTTGAATTAACCCACTAAGTGGATATAGATATAATAAATCCTGAGGTGACCGAGAAAACTGAAATTCAATCGGAATCCTACTTCAGTTGAGAGGTTTGTTCCTAGAAGTGGCCCCTAATATGTGTCATAGCTAACAGTCACGTTTGAAGTTAGTATACTTATATAATATTAGAGACCCGCTCCTATATTTATATATATTACCTTCCTTATTAACGCTCTTTCGATTACTGAAAACCAAATAAAAATCCGTTTAGTGGTTTATGAGATCATCGCGAACATATATACAGTTAGTCAGATACGGCGTAAGACTTTGTTTTATAATATGTAAGGATTTATAAATTACTTCATATGTATACAGCACAACGAGGCAACACATGAAATACCTACTCATAGGTGAGATACCTACCACTGACACGCGATAAAATTTTATAAAACCACGCTTATCGTAAACAGAACAAATAGGAAAGTTTACGAGCCATTCGTCGCGCTTTTCCATTTGCATGAAACTCGTATAAGTATGTCGTAGTGAAACGACACAACGTGTTATTACTTAATTATTACTATGTAAAACTGTATATTGACTCAAAATGCCATTATGTATTAAAAAATGCGAATTTGACTTACATACACTAAAATTGTAATATACTATCAAGTCCTATGAAAGAGTTGTTTTGTTTAGGATTTATAGGATTTTTAGGAAAATTATATAAAAAAATTATAGGATAAGAGAACCCAATCAATCTAATTATTTGGGTTTATTATATTATTTATTAAGACAAGGACTAACCTCAGACCGAACACATTTTTTACCAAAATAGCGCAACTGAATAACCTATAAGTGAATATTACACAACAAAATCTCAGAAAAATGAATTTTTCTTTGCTAATGTTGTCAATGTCTATTTTGTAACCATGTAAATTTTGTAAATGGAAACCTAGTAGTAGGTAACCGGATGAGAAATTTTCTTCTGCTTCTCATAGGTGCTCATACTTACAAACTAAGTTTGTTAAGTATCTACATCATCTCTATGAGATAATGTAGTAAATTTTTCGCCTGTATTCTTATGTTTATATTTACAAATAAACGTCAAAGTCAGATTAATCGAAGATGAAATTCAAAAACATCAGCTTCCTTTTCAGTTATAATATTGCAGAGAATATATTTAGCCTTCCACACTAAGCTTAATATTACAACTAACTACACAAATATAATCTCAATATTAACATATATTTATAAATTGAAAAGACAATAAAATTGGAGCAAATTACCAATTTAAGAGGCCACAGTGATAGCAACTCTGGGGGATAATAAAGCGTAGAAATTACGTCAACCAAAGGAGGCGGTGCATCACAAAACGTTTCGGACGCATTTAGAGCTGTTAGCGCGTCTTCATAATAAAAATGCTCTCAACAAAGGCTCATTAAAATGTGGAGTCATAACAGGAAACGTGATACAGTGGCCGGCGGGTTTTAAGGATTACCTCTTTAATCATAAACGCGCGGTGAACAGCAGCTGGTGTTTTCACTTAATGTGGTTTTACAACGGCTCCTCTTTAATAATCCTCTGTTTATTTTTGTTAACTAGAACACACAGTGTGAAAGCGTATCTATGAAGCGGACGTCCTAGCTCAAGTAGTTTATTTTAAAAAGAATTTTACTCATTTTTATATGGCTACACAAAAAAGAATAACGCAGTAAGGTCTCTTATTATGGAACAACATTTCACGTCTGAAGATGGGGAAGGTCGCGCAATGTGTAAGACGGGGAAGCTCTTAGAAGACGTGTTCACAAATAAATAATATATAACAATAGTTTACAGTGAAAATAAATATGAAGTAAAATACGATAGTTATAATCAGTTTTACAGCACTTAATATTAAAACATTAGCGATATATAAATGTAGCTACTTAATTACTGAATCAGATGACTTAATTACTGAATGTAGCTAATTAATTACTTAATTACTGTTCAAATATATTTTTTGTCTTCTATTAGATATTCTTTTATAGAGTCCAAAACCCTAACAATAAATGGAGATATTTGAAAACATAAGAACATTTTGATTAAAAACAAATAGACTTTTGTGTGACATTATACAGTGGTACATTTTTTGTAATTTTTATCGAAGTTTATGTGTGAAATGAAAACTAATAATAAAAATAACTTACATGTGAAGTGACAAAAAAAATCTTACAATTTATGTAAGATTTGACCTAATCATTAAAATAATTTTAAGTATATGTAAAGTTATATTAACAACTATTTCTCTTTTTTTTTTCACCATTAGTATTAGTATTAGTAACATTTAATTTTCAAAATCAAGATAATCAACTGTAGAAGAAGTTCTCAATCTAAATAATATTAATATGATATATTTATCAATTCGCACAATAAGGAATTCGAATCAAATATAAAATGTAAATTCAACAGCAATATAGTGGCGCTTAGAGAGGAGTTGTAGCAATAAGGCTCCTTGTCAGCTAATAACAACAGTCGGATCTCCGGCAATATCTCAATATCGTAGGTGCGAACAGTTAATTAACACGTGACGCCTTGTAGTGGAAATAGAATTCCTGTAAAGCGAGAGAGTAAGCGGGGTGCGCGCGCGCCCCGGGCACATCCACGCGTCGACTCGCCGTTCGCCACCCGTTCAGCACCCGCTTTGTTTGTTTACAAGCAACGAGACTTCATTACGCCGCTGGCTAATGTATTCAGCTTCAGCCTCCACGTTAACAGCGACACTTCTCGGAATCAATATGCTCCTTGTATGTTTTGATTGGCTCACGCCCCGCCTCACAATCCAAATCCATCCGTCACAGGGAACGTTTATGACACATTTTCCCTCGGCGACAATAGACAATTTTAATGACACCGAATACAACGAACAGATTTCAGAGTTATAGCAGTCGAGGATAAATTTCCTATAGTGCTAACGACCTCTACATTGAACTTGTCCAATTTTAGGGTTAACGCGCATTAATTTGTTTTATTAACAGCATTTTACCGTTTAACTGTTTCCTGTACAAGCAGTGTTCTGCTTCGCCTCATTCCAATTGTCTGTTATTTGAGACTAATGTTTAACAGTTTAGCAAACAGCACAGCTATAAAACAAGTTTAAAGTCTATCATACATCCCGCATAATCTCCTCAAACAAACCACTACGGATTGAAAATAAGTCGTAGCCAAATCCATTGACGTTACTCCTGATCCAGCGCCCCCAAAAATAATAATGTTTCATCTTATAAAAATATTTCCCTTACGACTGTCGCTCTGTATATCACAGTATTTGTCACAGAGGATCACCCTTTATGTTCGTTTCCAGTCAAACCCCTTAGATAAGCGTGCCTTTTATATGCCAAATATAATATATTATGGTTTACAATTTTTGCTAAAGCATAACGTAGATAAGACAGCGTGGAAATGATTCCATTTCTAAAAAGTTGGGTAAACATTTTTGACTAATCTTATAGATCCACTTAGTCTTATAGATTCACCTTATTGAAAGCCAACAAATAAGATATTCTATTATTAGTCTAGTAATTAGCTACCCTACCTAATAAAGCATCGAGTACATTACACACTAGCCTAACACGACGATTTGTTAATCTATCTGCTTTTAAACTTTTTTTTTTCTATATTTTACAAGTGTTATGGGGCCTTTAACTCAGATATTAATATTGCACTGTTGTGTGATTACCTGAGTAATTTGTGTGACAAATCTTCATGGTTTAATAAAAACATCTCTTCCCTATTAACTGCTATAAATTTTATTCAATTATTTATTAAATTTTTTAAATCAAACAACTGTAGGTATATTTAAATGAAATGAATTATACCCTTTCTTATACCGAATCCAACTGTACTAATTTATTTAGTAAAAAGAAAGGATTAAAAGTCCTACCTTTCCTTACACACAATTTAATTAAATTTACAAATAATAACAAAATAGACTAATTTTTATAAAATAATTTTTGACATTAACATTTCGTTTTCGTCATTCGTATCCATACGAAGTTAGCTTGCACGAGCCATTACTTCCGACATATGAGCAACGAAAAAATATCAGCGTATTATGGGTTATCAGAGGCAGAGTCGCGTCTCCGAGACTCCGTTCGCCATTCATGTCCCGATTCGATTTAATGGATTGCTCGCTTTCATATTCCGAAACGTACACAATGTTTGCGCTCCTATGATCACGTATTGTGATTTAAGGCTTTGTAGTTCCGCACTACTCTTATACCTTGAGCGCATTGCAGTCTTTGAAGAGTTGAAACATAATATGAACTCTCGCTGAAATAAAATTTACATTTCATAGAAATATATCCGATACAAGAGCTCGCAAACGCGCATTTTCACACCCATCTGTTTACTCGTCTATAGCTCCCCTTTCATATGAAAGACGAAAACAAACAGGGAATGTGCCAAATAGCAAACAATATTATACGGAATGCACAATAATATCAGTTCCGGCGGCGTGGGTGCGGGTTGCTGTTTGCTCCCGCGAATAAATATGAAATTCGAAGACGTTCGCCTCAGACGAGCAAATATTATGCGAGGTTTGCTTTGGTAAAATGATAACCGTCAAGATTGAAAATTTGGATTAGCCGCGGGATAGGAAATAGTGGTTTATTGAATAGCGCAGACAGAAAATGTCTTAAGATTATCTTGTAACTAAATTCCGTATTTAAATCAATAAGTTAATTGTATATAATAAACACTCTAATTGTATGGCCCCAGATTAAGCACTATTAGGCCTGTATTATAAAAAAAATGCTTTTATTTTATAAAAATCTAGATTTATGACTTATATGTCTAAATAGTAATGTATAATAATAATAACATATGGGTCCAGTTACCTGATAATAAACGAATTTTTTTTAAATTATGGAATAACTATTACAGGGGGTAAATTTTTGCACACACATACCATAAACAACTTTGAAACGTTCATTTGTAAATTTGATACATTTTGAAATGTCCCTGTCGGAATTCGAACCTTAACCACCTTAACCACGGTCAACACAAATGATAAGAAATTTTAATAAAATTAGATTAAGGATTCATCAAAACCAGGCAATTGTTTTTTTTTATCTTACACTTTGGATTAGGCAATAAAAGTCTTTCTTAATTTTAGTAGGAAATTTCCTGCGATTATTTCAGATTTATAAAATTTATATAATAAATTTTACAGATTTAATGAAAATATTACTTGTATTTGGGTTATGGACGGTATTTTAATATGTACTTTCAAACTTAAATATATGTGAAACCCCAATACCAAGTTACACGATATTTTCCCAATAAAATCTATAATTTCTTCTTACCTAATGGTACAAGTTTTAACTGTTAAAACAAATATAAACTTATGGCCATATCTACATACAGAACTGATCATTTAAAAATACGTTCCCAATCGATAAATTTCTAATTGCTCTTTAAGTATTAAGTTATATCGCCTGAAATGCATGAGAAAGAAACGAGGCGAGCGAGACCTGCCTTTTACTGTTTTTGGTCAAAGGTCGCGGAATCGGATTGCGCGCCGACCCCTTACTTATCATCCCGCGAGAATAACTTTAGGATTTATGTCACACGTAAAACTTTATGTCGTGCCTTTGTTTCCCTACATGCAACGTATGACCATACCGTTATATTGTAAAATCAGTTTTATTCAGTGATATAACCATTCGATAGCTGTAACAATTTCGCCCTCAATAATTATATGACTGTTCAATGTAACAAAATAAATTTAGGTGAGGTTACGTCCAGGGTTGTCCAGGGTGCAGAACTTTCAACATCTGCGGATTTCAAGTTTTATTAATAGAATTAATTTTTGTAGCAGACACAAATGACTAATATTGATCATTTTAATAAATTTTCATTATCTTTTATTAGAAAGTTGAAACAATATAATTAAAAAAAAAAACTATTTTATAATTAATCCTGGGGAAATCTCCCAGATTTAGAACTAGCTTTAGAAAAGCTTAGCATTGATTTTATTGCAGATGCTGCAAGTGGGCTGCCGACCATATTAAAATTAAGGATAAGGGATTGGAAAAGAATAGGGAGTTCACGGTGATCTTCTGTAAGTGGGTGGTTACTGCCGCCAGGCGGGCTGCCTTAAAAGACTGCGAAACTCAGTGTGCCCTGCCACTACTAATTATATTAATTGTAATTATACCTATAGTTTATATGAAATTGTTTTATTTATTGTAGATTTTAGTAGCTTTAAATACTTCCATTTTATTCTCATATTGTTGTTAGATTTGAAATATAGAGTGGTGAAAAAATACAATGATCCCAAAGGTGAAACCACCGCAAGGCTAGCAAGTGGAGTATAATAGAGGTAAGTCTTTACGAGCGAAACATCCGAGTGCGGCACATCAACACAACACCGGAATGCACATTCGACCCTTACTAGAGTTGTAGCTACAGTGTGACAGTAACATTATCGATGTGACAATCACTTTGAACTTAGAATTATAAACTAGATACTAGCGACCGCCTCGGCTTTGCACGGATGCATTTTTTCTGAAAATTATAGACACAAACCGTCATCGTATATCTCTCTTTCCATTATAGAAAACAGAATCAAAATCCTTTGGTTGGTTTGAAAGGAGTTAGCAGAGAAACAGATAAATGCCAACAGAGACTTTATTTTATAATATGTAATAGATATACCTACTACATATATTAGCACTTTGAAAGAGTGGTAAGGATATGTTACCACTCTCTACTTCGGGTACATTAATTAAACCATTTTATATTTATTCCAAATACTTTTATCGTCCCACCGATATATCAGAACTACAATTCCAACTATAAGATGTGTACGATAACGACCTCCCTTCGCGGACGCGTTCGTTCAACTGTTTGATACCCTTTCAATATCATGCCACCGAATGAATCTGAATGAATGAGCACCTCTTTTTAAAATGCACAGAGCACTTTTCAATCAACTTCAGTTGACATATATAGCAGACGCTAATACTACTTACTTAGATATAATTTTTCTTCAGTGAAGTTTTCTATTTAGATACTTTGCGACAAAGATGGATCAAAAAGTAACTATGTATTTCTGAAACTTTAAGCCAGATCGGTTAAACAGTTTCAGTCATGTAGACCTATTAACTATTTGTGTAAATTGAAATATACTGTGAAAATAGCGCTAGCAGAGAGGAAAGTCTGAAACTATCGTTGTATATAACCTCCTGACAATATACAGGGACAATGTACTCATATTGTCAGGAATCAATAATCCTGGTAGCCTGCATAATGCAGTAATTAAATGGACTGCCTGTCTGACAGCAGGAAAAACTGAACATGTGCTAGAGATCATTCTCCTATTCGCACACTGTCCTTTTCCACCTATCCGCTCCTATCCGCACCTTTTATCTTATCACGATTGACAGCGCATTTGAATTTCCCTGGAGTGACTTGTGTTTATAAACGACGATAGATTACCCATCAACGCGTGTAATGTCAGCTTGTCTACTTAATTGTTTTGAAGAATTCTTTTTACCAAAGTTATCAACAAATCAATTTGTTCCAAAGTTATCAACAAATCAAACAATCAATGCAAATTATTTTTCGAATCTCATCGTAAATAAACCCCGGCGTTAGAGCTTTCGTTAAGAATAACTTTATACCTTTCAGTAAAGTAGTTTTTTTTTCCTTTTTTATAAGCTGAACACAAAGTTCACCCCGAATCATAACATCAAACGAACCTACTGTTGTCTTATGATCTTCGGTAAGTCACAACCACCAGGTGGGCTACCCGTCAATTTACTATACATTTACATTTACTACTAATTAATCATTCTTTGAGAGCATTTTAATAATTATAAAAAAAAATTAATAGTAAAAAACATATTTTGCATCGGTCGCAACAACTCTAAAAAAGTAATCCACCACTTTCTGCAATGTCATCGACGTATATAAAAAGTTATGACCACTGGCAATATTTCCGAGAGACGGCCGAGACCTCGTCGAAGGAAACGATATGCAGTAAATGGTCGGGCATGCGGTCTCGCGGGGCCACTGCGTCCCGCTGACCCGCCCGATTTTATGCCAATTTTCATAAAAATAAATCTGACTTGCGTTGATTGAACCAGTCAACACCCCGAATTCGTGTTCGCCTTTCTGTTTTATTGTTATTAGCTCCGTCGCGAGGGTACGAATTATTGTTTTGCCATTTGTTCGAAAAAATAGGATAGTATACCCGAGCAACTTGATGAGAAACAGATATATCGATTCAAACTTTTAATACATACTTACTATATTTCGAACTGTGTTTGATATTACTCATGTGTGTGTGTGTACCTTTGTTCCTCAGAAACAATAATAAAAACTGAAGCAATAAAAGGAGCTAGACTAGACGATGGAATAGATTTGCCACGATACTCCTAACAAACGCCCCGCCAAAGTGTGAAGCCATTATTCGAGTGCTATCGATTCCAGCATCTTATAGGACAAGTGTTATGGCATCGTCCTCCTCCTTATACAGAGTGCGAGTACGTTCACTGAGAAATATTGATACTTATCAGTCTCAACATGCGGCACCTCAACAAGCTTCAAGTGTCAACTAAAGTCAACATCAGTTACCAATTTGCGACACAGTCTTGCTCATAACAGGTGTTGCTACCAATTTAAGTTGGATCTGTGACATTTAAGCACCTAATTATATTTATTGTTCATTGTATACAGAGATGCATCGTGTTGCGATCTCTAATAACGGTTTAAGATTAATAATTCCAATTTGAACTTTACAGGAGGAGAAACAAAGAAAGAAAACATTCGTCTGGACAAAAGTGCAGAGTGTAGTTAAAGGGAACCATGGCGGGCGATCGTGATTTATCGTCGGCCGCTTTTGAATATTAAATAATCGTTAATGGGAGCGCATGATCGGCCCATTAGCCGACATCGCTTCTTTCACGTTTAATAAAGAGTCATTTATAAATCGAGCGACGCTTTTCTCTTATCAGGACGGAGTATGTTGCGCGACAGAGAGATGCCGCCCTCAGTCGGGGCAATATGACTGAGAGTACTAATTCATAATTTTATACTTGTTAACATGCTGAATGCATTTAACTTTTTAATTGTCACACAGATACAGTCATATAGATTATTGAGTATAGAATACCTATTTGGTTCTGCAATATTTTTCGCAAAATTCTCGACTCGGTCTTGATTGTCGATACCTAATTGCGTGCAATTATCTCTGACTCATAGTTTTTTATTGACCTATTATTTTTATACCTATTTCTCTATTTAAGGATAGCATTATGAATATAAAATTAAGAACAATTTCTTCTTTTGAGAATTATTTAATCATTTTACACTAACTATGATTGAGGTTTGGGGCGATTTCCTATTGAGTATAAAACTTTAGGTAAATATCGTATGAAAAGTCTTCACAGCGGAAGAGAATAATTAATTAATACTGTCATTACACAAATAAAAAATTATGAAAGTTATGACTATTTGGAAAAATTGCTAAATTAAGTAACCAGGCTAAAATATAAACAAACGAATGCGAAAAAAATTTAATCATCGCCATCAGCAGACGGCTACTGCTACTCACCGGCTATTTAACAGCGTAGGTACCTAACGTTAATAGCGGTAGTAAATAAACTGCTGACAAAATACCTTAACCTTTATTTACTGTTAACTATCTACAAAAGGAAATGTTTGTAACTGAGGTATAACAAGTATTGGTTCGATTCTCACGGTAGGTAACTATCACCTCGTTGAACCATTAGAAAATTACCCCGTTTCCTTGCGCCGTCACTATTCGATCGCTCCTAATGTCACTCGATTGAACCACAAACGATTTTAAGACACGTTCACATACATTGTCCATAAAATATTTACAACACAACAAAAAACAGAACTGTGATATTTCAATAGAATCAAAAGTGCACCTAGAAAGTGGCATTGAAAATTTAAATTGGAAAATTCCCATAAATTTTGAAGAATTTTAAGAAAAATAAATTAAATTAAAACTAATGTAAAAAAATCAAACAAATCATAACTAATGTAAAAAAATCAAAAAAATCACTCGTATGTCAACAAAGTACTTGGCACGTTTGAATACATTAGTCCTTAGGCAATATGACAAGTAGATAATTATTAGCGACCTGACTACGGTTTCGCACGGAGTTGAAGTTTTCAAAAATGCTTTCTTAGCGGATGCTTAAGTTGTAAAATAAACATTTTATAAATTATAATAATAATTAATGAATTTCCGCTTTCTTGACTAGACTAATTTTGGCTGTGTTTTGATAAAAAAAATCGGTTAGGTAACACAAACAATTTTATAAGTATTTAAGATAACGACACTAAAAAGTTTAGGACTATTTGACATATTCGACAATTGAAGATTACTCTGTGCATAAACCGCAGTTTAATGTAACCTTCTCATCACAGTCGAGTCGTAATATAATGTGCTATATTTTATTTATGTTTTATTCCGAAGGTCAGAGTTCAAATTGGGTGGTTGTATTGTATGTGCGTCTCACTATTTGCATGGCAACACTAAAGTATTAATTATATGAAGGCAACACTAAAGTTTTAAATGTTAATACGCTCACAGATTTCCATCACGAAGTAGAAATACATTACAAGAGGACGAACATTATAGTTGCGAATTACGACTTCCTAATGGCACTCCGATCAGAGCCGCCGCTCATTATCGCGAAACATTTGATCGGCTCTTCAAACTATTCCCTCTTAATATCTTACTGGGCGGTGCGAGTGTGAGGCGGTGAACGGCGGCGGTGATCGGGATATTGTCACGTATGCGCGGCTCACCAACGTAATTATATCGGCGCAATTAAAGACTTACTAATATATTATAATCGCCCAGTTAGCTACAGTGGTTTTTGTAAAAGCACTGAAGCCGACGCCGCCGCGACTTATCCTGCCAACGTTCACACAGTTCTCTGCTGTAACACCCGATCATGCTCAACTAGCGAGATTGGGAGTCTTCTTGGAATAGTTCAATCTATTAGCTACGATAATTGTACTGTGTAATCTAGAACATCTCTTTAACTCTATGAGTACTTTGATCGTGTAAGATTTAAGAGACAATGTGTAAAAACAGTCGGATACAGGACACTGTAGATACAGGCACGAATTTATATGAAATGATTTGAAGGATTGTAGGTACATAGGTTTTATTTATAATTCAGAAATGCCTACATTTGGTATAACCTCAAAGAAAATTAGCAGCAAAGATCTTTTTCTTTTAATATCGTAATAATATTTGTAAATACTTTGAAGCTAACAAAAGCAAAGTTTCTGGATGCAATATGTCAGAAAATATATTTTGTATTACGCAAACCATCACTGTGACTGACTAATAAAAGGGTAGGTTTGATTTCCTTGCGAACCACGAGAAAATTAGCCGAGTGAAGCAACACACTTTGAGCGCATCCGACGGATAGGAATAATTACAATGATTGAACCCTTATAATACGAGTTTATTTAATAGTCGACAGATGTTAATCGTTCCTCTGACTATAATTACGCATCGATTTCTGACGAGAAAAACACTAACGCGCGCTTCTATCCCGAGAACACATTGATAGCACCGATTTATTGTAACGATACCAATTGTAATCATTTGCTTCTATACGTATTTGCCTTAGATGTACATACATAACTTTATCTATTCGCTCATACATACTCGTATACAGTCTGATACAGTCGCTGGGTTTAGTCAGATATCTACAGGAATATAGTTAAAGTCGAAATCAGCGATACTTTTTATGTGAAAGTCGGTTTACGATCCACTTAATTTTGGTGGCTACCCATAGCCTTTAGCACAAGCAACGCCAAGCAAAAAGCAAGAATAGCATTCCTATTAATACGAGGGGCACACTGAAATGATCGGGATTAAGAAAAACCACATGCACGGTATAGCTAAATTGTATTTTATTGTTTTTCGAAGTATTCTCCGTTCAACTTAATGCACTTTTCCATTCGTGCAAACCAATCATTAAAACAGTAATTCCAGTCCGAAGTTGATGTTGACAAAATGGCTGATTTGTACGCTTCCACAGTTGCTTCGGGGTCTTCAAACCGTTGACCGCGTAATAAATCTTTCATTCTAGGGAATGTAAAGAAATCGTTTGGGCTCAGGTCAGGACTGTACGGAGGATGGCTCATCAGCTCAACGTTTTCCTGCTTTAAAAAATCATTTGTCTTCCGAGCCGTATGGGAGCTCGCATTATCGTGATGTAAGATGATGCGACGTTTCGGGTTATTTTTTCGGAGTTCGGCTATCATTTCTGGCAAACAAACCGTGATATACCACTCCGCGGTAACCGTTCTGCGTTCCTGTAAAGGAATTGTAGCAGCATGCCCCTTTTTCGAGACAAACGTAGCGACCATTTTCTTTGACACGCTGCGGGAGCGAACCACTTTCGTTGGTTTGACCTCGTCTTCGAAGACCCAAACTGCTGACTGATGTTTTCTTTCAGGTTCGTATGAATAAATCCATGATTCGTCACCTGAGACGATATTATAAACGGCATTTGACTTCCCTCCGTTGAAGCGTTGCAGA
Source organism: Synanthedon andrenaeformis (assembly GCA_936446665.2). NCBI lineage: Eukaryota > Metazoa > Arthropoda > Insecta > Lepidoptera > Sesiidae > Synanthedon > Synanthedon andrenaeformis. The sequence goes on along the minus strand of OW387777.2, from coordinate 8,263,764 downwards.
GTATTCCGGCACCAATCTACACGAGCCGCCTTTTGCTCTTCGGACAAATTGTGGGGAACCCAGCGGGAAACTACCTTTCTTACACACAGCTCATTATGTAATATCGACTGAATTGCAGTCATTCCCATACTGATAACAGCCCGAATCTGCTCGTATGTCACATGACGGTCATCTAATATAATAGTTCGCACAGCTGCGATGTTTTCAGGCGTGACCGCTGTTCTTGGTCGACCTGCAGAAGAAACAGTGCTGAGCGACACACGACCGCGTCGGAACTCGGCATACCAGCGGTATATTGTCGTTTGACTCGGAGCTTCAACATCATAAATCGAAACAAGTTCGCTGAGACATTTTTCTTGAGATAAGCCGCGACGAAAATTGTGATAAATTATGGCACGGAAATGTTCACGCGTGAGCTCCATTTCTGTTAACGACGTGTCAACTTTAAACCAACATAGTTTTTGTTTTTAATCATTTTTTTTTTAATTGTTTGAATGTCATTAAGATTCTAAGAGGCCAGTATTCAAATTCTAAAAAAGGTTTTATTGTAACTCAATCCGAAATATTCTATTCCCGATCATTTCAGTGTGCCTCTCCGTATTATAAAAGCGAAAGTTTGTGCGAATGGTTATATGGATGTTTGTTACTCTTTCACGCAAAAACGGCTAGACAGATATGAATAAAATTTGGCACACAGATAGTTTAGTACCTGAATTAATGTACAATATACTTTTATCCAAAAAAATGTTAGGTTCCCGTGGGATTTTCAAATAACGAACTATATAGGTCGTATTAAGTCGCGGGCACAGAAGCCTTTCTTATTTGGGAAAACAGGCATTTTCTAATATAATATTTATTGTATTAGAAAAGTGATGGCCAGTGTAATATTATTTCTTTTTTGTTAAGGAAAACTTTTAACCTTGAACACTTGTACCATACAATACAGAATATCTACTTAGTTACAATGATAATACCATTACAAGTTTTTCACCAAATGATAATATATATATATATATATATATATATATATATATATATATATATATATATATATTATATTATATCATTTGCACTAAATAAATATTTTAAACGCACAAGAAAGAAAAAGTAAGGAATTTTTTCTGCTGCAGCACACACATAAGTTTTATTTATTTATATATTTTCATAACAGTTTTTATTTAATTTAATGTTTTTAATTACTTTCATTTAATGTATGTTATATATGCTTGACTTTACTTCTTTTATATATTTTTTGTGCGTTCCAGATATAAACATAGTTCTGATATCTTTATCTAAGAGGTGTGTGATCTTTAAAACAATTTAACAGTGAAATTATCAGAAACCTCATTATTTTAAAATATTAACTACCTTCTTTTGAGAAACTCATATTATTTGTGATCCAATTCGAATAGTCCAACCATAAATATAATAGATTATTAACACGAATGTGTAATGTGTAAAACAGACACGTGTATACATTACATAAATAACTCCGCGTCGCACGGACGTCAGAACGGACAGAATACCAGATCAAAAAAGTGAAACAAAACGCTATAAAAATACGATTTTAATTAGCTTTCATAGGGACGTGTCCGTTACCAGAGTTTTTGTTTCACATATTTTTTACCATTGTATGCAAAACAGCTGTGGAGTTCATCCATCACTTCATATTCGCAGGTTACCGTCGGCATTTGGAATGGCCCGTGCCGCCCTACTGCCCTTACACACGCTAATTGGGATCAACATAAAAAAATATGTTTAACTTCATTATCATAATGAAACCAATTATTTAAGGCATACTGGCTCATAGTTCATAGTAGTCTATAATAGATCATTTGGACGAATAGTCTTTGGAAGTGCAGTAGGCACCGAGCACTAAACCAAAGGCTTTCTAAACGGTCGATGTAGATTCGAATCACAGACGGACCTGCACCTCTGATTGTTTTCAATTTCATTTGTACATTGATAATACATAATATGATCAATGTCGTTAGAAAAAATCTTATCTAATGTTGGCCTGCTATTATCAGTGGGTTTGCCTGCAGGAAAAATGAAAACCTGCTCACAAAGAAGTGAGGCGGACTAGACAAGTGGACATCATTTATGTAAAATAAATGTTATAAGGAGGTAAAGTTTGTATGTTTTTTTGTATGTAGGAGGTAATCTTCGAAAACTACTATTGGCAACACCGGTGAGGAGAGGAAGGGCGAGTTGCCGGGCGACGATATAACAGTTTGAAGAAAAAGAAAAAGACGAGCAAATAAAACTAAAATTGTATTCTGTTTAAGAGAGTCAAAAATATAGGTTGTTTAATCGAGTATCGAGTGAAGTCTTAATATTTTGATTACCTAAACACCAGTACATTTCAGGTAGAAGCTTACATCAGAAGCGGTTACCTAACACACGCCAAAATGGGCAGGGGAAAAAGACGGCGAGTTTCAACGAGTTCGTTTAGTAGCTCTGCCAGATCTGTCGTCAGCGAGGCGACGCCATCTCCTTCACCTCGTAAGGGTAAAAATAAGAAAAAACGAAAGGCCGAGACTGTGAGTACAAATTCAACCTCACTTCATCCTATGATCCCTGAGTTCGACCCACTAAGCGATAATGTTAGTTCATGGCTAAATATTATTGGATCATTTGCTTCAACATTTTCTTGGTCCGACAACATAATACGTTATCAGGCTTTAAATAAATTAAAGGGGTCGGCTAGAGTATGGTACGATTCCATACTGCGGAATAATGGTTCTTGGACGAAATGGGTATGGAAAGATTGGAAAAAAAAAAATATTTTCCACATTCCAAGTTAAAAGGAATATGTACGATTTACTGAAAGAAATATTAAATACGAAACCAAATGACAACCAGTCATTGTATGAGTTTTTCTTTGAACAAAAGTCACAAATTGACAAATTATGTTTAAATTTCACAGAGAATGATATAATGTCAATTATTTTGGGTAACATAGGTGATAATAATATTAGTGCTTCAGTCGAGGCAAGTAGTTCTAATTCGTGTGAAAATTTAGCCGCATTTTTGCATGGTCGTGTGCATAAACAAAAATGTGTCGAACAATCGACTAGCGCTAACGTTCCATTTTCAGATACCCACGAAAATACGGCTAAAACATTTTCCCAAATGCAGTCGACTCTAAAACCGCAGACCGCAACAGTTAATTCAACACAGTCTCCAGCAACGTCATCCAATGTTAGAAAAGTTGCTTTTCAATCTCAGAATCGTAGAACTATCGAATGTTTTGGTTGCGGAGGAAACCATAAAAGAATTAATTGCAATTTGAAGTGTGATTTTTGTCATAGAACAGGGCATACGGAATCTTATTGTTTTTTTTTTTAAAAAAAAGTGTTGAAAAAAATTTAAAACAAGATGTTAAATTTGTGCATAATTTTAGTTCTAGGAATAAATTCTTCAAAAACATTAAATTGAATGATTTAAGTCACGATGCGTTTATAGATACTGGAAGTAGTTGTTCATTAATTTCGGATGCCCTGGTCAAGAAATTTTCATGGGTTACAGTTCCGTTAACTACACCAGTCACACTGCAAGGTTTTCCAAAGACAATTTAAAAACTGTCACCAGTATGATTATTTTAAATGTGACTATTGATTCTGTTCATGTTAAAAATATTGAGTTTTACGTGTTGAATGAATTGGCTGGTTGTGATATATTGATTGGGCGAAATGTAACCGAACGTTCAGATTTGATGTATTCACGGGTGGGAGATAAGTTACGTTTTGATTATGCGTCAAAGTACGTTAACATTTGCGACCAGTCGTCTTTAATCGAGTTCCAGTTTGACGCTGATTCACATCATAATGACTTGCAGATACTTCTTCGAAAATATAAAGAGTGTATTGCTTTTTCCTTGCAAGAATTAGGTAAAGTTAATAATTGCGAAATGGAAATTAACTTAAGCGAGCCTAAACTAATTCAATTTAGGCCATATAGAGCTTCTCATTTGGATAGACAAGTTATGCGGGAAATAGTTAATGAATTATTAGATAACGATATCATACTTGAGAGTAATTCCCCTTTCGCTAGCCCAGCATTACTTGTTAATAAGAAAAATGCAGAAAAAAGGTTGTGTATAGATTATCGTGCTCTAAATAAAATTACAATTATCCTATGCCCCGCATCGAGGACCTTGTAGACAGGTTACAGGGCAGTAAATTTTTTTCAAATTTGGATCTGAAAAGTGGTTACTACCAAATAAAAATGAAGGAAGAGTCAATTTCGAAGACAGCATTTATTACAGAAGATGGACATTATGAATTTTTAAGATTACCATTCGGTTTAGCTAATGCTCTTTCGTGTTTTCAGAAAATGATGGATAAAGTTTTGGGAAATTTGACGTTTGGTAAGGTAATTTTATTTTTAGATGATGTTATTCTTGTAAGCGAGACGGTAGAGGAAAATTTGGAATTATTGGAAAGAGTTTTACAAATTTTCCGTGATAATGGTCTAACATTAAATTTAAAGAAATGTCATTTTCTGAAAACCGAAACAGAGTTCCTTGGTTATAAGGTAAATTCCACCTGCATTATGCCAAGTGAGTAAGGTAAAGTCGGTGAAAGACTTTCCTGTTCCAAGAACTATCCATCAATTACGCCAATTTCTTGGATTGATTAGTTATTTTCGCAAATTTATAAAAAATTGTGCTTTAATATCGAGTCCTCTTACGAAGTTACTTAAAAAGGATAGCTCCTGGAGTTGGGAAAGTATACATGAACATGCATTTATAACCCTAAAGAATTCTTTAACCTCTAGTAATCCTTTAATAATATTCGACCCGAATAAAGATTGTATTTATTTTATACACTGATGCAAGTAGGGAGGGGGTAGCAGGAATTTTAATGCAGGATACAGTTGAAGGTGAAATGCACTGGGCATTTTTATAGTCGTCAAACGACCAAAGACGAAAAGAAATTACATTCGTTTGAATTAGAGTTTCTTGCCGTGGTTAGTTTGTTAAAAAAATTCAGACTGTATATTTTGTTAGGCTGCAATTTTAAAGTGGTAACGGACTGCAACACGGTTAGGTTTGCATTAACAAAAAAAGAAATAATTCCTAGAATTGCGCGGTGGGTACTTTCCACTCAAGAATTTACGTTTGAAATAGTGCATAGAGAAGGGTCTCGGATGCAACATGTTGATGCATTAAGTCGGAATCCGCTGCAAACTGGTGAAAAATGTGAAACTATAACAGAGGCGGACTGGTTGTTGTCGGTTCAGATCCAAGATTCCGAATTAGTGCGTATTAAGGACATTTTGCTGTCAGGAGATAAAGACGCACACAAAGATATCTTTCGAGATTATGGTCGTCGGTGGGTTCATATTTATATTGGTTTCCTAAAATGCGTCGCATAGTAAGGAAGTACATAAAGAACTGTTTAAATTGTATTTACTATAAAATTAAAGGGGGTCGTAAAGAAGGAGAACTTTATCCACTGCCGAAACATGCCCAGCCGTTTCATACACTTCATCTTGATCATTTGGGCTCATTTGTTACCACTACTAAAGGGAATAAATACCTATTAGTTATAGTAGATTCATTCACAAAATTTGTTTTTGTTACGGCAGTACAAGATACTAAGAGGTGCAGGGTAATTAGTGAGTTTGATAATATTTTTAAAATATTTGGGAATCCGCGCAGGTTAATTACTGATGCGGGGTCTGGATTCACGTCCATTACCTTTAAACAATATTGCAATAACAAAAACATTCGGTTACACACGGTCGCGTCAGGAATGCCTCGGTCAAACGGTCAAGTAGAACGATTTAGTCAAACCATTTTGGATGCTATGAAAACTTTCTTATGTCTTACATACTTATTAATAGAAAAGCAGAGAATGCTCGTATTGGCAATGGTATTCTGTGAGTAAAGGTATAAGTAATAATCACATGTTTACGTCAAGTCTTACACATAGCATATACAAATAATTTGGATTGCTTTACAAATCCAAATTATTTCTTCTGTTTATATGACGTTTTCTGAGCTGGCTAGACCGAAGTGGGCCAAAAACTATATGTCAAAATAGTTGAACATGGACAGTCTAAAGCCTGAAAAACGAGTTTAAAAAGTGCCAGTTGTAGATGTCAGACCGTTGGCCTAAAGCGTACAGGGACGGATCTAAGGGGTGGTCAGGTCACATAGAGGAGATCGTTTGTCTGAGCGTTACAGGGACGGATCTTAAAGTGGCCAAGCCACAAAGAGGAGATCGTTTGCCTAAAGCGTTCAGGAGCGGATCTTGGTGTGGCCAGGTCACAAAAGGGAGATCGTTAGCCTAAACGTTACAGGGACGGAACTACATGAGTTATTTTGAGTCAAGTTAAGAACTGGGAATTGTATTTCGAAGTGATAATTTGAGAAAGAAAAGAAGAAATAATTTGAGTCAATGTTGATCATGAACGGCCGAGTGGTTTGAATATTATACTTAACAAATCCTGATATGTTGTTGTGGTTTTAGGATAACAGTAGACACTGGCAGTATCCTGCGGATGAGGTTGGAGCACCTGGGGCATGTGCTCGGCAGAATGGCCGTATTGGCAACACCGGTGAGGAGAGGAAGGGCGAGTTGCCGGGCGACGATATAACAGTGAAGAAAAAGAAAAAGACGAGCAAATAAAACTAAAATTGTATTCTGTTTAAGAGAGTCAAAAATATAAGTTGCTTAATCGAGTATCGAGTGAAGTCTTAATATTTTGATTACCTAAACACCAGTACATTTTAGGTAGAAGCTTACACTACTCATCCGATTTAAAAAAAATCTTTCACCAAATACGCTAAAAGTTGAACACGGGCGAACCCGCAGGCACTATCTATCTAAAAATAAATATTCAAGGCTTGGAAAAAGTTTAATGACAGGCAATGTAGCGTGTTCATACATTTATCACTCCTGGATACGCTACTAACCTGGATAACGCATCAGATCCTGTATATTATATATTTTTCGGCCTCCATGTCATTTACGTATCATTTACATCGCTTTTTCCCCCTCGTTTCCTTATTATCTTACCGACAGCCTGATTTCAGAATGTCTGCTATAATTTTTCTTACATTTTCTCATACGTTTTACATGCATTTAGTCATCATACAATTTCAAAAACGCAAATTTATATATTTTTGACATAATCTCTTTGTTTATTTATTTCGTCGCTAAAGTTACCATAATATTTTGACATGATGTTTTCTCATTACATTGTTGCTTTCTGGCTCATTTTTTATTCGTTTTTAGTTACAACCTCACCCCTAAAGTCAAAACGTCCTGGCCATACATCATTATTATTTATAGGATTTAGAAATTTCTCCAACCGGCTATATAAGCCCGTGAAACTGGTACGAAAGGGTTGTTGACTCGGTGATTCCTTTCGTACAACACTGAGACTCTGGACTGTCTTGCTTTCACCGCTGCACATCTACCTCGTGTCGTTCCGTGAGTCTGCGCTGAGACTCCGGACGTACTCTTCACCATCGTCTATCGCTGGTCTTCACCACATCGCCCCAGGAGTCGGCACTGAGACTCTGGGCTGTCTTGCTTTCACCACTGCCCATCTACCCCGTGTCGTTCCGGAAAAATATATAATATACAGGATCTGAGGCGTTATCCAGGTTAGTAGCGTATCCAGGAGTGATAAATGTATGAACACGCTACATTCTCAATGTGTGTTAGGCGTTATATCTTTTATTTTTCAACGCTGACTAAACCACGGGCACCAGCTAGTGTAAAATATACAAAATAATATACTTGTTTAAGTTTATTCTTTGAGAACTAATGTAATAAACGCCACAGTTTGTTCAGCGCCATCTGCTAGCTCCTTTAAGGCGAGGACTTAAAGGAGGACTGATGAATGAGCAGAAAAGCGTTATTCTCGTCGCCTAATTTGATTCTTAGTGTAATATTAAAATTTATATAAATAATAGACCATATTTTAGAAATTTTGAATCAAGCAAATTTATGCACAAAAAATCTATTATCTGAAAAAAAAAGTACATTACTGCTCAAAAAGAACTTTTCATGTCACAGTAATAAGAATTTTTAGGGAAAACTACATTTGTTTTAAAGCTTGTTAATTACCTTCAGTTCTGTATTGAATTATTATTTTTTGTATGAAGTCTTTTTTTTTTTTTTTTTTTCATATTTTACACAATATTAAAAAAAAATTAAATCTATTCAGTTATCTGAGAAGCTACAAAAATTTGTTGTGCGATATTACACCTTAATTCATAGGTTATTAGATTGCGCCATTTTCGGTAAAATTTTTGTTTGGTCTTAAAGTTAGCTAAATCATATTCTTCATTTCTTTTGCATAAAATTAATCGATTGCTGTTTATGCAGGTATGAGTGGAGTATCCTGTTGGACTTACCTACATTATTTAAATATTGAAAGTCATAAATGCCATACGCGTGCCTTGTTAACGCGCAAATGCTAATTCTAATCCCTCTTGCATTTAGAACGGGGCGGCCTAGCCTAGTAATTAAGTATATACTTTCATTTGTCTGTTTCTGAGTGAGGCACGCCGCGTGTAAGCCCGCTTCCATGTAAAGCAGCTAGCAGTACTCTAATCTTGTACTGCCATTAATTTAAAGAATAAGTCCGCGTAACAGACTTTACCCAACATCGTCGAAACACAATTCTCCTTCACATTTTCTTATTTGCATATTAAAATAATTTCGTGTAAACGCAATACGTGAAGTCGCCTTCCACCCACCGCTCATTGCTTTCCGAAACGCTCTAAGCGGCAATAAAACGCTACGGCAAAATAGACTTTGTGCTCTTAGATTGCAGTTCATTTTCTAAACTAATATATTTTAATCATACACTCGTTAAACACTGTGCACGTTGAGAACGATGACAGATAAAGGCGGTTGGTGCGCCCAAATAGATATACTAGTGTGGAAATTAATGTCTACATTTACTGGTGCATGAAGTTTGTAGTTAATTATAGCTTTATATTTACTCGCTTTTTAAGTGTGTATTAGTATAACAAAGACTAAGCATTATCGTTTCAAAAGGAAGTGTATAAATTATTTTGTATTAAGTTTATCGCGACGCGTTCGGAACATTAATCATTTACAAGTAGGCGCCAAGTAAATTATTCTAATTAGTTAATAGAAGGCTTCCTTCTAGAATAATGTAGGCTATACTTAAATGTACGACTCTTCTCACTTCTGATAGTGAAGCATTTATTATTCAACTGTTAATAAAGACTAGTGTCTTGTAATACTAATTAAAGTATGTTCATCCAGTGTAGCTTCAATTTATTTTATTAGCAGTTTAATACTTACCTGCGAATAAAATAATACCTGAAGAAGTAAGTACAGTCAAGCTCAGAAAGATATAAAGTTCTACGGTAATCATAAAAATTAACCATTGAATTAGTCAAATATATTTTATTTACCTTATTATACATAATATATAAAATCGGTAGACAGGCCAACGCGACGACGGTCCACTTGATAATAATAGAGTATCTCGCTTTAGATGGGAGTTGGAGGTGAACAGTTGGCTACCGTCACCAATAACACAAGCAACGTCACAGGTGTACAAGTGTGCTGCCGACTACATAGGATTAAAGGGATAAGGAATTGGGAAGGGCCTATCTCTTCTCTTCCCAATTCCTTAAATGAGCTCTGGCATCCCTTACTAACTTAACGAAACATAACAGCAAACGTGCTGTTATTTGAATTTGTTGTTCTGTAGTAAGGGGATAGTTACTGCCGCCAGACAGGCTGCCCAAATGACTGCGGAATGCAGTGTGCCATGCCTCTACTTTCTAAATGCAGACCAGAGCCAACTTTGAAAAGTTCATTTCCAAAGTTAACCTTTCCGGAATCGAACCCGGGAACTCTAGAACAGAGCTTTATGGCAAGCACCCCAACTCATCCAACGGGCTCGTCAAAAAATTATAGAATAGGTCTGCATATTATTGAATAGGTATGTACTCTATGAACTCGCTCATTATTGCTAAACGTAATTCTCAATTAATGACTTCGAAAAACAAAATACTAAGAGCAAAAATAATTTATTAATGTATTTAGTAAGTAAAGTAAATCTTTATATATCGATTCCTACTTATATATTTCTGAAGCTGTCTGTACATAAACTTCTATAATTACAGTACCATTCGCTGATACCGCGTCTAAATACAACACAATTATTATGAAATGTAACTAATTTTACGACATTCCCTTTATCGCATAATTATACACTATAATTTTACGATACGTTAACTTTACAACTTAACACATTAACTGAGTACAGGTGGCTTAAGTAACTCATTTGTGCTTGTAGGTCAGTTACTTAATAAATAAATAAATAAAATTATTAAAAAGATGCGTGCTTCGAAAATTATTGAAAGGATACTTAATACCGGCAATGTACACGCAACCCGAACTAATTTCAAGTAGGTATTTTCCCTCACCGACAACCCTCCATGGCGTGTTTTAACACTTCAATGATTTTTAACGTTTGTAGTATCAATTAATTAAAATATGATAGGGGAGGCCTATCAAACAGGTTGCTTGATAACTTGGGCAATGAATGCAATCTATATCGGCGTAGAATTTGTCAAGATTAAACAACAAATTATATTTGCATATAGACGGACTTTTATAATGTTTTATTGAACAATTATACCCATAATATCATTGCCGAATTTAAAGGACTTTGTTTTTTTTTTTTTACTATATAACAAAATATTAAGCATACTAAAGTAAAACAAATTTTAAATTTATTTTCGTTAATTATGCCATAAATAATTTAAAACAGGTGAATATAACATGAGTGTAAGAAACTTAATGATTATAAAAGTAAATTTTTTTTGATAAGTTTTTATCTTCTTCTGTGTTTCGGCGATTTTTTCACACATTTCTAGGAGGCGATGCGGTAGATAGAGTGTGGGATGGGAGAACACTTTGGTTTTCGTACCCCGACTGTACTTGCATATGTCACAAAGTAGTAAAGTGGAAAAAAATAGTTAGCCACAATATTTAATATGCATGTCGGTCTTGTTGAATTTTTTCACACATTCCTAGGAGGCGATGCGGCAGATAGAGTGTGGGGTGGGAGCTAACAGCTACACCCGTCGCGAGGCGCTCGCGCGTGAAATTATTATCATATAATACTCGTACCTAGGCTCGGAGCAGAGCGCGATTATTCAAATGCTCATCGTGGTACATCGCTCGCGCGCTTCGGCTTAAAGCGAGCTTTAACATTGCAATTCCTGAATATTTCACACCGCCATTTCTAATAAAATTTGTCAAATATATTCTTGCATAATGCGCGAGACTTGTCATGGGAACGATAAGCAAATGACAGAACATGTTGTATGTAAATTTAAAGCAACTATAATACTAAGTAAACACCTCCATAATGTGAGCTTGTGGGGGGATAATGGTAGGAGCGTGAGTTATTCTTGTAGATAAGGTAATGCTTTTGTCTAAATAACGAATTATGTTTTTATGATAATTCGGAGACGATGTTGCCAGTGTTTGTTACTTGTATACTCTATTTTACAAACTGAAGTTGTTATTTTAAAAGTTGTTATTGGATTTATTAATTAATTAAGACAAGAACTAACCTTACACCAAAAAAATTTTTAACAAAATCAGCGCAACCTAAGAATAAGTCAAATTAGGTGACGAAAATAACGCTTTTCTGCTAAGTCCTCGCCTTAATTTAGGAAACTAAGAATTTTTTATTAAAATTAAGTATTTCAAATTAGCGTGCGTCAAATTGATAATAAACGATAATGAAGAATCAATCGATGTGTTTTAAAGTTCGGCCGTTTAAAAACTGTGTATTTATAAAATATTGCTTTTAACGCTAAAACTGTCTTGAATATTTAACTTAGATTAAAATTGCTTTTAAGTCTATTGTGTCTATACGAAGTAAGGGCAGGTCATTACATAATGATTCAGGTAAACAGTTAATACATCATATTGAATAAAATGCAAATTATTTATTGAGATAACAGCAATATTAAACTAAATAATATTTCATTTAATTCTAAGTTATATATATTTACATATTATACAATATAAAGCTTCGGTCCCCTGGCAGGCATGCTGGATGCATTACCTCGTTGTATGGCAATGCTAATCTGTTGCCCGAGGTAATAGCCAGCTCTATAATCGCCGTTTATGTCGACCTAACGTTTTGACAAGGTATAAAAAAATTTAAGCGCGTTGAGGCCCTACGGACCCAGAGATTCCACACCGAAGGGAATAAATATGTAGCCGGTGCCGATATATCTGTATCTGTGGCAAGTGTTGAAGTTATTTAATAGAATAATTAAAAATTAACTAGTAAAAAAAATAAAAAATTCACGAATACTCGAATAAGCAAACGTTCAAATGGTTTTCATAGGTAAAACTAATGTCATTGAAAAGAGAAGGTAGAGTAGTACACTTAGAACCAAAAGTGATTTATTTTTATTTCTAACTGTGACCACTCATCCGCAGTGAGTGAAGCCCTTTCTCTCTACAATACCATCTTAACGGAGAACGTTTAACCCATAGACCGGAACGGATACCAAACTTGTCATATTTATTTTGTCATTTATTTCAGCACTGTTTTCCTCATCACGTTTGTTTTAAAGAACAATATCTTTTCAACATTTCCTTAACTATTTATTTTTATTTTTAACTAGTCACCCACCCGCTCCCGGCTTCGCATGGGATGCAATTTATACACACACAAACCTTCCTCGTATAAGTAAGGAAGTAAAAACAAAATTGAAATCGGTTGAGCTGTTTCCATAGAGGACAAACAATACTTACATTGTTTTTAATTTATACAAGATTACCTAAGAGATTCTGCATATTATTTTTAATACTTTTACACGGCTGTGAACATTTTATTTATTGTTAGCTTTAAAAAATTTGATTCTAGCTAACCAGATGAATATGATAAAAACATGATTCAATTGAGTTTCAAGGTAACTTAAATAGATAACCGCTTAAATAGATAACCGCTTAAATAGATAACCGCTTAAATAGATAACTTAAATAAAAAATAAGAAAAAATATTTGATGAGTAGTTCCACTTAATGCTTTCCCCAGTTTTAATGAAATTTAAGCTGTTGAGCGCTATAGATGTGGACATCAACCCGGTGTCTCAGTTAAGGGTGAGTAAAAATGTTTATCAGTCTGACACGTAATATGGGACGACACGAAAAACTTCAGGGGTATTTATATCCCTCTACATCAAGGACTACCAGCTACCAGCCCACCAGCCTACTTGCCACCTTTTACTATTACATAATAATACACATTTTATAAATTTATTTAACATTATAAAATGTGTTAACATATTGTATTTGTTTCTTATGACAGACAACGTCCCGTAAGTTGTCTGGAATACGATTTTTTTTTATCGAAACTTTCCAAAATTAGATTATTGTAATAACTTGTAATATATTGTAATAAATGTATTGGATAATAATATTCTAAGCTCTTTGACCTCTAATTTTGTTTTAAAGTGAGATATGACAGTCAACTTGATTGTAGAAATCGCCGACTATAATACAAGTTACATCACGGAATTTGCAAAGCGCCGCCGACGATAAAGTACTTAAAAATAACAGTTACACTTCCAAGCAACAGTTGAATTGTTTTTAAACTTAAACATTATTTAATTTTTACTTTTAATTAAAACTTACACCTCGAGTGGAAATCTGATTAAGCTATTTTATAAGAATTAAAAATACGACGTATACGGCCTATAGTAATTCCCTCAATCTGTCCGAATGTGAAGTTGGCAGGTTGCGTTTTCCATTGTTTTCGACAGTGAAATGTACTTTTCCTAATAACGTTAGTGTGAATTTTTGTAAAAAAGTATATGTGACAATAAGTTTCATATCTCAAATTAATTAGTGCCATCAATGATTTCACAATTACGTTTACAAATCATTAAAAAAACTTTATGAAATTTTATCTACAGACGAATATTCACGAGGAAGTAACAAATAAAAGCGAGAAACCTTCATAGTTGCTCTTATCAAAGCAATAACGTCAGTGAATTAGAAAATGTAAAAACATTTACCAAAAAAAATTGAATGGCAGCCAGATATCCGGATATACAATAGCACGCGATACTCTAAAATTTATGTTTAATAAATAATGTAAACTTGTCTTAATTGAGTTTATACCTAGTACACACACCTAAACTGTGTACCTACCACCAATTGTATTTTTTGTGTGAAAATAAAATAAAAATATTTCATGAAAATTTCTACTGTTTGGCAATTTATAATAAAATTGTATGTACCTACCTACATTCTACATATTTATCTTTATCTTTTATTTTTTACCGGGTTGTTATTAGTTGGCGTAACGAATTCAATACGTATTGAGTAACCAAACCAGTTAACTAATTTATTATTGATATCTCATATTTGTCATTTCCCTTTAAAATGACAATGATAGTAATCTTCAAACAAAACAATTAAAAAATGATAGGTAAATTGAATAAGCTCAACGGTTGACCCTTCGGGGCTCCTCAGGCCGAAGTTGGCAAGTGGAAAAGGCCCCAACGTAAAGTAAGCGTTATCTATTTGCTTTGGACTCTTTATGAGTTCGAAACGAGATCCGTCACGCGACGTTAACTCGGAATAGAAGTGATAAAGTGGCCGCTAATCTGTCCTATTCGGGTCACACTTAGTACACTTTATTAATCACAAAGCTTACAAATTACACTATACTTCCTGCACCGTGACACCTCACTATGGCGTATGTTAATTTTATTGTTACCTCTATTGAACAATTTGGGCAGCGTGACAACTTTGAGGGGGTGTAACTCGATTAAACTATACTAATATTAAAAAGTGGTAAAGTTGTATGTTTGTTTGTTTGTTTGTAGGAGGTAATCTTTGAAACTACTCATCCGATTTTAAAAAATCTCTCACCAATAGTTGAATAGAATCAGGATGGACATGGCTAAATATTCCACGTGGGCTAAGCCGGGGACACCATTTATCTAAAAATAAAGACCCAACGCGTTAAAAAATAATATATATATTTTTTTTAAACGCGAAGACGTGGAGACCAGCTAATTTAAAATATTTGTAAATATAATATCTTTTGTCTTCTATGCCAAAAGTATTTAAAATATTATTATTATTATTTTATTAGTCTCTCTCAAGTGGACTGTCAACCTTAATTTATTGAAAACTAATTTATTATTTAATAAATAAGTACTATTCTCTTGTATAATACTTGATATTTATTTACCTATTGTCTTTTATATTTCTATACAGAACTTGTAAACGCAAATTCGGCTTCCATTTATCAGTTTCAGCAGGTAGTCAACGCAACAGGCTAACCTTGAGGTAACCTTCCTGCGGTGACAAATATTATGTATATTCACTTATTGTTCTTATCTAAACCCGTTTCGTTACCCGTCTGTGCGCAATTTAATATATTTATCGCAAAATTTACACTTAAAACTGTGGGGTTCTCCATTCTCAACATGACGCCTTATGCAAAACAGGTGCTACCTGGTACGTCAGGCTTTAGTGCAACACGAAATGCATTATATGCCAACTCGCTTGCTTATACAAAATTACCCCAATAAACCACTGTCGCATTCTATACAGGTTTATTTTTGTTTTGTTAATTTCCCACTAACAATTTTCAAATGGCTCAACGTTCAATGCATGTGTTGGAATAAAAGTGTTAATTTCACAAGGATTTAATTTGACACTTAAGCCTTTTTGCAGCCGCGGCGTCCTTATCTCGTAATAATCGCGTAAGGGCCATTTTGGGGTGGAGAACGATAGGTATGAAAAATAAAACGAACATAAAAACAATGTTTACTGTGTAGTTAGGTAGGTTGAGTGAGTACTTATTAGTATTTGGAGATAAAATGAAGTTGGCCCGCTTTAGGCAATTTATTGGGGTAAGTTATGGGCGGCGCGCTAGCTAAGGCGGCTAATTTATTCGCCGTGCACATAAATTACTTGATTATGAATTCGAGTTAACTCCACTGAATTGTTTGCCTGTTGTTGTAAGCCTCGCTTCTGTGTAACAAACAAGGATATTAGATTTAACCGAACTCCGTCTTCTCGAGATCTATTGCGTCCATGAATAAATTTGTGTGAGAATGCTTACCTTTATGGTGGCTCGCTGTGTGTGGAAAATGAGAGGACTGAATGTTCCGCAAAAACTGAAACTCGCTTGCGCATCTAAAGGCGCGTTCTCATATGGCGTTGATTCTGTGGCAGATATATTTTGCTATGCTATACTTTCTCACCCACTCTGATTATTTTGTTCGTGTGTTGTCGTTGACTGCAACAATTATTATGCTTATTTTTGTAGAAAAATAGTCGCCAAATGTACGTTTTATAAAACGTAAATGCACGTTAATTACTCACTGTAAAATAGATTTTGATACATAAATAATTATAAATTATTTAGCCTAGTATCTCAATAATAGTGTTGTTTAGCGTACAATGTTAATAACAATAAAGCTACTCGTAGTATGGGGTGCTAACTCGAGCGTCAGTCAGCAGAAAACGATAAGCCAGGTGACACGGAGGCCTTAAGCGACCGACGTGTAGTATCGTCAAATCTAATGGGAATACTTAATGGGTAGCAAAAAGGACAAGTGAGAAGCGAAAGTAGAAACAATCTCATAAAAAGCAATAGTAGGGATTATGTAGAACACCGATGGTAATGTCGAGTTGTTTTCCAGGCGGTACTAACGCGCCGCAAGTCGCTGCAGCGCGGAATAATCGCGGATACCCATAAAAGATGTAATTTCAGATAAGCTGAAACAGACGAGCTCCGCCCCCCGCCCGGTAACACCCCTCCCATCGCCTCCCTTCTCCCTAGCTGCCTACTTTCTAATGACTAATTATTATGCTGTGCGTTGCGAGCTTTAACGTCAGCCTACCTGCTTATACTTGTCCCGAGTTGGCAGGTCATCTATCTAATATATATACGCGTATATCAGTCTACAATTATGCTTATCGCTTCATTTGTTTTTTTTTGTTTTTTTTTTTAACCTATAATCAAACTGGGTTATATTTTTAATGTAAACCATCCACTTGATGACAGTTGACTGCTGTCGCCTATAAACATAAGCAAAGTCTATCGCTAAATGTATTTGCTAAGCGCAAAACGCGAGAGCGATCGGACTACCTGCTAATTATTTTTTAATATTCGTTGAAGTTCGTGGGAGGTTTTTATGAAGAGAAAAATTGGAAATCCATTGGAATTGATTAAAGACTTCGTAATAAAAGTGTTATATAATATTCACTGAATTGTACTTTCTTTAACCGCGTGTTATTGTTATTAACAAGTGAGTTAATAATGCAAATGAAATCGTGTAACTATTTTCATTATACATAATAAATAAACGTGGATAAGTTGTCGCGACATGTGGCGCCACAGTTCGCGATGATCGCGATAGAGGGCACTTGCTACGTGCTTCGATGTATGATACAGCATTACAATACTGCCCACATACTTAATGGATTTATCTGAACAATAGTTTAAACCAACCAGAATTATAATTCTATTCCTGAAGGTTTACACTTTAATATAAAATTTAGTATATTAAAAATCACTCAATAAATTCTCTTTATTCGTCAAATCTGTAAACCAAGTAGTTTGTCAAATGTGTCAAACTACTTAGAAACTATACTACAAATAAATGTGAAGTACTTATTACAAAGAAACTTATGTTGAGTTATTCGAATTCTGAATCATGAGTTTTAAATTTTTTGTTTAGCAGTATATTTTGTTTTTCCTGGGTCAAGAATGTAGACTATGTTATAAATTGTTAACATTAGAATTCCTGCGTAAAAATTGGGAACTATTTTAATATTTCTTCATCTTTACCTCATTAGAGACACATCCAAGCTTGATAGACAAAACTAGCGATAACAAGGCTGTGGTCTCTTTTCTTCTTTATTAAATATATAACTTTAAATATTAGATTAATTAATGAATTCAGATTATAAACTAATATAGAACGAATATATGAAGGTAGTATGTTCATGTGTAATGCATGATGATCCGAATTCGACACCTGAAAAAATATTCGATTTTTTTTTCTTATTATTAGGTATCTGTGTGTACAGAGTCTCTTCGGACCTAGAAATGACATTGGTTTTTGTGTTGATACTTTAAAAAAATCGAATTCTATATGATTTTTAAGATTTGTGTGATCAAATAGATTTTAATTTGTTGTTATTGTGATTGTAATTTGGCCCTTTTAATTGTTGCTGTTGTTACTGTTTGATTTTTTAAAGTATATAATTATGGTGGCTGGATAAGGAGCAATCGCATTAGGGAAATTTGAGCACAATCGAGCGGTGGGCCAACGGAAGGAGCTGAGACTAATTTCCGCCTGCACACTAAATAAAAGCAAGACGGCGCCAACTAACGTAGTAATCCGACCAAATTATACAAATAGCTGCTGCCTAACTAGCACCAACATATTGGCATATGTTCGTGACTAGTTTACGAGTGCTACGACATTGCATATTAATTGGTGTCGGTATCGAGCCGCGCATCGGCTACGACCTAGCTTCCACATAGCACACACACAGCCACACATAATCTAAATGTGTGCGTCACCGCAGTTTTCTTCTATGTACTTATACAAATATCATTATAATTTCCTTCAGTAAACTAGGCGCAGTCAATGCAAACTAACATTACCTTACTCGAAGACGGTAAATTTTGAAAAATTTTCAACTCTGTATTCAAAATTTTCAGTCAACATTGAACTAATTGTTGGGAATGAAGAGTTCCAATTATTGAGACTATATCAGAATTGACTTATTCAAATAACAATTCTAAAAGGGTTGGTTAGAGCAGAATTTAGAGAACTAGCAGGAGCTTGGAACGGTTTGGTCCCATCTCGTCAGTTTCAAATCGTCAGAGTTTCAACTCGTCTCGTCAGAGTTTCATTTGGTCAGAGTACAATCAAACAAATTATAATTCAAATTTTATTGAATTAATTACAATAAATCAATTTTAAAATTAAAATAACCCAAACGGATAGACCAAATTTGATAGTTTTTTTTTTGTTTGAAATCTAATTAGTTCGAAGTAGTTTTCATATAATTTATGAAGATTTGTTCAGCTGTTTGAAGATCATCAAGAAGGGATCTCACTAACTTCCACAAATTCGATTGATTTGTAATTTGGTGTACTGTTACTTGGTGGTATGTCCATGACATGGTAACGTTGACTTGATTCTACAGCATCAAGTAGTCTACGAAATACCCAACTCTTCAGCAACTTACAGCAGATGTAGCTTGTTGGGCTCATTGGAATGGTCTCAACAGAATGTCGGAAATTAGTTTATAATTTTTAATAACAGCATTTAAGCCCTGTTTATCTTTCATTAAGCTCTGGTGTAGTTTATTTATAAGAACAACCTGTTAGTTATTTAATTATTTTACAAAGAACAAAAAATGTATAACAAGTAAAATTTTCTTTTTATCGCCATGAGTAGGTGTTTTTGTAAGGGAAATGTTGTAGTTATTAGTTTTATTTTAATTTTAAAATTGATTTATTGTAATTAATTCAATAAAATTTGAGTTATAATTTGTTTGATTGCACTCTGACCAAATAAAACTCTGACGAGATGGGACCAAACCCTTGGAACTGTGTCGTGTTATGTATGATATAGATATATAATTTTAATGTTATGTGTAAAAAAGATTATCTCATGTTAATGTTGAGATTTTTTTTGAAATAGATTTAAAATTAAAATTAAATTTTAATAATTAAAATAATTAATATTCAAAATCTTACAATCTATTAGACATGTAGAAAGACGATTATTTACGAGTATTTAAAATTAGCTAAAGCCTGCGACTTCGTTCGTATTGAAAAAATAAAAGATACGCCGCCCGTGTTGAATATTGAGAATTTAGTCTACACTAGAATGGCTAACATTTGAATTTCTCCATTATTATTTTTTCATTGTTCTAACAGAACATTAAGCCTTAATTGTGTGGGTTCAATTGTCCCATTTTTTATTTTTAAAAATATACCTACATTTTAAAACATTATATACAGTTAACATTTGATATACCTATATACCTATTAGAATCATATTCTTATTAGAATTATTGAAGAAAGAAATTATTTTTCAATTTGATGGGATTATCACAAAGGCCAGCTATCGCAGTGAACAAATTCGTTAGATTCCAGTACCTATGGAGTTACAAATTGTATATCTAAGATCGATACCGACGTAATGAAGAGGACTCAGCATTTAAATACATTTGCATATTAGAATGCGCCCGGCGGCGGTGACCGTTTCTATAGATTGAGCGCAGCGTATTGTGGCCGTAGGTACTGCACGCTGACCACTGCTACTGACGAGACGAGATCACTTAGTTACAATTTGTTATTCTATACCTATCCTTCTAGATACTGCAGATATTATGATCAGGATCGAATTTAAAGCGGATAAATTTTATAAAGAAAAATGTTTTGTAAAAAACTTACATCTAATAAATGATTTATTATTATTATTAAAAATGTTGCATCCAAAGTAAGTCACTTAGCTACATAGTCTACATACATACATAATGTGCTATCACGCACATTACACACAATAGTAAGTCTACCGAAGGCTATCTACTTAGTACAACTGTTGAACGTCCTACACTATCCTAATGTTGAGATTTCAAAAAAAATCTCAACATTAACATGAGATAATCTTTTTTACACATAACATTAAAATTATATATCTATAAGGTACTCTCGTTCAATGGATAAGAAATAGAAATGTATGAATCTCGTATTAGGTTTCCCCGGGAATCGACATCGATTCGGTAAATCACACGGTTTTACAATTCGAAAGTGCGCATTTATTATGCGAAACTAAAACAGAAACACGAGGACATGCCCACAATAGTAATCGCTATAACCGAACGGTCTTTAGCGATCGTTAGTATTCAAACGAGCCGTACCTAGTCCCCAATCAGATTAATCTTAAATATTTATTGCGCACTGTCTACTGGCCGGGGTCCTGCTAAATTAGTATGACGATGGCCACACTGATGGTGGAGAAAATGGTAAGCATTTGCATCACTGACAAACGTGGGTGGGCTGCCAGCACTTGATTAAGACTTGATGAATATTAAAACGTGCTCTAGCTCTGTGACATCAATACTATCGTTAGTTGAAATTGATTAAATGTCATACAGTTAATAAATAACTAAGTACTAAATAACTACTTACGTCTAGTTTGGGTATCATCCTACTAATAAAATGGTTTAGTAGTCGTCTCGCTCAATTTTATTTTGTACAAAATGTGCGAATAGGTATCACTTTTGTACAGTACTGTACTTTTATTTTAAGATTTTTTTTAAAGAAAATAATATGTGTGCGAGACGACTTCTAAACATAAATTTAAATTTAAAGTTGGTTTTTCGCACATTTCGTACGAAATAAAATTGTGCGAGACGACTACTAAACCAATAAAATATTATAAATGCGAAAGTTGGTGAGGATTAATACGTGGATGTTTGTTACTCTTTCAAGCAAAAACGGCTAAACGGATTTGGATGAAAATTGGCACACAGATAGCTCATCAAAATAATCAAAAATTGAGGTTATACGAGTAGCTTGGAACACAAAATCTCAATAGAGTAAACGGCTTACTCACACATGTTTATAAATCCGGCTTCACTATGTTGTCAACAAAATTCTGTCTAATTCTTATTTGTATTTGGTCTGAGATTAGTGTAAACTAATCACGGTTATGGTGAATACATACGTTTTTGAATGGCTGGTTATCGCTAGTTCCTTCTGACCAAAACCTAAGACAGATGTTATTATTGGAGCGTAACTTCATGTCTTCCCAATCTACTACACGATAATTGTAAACCAGCCCTGCAGCAGAACATAACAACATTATAACAAGGAATTCTTTAACAATATTCTTAAATATATAAATAATAACTTATATTTTTTATAGACCAGCGTTTCCCCTTCCGTATCGAGAATCGATTAGTTTACCAGCTAATCCGTAACCTACAGCGAAGTTAAAACGATGAAAAAAATGCTCCACCTGTCGTATCTGATAAAAGTGTTTTATTTAAATTTCTTGTTCGCGACTCAAAAACGAACAGTAAGTTGTATTTGTGTCTTATTAAAAGAAATTTATAGTTTGGATATAGTCGCTGATTGACCTCGGTCACCGCAAGGACGACCTGTTCACATGTTATGACTCACACGTCATCGTCAACAAATTCATGTCTTATAAAAGCTATAACATGCAAATGTTTCAGTCGCATATAATTGTTTTTTTATTAATATATTAGCTATTACCTGCGGCTTTGCACTTGCTATCTATTGAATAGGTAAATACCTACATTTATGATTGTGTACTTGCCATAGAAGACTTTTATAAAGTATTATCTAAGTACTTACAGTATCAAAGAGCTATTACCTACTGTGTGTAAATTTTGGATATTATTTTCCATCGGTTGACGAGAAATTTTCACGACAGTAAAAAACATTTCCACAAACATTCTCATTTATAACAGTAGAACGGATAATTTTTTTTGTTATTTTATTTTTCTATGGCCAAAATTAGGTCGAGCATGTATTGTTTTTTTTTTTTTTTTTTTTTTTTTTTTTTTTTTTTTTTTTTTTTTTTTTTTTTTTTTTTTTTTTTTTTTTTTTTTTTTTTTAATTTTACATATTTTATGTTATTACAGTTATAACATTGTACGATATCAGCCTTAATGAAACACATTTAGATTACACTAATGACACGCTATAATGGGCTTAGGACTTTCCTCAATGTGTTTATCTCACATGGGACAATGTTAAATATGTTACCATATTTTCAAGATTGTTGGTATTCAAACACATAAAGTGTTCATCAAGATGGTCATCTACTATTCACATCATAGTCAATTAAATATGAAACTATACAAAAGGTTATAATTATTATTACTTTATATGAAAAAAGTAGCCAAGGAAATGTTTTAATGGCCCGCTACAAATTAATCAAAAACTATAACAGTATTATGGAAAAACTGCTTGAAGATATTCTCTAAATGAAGATTAAAACCGCATAAAAAGTCGTTGCTTAGTTTAAAAGAACTAAACAATCAAACTGATAAACGCCAGATTACAATTTATACATTCATATCTATGCCCAAATGTCAAGAAAAATAAAGTGAAGTTATTACTTCCACTTATTGTATAAATAATAAATAAAAATGAATAGAGCAATATAAAATACCAAATAAATAAAACAGTCTTTAATTTGTTTCTCATAGAATCGTGTGCAAGGTGCGCCCGCGCACGTGCCCGTCGCCCGCAGCTCTATAACATTATATCTCTTACGAATTCAAATTTGTGTCATACATCTTTACGCTTAGTTTAAAACGAAATAACTCGAATTCGACTTTAGGGCGAGCACTTAAAGGCGATTTGAATAATAAATGTTAAAGGAAATGGATATTCAAAATAATATCACCTCGGGGTTAACGATTACCGGTGTGCGCTTGCGCCACAGATGGCAGGATAAACCGACGTTTGTTTCCGCAGTGATATCTGAATTAATGGCGATACGAAATGCTCGAAAGGTGCTCATTATCATGATTTATGCGAGATAATAATTCTCGAGTTCGTTACCTATTGTAGCTATTAACCCTTCATTAAATTATTTCACTTGCGTTGTGTATGGTTTGCTATATAGTCAAGTGCATAAATATGTATCCAAAGAAACGTTTCATAAATATGTTATTATTATTTTTATTAGAGATGGTTTTGCTCTTGTCCAACATCCAGGTGTGTAGCGAAGATGAGACCTATGATGGAGCGAGCTCACCCAAAAAATGCCTATTCCCTCGAACTTTCAAAAGGTTTGGGTTATATGAGCTTGAAAATACAGACGCCCGCAGGGAGCTCCTGAGCACACTCTCCAAAGTACATTATGTGATTTTTATAAGATTTTTTTTTTATAATATGGATACATTTACGCAATGAATGATATATATGTAATTTGCACAATGGAATATTAATAATATATTGAAGTCTGTATTTTATACTCACTCGGTTAAAAGGAAGAACTTTCTTTTATTTAAACCTTGCTATTCAAAACTTATTGTCTATTAGTGTCCATTTTGGAACATTCGCAAGACATATTAACGATAAAAAATATTATATTTTATGATTCTTTTAGTAAAAGTTCAAATGGTACTAAAAGTCTACGACTTGGTAAAGGAATGAGTTTGAAAACTGACGAAGGTTTTCGTACCCCGACTGTACATACATGTTATTGTAATGGTTTAGTTTGTGGATACATATTTTTACATTTGACTGTACCAGCAGGTCCTATTGAATCTAGCTCGAAGGATCCTGTGGTCAAGAATCGCCGCACCGCGCAGTGCCGTCCATCTCGCGGCTCGCTCGCTCACTGAGTACATTCCCATGTTAGTTTTTACACCTATTATTTTATGTGTCGGCGGGTAAAGTTCGGTACGTGAGTTATAAACGCGTTGCGCCTCTCTCGCCCCTACTTTATAGGTATTAACGACTTGTCCAAGAGTTTTCTTATAAATAAATTTGAAGGGATACAAGGCTCGCTTTTGTCGGATTAGTAGAGTGGATCTTGTTTCAGTTTATAGCGTAGCCTATCTTTTTACAGAGCGGAAATTCGTGCGGTTAATGTGCATGTAGTTTTGTTTGAATATCAAAATCGCAAAATGTAATAGATGATAAGTATCACAGAGTAAATAATGACGCTAGAGTATATATAAAGTCGCAAATCAACTGTTCACGTGACATTAGGCTATAACGCGTAGAGAAAACTATAAAAACGGAACATATGGAAGTTAAGAGCGCTACCAGTAAAATATCAGAGTAATAAAGTAAATGCAGGAGAAGCGAGCCGTGTGGACGTGCCTTATGTCATTCGTTCCCTTTATACCCAAGAAGAGTATAAATATCAATGCAAATTCTTTTATCTTTGTAATTTTTATTTTAAACAATATAAATGTGAATTAATATTTTTTTTATGTTTCTATCGTAGAACTAATAGTAGAACTGTTTGAACCAACCCTTTTTTTGATATGATAAGTGGCTACCCTCGCTTATAACACGAGCAACGCCATAAGTGCTGCGGAAGCCGCCTACCATCAAGTGGACCGTCAGCTTGTGTGCCGACCTTTAAAAAAAATTAATATTTGTATTTGGTTTCTTGGTGATTTATTGCACAGTTATTATTTTCATTTTAATTAAGCTGTGCCTTAATTTTAACTAAGTCTTCCTTATGACATACTAATAGCATGATAACATATCAGCACTACCAGGAGCGATGCCAATATTCTGGCGAACCTCGACACGGTCGTAGGGATAAGAGAATTGATTCTGGCTTCCTTATTTCACCTATCGAAACACAATAGCACGTGTCTTTGTCTGTGTGACAAGTTTAAAAATACAGTGAGTGTTGCCGCTTCCTGTTGTCATATGAATAAGTTTTAGACAACAATAGTTATTCTCAGCGCCACCGTTATTATTACGAGTGAATTTATGAGTGCACTCTGCGAGGTTTCAAATATCCCTAATGGAGTAAGAGTGAGCCGTTTTACATGTTCCCCCCACAAACTGCATTATAATGTCTCTGCCGAAAATAACCGCACATAAATATAAAACAATGTGAAACCACTTAAAGCGAATAAAATACACGTCGACTTCAACTCAGTAAAATGAATTTATTAATAATGGAGACAATGAACGTCTGAAACAAACGTTTCAGTTTTTTGTATTTTTAATTGTCCTCCGGACGACAACGGAGGCGCATTAGAAGAACGAAAATAAACTAAGATCATATTCGACACACGACTGTGCGCTGTGCACACGCATCGGCCGATCTGTCGCGTTCATAGCACAAAAGATACTCACTTATAAATAAATTAAACGCATTTCGATTTTAAAGATGATAAATGAAACGTCGACATATCGATATCTGGTAAACAACCACCAGATATATCAGTAGAAAATTCACGGACAATGGAATTCTGCTCTGAGCAAAAACATATCGAATTTGTAATTTCACGATGTGTCACGTATAGCATGGGGAACGGTTTTTAGATGATATCTGCGGTGTAATTAAAAATCTTGTCGTGACATTCAGAGTGCCTCGTCCCGCCCCCGCACTCCTAAAGGTCCTTTAATATTATTGGCCATCGGATTGCAATTAAAAGCACCACAACAAACTACACTTTATTAAGAGGGGCCGATAGCATAAAATGTAACCGGCGATCAGCTGAAACGAACGTGCTCCCGTCGAAATGCCAACCATTTTATTTATTCGCCTTAATTATGTATCTTGTCTTAATTTACGATTGGATCATACGATAATCTGCATCGTAATTTATTATAGATGCCTTTTCCAGCCATTTCCATAACAAGATTTAGGAGTACAGGGGAAGACGTCGTTCGCAGTTCTCGGCGTAGTGATTAAATATTATCGACATTCATTCGTATTTTGCAATTAAGCGAATGCGAGCTACGAGCGTGAGCACCGAACGTTCGATGCGCGTTGGACGATAGCGTCATCGTGTTTCATTTCGTTATGCGTCGACATGACGGTCGACGCGACGTCTCGATACGACCACTGTCCGAGATAGCCTTTAATGAAAGTAATGGAGGTTTATTAACGATACGCGGACAGCTCTTCTCGCAACTATATCTCTTGTAATAGATGCGCAGCGAAACTCACAGAACGTGCGAGCGAGAACAAAGAAAGCCACATTTGCTAATTGCGGCTTTGCTCGTGTCGTGCGCAATGCACGGAGGTTGGGTCGTGAGCTCCTTAGATATGACGATAACACATTCATAAATAATTAGAGCGAAATTTTCTCATTTGTAAGACGGCAGTCATGATATTTGGTGGCAGAGTCCCGCGTTCTCGGAACATTCGAATCTAGATAAGTGCTTGTACGATACGCTTGCTCTCAGCTTATTTCACTTGCTACGCCAGATGTATTGACATTTTACTGTCCAGCGTTTCTCTGCATGGCCTCAGACTAAACAAGAACTATAGACAGAACTTTAAGCACAACATAGTGAAGCTGGTAATAATGTATGGAGAGATTTTGTGTTCCACGCTATTACCTCAATGTTTGTTTGTTTTTATTGAAAATATTGGTTCCCAAGTTTACTTACGTCCGAAATGTGATTCCATCCTGCTATTTATTTTTTTGAAGACTGGTTTTTATACCCTTTCACTATTCGGAATTATCACTAGTAAATATTTTAATAATACGAGGCGTGGTTTGATTGTATTTGCGTGCGTATAACCGTGTATGTACACGGCGAAGGAAGGCGTAGTTTTACCGGCTTCTGTAAAATTATTTCAATGGCGCGACGAATAGATGTCCTAAATTACTTTTTGTTGAAAGGTCAAGTATTATTTACCCGTACACTTGATCCTGTAGAAAGACAAAGAACAATGTAAAAAGCAAACGTGAGGTCGATGTCTATGCAACATTTGTGGGTTCAGTCACGGTCGGAGCCGCACCATGGCAGGGCTCAAATTTCCACTTCCGCTCGATTCACGAACAATCGATATTGTTATCGTTGAATCTTCATTAAAAGTCAAATAAAAACAAATTAGTAATTTCACAAAATGTCGTCGGAACTAACAACTAAAGCGTTATTCAGTTTTTTGTACAAAAAAAAGCAAGCATCGATCGCTTCAAAAAATAGTAACTATGAGGAATATCGTAAATCATCCGGAAGATAAAAGACTTGTAATTGAAAGAAAAAATCCGCATTACGAACTGCTCTATGGTTTTTGCTCAGTCACTTTTGGTAGATTAAAATTTCAACCGTAACAAATTCTTGTATAACCTTATTTTTAATGACTGGATTCGATTAAATCAATTAACAATATTGAACAAAACGTCTATATTTTGTATATGCAATTTTTAACAGAATCCGTGAGACGTCTGTACCTCTTTAGAGGTCTTCAACTTGAAAACCCTAACGTGAACTGACAAGTATTATACAATTTTATTAAAAATCACAAAATATCTAAGACTAGATTCAATGTCTAGTCAAGACTATGTCAAGGCCCACGAAAAAGTATTCTGCCAACATAAATAAGGCAGCCCGCCTGGTGCCAGTAACCACTCATTTATAGAAGGCCGTTGTGCTATATCCACCTTTAATATAAAAAAATCTCAAGTAAAATTTATGTCACATTTCCCGTCGTCCGCCAGATGACCTCGATAAATTTATTATGTCCAAGCCGTTGTGGTAACCAAGTAACTGCTCTCACTGGTCTTTCCATAACACTTACCCTGAGAGAAGCTAAGGACCAGACGGACCACCTCCTTACAGAAGATCACTGTGAAATAACAGCACAGTGTGTTGTGTCTCGGTGAGCGAGGAAGGATTGCCAGAGCCCATTTTCCTATCCCTTCCCAATCTACTGCGATGCTACTGTGGTCGGCAGCGTACTTGCAGCACCTGTGGATTTGCTTGTGTTATAGGCGACGGTAGCCAGAGCCACCTACCATCAAGTAAGTAAAGACCGCCAGTCTGTCTGCCGACCTTAACATAAAATACCTTCAGCACTGATGAATACAACTGAGAAGAAGTTTAAAAAACTCAAATTGATTTTTTTTCTAAATTCATATTACAAACCGATTGACCTCTTAACGAAATGTTTAGTGAGCTAAGACATTTTTAAGATTTAATTTCTTTTTTCACAAGATTTAATTTCTTTTTGACACAAGATCTCGGTTTAAATTTGTCAAGTTATCGCAATTTTTAATGCACAAAAACTGTGTGATACATTTATTTTCACGGTATCAAATCGTGATGACTATTATTTGAACAGAAGAACATTTTTCGTAACTTCCGCGATCGATTGAAGTAATGTTTTTTTTTTCTTTGTTATACAAAAAGTAGCGATCTCATAAAAACAAACAATCTCTAGCGCATAAATTAAAATTTCCGCTTGCCGATGGTGGTGACAAATCAAGCATGAATATGACTAGGGGGACCGATGGAAACACCGACGATCAATGATTCTATTACGAAAGGGAGCATTGAATTATTCTTTATGCATACTTTATGATTTATTTACCGACCTTGCATCATCAAAGGGAATTATTAGTTTATCAATCAGTGTCCGCCTGTCGTCGCCTGTCGTAGATCAATGACTTAGTTACACTCGGGCATGATTTCATTGAGATTACACTAAAAAACTTTTGACTAATATTGTGAGAGGTCTTGCGGAAAAACTGTTCTAAGCGGAAAACGTTTAGACCATATTATCATTAGAACATTATTGTTTATAAACATAATAATAAAATATTTTTTATAGCTAACCGATCGCACTGCAGAACGAGTTTTCATTGAACGAGTTATTTTTGAAAATTAAGTTTCTTAAAAAATAGTGTCTCAAATATAATATTTTAGATTGCATTTTTATATGACACTCTTATAACAAGTTTATTGAATTGGAATTGTAAATCCAATATATTCAACACTGGAACGTCCTTCGGCAGAAATGATAATGATGATGATTACTGTTTTGCTCCTACAAGCCCGTTGGTTGTGATTGAGGATGTCGATTTAGTGGTTACCATGGTTAAATAACAAATAATATTATGCAAATATAATATGTAATTATGTACAGTAGTTAACATTAAAACTACCCTTAACTGGTTTTAACATTAAAAAACCTTCATTATTTCTAAGCTAAGTTTTTATAATAAAAACTATAAATGAAAATCGCAATGTAATTAATAAGTAAGTACTCAATTGTTACATTGTCATTGTTTGTACAATCAGACATTTTTATAATTACAAATTGTTTTTTTTTATATGACAAGGTCGTCAGACAGGTTGACGGTCCACTTGATGGTAGATGGCTACCGTCGCTTATAGCAAAGAAACGCCACAGATGCTGCAAGTGAGCTGCCGACCATAGTAAGATTAGGGTTGAGGGATAAGGGATGAATAGACAAGTGGGCTCCGGCATCCCTAACTATTAAAAACTTTATATGAAATTTTTCTATTTGTTTGCTATCTCGCAATAAAAATAAAGATATTAACGAGTACAGCAGTCTTTCATTAAAATGTAGGCATAACTTTGACCAAATTTGAATTGAATATACCGAACTAATAGATAGAATGGAATAGAATAATAGAACTAATAGATATGTGCATTACTGTCATTAAATTATTTATCATTAAATTTATCCACATTAAAGTCAATAATTTAAACAAAAACTTGCAATGAAGATGTGGAGTTTTTTTTTAATAATCTTATCTTGGTATTCTTACAATCCATTATTTATATAATCATATAAAACAATGTAATTTAGGTGACACATTGTTCCACTGATTGTATTGAAACTGTAAGATTTCTATCTCGGTAGCGAGCCTTAAAACACATCTGGAATTTATCACCACTTGAAAGGCTTCAAATTCATTTGTAAGTACAAAATGTTTGATTAGTGGAATGCTCTTTAGGTGACGAGGTGCCATTAAAATAAATAAACAGCTATCTGAAACAATTTGAACTGTTAAGTGACTGGTGGCTATCAAAAATTACGAGATAAACCTTGACAATGCCCACCGGTGACTTATGAAGTGATAAAAAGAACCTGGTACAGTCAGCATGCGCAACTACCTACATTTTTAATGCTCCAAGTATAAACAAATAGTGCCTTTTTTATAAATGATACAGATATTTTTATTACTTATTTCATCGTCGAATTACAGTAATAACAAGTCATTGACATGACATTACTTTTTAATTGAAATTGAAAGACGGTGCAAGCGCAACTGAATACGACCATGCATCTGTGTTATCACTGCACTGCATATTATTATAACAGATTCTTATTTTTTTAATGAGTAAATACAAAAAAAAATCTAGTTTTAATTTTTATTGTTTGAATTACAATAAAATAAAATAATATATTTCATGAATATTGTAACTCACACTATGCTTATGTGTTTACTTACGTTCCTCTTGTAATAAATGGTTTAGAGAGACAGTCTGTAATACATGTTGGTGTTTAGATGAAGTGTAAAGAGTGAAATGACCGCACGGTATCTGACCGGTAAGTTTACGCGCGCCCTATTACGCCGCGCAGATAACCACAATCGTGTAACAGCCGCCTTGACATCTTTATGATGTCTCAAAAACCATTACTAACGACACCTTTTTAGTTACTTGCGATAGTGGTACACAAAAGCGTACAAGAACAAAATGTTTCTACTTGTGAGGTCTAAAATATAGGTACTAAATAATTAGCACAAATTTTTCAAATGAACTTGATCGTATTGATGAAACACAAGTGGGTAAGTAATATCAACTCCTGCAGATTTAACATTTTATATAAAATAAAAATGAAATATTCAACGACGGACAAAAATATATGAGCAATAAAGACTGAATAAATGTTTCAACACCTAAGAAAAAAAGGCGCGGACGATGTCGCGAGTAAAAGCTATTTAATGAAATAAAATGTGTTTGTAGATTACCCACAGAATATTTTTCTAAATTAAAAAGATATAAAATCAATACGTTTGAGTAGAGCGCAGGGAACAGCGTGTTATGAGAGCATAAATCTCAAACCTTACGCGTTGGATACTTCGGTCTTCCTAGCTTACACATTATACTGAAATCCCAGTAGTAAGAGACTAAGTGATCTTCTGTATAGGGGTGGTTACTGCCACCAGACGGGCTGCCTAAATGATTGTGAAACGCAAGTGACCCGCCACTACTTAAACTGCCACCAGGCAGCCTGTCTGCTGATAGCAATCATTAGTTTAAAGAAGATCTTTGTGAATGAATAGCATATTTTATGCACGAGCATATTATGTTGGCACTGGTAGGATGCAGCTACAAACTGGACAGTCTGCCTGGCGACAGCAATCACCACTTAATAGAAGACCAATGTTAATAACGGTAAATGTAAAAATGAATGATGTCGCAGTGGTAGACCATTGATGATTTAGAATATACAAAAGGTAAGCTGGCCTACTATTTCCATTCCTTATACTGTGCTTTCAAGTTACGGACTCCCAATAGTGCACACATCAGATAGTGTAAGATACGGTATTGCCGCTGAATTGGAGCTTATTCATTACCTTATTGCTTTATTTTATCCAGCTGGATATTTTCACAGTACGTGTATGACATGTTTATTCAATATATCTTAGTACCTACTTATTAGTTGAATTAAGAAAAATATTTCTTGATGACAATAGTTGACCTACTCTGATTATGTAGGCTGAGGTTTAATACTTGCAATAAAAAATGCAATACTGACAATTTTGACAATTGACGAGGTCAACTTTGGAAATTAACTTTTAGTCTGGATTAAGAAAGTAGTGTGTATCGCAGTCATTTGGGCAGCCCGTCTTCCATCCCCAATACCTTTATTCTTAATGCTACTATGGTAGGCAGCGCCACTAGCAGCACCTGTGGACTTGCTTGTGTTCATAGGCGAAGGTAAGTCGACTGTGAACACGCCTGTAGTATATTATATGGTTTGCTTTTTAATTAACAAATTGTGGAAGTCATTAAATATTTTTTCATGATACACCAAATTATGTTGTTGTCAGAATAGTTCATATAAACTTGAAATTCGAAGTTTTTTAAATAATTTCAATAATTATTCAAAGTGGCGTTCACACGCCTAGTAATAAAATTAATAAGCGTTATCTATTCATTTTTCATTTATTTAATTTTTATTACACCAGTGTATATCGTTAAAACGAGCCGTTACCAATTCGTATGTCGTCGGGTTATTTATCAAACCTGTAGTACTAATAGTACTAATCTATTGATGAATTATTGATTAATGGGTAAAATGATGGGTGAGTAGCGACGTGAGTCGGGTACTGGGAGAGTCGATGAGAGGTGTGCGCCGATGGCTTTTGAATCTTTCTTAAAGGCCTTGAATCTTATTTTTTGGAAGGAATACTAATATTAATTTATTAGCATATTTTGTTGATTACTTCTTTCTGAATTAAATCTGATGGAAGTCAAGAGAGAGAGAGAGGTGAGAAACGAAAGAAAAATACCTACACCTGTTTCAATTTATTTAGTTTCGTATTTATACTATTTCTTACAAATTTAAATCTTTTGTTTAACATATATAAATGAGGAGTGTTATTATAAGCTATACTTAAACTGAATAGTTTGTTTAGTTCAGTTTCAAAATTTAATCAAGTAAGTACGGTGTAATAAAATCTAAGAATTAAGACTTTATACTTACCACAGCCCATTTCCCTATCCTTGTTTGTGTTATAGGTGACGATAACCGCCTCCAGTTAAGTGGACCGTCGGCTTGTATGTCGACTTTAACATAAAAAACCCACAAACTGTAAAGAAACTTTTTGCTAGCTCACAAATTATAACAATAATTCAACAAAGGTAAAAAATGGTCGGCGCGCACGCCACGCTAATCGGCGCACATCTCAAGTAGATAGTTTCGTTGAACAGATATGAGCGTCCGAGCCGGTTATATTTTATCGGAAGTAACGGCGTCTAACGTACGGCCAATTTCATAATGCCTCGCCCGCCTGCTGCGAATGTGGCTCACTTATCAATTTGATATCTCGATCTGGAAAAATAATGCGCCCGCCATCAATGTATCTATTCATGCTGCGTAACTGAAGTCGTCCAACAAAATGCTTACACGATATATTGCGGCAATATTCGACTGTTTCATTATTATACCTGCTGTCTGATATTTATCAGACATTTATTTCAATTATTTTATAAAATTATCACAAAAGATACATTATGACTTAATGACAAAACTAGACATTTAGGTCTATAATAAGTGACATTCCTTCTAACAAGCCGTTCGTCTTGCTGTCATATTTACCTAAAATAACATTATAAACCTAGGTAATATAGAAACGTATTATATCTTATAATATCTAGAATTATCCAGACTGGCAGTCTAGTTAATGGTATGCATAGGTGCTGCAATTGTTCTACCAAGCGATAAGGGATAATCAATAAACTCCGGCATCCCAAACACCGATACAAGAGCATAAAATCTGCTGTTATCACCTTTTTAAACGGTGCTCTTCTGTCGCCTGACGGGCTGCCACTATCTTATTAAAGTACTATTTACTCTATGTTATTAGTAACTATTTAGCCAATGCACCAATTTCATCCGCGTAACTTCCTAACCTACTGTAATAACTGCGTTCGGAATTTCCCCGCGTTCGTCGTTCCCCACTCTCCCCTACTTCAGTTTATACTATGTAAAGATATTGCCCACTTTTTTATAGTTGAATGTATTACAAGTCACACTTTCTATGAAGTAACATGATACGGAACTTTAAGTCGTTAAAATTTATCATTTCAAAATCCCAATATGATAACCATATTAAACGCTATGACAAACAGAATGCGTTTCAACTAATCCATCGTATACAATAATAACAAACACGACGGTAGAACAGACGACTCACTTGTCGTGAAGCGGCAGTTAAAATAAAAAAAATGAAATAGATATTTACAGATATATTTTAGAGATGATTTACAAATAATAAATATATATAAAAATGGATGAATTGAAAGTTGTGTAGTGTTATGAATGATGTACAGGTGATTAAATACAGATTAAAAAAAATAAAAACAGCGTCTGGGGTGGTGGTGAAGTGTGTCCGGGGTCTCAGCACTGACTCCCGGAACGATACAATGCAGACTGGCAGCGGCGATGGGTGCGTCCGGAGCTCTGCACAGACTCACGGAACGACACGAAGTGAAGCGTGCAGTGGTGAAGTGCGTCCGGGGTCTGAGCACCGACTCCCGGAACGACACGATGCAAACGGGCAGAGGCGATGGGGCGTCCGGAGTCTATGCACAGACTCACGGAACGACACGAAGTGAAGCGTGCAGTAGTGAAGTGCGTCCGGGGTCTCAGTCCGGGGTCTCAAATTTGCGTTTTTGAAATTATATGATGACTAAATGCATGTAAAACGTATGAGAAAATGTAGGAAAAAGTATACCAGACATTCTGAAAACAGGCTGTCGGTAAGATAATAAGGAAACAAGGGAAAAATGTGATGTAAATGATACGTGAATGACATGTAGGCCGAAAAATATATAAAATACAGGATCTGAGGCGTTATCCAGGTTAGTAGCGCATCCAGCAGTGATGTATGAAGTGTATGAACACGCTACACACTCTGTCAAATAAGTCATCAGTACGTCAGTTAACTCAATTACAGTGAGATCAACACACTGCTACTGTGCATGATTAACATCGGAACATAACGAGCAAAACAACGTCTAATACATGAAGTAATAACTTTCAAAATTGTTCAACAGCATACAGTGTATATAATCCTCCTCCATAAATCATTTAATAACACAAACGTACAGCCACACACTGAGCTATTCCTTCCGTTGTTAAAATTATGAGATGCGTTACCAAGGGGAAACAAACCCTAAAGCTTTCGTGTTAAGATAACAATTTCTATGTTTTGTGTTTGACTATATGACTCTTTATATAATTATCATAGAAGGGTTCACATTTGGAAAAGTGATATGTAACTTATGCGTACATATTCAAATTTCCGTCATACAGTCCTTGTAAAAGGAGCAGTTCTTGTTTGTTGAAGTTGGGGTCGAACAATTTGTGAATAGCTTATCCGGAGGTCGCTGCGAATGCCACGAACTCCTGTCAACCCTTGACATTTTGGATAAGTATGAAGGATTATCCACGAAAATGATTTAAATGTACGTTAAAATAGACAGCTACATAATGAAACTAAATATTCATCATGTCACGCTACGAATACCAAACAACAAGTTAGGCTAGAATATGAATGTAAATATTTATGGCAACGTAACCAATTCCACTTTAATTAAATTATCTTCATCGAAACATGAGACAAAATGTGATTCTATTTTCAAAACTAATAAGATGTGTTAGCGCATGATAAAACTGTTGACCTTTCAGTCAACGCAAAGCAAATATTAACATTTAAATATCAGATCCATAAACCCAAAAACCGGAAAGTGATCGTTAAATTTGGACAGAGGCGAGTCATAAAGATAAAATATTAATAATTAGTAGCGAGAGGTTAACAGTCCATTAGGGACGTGTTCATTTACACCACACCGTGCGTGACGCCGCGTGCCGTGACGCGTCTCGCAGATACGTTTCCGAATGTTCAGTCATCTGTTTACGGTGTCACATTTGGGGGCTTAAGGCTCCTTCAAACAGGCGCGATTTGTCGCTCAATTTTATTGGTCGGTAACATCGAGCGATAATAACGATTTACCTTCCAAGACCACTTTATTGAAGTAAGACATATGTATTTAAGAAGTAACA
Organism: Synanthedon andrenaeformis; assembly: GCA_936446665.2. Classification (NCBI taxonomy): domain Eukaryota; kingdom Metazoa; phylum Arthropoda; class Insecta; order Lepidoptera; family Sesiidae; genus Synanthedon; species Synanthedon andrenaeformis. The sequence continues at coordinate 8,227,415 of OW387777.2, read as the reverse complement.
AGACACGCTGGACAGTTATTTGGGAAGCCCGTCTGGCGGCAGTAACGACCTACTTACAGAATACCACCGTGAAATACAAGCATGTGTGGTGTTGTTTTTCGGTTCGTGAGTAAGGAATGCCAGAGCCCATTTGGATATCCCTATCCTTAATCCTACTATGGTTGGCAGCAGCGCACTGGCAGCACCTGTGCGTTACTTGCGTTATAGGCATCGGGAGTTACCTACAATCAAGTGGCCGTCAGTTTGTCTGTCGAGCTTCACATTTAAAAAATAAAATAAAACATAACTATAGGTAATATCAACTGCACCCTCGCAGCCACAGAAATATCGGATTGCAAATCAATCTACTGCTTGTTGGTTCGATACCTAATAATTGTGGCTGTATGTAAGATCGAGAGCAGCCTCATACAAAACGTATTGAGTAGTATCACGCTTCTATAATATCGAGCGATAAATCGTGTCTGTTTGGGGGAGAGGCTTTAGATATTCCGCTCCTCTCAGACTCTTGTTCTGTGAATCTCATTTTTCCACACATTTATTGTCTTAAATTATCTTTTATAACATTAATTCACTAAGACAAATTGTGTCTTAATGATTTAAGATCATTAACACACAAATTGTGTGTGTATGGTAAAAAAATAATGAATAAATGAAGAACTACTAGAATTAATAATTACAAACACGACTGACAATTAATTTAGTTATGGATCAACATTTCTTAAACTCCTATTTCCAAAAGGATATAAAACGAATGGCCACATAGTAAGTGTGTATGAGAACGATTCAGCCGACATGTGATGGAAAATGACTGTCGGTAGGCTGTGGTGATAATGTGTGCGTTTCATATGTAACGATGTAAAAGATAACTTCTTTAATTCTTCGCTTTTTTTAAGCTTATAAAAAGACCGATTCTAGATTAGATTTTCTCCGCAACAGTAGAAGACACGGTAATCCGTATTATTGAAACTAATCCATATTTCACAATACAGTTATAAAACACTTTCATACCGATGACGAGCAAGCATAAAATAACGGATCGAAAAAATGACGTTCTGCTTGACTGAGTTATGCTTAAAAACTATAACAAAAAGATTCTCGTAATCAAAGAGGTGATCTACTTCCCAAAGTTGCAATATTAATAGATAAAAACAAGATCGTTCATAATTAAGCGAACGATGCTTTCATCGGCAACGACCGGACAGGTGCGGTCAACATGCGCCAACAAGAGCGAGACGACGACGCGACGACACAACGTCCGCAAACCATACAGAAAAACTCCGTCACGTCGAATGTAAAAACAAATTTTATCAAAGAAGAAATAAAGATCGAGGAAATGGTCACAGTTGACTGTACAGATTATCCATAGCGCTATGAGTTGATTTCTTTCTCAATAAAATCTTACTAGGATGACGGAAACGAGTCCTTGATTGTTTGATCAGTTTTCCAATAATTATTCCCTACAAAAACACCGGAAATGGAACGCTTTAATCGATTCCGAACCGCGCCTCGTAGTGACGTAGCGTTTGATTAACTGAAATTATATGGCGAAGCGAATCGCGTCAACTTTGTTTTGTGTATTGTTAACATGGCCTTCGACCGACACGAAAAATAAAAACTAATACAACTATTGTTTTAGTGTTTGTCAGTATTATCGGCGGTATGAGGAAGTTCATTCACAGTTTCAAGGTGAACAATAGGCAATTTCAGCCTTTTTATCGCTAAATTATACTTTAATACTTGAAATGCTCTAAATAAAAGTTATCAACAGTCGAAACACTTGCGAAGGCTACATCGAGTACCCCTATTGTAATAGTCATACCTATATTTTTAATCGAAGGCAACTTGACTAGTCAGTCTGAGGTTGTTTTTTTGTATTTCGACGTCAAAGTAAAAGCTTCATACTTTGTACACAAATAACATTAGACACGCCACGTATGAAGTATATCCCGTGTTCACATTAAAGATTAATGACAGACGAAAAGATGGGGCCACTCTGCAAAATTTATCGCACATCTCCACCAATGACAAGAAAACTGTTACGGTTTGCGGCGGTCTGAGTGTATCATTAAAAATTCAACTCGTCTTACCCACTTGTGTGAGGGATTGCCGCATATTCGCCTCTGGACAGCATTTATATTTTCTTTGGTTTGACGAATGCTTTGCATTTTATTTGGTAGAAGAACTAAATCACTACATATAACTTGCAGAATTGACCAATTGAGAGAGCAATGTGCTTAAATATTTCGTAATCTGGACAACAGATTTTGTAGAAAAAACATTTTAAACTTTATAAGCGGCTTATTATTTATTAACTGGATTTATTAGCCGACTATTAACTTTGTTAGCTAGACTAAAAAAGTTACCAACGTAAAAGTATTGCAACTGATTGGTCAAAAACGCAACCTCTTGCTCGCGGTGAAAAAACGTTAAGTTTCTTACCTAAGTCTTATTCAGCATACGAACTGCTTCAGCAAGTGATTAAAGTCAGACGCCCGAAAGAGATGTTAATCGAAGAAAGAAGTCGTGGTTGCAGAACATCAGAGAGTGGACCGCAATAGCTTACGTGGTTAAGCTGTTCCATAGAACAAAAGACAAAGAAGTCTATTCCACGCTAATCGCCAGCCTTCGCTTGTAGGAAAGGCACCGCAAGAAGAAGATAAATAAGCCTTCCAATGTGTTTATTGCTCTTACCATCATCATCACCTCAGTAGCAGGACGTCCACTGCTGAATGCCAAGAAAACCATGAATACAAGAAAATATTTGATTACAAAAATACTGATTACAAAGTTATAATTAAATATAACTAAGGGTAATAATAGCTATATTATAACATTAGACTCTTGAATTTGAGGTAGGTCGCTATTAAAGAAATTTCCTGAAATTTAAACAGTTATTTGCAAACGAAAAGGTGACCTTTTACATTTTTAACAAAATAAAACTACACATATTTGTGCAACCAGTGTGCAACCCATCCCTAAGGTTGGTAATGTGATGTGACCTTTTTATGAATATAATGGCGTCGCTGAACTCGATATTTCCGTTTGATATTGTGTCTGTTTATTATTCAATAGGCATGTGAGTACAATCATTTACATCAATATTTTATATTTAAGTACTCTTCCAGAGTAAATGTATAAAATCACAGTTCCAACAACACATAAATTTGGACAAAAACCGTTTTTTTAAAGTTGTTAAGGCTTATCCTTCCAAAAAATTAAATTTTTGCAACATTTTGTAACAGTATTATTCATTATATATACGCCTTTTCTTCAGCGAAAAAAATATATGTTTATCTACAAGATATGAGGAATGATTTGTTGGGATTAAAAATTTTATTTTATTGAAATTGATTCAGGAAAAAAATTCTAAACTCACCCCTTTTATTTTCAGTTATAACAATCTCACTTCTACAATATTTATCAAAAGATTATGAAATTTTGTACACTTATGAAGATAACAATGTAGCATGATTTGTTGAAAGCGCTTTTTGAAAATTCGTAAAATTGAATTTTATATAACGTTTTTATCAAAAATATTTCCCCACTTACTCAGCGCTAGCCCGTTCTCGTCCATAAAATCAGTGCGGGGCGAGTCGTGATGCTAGACGGACCTGTGCCGCGTTGCGCTTCATCAAATTATTAATTTTTACGTAATAAACAAAGAATAAACATTTTAGTGGCAGAACAGACAGTGCATGATAGTGTATATAATACTTTAATAGGTTTTCTTTTTTGTCTTTTTAATTAAATCTTTAAAAAACTAAATATAAATTATGTTGTAATATAATATTCAATTTATTAATAATCTGAAATATTCAATTTGAATATTCAATTAATAATTCATCTGTATATATGCTTGTTATCTAAATTTAATAAAGATAGGAAGTAAGCAAAGGAGGCAAAAGCGTAATATATCAAAAATAAACCAAACGAGGAAGGAAAGTTTTCATGAATTTTAATTAATTAATTAAATTAATTAATATTAATAATAATTAATTATTAATTAATACATATAAATTAATAAGCCTAATAAATTAATAATAAAGCCACTATAAAGCCGGATTCCCACTCACGTATCTAGTGACTCATCGAATTGTTCTCTAGAAAGAGCGGTGGGGGGTTTCCCTATTGTAGGTGGTCGCGTAGGGGACGCCCCCGTGACCTCCAGAAAAATCCGATATCCTCGGTACACCGTTCTGGTAAAAAGTTGGTGAGCGGTTCTCGGAAACTATGAGGGATAGAAGGGTGGCGTTTGCAGAAGGTCATAGAGGGTGATCGGTAGTCACCAAGGAAAGTGTCATCCGGTCTACCGGGGCACCAAAAAAAAAGCCCCCTCCCTGGACCCCCCCGACCATAACTCGGAAACGGCGCGTCACAGCCGTGTCGTGTTTGGGCTCATCGGGAACGTCTCGACGAGATAAAAAATTTGACGCCCCCCTCGGACCCCCCCGACCGTAACTCAGAAACGGCGCGTCACAGCCGGGTCGTGTTTGGGCTCATCGGGGACGTCTCGACGAGATAAAAAATTTGACGCCCCCCTCGGACCCCCCCCCGCCGGAACTCGGAAACGGCGCGTCACAGCCGGATCGTATTTGGGCTCATCGGGGACGTCTCGACGAGATAAAAAATTTGACGTAACCATGGTCAACGGTTACAAATAGACCCCCCATGTTAGGTATCATTTGAAAGGATGAGGGTAATCTATCAACACCATCCTCCCAGCCCCCCTCCGCTCCCCCCTTACTCCCCCCCCCCTCCTTTAAAATTACACAATTAATAATAATAAGACCCAAAACCAAACCAAAACAATTAGACATGGCAAAAGACAAGACAAAACGAAAACAAAATGAAAACGTGAATAAATTTTCTACAAGCATTTGTTTTTTTTTTTTAATTCTATTGACATGACTTTTAAAAATTATAAAAAAGGGCTTTTGATAGCTATTAGAAAAATCAAGCGCTGAATCAAAAATATGGAGAAAATAATAAATGTTAAGTGTGCCTTTTACAGTTCAATATACCCTAAAAAGCCCCACAGAGTTTCCATTTAATCCACTCAGCCGCTTTTTTGTCCCACTCGACAGATTTTTTGAAAAAATTGAAGAAGCAAGATTCTCGCTCTAAAAAGTTCGTAATCTTTTATCAAAATGAAAAAAAAAACACTTTTTGTCTCAATTTATTGTCACTTCACTCACTTGGTGAATTTGAAAAAAAAATATCAAAATTAGAAAAAAAATTATTACCGCCGACATTAGCGTTACCCAAACAAAACGTACCACGCGAAGTTTGCACAGTTGGTGCAAAAACTCAATTGTTTTTACTGAAAATTAAAAAATTTGTTAGTTTTGATAAAAACTTTTGTTTGGCTCTTTTACCATGTATTTTATATTCGTATAAAGAAATATACATACATCTATACATATAAATAAAATTGGAGTGTCTGTTTGTAATATTGAAATAACCATTTTTTACTACATGCATATGAATATATATACGTACATACACCAAAATAAACTAACCACATAACCAAACCAAATTTTTGTCTGTCTGGGTGTCTCTTTGTTCCGGCTAATCTCTGAAATGGCTGGACCGATTTTGACGGGACTTTTATTGGCAGGTAGCTGATTTAATAAGGAGTAACTTAGGCTACGTTTATTTTAGAAAAAATACAAAATAACATCCAAAATAACATTTTTTACAATTTTTGTCTGTCTGTCTGTTTGTTTGTTCCGGCTAATCTCTGAAATGGCTAGACCGATTTTGACGGGACTTTTATTGGCAGGTAGTTGATGTAATAAGGAGTAACTTAGGCTACGTTTATTTTAGAAAAAATACACCCCGGGCCAAGCCGGGAGCGCGCCGCTATACACTCTAAAAACATAACCCTCGTTGTGGCGCAGACGGGTAAAAATTTTTACTAGGTAACATAATTTACTACCTAAATAACAAAACACGCTTCATTGTTACTGAATTATCCCTCTACATTGTAAATAATTATAAATTTGTAGTATGTATTTTCAGTAAAGTAGGCTCAGTCGACTATGTCGTGCCTTTGTCGTCTAGTCTCCATACTACTCTTTGCCATCTCTGTGCGGTCGATCTCTTGTAGAGGGTGGCGCGGGGAAATTAGCCTAATAATTCAAGGCCAAATCGGCGTTATACACCTTAAGTTTAAAGACAATTTGACAAGACAATTACAAAGAGTAGATAAGGCGTTGAAACGTACCTTTTTTTTTAAGTATTATAAGCTACTAGCTGGTGAACGCGACTTCATCTACGTTGAAAAATCTTTATCGCTCTGGCAACGGTGGCGTTCAATTTTTTTTATATTTATAGACGATCGACGGAAGCCTAACATTTTTTCAGGATTAAAAAGTATCCTATATGTTAACCCAGGCGTGTTCATCCTATATAAGTGTGTTCATCCAAATCTGTTAAACCGATTTTGCGTGAAATAGTACCTAACAAACATACATCCATCCTCGCAAACTTTCGCCCTATAATATTAATAGAACTTTAAACGGTTGCTATTCTGGTTAGGCTTTTACCCTAAACTAAATGATGTTTAAAAATCATTAGATTTTAATTATTTTATCGGTGGCTGTACATGAAATAAAGTTGAACGAGATGTTACCATTACTCACCGCAGCGTCCGGCCACACCGTCACGGATCTATACCCACTCCTTATAACACTCATTATTGCAACGATCTGTCCACAATAAGTAACATGATCATATTTCAATAAGAAAAGAAAAATGTTCATAAAAACTCATGCGACACTCTCTTATAAGATTGTAGAACCCAATAAGTATATAAAATGAAGTTACAAAAAATATGTTAATATGTATATTAATCTTTGGATAAACGTCCTTCTTTTCAATGAAAAGTTACGAAGTATTCCAGGTAACACCCCTCAAAGAAAACCAATGCTAAACATAACTTAATACGTAAATGTTTAATTAAGTCAAAAAATAAACCCTAAAGATGTCAACAAACGCTATATAATGTTGGAAATAAAATCCTGTGTTCAACATCGAAAAGGTAGAATTACTTTAAATATGGTTGAAGTTATCTGTAGAGGTGCGCACGCGCCGATCGTTATTGACAGATCGAAGAGCGAGCGGGTGGCGGTGCACAGCACATGTTGGTTGACTTGTCGGCTCCCGTTTCATAAAATTTAATGGCGTGGTTGACCCAGCTTTGTTTGCGTTTAGAGCCATTTGACAACTGCTCCATTCATTGGCGTTCTGGTGAACTATTAATTGTTTGGGCTCAATCATCACATGCACATATTATAGACTGCGGAGGGTTCATTCAAGTTATGTGTTATTTTTGAATTTTATGTAGAAAAACTAACTTGAACACAGCAAACATTATCATTCAGTTAATGATATTAATATAACCTTCTGATAATATCATAGATCAAACTCGTAAATCAACTTGGTACTTGTTAGATTTTTTATGTTTAATATTTCATTGCATACGCACGTAAATAAGAAAATAACAAGTTTATTTAAGATAAGTAAAACTTATAATAAATAATAATAATAAACTAATAAAATATATCATCATCATTATCATCTCAGCCGTAGATAATCCACTGCTGGACATGGCCTGCCTCACAATTTTCCAATAGGTCTGGTCAGAAGCAGACTGGATCCATCATGCTATACGACAATTAATTAAAATTTAGTAATTTTATTTATACTAAAATTATTATTATGAGCCTATTGGTCGGGTTGTTAAAGTGATTTAGCTTCTAATTCCTATAGTACCTACACAAACCAAGTGTCACTTATTTAGAACGCGTTGCGATTGGTGTGATTGCCGCGTGATTATTTAATATCTATTAAAAATTAAATCACACATATAATCTATATGCGCCAATATTCATAATGATTCCACCGTTTCCCTTAATTAACAGAATTCTCTAACACGCTGCGTCTCAAAAAATATCAGTGACTTAATCAGACGATCACATCTCTTATAATATACGGGCAGCCGACGAGTGAGATCTGACACGAAATTCCCTAAAAATAATATTTAAAATGGTAATGGGCCTTCGGGTTCATAAATTGTCGTGCCATATGTCCTCGTGTGTTGCACCTACTGTGTACATAAATATGTCAAGTATTGAGACAACTGCGCCATTACATTACTATTCTGGGTGTCTCTTGATCCTTGGGCAATAATGTACGAACGGTTTTGAAAATGCACTTTTTCTTATAAAAATTTGGCCTTTTAACAATTCATTATTGAACTGTAAGTACACTTCGTTTATCTAAGTAGAATAAGTATTACATGGACGTTAGCGTATAGTACAAGTCATAGCCATGGTCTATAGTTCTATATATACCAAATAAGGACGGAAACAACAAAACACGTGCTGTTATTTCACTATTGTCTTCTTTGAGCAGGTTCTTGTGACTGTCGCCAGAAATACTGCCCTTTTTGGGACTGCAGAACTGCGGATACCCAGAATCGAAGGGGACGCTGGCGGGTTATGAATATGAACCCGAATTCTTATTGAATTATTTGGCTAATAAAGCAAAGAAATTAAAAACCGTCTATAACGACCTTATCTACTTTTATGTATATCTAATGATTTATCTCCGTCAATTTTAATCTATGCAAATACCTAACCTTATTCCCTTCACCTAACTCCTCAATATTAAAGTTTCAATAGAACATTCAAGTGTTATTTTAGAAGAATTTAGTATTTTAATAGTCACGGAAAAATATACTTATTGGTGCATCAAGTATCGAAATGATCGGGTTCTAGTAGAAAAAGGCATAGAGCACGCTTCAATAGATTTTTTGACACCTACAATTTGCGTTTCCGGAGATTTTTTTATGGAATGATAAAACACGTTCATTAAATGTAGTAAATATTTATTTCGTACAATTATCGTAAAAACTATTTTAAATGTTTTGTTACTTAGTGTTTTTGCTCATCATATTTAATGGATTCAACGCTCAATATATTGATTAAATTTGGATGAACTTGGCACTTGGACTTTATACCACGGTTATACATAGTCTATATGTGCGGATCTACATGTGGAGTCGAGCTGTGGATCCAAGTGGACGGAGGATACCTATCTTTCATTTCCTTAGTACTATGTATGCAAACCTCAAATTCAGCTGATGTCATCTAACAGCCAGTGCATAGTGTGCATAATATCAATGTCTTATCCATGTAGACATCCTTTAGGTCGATGGGATCATTTAACAATAAGTTCTGAAAACTATCGACAGATTGCGCTAGTAGTTACAGTATATTTTTGATAAATATGCAGATATTATAAAGTTATAAATCGATCAGTAATGTAAAATGTCACTCTATATTCATATTTAAAAAACTTGAAAGAATAAAATTAATTTCGCATTCGTATGACTTTTGTGACACTTAGTTCATTGAACCAAAGGTCTCCGAGCCAGTGACGTCGCACCTCAGAGTAAATATAAGCAAGCTACGTCTCGCACGCAGAAGTTGTCTTCTTTAATAAATTAAGTATAACATTTGATTATCATAAAATTCTTTTCAATTATTAAATTCAATTCAATTAATTAAATCATTCAATTCAATTATTGAATTTACTACTAAAATACTGTTAGAAAGAAGACGAACGTCAGAATATAGAATATAGTCTCCGAAGGAACCTAAATTGTATGTAATTCTAATGTGGTGGAGTTTAACATGTTTATTTTTTTTTATTCCAGATAAAACTGCAATAATTAAATCAGAATAATGTAATACTAAAACTTAAAAACTAACATAATAATAAAAATGTACAAATAAATGAAACTTACCTACTTTTTATAAATTAATTAATGTATTTAAATTTGAGTCCCTGCAAGAACTTGATGACATGTTTTAATTGAACTTGATTTTACTTCTCACTTCATAAAATTTATATAAAATAAAATGTTAAGTCAGGTTTACATTCATATTAGGTTCAAATATTTCAAATTAGTCAATCATGATTTTGTCGAGTTATATTGTTATTTATTTATTTTTTAAATACATTTTGCAACTATTAAATCCTAGTGAATATTAGCTACTGGAAGAAGGGACCCAAAAGTCATGACCAAAGAAACAATAAATTGTAATGACAGCGCGCCCCCTGGGCACCCTCGAGAGCTATTTTCGACTATAAATAAATGTGTAGATGGATTGATAAATATAAATATTAGGGACGAAATGAAGAAAAACAATGTTTATGAAATGGTGTCGTTCGCTTCATAACCGTGAGTTACGACTTCCGACGCCTGCCAACATATGGTCTTTGTGCGCAATTTTTTCTAACTTTAAGCTATTATGCTCATCTTAAAATAAAATGGAATAAATACAGAACAGAAAAATGTATGGTTATTTTTTACGAGCCTGATGATCTTATGGTGTTAGCTCTATCACACCAAGGATGTAAATTAACATTCTAACAGTACGTGTACCTACTGGGTTTCTCTGTGTGTCTTTTTATGTCAACTTCGTCAGACAGACTGACGGTCCACTTGATGGTAGGTGGCTACGCCCTTATGACACAAGCAATGCCACAGTTGCTAAAAGTGCGGTGCCGACCATAGTAGGAATAAGGATAAGGCATTTGGATGCGATGGGGTGCCATCCCTTACTCCCCGAAACACAAAAGCACACATGCTGTTATTTCACGGTAGTTTTCTGCAAGGGGGTTGTTATTGTCGCCAGACAGGCTGTCCAAATGATTGCGAAACTCAGTGCCACTACTTAGTTCAGACCAAAATACTTATAGTGTATCTATTTTCTAATGCAACATTGTATTAAAATTATAAATTTAGCAGTAAGTGATCATAGATATAATTGCAGTTTAAAGACATGACGTGTCGAGATTGCAATACATTACAAATAAATATTCCCGCCATAATAAGATTAACAGGGAGATGAGCATGCGCGTCGCCGCCGCCCGTGACGGACGGGACGTTAGTCACGACGCGCTATACTTAGCCGATTGCATTGTCTTCTGAAATATCTATTAGCGATTATTGACAAGGCATCGGCACGCGAATTGTAGCCGCGATAGGTGCGATGAACTGCTATAAATATATTTTATGTGCGATACAATGAGACTGGCACGCAGGTATGTGCCGTCCGGGCAGGGAAACGACTCGTCTAACTCTTACAATTGCTATGCACTATAATTTGATTGTGTAAAAGAAGTAACAAAAACAGACGGCGATGTCAGTTAGAATCACACTCATCATTCCATGTATATTCTATATGATGATTTATACATATGTACATCATTCATGATTCGGATTAAAAATTATAAATTAACCCCCCACACTATATATCTGCTGTTAGTTGCTGAGGAGTTCGGAGACTCTTCGAAGGCATGTTAAGTTCTGGTGATCTGCAGTGAGATTGCTTTGTAGATGTCGTAGGCCGATCGTTTAACTGGGTCGATCGAGATCAGCCTGGGCAAATCATGATGTGCGGGACATAGATAACAAATCGAGGCGAAGTCTCTGCTCAGCAGTTGTCATGTAATATTTTATCTAAAATGTAATATAAAATGCCTTAAAAAAGCTCCCAAACGAATGAGCTGATTTTTATCCGGATTTTTTGTTTGATGTAATCGAGATGATTCTTAGCTATACCTACCTAATTTATGAAAAACTGTTCAAGCGTTAATTTATGAAGTTCCTAGTTCCTATTTCCTAGTTGACGAAGGGATCTCACTAATTTCCACTAACAAATGCATTTGATGTGAAATTTTGTACTATTATTTCAATGGTATATCTCCATTACATGATCACCTTGTGCTGATGCTGTAGCATCAAGTAGCTATGGGACACTCATCTCCTCAGCAACTTATAGCAGTAATAAAGTGTTAGAGTTTAATAGAAAGTCGGATGTTAGTTTTTAATTTTTAATTATTGCTTGTTTGTATTTTAAACTTCATTCGGTGCAATGTGATTTTTTACATTGTTCTATTTTCGCTTCAATTTATAACGTTGATTGTGTAGATATATATAGGAACAATGACCAACTATATTCATTCACACAGACATGTACAGTAGGTACTTGCCTAATTTGCATATTAGAGACACACTCAAATCTGTAAACGTCCTCAATTGCATATCCACCTATTTAATGTTACCATTTTCACGACAAATTAATGAATTCACGTCAAAATTGCAAATTGCAAGTTTAAATTGATACAATTCGACAATTGATTACAATATGCACACAAAGCGCTATCGCGTCCACAAACACAGGCGAGCAGTCAGACAGCCGACATCGATTCATATCGAACGAGGGCAGCTTTTCATTTTGTATGTTAAATTAAATTTCCATGAAACAAGATTGAATTTTTGCCAATCAGCGCACGAACCTTGCTCGGAATGGACGTGTAATGTTATAAAAAAAGAGTAAATTTTAGATGACACGCTCGCGCTTAATGTACTGCAATATCCACCGCAATTGTTTCAATTATCTCCGCATTTGCATTTTGTTTATGTACGCATTTTTTTAAAGTATTTTAATATTACATAAACACTCGATATGATCCAATTAAAATTTCTTTGTTAATTTCATGATCACAAATTTATTTATTTTTAAAGTTATATTTTTTTGCTGAGGAGTTGGGTATCCCGCAGACTACTTGATGCTGCAGTATCAGGGCAAGGTTACCATGTCATGGAAATACCACCGAAGTAACAGTAGGTACCTACATCAAATTTCGAAACAATCGAACTTGTGGAAGTGAGTGAATCCTTTCGTCAACTAGGAAATGACCTAATGATCTTCAAACGCCTGAACAGATCTTCATAAATTATAGCTAACAATCATGTCATCTTTCAATAAAAAAACCGTATCAAAATCGATCCATCCGTTTGGGATCTTTATTACACAGACAGATACACCTATAATACACAGGTATTATGCACAAACCAGCAACATTTTTTAGATATTTTCTTAATTTCTATCTCGGCATTTTTTATTTTACAATTCAGTTATGGTCTAATCACTTTGAAATATAATATTATTAATTTTACTATAATTTATCTTCATCTTCTATCTCGAATTACCTATACAAAATAAATTCAATTCAAGATGTTGATAAAAGGATTTTTAGAATGTCGAGTCAGTACGTTACGTGTTGGGAGACGTTAAGACGATTCGCCACTAGCTGATACTACGATATAGTATTTGTAGTTGTAGTAGTATAGTAGTAGTAGTACGACGATATAATGTAGTAGTAAGAAAACCATGGGTTGGGGCTGCGGTTTGGCCTTTACCCCAACAAGTCGCTCATTTTGGCGAACTAGCGGGAGTCGTTTATCTATCAGTAAGCGTTATGTCGATCTGTTATCAGCTGATGATAATGTGTCTAGTGCAATTAAATAAATTTCTCGTAGGTACTCCACAAGATTCTTATCGTAAGTTTGTAGAATAAAAATATTGTAATAAATATTTTAATATTGTGAAAATGTATGGATTTATGGCTGCTTGTTACTCTTTTACGCAACAACGGCTTAAGGAATATGGATGTAATTTGGCACACCTGAATTAACTTGACACCTGAAATTATTATGCTAGAAAAATGCTAGGTTTCTGAGGAATCATTTAAATATATAAAAACAATCATTTATTTTCTTAGACGTTATATTTTTCATTTTCCAACGCGGACGTAGGCGCAGGCACCAGCTAGTAGTGTATAAATGGTTAGGGTTGTCATAAAAACCACCTTCGTCGGTGGCGTGACGACCAGACGCGGACGCCGCGACCACATAGAGCCAATGGCTGCAAGCTAGCCTGAGCTTAGCTAATTTACAATTTAATTATCAAGCGGGATGATGCATCGTTAGCGCGCGCCAAACCGAGTTTATGCGACTAATCAATTGTTTGACGCGGCCACTGCAATCACGCGCCACCACCCGCCCTCGCCCGCCGACCGATACACTCTCTCATTAAAATACATCATCAATCAAATAATAATAACAATTTACATATTAGCTAATACTAATTTGTAGAAATTTAATTTGTAAATATTTAATAACTATAAATGAATGCAAATAATACATTTCAATTTAATCTTTACATACATATTGGCTGTCTATACCTAATCCGCCAACTCCTCCTAAACCACGCAAAAGGTTTTGATGCGGTTATGCCTAATGAAAAAAGCGATCAACGAGAAAGGTTTTTGTATATAAAATTGCATCCGTGCGATACCAAGCGCGGACCGCTAGTATTTTATAATTATTAAAATACCGCTTCAATAACCTTGTCAGAGTGTCTTTTTTGACAAGAACAAAATTGGAGAAGTGTACTCATATATTTCTGTTATCCGTCATCTGCCGTCAGCCACAGCTTCAATTTTGTCGACACACCTTGTTGTCGGTTGAAAGTTGTTGGAGTTCTTGTGCCGAAAATATCTTGGTTTCCACTTTCCCTTTTCCTGGCTTAACAAGGAATATTTGCTGGTGGTGATAGAGCCATTAGAAGAACTACTAAATCCACATTTGCACTGTTGCACGAAACAGTAACAAACGTCATTAAATTCTCACAAAGATTCAAGATTCTCACAAAGATTCGCATTCATAAAATTAGTAAGAATATGAATGTTTATTAATAACTCTTATTAATATATTTGAATCCCTTTAATAAGTCTGAATAGGCGCTTCAACAATCCAATCGAGAGAACAATGCGGCGGCGGTGTCGCGCCCGCGTTGATTAAATATAGCTCAGAATCCATCAAGCGAACGACTTGATCGAGCGGTTGCTATGGATTTATGCGTTAAATATTCGACAGGTGCCAAGTGTGTCGATAGTCGAGTTCGACCGCCTATGACTAACGATGGCCCAAATTTTATTTCAAATGTCAAATAATTTGAGCACCTACACCGCGCCCACTTACTCGTACCTCGGGATTGCACAATTCTCGTTACACGGGCATTCCTAATTAACACGCCGATCGGATGGCAGGCATCGTTTAGGATATTCTCATTCATATCACTCGGCCGATCGGGGTCACAGGTTATTAGAGAGTCACGAGCAGTTTTCATTAATTTATTACCAATGGTAAAATTAACTGTTAACAATAGGGAGTCGTGAACACACACAACACCCCGCCCGCCCCCGCGGCTCGTAGCAAGCAAACGTTCGCAATTCGCTAATCCCACCGCTACCGTTACGTAAGACGGCTGAGTTGAATATAAATGTAAAACACAATAAATTTCATGCCCCGTAGGAAATGAATATTCATCACGAAATCGCTATGCATATTCTCTTTTGCTACAGAATTTCGTGTTCCGTACCAGCTGATGTCTACCCATTGCAAAATGAACTTTATCTTTTGACGAGTTCGGTCAAAATTCGCATGAAAACAGTTGAACATTAAAGTGCGGCCTGGTGCGGCCGCAAGCGGGCTCTCGTAAATTTCAACATATAGTAAAGTGATTTACGAATAATTGTTGTGTTGGCGTATAACTAGAGAAATCTTTCCGCTGTTTGCCGCCGCGCCGGTTAATTTATATATGAGGCTTAGGTAATTCGCGGGCTGCGAGTAATTGGTCTACAGAACAATGCCTTTTGTCATACCCTTATCTCGTACACCACGTTTGTCTTTCTTAGTGCGCCCTCTACACTACAATAACATTCACATGACTTCATTTAGCGGTAATTTATTTCGACCTACAGCACGTAAGCTATATTTGTTGCTATTTCCATAACAAGTAACTTATTTGAGGCTATTATTTCAAATTAATCGTGGTATGTAGCCTGATAATCCACTTATTGAACGCTAGTAATAATAGCTCAATGCTTATTGATATGTGGTTACCATTTCTGAGAAAGCAATATACTGTCGGTGAAACGTGTAAAAAAATACCAAAATTTCCCTTGAATATCCTCATATTATTGTAACGAGATCCGAACTCCGAACTATTAATTTTTGTTAGACATGGAGCGACTCTGGGACAAGATTTTCTACCTTTCTAAACCGTTATTCAAATACTCAAAATATGCACTCCCTATGAGTACAGGGATAAATCTCTGTAGGCATCAAGTGGGATAACTCATCAAAATACTCCTTCAAGAGAAATGTAAAAGTAATAATTTTGTTATATTAGATCATCATATTTAACTGCCGTTTTCGCTGTAACTTTTATCGTGGCGTCGAATCAGCTATTAGAGAACATATCCTTTCAAATAGTTGTCGGTTTTTCGAGCTATTGGACTGTCCGTTATGACTTCAACTTGCTAATTCAACGAGATGTCGCGGTGATTTACTTCTCCACGGATTTTCTTATTAGTCTTGATAACTCCGAACCTAACTCTTAGCTCTTACCATGGCGATCTGAGAAATTTTGAGTGAGCCTTTTCATAAGACCACATAATTTTGTTAACTTGATGTTCAACTATTAAAGTTAAGCACAGAGCGGACATTAGCGAAACACTTAATCGAAACATGTGTTTATCGTAACATGCGAATCGGCCTAAGGCGAATTAGTTCTCGCACAATGCAATTTGAATGCACATTACACAACGGACGAGGTACAAGCGCTTTTTATTGCGGCATCGTCAGATCTTATCTTAAAACTGCCACTTCCAGCAGGCAAATTTCAGGCTATACATTCGCTTGCAAGCAATTTGAATCGTAAAGCTTTCGACACAAAGACGATTATGGCTCGCTGTAACCCGAGCGGAACTGGTGTGAGTGCGGACACATATGCGCAATACACACGCACCCCAGTACCTGGTTAAAGAATTTAACATAAAATCAGCTATAAAATTGAAAACATTTTGTTACCTTTTAAATAAGTTTCGTCCTGTCCTCGTGTTCGCGTCAAACGAATTTGATCTTTGTACATTTGAATGAAATGTACAAATTCAAATGTAAAGTTCAATTCTGAAATCATTTCTGCAACGATAAGGAGCGTTAATTTTACGAGCCAGTGATAATTTGTTAACTTCCGACAAAACATCGCCCTAGTGGAATCGTTCCGAACACTTGCCGCATAAAATTACTTCACTCGAAAAGGATAGCTTACTTTATATAATACGTATGTAAATTACACGATTATAATCTATACAATAAACATGTACACGTGTATTTGTGAAAATAAAATATATTACATAATCAGTCGTTAACACAATTATATTGTTCAATTTAAAGCACTCAGTTAATAGGAATAGTTTTCAGGCCTTTATGAGTAAAATTATATAACACCATAATTCTAATCTGCATATTAGCTGGACCGTACCAGAGTATTACATACCAGAGCAGATTTTCCTATCCTTATTATCATATTTTTATCAAAATTCCTTCCTTATCTTTCATCCTATCCTATCCTATCCTATATGTAACGCACTTATATCCACCACGACATTGCTTGTATTTCGAAGCGACGAAAACAATCATAATAAAGCGGTAATAAGAGTTACACACATTTCACCCAGCTAATAAATTAATTTTTAAATCTTTTTTATAATGGAATTTTAAACGTTCCATCGAACTCTATGTGTAATTTTTTAACTTAAGGTCGACAGACAGGCTAACGGTCACTTGATGGTCCGTCAGCCGTCGCCTATAACACAAGCAACGCCACAGGTGCTGCAAGAGCTCTGCTGACCGCAGGAGTATTACCTATAAAGAGATTGAGAAGGGATAGGGAAAATTAGCTCTGGCATCCCTTACTTATTCACTGAAATACAACAGCACACATGCTGTTATTTCACAGTGGTCTTCTGTAGAGGGAGGTTACTGCCGCCAGACGGGCTGCCCAAATGACTGCGAAAAACAGTGCGTCCGGCCACTACTAATTGAGTTAATCATTTCTAAGTGAACCTTTTCAGATTAGTATCTACAGGTTAATAAGTTTCAAGTTATAGTTAGGTAGGTAGTAAGTTATCTCATTTTGATTTCAAGCACTGTAGCTTTGAAAAAAAAATGTGTATAGGCATTGATTATATTAATGTTTTATTAAAATAAGTCATTAAAATATGAATATCTTATACATTCACAATAAATTTAAATGACTACCATATCACCACCTATACCACAATTCGATTAGTGTTAAGCGTCGCATAAGCAGGCTATAAGTTAGAAGTTACATGGAGAAAAGTTTCAATACATGTTACTAAACAGTACAGAAACTTGTTTCATTTTAAATACGTTATTTTGTTAGTTTAGTTTAGTTTTACTACAGAAAAAAAATATCTGTAGTAAACAGTGGCCCTTGGTTTTGTATTAGGAACTTCAGTTTAAGGTGTTAAGAGATTACGTGGATTTTAAATATTAAAATAAAGTATATTTTCTCTAATTCTTTAAAAATATAATATAAAGAATTTTCTTTAAACTTTTAAGTGGCCGGTCTCATTCGTCAGGCGAAGCATACGCATGCGCTCGCTTGAGGAATGGGACCGCAGGTACGTGCAAGGCAATACAGCAGCAGTTACGAAACTGTTTTTCCCCAGTGCTGCCATGGCCTACCGAACCATAAAGAAAATTGGCGTCAATAACACTTTAACGCAGGTGTTTACGGGGCATGGTGGATTCTCCGAGTACTTGAATCGCTTCAAGTGCAAGGAGAGTCCATCGTGCATCTGTGACCCAAGCGTTGCGGAAACGGTCCCTCACCTGCTGACCGAATGCCCAGTACACGACAGAGATAGGATAGCCTTAGAAATTGAAATGGATATGGACATGACGACAGAAAATATATGTAAAATGATAGTAAGTGACAAGAAGGACAAGTTCCTAAGCTATTGTCTTAAAATTGCAAAAAGGGTGATAGAAAGAAATAAGACGTAGGATGTATATTGTATATTGTATATAATTTTTAACGTTGTAATGTATATAAATTGTAATGTCAATGTATTTATGTTCTAATGTTTTAATTTTTCAATGTTTAAATGTTGATATCCGAATTTTATAATATTTTAATTTTTAAACAATGTTTTAATTTGTAAATTTATAATCTAATTTTTTAGTGTTTGTAATGTTTAATTTTAATAAATAAAAAATGCGTCGAGTTTTCAATTACCCAACACCCAATAGCAGAAAGGACAAATGACAAGTGAGACGATAAGTAATGATAAGGAATATAATAGATATAATAGATAGTAAGAATAGGCACATACAGACGGGCATCCCACCCGTAATGGAATGAAAGAAAGGATGGATGGAAGAAAGAAACAGTATGCAGCATGAAAGTACGAGAGGCAAGTGAGCGAGAACTGGTATGAATGAGGAACAGTAGAAATAGGCTTCAGCGCATGATGCTGGAGGGGTTTTAAAAAAAAAAAAAAAAAAAAAAAAAAAAAAAAAAAAAAAAAAAAAAAAAAAAAAAAAAAAAAAAAAAAAAAAAAAAAAAAAAAAAAACTTTTAAGTGGGTACTATTTCATAAAAGAGTATAACATTTGAACAATGTTCATTTCAAAATATTGAAAATTTAGCAGTTTAGTTCTGCTTTCTTTTAATTGTAAGGTTATGTTTCCTTAAGAAGGTTGAACAATTATTTTTTTCATTTGATAGGAGGGTAAAAATATTTTTGCTGAAAAAATTATTTTACGCTCAAACACGCCTGGCCCCCAATGCGCGGGGCCCGTAGCAATTGACACTTTTGCTAAATAGCTAATCCGGCACTGATGTTCGTCTTGTGACGTGTTAACAGTTGAAGTTAGCATACTGCGATAGTCGTTATAATGGTAGCAAAGGTGCGGGCTGGCGGCGCGGCGGCGGCGGGCAGCGCGCACGCACGACAGATTTGCGAGTTTAGCGGCATCTAGCAAGGCCGCCCGCCTCAACGTCCGAACCTGTTCAATTGTCACTTGCTGTAATACCATTGAACTTGAAACACATTGAAGGTTATTTTTTAGTGTATTTGGGGGCATATTCTGTTTGCAATTAATGTGAATTTGGAGAAAAATCTATTATCTATATCTTTTCTACATATCTGTTTCTATACATATAATAAATATGAAAAAAAAACTACACGTTATGTTTATGTTATCGAGGTTAAAAAATAGTTTTTACAATTTTTGTCTGTTTGTTTGCTTTTGTGCACGCTAATCTCAGAAACGGCTTAGCCCGTTTGAATGCAGTTTTCACTGATGTACATCTTTCTACTGGCAATCCTTCGAGGTGCCACCAAAATTTCCGACCGATGGGTTATAATGTATAATGCAATCACCATTTCTTTAAATTTAGTTTCATTTCTTTAACAAAGGAATTTATTTTGTTGCCACGTTCAGATTTGAATGTCGAAATAACCAAGTCTACTTACCCTCAAAAGGAGTAAGTAGACTATTGCCAGTGTGGTCTTAGCTCTCACCTGAGTCCCACCGCAGTCACCAAGTTAACAATGGGTAATTATTTAGCGGCGATACTTTTTATTAATTGCCTACTTTCAAGCTTGTAAGGCCTTTGTATTTTAATTTTGACAAATTCACATCTTTCTGAGAAGAGAGCCGCGACGACAACCAGCGAGGCATCTCTCTTATTTCGCTAACAAGAAAATTGCTTTATTATACTTGACCGAGCTCCGAGCTTGTTCCGTAATGAATATGTGAGCTGTAATAAAAGTTTTTGTAATGTTTATACGCGAGTGAGTGGGCGTGCCCTGTTAATTACCGCCAATGTAGTCATTATGAAGTAAGCAAGCGACGTACAAATGGTTATATTGCTTGTTCTCATAATTTTATTCAACAAACTTGCTTTTACGCTTGTCGGAACTAAAGGCGTATTTTTGGAATGTAAAGATTTAGACTGCTTACTGGATTCGGTTCTTTTGGGATTCCGTTATATATTTTTACATAGATGACACTAGTGTGTGTTTGTTGTAGATTTACAATTTGTATAAACACAAATTGTTTATACAAATTGTCGATACAAGTTATGTATACAATAACGTGTATAGACATTTGAATTTAATGCATGGTGTCACACAGCCGTTTCTTTGCTCTTGTTTTGTGTGACGGACAAGCAGACAGACCAGTTGTTACTTTGTCTCCTTTAATGCAGTCAAGAATCAAAAATGTGAAATAGACAAGGGATCAAGAATAAAATCAAAACAGGAATGAGTTTTTCAATCCCTTACACACCGAATTTGTCGATGATTATAATGACTTTGATATTATTGATTTTAATTAGATTTTTTTATTAAAGTAATTGTTAATTATTTTCACAATAAATCTTAAATGAATACAAACACTACATGTTCCATCTACATGTGTTGAATGAAAACTAATTGTTCGATTATATATATTAATTCACAGAGAACTGTGAGGTTATATTTTCGTTAAATTACCGCAATTTGAGTAGTGATTATGATTATGTCGATACATAATCACTACTCAAATCACTCATTAAATCTGGATTCTATCGGCGTGGTTTTGAAGTAGCTAATCCATTGTAAATACACTTCAGCCGTAGAGTAGCAATAGAAGTAAGTTGACAAGAAGCGGGGGCGGACGCGGGCGCGATAGCGGATGTTGGCCGCGCGCCAACAAGGTGAATGCCACGACTACCACGCATCACGCCGCGACCAACCCACTTTACCAAACACATGGAATTACGTGCCCTCCATACCGCGATACACACTGTCCCCTTTACTATCTCCACGAAATATACAACCTTTTGCAAATACTTCGCTGTTAAACTATACCAACAGCTACACCGAAACAACACGGTACTGAATGTAATATATTTAGTTAAAGCAGGAAAATAAATCTGATTCATTCCTCGCACAGCGTACCTAGATTGTAATAGTTTATTTTAGTCTTCTTTTATTATTATTATTTTTTATTATAAGGTCAGCAGACAGGCTGACGGTCCATTTGATCGTAGTTGGCTGCAGTCGCCTATAAACACAAACAACGCCACAGGTGCTGCAATTGTGCTGCTACAGTAAGATTAAGGATAAGGGAATAGAAGTGTATAAGTAAATGACATCCCTTACTCACTAACCGAAAACCAACAGCACACGTGCCTTATTTCACGGTGGTCTTCTGTAAGGGGATGGTTACTGCCGCCAGACACTACTTTCAAATCCAGACAGAGTTAACTGAAAAATTCACCAGCCGCGAATTGAACTCAAGAATCCTCCTAACCACTCACCCAACGAGCTCGCCAGATAAGGTTGTTTACTTATCAATTCTAAATAAATAGGAAAAAAGTGCCCTTTAAAAGAACATATGGAAAACAGTTTCACTAAACAATAACTGAAGAGAAATACCTAAAAAAAAAAATTTAACCGAAGTCTTACTAAATGGCTACTGTGTAACATGCGTATTGTAATTATGTGCATAGAGGATTGTAATTTGGTCACATAAAATATATGCCTACAAACTCGTTTGCATACCTACCTATAGCGAGCTCACGTATTTTAGGTGCGACACTCATTCTTTGATGATACTCCGTCCACCAATTTTTATTTATTCGGTGGCCGTATGAGATATATCAAAGTGTTCTACAAAATGTAAACGAGCGTCTTTCCGGCACAAAGCCATTCGGAATATGATCTGTATAAATACTCGTATATTGACCTATTGTGACAAGATCTGATATTTCAGTTTACAGTATGTTGTAAAAATTTAACATTGTGAAAACAAGGCCTCAAGCTTAACGTATCAAATAATAGATAGATTATTCTTATGGACAAGTAAATTGTGTAAAATCGACATTTCAATTAGGTATGTATAGGTACATCGTGATAAGCCTATGGAAGTTGCGTTTATTCAATAAAAAAGACAACAAAAAACGTTCCAAGTTTGAATAATTTCGGGTGTTGTTTTCTTATTAGAGTGCAATGTTCCCCAATAAGAAGTTAGATGTTATTTTTATCCTACAACATAAAATTTTATAAATGCGAAAGTTTGTGAAGATGGATGTTTGTTACTCCTTAAAGCAAAACGGTTTAAGGATTTGGATGAGATTTGGCACACAGATAGTTTATTATACATTAATTAACAATATAGGATACTGTTTATCCTGAAAAAATCTTAGTTTCCGAGGAATCGTCTAAAAATATAAAAAAATTGGCGCCACCATAGTCACAGCGATGTCCGATATTTTCTCAGGTGCTATATTTTTCATTTTGAACGCGGACGAAGTCGCGGTCACCAGCTAGTATAAATATGATCATTATAAATTTTAGTATCTGCGAACAAGTCTGCGAACGTTCCAAACTGACTCACTTTCTACATTTGAAACTTAGTGGTTTTATCTAACGTGAAGATCGTGTGAAAATATTTCCAGCGTCAACATTGTAACATGTCCATTGTGTCGTTTAGCAGTTGCGATATACATACGCGCTTGTAGATAGATGTATCCCTATATATCTGCTGAAATGCAAATTGATATAATGCAGGAAACGTCTGAGTGGGACTCATAGCGGACGCCTATACTATACCGCTCGAGTTACATAAGTTAGTTTACATACGACAGTCTGCCGTATTTGCATCTCAAATGTTCGGTGCCCCGTTCGTTTGCCCGACTTATCTCTGCTCCATACGAAATATTACAGTTTGTGCATTGCCACTTGCAATGTGCATAACTGAATGTCAATAAAGGAATAAAAAAGACCACCGGAGGCGTTGCCCGCGCATCCAAGGCGGATGTTCTCTCAGCCAATGGGCGAACAGAACACGGCATATTCATAACGTTATTACGGCCGACGGGTCGCGGCGTCATCATAATTCATACATAATAACCCTTCTGACGGCAGCGCGGCGCCACGCACCGGCTTTCATCTCGTTCGTTCCCGTACAGACTCTTCGAGACGGAACGAGAACGGACGCTTCGTCTCGAAATATCATAATTCATAATTTTCTTTCTTTACGAGCAAAAGTACCTATGTATAAGCGCAACATCTCAGTATAAACAGAGAGCTTTCGTTTCATTCGCGTAAGCTTTCAAAGTAAACATATAATGTGCTACAATTGCTTATTGAAATTGTTAGAATTAAGAATTTTATTAATGTAACACAGACGGGTCGAGAAACTGAACATGTTGGGCATGTAGAAACGATGACAGCTATTTGTAATTGGAATATGACGAGACGCGTGCGCGTGCGCTCGGCGCGTCTCATTCGTCAGTTTATAAATAGAGCTCGGCGTCTGCGCCGTGACGACTCACGCCATTAATTTATATGAAATAACTGTCGGCGGTAGAAAAAATAAGTTCGATCGAAAGCGGTCTTCTACACTAATATTTATGTTTTACAAAGTGGCAGCGTAACATACACTAGGGCATAGAATAGATTAATACAAGTAATTAGGGTTCTGTTGATATGCTAATGTAAGTAAGAAAAGAATAGTAAATAATATATATTTTTCTTATATTTAAAATACGGTTTATTCAAATAAATGACTATTATTTATGACAACCGTATTTTAGATAATAGAAGAATATATTTTAATTACTAATTAATTACCTAGCCACCTAAGTGTATGCTCAATAAAAAAAAACTAGACAGAATTTTGGGGACAACATAGTAACGCCGGTTTTATAAACATCTAGTGCACAGGCACTAATAATTTCCATTTCCACGGTGTTGCCATAATAATTTCCATTTATTGTCATTGCCATTTCTATTTATTTTTATTGAAAACATTGGTTTCCAAATTAACTGTGATTTTATCCTGCTTTTTATTTTTTGAAACCTGGTTTTGACACCCTAACCTTTCACTACGCAACTAGGCATTTTCACTAGTAAATATTTTAATAAGGCGAGGCGTAGCTTTACCGACTTCATCTTTTGTTCTTATTTTATCTAAAAGTGTATGTAAAGAAAAGACTGTTTTGTATATATAAATATCGACAGCGATAATTCCTTCGTCGTTCCGTTTCAAGCAGTAGGCGCTTATAACCCTCATCAAAACCCACCTCCACAGTTCTTTTGGAACGTAATAAACATCCTTAAATACTGATTCCAGACGTTATAATCTTTGCAAAGTACGCGAAAGACAAGAAGGCATAAATTCGTTAGCGCTCTTATAATCGTCGCGAATGTAGCGGCCAATAACTCACTGCCGTAAATTTTAAAGTTGACATCAGAAAGAACATGTTATAGGATATAATTCAATGTGTTATGTTTTTTTGTTTTGAATGACGTTCTTCCAAGAAATGTGACATGGCATGTTCGAACACATGCAGCAATGTATACCTACGACAAGTATTTGTAATGGTGATGACACTTGAAAAACATGCGAGTCTTTCAAGAGAAAAACATTTCGTGAACAGATTGTAATTGTATTTTGTATTGTCCTTAGTTTTTACCTATTTATTTCAGTCTCCAAATTAATAAAATCTTAATTTCAAACTAAACAAATTACCTACACAAAAATTACATTTCCTATATAGATAGGCAACAACCTATACAAAGAATGGAACTGGATATTGTCATCATGGACTTATTCTAAATTGAACGTTCGACAATAGCGTTACAAGATAATTCTCAGAACGGGAATTCCGACAAATTAATTACGGTAAAAATAAATTGAAAGACCAGTTCCATACAAAAGATAACCAATATTAACCTAATGGATTCCTGAGTTACTCCAAGTGAGCTCGTATTTAAATCTAAAAGATATTTAAACACATCTCCCTCGCGCTGCGCACGCCATAAATAAAATAAATAGCTACAAATATTCTCACGTAAACGAGAGTACCTCGAAAGCGTTCATTTACATTACCGACTAGTCAATGTAATAAATGAAACATCTAACTCTAAATACCTCCTATATGCAATTACAACACGCTTCCCTGAAAAAGTTATGTGAAAAAAATTTAAATTAAGAAATCCATTATAATATCTAAAGTGCGCGTTTCATGTCAAAAATGTTGTACCGGTTTTGATAATTTTTAACATAATCTTGGTTGGTAGGCTATTTGTTGGCCTGCATTTGCTGTCTTGATAGCATAAAAGATAAAGATAAGATAAGATAAACGGGATAGGGATAGAAGAATAAACTCTGGCATCACTTACTTACCGAAAAACAACGGACTTACTTCCGACGGTCTGCCTAAGATTAAGATTAGACTAATGTGCCTACCCAGGAAGGACTACAGGGAGCACTACATTGCGCTGTAATAATCGAAGATCACCTCGAATTAATAGCATAGGTATGTATGTGTTAGAGCCTATTCCCCTATTCCAATATTATTTCTTATCCTTAATACATATTTGATTGCCCATAATTTTGTAAATATACCAGTTAGATGGCAGAAATATGATTTTTATTGTAAAGTGTATATTTGTTTACGTATAATTACTAAAATTTTGTCCTAAAGTTAACTCATACGAGCAAATTAGAAAAAAGGGGAAATGTCACAACCGCCCTTGGGGTCACGAAGGTTGTGACATTTCTTGGGGTCCATAGTGACAGGTTCAAAAATACTCCAAAATGATTTAAAATCTTTTTTATTGCAAGTAATATCGAACATAAAGTAACCAAATCTTATTTTAAAATTAAATGAAATAAAATAACAAAAGATATTAAGTCTCCCTTTTCCAGTATATGAAGTATCTATATTATATTTTAATCCGGTTATTAAACTATCTTTGTGCCAAATTTCATCCAAATCCGTACAGCCGTTTTTTGCGTTATTAAGGAACAAACATCCAAACATACAAACTTTCGCAATTATAAAAGATTTATTTATTTATAATAATATTATTAAGATATTAGGATTAGTAGATTAGGATATTAGACTGCAACGAAATCGAATATAAAAATAACATTTGCACGTCACATTGGCCATATGTTTTGTATAATTTTTTTTTCGAATACTTTATAGCGAGTTACCTACATATAACATATACGTGGGGTTACAATAAAAATACATTAACATTGCACCAAGAAGGGTTGACGGCTTCGGGCACCTGCATTCCCCTGAGCAGATTTATGACCAGGTATGAAACCAACAAATGAGATCTTCCCAAAAATACCCTTAAATAATAAGAGCACAACGAACGGCACAGCAAGACATGTCGAAGTGGCATTCGACTGAGATGCACGCCTTGGTTTGGACGCACAGACAAAGAGATTTTTGGCCACTTTTTGCTCCATTCATATTAACTTTATTTTACTTTCAATCTCTTTATTTCGTACGAAATTCGCATCGTTAACAAACAGTAAATTAAAAAGTTTCATACACACATTTTTAAAATCATGTTTTAGTAATAATAAAAAATACGTAGAGCGCTGTCGTCCAACACAAATATTACGATACTAATTATACTGTGTTAGTTTATTTAGATTATACTTATCTAGTTTATAACATATTTTAGTGCACCATAAACAAACATAGCAAGATTTTACAGCTCCTGACGGTCTCAGCTCACATTCGAATCATTGTGCGTCTTATAATTTTTATTAGGGGCAATCCGTCCGCCTTGATTTACTTCTTCCCGAACTGACAGATCTTTCATTTAATTTATGGCCTAACCCTCCTCCTATTCTGAATGCAATAAAGCGGTACAAAAACAAGCAAAAATTACATAGTTGAGTTGCGTTACTTCTCTGATGTTTCCCATACGTGTTTGTAATATAAATTTGATATAATTAGAAGATAAATTTTATTTTATTATTCTAAAAATTTGATAATAATGTTTCATTTTTATTTACAGTTAGATATAACATTATCTTCCTTTGGAGAGTTTTGTTTCTTATATTTTTTTATCATTTAGAAACTTCTTTAATTACTAAATATCAGTTAATATCAGTTTAGCTACTAATTATTCTTAACTTAAATTAAAGATTTAAGTTTAATTTTTTTATGTTTAGGTCAACCGACTGACGGTGCACTTGATGGTAGATGGCTACTCGTCGCCTATAACACAAGCAACGACACACACCTAAAATTAGGCGACTTCGACCCCGCCGCGCCGGGGACAATCTCTCGGGGACGAAGTGGAATATTCCGTGCTACCGATCTTAGTAAGATTAGAGATTAGGCAGAGATAGGAAAATGGACTCTGGCATCTCTTACTCACTCACCGAAACACAAAAGCACACATTACATGGAGATCTTCTGTACGGATATGACATACCTACTGCCCAATTTATGAACGCTAAAAATGTGGCCTGCCACTGCTGAAATATAACACAAAAATGTTAAAATGAAATTTCTTAGCTTTTTCGGGAATGATATGTTGAGATATTTTCAAGTAGGTACTTACATATTTGATCCCTCCGGCACAAAGCTATTAATATTGTATGATTTACAAGAAAAAACAATCGTAACAAAAATTTATTGTTTATATTTTCGGTACCTACAAATATTGTACGTCCAGCCCACACCGTGTCGCATCTGACAGACATTTGGCAAAGAATCAAAGATTGTTATTATAATAATGACGCCTTCAACTCATAACACTTTGCCTTGGCAAAAGTCTACGTATCCTCAATAACCCATAACTCGTTAGCACATAAACGTCAAATGACCAGTACAGTCAAACGATATATAATAATAATACTCTGTCGCTGTTCACACTCTGCATTTGTTTGTTTTAGTTTTATTTTTAACAAAAATTTCCAAGAGAGTTTTAATTATTCGAGAGTACAATATGAGCCGAGCAAACACAGCGCCTTACCAGCGAGCGCCTCTCATTTGCAAGTAACAGGACGTGTATTATAGGTAGAGAACCCACGAAGCCAATAAGATTAAAAGGCGCTCAATAAGGCGCGATCAGAGACAAAAATGAAATAAATTGCAGCTGAATAAATGTGCTGTGTGCAATTCACGAGAACACGCCCGCTCATTAGATGCTACCGGTGCGACCCGTCGACCGCCGGCTTGTCGCTGCTGTGGTCGCCTGCACCACTCCCCGCGGCTACCGCAACCAATTCGCGAACTCCGTCATCTCACACAACTCTCTTGTCTCTTCATTCCTCAATTTGCTTCTACTAGTGTCTAGTGTAATACCGATACGTGACGTCACGGCACACATCTGCTTCTCTGTGTCAAGACAAATATGACTACATTTAAAAACAACGGACATCAGACCCACATTTACCTACTAGAAATGTTCCTAGATAATTTATTTTATTAGTTTTGAGTTATCGCTTGAAAAATAGAATTTCAGGCCGAAAATATACTGAACATTTGACATATGAAAACAATAAATTGACAGAGAAACCTAAAAAAATCATCTAAAATTAAAGTGTAAAGTTTTTAATGACAATGTAGCACTCTAGCGTCAAGCCTTTGCTTATGCAGCATTGTGTGATGTCAGAATTACCAAAAAATTTTAATGTGACATTCAAACAGACATCATATACCAAACTTAAATACCAAGAATCGAAATAAAAATAAAAGTATTCTCAATTCTCCGAAGCCCATAATATGCTAAGCAAACCATAGTTATTTATCACGTAACAATGCAATTCATAGCAGCCCTTTTGCCGAAATTTTGTAAAATTGTTCGACATTAGCATAACAAAGATTGTGATTTAGAATGACAAAGTGCCACAGTCCGCATACTACGACACTTTCACTTATTACAAATTTGAGTTGGACAAAAAAAATGGCAGATATTATTTGAAGTTGGTGTGTGAACCGATATGGTAATTGTTGAAAACCGCACGCAGCGGGAAAACAATGCAACGAAGGCAGAAGCCACTGAGGCGTGTCGTGAGACTAAACTTATTTCTCTCGGAAATGAAATCCACAAACGGAGAATAATGAGAGGAATGTTGCTGTTTACATATTGCGGTAAATTAAAAGAAATTTTTGGTTGTGTTAAGTAGCTAGAACAACGGTGCGTTGAGACTTCAATATAATTTTATTAAAAAATTAAAAAATTGCGACTGTCTGTATTACAGACCATGATTGATAATTTAAAATATCGACTGCTTTGCGATTAGTTCGATGCTGCATCGTGTTTTTGCGACTGTCTGCAAAACAGACCATGATTGGTACTTTAGAACATTGGTGACTGCGATTGCGTTCATGATGCTTATTGGTTTTGTGAAAAAATATCTGCACTATACTCTCAATTTAGTCGTTACTTCAGACTCTCGGATGTTAAAAATAACAGTAACTCATAATAAACACTTAAAAATTTTGTTTTTATATCTTTCTGTACGATCATAAAGCTCTATACGTAAAAATAAAATATCCATTATATTGTCACAAAACATCAAGAAATTTAGTAACAATTTTTTTTTTTTTTATAAACTTTGAAGTTTAGAATAGAAATGGGCACGACTCATAAATAATTTCATAATGAAAAGAAATAACAATAGTTGGCGCGTACCTTCTAGCTAAAACTTTCATCTCAAGTCATATTGCATCTCCATGTCACTTTATGTTCTGTTCAATGCTCATGAAGTATAACCTACCAGTTCACGCATATGTACGCACCATTTGCATGTATTCGAGCGCATCCCTATGCTTCACGTGACGATCTTATGCAACAGAAATAGCATATCGTCGTATCAAGTATCAAACTAAACGACACAATCTGACAACCTTTTATTAATCGAAGTTGCGGTTTTAAGTATAAAAATGAGATATATATTTTTTTAAGTTAAAATTATCAAAGAAATTATATTGAAGAAATCACCATTGAACGCACATATAAATCATTGATAGATAGTTAAAAGCTGATAGATATCCATTTATTATGTAAATCTATACCAACTTAAGTCATTAAATATTTATATACTTAAGGATTTTGTTAATTTACTTATTAACAATAAATAGTATAATTTACTTATTAAAACTTTTTATTAATACAATTTATACTGTGTTAGGTTTTTAAGAATTTTCGAATACACTACAAAAATGATCTGTTTTGAGAATTTCAGGACCAAATCGAAAATTTTCGTTAAGACTTTCTATAATATATAACAGAATTGTAAACGAACCGTGTCTG
Source organism: Synanthedon andrenaeformis (assembly GCA_936446665.2). Lineage (NCBI taxonomy): Eukaryota > Metazoa > Arthropoda > Insecta > Lepidoptera > Sesiidae > Synanthedon > Synanthedon andrenaeformis. The sequence goes on along the minus strand of OW387777.2, from coordinate 8,196,540 downwards.
TACATTAAATATTTTTTCAAAAAAAAAAATTTGCACACGTTGTACTTATGTTACCGAGGTCAAAAAATAGTTTTTAGAATTTTTATCTATCTATCTGTCTATGCGTTTGTGCATACTAATCTCAGAAAAGGCTTAACGGATTTGGATGACATTTTTCACACATATAGTTTATTGCCTGGATTAACATATAACATACTTTTTATCCTGGAAAACGTTAGGTTCCTGTAGAATTTTCGAAAATCGCACTACAACGCTTACGAAGACGGGGGCACAGCTAGTATAAAATGTAAAGTTCAATTTTCTCTTCTTTGCATCTGTTGCAATTTTACATTGCACAATGTCCATTCCATCTTGCTACCTGCTTTAAGAAAATAAAAAAAAGTTAACAACTCGTTCGAAGCCTTTTTACGCACAAAGATAATAGGCACGCTCGAACCTTCAAAAGTGTTAAAATTTTATTAACATTTTAAACAATAGCAAAAAAGTGGTTACAATTATAATAGCCGTTCTTGGGCCAAGTCGTAAATTTTGTACTTCCAAGAGTTATTTTTTTCTATTTCAATTTCTTACAGATATATCTATTCTATTTTTTTCATGACTAATTGACGTTGCTCTAACATAAAACGTTAAACGACAGGGTGCGGACGAATATTGTTTCTTTGGACTTTTGCAAATATAATAATATAGGTATGTTTGAAGTTGTCTTTAAAAGGGTTTTTTGAAAGGGTAATACAGTGCCCAAATGGTTGTCATAAGTCAAAACGTAACAATTGTTCAGTTGCATATCGTCATAAATCAGCTTTTAAAGTCATTGTTTGGAGCGTAGTCTGAATGGAAGCGTTTCTTACACTACACGAGATCATTACACAAATATAGATTTTTCGCATTTATGCACGTATTTGAGTGTCATAGTGGGTGGTTTAGGAAAGAATTTGTTGTTCATGATTCATTTTGTTAATATTCGTTTTCTAAGAAAAGAAAGCAAAATATAAAATTGTGACATCTGCCTACAATTTCTCAGCTGCTTTTGATTAATTGCTTTTTCAGTACAAATGGAACAAAGGCCGTTTACGAAAAAGTAAACGTAGCTCCTTTGTTAGGTTTGTTAGGTCAAATATAGTTATTTTTTAATTTAAAAATATTGTTCTTATTTAAAAAAAAATGGGGAATAACACCCCTGTTATTCCCCATTTTTTTTAAATAAGAACAATATAATACCTAATCATTATATTAACTATAAAGTGGTCTCAATAATTAAGTAGGTAGTGCTTTCCATAGTAAGTACGCTTTATATATATACGTATTTTGTCTGTAGCCTGTTAAGTCAAGCAATGCTATAGCAATTTTAAGTACGCTGCTGAATTTGATAGATCAGAGGATAAAGAGAGGGATAGAAGAATGAGCTCTATCATCCCTTACAAACTCAAGTATTTGTGATGTCATTTCACAGTTGTCTTTTCTGTGATTGCTTCCGCCAGTCGGGTTCCCATTTATGACAGAATGCCATGCTACTATGCCATCAGCTTAAATTTCCTGTCTATTGATATATTTTTCCCAATTAAAAAGTAGGGCTTGTCACTTTTCCTAGCCCCGAGTCTTAGAAAGGCAGGATTTCAAGACAGAAATTTGAGGTTTAAACTAGTGATCATTGTTATAAATCTACAAATTAAATTGATGAGATTTAATGGGCCGACCAGTGATTTAATATTAAACACTACTTAGTAGTTTTCTAAAACTAAAAGATGCTTAAACTATATTATTTTACCATTGACTAGTATTTATTTATACAAATTACTTGTGGTGATGGAAGAGCGATGGAGCAGGTCACGGTAGAGGTCAGCGTCGCCATGCGTCATCGCTAACGACGACAAATGACATGATGTGACGTGACGTATCAACTGACATGTAACCGTATACCGATAATGATAATTTTATGGTAACATAACATAACTTTGCATCTATTTTCTAGAAACGAGCTAGTTTGACGCTATTTTTGCAACGTGGTATTTTAGGAGATTGTGTTTTTTTTTTAATTTTGTTAAAAACTTATATAAATATAGTGTTTAGTACCTTACAGTGCTCCGTTTACAATTACAATGTAGCAACAACTACTTTATGTAGAGCCCAGTTTGTATCTAATTAACAGTGAATGTTAGAGTTATACTGAGGCATTGCAAATGCGATTCGAACTATTGATTCAACATAAAGTTACTTTAGCGTCTGACAAAAGCTATTATAGACATGTCATTCTGTGGCGTTGTTTTTTTATTTGTCAGAAGGAAAGTATCAGTCATCGCCACTATCCGTCAAGTTATTCGTTTTCCGTTGTCGTGACACATTGCAGCTAAAAACATTAACTTACTGATATACACTTTTTTATTCTCTTCAAAGGAAAACAGAATAAGTAAAAATAAAAGAACAAAATGTAATATTTTATTACTTTTAGCTGCTGCAAGCGACTTCTTCCGCGTCACTATAAAATATAACCTATGTTACTCGTTGATAATGTAGCTTTCTATAGGTGAAACAATTTTTAAAATCGGTTTAGTATATAGTTTTTGAGTTTATTCATTACAAACAAAAATACAAATCTTCTCTCTATATAATATTATTGTATATTATAGTTACAATAGTTGTAGCCCATTGGGTGAAATGCTCAACTGCCACGATAAAAGACTCAAGTTCGAACTCCAGATGAGCTAGTCACAATTTTTTTTTTATTCACTTTTACTGTCCGAGAACATTAACAAGCTTCCTAGACGTCAAACTTTATAGATGAGTACTCACAGAACAACATAAATATTTCATGTTATAAAATATTATAATGGTGATACTGATTCTTAAAACTGCTTATTATTAGGCTCAGAAGTCAGACCAAAAACACGAGACGAATAGAAACATCCCTTTTTACTTAGTCTCTTTATGTAAGCTAGATTAAGGATGAGGTTACATTAAATTTATTTTCACGTATGTAAGTACCTACGTATATTAAAAACTTACCTATGCAAAATGTTCCTTTCAAAATATGTGTTTCTAAATGCGATAGAATAATAGAATAATAGTAACAATAAAAATAGTAACTACCATTATTTTAGTAAAGTGCCTAAAATATTATTATAGTAATTTGAGTCCAATGATAATTTAATAATTCAAAAACACCTGTAGCACAGATTAATAAGTAGTTACTACCGTAACCTGTAGCACGTGAGTGCCACTCGTATGCTAGATGATATACATAGATGATAAATATATAAAGGTCCAATATTAAATAGATATATTATATGACCTATTATAGTAGCCACTAACTTAATTTATATCTTACTCTCTTGATGTATATTTTTTATCATAACTCAATTAATAAAGAATGGAAGTAAGGTAAACAAAGTATAACAAGACACGACCGGTGGTTGGACAAGTTTCCCACAGAGATTTGGTGGCGAGCCCGCGCCGGCTGCACGCGACTCCGACAAAAATAGCACGCATTTGTCGAAAAATAAAATTTTCCCCAAATAGACAGAAATATACAAAAATGTGAGGGGCGAACGTGATGGCGTGCCGTAATGTGCGCCCCTAATTAAAACGTTAAAAATCGACCGCTTCTGAAAAATGTCAATTCTGAAGAGAAATGTGCCGTCCGAAAGATCCCATTTCATACTTTTGTCTTATTTATGGTTATTGTTACCCGCTTTGCCGTAATAAATGACACGGCAAATAAAAATAGGCGTTCTACATAGATTGATTTTTCTATATGTATATTAGTTATTTTTATTTACACTGGTTTAATTCAGAAAAGAAGAAACACAACTTATCTTAGACTAAACAATGTGTGTAAAAAGATAATTGAGTATATCTATAATTTTCAAAATAGGTTTTGTGTAAATTTCATGTAGTAAGTAAATCTAGTTTGGCTTGTATTAAAAATTTACAAAAAGGTCAATCACACCTACACGCACCAACCGCATAATCTTCACTCATTCACTCAATGAAGTACGTAGTTATCCTTTCCAATAATTTACTTAAAGATTACAACAGAGATTAATAAATACAATTTTGATATCAGTGACATAATTTATGCAAACTCGCTCTTAATTACCATAAACAAACATGATTTTGATATTAGAATCGAATCGCTTTTGGAATCTAGTCTATGCGTGCGCAAAATCGTTAAATTAGGAATTTAGTTAAGGTTTGAAATGGCGAACGAAAGGATAAATCTAGCCGTTAAAGCGATATGCAGATCTGCATCGACATTCATTACCTAATTAAAATCGCGAGCCCCTTCCGCTCGCTACATTTCTCCAACGCGCTGCCAATAAATTTCATCCGCCAGTCGCCCCATAACGATAACCAGTTCCTCGGGAACTATCGTTCAATCTGCCGTCGATGCCGTATGTCGATCCGGTCGTGTACCCGCCGCTCTATGCCGACGGTCTGTCGATATGTATTATTTAGTGCCGGCGGCACTAGAGTACACACAGACGCACACCAGCACAAGCTCAAGTCTCGAGCCACGTCAGTCGCAGATAACGAGCTCACATATTCATAAAGAATAAAGAATTATCCAACAGCCTCTCTCAAAGCACCCTCCTCTCTCCCCGTTGATCGCAATGCTCTCATTCACACTCCGCGACCGATCGCGATCTATCCGTTTCCTTCTAAGGATCCAATATGAACGGCTCTCGCAGCGACGCTTCCACAATTCGATTATGAACTTTAATTTATTCCGTACAAGAAATATTTCATTTTTATTCGCCGATAGCTGATGAAACTCTTTCGCTTCGTGACGATTTCAAAACGACCATTCTCGTTCGAGTCAGGGCGACCGGTTTTAATTCTTACCTTCATGAAACGAGGGGCCATTTCGTCCTAGTGTCGGTCTGGAACAAAAGCTCGTTATCGAATTAACAGGCTCGGGTCCAACCCTCGAAGCAGCATCTTTATGGGCGACATATTTGATTCGAAAACTTGTTATGCTCCGTCCTAAATAAATTATAACGAGAAATTGTAATCATTAAATGTATATATTTAATGTGTGTAGATGTGGAGCGATGGCGGCTGCGCTCGTCCGTCCTCATATCAGCCTACACGAATGCCTGCTCCCAGAGATATCGCGGTCGACAACTCTTCTTACCTCTTTCTTTTACTTTTTGTGGCGCGTATACTCGTGACTTCAATCACTCATAATTGTCTTTTAATTTTAATATTTTTTTTTCTACCTACTTATTTTAGAGATAAATTTGCATTAATCACAATTTCATTTTCCAATGTAGATACCTACTCCACTGTATCAGCTAGTTGGATGTGTGGTTAGCGAGCTTGCCTTAACGCTCCGTTCTAGGGGTCGCGGGTTCAATTCCCGGCAGGGTCAACTTTGATAAATGAACTTTTCAATGTTGGCTCTGGTCTAAATCTGGAAAGTAGTGGCAGGGCACACTGCGTTTCACAGTCATTTGGGCAGCCCGTCTGTCGGCAGTAACCACCCCCTTACTTAAGAACACAGTGAAATAACAGCACGCGTGCTGTTGTGTTTGGGTAAGTAAGGGTTGCCAGAGCCCATTCTCCTACCCTTTCCCAATCCTTTGATCCTTATTCCTACTATAGCCAGCAGCGCACTTGCAGTACCTGTGGCGTTGCTTGTGTTATGGGCGACGGTAGCCACCTACGATCAAGTGATATTTTTTAAAAAGAAGTCATAAGTTCTTCTAGAGTTTTAATATCCAAAATTTTCACATGTATTTATTGTTGTAAGATAAAAATATATTGTTGTAAGATCGATAATAAATTGCGTTTCATTAGGTACCTACATCTGTTTAGTTATCATACTTATGGACTTACATTTGTAAACATTAGGCTTTTTTATTGAATCGATTCGTGATATAGACGCATAAAAGTCTTGATATAAAAAAAGTATACAGATATTACAGCGATCTCATTTAATTAACGATTTCCTAATATAACGTAGGCGTTCAAAATCCAGTAAGTACGTACATACTCAGCCAATCAACATAAATTATATTAAAACGTACCTACATATATTTTTAAACTTATTTCATTGACTCGTCAGTCCAGGTCTATTTTCTAAGGCATTTGTTAATGAGAGAGTTTATTTTGTTTAACCCTAAATTTAAAAAAAATTAAATACTTACTCTACTTAAAGACTTCATAACTGGAAGACATTTTATTGGGAAGAAAAACTGCATTAACCAATTACATTAGTCCTCTATTTATTTAAGTATTATGTAACACTAACTGATGCCTTCTAACTGTTAGTGAAAGTCGTTCCTACATACAGAAATAGGTACAAACTTTATCTGTTTATAATTAATATTAATATAGAAGTATAGATTATACGTTATTGCATCTTGGTATTACGCGTGAAATCAAGTTATTAATAAATTTTAATGCCAAGACATCTTAAATACAAAAAGCAAAAGGACAATGTTTGGTTGAAATAAAATTTTATTATGGTGATCGTTAACACTGCTCGATATTAAACGGACAACGGTGAAGAAGTAAAATAAAAATTAAAGACAAACATATTTTTCATTCAAATTTCTCAGCGACGAAGTTTCGTTGTTGTATTGCCGATTGTAATTTGATATTTTTTTCTGTCTCATCCCGTTTGTACCATTGTCACGTAATGTTAGTACGCCTACGTCTACGTTTAAGTAGGTATACAATAGGCATGTTAATATCTCATGACTTGAATGGACGGTTAATAAAAATATATTTGAATAAAAAAAGGTATTTTTCACTTTTTTTTTGTTTTCTCAACATCAATTTGTTACATAAAAGACAATGTCTGTTTTAAGAATTCTATTTTATTTCCTTATTTTATTTTACGTATCAGTTTGAAAATACAGTAATTTTTCAATTACTTAAACTTTGTTTACTTAGTTAATGAGTCTACAAATTTTTGTAAATTTAAACTAATTATTGAGTAACATGGAATAATCTTACATTGAAGGTAGCGGCAAAAATTTTTTTTTAACGATTTTGAAAGTTGTTAATAAAATACATTTAAAGGACTAGTTATGTGTAAGCACTTAATGCGTAAGTATACAAGCACTAATTAATGAAACCCTAATCCCTAATGCTGTATTGGGTCATAAATCTTTATTGGGTCACTTTTTGTCCAAATGTTGTTTTAAATTTACATTTTATTTTTGATTACCTACATTTACATTTACATCTTCCTCAAAGGAACCATATTATATTTTCGTAAAATTTTTTTTTTTACAATATTTATACAAAATTCGCGAATTAACAAAATTTAAGCCAACTTTTAGCCAAACCATCGATGTGCCAAAGAAAGTGATTTTTAAATATAAAAATTATGAAAGCTTATAGTGTTCGAAATGAAACACAATTATGGAGATTAGGTGTTACTGAGAAGGCAGGACTAAAACTGGAATTGAGGTGGTGAGGAATAAATTAGAAGTTAAGTTATGAGCGGGCCGATCTAACAACATGAATGAAACCTCTGCTCCCCCGCACCTCGATCCAAGCCCGCCGACGCCCGCCGTCTGTTCGACCGCGTGTGGCCTCTACCAATGCCACTACAGAGACGCATTTTGCGCTTTCAAACACTTATATTTAAAAACCTAACTGAAAATTATTATTTTTTAAAGTTAATTACCATCGCTTATAACCACAAGAAGCAAGTACTAACTACATTTGATAAATAATTATTTTAATTTAAAAAAATACTTAAATTTAATTCACATTTACAATTTTGCTCAAGAAGAAATTGTATTTGGAGTGTCTTTTGTCTCAGTCATTCGTTGTTTGTACGACAGGGACCAATAAAAGATCTGTTCTCCACTAAGATTTTAAAATGTATGTGGTCCATTAATTCAATAAAATATGTGTTTTTGTGTTTATTATATGAAAAGTGAAACAAGCATAAAATTAGAATAACCAAGGAGCGCAGTTCCATCGAAATACAGTCAAGGTAAGGTAAGGTTCTCTTGGGAATTTGTTGACAGACGATAGACATAACTTTGTAATTTATGATTAATACATGAGCGTGCTTATATATTAATATACCCCCCATATATTGCTATTTTTTCTCTTCTAAATTTTATACTTATATTTGCGCATATAAATGGTATTCAATTACACATAATATATTTTGTATAAAAATGTTATCATGCATTTCTCACAGCTTTTAGTCCGTCTCTGAAAGAAGGTGAGATGACACGTTATCAGCATCGGTAATCTGAACCCGAATATTACGATTCAAAACTTGGTCAAGCCGAGACCTTGCTTCGAACGCGTTGAAAGTATTATCCCAGAAAGTAACTACGGGGGGGTATCGTTAAAACAAAAAGTGTCCACTTTTAACTTGGGCCCTGTACATTTTATTTGTTTAGTCATAATAAAACGATGTCAATTAAGCCGAGTTGAAAATTAATGTGCGGTCCGTTTTTGAATCGAATAAATTTTAAAATTTTTATTTTAATGACGGGACCAATAACAATAAAAGGTCTACGGCCCTACCTGCATAAACAAGTAGATTCAGATATGTACATTTTTTTTTTATACTCTACTAGTGCTAAGAATAAATTTTATAGTGTATATCGACTGATTTTATTTAAAATTATTATTTTGAAATGTGTGTGAGATATTAAAATTTCACGTTATATGATGTGCTTGTTAGTAAAAATTTGCATAAAAATATTCACAAGTTTATTATAAAAGTACTTAAAACAGTTAATGCTACTTAAAAATACGGTTCCAACGATGTATTTGATATATATCTATATCTAATAAGTAAAAAATAGACAAAAAATAATTTAATTTTTTCGTTTAGCTTTTCTGTAAAAAAGTGTAATTTTGATTTGTAGTACTTTTGAATTTAAGCAGCGAATTACTCATACTACATTTTCTCTTTCAACGCGGACGAAGTCACGGGCACCAGCTAGTATAAATATATTTGGTCTATTTTGGTACAGAGAGACGGCATCGTCGAACGAGTTCTTCGATCTGATTGTGAGTGTATATTGCCTTATTGTGGTTCAAATCGTGAGGCATATATTGAGTGTGTGTAAAAAATTCCGCTCCTCGTTATGTGTCGCAATTTAATTGAGATCTTATATTAATTAGGTGGCGATGTGAGAGTAGAGGGATGCGAATGTGCCCGCCGCACGCAGCCTCTGCACGCAACAATGCGATCACTTGTTCACTTTTGTACGAAGACTCAATCAATGACCAGTCTGATTCGGTCTGAAGAAATTAAAATATTTTCATCGGGATTCTCCGAAATTTTATCTTAATTTTAATAGAAAACATTTTATAAGAGGCTCAATTAATGCTTATACGCATACTATTAGCGGAAAAGTAGTATACAGTACGGGCTCTCTACTAGAGAGAGCATAACGTAGTGTGACCTCTACTATTTTTGGTTTGTCAACTTGAAACAAAGGGTTTTCTTAAGCTTAACTAATGATTATTATAGACTCTGTTTTTTGATAAAGTAAATAAAGTATAGTTCGACCTTTTAATAAAAAGTGTATATTAAATTTGAAATAATAGAATTCAACCTTCCCATTATATCCGTTTAACTGAGATACTGAGATACTACAGCAGGTAGATCACATAGTTGTATTCAGAGGATCTCGGTGTTTACTGAAATAATTTCAATGTAGGATCCAAAGTCGAAACTAATTGTAATACGTAATTAAATTACCTAGATCTAGATATTGAATTACCTAGATGTTAATTTTTTTTAAAACACTGAAATTGTAATTTCAAACAAATTTTCTTAAGAATTATTTTATTATATTTATATATGCAGCAAGACAAATAAAATAAACATTACATAAAATTTTAATCATAGAATAATTAAGATGTAAGATAGTATAAAAATTACAAGGCTTATAAGTAAATTGCCTTACATTAAAATTTAAAGATTAATGAAACGATAAATTAATTGATATTGACTCCAGCCGGTAATAGAGCTCAACAAATTCTAAAATTGAAGGTATTGAAGCGAGGTTCGCGTGCGCAAAGATGACGTGATATCCCGTCACGCGTGTTTACACCAATGTTATAACAAGTTGTAAGGAGTTAAACTAACAAGCCTCCATAATATCTCGCCTCCGTCATTAGTTGGGCATGCAACACAATTTTGCATTATAAATAAAATGGGTCGGGTAAAGGGTGGTTATACTTTACCCGGAGAATAATAAATATAATCTTAGATGGTGCTAACTTGTTAATCACATGGGACTATGTGATAAATATATGCTTGCATAATTGGAGGCAATTCAGAAAAGAGATGATAACAAAATCGGGATGCACATTTTGATGTTGTGGTTACGTACATCTACATCCAAAAACTAATTCCAAAAACCACTCGATAGCTAAAGGATCAGAATTATTTTTGGTATACAAGGTATATTCGAATTCATTGGATATATCCAACCTTCCACACTTATCACTTATTCCATTAGTAAAAACCGTATTAAAATTCGTTGGATGGTTTTGAAGAAATTAAGGGCGAAATAGACTTCATATACCTAATATATCTAAATATCGAGTAAATTAATAAATAACGCGTTTGACGAAACCAAATGTGTTTGACCATTTTATTAAGTACATTAAGAAGTATGTTCTCAAGAACTATGTCCATACAAACCTTTTTATGTATTATAATTAATTAAACCATCTCACAAAGCAATGCGGTTCTGTGTATTACGTTTTGTTGTTTAAACGCTTGACATGAAAGGTCGACAAAAAATATGTCGCTATTATCGCCGGCTCTAATGCCTCATATTAATTGTCGTGCTATTTCCTTTTCATTGAACGCAGGCCCTTTTTACCGATAATTTCTCTTGTCATAAGAGAGACGCGAGTACTAAGTGATTTACACACGACCGTGTTTTTGAACGGAGTGTATAATTAAATTACTATACTTACATATTTACTATCGAAACTTCACTTCATTATTCACATGTTAATGTAGTCATAAAAACTAAAGATCGACATTAACACACCAGCCGCGACTTCGTACGCGCTGTAGTTTTTTTTTTTGAAAATCCAGCAATCCTGCAAAAAATTTTAAAAAAATCCAGCATAAAAAGTATCCGATGTTAATCCATATGTTGTTAACTATCTGTGTGCCAAAAAGTTTCCTCGAAGTTGGTACTTTCAATATTAACGAAATTGTGTGTTCAGAAATACTCACTCCTTTTTATAATATTTTTTTATTTATAATTTTATATAATATACATGTATATTTTGTTTTTAAGCGTATAAGAAGAGAAATTAAAAAAAAAAAATTACCAATTATAATCTTTTTTTTATTGAGTAAGTAAGAATGAAATGGGTGGATCTTCAAAATTTGGTTAACTTGATGTTAGCAGCAATTTTCACATATTTACATCTATTTTATCCATTATTTGCATCTACTAGGCGATATTACAAAGTTCATGTAATTAGGTCACTCATTTTGATTTACATCACAATATTTTTTATTTCCGAAAATCGCTTCTTTCTACTCCAAATATCAGTCCCTAGCCATGTAAGATCTCCCAAATTTAGCAAGCATTTCATTGTCAGTCTAATTCTATATATAATATTATGATTTAAGTCACTTAAACACGTTTAATATTACATTACTGACCTTTTCATTGTGATTTAATTATTATTAATAATATTTTTTACCAAATTATTTCCAGTCAAAAAGTGTAAGCGTTAAAAAATATCAGTCCCTAGCTACTTGCGAAATTCAAAAATGCGCAGCAACTAAGCTAATGGCGTTTATCAAAACATACTCAAGCGAAAGTATCCATGTGAAGTTAGTTGTAAACACGACCTATGCCGCGTCAGCCATTTTGTTTTTTGGTGCGGTCGCCGACTTTGTTACGGAAACACGCGCTGTGCCAGTCAAACTCTCAGGCCCTAGGTAAGTCGTTTCAAAGATAGTTAATTAATAATTATTGTCATTACTTATTGTTAATTTGAGCTTTGTCTGCCTTGTTATTTTGATCACCTGCTTGTTTTGATGTTTACTTTAAATCATAGGTTATGTTTGATTTTGCTTTGATTCGTCAGTTCCTAGACCGTCAGGCCCTCATCGTAAAGGTGACTAGGGACTGACGTCACACCTAGGGACTGACGGTTATACTGTGTAATGCATGGTTTTAATCCTAACATCCGTGTATTTGTTGTAGAATATGATGGCGCCTAGAAAGAAAACGTTACTGTCCAAAGAGGAACTCGCAAAAAAAAGTCTGAACAGGCCAAAAGACGTTTGGAAAAAAATAAAAACGACCCTGTTTTGCTGGCAGAGTACAAAGAAACGGAACGACAGAAATATCTAAAGAAAAAAGACAAAGAAAACGTGTGAAGTAAATGACTCCGCGTGAGCACAAAAGATCTCGAAAAAAATATATAGATTATAGAAAAAAAAAACAAAAGTTTAGTGTAAATACTAATAAATACATGGACCAAAATACGCCACCGTCATCGGACGAGAACGGCGACCTTGTGGCTGTACTCCGAGAAAGGTGTCCAAATATACAAATTTCTGTTATCGAAGATGCTGAAATAGAAACAGTCAACAAAATTATCAAGGAGCATGAGAAAGAGCAGAAACCATTTAAAGGCACTTGGTTAGTGCACCAAGTCTCGGGTAATATTTATAACCCGAATAAACTTGTTTTGAAGTCACTAAGTTGCTTCTGTGATAATGTTGGATGTAATCATTATGTTAGGGACTATAACGTACCAAAGCGATAAAAAGCGGCTTCAAGTTCAAGATGTTTTCACGGATTCCGAAGATGATGTGCCATTAGCAAGCATAAGCCAGGATGCTCAGGAAAAGTCAAAAACGTGCTATGGCAGTGGAGATTATGTTCTAATCAAGTTAATTATGAAGAGAAAAGAATATAGATACGCCGCGATTTGCTCCAAATATGACGATGATTATGGAGAGCTGACAGTTACATTCCTTAAAGTATGCAATGTTAATGGCACAGAATTTCAAATAAATGAGAATGATATCGCTGACGTGCCTTACGAAGATGTCTTACAGAAACTGCCAGTTCCTAACCTAATAGTCAAGAGTGGAACAGTATTTTACAGATTTGAGAAACTTGTTAACTTTTATGAAAAGTAGAATATTTAGTGATGTGATAGTATTTGTGATTAGAGAAAGACTGAATATTACGTTCAAATTATAATTTTGTTACTTAAAAAGCTGATTTTTTAAAATATTGTTAATTGCTTAAAATTTATTAGTTTGTAAGTACTAAACTCAAAGTACAGTTTAATTGCTAAGAAACATCATAGTTAATGAAAGGAAGCCTGTGATTGTAACTTTTAAGTTTACTCAGAGTTCATAGATTTTGTTTACTGGGGAGATAAGTAGGTAATAAGTATCACTAATATTAAAAAATAGCTTGTTAACTATTTATAAAAAAACTGTCTACCTCAATATATTGGATATTTTTGAGACTAAAACTAGGCTACGATGCTAAATTTAAGATTGTAGAAACAATACTACTAAGACTAACCATACAAAATAACTTATATTTTGACTATTTGTTGCAGTAATTAGTAATAATGTGTAAGTCATTTGATTTTTTTATAGTTATTTTGCAATAAAAATGTTATTAAACACACTAACCGTGTTTGGCGTCAGTCCCTATAATGTCTCATCAGGCCCTAGAAACTTAATTTCAAAAAACCTTGAATTTCTCAAAAAATACTTAGTAAAGTGACTGGCCCTTTTAGATGCAACAAAGTAGATATTATACCTACAGTATGGAATTATAACTTTACTGAAAACCATCTAAAAATACCTTTGTCAAAATTAGGCCATAAGTTAACCAAATTTTAAAGATCCACCCAAATAGATCTTTTTTTAAATAAAACCCTCCGTGTGTTCACACCGAATTCACTCACGACACTACCTACATAACTTCAGTAGGTGCAGAATGACAAACAAAAGATTGAATATATGGTCCTTTAAATATAATATTATATGTCACACAACTAAAGCTTATGAAATCTGATATTATTGTCATATATCTTGTTTTATTACGATTCAATTGGTATACTGAATAGAATAAGTTCTGTATACCTCTATAGTTGAGCTTCGGATGTCACGTAGTACGATTTTGGGATGACAAGTGAACCACGATAAAGAAGTATTTTAGAAATTTATTTACATATCTGTATTCGTATACTTTCTACATATTTAATATCCGGTAGGTAAGCTATAATAATATATATATCACCCTTTAAGGTTCAAACTAATTGTTGTGCCAATAGCGCCCAATAATAGGTTAGGTCTTTAGGTAATTTTATATGTTCGAAATTATCTATAAAATAACTTCAAATTAATTAGAATTTTCAAATTACTAATAGTTATTAATTAAAAATCTTTTAACATATAGGATTCAAATTTCAATAAAACGACGGAGATACCTTATATACATACAAATGTCAGTAACCATATGTTTGTAAAGACAGATTCCATTTAAAATTAATCCAATGCGTATACGTCCATAAGGAATCAGTGTGCGTAACAATTTCAAATTTTGCACAAATCCATATAGTCACAATTAAAGTATTGTATTACAAGTTGTATTTAATGGCCGGTTGACAATGTCGTGCGGATATTAAGCCACAAAAAATGTCCTCGAATGTCCCGAGGATTTTCCGCTTCACGCAGTGCTGCACTCTCCGCGGGCCCGACTCGGCAGTTGACAAAATATTGCATTGTTCCTATTATCTCGACACTATTTATTTAAAAACGTTATTTAAATGGATGATTTTAAGCCTATTCCGCTGATGCAGCTATTGTCAACTTTTAATATAGTTATACTTTGCGACTCCGTCGGATCTATAGATTACATATTACATAGATGCATCTTTTTATGTCGCTTTGTAAAATTATACAATAGTTTAAGAATGTATAATAGTATTCACAAATTAGTATTACAAATAGTTGGTCGCAATAAAGCTGTTCATTTGTACTATTAAGTATAAACTTTGATGAGGTTTTCACTATCGTTAGGTATTATATATTATAGTTTTAATATACAACTATACATATATTACACATATTAATTACTACCACTTGATACGAATTAAGACGGGTTCCATTCAATCATGATTACTATAAGAGTGGCGGGTTTTAATGTGACGTGTTATCAATTGGCAAAAGTGGTCGCAGTCAATTGTGAATTTGCAGTATTTTCACACATGCAGGTTTCTCAATAGTGTTCAACCTGATTCATCCACCTCTTTCAGTAAAGTAGCCTACTTTTTTCTGTAAGAAGGTTATCCTCTATTCTCCTGTACCTCAGACAATGTATAGGAAAAAAAACCATAATAATCGGTAGAGTAGTTAATGCGTGGAAGCCTAGCAATAAATTCATTTTAGTAGTTATAATATTAGTGAGGATAATACATAAATTCGATTTCTATCCAGTCTAAAAAAAATTTTTTTTGGGGGGCTTTAACTTATTTGAATTTTAATCGCTAAACCCCAAAATTTTAGAAAAAATAATTGTTATTTTTCGGTTTTTATGAAGCCACAATGAAAATATAGTATTAAATAATAAAAAAAAACTTTATTAACTTTATTGCCTAGGACCGTATTTCAGTGACTTAATATTCAGATCAAATTTTTCTTGTCGAAGCGGACAAAGCAAATTACTGATTTGTGATTGAATATTAAATTTACCAATAAATAAATGATTAATCTTCAGCTATTTTATCACTTAAATAATGAACTAATAACATGAGAAATAGCTTACTTTTTTTATTTTAGCACTATTATAAATTTGTATTTTAAGCATACCTATTAATCTATATAAATAAAATCAGAGTGTCTGTCTGTGATTTGCGAAAAACTGCCTCAAACTAAGCTTAGAGAGTCATTCGCATGCTGTTAAAACGTAAATAACTTTTTTTAGAATTGTTGTCTGTCTGTCTGTCTGTCTGTCTGTCTGTCTGTCTGTCTGTCTGTTCGGGGTAATCTCAGAAACGGCTGAAGCGATTTCGATGAAACTTTGCAGACATGAAGAGGGGGTCGTCAGGAGTAACATAGGCTACTTTTTGTTTATGTAAATTGCGGTACATACACCAAAATAATATTTTTTACAATTTTTGTCTGTCTGTCTGTTTGTTCCGGCTAATCTCTGAAATAGCTGGACCGATTTTGACGGGACTTTTATTGGCAGGTAGCTGATGTAATAAGGAGTAACTTAGGCTACGTTTATTTTAGACTAGCGACTCGTTCCCGGCTTCGCCCGGGTGCATTCGTGTACATAGACTTTTCGAGTTTAATGAGAATGATGCTTATGCATTAAGATAGCCTCACTCTACTTCCTTCGAAATAAATATAACAAATCACCCATCAGGTTCTGAAATTTCAAAAAATCTTATTAAATTATCTGAAAAAGTGAAGAAAGTTTTCATATATGCGAGAATTTCCTAGAAACTTCTGGAATTTTCTAGAAATTTCTGAAATTTTCGAGAAACTTCTAGAATTTTCTATAAACATCTAGAATTTTCTAGAATGTTGGCGAAAAAAAATCCGTTTCTATTAATCTATATAAATAAAATCAGAGTGTCTGTCTGTGATTTGCGAAAAACTGCCTCAAACTAAGCTTAGAGTCATTCGCATGCTGTTAAAACGTAAATAACTTTTTTTAGAATTGTTGTCTGTCTGTTCGGGGTAATCTCAGAAACGGCTGAAGCGATTTCGATGAAACTTTGCAGACATGAAGAGGGGGTCGTCAGGAGTAACATAGGCTACTTTTTGTTTATGTAAATTTTATAGAAAATTCTAGAAGTTTTTAGAAAATTCTAGAAGTTTCTCGAAAATTCTATAAGTTTCTCGAAAATTTCAGAAGTTTCTAGAAAATTCTATGAAAACTTTCTTCACTTTTTCAGATAATTTAATAAGATTTTTTGAAATTTCAGAACATCGTCAAAATTTTTAGAAATTTAAAAATTTGTTAAACCTGATGGGTGATTTGTTATATTTATTTCGAAGGAAGTAGAGTGACGCTATCTTAATGCATAAGCATCATTCTCATTAAACTCGAAAAGTCTATGTACACGAATAAGTTGAAACATTTATCTTTTCTGCCTAACGATCATCACTATCAGCTTGATAGACAGCTTTAGTATTCATCATCGAAGTTTTGAGATAGAATATACCCATATTTCGCCGAACTGCGTTCTCTTATCTCAGTGGAACTAACATACACAGGAAAAAGACAAATTAACGCACAATTAAACAAAAATCAATTCGCTCACGAAGACCACATTATTAAATTTACGTTTTTTAATATTATAAAACAAAGTCCCCCTGCTGCGTCTGTCTGTCTATATGTTTGCGATTCTCAAAAACTACCGAACGGATTTTTATACTGTTTTCATTAATGGGAAGAGCGTTAAACGAGGAAGGTTTCTACCTTTATTTTGCAGAAAAAAATTGCACCCGTGCGAAGCCGGGAACGGATTGCTAGTCTTAATATAAAATTAAAACCGCACGCTAAGGAATTATACCACTGCGTGACATCATCATAGATTTTACTTATACAAAACGGTCTTCAGTAACATGGCTCCAGTAAAATAGATTCTTTTGATAATATCGTGATTTATGCAGATTAATTTTAATCTCTGTTTTGGAACCAATCATTACATAGTATAAAATAGTCGCTTCCAGTCGTCTGTCCCTCTGCCATAGATCTTTTAAACTACGTAACGGATTTTAACGCGGTTTTCACTAATGGAAAGAGCGTTAAACGAGGAAGGTTTT
Source organism: Synanthedon andrenaeformis (assembly GCA_936446665.2). Lineage (NCBI taxonomy): Eukaryota > Metazoa > Arthropoda > Insecta > Lepidoptera > Sesiidae > Synanthedon > Synanthedon andrenaeformis. The sequence goes on along the minus strand of OW387777.2, from coordinate 8,178,749 downwards.
TATACATATATAACTAGCTGTTGCACGCGACTTCGTCCGCGTTACTTTATAAAATATAGCTTATGTTACTCACTGAAAATATAGATTTCTATAGTTGTAAGAATTTTTTTTGATCGGCCCAGTAGTTATTGAATTTATTCATTACAAACATACAAAAATAGAAATCATCTCTCTTTGTAATATTATGGTATAGATTTGCAGAAAATAGTTGCACCCGTGCAAAGCCGGGAGCGGATCGCTAATGATTCCTTTGTCATATATTTACACTAGTAACTTTGACTTTATCCCTTCAAATAGGCTATTGAATCCAAAGAAACCCTGGACGAATAGCTTGTCTAAATTAATAACAATATGGAAGATAAAACGAAAAGAATTTACTTATTAACGTTATTGCTTCGTTCACTTTGTTATGGTCATCAAGTTATCGCTAGCCATAAATTTGAATTCACTCGTTGACTTTCCAATAAAGGTAATGAAGGCAACGATCGGCGACCAAACTAATAAAATAATAGAAATAAATTTGATATGACCAACATATGGTGACTTTAATGCGCGCCGAACCCTGTTATTGCTGTCAAACATGCGACAAATAGCTCAGACTCCGAATTCAATTTCATTTTATCCAACCGTTGATTACACAGTATTGGTCCGTTGGACGACAATGAAAACAGTCTAATTTCAACCAATATGTTCACACCCCTTTCTGCTTTTGATTCACTGTGATGACCAAAAAGTAAATTCCAGTTTATTATTATTCCATTACCCGTCGCCCCATTTTAAAAAATATGTCAGCCGATGACGACTGGGGGAGCCGGGACATAATCTGCTGGCGAAAGAGCGGGGAGGTCGCGGGAATATTCAATGTGTTTATATAAAATAATTTTCATGTTCGACAACTCAGGGACACACAATACCGTATATTTTTTTGCTCCGCCGATAAATTGGCAGGATTATCATTTAATGGAGGGCTCATGTTTGTTGGGCTTGTCTCGATTCCCTATGACTGACGTGATTTTATTAAACACGATATATCGATGTGCCGATACGAGATGAATAATTTTGGCACGATCCGAACAAAACATAAATAATTTACACGGATTTATTAGGAAGTAACGCATCGAATTTACCTTCGGGACAGATGAGTTCAGTTATTAGTTCAATTGAGGAGTGTTTGTGGATGGATAGAATTGATAATTATTTCATGATATACGCCTACCCGTACATGGGTTTCCTATGGCGTGATACGTGGGTAAAATTTATCCACTCAATAATTAAAAATTTATCAACTTCTAACCTTTCTGTTGTGACGTTATTTTAAGTGTCCGCTAGATTATAAGGCAGAGCTGTAAAGGCAGATAATGTAAGAGTATGAATTAAAAAATATATAAATAAAAATTAAGTTAGTTGTATCAAGTGAGAAAGAAGTCGAAGCAAATGCCAAAACCAAAATATACTAAACTAAGTTAATTATGTCATGCTATAAAGGTATAACCAAATATCTATTTTTTTTTTATTTTATTTATATTTTTATCTATGTAAACTAGACAGACCCTAAGGTACCATACCACTTCTGATAACAAGTTTTTAGACTAAATCACTATAGTCGGCAGCGCATGCAGCACTTGGGCCTTCGCTTGTTTTATAGGCGACGATAGACATTATAAAAATTAATTTAGTTTGAGCAAATTCTTTTAATAAATTAACATGGGAATTACTGGTACTCCGTATTTCTTTGACCACACAACACAAAATTTCCATTTGTTTATTGAATACACGTTAAATATAATATAAAAAAATGATAGTAATTAACAAAGTAAGTCGTTACATCCACAAAAAAAGCATTAACAGGCCAATAAAATAATTTTAAGTCCCCCAATTTCACTGTATTTTGTGGTCGCAAATCTCTTTCACGATTTTGCTAATAATTGTAAAACTAAATCCCTTATTAGATCCCAGCACGTAGTTATTGTAACTATAAAAATAGCATTTTATTTTGTGTGTACGAGACGCGCATCGGAAGTATGAGATGTTATCTATTCCCGACGGAGCGACCCCGCGTGTTTACACTAAATATTGTACGACACAATGAAATTACATGACATCTGTACTACAAATAACGGGAATATCTTTATTCATACCGCGAATAGCAAATAGGGGGCCTCACGTTTGCATTGTCACAGCGAGGAACGTCTGCTTACTGTCAGCTTTCTATTAGAAAATAACTATCAATATAGGCTAGTTACAGGTCGTGTTAAAAGGTTGGTTAAAAATAAAGTTAAGAATTTACTCGATAGGCATTTTTCTGTTTATAATAAAGGGGTAACTTATGACTTGGGCTTTACGAATTTGGATATTTGGCACACAGATAGTTTTCTTCCTGCATTAGCATAATATACACAATTTTCTCATAGATAACAATTGACAAAACATAAACTTACCTACTTTTCGTCTGGTAAAGAGATGGGAGAACGACGAGCACTTTTCGGATATTAGACTATACCTACTATTACTATAAGCACCACTATGCGTACGGGTGACACGCGGGTTGTGTTATCGCTTGTAGAGGATTATTCTTTTCTTTATTTTTTTATTCACTATAATTTTAAACTTTTGAATAGTTGAGAAGAGTAGCAGCTCTTTTCGACTATTCAACTCGACTGCGTTGTTTCATAGAAAATAATGGATTTGTCAAATATTCCTTAGAACAGACCACAATGTGGAAAAATCTTTGCGAAACGCAAGACTGCAAAAAACAGCAGTTAAAGCAAAGTATTATTTGAGAGGACACAGGAAACGATTTACAATAAATAACTTTAATATTAGAATCACTACTCCCCCATATTGATATCGATAGCGGGACAAGATCCCCACGCGCCTTCGGCGGAATCAGGTGTTTCGAACTGTTTTTATTTATACTTTATTTAAGAAAAATTGGGATTAATTTAGTTTATAAATAAAATTTTAAAAAGAATTTACTGCAAAGTTATTCATTATTTAATTTTAAAAAAAATCTCCTACTCAGAAGACACAGAACTTTATGAATCCATCATAATTTTTAATTAACGTTTAAGCTTGAAAATCGCAATCTGATTTGACACATATTTTATTTTGAACACGCTTGATTGTGGTTTAGTAAATGAGTATTAATAATATAAATACATATTAATTTTATTTTTAAACAATATTATTGTGCAAAGATAATTGTTTAGTTAAAAGTAAAATATGTGACACCTAGCTTTGTTTGACAAAACCTTTTCGGCAGCAAAACAATAGTTATGTTCATACTGAATTTTGTTTAAAGGTAAATTCGAATGGAGAATCGCCTCCTTCATCCAATATATAGGTTTTAGGTCTTCATAGTTCGTATCGATAACACACAAATGGAATATCATCATAAATGACATTTAGAATAAATATTCTTTCAATAATAATAAAAATGTTGACGACACCCGAACTACCAGAAAAACGGTAAAACATTCGTATAATATAGCAAAGGAGCCACTATTAGTTTTCCTTACAACTCATATTGACAATGGGAATATATTGATGTCGTTGTCATCTGCGATTGGCGCACAATCTTGTTCTGCACTAGCCTGTTTATTTGTATTCTGCTTATTGTTTACAATGAATTCTTTGCCGCAATAGGATACTATTAAAAAATAAGGTTCCGAAGTAGAATAGTAACAGTGAAAGTCGCGTCGCATAAATTACTTATTGTGATTTTGTCTTTTTTTTAATAAACATCAATTATTATAAATTAAGTGGTAAAAGATAAGAGAGGAATATCTTAGCTCATTTAAAATATGGGACTTTTTATAAATTGTAATTAAGTTTAATTAGTAACTAAGCTATAATTTTAAATTTTATTTAATTAGTAATTAATTAGATTCACCGCTTCGTCTGCCTCATTTCCTATTTATTTTAAAAAATTGAGTAGAATGTAAACCTCCAGGATATCATAGAGATGAGAGAGAGTGTTCCAAGGTAACACCTGGAAACGTTATCAAACAGTTCCAAGATTTTTAGGTTTTACGTAAGGAAACACCCACGTAACTGGGACTGAAGGGTAATTTTTAAAATAATTTTAAAAGCTAACTACTATAGGTACTTTCCAATACATTATGACAGAGCGATATTGATATTCCTGTTGATATTTTTATGTTTCTGGTAAATCAAGCGAAATTCCAAGTATTGGTCTATTCATAATAGTGAATCACTTTGCGACGCTGAGCGCTTAGTAAACAGCTAAGTTATAAGTTATAAGGTTATATTTAAAAACATCCTGTCATAAACTGTTATAGCATAGTCTACACTATAATATTATAAAGATTTGAATTTAATATTTTTGTTTGTAATAAATAAACTTAGAAACAACTGGACCGATTTTAAAAATTCTTTTACCTTAGAAAGCTACATTATCGACGAGTAACATAGGCTATATTACATAAAGTTATGCGTACGAAGTCGGTGTGCAACAGCCAGTGTTATAAAAACTTAAAACCCACACTGATAAGATTTTTCTTTGGTTGGGTTCGATTTATAAAAAAGTTGTGTGCACGCGACAGAATTGTAAATCATAATTGAATATTGTCCGGACTTTTGGGAAGTTGTATAAAGGGAGCTTATCCAGGTGATGACATGGTAACGGTCACTAAAATCGGATTGTGTCCTTCGATTACAAAGAATTATGATAACAATAATAAAAACCGCCTCCGATGGAATGTCGGAATGGAGCACAATTAAGACATAAATCATCGGAAGAGCGTCATTGTGTTTGAAGGACGTTATGACTGCGGACCGATTCCACATCGAACCACTTTTGCCCCAGTTGCCATTAGGAACGGTCACCAATTTATCATTAAGGCAATTTTTGCAATAATTGTTTGCTTTCGTATATACTGACTACATCGCACGGAATAATGCTCTATTTGATAATGAAATACAACGAAGTCGAACATTTTTTCTCTTTTCTTTAAAGATATGACAGATTCGTAACGTAGATCACCATCTCGTAAAGTCTAGGCTTGAATCACAGTTATTTGATTTTATTTTAAAGAAGACCACCGTTAAATAACAGCAGGTGTGCTGTTTTCTTTCGATGAGTGAGTATGAGATGCCAGAGCCCATTACGCAGGGACGTGGCTTTGCTTGTGTTATGTGTGACAGTAGCCACCTACTATCAAGTAGATCGTCAGCCTGTCTCTCAACCTTAACATTAAAAAAATACTTCGCAAATTACTAAGGTCTCTTAATGTTCAACTAAAAACGTCTCTATAAAAATTGAAGTAGAGTAACATTCTCGTCGCTAGTCTGGTGGTCAGCAATCCACCCACGCCACAAAGACCGCGTGGGTGCAAAGATTACTCTCATTCAATTGAACCGCATTGTGCGCCGGCGCATGCCACTTCCAGCGGCCATCTCTTAATTACCGCACAGCTGCTGACCCGCGTCCATCTGCAACTTCACCACCTACACTGACACTCGCTCTACAGGCTGATCGAAACTTACCACTGACCGATCTCACAATGAACTTTGATTGCTAGTCCTGCGAAACAATTATAACAGGGAATTTAAAAAATTACATACTTTCACTAGACGCACTTGTTTAAAATTGCATCGAATTTACGAGTATGGTCGACCTCTGAAAATCGGTAAACAAGGTATCAAGTGTTATTTGACAGTCTTTTCTATTACTTTAAAGTTCCATCCATCCATCCATCCGAGTTCACATACACATAGACATAAACACAAAAATTCTGCGTTCACTCACATACAAGTATCTTTCTTCCTAAATCTTCTTAAAATATAACCGAACCTAATGCTAAAATACAGTGAAATTTTGGTTAAAAAATATATTTTGTTTCATTGTAATTATGCCAGTGGCAAAAACCGCAAGGAATATTAGACAAACCCAACACAAACTCATATGTTGTATCAAAAGAATAAGAAAAGCTAAAGTAGACTTACCTATATTTCTCTTAGAATTGAATAAATTGAAGCTTCACCTATAAATTTGCTCCGATTTAACTCTACGCTTTTATACGCTTTTATCTCTGAACTACAAGTTAAAAAGCAACAGCCTGTAATATATTATCATTGACCACGTCAAATTATTGTTGATATGTGTAATATAAGGTGAGAGTGTCCAGTGACAATAGAGCATCAGTTTGAGTGGCCAGACGTCCGGCAAATCTCATTTGTGGATTTATCATTAACCCCCTTTCATCCACCCTCACCATTGTGGAGCATATTACGGGGTATAAATTTTATTTCCGTCTATTGTCGAGCTACAAATGTTTATTCTTAATAAATGCGATCGAGACAAACAAAACTTCGGATGATACATTAATATATACTTACCTATAATACTAGCCACCCAATAATTACAATTTTCTAGTAAATCATTTTAACTGTAAGGTTTAGCCTACGTAAACCATGTAAATATATTTTACGACTACTTGGTTGCAAAATATTGTTGTTTTTTTTTATTTACATAAAACTTCATTAAGGTTTCATTATATATATAAACCTTATGTGAAAAATTATCTAACTGATGATGAAAACCGTATTAAAATCCGTTGCATTTCTTAGGAGTTAGCGGTTAAACAGACGCGGAAAGCGACATCAAAATTATACTATGTAAAGAAGAAGTAAATGGAAAGTGCTGAGGTAATGACAACAGTGTAACAAACACATAAGCAAACCAATCACGAAGTGAAGTCGTAAAAGTGGAAAAATATTAGCTATCAGTATTGCACTCGTCAGAACAATGAGGCGTGCCCTAATCGCGCGCCTTATCGACATTGGCTTTTGTCTTAATTCAATGACTAGTAATTTATGTTAGTGCGTGGTGCATACTTGCCATAAATAATACTAGTTTAGTGCGAGGCAAAGCAAGGCGGACCTTACCCAGGCGTCAGAGCTGTCGTCAAAATTCACATAAATAATGACGAGTCGCGTCTCGCCTGGACCGATCTTATCTCAAACCCGCGACAGCTAAACGCACGCCCATAAACAAAAGACACACTAATGACTGAATGAGTTCTCGTGAAACTTTAATATTTACGCACGATTCTGTTTACATTTTAAAATGTTTTATAAGTCGGTCGAGAAACTCACCCCTCGTTCCCTGGGCGCCTACGTCGCAGTCGCGTCGCTATATCTGATTTATTCATACCACCCGAAACACATGATCGGTTTTTCGGATACCGTATACTCTGTTACCTTTTTATTTTCTCTGATCACACTATGACGAAGCTTTTTTTTACGCCAACGCGCTAGATATATTTATTCAGTAGGTTGTGTTGTGACTGCGAATCGCTCGTAAAAAAATGGGACGATTTCGGCTGGTATTGCTTCTATGAAAGGTTGGCATTCTAAATTGGTTCACAAACATGTTGAATTTTATAGTTTTCATTAGACGTTACTATTGGTTGAACTGTCTATGAAATGGTTTCATTTTAATTGTTATTGACGTGTTTGTCTAGCTTGTAGTGAAAATGGAACTGTTTATTGAGCATGTGCGGGAATAATGTTGTAGCCGAGCTGGTAACTAGCGAAGGTCTCACAAGTGCTTAAAATGACATAAAAGTGCAGATATCGGGTTGCAATTAAAACTATCGAACGTAGCTCGTTAGCAGCGACGAATTGTGTGGGAGGTCAATAACAGCAGATGTACGTGCCCTTCTCTCCATTATTTATTTAACTATAATACTTGAATTAATCGCATCTTTTGATTGATTTAAAATAATATGTATGTAACGTTGTTGAAACTATGACTAATTTCTTATAAATCAAAATAAAAAGAAATTGAAGTTATCAAGCTTTTTTTCTGGGATTGTGATTTAGTAGTGGCAACCTATGCTGCATTTCGCAGACATTTGGGCATCCCGTCTGGCAGCAGTAACCATCACCCCCTTACAGAAGACAAGACGGAAGTGAAATAATAGCATGCGCTGTTATGTTACGGTCAGTGAAAAGGAATATGCCTTCCTATTCCCTATCCTTAATGCTACTATGGTTGGATCTCTATCCTTAATCTGAGCCTAATCCCTATCTTAATCTGATTTGAATTGGGATAGCGTGGTGGGATAAAATCCACCTTACATTGATGTGCCCGTTAACCAGGAATGGAACATTAAAAAATAACATTAAATTATAGGCTTAAATTAAATTACTATGTGCATTATAGGCTGACGCAGACTTCAATGACGTTAAATTGAGATGTTAAAGTTTTTATACAAAGTTGAGTAGTATTGCTAGTATTATTGTATTAAGTTAATAGGCCCATACATTAGTGAAGTAATTAGACTGGTACTGTAGAAACCATACAACGCACTGTGGAAGAAACCCCAACATACACAGATCAAGGGTAACTTTGCAGTTCGTTTTTATAGTTGACCTCAGAGATCTAACACAACCATCCGAACAACGGACTTGTCATTGTCATGTCCATGCAATGATCTCTTTCTATTGATCTGTTATTCTTTGAAATCTCATTCAAACTGGAGCTTGAAGTGGTGCTGAAAAGAAACATTTTGGGGGGTCCATTTTAGGATACAAATCCCGTATGACGCAAGTCCGGATAGGCACCGATAACGATACAATATTTATTGTCACCCGACGTTCGTCATTAAGATAGTGTCAAAAGTTAGTGGCACGCACAGTGCCATCACTTACATCGGGCACCGGAGCACTCATAATTATTACTAATGCCTTAAATATGTCAAAACAGGAATCCAGGTAAAAAGGCGTAATTTACGCTCGGCCGATAGAGATTTGGCAGTTGGCGCCGCCGGCCGCTGCTTCGAGGTATACAGCGGGCGCCCACTTTTTGTCAACCATTGTCTTTCATATAAATTTTAAATAGGAAATGTCCCTTTTTATGGAGATCTAGTTTACGGGCGCTGACAATGAAGGCATAAATCTAATGTGTGTGTCAGTGTTCCTTGGCGATGATCGATCGATAAACATTATTTATGTACTTCCGCTGTATACGACACGATTGGAATTAGAGGACGGCGATACGTGACCAATCTACAAAAAAATATAATATACGGGCTCTTCCTTCTTACTATACTTTTACCCATAAATAGGTATTATTTTTATTGGTAATCATAACAAACACAAAACTATTTTCTTAATAACAATCTTCATTTACTTATTATCATCTAGCGATCCGCCCCGGGGATGCAAATCTTCCTCGTTTACAACTTCATCGCTCTTTGCATTAGTGGAAACTGTATCAAAATCCGTTGGATGAATTAGAAGAAATTAGCAGAGAAACAAAAACAATGTGGAAATTATTTTAAAAATTATATAGGTAATAGGGATAATATAGATTATCTCATATGGCTCAAAATTGTCCTTCTCAATCATCAGGAATAACTTTATTGTAAATGGTAGTTATAAACACATTGACAGCAAAGGCAATTGTAAAGGCTCAGTGATGACGAAAACGGGCTTTTAGATCACGATAAACCTTTTAATACTACGTTTATTGCATGCTACATTATAAATAGCCCATATTAGGTGAGTACCAATTTAAGTATACATTCACACACACACACACACACACACACACATTCATTATTACATAGGAAATTCATTATACAATCATGTGCATACATAACGTATAGGAAATAAAATTAATTTTTTTTAGTACCAATGAATAAGGACACTATTCATCAATTAAGTATCGTATAAAGAAATAAACTATTACAAGCGAAGAAATGAATAGAAAATTAAAATAGCAGCTAGCACATATTACTTTTTTTTACTTATTCTTTTTAAAACTTTGACTTTGTTAGGTATAACTAAACAGTAAATTGAGTTATTCCTGTAGGTGATATGAAAAAGTGAGTAAGTGAGTAATCTCTTTGTTTATTTGTTTCACGCTTTCACGTCTGTCTTTTATGATTAGTAGAAAACTATCCAAATGGTTATAGACAGAAGTTCTAAGTAAATACATGGTCAGCAATCAACGTGCCTCCGGCAGAAGGGCTGATTAACGACAATAACTCAGCCGCACACCAACTTGCAAACCATTATTTTTATTTTAGTCCCTTTCCAGTCGATCTCTAATGAATACGGTTTATCTTCGAGTTTATATAAAAAATAAATCGCTTTTAACTGAAGAATCACGCCTTAAAAAAGAAACGCTTATTAAAATTTATTTCTTTCTCTCCACTCGGCCCTGTCGTGTATTCCGTCTCGAATAAAATTAAAAAGTCAAGAATTCTTATTTATTTTAATACAATAAACCGCAATCGCTGAATAAAGATAAATAAAAAGCAATAAAAAATAAAATCGCATTAGCAATAAACAAAATACTTCAGCGGATGTGGGCAGAGCGAAGAGCACGAACTGTGCAACACGTGGAGTCGAACTAAAGGCAATCTTAAATGTTTTTTTTAATTCATCTACCTTTGGTAAAGTTTATTAGTTTATAAAACCGTATCCAGCACCTTATTCTCATTAGCTTAAAGTAGTGACATTTTTATTTGGTATTATAATTACAAATATTTGTTGCCTAGGTATATTAAAGAAGAACAATGATTATGAGAGAAAAAAAAACCATTTTATTGACAATATTGTGAGGTTTTAATTAACAAAATGGAAAGATTTTGAAAAATAAATAACACATTTTCAAGTACCTATATAAAAATAGTTATGAGCTGAACAAATTTTTTAATTTGTTATTAATTGTGAAGTATTGAGTGCATGAACACAGCTCAAAATGCTGCAGGGCGTGAGAGAGCTATATTTAACTCTATATTTACATAATAAAAACCATATAAATAAATGCTTAAAGATATTTGATGGTTAATTATATTATGAATTCTTATTTTTTGTAAATGGGTGCTTACTACTACCAGACTACCTGATCAGTCTATGACTGCAGAACTCACTACTAAAATTACTAAATATATTTAAAAAAATAATTAAAGAATTATATTTTAATCGAGTGTTTAAGTAATAAGGAAACTCCATAGTAAGCGTTGAGCCGATTGTCACGAGTGCTACCCTCGCCGGCGTTTTCTTAATTGTGCCGAAATATTTATTTGATTGCGAACTTTGTAGCACAGCCGTGCACCGTGCAACCGAAATGGTCATCGGCATTCGTACCCCCGTACTCGTCCTCTCGCCACAATAGCCGGTGCCGCCTCCGTCGCTGTACAACGCGATAACTATTCCATAAACTCTATCAATAGGAAGGTTAGCACTTCTTCAAATTGTTCCACTATGAGCCACTTGCTAGAACACGGACTTACATGAAGCTATTCACATAAATATCTGGGACTATTTTATTTTTTAAATACAATGACTGTCGAATATTTGAGAAAATCTAACAGTAAATGTTCTACATCTAAGCACATCTTATATAAAAAAAATATTATAACAATTTATATCAATTTTTAAACATATACAAACCTTTCCCGTTTATTCCTTTTTCAATAAGTTAAAACCGAATTAAAATCGGTCTAGCAATTCTTGGTGTTTACACTGGTCCCTGGTCCTTGGTCCTTGGATCAGGCTACGAATGCACAAGTTAAGTAATTTTTATAGATGAACTTGCCATAGGAATCGAACCCAGGATCTTTTACCCTACAGAGCTAATTCAATGTTATATTTATAACGACGACTTTAAAAAATAAATACACACATTTTAGAAGTATATCATTAATTCATTATCTATATATCAAATAACTGTAATGCTTATTACAAATCTATACACCACATAATAGGTGCCTAATTACCTATCTAGAACTAACATTAACTAATCTATGCAATTAATGTACATAAAGCACATGAAACAATTGGCCAGTACTGGCACAATTTATAATCAATTAGGCCAATCAGAACAAAGCGATCATGTAAGAACATTCCATCGAACTTTAGAACTGCAGCCAGACAGTTCTAAAGTCTTGTCCGTCAGCTGATTGTCATATCGACGATCTAAATAGGGCACAGAATCGATACAGCGTTCGTAGGTACATTATTCCGGCTGTAACTACGCATCGTGCACGATTCAATTCCTGCGAACTTAAATATGAAAGAGGTCTATATGTTTCATGTTAGTAGAGATGTAATCCCCTAGCTAGGATAACTTCAATCGCGGTATTTATTAGCGGAACTATATAAATTTTATTCCCGCATAAACGCGAAGGGTATCTGTAAGTCTTCGTAAATACCTATATCATAACTTTTTAAATTAAATTTATAAAAGTATTTTAAAAAAATCAATATATACGCTACATTTTGTCGCGCCGGATTTGTGTCAAACTTGATGTTCAGTCAAAAGAATCTAAAATTTTTGACCAACCTCTAAAAAATCTAGGTATATCCGGAAATTTTGAAAAACCAAAAATATTTTTCATGCAATATTCAAAAATATCTTTAAAATGTCAATTAATAAGATATAAAAATTAATAAGATATAAAAATTCAAAAAATATATTTTTATTTTATTTTCTGTATAATGTTTTTTTTTGTAAAATAATATATCAGAGACCATTTCTTCCCAAACTAATCTTGCTATTCTTCCTAATTTACTAAAGATAGAGCGCAATTGCACTTTGCAGCACGTTTGGTGTTCCTTGTGTTAATAGATTTACATAAAAAATGGGTGATTTTTTAACTTCCATTTTACACTAAGGCTAGGTGCCTACTACGCTGGACCGGCAGATTTGCCGGAAACCGTTGCCAGGACGTAGGTGTTCACATTAAACCGGATGCCGCATCATCGAAGTTTGATTTCAGTATTCACGCTATGCTGCTAATTTCTAGCGGCGGGCGAGCGGAGAACAGGGATACGGGATAGCTTTTTTCTCAATGCGGATTAGTCTCACAAATTGCATGCGAAATACCGGCGTTTCCATATCCCGGTATCCTAGTATTGCAATCCCTAGTCCGTATAGCAAGCACAACACTGCGTATGGCGCTGGCAACAATCGAGATATGAGGCTCCGATAAGAACGTTTACAGAACTGCCTGTCCTCGGAGTTCCCATGATTTGCGATACCGTTCTAATCCTTATAATTACCGCCTATCCATCACTTGGACATATGACAAGTTGAAATTATTTTAAACCAACCTTCGGATGTCAAATGCGATGCGAGAATAGCTATAATAGTTTGAGATTGCCCAGAGATGATTTTTGCAAGAGTGACGTGTTTATGAGCGGTCTGCTATGAGCTTCCTTTGATCTGTATAAAGTGTCACATTCGCTCTTTCAAAACATTTTCTTCGTACATTGCAACCGCGATTGCCGCTGGTCGAATTTGGAATGTTTATTGCTCTAATTTCTCTAATGTTTGGAAATAACATCGACCGATGGTTCTAACAAAGCTGACTAATTATCGCGGCGCGGCGTGTCGTAAAACAGTGCATATTGACGGAATATAGAGAGGCCGGCACACAGTGCTTAATGACATTAATCACATTGATTTATTGTGGTTCCGAGTTATTACAGGCCGGGAGGCGCGCGTGTGTGAATACGTGCCGTGTACCTGTACGCGAGTGTGCTCCTTGTGTAAATGTTATACACGGAACCTACGGGATGATGCCTAAACACTTGCTTGAGAGAGAAATAAGTTTTGTTACCAGCTACGAATTAAGGTGACATTACTTTATACAATATCAAAATCGATCAGAAAAGTTTCACGAAACCGGTTTAGTTCCGAAAATATTTATACATAATATACACATAGTCTACATTTGCTTGCACCAGGGCAGTTATAAGTGATGCCGAAATTTCATTTCAAACGCCTGTCAGCGCTTAGTTTTAAAAGATACTAAGCGTTTATAAAGAAATGAATTTGAAAACTGACGTACATTTTCGTACCCCGACTGTACTTATGATACATGACGCTGTTTATCCCGTTACAAATAAAATTGATAAAATGAATTAAAGTGTTTTCATTTAACTACAATACCTTATAAAGAATAAAAATAAAACGCCTTTTATATTACAAAAATACAATAATACCATAAATATAAGCAAGTCAAATAATTATCTCAATTTTGTCAGTTTATAACTACGGCTTTTCTATTACTTTGGCCTTCTTTTGTCATTTGACCTGTGGACTTGGTGATAGAAAAGATTTTTTTTTTAAATGTACAATGGTCTGAGATAGCAATATACAATATACACTGTTTCGTGAGCCATTTTGGATACTCTATTAATTTCTAAAAGATATTTTGTAGATAACAACATACTGTGTTGTGTAAGGGCTTGTTCACAGACTTATTGCATGTGTGCGTGCAGCATTAGGCAACAATTTACGCTGTTTGCGGCGTGTTAATATTGATTGGCTCGCTTTATTTCGACTCGCGCGAATCTATCCACGAAACCAATATAATATTGCCTATTTATAAACTTTTCAAATTATCGGTATTTATTCAAAACGAAATAGTTTTTTCATCCAACATTAGATGATTTTTTAATTAATCATCAGTTTAGACAAGTTAAAAACAAGAAAATGGGCTTTAGCCATATCCATAGCCAACCATAGTCATGCATATATCGAACATTTGCATCTACCTCCCACTTTCCATCACAACGCCTTAAACTTGAAGATAGCTCAATTTTTTTTAATTTAACAGTCCTTAACTTCCTGGGATCAGTATACAATTGATAAAACAATTATGAATTATTTAAATAAAACTTCATTTATCTGAAAAAACAAATTGACACACGCAATCTACAATATATTATGATTTAATTAGAGGAAGGAAATTTGTTGACCATATTTTTGAACACAGTTATGGCATGGCATGGTTATGGCATGTCTATTCATACCAACAAATTTTCCATTGTAAATTTGGAATTCAGCTTCTGTTAAAATGTCTTGTAAAGACATGTTTCTTTCTTATGCAAACGTCTTCCAAGTCACAATAAATTTAATTCAATAATATTTATTTTAATATAATGTTTGCGTTGAAATAGTTGTAAGTAGGTAGGTATGTGTCCGCAGCGATGGCCACGTCCCAGCGCGAGACACGCCGGTTAGCATACCAAACGCACATTATAATTTCATAATACACGCTTGTCAACATAAATAATACGCAAAATTTATGTTATCACGGTCTCACCGTACAGAAGAGGCGCAATGAATCCTTAATAAGCCCATTAAGTTCAATCCATAGTGAATATTCTCTAGCAAATGACATTTTATAAACATTACTAGCTGACCCGACAGTTGTTGCTAGACAAGTATCACAATAATTACAAAGGTTTTATGGAAGACACAACAGTTTTCCATAGATTTTCCAAAAAAATTATTTCATAAAAACATTGTCCTGGCAATTACACAACAGAAAAACAGCAAAATCGGTCAAATGTTTTTGACCAGTGTGATTGGTCGAATATGATGCCAGTGATGCCATAATTTTGGCGCTGTAACGTTGTCTCTAAGCTAGTCTGTAACAACGGGCTATGGTGGGGTTACAATGCGAGATCGATTCAGGAATGAGATCGGCAGATGAACGAAAGTTACCGACATAACCCGGCGGATCAGTAAGTTGGAATGGCAGTGGGCAGGAGCCAAAGGCCGCTGGGGCCGGAAGGTTCTTGAGTGGAGGCCACCGAGCGGCATGCGTAACGTTATATCCAAGGTGGACAGACGAGCTGATAAGGGCCGCGGATTGACGGTGGATCCAGGCTGCTTCTGACTGGTCCTTTTGGATATTTGTGGGGGACGTCCTATGGCTGATGATTTCTCATATTTTTAAAAGAGAATAAATCAAAGTATTATGTCCCTGTGAAATAACATAAGCTTTAATCGTATTCATTTTGAACGTGGTTATAAATTCAATTAGGCTGTTTGTTACACACAAACCGTGTTATGAACTCGAATGCAAATTCTATTTCTTATTTGCATAAATGGCCATTTAAAAGGTTCTATATAGTAGTTAGCTGCCGGTGTGTAAATATTTGAATGTAACATTTATTATAAATTGCCTGTTTTATTAATATTCTGCCAAAATTAACACATTTATGTCAGATAAGCATATCTATATTTAATCATTATTTATTTTAGATTTTAATTCGTAATCTCTATAAATCGTATGGACAATAATCGTATATAATCGTATAGGTCGCCCAGCGACCAGATGGACAGACGACCTAAAGGGCTTCGACAGGAAGCGGCTGAATGGGAAAAATAAAAGACCGTGCGTGTTGGCGAACCTCGGTAGAGGCCTACGTCCAGCAGTGGAGAGACTCTGTCTGTAATGAATCTCTGTAGGAAAATATCAAATAAAATTTTCTGTAGTAAATTTTGTATCAATCATTTTTTTAAGTGACTCGTGTTTAATTTCTATTCTTTTCACAATGTTACGTGTTTCATTACAATGTAAATTAATAAAATAGAAGAACATACCAACATAACAGAAATAAATATACCAACTAATAGAAATTTCTGTTCGTGTCATGGAACGTCGAGAAGGGAGATGTGAACATCCGATTACAGAAGTCCATCATCATTAACAATGTATTTATTTCAGATGCAATTATCTGAATAATGCTCTCAAATTGATATTTATTGCGTGTCTCTGCTCAAATTATCCTCTGCTCAAATTATCCTCAGCTCTATTTACATCTGTCCATTTTACCATTTACCTAATGATGAGAAAATCTATTATTTTATTATATGCAGAGTTTCTGTTTAAATATGTTCAAAAAGAGAGCTTATTTTTTTTTTTTACTAGCTGGTGCCCGCGACTTCGCCCGCGTCTTTATCACTGTGAATGGTGACGCCTAACTTTTTATATTTTTAGACAATCCCTGGTGAACCTAACATTTTTCTAGGATAAAAAGTATCCTATATGTTAATCCAAGTAATAAACTATTATATCTGAGTGCCAAATTTAACGTTATACAAGTAACAAATATACAAACTTTCGCATTTATAATATTATTTAGGATTAGAATATACACACACACGGAGAATGATCCGGCCATTCAATGATCACAAATAACAACTAGACACCAAACAACTAAAACTAAACACGAAACAGTATGCTGTCACAGTCCTGTTACATAAGTTAAAGAGGGCGAAGCTAATGTAAATTTAACACGAGAGCTCATAAAAAAATCTCCGGCCACTAAAAAACAATCAGTGTAGAATAGTAGCAAATATTTCTTGTAGCACATTGAAATGAATGTTGATAAATATACAGTGGGAGCGATGGAACTGCGGACGTCGCGGCCGGAAGTAGGTCCATCCATCATCCGCCCGCCCTGGATAAAAACGCTCGTTAGTGTGCCCGCCCGCCTCCGCTCGCCCGCCGCCTCTTCTACCTGGCCTCTCTATTAATGTTCCACTCAAGTGCCTCTATTACTGCTCGCATTTATTATATCCATTTTGCCAAATTGTCTGATGTTACTTAACTTACCGAGATACTTAACGCTAGCGATTATTATTGCCTCATCAATGCCCTCTTGATGATGAAACGTATACGCTAGTATGAAATAAACTAAAGGTAACTCAGACCTGACAACATAAGTAGTATATTAAAAAAAGGAAGAAAATGTTTTGCTTTTTTAATTTTTATTTATGTCAGATATATCTTTTAGAGTTTTGTACTTCGTCCGCGTAACTTTTTTTACAATATACTAGCCTGTGTTACTCGCTGATAATGTAGCTTTCAATAAGTGAAAGAATTTTTAGAATTGGTCCAGTATTTAGTTTTTGAGTTTATACATTACAAACAAAAATACAATTTCTCTTTATAATATTAAGTACCTATGGATAAAAACCAATTGCCGTGGATTAGTCTCGCAAAAACTCAAGAATGGCTGGAAAGAGGGAAAGAGGGATGAATATACGAGTATATAAACATAATAAAGTCTTGTTGCAGTGACAATGTCTACTTTAAAATAAATGCTTCTTTACGAAAATATCATTGCTTTGTTCCAACTTTTTTACCCTTCAGTAAATTTTACGTACCTATAACACGACGCGTGAAGGCAAAACTAAAAGCCCGCGGGTATTTTTTTGAAAATATAAAGTGATGTGTGGATTGAGGACGTGCACGCGAGGGTGACAACGAGCACGATTCCTCGGGGAGTGAGAAGCGCTTATACAAGTATGCGCTTGAAATCTGAGTGCGATAGTGCGACTAGTACCACCCCGTCGAGTATTAAAATTATTATGAAACCGTGCCGCGTAACGATAAGGCGGGATGATACCGGCTTAACACCGCGCCTCGCCCGCCCCCACACCCGCCCGCCCTAGCTCGCACTGTGCACTATCTGCACGGTACTCGAATGCCTTCTCACCGTATATCTACATGAAAAGTTGGACGAAGGTTTATGCATTACATTTCACCTATCCTTCTGAAACTTCAGTTTCTAGCTAAGTATATATTTTCAGTGAGATAATCCTTCAGCAGTTTTAATCTAACTCTTGTGAGATCAGTCAAGTAGGATATAAGTATTAGTGATGTAACGAATGCCAGTTTTTAAGCATTCGCGAATGCGAATGCGAACATCTGTTGTTGACATTCGCGAATGCGAATGCGAATACGAATATTCCAAATATGCCGCGCGCGACGCGCATAATATTTCCGGTAACAGCGGCGCTAGAGGCTAAAGAAATTAGCGTTGTTAAGTTGGTAGAACGGTATTTTCGTATGATTGGAATTTTGTTTTGTTTTTGCTAACGGCTCGGATGAGTGTGAAATTTGAGGTTAGACTGTTGTTACATTTCTTACATTTCTTAACATGAGTAAATCAACTTCTAGTGAAATATGGACTTATTTTACGATTTGCGATGGTGAACGAGCTAAATGTAAGTTGTGTAATAATGATTATTCACGGACAGAAGAACTACAACGGCTATGAGGAATCATTTAAAGTCAATACATGAAACCGAGTTTTCTGAATTGGAAAAATGTGAAAAAGAAAAACAGGATGAATTTAAAACTCTTTCACTGGCATCATAGTCACACGAAAGAACTAAGCAGAAACAAATATCGCTTCAAGACTATATCGATAAAACGAAACAGTGGGATGACAAATCCGTGAGGTCTTTGGTAGTTGATAATTCCATAAGTGAAATGATTGCTCTGGGTGACTTGCCATTTAGCTTCGTGGAATCTCTTGGATTCGTAAGACTAATGAAGCACCTGTGTTCATCCTATAATTTAAAGTCTCGTCAGTATTTTACTTCTTTTATCTGCGATAAATTATATGGCAAAGTAAGCCAGAAAATACTCGAGTTGCTGAAGTCCTTTGAAAAAATGACATTTACAAGCGACATCTGGTCTGATTCTTGCTCTGGAGTTTCGTTACTGAGTTTAACCTGTCATGGAATTACAGAAGAATTCGAAAGGAAAATGATAGTGTTAAAAGCAGAAGTGTTTAATGACAGCCGCCATACCGGAGAAAATATTGTGCAGAAGAGAGATTCTTAGAGATTCTTACAGAAGACCATCACCGTGAAATAACAATGTGTTGTTGTGTTTTGTTGAGTGAATATCGATAATTCGTAAACTGTGAGGTGTAATTATTAGATATATCGGCAAACTTTTTGCTTTATCTACGTTACTACAACGAAATTACAAGAGAGTCAAAAGTGCCGTGAGTTGCTTCGTGGAAAGGATAGTAGGTACTTCTATGCTTGGTTGGCGCCGCAAATATTTAGTTCATGTATTATTACAATATAATAATATAGAATCTTCGGTTACGAATGTAAAAAGATAAATTCCTATAATTCAGTTTAAAACGAATTATGTAAGCTTAAACGTACAACAAATAAAGTTATCTCAACAATGTAAATGTTGTGACACAAGTTTATGGTGAAGCTGCAATGGTATGTCGAACGACAATTATAAGTTTGGCCCGAAGTGCACAGTACGTTCCGTTGCAACAAATAAAATATGTCTAGGGGAACGAGAGAGGGGGACGGCAGAATGAATTTTCGTACACGAGACAAAGATAAGCTTAACCAGCACGAAATTATGAGCGTTTAACTGTTTCTAGCTGTAGAATCTGGCACGGGTGCTTCGCCGGCTCGCCAGCGCGCGTTATTTACGAGAGGGTGGCGGTTGCATGCCTCCCACTGGGCCCGAGATAGTGCCTCCCCGGAAGAACTACACCCGCAAACGCCGCCGCGCGAACCATAGCTTCCGTCCTCCACGCAAGGTCCACTATCCCCCACAGCCGAGCAGAACCTCGCTAACACAACACTTTTGCTAGCGCAGATTGCTGCCGACCCGCACTAGCTATCATAGTTCATGTCAGGCAGATTTCACTCCTATTGCCGAAACGGTAGAAATGAAATGAAAGGGTAGGAACGAGTCCCCAGACTCAGACGGATTCAAACGAGTCGGCTCGCCCGCGCCACTCACTGATGTATTATTTTCTTGTTTATGATGAAAAATAAAATTAACCAAAGCTAACTTTAATTTTCATCTGAAACATCGTTTGCGATCGCACATCCTCAAATTACATACCTATCTTACTTGTAATAGATTGTTTAAAGAAAATTATAATAAATAATAATAATATATCATAATGTATACCTATTTCATAGAGTACGTAACTGTTACACCGCACACCTACTTTCGGTCTCGATATAAGGCAATGTTACTTGCTTAAAAGATATTTAGATTTTTTATGCTAGTATTACGTAGTTTCAATTCAAGTATAATAAAGATATGTTACTGGCCTACTCGCTTTATTGAATTTAATTATTCGTATAGCACTAATTTTATTAAAACTAAAATTGTTAATATAATTCCCTGAGACCGCGTGGTCCGATTGTGAGGCAAAATAATAACTCAGTTACTAACTCGTTTAGGGCCTCTTTCACCATCTCTGAGTAAAGTGTCAAATAGGCTAACCGCCATATAAAGTCACCGGTAAGAAAGCGTACGAGTTTTACCATCTTCGAGTAGCATTACTCAAGGTAATTTCAATGAAATTGACACAAGATACTCGTAACATTTACTCGCCTATTAGCGTTACTTGAAAAGTAACTAATCAACATTTTACTTGTAGTTTTGTGAAATAAGTGAAATGGTTAGTCTCGATCTTTATTCTAAGCGCATAAAAGTCAACTTGAATATGTGTTAAATAGTCTATATTGTACAATGTCTGACACTGTTGTCATAAATAATCATAAAGAGTAACAATGTTGGAGGGGTCCACCGATGTCATTTAAGTGGAAATATACGACACCGTGAAAAGAGAAAAATGTACAAAAACCGTCTAAGGCATTATGCTGCGCGCCGGACCATTACTTTTAATATAAATAAAATAACAAAATATGAGCGTCCGGCCGCTGAGTGCCCCCGGACACTTTTATACTTCAACTGGCCGTACCTATTTATTTCTTAACTTTCCCAACTACAAAGTTTTTCGTCGCCGCTTGAATAAGCCAACTGTTATAAATTTATCAATTGCTATAAATTGTTCATTATATTGCGAAACTCTTAGGTGCGAGACCACGATAGACGAAGGTTCAAATCCTAGTCGAGCCTCTACTTATGAGCCTTTTTTATTACAGTGAAATAAAATTAATGATTACTTTACTAAGAGTAAAGAAAACACATATCGTGAGAAATGTCGTAGGTACGTCTTCACTTAGAGGAGAAGCCTCTAAGTGACGACGTACGTCCTGCTGGCCTGTGGCCTAAACTTTTCAACAAGAGGCCGGTGTGATATGTGGTATAATTTACTAGTATTATCGCAAGGACTACAAATAAAATAAAATTTCAAAATCAGATTCTAATCCTAATGGAATAATAATAAATACTAAGGTTTTTTAAAAAAAATGTATTTTAGAAACATTTAACAAGTAAACAAAAGTTCTTTTTTTTTAAAAAAAAAAAAACAAAATGTATATTTATCACTAACTTAACTGACTGGTAACGATACCTAATTGTCGTCTTCAATAAATATGCCAATGCATATTTTTGTTCTCGTGCTCAGCAGACATTCTTGTGACGATATAAGTGGACATTGTAAGCGAGAGATCCACAATATTTTTGCAGATTTTTGCAAACAAATACAGACAAGAACAAGTCAACTTTTCATCATTCATGCCAGCGAGTCCAAGATAATAAACGCAAGACACGCATAGGTACCTACACACTGTACCGTTCTTATTGCTTCAAGTCTTTGAACAATAACATTTTCAGTACATTATAAAAAAATCATGTTGACCATAAAAATTAAAATGAAGCATTGGCTAAGCGATTCTACCATCAAGTGGACCGTCAGCCTATCTGCGACCATTTAAGGATAATTTATATTATTTAAAAAAAAAACAAATAAATTTAAATATAGCTAACCAGCAGTAGGTAACTCTTTGTTTAGAAGGTGTTCTAAACTAAAAAAATATAAAAAAAGGGAATATTATGCAATACACATTAATATTCATTATACATTCAGATTTACATTAATATAGAAAATATCAGAAAAGTGGAATGAGCTACCATCACATGTGCTGAGTCAGTTATTATCCAGCACGATTTTAATCAGAAATTAAAAGAAAATCAGAAATTAGACCAGAATGAATATTTTATATATGTTTTTTTTAAATTTTTACAATGTCTATTTCTGTTGTTCCCCCACTGACATTTTATTACTGTGAAGTTCGTGAACACTTCAAGACTGGAGGCAATAATTTACCGGACACCTCGTCCAACACTGTTGCATACGAACTGTTTTTATATATTGTTGTACTGGACTCTTTAAGGAGTTAAATGTCATTAATTAAACGATATCGCGTGTAAATGTTGACCATTAAAATCTTCATGGAATAAACAGTATCCACTTATTTGTTTAGCTTTTTTTAAACTCGCTGAAAGAGCTATGGAAATGGTTACACTGCGAGACCGAATCAGGAATGAGGAGATCCGTAGACGAAAGCAGGTTACCGACATAATCCGGCGGATTAGTAAGTTGAAGTAGCAGTGGGGCAGGGCACACAGTACTGACTGAGAGCCGATGAACGCTGGTTCCGTAAGGTTCTCAGGTGGAGTTCACGAACTGGCAAGCACAGCATAAGACGTCCACCTACAAGGAAAACAGACAACTTGATAAAGGCCGCTCGTCGACGATGGATTCAGTCTGCTTCTGACCGGTCCTTTTGAAAAATTAGGTGGGAGGCCTATGTGGACGAATAAGGAGTGACAAGAAATCTTACTTTCTTTTTTACTTCATGTTATTTAATTATAAAATCATAGACATTATTTGAATCATTGTTCATGAATTCTAACAAATCATTAAATTAATTAACATATCCGTTTATTGATTAGCATATCAATTGCGACTATAATTCCAATTTAAATCAGGTACTTTTAGGATCTCTCAATCGATCCAACTATAGATCAACAGTTTTTTGAAGTGTTTAAGTTGAGACTGCTTGAAGACCGTTCGCCAAAACGACTATCGAGACAATTTATTGTTGTTATTTTTAAATGAACAATAAAAGCAAAGGAAATGTAGTATGATAATTTTCACAGAACCGAGCCAATCGCATTCGTGGTTGGGCATCGAAGCTGCCCATTAAGTTTGAAGTGAGTAAACACCGTATACAAAGTGAGCTTAGCCGCCTGTGCCTTTGAACCTTCGGTGCAACTCTGTACGTGAGTGCAATGCAATGCGTGCGCTTCCGCAATGCGTGTCCTTTATGTGAGCTCCTATCAATCAACGTCCGCGTATAATGACTTAATTTTGACAAGCCCGGCCTCAACATTCCGCTGGAACGTAGTTCATAAAATAAGAAAATTTACATGATTGCCATACACTTATTATTGACGACTCAATAACCGCTTCAACCTCGCCACGTTAATTACGGACGATTCTTTTGCGGTCTTGCGGATATTGTACGGGGGCGTCGTCGCGAGACTGACAATGAGCTTAAAACAAGGTGTAACCTCAGACCGAACAAAATTTTTACCTAAATGTAGCTTCTCGTAGGTAACATTTTTATTTGAAAGGTTTTTCTTAAATATGGCGTTAAATATGAAATAAGAAATAAAAGTAGCCGAATAAAACTTTAGTACAGAACATAAATTAATTAATAAGCTTAAAAACAAATGTACTTAGTTGTCGCTGAAAATTTTATTACTGTGACGAGTGAAAGGTTTTTTAGTCAGCAATTTACAATTTTTGAAGTGAAAACTTCTTTAGGCGCGTTGGGAATTTTTGAAATGGGAAAAAACTATTGAACTCGCGACCTGTCACCGTAATCGTGTAACCGATTAATTTTTGAGATGATTAAAAAAAGAACAATTTTTGAGATGGGAAAAAACTATTGAACTCGCGACTTGTTACCGTGTAACCGTTTAACCGACAAATCTGTATATAATTATGTACTTTCCTGACGATTCAAAAAATACACACGTAATTGTTCAAGTTTTCACTTCTGTCGGCATTCCCGGAGTGCCACTGTTTTCTTTTTTCTCGATTTAAACTTTTTTAATTATAGTCCACTGTATTATCCACTGTATTTTTATCTAAGTTTTATTTTTACTCTAAGAAGTCAAATTAGGCGACGAAAATAACGCTTTTCTGTCTCGCTTCCTCGCCTTAAAGGTTTCAGCACATATCTGACGAGAGCCCTACGCTGTGTGTCGACTTCTTTGTAGTTATAATACCTGCAACTACCTACTAGCGAAACATTTAACGTCGCGTAGCAGTCCTAAAATCCAGTGATCAGAAGATCCTGTGATCCTGTGATAATCCAGGAACAATCCAGTGATAACCACGACTACACTGACAAGTGAAGCGACCGAGAAGAAGAAGCAGTCCTACCCTGTCGAATATGTGCCGAATCCTTAACAAAACTCTGACGTAAACGTAGCTATGGAGTTCGCAATAAAACCGCGTGAAAATGGCAATAGCTATTCAGAGGGAGATATTAAAATGCATGGAAATAAATTCGGCGTCGCATTCGGGCGTACAGCTCTGGGGGTGCAGTAAAAATAAACAGCAACGCCATTAGAACACTTCCATATTCAAATTCATGAACGCGCCGCGCGCCGCGTCGCTCGGCCCGGCACACCGGTCATTTATACGATCGCCATAATAAATTTGACGTACAATTTAAAAATTTCACCCTTCCTTTATCTACTTAAACGTATAGCTTTAAAATTCACAATACCTACCTATTGAGGGGAAACCGGAAACGCGCTTTATAAGAGAGAATTACCAGCTTAAAAAGATCGACTTTACATTGTGTGTATTATTATTAACTTAAATAAATAATAAGATATTGTTGAGTATTACAATATAACATTTAGTTAATACATATATTATATTATGTCATGATATCTCATGTTTCATAGATCAAAAGACACTTTTAAAGTTTTATTAATATAGAAGTCCAGCATTAGGTACTATTAGAACTGTTAAAACTATCAAATTCTTTAAGGCTTTTTTCAGATTCTCAAGATTGCAATATTTTCTGCAAATTATATACTCAAACCTTCCTCGTTTATCGCTCAATCCATTAGTCAAAACTGTATCAAAACCAGTTGATTGGTTTAGAAGAAGTTAGCGGAGAAACAGACAGACGCGTACAGCGACTTTAATTTATAATACTAGATACTTAATATTATAATAAAATAAAATTGTCATAGATTAGATAACGTCTGATTTTGTCATGAACTTGTTAATACGAAGCACAACGATATTTAAAAAAAAATAAGCCCGATAGACCGAAAAATGTCCTTGAATTATTAAAGGATTTCTCCTTCTTAAAGGATTGTTAAACTAACACAAGCGATAATGTCTGAAGTTATTGCAAAACTATATCCAAAAGTTTAAGGTATTTTTAATAATAGGTATCCAAATCAAAACAGACCACTTTACTGCTATTGAATTGAACTCGATACCTCTTCTCGATACTTGCCTATTTTATAGTCCCTTTTTAAAAAAGCTTGCAAATAATGATACAAATCAAAATTTAATCAGAACAAAATATATTATAGAAAGTTAAAGATATTTTAGGGAAAACAGAGCTATAGGTATGTAAGGGCGACATTAAACAGCATCCGAACGGCATTATGCTTTAACTTAAGTAAACAGACTATTTCAAAAATTTGTGTATTTAAATCGTATGTGACTTGTGTTACTGAAGCTATTTCTGTTAACAGCCGCACTGGTAGCTCTGAAATAACACGATTGGTAACCGTTCATGGAACTAACATTAATTTATATGGGATTAGGTGTCATCATAAACAGGAATTATTTAGTCAACCTGAGGTTAAAGCAATAGAATAAATAGGTACCTACCCACACGTGCCAAGAAATAAAATTATACTTAATCATTCTTATGTCTAGGTTTAGTTTCCCTTGGACTAAGGCCTAAATTACTCATTGTATATATCGCGGTTATTTAAAGTGAATTTATTTATTTATGAATTATGGCGAACTGACAGGCAAACACTATCTTGCTTCACATCAGTTTATTTTTTTATTTTTTTAATAATGTAAAACTGGTATCATATCCCTTTTACTTGTTATCTATCATATTTTGTAAAATTGAATACTTTGGTAATATTCAAAATATATTGGTAATTAATCCTACTTTGTTTTTGATATTTTTATAAAAATATACTCTCACTCATATTTGATAAATCGATCTCTTTTGACATCGACCTTGAACCTAGGACTAGGTTAATTTTGGAGTCAAATAAAAAAAAAGTAAATAAATTCTTCTGAGGTCGAAAAATCTTATTCTATATGTAAATAGAAATTACGCTGCAACTGTATGCTTCTGGCTGTGCGGTGCGGGTTAAAAAGAACGCCGGAATAGTAAAAAAAAAAAAAAAAAAATTTATAGGGCTCTACATTTTCATTCCAACAACCGGTAAGTAGATAGTATCGTATGGATAATTTATAATTCATCGAATCATTCCGATATCAAAGCTGAGTGTGACGAATTCTTCGACACTGACATCCGTAACTAGATCCATTGACAGCTACCAATTTTAATTTTTGAAACAACATTACCGAGGAGTTGTTATGAAAAAGCGGATGCCGGGAGCCATGTCAATCGCTTTGTATGCTTTAAATTAAATATAAGTAGTGGCAGGGTTGCCACCCAGACGGTTTTTTTCAAGATTCCTTATATATTAAACGAATCTGAAATTAAGTAAGTACTTGTCAGTCTTCTTCTTTTACTATTTAGTCTTAGACTTTTGGTGAATTCGCTGATTGACTTATGTTCTGTGGACGCGACAATCGACATGGTTTCCCACAACTATATTATATACTTAATTATAATCATTCAATGATGATGTAATGTGAACTCAGATTTATTCAATAGTCGCTAGAAGCAAAGCTCATTTACTTTTTCTTGTATCATCTTTTCTGCTAGAGGTAGGTAAATAGGTAGATGTTAAATAATTGATTGACTTAATAATAATAATAATAGCAATAATAAAAATTGTGTAGGAAAACAATAATTACATATCAAAGTGAGTTTAAAGTGTAAATAACTAGTTACCGTTGAAGGTTTTGCTATAATATTTTATGAAGTGGCAACCCTAGGTTAGGTGTGACTGTGTGAGCTCCCGCGGCGCGATATAAATGTGATACCTACTAGTAAGTAATTTGGCGATTCTGCAAGTCATTGTATCGAGCCATCACTATGTATGAACATATGTAAGTAGCTATATTTAGACTGCCTATATTTAGTCGCTTTATAGATTATAATCCATAATATTTATTTTTAAATTACTATAGTTTTTACCCTCCTACAATACTATAGTTTTCACTGTACTATAATTCACCTGAGTTAATTACCTACTACAACTATTTTTCTTATCTAGGTAGGTAACTACATAAGTACCTACAACGTGTATAATTTTTTTTTTATATATAAGTATTTAATGTACCTACCGACACGGCTGTATTATATGCTTAATATGTATATAGGTATAGATATACTTAATATAGGTAATAAACCTACCATAATACAAACGCAACATATCGCAACATACTACCAAAATACAAAGTTCAAATCTAGAAACTATAGGCAGTAACTACATGTATCTCATGCGACTATCCCCCTCAATTTTACAGTTGTTACGTCAAAAGGGCTCCTTATTGTGGGTTAAGAGAAACATTAACTTATCGACCTAACTGGCTTAGGGTTCATTATTACAACAGTTATGTACTTGTTATAGTTCATTGCAATTGGCTTAGGTATGTGTGTGGGTGAATTTTTTAAGTACGTTAGCTTATATAACAATAAAGCTTATAACTATTGACAATTCTTTATTATTTATATATAATGTTTAATTTCTTATTAATTCATTACCTACTTATCTTTTTCTTTAGGTTAAGGTCAACAGACAGGCTAACGGTCCACTTTATGATAGATGGCTACCGTCGCTTTATAACACAATCAACTCCACAGGCGCTGCAAGGCGCTCCCTACCATAGTAGGATTAAGGATGGGATTGAGAGGAATATCGAAAATAAGCTCTGACACTCCATACTCACTCACCGAAACACAAAGCACAAATGCTGTTATTTCACAGTGGTCTTGCCTGATAATTTCGAGATATAGTGTGCCTGGCCTGCCACTACTTTCCAGATCCAGATCAGACAACTTTGGAGAGTACCTACATTTCCAAAATTGAACCGGCCGGGAATCAAACCCGAGAACCCTGAATACAAGAACCCTTACCGACACATACTTATGTAATATACTTACCTAATTAAATTTATTGCCAAACCTTAATTTTCAGTGAATGAGTAAAGGATGCTATAGCCCATTCCAGATTCCATTATTACGAAGAGGGCTATCGTATCCTCTCTGTCTCTTACCTCTTCTTTATTACCTATATCAAGCAACACACTTGCAAACCCTATGACATTGATTGTATTGATAGGTGACGGTAGCCACCTGTCACCAACTGTACAGTCAGTGTTAGTGCCTATTGCATAAAAAAAATTGTAAACAATATCGAAATCATAAAGCCAACTTGGTCGTTTCCAAATAACTTTATCACAAAATCTCTATTTCTAATAATAAATGATGGCTAATTAATAAACCTATCTCTTTATAGAGAAATCTATTTTAAAAAAGTTATACAATATTTCATAAAAAAAATTGTTTACAAATTAGAATACCTAGAGAACCAAAACAAGTAAGATAAAGGCTCAATATACCTATATAATAGGTAATGTAAAATCAAAATTAAACAATAAAGTCCAATATATAAATTTTCAAACTTCAATTGAAACTTATCAAGTAGGTATTCTACCGAGCTTCACTCGAAGAGTAACCACATAAACGAATTATACCTGACGAAACCCTCATAAAATTTAATTTGATCTACACAAACTTATTTTGTGAAAACAAAAAATGATGTCAAAGTGTAGTTGAATGAATGATGTGGGAGGCTCGCGAGGCTCACGGCGCCCGCCATCTAGCGGGCGTCAGCGCCGCCCACCACCCTCTCGCGCTGAGACTGCAACGTTTCGTAGCGCCGGCCTACGACCACATGTCGCATATGAATATGAGGCGTTATGATTATGAAAATATGCCCCGCCCCGAATATGGAATATGGAGGAGGGGGGTCCGTAGAGCGCTTACGAATGGGCGAAGTTTGATTTATGAACCGAACGCGGCCCCGCCTTCCTGTCATAACCGTGTACCTGGTGCGCGCGCGCGCGATAACCGCCGCCCGCCGCCGCCTCGCTCGCGCTCAGTCGCGCTTCAGATGGCGATCGGCGCGGTCGTTCGCATCCGCACTCCGTTACGCGTTCCGTGCCGTGCAGACGAGGACAGCCGCGAGTGAACCCCCTAACGATAGAAGGCCTGTCCGTCCGCGTGTGGTCTACTAGTGGCAAGTTGCGAGTCCCTGCCATGCGCCGGCCCTGAGCCGACAGCGCGACCCAACATGCCGCGCGTCAAGCCAGCCTGCGTCCGTCGCGTCTCCATCGGTACTCCATTTACCACTACGACCCACAACACCACAACACACTACCGATCAATCGTGCAACAGTGAATATATTTTCAAAGGATACGGCGGAACGGTGATATCGAAACGATTCTATGTTTCCAAAATGTTCTTAGCGACGATAAAATTCGGCATACATCAGAAAGTGAGCACTAAAAATCGCCCCATACGCGGTGAGTAAACAGTGCAGTGTTTTACACGTATTTGACCTTGTGTCGGAGTACTTAGGTATATCAGGAAAAATAGGAATTTGCGGTAGGACTTTATTTATAAAACAATGCGATTTTGAGGTACGTAAAGTCTCGTCAGTTTAACATTTTTTTCGTAAGTGCTTAAATTTTAAGCAGTTTCTCAAAATATTAATGAAATTTCAAAATTTTACTGCGAATAATTATATTTGACAATCACATCTGAAAATCCGAAATTTGTTATTTATTTATTTTTAAAGTACTTTCGTAATAATTTATTGAAGAAATAAAATATTTAGAAATGTTGCTTTAGTAAAACCTAAACTTAGTTAAAAATCCATAGTTGCACTTTAATTTTTTATACCTACTTCTATTTTACTACTTAGAATCAAGAAGTATTGAAAATTGTAAAAAATACATATTAAAAAAAGCTCATAGCCGAATTGCAATTTTTTTTAAATCTTTTTATATATTTCTTTTGGTCCGGCTACCCCGGAAAAAGCGGAAATTACCGCTTATTATAGTTATAATATTTAGGGACATTAACTTAGATACAGGCCTGAAAGAATAAGGCGCTTTACTGAAAGTTTTGAACATAATTACATAGAACATAGAAATTTTATATAAAAGAAATATATGCCATTTCTATTATTTACATAATCTGCACATTATCATAATAATATCGAAAAAAACATTTAATTTTAGGCACTTACCTATCTGCTTAATTTATTCGTGGATTTATTTTCTGTATGTAGATAAATAATAAATAAATATTTTGATTTTGAAAATTATATAATAAAACAATGCATTTTTAAATTATAACTAATAATCAAAATAACAAAGTTTTCAAAAAATTTGCAACAAATTATACCTACTAGCATATAAAAACAATCAAGTGAATGACACCCACGAATATATTTTGCAATATATTTTGAATTTTCCAAAAATTTTCATGAAAAGACATTCATTCAATTCAATAACTGGCTTCTATCTGTGATTTTAGTCCGTGAAATTTCATTATTTTGACCGCTAAACCACTGAAGCAATCTCAAAGTTATTAACAGCCGAAGGTACTGCTAATGCGGGCTTATCTATGCGCTGATTTTATGACTGCTCTATAAAATACTATGAGGCATTTTTATCCGTTAACTATATTGAAACAGCCCGCCTGTTCATATTATTCTTATGAAATATATTCACTGTTTGTTTAATCGTATAATGATATCTAAAACTCGTTAATGACCCGTTTCGTAACTTCGTAAAAATAGATTGATAATTGGTATAAGTAGGTATGCATACATATTACGTCCATTTACCTTGAGTGATGAATAATTGCTACGGTTATATAAATTATTGACTTTCTGTAAGTAGATTAATTAGCTTCGAGCTCTGTTTTTGAGTCAGTGACATTTTTATAATGGTCATCGAAATAATTTTTATTTATTTGACTATGGCGACCAGTAAAAGCGTCGGACTGTGGTAATTATACTAATTAAGGTTTCCTTGGAAGCCTAAGCACCTGAAAATAGCTTTTTTATATTACTTATTTATTACAAAATTTAGATATTTATCTAGTAATATATTTAATTAGAATGTTTCGTTCGTATATGTATGTATAGTCGGGAAGAAATGAAAGATCGACACACATCCGGTGACTTTTTGAAACTTTATTTTTTTTGAAAATATATTTGTCTATAATGTCTTATTTATAAATAGTGTCACAAAGACGTTTTACATTACAGATTAGTTTACCGATAGATAGGAAGATTTTGAACTCAACTTTACTTACTGCTAGGTAAAAGACTATTATTTTTAAATTTACTGTAAAATTTAAATGCACTCTTTTTTATACTTTTCTTATTATCTAAACAATCTTCTGATGCCTTTATATTTAATTAATTTTTATTGTACTGTGCCCGCGACTTCGTACGCGGCTGTTGTTCGTTTTGTGAATCGCACAGGAACATAACATTTTTTTTAATGATATCTTAAATATTAATCCAAATAATAAACTATTTGTGTGCCAAATTTGATCTAATTCCGTTCAGCCGTTTTTGCGTTATTGAGGAACAAACATCCAAATATCGTACCAAATATACACTCGCGCATTTGTATATATTATTAGGATTAGGATAATAAAACGCTTTATATACCTAATGATAAATTTAAAAGAAAAGAATATTTCAAAATTGTTAGAAAATAAGAAAAAATAAAAAATCTTCTCTTTTCTACTTTGGTCTCTACTGTTACCTTTCTACTTTCAATTAATAGGAATGTAATATACTATATTCTAATTATTATATATTTACTAGCATTTTCTCCGACTAAACGTATTACGGCTTGTCCTAGAGTCTAAGAAGGTCCTTCAATCAGAGAGTCCAGAAAAAAGGTAAGTTAGCTATACCTAAATAAACTTAAGGTACGTCTGTAGATAACACCTAGATAAATATAAATCTTTATATTTATTTTCTTTAAGGTTTTTTATTGGGATTTTGTTAACTAAAAGAAGTAAATTAGGCTGTTAAAAGAACCGACATACCTATAAATCTTTTTTTCTTAGGGACAATCGATCTTATACCGATTTATCACTGAGAAAAACACCTAATATAATTTTTCTTTGTGAAAACTGATTTTAAATGTATACATACATAAGCATATACATAAAGCTGTTTAAAGTTATTTTAACCTCCTTTAAAAATTTATGTGTTTCATTTTATATTCGTGTCCATTAATTTTAATAAATTTTAATATGTCATAACATGTTTGCAGACTTGTTTTGGTAGTGATTTCGTATCGGTATAAATCATGGTAATTAATTCAATTTTTATTAAAAATGGACTACCTACTTAAAGTTATTGTGCTTTTAATAGTCCGTCCATGATGTAAGTTTGGGATAGGTAGGGACCTAAATTATTTCTTTGTGGGGTACCTAGTAGCTACATACCTACCTAATAATAAAAAAATACATACATAATACATATTTACAGGTACTTACATAATAAAAAATGGATCAATTAAAAAATTTCCCCTAGTCAAAAAGAACATTTCTTTTAAATTAGGCCATTGTTTATCTTACCTTACCTAAAACTAGTATTCCTACATAGTATTCCTATGTAGGATAGTATACTTTTATTTTATAAAATACATATTTTTACTTGCGACTTTTTCCGCGTGTCTATATCCTAATAGCGACCCGCTCTCGGCTTCGATACACAAACCATCCTTTCCTTGTTTATCGCTCTTTCCAATAGTGGAAACCATTTCAAAGTCCGTTTGGTTGTTTAAAAGAAGTTAGCGGAGAAACAGCAGAGGCAGACAGCGAGTTTATTTGATAGATTTATAGACAGCGAATTTATTCAATTTACAAGCTGGAACCAACCATAAACACCTATTTTTATTGAAATCAATTGCTCGGTTTCGGAGATTAATGTGAAAGAATATCGTGACACCTGATTTTTCATATACTTATTAAGATAACGTATATTATTTGTAATTCATATTTGTTTCATAACATTTTGAATAGTTTATATTTCAACACTTAGACATTTAAATACTAGTAAATTTGCCATAATTCCCGATCAGTCCAATTTCCATGAAAATCTATAAATAAAAAAATTATGAAAACTATTTTAATACTTCCGTTTATTACCTACTGAATCTTTAAAACACTTTTCAGTCAGAATAATGACTACTGTCTATTTATCATAGAAATACTACGAAATACAAGGAACTGGCATATTTTGAACAAGTGTTACAAAAACGTGTTTTTTTTTCTCCATTTCTGCGTAAATCGGCAGTCTCTGTGGTCGGTGTGCCCCTCAATTCCTTTGACTTTGTCGAAACCGCTTCCAAACTGTACTGTTAAACCGCTACAAATAGACACCACTAATCCCTCTCCGTACAAATAACTATTAAATTTGTCGGCTTCTACAAAATGTCAATTTTAATACTCTGCCGCAACATTACCTTCGGATTATCCGTGTTTTGTGTTCGTGCTAACTTTTCGCTTGCTCCTCAAATCAAAATATTATAAACAGGGAAAAATTTCAAAATGGGACAAATATTAAAATAAAATAAAAAATCGTATAACAACTTTCATTTTCCGTTTGGTTCTCATTTATCATAGGTATATGGCAATATTATTAGTATTTTTAGATGGGTGTTAAGGGTCTTGATGATAGGTGGTTACGTTTATACACAATAGAACCAGAGGAATTAAAGTGCACTGTTAACTTGATAGACCATAGGATATCGCACAAGGTATGGATAGAGGAATTGACACTAAAGTCTTCGTGCTATGATTACTGCCGCCAGCCATAAATGCAATATGCTGTCACTACTAAAAGCCAAGTACGACTAAAAGTAGGTTAGGTATTGATAAAAAGTATCTAGGTATCGTATCTTCCTCAATAACTTTAATAGCTAAACCTGGGGCTAAGTTATAAGTTTTAAAAATCTAGCTCAATCGTAACTATTAGGTAACTCTTTTAGTACCTTTAGTACGCAAACAAGGATAAGTAATTTTATTAGTCAAGACGTTTCTAGGGTTCACTGCAATTAAATACTTTCTTCAAGTGATTATTAAGTAAAAAAAAATTGTGAACAAACAAATGTTACATAAGTAATCATTTGTGCCAGGTTTCGTGAGCATAAGAAAACTATCGCATTTAAAAAATTATAAAAAATAAAATAAAAAAGGATCGAAGTTTCATGTCAAAATTATCTATCATCAAAATTGGCACACAGGTTCAACCTTAAAATCTTAACAAACTACACATAACTTTTTTTAAGTAGCTGTTGTCCGTCGACAAAATTTCTGAACTATGACAATTGGTAACTTATTACCGGGATAATAAAGATCCAGGGCATCTTCTGTGTGCCAAGATTGATTTTAATCCTTTCAGCGATTACGATCTTTACAAGTTTAGTCATTTAGGTGTAACATTAGTAATATTTAAGTGCCTAGTAATTATAATATTAATTGTTATTATGAATATATGAGTGTAAAATTAATATCTTATTTGTAACTAGAATTTTACATATTTTCAATATAGGTAGGTAATTAACCCCACTTCTAGCGACATCTCTCGAAATATTTGCGTAACATACATTTGGATAGGTGGCTAATAGCCAAATAAATTAAAAACGACTATACATGATTTTTTTATGTAGCTACAAATAGGTATTTTTATTTTTTTATACTTTTATAAACATTGTCTATTTGTCCTAGCAGTAACCAAGTATGAGAGAATGCTGTTTCATATTTCTGTGTTTTAAAATTAGACCTTTTATAATTAATACTATATACCTACACATATTTTAGGTTAGAAATTAATTGTGAATAAATAGGTAGGTACACTGCAGATAACTTTTCCTGTCTCAAGACAGAGCAATATAGATATTCCGAGTTCAGACCCTATAATAATTATATCTAGGGTAAGGACACAGTCTATCACACAAAATAGATGAACTCTCTGAAAACTAATTTTAATTTTCACATATTCTATAAAAATAACGACAGTAAAACGTATTAAATCATCATTCTAATATTATCCATATTCCAACCTACAGACTACAGACTACAGACTATAGACTACAGGCTACACAAATAGAAAAAATATGTCCGAAAACTAAACAAGAGGTAATATATAAATCTAAATTTAAAATCATAAATAAAGGGGTCCCGCAAGGAAGTGTTTTGGGCCCGTTAATGTTTCTTATATACATAAACGACTTTCCAACGGCTACGAAGCATCATATGACACTGTTTGCTGATGACAGTACCATTTTATTTACAAAAAATAATGACATGACAAATTTAGAGTTTGATATTAATGATTCGCTTAAGTCTATTATAAAATGGCTAGAAAATAATAGTCTAAAAATAAATATTGAAAAGACCACAATAATGAATTTTAAACTTAGAAACAATATGCAAAAAAAAATTGACGTTAGATACTTAAATGAAACTGTACAGGAAACTGACATTACAAAATTCTTAGGACTACATATTGATAATAAATTGACTTGGAAAATTCACATCGATAGTGTATGTAAGAAATTAAACCAATATCCATTCGCTTTAAATAAATTGAGAAGAGTAGTGGATCAATCTGCAGTAGTTACTGCCTACCATGGCCAAGCGGCTGCAACCATAAGATATGGTGTAATTTTCTGGGGGAACTCAACGGATAATCAAAGAGTATTTAAAGCTCAGAAAAAGTGTATAAGGGCCATTTGCAATTTAAAACAAAGAGATTCATGTAAGATGCATTTCCAAAAGTTGAAAATATTGACCGTGCCTTCAGTGTTTATATTTGAATGTGTAGTGTTCATAAAAGAAAATCCCCGAATATTTAAGTTCATGGAGCGTCCACGTCATAATGATAAACTTTGTATGGTCCCTGCCAAAACTAGAATGAAGAAAATAAGTGTCATTTGTATGGCACCACACTTATATAATAAAATTCCAAAAAATATAAGAAATATCAAGAATCTGGAAACATTCAAAAGTCATTTACGTAATTTTTTGGTGGAAAAGGCATATTATTCACTTAGTCAATTTCTAAATGATGACACTATCTTAAATATATAAAAATTACTATTACTATATTACTTATTGTTAATTTTGAGATGCTTTTAAATTTGCACACCGCTTGTCGGTTGAATATGTGGACATTATCAATTTAAATTTACAACTTATGTACAACTGTATTCAGCAAATAAATTATTTTGAATTTGAATTTGAATTTGAAACCTATCTGATAGGCAGATACATGTCTTTACTTAAGTAGGTATTTTAGTTTTAATTTAAGAAGGCATTTAATTTTAATTGTTTAATTAATGAAGTTTCACTAATGTGTTTTTATATTTTAAATTGTAATAGTTAATATATTCATAAACACAAATCATCCTAAAAGATACCTATTATATACTAGAGTGAAGAGTTAGTTAAGATATAAAATTTATCATAATGGACTTATATACTTTCTAATATAAATATTAAATTATAAAGGAAAACATCGCTCTTTCGCCATAATTTAATGCCCTTAAGTGAAAGTTAAAATCCGCTTGTAGATAATAAACAAATTTATGTGCTAATTCCTCTTAATATTAAGGGCCAATAATTTTAATTTAATTTTAATTTAATCATAAAACTTTTTATTGCAATATTGTTCGAGCTTCCCATCAAACTCAAACGAGCAATATTATTTATATGCCTACATGTAACTAATCATCATAAATTGCGTTTTCAGTGCTAAATCGCTCACCGATTTTGATAAAATTTGGTATGGAATAAGCCTTAACTCTGGAAATGTAAGTCTCTGCACGTCTCTGTCTGTTTCTCCAACTTCTTCTAAACCACCGAAACGATTTTGATACGTTTTTTAGCCATGGAAATAGCTACAACGGGGTGGGTTTGTGTACATAATTTGCAGAAAAATATTCATCCATGCGAAGCCGGTTGCAGGCCGCCAGTTACCTAATCCAACAGGCTCACGTCGAAATTTGTCGGTTTATTACATAATTTTATGTTATTAGTAACATAATCACTCTTTTCTCATCATATTGTGTGGTCGATTCCTCTGATTTTAACAAAATAACAAAGATACAGAACATAGTTTTGTCGTAAAACAACATTTTTCTCCACAGCTTCCGCTATTTGAAGTGAGCAACCTGTATTTTTCAAAAGTGATTCCTCAGTTCTTACCTCCTCTCTCCCTTACCCTTTACACAATACAGAAGTCTTCACATAACTATAGATTGACAATAAATTTTATTGATTTTCAAGAAGCAGCTATTATTTCTGACATATAAATTAAAGTCATTATAGTGTTGTAACAATAAAAGACATATTAAGACCCGATTCGATTAAATAAAGTTTTTCTTGTATCACTTTTATTGGATTTTTAGGCGCGTCCAATTGGCGACAGAAACCATCAAGGTACGCCACCGTGAAATATCACGGTATGTTTTGGTGTGTGGATGAACCAACAGTAAATAAGTAATGGATGCCAGATTCCATCTTCATGACATGCACAGGAACTTCATGACTTAGTTTCTCCATCTCCTTTTCATCGTTGGACTATTAGACGAGGATAACGTACTCACCCTTACGTTTGTTGATAACAACCAATTCGTACGTAGTGCTTTGAGTTTTCTTTTATTATGCACACAGCGAAGGAAATAGGCTATTCTTCAGTATACTCATGAAGCCCGTACCGAACTCCATCTTAGACCTCATCTTCGCTTACCATCTAGTGAGATTGAGGACAATAAAAAAAATCTTCCTCAAATCCTCATCACTTCATCAGTAATGACAACGAACTTGATATACCTTGGCGTTGCCTATTTTATTAGGTGCAAATAGCCAGCATATACCATTAGCATGAAGTAGTGGCAGGGAAAGCTGCATTTTGTAGTCATTTGGGCAGCCCGTCTGGACATTAACCACCCTCTTACAGAACTACCGTTAAACAATCTGTGCTATTATGTTGGTGAGTGAGTAAGGGATGCTAGAGCCTATTTCCCTATCCCTTCCTAATCCTATCTTTAATCCTACTATGGTCGGCAGCGAATTTGCAGCATCTGTGGCGTTGCTGGTGTTATAAATAACAGTAGTCATCTACCATCAAGTGGACCGACAGAGAAGTGACGAGCTTAATAAAAAAAAATTAAAAAAAATAAACTTAAAAAACTTAAAGTAAAACCCGACGCCATACAAAAATATGGCCTTTTCATATTAAAAGATAAACATGTTTTTGAAACATAACTTTATCATCAACGTGAAACTTACAAGTGTATAATTGAAGCGATGCTCTATGGGTGAAGCCTTTCATCTGTCTGATAAAGAAGGCATCTTTATTGATTTGTGGAATGTCATTGATCTCGCGATTATTTTTACTCCAATTCTTTTCAGGTTTTGTTGTTTTGTAACCCAAGAATGAGAAATAGTATAGACAAAAGAGTTATAGTTTTTGTCTCTAATACCAAAAAGATAAACTTTTAGTGCATTTTGATTACTATTGAAAACCTATCGCGATCCCATTTCAATTTCAATTAAAATTTCATTTAAATTATTAATAAAATGTATATTTTTGTGTATTTCATATAACTGAATAATTTATGACCCATATTAACTGAACATTTTACTATACCTAGGCGCTCTCTCTACCGTTTTAGGTTTTATATAACACTAACTGTTACGGTTTAGTCTGCGTAACTTTATAAAATATAGCCTATGTTACACGTTGGTAATGTAGCTTTCTATAAGTGAAAGAATTTTTAAAGTCGGTCCACTAGTTTTTGAGTTTATTCATTACAAACAAAAATACAAATTTTGTCTTTGATTTTTCTCTTTATAATATAAGTATAAGCTAGCGACTCGCTCCTGGCTTATTATATATAATACTTTCTGCAAATTATATACACAAACTTTCTTCGTTTCTATTTATGAAAACCGTGAAAGCGGACAGCGACTTTATTTTATAATACCTACTCGTTTGTATAGAATATATAGTTTAGAGATCACTTGAAGTATTCAAGTATTGGTGGCATTATACGAATAGAGTTAGAGGTTTTTAATCGTTAAGATAACGATATAATTCGTTAATTATATGAAATAACTGTTTTATAAACATGAAATGATACCCATATTTTAAAAAAAAATGTAGGTATTTTGTAGGTATCGTTTATTTATGTAGGTACTTAAGGTAGTACTTAAGGTAAGTAGGTACGCTTTAGCAACCAAAATGATGGTTGATGAAAAGTTTTCACTTTTCACTACCTGATCAATTTTTCTTTGGATTTTAATTTAAAATCCCAAGAGATTTAAAGAGTTAGAGGTACATTTAAGATAAAAACAATCTGGTTACAGAAAAAAAATGTCAAGTTATCGAAGCGAGAAATTAAAAAGATAGGAAATAATTAAGCTGAATAATTTAAGGCTAATAAAATCTCATCGTATATAGATACGTTATTTAGCATAAAATAAAAGTATAATTTGATGTATAATAAAAACATTAAAATATTTAATTTGTTTGCATAAGAAATGAAATAAAAATTTACCTAAAGGATGAAGGAAATGCCTAAGCTACCTACTTAGTCCACAAAATATACATGTCATATTTATTACTTATATGACACACATAACCTACAGAGGTAGGTACACTTATAAGTAGTCGGTACATACCACATAAAACTATTTTAAATAAGAAATAATTGAAATTGTTATGACTGAAAATCTCGTAGGAAGTTTTCTTTGTATAATGAACTAGCAACCCACCCCCGGCTTCGCACGGATGCATCTTATATAAGTATTGTTTATTCCTTCCTTCCTCGTTTATGGCTTCTTCTATTTGTGACCACCGTATCAAAATGTGATGGGTTAGAAGTTAGCGGAAAAACAGACACTGTTTATTTTATAATATTATATGTCGTAGATATCCAATAGAAAATAGATATATATATAACTATTGCTTTATTCTTAATACCTTGTGTTTCTTTTTTATGAATTCTTCAATATGGTTCTAGTATCAATTTATTTATTACTAGCTTGTGCCCGTGACTTTGTCCGCGTTGAAAAATGTAAAATATTTAAAACCTGAGAAAATATCTGACATATTTATGTGTGCCAAATTTCATTCAAATCCATGATATATCTGTTTTTCTTGTTTAGAATTTAATAAACCAATCTACGAATAAAGTAAATTTGAATACCTACCTATACCTATACCAATCAATTCTCATTGCGGTTTCATTAAATTATTTTTAAGATCATTGAATGATTCAAATTTTTCAAATTCAAATTCAAAATAATTTATTTGCTGAATATACATAAGTTGTTGTAAATTTAAATAGATAATGTCCACGTATTCATAAAAATGTACTTATGTACATAATTAAGTACTTATAACAGTTTTATTGTGCCTTACGAGGTTAATATATCATGTGCATGATATTTAAAATTAATTTGAAGACAATATTACACATACATTCAAAACTCAACATTGCACCGTGATGATCAGTTTACTCACGTAAAAAAAATGTACTTGTGGCGCCATCTATTGTCGAGTAGATGATACTTTCAAAATTTCAATACTTTCCCAACTTAACTCGCTTGGTTATTAAAACGAAATTTAGTAACTTTTTCATATTAATATTTTTTTTTTACGTGATACGTCTATAAATTTGCTTCAATAGTGGGAGGCAAATCGGGGAATACAGTTTGATGTCAGAATGTCTATCATTAACATCCAAAATTTGATTACACCACTCAGTAGCTAAAGGATCAAAAACATTTTATATACGGTATATTCCAATTGTATGAGCGGGTTGAAATAAATATGCTTACTTTATAAGAATGTGAATGTCAAATACAATAATCCATATTCCATAAGGCCAATCATGATGTGATTTAGTTAGCTGGGCAAATCGTGATGTGCCGGCATTTCTTGATATACCGCTCTAATAACCGACATATCGTTCAAAGCATAACGTTTGACGATTTGCCCGACCATGTTTGGGCAAATCGATTTGTAGGGTGACCAAAGTACACGCAAATAAAATGGAATTTAGATAATATTTTTTTATCTAGATTAACGATCTCTTCACTTCGCAAACTCCGCAAATTTTAACGTATATTTCAATTGCCTTCTTAGGAATGTAGACTTTATTTTTAATATTATGTACCTATGGTTTCTTCCCTACCGCCATGTCCATGAGCCTTGTGCACTTCCGTTAAAATACTGACATATTCATCTACCGAGATTATGCGAACCGTGGGTTCATCAACAGAACCGAGAGAATCTTTTTGAATATTAAAAATTCTTAGCCTGAAATTACCATTATATCATATTTAGAGCTCTAGCATGAACTTAGAAAAAACAACAGACGGAATTCCATATACTAATACCTAAAGTGAAGCACCAACCAAAGACAACTTAATCACACTAATAATCATAATAGTCTGAGGAATCCCGTTGCAAGGACACCCTAGTTTTTTTATATTCTCGATAGTCTAAAAAAATCAGTTTTCAATTACTTGTGACGCCGCCATCATTATCGCACGTAAAAGACACAGCCGACAAAGCGTAAACAGCGCCAC
The DNA here is from genome assembly GCA_936446665.2 of Synanthedon andrenaeformis. Classification (NCBI taxonomy): domain Eukaryota; kingdom Metazoa; phylum Arthropoda; class Insecta; order Lepidoptera; family Sesiidae; genus Synanthedon; species Synanthedon andrenaeformis. The sequence continues at coordinate 8,136,516 of OW387777.2, read as the reverse complement.
AAGAGTCGCGAAACGGAACTACATTAAGATTTGCCCAGCCATATCTCTATATGGCCAAGTGACTAGAAGGGAAAATCGACAAATAGGTTGTCCTCATCCTTCTGCCCAACTTTATACTGGGCTCTTTCATGAAATAATCGGCCAATTCAAGAAATACCGCCACATCATGATCTGCCCACCCAGGCAGATCTCGATCGGCCTGCGACATAAATTACAATATATATTATTATGTATTCGTTGATGTTGCACAGATTGATCAAATAAGTGACAAAAATGGTATACAAAACTAATGACACACTCAATAAAATTATTAATTAAAACCTTTTCAGTAGTTTGTTAAATTTTAATTTCGTTGTTTCAGGTGAAAGTTCTGGATCATGTTCTGAAGAAGAAATAAACAATGTACTCACAGAAGAAACAAGGGAACGGCCGGTGGCGCACATGTGCCCCCGATGTCAGGAACAATTTGAAAATATACATGACTTTCTGCATCACAAGAGAATGTGTGACGAGAAAGCGTTACAAATGGGCGAGGACAGAATGCACTCCGATCCCGAAGATATGGTCGTTTCAGGGGATGAGGAAATGGACGAACCAAATAAACGACTAGAACAAGTTCGACGGCATCGACAAGATGCTGAAAACAATAATAGCCTCGAGGATGGTGAGGCAGAAGTGCCAGAGGCTGACGTACCACCGGTCGGATTGCCTTTTCCTGCTGGTCACGTTACACTAGAAGCTTTACAGAACACTAAAGTAGCTGTAGCACAATTTGCCGCAACCGCAATGGCAAACAATGCTGATAACGAAGCTGCGCTTCATGAGCTAGCAGTTTTACAGAGTACATTATTTACGCTACAACATCAACAAGTTTTTCAACTTCAATTAATACGCCAATTACAAAGCCAACTCTCCTTAACGCGACGGAAAGAAGATCATCAGAGCCCTCCGCCGAGTGAACCTGAGCCAGAGACAATCATGCCGATAGCTCCCGCTCGATCACCGTCGCCGCCATGTCCGCCACGGGAGCCCACTCCTGCCGCACCCCCTCCACCTACTAGCCAAAGCTTGCCGTCAACCCATTCTCACCTCAATCCTAAAACTGAACCAATTTCCATTCCCAAAATTCCAACCTCATCACCGCCAATGATGACCCACCCGCCATATAGTTCCATATCGTCGTCACTAGCAGCTTCAATCATTACAAACAATGATCCACCGCCATCGCTCAATGAGCCGAACACCTTAGAAATGCTTCAAAAAAGAGCACAGGAGGTACTAGATAATGCATCACAGGGTCTATTAGCAAACAACCTTGCCGACGAACTTGCATTTAGAAAATCAGGAAAGATGTCTCCATATGACGGTAAATCAGGAGGAAGAAATGAACCATTTTTTAAACATCGTTGCCGTTACTGTGGTAAAGTTTTTGGTAGTGATTCTGCACTGCAAATTCACATTCGATCGCATACGGGTGAAAGACCGTTTAAATGCAATGTCTGCGGATCCCGATTTACAACTAAAGGAAATCTCAAAGTTCATTTTCAAAGACACACTGCGAAGTTCCCGCATGTGAAAATGAATCCCAACCCAATACCAGAGCATTTGGATAAGTATCATCCACCGCTACTAGCTCAACTGTCTCCCGGTCCTATACCGGGTATGCCACCACATCCATTGCAATTTCCTCCAGGTGCGCCTGCACCGTTTCCACCGGGTTTGCCTCTGTACAGACCACCACACCACGATCTGTTGCCACCGCGCCCACTTGGTGATAAACCTCTTCCGCCTCATCCACTATTCGTAATGAGAGAAGAACAAGATGCTCCGGCTGATCTCAGTAAACCTTCTGCGCCGAGCCCTTCTCGATCTGCACCTGATGTATTTAAAACTGAGCCGCAAGATGAGGAAAGCTTACGAGAATCGAGTTTTGAAGAAGCGGATCGCATATCACCAAAACGAGAGCCCGAAGAGAATGAGACGACCCACGACGTTGAACAGGATCGATATCCTTCAACTTCTCCTTATGATGACTGCAGCATGGATTCAAAATACAGCAACGAAGACCAGATTGGAAGAGAAAGTCCACAAGTGAAGCCCGATCCAGACCAACCGGAAAATTTATCAAGTAAGAATTCATCGATATCTGGACCAATTTCAATAGCAACGGGGCTTCGTACTTATCCTACTTATCCATTATTTCCCAATTCACCACCTAGCAGTGTTTCCTCTGGTAGTTTGACTCCTTTCCATAACACGATACATAATGTTGTTGACACAGATCTGGCTCGTGACCCTTTGTTTTATAATTCAATTTTACCACGACCGGGTAGTAATGACAATTCCTGGGAGAGTTTAATAGAGATAACAAAAACTTCTGAAACAACAAAATTACAACAATTAGTAGATAATATAGACAACATAGTAACTGACCCCAATGAATGTATAGTATGTCACAGAGTTCTTTCATGTAAAAGCGCGTTACAAATGCATTACCGGACGCACACTGGTGAGCGGCCATTTCGTTGTAAACTATGTGGTCGTGCTTTTACGACTAAAGGCAATTTGAAGACACATATGGGCGTACACCGCATAAAACCCCCTTCTCAAATGTTACATCAATGTCCAGTGTGTCATAAGAAATTTACAGATCCTAGTGTTTTGCACCAGCATATACGAGTTCACACTGGTGAACGTATCAATATTCCATATGATCTAAATCGCGATGTTGATGTAAACGGTTTTCCTTTGCTAAGCCTGAGGTCAGATGTCGACTATCCTCCATTTAACCCCGTCCCTCCACCTACATTTCCCACTCCCTCCACTCCCGGCGACCGACGGGCGGACTCCCGCGGAACCGACGATGAGAGCGGCCGGGACGAGCGTGAGCCCGCTATTCGGGAGTTCGACGACTCGGATAATATGAAGGATCGTCGAACTTCGCCGCTCTCCGTCTGCGCCTCGGCGTCCGAATGCGAACTAAAAACCATCACCACAACGGCTTCCCTCCCATCGGCGACAGGTTCGGACAGCGGGCGGAGCGCACGCGCCACGCCACCGTCGCCGTCGCTGTCTTCGCTGTCGACTCCGCCGCGGCTGCCGCACCACTCGCCGCTGCCATCACCGCCCACACCGCTCGCTGCGCTCGGCGCTCTTGGAGGATCACCATTCAGCCCACTCGGACTCGCTTTTCCTCCCGCAGGTATGCGCTAGCGGGAACTTATATTTACGTCCGCCCCGGTCGCCCGCACTTCCATTCCCTTCAATTCATTCCCAACAACCTTTAACATTATTTTTGTATCATTTGAACGCTCGAATATACTTATTAAAAAACTCTAAATTGCAAATCCATCGTGGACCAAGATTTTTAATTCCTCGGTGTAATCGTGCGTTCTAAGAGAATGAGTGTTTTCAAGGAAATATCAATATAAATGGTGCTTTTTTAACGCAGTGCGCGGTAATACGACGTGTAATATCTGCTACAAGACGTTCGCGTGCAACTCTGCACTCGAAATCCACTACCGCAGTCACACCAAGGAGCGACCTTTCAAATGCACAGTTTGCGATCGCGGCTTCTCGACAAAGGTTAGTTTTTTCATACATAAAACAACTTTACTCAATTACTCTTTCACTATAATATCCAAATACCATGTCTGATGATTTTAACAGAAATGAATCAGGTGCACGATAAAATTACCCTCTTGGAAGTTATAGTTACCTACTCCGGCTACATAATGCGTAGCTAAGACAAATGAGCGTTGGCAATATGCCAATTCGTCTTATTATCTATATTAATAGTACATTATTCAAATGTAATAGAGACTTGCCTACTGCCTATAACCAAATGCATTTTATCCTTAACTATTTTTTTTTTTTTATGTATTTTTATGTTTGATTGTAGATTTTAGTCATATATGGCTAATGAAAGTTAAAAATGCTATACCCATTGCTCTTCTGTAAGACTCAATGTAACATAACATTCTTAAACAAAATTGTAATGGAACTCCACATTTTTTTTAATAATATTATTGTGAATTAAAAACGCAATAACAAATATTTTATTAAATTCAAACACAAACTTAGCTGCTAAAATTCAGTTCTATAAAGCTCTTTTATTATTTACCTTTTACATTGTTCTTATTGAGAACACAGCGTCTAAGTTAGGACAGTGACAAGCAACTCGCTTGTGCTTTGCGACAAACTTGATGCGCTGGTTTCATTTCATCCAAGTTTCTGTGCATTAATTTTGCAAACTGTAATTACAAGTCGCTAGTTGTCGCCTCCAGTTCGTATTACTTCCAACAGTTGTCTCACTACGGACATCCAAGTCTTTGCAGACTTGCACTAAACTGACGACCAACTTCGAAAACTTGTAGGCTCGTTTGTTGTGATTTAATCAAATCCATTTTGTATAAGTTACTTTAAAAATAAACAGCCAAATAAATAACAGCGATTTTTAAACCTTTACAATAATTCTTGTTAACTCTGAACGTCGCGAACTTTCTGCGCAATTTCAATAATTTCTTACCTCGACTGATAATAAGATACTTGAAGTATTGCTGCAATCGAAGAATTAATTTTAAATATTTAATAATAAACAAATGTTGTTAAAAGGATTTTTATGGCGATTCAAGTTTTATACGCAGATCGGTCAATATTTCAAGCATGTAAACCTGCGCCCGAGTCTCTCACTCCATAGCGTCGCGCCACAAAAATGATAACTCATAAAAACAACGTCACGGAAAACGATCGGAATATTAATTCATGTCGTAAAATATTTATTGCTTATAAATCCTTGAGCGTTTACCTACGCTTCTCGTCATAAAAAGATTATTTATGCCTGACAAAGTAACATATTTGTGCGTATGTCCAACGACTCTTTTCGGTTGAATTATTTAAAAATTTATAAATATTACTTATTATCATGAATAACTAATTTTCCACCAAGTTTCCGTGAATCAATTCACAGGACACGTTGAAACTTTCAAAATTTTTTCCCTACTTTTCACATTATGACCTGGCTTTTTTACTTTATAAACTACTGTCGCAACTATATTAACAAGAAATTTATATAAACAAAATAACATTTTATCTTTTGTTAGTATTATCACTTTAGCAGTAATTATAATAATTTTAAGATAAATGTTTATGGTCCTTCGAGTCAGATAATAACAAAAAGCTATCGACGAAAAACGCTACTTACCGTAGAGTAAAATCTGCGAACAGGGCCTTTACCATGAGTTTACAATGACCGCACTCGCTAGGGAGAGCTTAAAACATTTATATGAAAAACTGTCAACTGTCAATGTCATATTAACAATTTTCCATATAAATATTTCACGCTCTCGCTAGCGAGTGTGGTCATTATACCTCATGGCAGAGGTTACTGCACTAGGTGCGGTTGTAGATACTGTAGATACACATATAGGTGAATATAACGTAACTTAAACCACCAATAATGCATAAAGATCTACATACAAGCACTGACTTCAATACAAATAAATTGTTATGGCCCTGTTTGTAATTTCGATCATGAACATTCTTGCATTGCCAAAGAGAAAGTAATAAAGCTCGATATCTCACCAACTTCTCATGGAATGCCTTCGCGTAGTGTTATTGGACTTGCTAAAGTTCCACTATACATCTTTGCACTCAATTCATCAATAGGTAACATGCACATTAGACACCAATATTTGAATACCTAATCACCAGTCGACAGACTAGAAAATATTATTCAAATTGAAATCCGTTTATTATTTTATAAGAGGTAACTACTTTATCAGTGGATACTTATTAATTAAGTTTAGTAACAAATAACAAGTAGGTATTCTAACTACATTGACGTTAAAAATTGTGCGAAATTTCGATTTAGGGCTCTGGAAAATATCTTAGCTTGTGAGAAAAATTACAATGAATGTATGTACATACTAAATAAATCAGCTTTACATATTCGCTTTCCATCAATCAATTCGCATACCTGTCAGGTACGGTAAAAATTCATAAAAAATAATGTCTTACATAATATAATGCTTAGATACTTAGTTGACCCTTGCATAATTTATGTGTGCCCTTTGTAATTTGTCAAACATACTTGTAAGTTTTTTTAAGACTTAAAAGAGTGGGTACTATGGGGATCTATTTCTGGGTACTATCGTAATAGATTTTACACTAAAGGCTTATGCAACCATATAATAATAATGTATTGTAATTTAGCCATTCAAACATGCAAACTTTCGCATTTATAACATTATTACGATACTCACAACTGCTATGTTATTGCAAGGGTACTATAATTCATTAATCAAAAGGTTTTCCATTTTTGATTGTAATTCCAAAATTGACCATTTTTATACCTAGTAAGTAGATAAGCAACATGGAATGTTGTTAACACCTGAACACATTTAGATAAATACATACCTATTTACATGATGTAAAGGGAACATAGCAGAGAATGTAGGAAAACAGCGGCGCGGCCTTATCGACTGGTGCTGCTTACAAGCGCATTTAAAATTAAAATTAGTGTCACCGACACCCGTGCCGACGAAAGTTCACGCGCTAAACAATATATCGATTATTCCGATCTTGTTATATTTAGTTTATTTATTGTCTTTTGAGAGAACATATAACAATACTTAGTAGGTACCTAACTATTACAAAGAGCAACTATGAATGCGTCTTTCTTGCGTATTTTACTTGCTTTCTAAAGACTAGGTACTTTTGTGCAGCACTAAACACTTTTGAACTGAATTTCACCTATACTTACCTAGGTATATGTATTTATATTTGAAATTGGCCGTTTTTACATAATTATTTAATTTCATTATTATTATTTTTTATTTTGAGTATCTCAAATTAGATGAATTATTTATTTTTGTTCATCTCCGGCATTTTTTGTATGGCTGCGTCATTCCCTTTGGGTGACAAAATTCAACGGAGTGTATATGTGTCATACATTTGCTATGTTATTTTCGTGAACAATTATTAAATTTAATCCTGAATAGTGCAGTATTTGTTTGTATTAAATGTTAACACAAATAAATTATTTATTTATATTTTATCAAACCATTGAACTCAGATTCACGTATCAAAATATCTTTAGAATTGCTTTTCAGTTAAGTAATTTTCTACATAAAATTTGATGTTTAGTTTTCCAATTAAAACATGTACTTATTGTATTTTTGTGTCCCCATACTGTGTGTATGTGCGTGTGTGTCGCGTATATGTGTAACGTTCCGTGTGTTTGTGGTTCCAGAGCAGTGGCGGGGCTTGTCGGTGCGGGAGGCGCGCGCGCGCCTCGCGCCCGCTGCACGCCACTGCTTTGGACCTCTGGAACGCCTTCGTCTACCCGGTATGAGCGATCGACGCCTGAGCGTGGGATCTTATTCTATTAACTACGCACATTGCTTTTCAATTTATACTCGAGCACGCTGCTTTTCACTGCTCAACCCAATGGCGTAGGCAATGAACTATTGTCTTTTCTTCCACAGGGCAACATGAAGCAGCACATGTTGACGCACAAGATACGAGACATGCCGCCGACGTTTGAAAAAGGGCCGGCCGGACCGCCGGGCACTCCGCACGATGAGGGAAGGGAGCCTAGTCCCGACAGAAGGTCTTCGCCCGAGAAAATCGATCTGAAGCGATCTCCGCCCTCACATCCGCCGCCACCCATGACTCACGCTCCGCCTATCGATATGCCACCGCTGCCCAAGAGGCCGACCGGTAACTTTCCAGCTACACATGTAACACGGCTTAAAAATTTTAATCGATAATAATTGTCGACATAACCATTAATTGTTGCATTCATTCCTTATACAGTATCGAGCGGGCCGACCCACCCGCCGCCGCCCCCCGTCTCCTCTAAGCATCTGTGCGGCGTCTGTCGCAAAAACTTCTCATCGTCGTCTGCGCTGCAGATCCATATGCGCACGCATACTGGCGACAAGCCATTCCGGTGCGCCGTATGCCAGAAGGCATTTACTACTAAAGGGAACCTCAAGGTAAAAAATATTCAATACACAATAAATTAAACATATACTCGAAAGGAGCTGCCGTATGATATGCTTTTTATGAGATTGCGAAACAATGTCTACACAATTGAAGTAATATTGCTTTTTATGGCAAAAATGCGGAGTTAAATGGGTCATAATTGTTGTCGTTTACAACTAAGTGCCTATTATTGTTTATTCGATTAACCAGTTTCGGCTCTTTTTGGATTATTTTGAGTTTAAATGTGAAAAATACGTGTTAGGTGCACATGGGTACGCATATGTGGAGCGGAGGTGCGTCGAGGCGCGGTCGGCGGATGTCGTTAGAGCTGCCCCCGCGGCCTCTACACGAGCCTCACGATTTGCTGAGGCGGCCCGATCTCTTCTACCCCTATCTACCTGCACCCTTCCTCAACGGCATGCAGCAGAAGGTATGTCATCAGCATCACACAAGCGCTCAACACATTCATAAATTAGGATAGAGTAGGTACTTGTTTATTACACACAAAAAACTAATATATATATAGGGGATAGTTATATCTAAAATTCACTTTAAAATTTTAACAAAACCATTTTACCACAGCATTTAGTAGTTTTTAATTTTAAAAGTTCCACAAATTCAAACAGTGTTCAGATACGAGAGCAAAAAGATAGCTATGGTACGTTCTTTCATAACGTAATCGATAAATGGGCTACATAAAACTATATGGTTATCGATATCGACAATTCAAATATCGAACACGTGTAATATAGTCGACAAAAATGTATTAAAATTTTTCTACAAAAACTGTCCGTATTTTTAGGGTATCACGTGTATGCAAGACAGTGTCCTTTGAGCGACAGAATGATACAGTTCATTGGACTGACTCAGTATGTAAGGTCCATGAGCGAATGTGGTACTAATCTTTCTTTTTGTTTCCATCTACAGCATAAATTATGTACTTAGTTGAACACAGTTATATCAATCTTATTATAAATCAATTTGCTTCTGACTCAGATTACAAAACTTTTGTTATGTAGTCTTAGATTTCTGAGTATAAGACTGAGTTTGAAGTAATCACATTTTACTAAACCTGGTGTACAAATACATTAAGTCCAAGTTACATAAAGTGAATAAAAACATAAACCTGACTCATGAAAATAACCAACATAACTCGTAAGACTATAGGGCTGAAAATAACTGCTTCAGTTCTATGAGGTTGAAAAATCTTCAAAGATTGTGTGCCTTAATTGTTATTTTTTTCTGTTTCAGCTGAATGAAATATCAGTGATACAACAGAGTGCGGGTCAGAACGGAGTAGCCGGGAAGTTCCCGGGGCTCTTAGGGTTCGGTGCTTTCGCCGGCGCAAGACCCGGGGCCGCTTCTCCTTTGGAGAGGCCCCCTTCTTTGGAAGGCGGCGACGAGAGACAAGCGGCCGCTATGCGCGAATTGGCCGAACGCGGCCGAGAACTAGCCGAGCGATCCCGACAGCTACGCGAAGACAGCGAACAATATCGCTCCCCTGCACCACATACGTCACTACCCCCTCCTCCCACGCAACCCTCTCCCCCCGCATCTCATCACCCCCACCCCCACTCCCTCGCATCCTTACCACCACCGGCGCGCACCGAAGGCCTCACGGTCTAAATGCAGCCAAAAAACATTCCAAAATCATCGCAAGACTTTAAAACCGGACGTGGATGTGAATCTCAGTGTTAATATTGTACAAAGGAACATTATATATCCATCTTTGGCTAGGTGATCGTCGAGTGACTGATAAGTTGAATTAGTACGAGCGATCATCAGTAATAGCGTGAGTGACAACTGTAGTATTTAATTTAACGAATTGTTATTCCATGTGTTACGATATGACTAGTATTATTTGTAAGTAAGTTGTATGTAGATGCGTGAGTAACGGGCTGGGGCAATTCGGAGGCTCTCATCGCGAGTCCCGCGTTTATGACATTTCTCTGTGATAGTGCACATTTGCTGATTGTATCTTAAATATTATTTACAATTCGGTATATCACCGTTTCGAGTGCGCGGCTGCAATCAAATGTGCTATGACATGAAAAATATATTATAAATTATCCCAAAAATTAATTAGATCATATATCTATATCTTATACTTGTAAATAAAATGTATATAAGTAGTATAAAAGTATAAAAATAAAAGTAAATATTAAGTAGTTAATAAGTAAAAAATTTTATTGAAAATTTACACCATCGCAACTAGAGTGCGTTATGCATGATTTTGTCAACCACATTCCAATGTACATATATTTCAAACGTACAGGAGGGATTTACATGTAAAAAATATTGAATACACGAAGTATTGTAATGCTTCATTACATTATATCTTACGATACCTCCTTAAGCGATATCCTACAGCGCAAAGCTAATATTACATAAATTATTAAAATGCCTCTTAAATTGCCTATGCATTGCCACGCGAATATTTTCGATGTACATTCATTTAAAGAGGGGTTTACTGACGTATTCATATCATGTAAATTATTAAAAAAATATTTGCATTTGAGGTCTACATAGTTATAAGTAAGTAGAGTCATAGCTATTAATTGTATTGCTTTAGAATACTTCGACATATCCTTGTAAATGTGAGTGACTGGCATTATGAAAAAATGTAATATGAAACTAATAATTTCTGGGAATAATATTAGATGTTAAGCGAATACACATTTATGGATGCACCCTAAGCAGACTGGCCCAAAATATTGTAGTCTTTTATTGTCCGTATGATATACTAAAAATATTATTTCCAAAATGGCATTTTTTTACATTTGCTCGTGGCACACTCCACTTAGGGCACACTTAATAAAAAAAATCGTTTTCGAATTTTAAATTTCGAATTAGGCTAACATCTGAGTGTAATCGTTCCACGCAAGTGTTTGATAGTTTTGTTTTCTAACACATCTTTTGTTGAGCCAAAATTATTGTATATTTTTACAATATCTAAATACATGTGTGAATGTTTGTAACTTTGATTAAACATAAGTCAGTTATAGAGTGCTTCAATGAGTGTCATGAAAATTCTGTTTTGTTTTATTAGGTCTATTAACTAAAAATTTCTAGAACAAACAGTTACGCACTCAACAGAATTAGAGCCGGCGCTGACTGACGGTATTTATGGCACGGCAAGGCATGCTTCGGCACGTCCTGGCATCCCAAAACACGCAACCGTGTCGTGCCGAAAACAGACGTTATTTTTCAATCAACCATTAAGCTTAGCATAGCGATATTCCAAAGTCGGTTATACTTATTCATAATTTGTCAAATTGCTTAATTAGGATTTGCCGCGGCATGCCACAGAATGCCACGGCATACCACGACGTGCCGAAGCATGCCACGGCAACACGTGGCATGGCGCGGAACGCTACGGTCTCTTGGTATTGAAGTAAAGGAGTGTGTGCTAAAATCATAGCAATATAAGGTTAAAAATAAACGGTCTTACCACAAAAACATTAAACACACTTTAAACAGGCGTTGAACGCGTGTTTAAATAAAGCTTTACTACAAAACAGTATAGGCATTATTTAGGGTTAGACAATGCTTAAGCATTGTTTAAATTTAAACACCACCAGATGCTAGTTTAACGAGTGTCTATCTAGTTAGGAAAAATCCCTTTGCAGTGCCGTGTCGTGCCATACCGTCAGTCATCACTGGCCCTTAAACTTGTGATTGTTTTTTCATTTTTTCAAATAGCTCAACGCATACTGGTGCTCTATAACTTTCTTACTGTTACTCTATGGTTTCTACTGAATTATTTATTAAAAGTACGAATCATGCATGCACTCTTAGGGTAAACAGCGCTAGTGCGGCAGTAGGCCCCACACGACGGTTTAGTTGCCTAGAATAATCCTCATAGCACCTACAACTTAATAATTTCAAGTTGCAAATAGCTATATGTGTAGTGTTAGTCACAAAATATGATGTGTCATGTCATGTCAGTATAAATAATCACTGTAAATTATTAAATGTTTATGTAAATGTCCAAAAAGTATTCAAATTATTTAAAAAACTATTATATCAATAATACTTTTTTTTCTTTTTGTTCTCCTTCACCTTGGATCCTTTATTTATTAGTTTATTACACATTACATTCTTTTTATACAAATATCGTTGAGCTTATTCTGAAAAAAAAAATGCGTTATTCCAATTCAGGTAACTACAGTCAAGTCATTTTAATAGGTAACATTTGACAATTTTAGGTACTGCTACCATCTGTTCTAGGAACCCAAATATTATTCAATTAAACAGTATAACATTTTTTTAAAAATCACTAAGTAATCCACTTATTTATTTTTGAGATAAAATTTATAATTTTAAATAACGCCATCTGTTGTCCAGGCGTAAAATGCAAAGCTTTTGTTATTGTCTATTCTACGTCAACCAGCGAACTGTTAAGGCAACAATCTTTTTTAGTCTTAAATAACGCCATCCGTTGGAAATACGCAGAACATAACAAATAATTCCAAATTAAAAAAATATATCACAAAATAACAAGATGTTTAAACGTTAAGTAATTATGATACATATTTTGTTTCTAAAGAAGTATTACTTATTCTATAAATAAATGAAAACTGCAAAATTAAAACACAATTTTAGTTATCACTTTTATTTATCATAATATTAGTATAACTGTGGGCTAAAGGCTAGGTAGAGAGTAGTACAGAACTTTTAAAAGTTAGAAATTGATGACGCTGGCGAGTTTCTTGACGCGGTTGAGAAGCAGATCGCCCTCGCGAATGGTTGCTTGGTACAGCTGAGAGCGGTCAGCGTCCGCACCGCGGCCGGCGCCCGTCACCACGCATCCCGCCACCGCGTCGATGCGGCACTGGAGGCGCCCGGCCGTCGTGAACCTACATACCACATACCATCAATCACCACTCGCTCAACACATCATCAGCATTCAGGCTGAATCGATAGATAAATTACTCAACGTGTTCCAAAAATCCTACGAATATTATAATTGGCCAAGTTTGTGAGGATGGATGGATTTATTGCTCTTTAAGTAAAAATTACCAAACTATAAAATACTAATAATAAATTATAAACTAAAACCCGACTTTCTATTGAGCCCAAATACGCTATATCTGTAAGTTGCTGAGGACTTGATGCTGGAGCATCAGGTCAATGTTACCATGACATGGAAATACCACCAAAGTAACCAAATCTCACATCCATTGAACCTGGGGAACTTAATTAAATCCCTTCGTTAACTAGGAAATGGGCTGATGTTCCTCAAACGCCTGAACAGATCTTCTTAAAATATAGCTATGAACAATCCCGATCATGTCAGCTTTTAAACAAAAAAACCGAATCAAAATCGATCCATATGTTTGGGAGCTACGATACACACTAAACTTTAATATTCCATTTTTGTGTCGAGCTTTAAAAACTACAAGTTCTTTAGAAAACAGAAGCACATACGTGGATATCTCTTCCTCTACAAATTCTCTGGTGACACCGAACGTTTGCGCGATGTTGTCGAGGCTGAGTGAGCGATACGCACGCAACAGTTGCACGTAGGCCTTGATGCGAGCCTCGCGGATGTAATGCTGGTAATGAGGACGGAACACTGGATCCACGCATATTTGTGTCTCCACCTGAATAAAGAAACAGATTATCATTGCATTTTACTCTCTTAAGAGCGTTACAGGATCAGAATCAGAAATTTATGAATCCCGGCGGATCATAATGCCATGACGTGTTTAGTTTGCAGATAAGTAAGATATTAACGTCATATTATTTGTAGTTTTATAATCTAGTAAATGGCTGAAAAATATTTTAAAATATTGAGATAATTTTCTCATTAGATCAGTTTTTAAAGAGCCCTTTTTTGAAACTAGCGGTCGACAGTCTACGCAGAAGCGAGATATTAGTAAAATTATATGCGACAAACTTATAGAAATATTGATTTTCAAAAATTCATAAACATATGATTTCTGTAAATTTTCATTCAATAAAAGTATAATCAAGTGTCACTTAGTAATTTTCCATGATATTAAACGTGTTATTTTAGGATCAAATTTGAGATATTTCTGTTTTTTCTTGGACCTAGTAGTATGTAAAGTCATTAATGTTCTAAAAGATTGTGTTATAATTTTTTTAATAACTTTTATATTTATCTGCGTAGGCTGTCGACCGCTAGTTTAAAAAAAGGGCTGTTTAAAAATGTTCTAATGAAAATTCACTTTAAAATATTTTTCAGCTATTTACTAGATTATACAACTACAAATAATATGACGTTAATATCTTATCGGCAAACTAAAACATCTGAAACTACTGAAATCATAAATTTTGACTCCAGCGTGATTCTAATTGATGAATGCTCTTAACAGGTCGTACTTAGCACTGACCACATACATTATAGAGCTTTCTGACCTTTTAGGCTACGGCCAAACTACAAAGAAACTCCCTTAGTACTAAGAACCAAGTTACTCATTTAGTGACTGATCCTAGTGATGAGACATATTGCATGCTATCGTATTGGTCACACTGCAAGTAACGTGCCAACGTAAGTGCCTGATTAATCAACAAGCGAGTGGGATAAGCATGGAGATTTTAATCAATAGTAATTTCTTTGAGAGTGACATATTTGTTCTAACACACCAAAAGATGGCGCGAAAGTAAATTGTATGTCACCAAGCTAAGCGATTGTAGGTATGTGACCATTTGCATCTTATACACAAGTTTAGTGTAAACTCAGCTCTAAACTTGGCACGAGTGCATGCAGCCACCACTACCTTAAAAAGAAAAATATATGTACCCATGCAAGGCTCTTCATGAAGTCAGCGTAGCGGCATTCATGAAGAGATTCAACGAGCTCCCGCAGTTCAGGGAAGCGAGATCGCAAGGCTTGTACGGCCGCTCCTTGCCTTCTCAGTGCCGCTTGCAAGGCATGACGCTCAAGCGCCAAAGCACACGCTAGGACACAATACTGGATAATTGTACCTGAAACATTGCACACATTATAAAACTCTGGTTTAACAATCATTACTTTATCCTAGACCAGTTGCGCCCGCGACTTCATCCGCATTGACCTCGATAGTCTGCATTGATAATAGTTTGTAGTTTATCTGTGCCTTAAAATTGCCTTGTGTTACCTATACCATATTGTAAGTTTTTTGTTAGAGCTGTTGGTGTACCTTTTAGTAAATAAATAAATAAAAAATATAACACCTGAGAAAATATCTGACCTCTTTGTTGTCAGCGTCGACCAATGTTTTACATTTCTAGCTAGACGATCCCTTGAGAACCTAACATTTATCAGGATAAAAAGTACCCTATACAATAAACTAATATATGCAATCTAACTACCTACTAATATAACTAATTTATCCAAGTAATAAAATCTATGTACAGTCAGCGTCAGAAGTAGATGAGCATCTGAAGTAGGCAAATAATTGTTGGCATTTAATTTTTCATTAACATCTACGCAACAACAGATTTCAAATTTATGTGAGCTTCTATGAATTCAAATATATCTAAACACTCATATGTCATATATTTCATTACAAAGGGAAAGTCTTCTTATTTATACAATCCGATCGCCAAAAGTATCTAAGCACTAAAATGTTCAATTATATCTCAACACTTTTTGGAATAACCTTTCAACTCTTTGTATTAAGGTTCATATTTAGTTAATAATCGCCTACTTACATTGTCTTTCATAATACGCTTGAATGACATCAGCACACATCAGTGAGGAATTATTTTCAACCGAATTCAAAAAAGGAAGAGGTTCTCAATTTGACTATAATTCTGAATTGATTTTGATGATTCTTTTTACTTAAGTCGTACTTCAGAGGTAGTCCCATATAAATATTATCGAAATAGATTTAGCGCTTTTTGAAAAAAAAAATCAAAACAAATACGACTTTAATATTATTCTACCTTCAATCTATATTTTAACTGTCATTACCTATAGTCATCACAGAAACATTAGCCAAAAACAAAGGATATTTGTATGTACATATTTGTAAGGAGCCAACATGATACTACCAGTCGAATGTCATTATTTTCTGTACAACCTTATTTTCATAATTAGGTATACAACTAAGTTGCCAGATCGATTGTCACTTGTCAAATTACCCGTATCTAAGTATTTAAATATAATTGGAAATTAGCTGCAAAAGGGATAGAGATTTTTCAAATTTCGAATGGCATGAGGGCCATTCAAAAAATCTCTATCCTTAATGCTAGTGTAGTTGGCAGCGCACTTGCGGCACCTGTGACGTTGCTTGTGTTATAGGCGACGGTAGCCACCTACCATAAAGTGGACCGTTAGCATGTCTACCATTCCAAAAACAGTAAAGTTTTGTCAATTTTAGTTCAGTAATTAAGAATTAATAAACTATTACACTTATTTTTAAAATTTTTAGTATAAATATATTTAGATACTATTGATCACCAACACACGTCCTAAAACAAAGCACGAGGGCCATTCGAAATTTGAAAAATCTTTCGCTCATAACTTCTCAATTACATTTAGATACATCTCACAACTTAGGTAATTATGAAAATATGATCGTATAGAAAATAATGACATTCGACTGTTTAGATATTTTTGACGCGTTGAATGTTCACATTAATTAGAGTACTTTGGAGTGTAGATATAATCGGTCTTCAAAGTGTGTAGTGTTATTTGAGTACCTAGACAGATCCGATATATCTGATGCTGACTGTACCAAATTTCATCCAAATCCATTAAGCTAGTTTTTGTGTGAAACAGTAACAAACATCCATCCTCACAAACTTTCGCACTAATAATATTAAAATGATTTACTTTACAAACAGCTTGAGTGACCAAAATAAATATGTACATAATTCTTACCGAAATCAACCAACTCATAAGACTCAAAAGTGGAGACACAATCAATAAACAATTCCGCCGCATGATTGTAATCCCTAACAGCCAGGCAATAAATAGCTTCATAAGCCTTCAGTTTGTTTCTGGACCGCCAATCACCACCCTTGTCTACCAGTTCATGAGCCTGTAAATAGTTGATAATAATACTTACTTTAAAGTATAACAGTATACCTGCAAACATGGCGTAACAATAGGGTGGCTGAATTTATTTATTATTTATTTTATTTATTTATTTAGAGATGAGTTTCTTGGCCAGCATCTAGCCATGTAGCGAAGATGAGGCCATCCCATAGGTGGGAGCAGAATGGGCAAAACTGAGTCAATAGTCAAGTGGGAGCTTCATAGCCCGTGAATACAAGAGGACAAAAGGCCCCAACTGATAAATTTGATATGGGCCACAGACAGTATAGTTATGCCCCTGCCTGCTTTTTTTTCATTAGCACTATGTATGTGTCATGGCCAGATCATAGAATTTATCACTTCATGAAATTGCCATATCATTGAATAACCAGCGTTTAACGACGTGGCCAGCTAAAACTGGCCATATCATTAATGTAGGGTATCCATGATATCAAGGTTTAATAAAAAATTCAAATAAAGAAGGAATCTATAGAAAAAAACAGCGGCACTCCATATTAGCTCAGAGTTGTAGCAGACCCTTACAATATATATATATATATACAAGGGAGGAAATATGACCAATTATACAAGAGATGTTTTGTCAAATTTAAAATGTTGGTACCTTGTTAATAGCTATCCCCATGTCCTTAACATTACATCCATGAAAGTATGCAATTCTAAACAGAGCAAACATAGCATCCAATCTTCTATTGGTTGTTAAAGTGGCATCCTCATATTTAGTCGTAGCTAGTACAGTTGCTGTCTCTTTATCCCCAATTGAACATAAGTAATCAAGTCTGTAAAAAATTAACACAGTTATTTAGATATAGGTGCAAATAAATTAAAATAATCTTGAAGACTGCCATTACCTTGTCACACAAAGCTGTTGTATACCATAATTTATTAATGACTAATACAGTTCAGTTTACAGAAACAAATAAAAGATTTTATTACCTGTCTTGCCATACAGGTGTTTCTGAGTCGTCCTCCTTAAACTTGGCGAGCCTACTTTCATTTTCCTTTGCCATTTGGGTATGCAATTGTTTATCAAACGACCAGCCCAGTTCTGTACACACTTCCTTATAGTAAGGAGCCATGTTACCAGCCTTTATACCTTGTAGCAGTTGTTGTTTGAGTTCTGCATCATTTTTGAACTCGGGTAGAGCGAGTTTGAATTTGATGCCAGCCAGAGCCATATATTCCGGAGTTTTGCCCTCAGCAGTAAGCTCCATTGTTACTTAAAAATGCCGAATATAAAAATACAAAATAACTATTACGAGGAAGGATAATTAAAATGACTGCACTCAACAATTAATTAGAAATTATCACAAGTCACAGTCACAAACGTTACCACATCAACTTTATCGAGTAATGCAAATGCAAAAATTTCATGTCATGTCATGATCACAAATCACAATAAAATTAAAAGTTAAAAGAAAAGAAGTATAGCCATAGAACACATAACACACACAGACTATAGGTAAAGGTATCGAAGACGTTATACCTAAAATGGACACTGTCATAATCGGTCTATAGCAAATTATGCTCAATTTTGTTGACATAAGGTTTAAGTTTCTGTACAAGCTAGAAAAGGGAAAAACGAGCCGAGGCTCGAAATGGAAAGTGTGTCCTTGTCTTTTGAGTATTAATCGTTGATTATTTTTTTATCTAATACAGTGTAAGTGACCATAACATATTCTACAATCTAAGCGCCTTAGTGTAATAACCACTTAAGTGCACAATCTTGTTTATATTAGGTATAATCACAAACTAAATAGTTGATAGTATAATGTCTTTGATTTAACATGTCTATTGGTTTATATTAGTTGTTATATTGTTATATTGCGTTATATTTCCTGGTGTATGTCTGTCTATATGTCTCAATGACTAAATAAATAATATGTCTTGTCACTAGCGTTAGCGTACTAGTTAGTCTGTTCTTGTCACAGAATCAAGGAACATATATACTCTCTAGTCTCTCTAGCGAGAGCTCAGAATTGGTTACTTTGGTTGGTTCACTTATATATTTTTTAAAAACCTAGTTACCTGCTATGTATGTATTGTAAAAAAAGTGCGAATTGAGAATTGAAAACAGTGAATTTTCATTTATTGTTATACATCAATTAAACACAATTTCAATCGTAATTATAATGTGCACAATATTACGCGATCTATGGCGACGTTCTGTATTATAAATTTCATTCATTTGTCAATAAAAACAAACAGAATTTAGGACTTCATTAAACGGTCATATCTGGAAATATAGTTATTGAAAGAAATATTAACAACTACCCGAAATGAATAAACAAAATTTAGATGAACTTGTGGACAAAAATCAATTCATTAAATTGGTTCCATCGCTGGAAGATTCTTTACAACAATTTGGCTTGGATGTTAACTTGGACGAAAATTCTAAATTATGGTTATACCAATTGTTCGAAACGTGGAATACTTGGAAAAAAAGTTTGACTGTTGTGAATCACATTGAATTATTTTTTAATTCGATACCTGATCCATATAGAGTGGCACTCGTTTTTGTTATTAAATGTCAAGAATTCAAAGATTGTAAGCCCAAATCCCTACCGTTTTGCATAATAGAAACTTTACAAAAATGGTCAAAAACAACGCACAGTGTTCCCGAAGATGGTCTAAAGTTACCTGCTTTCCATATAGCTACAAAACAACGAAACCAAAGTTTCTTGAATTTGGTTGTAAAGACTTATAATATTTTTACCATGAAAGAAGTGATTTTGCCAATGGTTAAAGATCATATTAACAATGATAACTGTAAACAGGCCATCCAAATAGTTACAGCAATGCAGTTGTTTGATGATATACCCGTAAAGGATATACTGTTTCCATTAGTTCTACAGGACAAATTGAATATGATTGATGAATATTTGTCACAATGTCCCACACAAGTACAATCATTTTTGTTTTTCTTAGACACATTACTTGATAAAAAATTTAATGTACGCGAATACGCTCAAGAGTATATTGAAGAGAATAAAATAAGCAATATCAAGTATGAAAAAATTCATTACAAACCATTGGGAAAACTAACGGCCCGATTGTGCAATAAATTTAAAATTCCCATTGAGACATGTAAAAATCTCAGCAAAAATCGGACTACAAGTGGACTCAGATATTTAATACATCAGAAGTATTCTGAACACAACCTAAGTTCATCAGTATGGGATGATCTAGTGAAAGATTCGCTAAGACAAAATTCAGATTCAGCAGAAGAATTTGTCGAAACATTAGCCGATTATGACAAAAAGGAAGCCCTTAAATGGGCACAATATTTGAATCTGCCTAAAGATGGCTTACCTTTGATGCTGAAGGAATTTATGGAATCATCTACTCAGAGTCAAACACCGCAAATAGTGGAAGAAGAAGAGAATTGGGATTCTGAACAGCTTGAAAAACCCCAAGAATATTTTAAATTGCAATTAACTGATGATCAAATAATAATGATTGATAGTGGAAAGAAATTTAATGATCTTATATCTACAATTGCAAAATGTAGCATTGCAAGTGTAGATTGTGAATGGAAGCCATCTTTTTTAAATGGACAATCAAATGTTGCTATACTTCAAGTGGCCACTAGAAATTGTGTTTATCTCATTGATACTCTTTTGTTAAATGTAGAGGAATATACAAGTTTATGGCACTTGTTTTATAAAAAGGTTTTAGATAATCCTGAAATTATTAAATTGGGTTTTGGTCTTGAACAGGATCTGAAAGAAATTAAGGCCTCAATAATTGGTCTAAACAATATAAAAATCAAAGGTGAAGGTCTCTTGGATTTGCATCTGTTGTGGAATTCTCTTATTCATAATGGAATGATTGTATCTAATAACGGTTTTGGAGGCAGCAGTCTAAATACTTTGGTCCAAATATGTTTCGGTTTACCCCTTGCCAAGTTGGAGCAATGTTCAAACTGGGAACTTAGACCACTACGCAAATCTCAAATACAATATGCTGCATTGGATGCATATGTTCTATTAAATCTTTATGATTTTATTCAAAAACTATGTGCCGAGCAAGGAATTAACTTTGAGGAAATAAGTAATGATGTGATGTTAGATAGGAAAAACAAATCCTCAAAGAAATCCACTGTTGCTGAACAGCTCCTAGTTAACTTGACCCAACGCAATCCATCAGACCTGAAATTCTTAGTTGAACCTGCCTTATCTCACCTGATGTCATATTTAAGATATTGTGGCATAGACACAACTGTGATGACAACATCAATGTTATGGGATGATGTAATTAATTTAGCTATATCTGAAGATCGTTATATTATATTGTCCAAGTTAAAATACACTCCTACTGTTAACTACCCCCAAAGTTCTATATTAAGTGTTGGCAAGGGTACTGTGAAAGAACAATTGTACATAATTTTACATTGTTATAATATTAATGTTAAGCCAAATAATGTGTTTAGTAGATGTTTAAGATGTAATGATAATCAACTTAAGCAGTTGCCTCCAAATGAAGTTTCTAACATTTGTAAAGAATATCAATCCTCATCAGTGAGAAGTGCACCTAATCTTAACTATGATTGTAATTATAATGATGATGATGACAATTACAATGACTTTTTGGATGAGGATTATTGCGACGAACTAAGTCCACCGATTGGTGCAGTAATTAATAAACCAGTTGTTAAAACCAGCAAGGGCTCAGAGATAGAAATAAGTAACGTTGAAAATCTTTCATTGTCTAATAAACCTGCTACACTATGTGAATTATGTGGTAAGATGTATTGGGATGAAGATATTGAATTTAAAACGGCAGAAAGTTTGATTTCTAACTTAATAAAATTGAAAATTAAATGAAACTAGTTATTGTTTATGTTGACATTAAATAAAGTAAGTAAATGACTCCACAGCTCAGTAATTTTTTTAAATGTGCTGTGCTTTGGTTAATACTGACAGGAAGTTGTGACTTGGTAATAAAAACTATAGGTATTATGTAATTATACTAACACAAAGACAGGTACAAATACACATAGGGAAAAAATAGTTTGTGAGTTTTAGGTGCCTATTAATTTTCTACGAGGGTCGGTCAAAAAGTTCGCGGAATGGCAAGGAAAGAAAATGAAATTAAGACCAAAATTATTTTTCCGTTTCAGTATACTTCCGATCCGTCAAATAATTTGTTTAAGCCATCTAAAAAAAAATGTTTTGTCGAGGACTTTAAATAGACCGAAATCGCCGACATCTCATCTTCATTGTTTGTAAACTTTTTTCCTCAATTCTTTTTTCATTTTCGGGAACAAATAACAATCTGACTGGGTCAAATCTGGACTATAAGGCAGGTGGTTTAAAGTTCCGAAACCACACTTGCGTAGGGCAGCCATCGCACGTTGCCGTGCAAAAGCAACACACCACGAGTCATTTTCCCCTTCTTTTCTCCTTGATGGCATCTTTTAGCTTTTTGAGTAAGCTGGCGTAGTATTTTCCGGTGATGTTGACCCTCTTTTCTTTGTAGTAGACCAATAAAATACCCTCAAAATCCCAAAAAATCGTGGCCATGATCTTTCCGGCCGATTATTATAATTCATGCCATTTATCAATCATGGTTTTGCCAAGGCAAGAGTTCCCGTAAGCAGATAACATCTCTTCCATTATGATCTGCGGCGTTTTTCCCTGTTTGGTGAGGAACTTTATGACAGCGCGAAACTCAATTTTTTTGTATAGTCGACATTTTCTTCCCAATTGACTTGTTGACTTGGCGATAACTAAAACACATGTGACCAGATTTAGCCAAAACTTTTTATTTATAGTAAAGTTGTTATCATTAGTCCTAGGTATACGAAAAAATTCCTCTTTCTAACCCTTTCATTCCGCGAACTTTTTGACCCACCCTCGTATGTGATAGGTATAGTGACATTATAGATATTGTACCTCATATCTAAAGTGTGATACAATACTATTGTTTATGCTTAGTATCACACTTAGATGAACATTCTTCATGTAAGGTACTAAGAAATCTATATTAACTACATGCCCTTTTCCATTTAATTAAGTTTTTATTTGTAGTAACTACTTCATAAATAAATTTATTACCATTAGTGTAACCCGTAATACACAGATCTTTCTTTTAATTTTTACTTTCTTATATTATAGTTAATCTTTTTTAAGGTTCGGACTCCACCAAAGTGGAGATGTGCATTGGTTGAGTCGTATCAGTTCATAGATATTTTAAATACCTTACGTGATAAGTGATGTATATTATTTTATATTAGTTAAGATAAACATTAATAGAAGGCAATTTGCTGTCCCACTTTTTATCGTTTTTTTATTTTTATCTTCTACTTTTTTTGTTATTCATACGTTTTTCTTGTTAAAATTTAACAATGTTAAAAGTTAAAATACCTACCACCAGTTTAAATTTTTACTATAGGGGACTCGGGACAATTGTTTGAAATATATATGTTGTAATCAAGTAGGTGGTGCCTACATTTATCCTTTGTTAGATATTATTTTATGACTGTAATACTTAGTACTGACAATATTCAAAGAAGAAAACAAATTTTGCAATAATACCCTTTAATAAATACATTTGTATACTTATTTCAAGTTTCTCTTATGTTAAGTTTGTCTTAATGAGTTGATGATTAATGTTTAACTAGTTTTGTAAGCAATATACAAAATGACTTGTAAATTAGAAGTACACATTATATTTGCATTTCTCTTTAAAGTGTTTTACTTCATTTTCATCCAAATCATTATTCTGCAGATGTAGCTCTTCCAATTCCAAAATTGGAAAACCTTTTAATGTGGTCAGATTGTTCTTATTTAATCGTAAAACCTGAAATTAAAATAAACAAGCTAAAATTAAAATTATAAGCTAACCCCCATTTTCTATTGAGCCCAAACACGCTAGAAGTTGCTTGAGCATCAAATGTCATGGAAATACCACTGAAGTAACAGTACACCAAATTTCACTTCAATTGAACCTGTGGAAGTTAGTGAAATCCCTTCGACAACTAGGAAATAGGCTGACGATCTTCAATCATCATTAACTACAGCTAAGAACTATTTAGATCACGACAGCAAAAATAAATCAAAAACGCAAAAACGGGGTGTTTTTGCGTCAGGCGTTAAAAAGCTTTAGCCCTTGCTTCCGTTGTGGAAATTTTATTTCCATGTGAGGTTGAGATGAAATTCTCACAATCAAGCTTTTAATATCAAGTTAAGTTCCCTTAACTTATTAAACATGAATTTCCATGCGACTAAAACTGAATCACTTTAATGTTAGGTCGGCAGACAGGCTGACGACGGTCCACTTGATGGTAGGTGGCTACCGTCGCCTATAACACAAGTAACTCCATTGGTGCTACAAGTTTGCTGCCGGCTATAGTAGGATTAAGGATATTTAGGAACAAATAGTTATTAATTCACATCCGATTTCAGTTAGTTACAATATGTACAAGAAATCAACGATTACCTTGCAATGTTGAAGCACCACTAACGAAGGTAGCACTTTCGATGTTAAATTCTGATTTGACAAATCAACAATATCGCAGTAACTGTAATACTGCAAATGAGGTAGACTCGTTATTTTCTCTTGAAATAATATTTTAAATTCATCAATGTCTCCCTTGCAATCTTTGGATAACTGCTCTTCCATGTTCCATTTTGTCATGAGATCGTCGTAGTACCCGGCCCGTAGTGAATCGATTTTTCTCAATGTTTGCAAATTCTGAATTGTTTCTTTGTGATATAATTTGGCGTCAATACAATGTAAAAACACTGTTGTTGTGAGTAAAGTCCCTGTAAGAAAAAATATTTAATTAAGTACACTTTGACTAATATCAAATCTATTTATACAAAATACTTATTCCATTCTATTTTGATAATTGAAGCTACAGTTTTGAAACTGATCAAAATATAATCAATGTGGGATAGTGAATTTACACCTATAATAACTTTCTATGATCTAATAATATAGAACTTAATGATTTAGCAACTATGTATGATTAGTAACAAATAAAAGACTACATACACTTATTATCCGGTTCCATAGACAAAAGTTGGCGACAAGCTTCGAGTTGTTGCTTCAATTCCTCAACCACAGATTGAGAATAGTTCGCTTGAAACTCTATTTCACTTCTTCCTGTATATTTAACACTATTAACATTATTTACACATTGTAACATTTGTTTTTCTCCACTGTTTGATTCATATTCAACCTGAAAAAGTTTTAACAAATTTCATTATTTTTGAACCACTAATAGTTAGATTAGTGTTAGATAAGAACCTAGGTTAGGTTTTGTAACTGTATATGTACAGGGTGGTAATTTGTGACGGGTCAGTTAAGGCAGACAGAGCTATCTAAACCATTATAGCTAGAACAGAACACATTTAGAAGACTATCTATAATTTTAATAGTTATTACAATCGGCATTTATAGATTTTGGAAAAATAATAAACTTTCACGTTTTGTTTTTATGGCCTCAATTGATTCTGTAACATAAGGATACATTGTCCCTATGAGACCAATTGAAGTTACAAGTACTAGAATCATCAAAAATCGAATAAAACTACTACCATACATTTATTACAGAATGACATTGACAAATAGGTTCAAAAAAAATTTTTTTTTAATTGAAAAAGAAGGCAATCTACAATGCGTCTCATAATCCACTTGTCAGTAAACAAGGAGAATAAAATGCTTGTATTATAATTTAAATTAAGAACTCACCGTAATGTTCAAATTGTCCTTTATAGATTCGCTATGTTTATAAATCCATAAAATGTCATATTGATTGTCAGAACAGGAAATCCAATCCCCACTTATTGGGACGTTATTTATCACTAACTGCACTTTACTTTTAACGAAATCATAAGGCACGTGTTGGCTGAAGGCCACAGTCGTTTTTAAAGGTGTTACCGTACAAACCGCTACATTTAAACTTTTTTTCACAGCACCTGAAAAATTAAGAATATTTATTATTTTTTACTTCACATTATTACACATAGGACATTCCAAAAAAAGAAAATTACATAGAAATAATACATAATATGATGCCCTGTCATTTGATACCTATACATTTGATTTAAATATAATAAAATTCATCTGCACTTTGAACTCTACTATAGGTCGCGCGGTGGTTTAAGATCGCTCGGCGAAACTAGTGGGGGTAATCGGCGCATGTGTACAATCGCGAACAATGCCCGCGCGCATGCCCCTTCTACTTATGCCGAGCGATCTTAAAACACCGCGCGACCTATAACTGGCTGTTAGATGTTTGATTCACATCATCTATTGATTATTTCAGAACTAAATTTTGATTAAATTTAAGATAAAACATAATTCAGATAAAATTTTCGATATATTTATTACACAAGAACATATTACCAGAAGAAAAAATATCATAATATATTAGATAAACCATGCATAAAAATCAACACGCGGTCTATGAAATAGATATTTCTAATTTCTTTTAAATTATTTTTAAGTTTTCGCTCAATTGTGTAAGCAACATAAATATAATAAAGCCTAGGAAATGAGGAAACAAGAAGCTATTTAAATAAATATTTTGGTGCAGAGGTTTCCTAGTGACAACTAAAAAACTCAGTTACAGCAAAGACCAACAACTCAACAGTCTGGCGGCAGTAACCACCCCGTTACAGAAAACCACCGTGAAATAACAACAAGTGTGTTGTTGTGCTTCGGTGAGTGAGTAAGGTATGCCAGAGGCCATGTAGCATAAAGGATAATAATTGGGATGGGATAGGGAAATGGGCTCTGGCAGAAAGAAAGTCTTTGTCCGTAAAGGAAACATTGAATCATACTTTGTTGCTAGGACACCATTTCACTTTTAAATTAAGTAACATGTATTAGTAAGTTATTTTGTGAAATATGGACGATAATATGACTTTCAAATTGTAATAATAAATATAAATATTGACCTAATAACCATCTTTGGTAGAACCAAGCGCTTGTATCATCTGGATCCGTAAACGCTGCACTCTGTACAATTTTTAGTTCATGTTTATGCTTATTATCTTCTATCGGTCGACCTCCTGTAATAATTAATACAAATGAAAATTTAATATTATTTAGTATTGTTTACATAATAATATTACAATATTATTATCTTTTTGTGCTTACCTTCCAAATCAGGGTATAATTCGACAAGCATTTTACTTCTATAATGCCAAGCCGAATAATTTGAGAAATTCTCGTAAATTTTCTCTGTTGTAAAATCAAATTCATCATTGAGTGAGGGTTTGCATTGAGCCACTATAAATCTTCTATAATCCCATGTATGAACTGAAATTATATAGAAATAAATTTTATTCCTATAAATGAATCCAATTTAATTGTTTTCTTTGAATTATTGGAACTTAAACGCAACTCTAGTGTAATATGCTATTTCTGTAGAGAGTGGTTATTGCCATAAAATGGGGGCTGCCCAGCCTTTGATTGTGTATCATAGTGTGCCCTGCATTAACATTACAATAAAACTAATTAACTGATTTTTAAAATTTCGTTCACCTATCCTATTGAAAGCTACATTATCAGCAAGTAACACATCTCTACGAAAATTACAATAATGTAACCCAAGGGATCAAAAATTCGCCTGTAAAAGTCAATTTTGTTCAAATTAATCAATTAAATATGGATAAGAAAGATGATGACAATGATATTAATATGCATACATATTGAAGGAATACAGTAAAGGACTTAGGGTCACTTTGATCGAAAAAAAAAAAGTACTGTTTCCGAAAGATCATTTAAAAATGGCAATAGTATAACAGCAAGGAAGATGTCAGGCTCTATACCTATTACTCATATTATATCGTATTTTGTCAGGTGTTACATTTTTTTAAATTTTCTAAGCACCAGCTAGTCTAAACTTCTATTCTATACTAATATTATAAAGCTAGAAGATTTGTATGTAATGAATAAACTCAAAAACTACTGGGCCTATTTTAAAAATTCCTTCACCTATAGAAAGCTACATCATCAGCGAGTAACATAGGATATATTTTATAAAGTTACGCTGACGAAGTCGCGTCCAACAGCTAATAAAAAATAAAACAACAATGTATTGATTGAGTAACCACGAATAGAAACCAACATTGATACTAACAATTTCTCTCATCCAATTTAAGGTATATATCACATAAATTCAGTTCCTTCTTCCAATCAGGATCAGTTCTTGTGATCAACACCCATTCTCTCTGATGCCATGCGCAGTATGATTTTGGATTTATCTTTAAACAATATTCAGTTAAAGTCAATTCCTCATCATACAGTTTCGATTTATTTTCTTCACTTTCAATAGTGTCTCTGAAAAGAAAAATTTTCAAAACTACAATTTCTTTAAAAGGAAAAGTTCCTTGTAATAAATTTTCAAAGATGGATAAACCACAAAACTGATTTTGATGAAATTTAGTCAAGGACTGTGAAGTATAGTCAGTTTAATAATACAATTTATTAATTATTATATAAAATAATAAAGGAATAAACAAAAGCAAATCTATTTCTTCACAAATAATTGTTTTTTTTTTTTGTAAATATTTACTCCTAGACAAAAATTTTGTTTACATTTATATTTTAATACAATAATTTAATTAATATTGCAGTGTTTAATAACTCTTTATAATGAAAAACTCCCAACGAAACAACAAAAACTCCCTATAACATAGTAATTCACACAAATTGATTAGTTTAACTCAAAACCCATACATTAATAATACGCTCTTTATAGTGTTGATTTTTCACATCCTAAAATACCTTCCACAAATCTGCTCATAGTTCCAGGACTGATCGCATGATACAAATTTAAAAAAAAATTACATTGGTTTTGACAGAAGACTGTTTTAATAATATATTTTTTATTTCAAAATTCCTACAGAAACGGGAAAAAACGAGCCACAGCAAAGAGTAGCCTTGTTCAGCTAGTATTTTTATAAACAGATTGGTACCCACCTCAAAGAATTTAAAACTTCTCTTCTAATGTTCCACAAAGTATAAATATCTGGATTTGAAACTAAAACTTTACCAGTGATTTCCAGCATTTCATTATCCAACTCTTTTTCCTTTCTCTGAAAATTAACCGGTTTGAAATAATGATAATGATAACAACAAATCATTAACTATTAAATTTAAACTAGTTATGTACGTTTTTCCAGTAATTAAGCATAAAGAAAAAGTGAAAATATTACTATTGTACAAACTCACTTTGTCATTTATTTTCTTCATGACATGTTTAAAAACTTTTAATTTCTCTTGCCTCTCCTTTTCTTTTCTCGCTTTTTCTTCTTCTGATGTACGAACTTTTACTCTTCCATGCTGTAAAAAAATATTATCAATATAAATTATTAATATTTTTAGTATGACAATTTAATTGTAGCTTACAAAATGATGTGTATACCATTTTAAAGACGAAAAATTTAAATCAACCAATTAGATTGTGAAAAATGTGATGTGCAATTAATTCAATGAATGAAACTAATGAATCACACCACAGATTTATTATGTTATTATTATAAAGAATCAGTCAAACAAAATATGTAAAGGCTCGAGTGCACGTTGGTCCAACGCAATCGCCCAGCGCGTTCACGTAGTGATTATATACTCTTTGGCGCGTTCAGCCAACGTGTACTGAAAACGTAGTGATTATATACTCTTTGGTGTACTGGGCCGGCCGTTTTGAGTGTATTTGTTGGTAATTGGCGTTTGCGGCCAACACTGGCCGACGGCGACGCACACATCAAAGAAAATTGGCGCAAGCTGCAAACAGCGATCACACGTTGGCCAAGTGTTCAGTTCATAGTTACGCGTCAGAGTAGATTGTAGTATCGCGCTTAATAATTAACAATTATTGTTTCACTAACATGGCGTCATGGAGTAATGAGGAAATATTTACGTTCATTGATTATTACCACAATGAATCCGTTATATGGATTTTTAAAATCCATATATTGTATGGTCGTCCGACCATCAATACTAATAATAAATCTGTAAGGGTCGGTCATGGAGTAAGTTACTTTGTTTTCAGAGATATCGTGTTTATAGGCTCTATACACATGATACTGAAACTAAATTGACGATTTTTAGAATTTTTTTCTGTATGTATGTATGTATGTATGTATGTATGTATGTATGTATGTATGTATGTATGTATGTTCCTCCATAACTCTAAAACGAATTAACTGATTTTTATGAAACTTGGTAGATAAACATTTGGAGGTACGGGACACAGGATTGACTAATTAATATTTTTCAACGCGGACGAAGTCGTTGGCACCAGCTAGTGCGTAAATAAAATTTGAAAGCGCTGTACAGGTATATTGCAGCGGCCGCAATCGCCCTAACGTCCACTTCATCTAGCGACCATCGCAGAATGAAATACACCCAACGCGTGAACAGCACCACGAAAATTTGCCGAACGCGCTCGGCGAATGGGTTGCACCAACGTGTACTAGAGCCTTAATAAGTGAGCACAGTAAAGTTGTAGTGATTATAATTGTACTCTTTGCACAGTTGAAATGAGACTGAGTGACTGAGAGTGAGTTGGTATGCCATTGAGTATACTAAACTCCTTTCCATTCGATGGAGTAATTTGACATTTCCTGGGTTGCAGGTTTTTTGACCATACAAAAATAGTGATGTGACCAACTTAATTGTTTAAATTATATTTTATGCAGTTCGTTCTATTATAACTCGCAATGATTTTCGATTATTATAATTTTTATGATGAGAATATTTTTATAGCTGACATAAAATTATCACCAAATAATTTGGTGATATTGCTATGGATTTCATTATACTACTATTTTTTATTTATTTGACTTCACATATTGTTAAATCGGATTTAACATGTAGCGACCACGACTTGTAACTAGATGGCGCTAATATGAAAACGTACACGCGAACGTTTCTTTCATTGTGTCTTTTTATATATTTTAAATGTTTATTTAATAAATAGATTGCTTTGAGAGAGATCACTTTCTAGCGATTTACCTATTGTATTCCCTGCGTTTTATTTGCATTTTAAACCTGGGATCGATTGGTGATTTTTGGGTGCAAGTTTGTACACATATAAATTGTGAATTGTTTTTTTATTCATTCAAAATCGACTTGGTCATTAGTAATCCTGCTTTAAACGAAATTCAGACCTTAAAATAACAATAATACGAATATTAAATACTTAAATAACACAATATCAAAAATATTGTTACCGTAAAATATAACTATTTAAGTAAAACCGATATTAGTACCTACAGCACTACGAAAAACACGCTGGCAACCTTATTTTAAAATTTGGCATTAGGACCTGTCAAATTACTCCATCGAATTATGAAACGGATTATATATTTTTTAGATCTTGTCGACAATGTAAACAAACACTTGTCTTGTCATGGAGACTAACACTAGGAGGCCCAACTCTATACATGAGAAAGTGTCCATCAAATACGCTCAATTGGGCAGCGCTGTAGTAGAATTGGGGGGCGTGGGGCTCTAGTAGAATTTTATTTACGGTGGTTTCATGAACTACGAAACCAACCAATCATATCAAACACCAATGCTACCATTAGCGCCATTAAATAGTGGTTCATAGGTCATATGAACCACTATTTAATGCTTTTAGCTTGCCACTTTTTCAGTTTAACACCCATGTAAGTTGGTTCTCCTTACCTAGTCTCCATGGTCTAATGATAATGAGAATATATATTATAGTGTTCTGTGTAGTACTGAGAACACATGTTTAGGTTAGGCTTTGAAACAATTATTTAATATAATACGTAATTTATAATTTTTTACTAAAAATGCATGTTAGGTTAAAGTTTAAGCAATGAATTATCAAATAATAGACATTATTTTGCTCTACTTATACTTTTTGACAAATTTGCGAAATGGCAACAACACATACATACATACACAATTACACACACATTGAATTGAATCGTGCAGTGTTGATAAAACGACTTTTTTGCATATTATATTGAATCTTAGTTTTCCGTGAGTTACTTAAACAATAGAATGAATAATGCACCACAGTTTTCCTTACGGTGGAATAATTATGTTGCCCACGTCACGGAATCGTTCAACGCTCTACGTTTCGAGAACGATTTGGTGGATGTCACTCTATGTTGCGATGGTGGTAAAATAAAAGCCCACAGAATGTTGTTATCGGCCTGTAGTAATTACTTCCGACAAATATTTAAAGAGAATCCCTGCCAACACCCTGTGATCATTTTTAGAAACGTAAAATTTGAGGACCTTAATGCAATCATAAACTTCATGTATCACGGTGAAGTCAACATTTTTCAGGAACAATTGGAATCGTTCCTTATAACTGCCGAATTGTTAGAAGTTAAAGGTTTAACCGATAGTGTGGAGGATGAATCGTCTAGAAACCAATCTTTAACAAGTGAGCATACTTCACTTGATTTGAGCTCGAGGTCTAATATTAAAGTATTATTAGAAGAAGTACCTGTACAGTCAGATGAACCTATTAACTTAGCTACTATGCAAACTGCCAGAGATGAAAACATTCCTCAAACAAGTACGTTAACAAGCTTTTCAAACCAAGAAGAGGTTAGTGATCAACCAGAGACAAGAACGGATGAAACTGTGATTACAAAACTGAAAGGAAATCCTAGTGATGAAATGCAAATAGACATCCAGTCAACTTCAGCAGAAGAATTGCCTGAAAAAAATAGTTCGGGTCAGTATAATATATTATCAGATAAATTTTTTTTTTTCATAAATTATGATTACAATAGTTATCTAATAGCAATTTAGATAAGCAAAATTATGAATTCTTTTGTTTCAGAGTCTGAATTAGCAAAGTTTCGTTGCCAATTGTGCCCAAAAGGATTTAAGCACCCCACTTCTTTGACACTTCATAAGGATTCACATGCTGGAAAAACTCAATGCCCAGTGTGCCATAGATCTTTTTCAAGATCCTATGACATGAGAAGCCACTTACAAAGAATACACCAAGGAAAGCAATTGACTATAAAAGAAATCAGATATAAGACCTCTAATGATAATCTGTCACTTAAGCAATTTACTCATAATATATAAACAGTACCATGTATATAAAGTCATATAGTTTCAGATGCAGTAATATCACTTGGCCATTTACAAGAAATGTACAAAAAAGTACATTTCTTGTATTTGTTCTTGTTTTTGTTGCTTTTCTTTATAAAGCACGAGTAAACTATTATCAATTTGTAGTTAAAAAGCTCAAATATGAAAAATTTGGTTGGATGTACTTTTATCTTTATTAAATTGATATTGATAAATTTTCAATTAGGGATGTCATTGTTTAGTCATAATGGTTCACTCCAGCTTTGCACAGATCCAATTTTATGTAAACAAATCTTCATTTATCACTGTTTCAATTAGTGAAAACTGTATCAATAACTGTTTCATAGTTAAGAAGGGACAGGCAGATATGATGTGAGCAGCTACATTGTTTAATATTATTTATAATTATGTATATATAGAAGATAGGGATAACCACTGATAATGATAATAAAGTTTACATCATTTAATTCAGTACTAAGAAGTAGCTACACATCCATATGAAATTACACATTTACAATAAATAAGGATGTAAACTATGCATGCTCTGAAATATTATTTTTATTTGCAAAGATCACTCACTATACTCTTAATTGTTTTTGGAGTTATTTTCACACAAAGAAGCAAAATTATCTAGATCAGGAATTTTCAAGAGGTTAGGTTTTTCTGACGAATGTTATAAGTTTATAAGTTTTATTTATAAGTTTTTATACCTACCTAAGTGCTTCATTGATCTTTCTTACATAGCTATGAATTAATGTTGATGTTCTTGTAACTAAAAGTCTGGATACTGTTAAGTTTGCTAGTAATAAAAATTGCTTTTGAATGTTTCTTTTATATTGATGATATTGCTGTTTCGAGAAGAGACTGAAATATTAAATAACACAAGACAATTGACTACAATCGATGTTTGCTTAATGTTAAAAAATATGGATATTGCTGCCTTTGAAATTATATGATTCAAAATATATTTATTATTATTTGCATATATTTCATGCCTTGTAAAGACTGCACATGGTGCAAAAGTGAATATATAGTTCACTGATGATTATCTTTCAAATTGTCTGTTGTATTTTATGACTTCAAATTGTCACAAATTAAACTTGCTCATCGCCTTAAGCTTTGGCTATTTTTATACTAGTCTATTTTTATTATTAATGTTTAATAAATATTGTTTCTATAAATTTCATCTAATTATTTTTACCTTTAAAAAAATATTAATTGCATTATTTCACCAGAACAACAGGTAATCGACATTTATTTAGAACATAATATCCATGTAAGAAAGTGATATCTCATTTTATTATAACATCGTGGCGCCACCTTCTAAAAAGCCTTTATAAACCGCAATATTTAGAGATTCAGTTGAATAGTTTTCAAGCACCTTAATTTCTTAGAATTCTTACCATCCACGTTATCGTAAATTCTTAGTATTAATTGGAAGCAGTGTAATCATCTTTCTTTAGACATTATAAAACAAAGTCCCCCGCCGCGTCTGTCTGTATGGGTTTGACCAAGCCATTCTACTTAGCTTTTTACCACATTCGCTATTCGTCGCTTCGCTATGACCTCAAAAACTATTGAACGGATTTTCATAAGGGTTTCACTAATGGAAAGAGCGTTAAACGAGGAAGTATTTTATATATAATTTGCAGAAAAAAATTGCACCCGTGCGAAGCCGGGAGCAGGTCGATCGCAGCAATAACAAACGAAAATTAATCAAGAATTTTCTTTTATAATTTGTATTCAGTAGGTATAAAAGAAATACCTATAGCTGCTGCCCCTATAGTGGCGCCACAATCGAAAAGTTTGAGCACCAGTTGCAATATCCATGCATCGCAAATAAATACTGTTTTTTAAGCTCGCAGAAGTTGGAAGAGCTGTATTGCAGTATTGCCCAAGCTTGCAGGTGTACTTTGATGATAAGTTCACCAGTATTCCCTAAGTGATAACATAATTATGTTATAGAAGGCTGATCAAAAGGTTTAAAAAGCTTAATTTAAAGTTTAGTATAAACTTAATTTTTAAATTAAGTTTTATACTTGCGGCGATAAATTATGAAGTTATTGGTGGCTAATCGCATTGTTCACGACAGTTCACGATGAGTGCATATTAATTTAAATTAACGAAAATGCAACAAACATATACGATGAACGATTAAATAAGAAATTATTAATGAAAATAATTAAGATCCTATCCGCAACCGCGAATATGAGCTTTCAAAAACGTTCATCCGAAACACTTAATAATAAACGATTAGCATTTTTGCGAATATTTTTTGCGGTATTTTTCAGGCCTTTTTGAATTCTTTTGGTACGCGACTTCACATTATATAAAAAAAAATAACACCCGAAAAAAAAATGAGCAATAATTTATTCAATCTAATGCTGTAAACAATTTTGCCAGGCGATCAATTTTTATTTTTACTCGTATGTACCAGACACAGTTATAGGTAATATTAATATAGTAGGGATAAATTTTCGTGGTACATCTGTAGTAGGTAAAGAGATTAAATACTCAAATAATTAGAAGAACCACCTGATAGGCATACGAGTTGCTGTAGCGGTTTGTTTATGTCGCGGCAGATTGGAAAAGGGGAAGTGCAGCTTCAGAGGGGTTAGAAGCTCGCCGTAGCCGGGAGCCGGGACAAGGGTGTCCCGTGTCCGGGTGGGGGCGGAGGGCGAATGGCGTTCGATACTCGCGCGCGCCGCGAACACTGGCTACTTTAGTTTGCGTCGCTCCGTCAGTCGCGTTTTGACGCCGGTTGTGTTCGTGCTTTGTATCGTTTACTGACTGACACACTGTTCGTCAAACACTACGATATCGAAGTTTCATTGAATGAAGTACGTACCGGTTTTATTTTACAAAAGTTAATTAAAACATCTATTTCTTTTTATAATTCGTTAGTGTATTTAAAAAAAAAGGATATATTAAAAAATTTATTCATGCTGAAATTTATTGATTTGTTTACATTTTGTTTTGGAGGCGTGCTTTCGGTTCGAAAAAGAAATAATGGCGAGATATCCACTTTTATTATATATTTATATTTGTTAATTTGAATTGATAACGCAACGTAATTCACGATCTTTTTCAATTTATTTGATCATGTTGAGTGATAATTTTGGATGTTTTTTGAGACGTGTGCCTAGTTGAAGTAAAGTATGTCGTGTTTAAATGTGCATCTGAAGGCGAATTCCGCAAATTGTCGGGGAAAATTGTGCGCTTTTATCCGGTAAAATGGAAGTGTGAATATTTGATGGTGTCTCGTGAACGGTCTCGCGTATAGAGTTGAATTTGGCTCGCAGATCGGTGCGCGACGGCGCGCCGGGGGTATTGATCGGCGGCGGCGGGTAGCGAGACGCCGGCGTCGCCGCCCGCCGCCGCCTAAATAAAGCTTCTGCATGTGTGCGCCGCTGCGTTGTGCCGCCCGCCCTACAATCATACGGCTGATCCGTCATGTGCTAACCTTCTTACACATTACACTAAAATGATCTTTACACACCTTATACCTCAATGACCATTGAGATTACCTCTTATTTACACAAACACATCAATCATAGTCTGTAATAGTCATATTTACAGAGAAAAAATCATGTCTTCACACATTTAGTTTAAATATATTGACACCTGAATACAGTTTAAATCGATATCGGAGATTATCGATAAAATCTCTTTAAGTAAGGCCCGTGTTAACCTTCCCAATAACAAATTATCTAATTCAATGTCTGGTGTACAGTGTGGATTTTACTTTTCCAGGTATGAAATGGTGGAATAAGTGACTAGTACAGTGAAAATGGCGCGTACTGTGGTGGCGAGTGGTACGCTACTCTTCGCCCTCAGTTTGGTGCTGCATACGAGTGCTCTCACCGTTCTACCACACGACGTTCGCCCTGGACATGCTGTGCAACAGTTCGCTGGCAACCATTCGCGATATACTCTCCTCGACCCTGATTATGCATCATTTTTTGCTTTACTGGAGAATGGACTCCTAATGACCACCGCTGATCTAGGACCTTTACTGAACCGACCGTTAAACCTCGCCGTTTTGGAGCAAACGCCCTACAGCAGTTCAGCGCACACGATTCATCTTTTAGTAGTAGACCGTCGACGCATGCTCCATTTTCCTACTGCGAGTGGTCTGCAAGGGGAAATAAACGAAAATTCTCCGGCGGGATCGGCCGTAGACCTTCCACCCATACGAGCCACAGCTCTACAAGACGTGGGCCCTATAGCTTACAAAATAATAAAAGGGAATGAAGATTCTGTGTTTGCTTTACGCGATAAAACAAACGCTAATAAAGAAAGAAATTTTGATGTTAAATCGGTAATAACAGAAGGAGACGTAGAAATAATAGCTACACGGCCTTTAGACACAGAAGAGAAAAAGTCATATGACTTAATTATTCAGGCCACTGATATACACGGAACTAGTAAAGCAAATCTTCCTGTAAGAGTAGATGTGTCAAACGAAAACGATCATGCGCCTATATTTGAGCAAGAGATATATTATTTTGCTGTTAACGGCACTCCGAATCAGAATGGCCCTAATGGTACTGTGTATTGGCAACGGTTTTCCACAATCGGACAAATTCATGCATACGACGCTGATGGTGATCGAATATATTATTCACTGATGACTCCAACAAACTTGGCTGTGATCGTTCCGCAAACTGGAGAACTTATATTAGCCGGTGAACCGAATGGCCACGAATCTGAACTGAGAGTGATCGCTCACGATACTGGTTCACCTCCTCGCAAGAGTCAGCCGGCAAGTGTTTTTCTCGAATTCGTGATTCGCGATCGTAAAGATTTACCAGCACTCCATCGCGACAAGCGACGCGTTACTCGTGCTGTAAGACCGACAAAACGTATCGAGTTTACAGAAGCTGACGGCGAAGTCGAAGGACGTTCTGTTTTCACGTTAGAAAAAGAAACTGATCGGGAAACGTTTAAAATTCGCGATGAAAATCCGTGGGTTACAGTTGAACCAAGTGGTGTAGTGAAAGTTAAAAAGAAGTGGGACTACGAGGAGTTGGGACCGGAGAAGACGATCGACTTCTGGGTCACCATAACCAACGCCGGAAATGGAGGTCAGTTCTCTTTTTTATTCATAGGAAACGATACTACATAGTACATATCGTCGTTATTAAAGCAAAATCTATATGCTATATGCACTTTTTTGAGATTCCAACATTTTGACCTTATATTAGTTCACTGCCTTATCTATCGTATAAAAAACTGCGAAGTGCTTATGAGCACTATTAATTCTTAATAATTAATTAACTCTTAATAAAATATTCTATGTGCAGCAACTAGAGTCTGTTATGTGCACAATTTACTCTATTACTATTAAAATTTTATGTTTAAAGACAAATAAGTACTTATAAAAACCCTCAATTTCAAATAAAATACTTCTTTTTTTAAACAAAACCATGTAAAATTTTTCAGGATTTTTTTTAATTAATATTTCCAAAGTATCTACAATATATTTTCTTAAATAGCAGATTTTGGTTTGAAAAAAGGAATTTTCACTGGATAGTAAGTAATATGACAACCAACACTTTTACTTTTAACACAATATTAGTTAACACCTTAAATACAACATTAATATTTATAACCATTATATTTAAGTTTATTGTGATTTGAGTTCAGTTTTGAACATAAATTGTCAAGTATAAAAAGCGTAGTACATAAATAATTTTAAAGATACATATATTTTCTCATGGTAATGATGGATCTCGTGTTTATTACTTAAAAAACTTAAAACACCACAAAGCCACGGCGTACTGTGTAACAAATTGTTCTATCAATTTTTTTACTAAACTATTGTCGAGGTGTATATTTTTTATACGCTTATCCTTTTATAATTTTAACGTCTCCATCAAGGGTGAATTGAGATAATGATAGGGAGCGCTGGGCGTTGGAATATGAGGGAATTGTAGGGTCATCATTCTCGTTTTAATAACTTTTTTTTCTTATTTCTGTTAATACTTCATATTGATAGTGAAAGTATTTCAAGTGTAACAAATACGAACTAATTAAATGTTACGGAACACTAGTATGACCAAATAAGTTAATTGAAAATGTATTCGCGTATGATTGAAATAATTTAAAGTCCTATTCGTTCTGTGCTTATAATAATAGGTAGACAGGTTAAAGTGAATCGGGGTGACTACGTGTAGTGGGAAAACGTAGTGTTATGGATTACAATAGGAGCAATAGGTAGTATTTAGAATATTTTAATTCGATTGTAAACCAACGCACCTGTAGGCGAATCGAATGGCTTATTGGTGCATGTCATTCTGTCGACAAGTCTCGCACCCGGTCACGAGTCACGAGGACGATCCCACTTCACACCACGATCATGACAATTAGAATATTTCATTTCAACTTTATGACTAGACCGACTAGACGCCTAGGCGTATTTGAGAGTTAGATACAAATAAGTCATAATATTCTTACAGTTAATGCGGTTATTACACTATTCAATATGCAGAAAATCTAACTAGGAAATCGGAAGGTGTAATCGCAGTTAGAACTACTACTTACTACTAAGGTTCCTAACTGTTCCTAAATTGATTTACTACAAATTGAATAGTGTAATAACGGTTTAATATAATATCCCATTTCCATTTGTAATAGTGAATCTGTATACTGAAAGAAAATTTTCAAATAGTTATGAACATATTGACAACATATGAACAACAAATTGAACAAACAGTTTTAATATAAGTATAGGTAGTAGGTTATAATAATTTATCATACATCGATATCTGATGGTTTCACCTGCGTCAAATTCGATTCTTGTCGTGTGTCTGACTTGACCCCGAACCACCATTGTTGCCTGCTTTTCTTAATTCATTTATTACAATCTTCCTTCAGTTCTTTAGTTTTTTTTTAAAATATGAAGCAACACTAGTTATTTTTAGTTTATATTTCTTTACTTTTCCTTACATTTTATCTCATTTTGACCTTACTTCGGTTAATCTTTTAATAATATACGTCTTCAAAAATATTAAGTACATTTAAAAAGCTGCCGGGTCAACTAGTAAAAATAAAAGAAGATACTCAAAGTACATTACAAGTATATTAACATTCATGAACATTCTCTATCGAAACATTTTATACTTAACTGCATAGACAATGAAATTACTTGCACGTGTTTTCAAACAAATATGTGCGATCCTAATGACATTCATCAGTCACACCCGGGGGACTGATGTCCATCAGAAATCAGCAGTAGCACGAGCATTGCTGGCGCGCGTGGAATTCTCATTATCTACAATTGTACTAGAGCGGAGTGGAAACGACAGGTTGCGACCACCGTGCACAATGCGTGGATAATCGGAGACCTGTCGCACGGCCCCTACTTCTCTTGTCTCCGACTATACAAACCGTGACCACAAATTTCTGTTACATGTTTAATAAATTTGGAATTGTTTTTATAAACAACCAGCGCCAAGATTAAGTTTTTTAAGGTATTTTTTTATGTCAGTCGTGAGACAGACTGACGGTCCCCACATGAGGGTAGGTGACTACCGTCGCCTAAGTAAGTAACTTCACAGGTGCTTCACGTCCGTGGCTGACCATTACAGTAGGATTAAGAATAAGTGATTTGGAAGGGATAGGGAAATGGGCTCTTGCATCTCTTATTTACTTACCGATCTAAATCCGATCTACCGATAATCTCAAAAATGGCTTAACCGATTTGAATGCGGTTTTAACTGATATATTGTAGTAAGCTTTCTGTAACATTTAATGTTTGTTTCATTCCAATCGGTTTACCAACAAACAAGTTATACCGAATGCCGAAATACCAAGTGTGCCTACGAAAACCGCGTGTTCGAAGTTGCGCGCACAGCTAGTAACATAATTATAGATAACCTATATCTATATGGAATAATGTAGGGTACCTTTCAAATAGTGAATTTGTTTTGAAATAGGTGAAATGGTTCCGAGGATTACCCTTCACACATAAAAAACATATAAAATCCGCTTTCTCTTTTTATTATAATAATATAAATGTATTGAACCAAAAATATTATCACTGTAGTCACAGATGAAATAAGAGTTACTATCGTAACAGATGCGTCACTCCCATACAAAAGCTAAAATACCTACGCTATATTAGCCTACAAAAGACGCTGCAAGAAGAAACGTACTCTACGGACGCGCGCCGAGAATCGAGATGCCCGCGTACACAGCGCGATTACGTCATCGAGCGAAAACGTTAGGGTTGTACAAAATCTACAAAGAACATGCTGTAGTTAATGGTAAGGGAGCCCATGATGCTAAATGTGGAGTCACTCGAGCGTCCTGGGGACCTATTTAATTTTGAAGATTAGATGGTAGTAAAAAAAAAGGTTATATGATGTTTTGCTTTTCAGGGGTGGGGTGAGCGTCTACAGGCGTTCAAAATTTTGTAGACGCTGTATTAAAAAAATCCTCCATATAATCGTCATATTAAGAATCAGCACCATCAGGAATTCAGGCTGATCCACCTGTATGAAAATCTGACGCGCTCGAGTATTACAAAATGGCAATCGCCAAAAATATTTTTTGCATTTTCAAAAAGCTGTCACGAGCTTGCGTTACATCCGAATCGTCTGTATTTCAAATGGGAGCTTAGCTTGTGTTCACTTAACATCCCCTCTGAAAATCTGACGCGCTCGAGTTGTATTTAAATTTTTACCTTTGAGTATTAAACCAACCGGAGACGCCACTGCCAGGCGTTCCCCTCTGCCTTGGTACAAGACCGGCGGTCATACGGGTTTTATAAAACTAGTTTCCGCGCTACGCGTGCCATTCTATAAGTGACTACGCTCGCGGAACGACGTCAACTAAAAATGCCGAATTGCAGCGTGTTTTCGTGTAAAAAGAGATCAGAATCATCTAGTGTTCAAAAGGATAACGTTACTTTCCATCTGTAAGTATTATTTTATATAAATATTATCAAATAATGCCCAAAATTTCCAAATATCCAAAAAATATTATTAGTCCAAAAGTGTTGCCGTGTTATTGTACAAGATCTAATTCTGCATAATTTTAAAAGTTGAATGAACCAACATTTAATAAAAATTTTGTAATAGTTAATAATACCATTTAGTACTGCAAATCCGTAATCAATTTAGAATAGATTTACTTTTTTAATTTATTATTATTTACTTTTTTAATAATTTTTCACTGTCCATTTTTATTGTAAGATATTTACCGTAAGTGTCAGAATATTCAACTTATCAGAGAGATAATAATAAACTGAAGTCGTGACTTATTGCGAAAATAGAAACTAGGCAGTTTTTATATAAATACATTGGCAACACTGCAGTAAAGTTAGTGCTGGGTCAGAACAAAAACAAATATCGATATCGATGTGTTATTCTGGATATTATTTAGATTATCCGTATTAAATAAGTATCATGAAACTGTTAAGTTTTTCAGTTTCTGCTGGTTGGAGAAACATGTCAGTCAGTCAAGTTTATTTGTCTTCATATTATTAGGATACCCTTGAGTTTAAGAATTAACTATACTGTATTTACATCATAATGACATCAATCAAAAGTTCTGCCTTAACCATAAGGGAAAGGCTGAATTAAAAAAAAAATGTTTTGACTTTGTCATAATGATTGGAAGATTTCATCGACAATGAAATATCGATAGTGTCAAGCACTACCATTGTTTACTTAAAAATGACGTCATCTCATATACGGACAGGTAGTCAACTGTGTGAGAATGGATATGTGTGCGTAAAGTTTATGCTAGTGTTTAATAATATGGTCGTGTGCGTGCGTAGCGACGAGATCGAGAAATGCGTTAGTGTTAACAGTTTTTGTGTGAGATGCCTCGTCCCCCGCGCAGAAAGTGACAGACTTCTTTGCTTAGAATTTATTGCGCGTGGCGTCTCCGGTTGGTTTAATACTCAAAGATTTTTACCCATACCAACCCCACCAACCAAACCGGCAGATTAATATATATCCGTTATCGGAGAGACGTAGGGAATATACGTTAGCAATATCTGACGCGCTCGAGTAAATCCCAAAATCCCCTCTTGGGCTCCCCTACTATAACTAATCTATATAGAAATCAGATCAGAATTATTTGTTGCCTTTGGTATGTACCAACTGCGCGAATGTCAATTATAATGGGTTTACTTATCTTTCTTTGGTTCGTGTCAATCTTTTTGGAACATCTATAAATCGTGATACAGTTGACTGTTTTCTTGTGTTATCTTAAAAAAATCGAAAACAGTGTAGTTTAATTACAAAAGTTTTGAACTTACGATGGCGCGCCGTAGTGGGTGGGCGAGCCTTTAGGCGCTCGCGCC
This sequence comes from Synanthedon andrenaeformis, assembly GCA_936446665.2. NCBI lineage: Eukaryota > Metazoa > Arthropoda > Insecta > Lepidoptera > Sesiidae > Synanthedon > Synanthedon andrenaeformis. Next base: position 8,093,146 of record OW387777.2, on the reverse strand, counting down.
GACTTCGACATGAAATCCCATCCCCGCACCCCGCTCAAGGAATCTATCATTATCATTATTGCTTGTAGCACACTGGGAATTGGTATTATTCTTTATTTCTCAATACATACAAACGCTATTTGCGCCTGTCCGTTTATTCGTTTAGTTAAAAATATTATCATTCTTTAAAAAGAAGTATTTCTTCCTCTGTAAGGAATACGTTTTTAATATACGTATGTAAGAATATACATTATACATATGTATATTAAATATAATAGTAATAAAATTGATAATTAGTGCAGTCAATTTGTTATTTTATAATGGAGTTTCGGTCATTCATACCAAACGGCTTTAACTTTAATTACCTTGGCCATAAATGAGATTTATTTGTAAATCAAATCTAAAGTAAAATAATAGTAGGCAACTAAGTCTTTATATGATACTTATAAATTTGTTTGTACTGGCTATTACAGCCAAAACTACTAAGTCTAGAAATCTGAAATTTGGAACATAGGTTTATTTTATAACGTAGTATTTGCCAATAAATGACATTTGAAAAGAGTCGCTAGTTATGCATTACAACTGATTTGTTTATAAAACTATTTAAGGTTTTATGCATTGTTTATAAAGTTACAAATAAATCTATGCAATTTATCTCCCTCTGCTGTTAATAATAAACACTTATTTATTAACAGCTAAGAGGGAGTCATCCATTTTCGAAAAGTCATTTATACTTATTATATAAAATTTCAGTCAAACTTTGGTCAAACGTAATTAATTTTGTTGTTGAAATTGTCGTGATATCATAATATGCTTACTTTTTACGTCATGTAATTATAGTCTTTGTATATAGTTTATTTGTTATAATACCTGTGTAAATAATAAATTGAATTTTCAGTTAAATCTGTAGTTAAGGCATCGTCAAAGTGCCTTTGTCTCCTCGTAACGTACACGCTTTATTGACGTATTAATTCCGCATTCACTTCTATATTCACAACGTTCCTCTTTGAACTACCAATCAACTAGCGCTTTGAAACTGTATTCAGGGCGCAGAAACAATAATCTTTTTATTTTTTACTAGCGTTGAAAAATGAAAAATATTCTTAACACCTGAGAAAATATTTGAGTAATATAACGCCTGACATCTTGATCGCTGTGACGACTGTCGTCGGAGGCGTAACTTTTATCAGGATAAAAAGTGTCCTATATGTTAAACCAGTTACGTTGTTGAGTAACAAACTGCCAAAAAATCCAAACATTTGGATGTTTTCACAATATTAGGGATTAGGATTAACATGTTTGTATTGACTAAGAATTAATTTCACTAATTATCCTTTCTAATATATATAAAAAAAATCACATTTATTACAACTATTAGAATTTATACACCTTCTCTAGGTAAACATACAAATATAGTTTGATACAATATAGTCCACCTAAAACCTAGATGGTTCGCATTGATAGCCCAGTTAGAAGAACTTGTGCCGAAGGTGAGCTATGATCCCAATGGAATATTTCAGTTTTTGCATTTTAATGTGTCTATTAGGACTTGATCTAACGGTGAAGGAAAATATCTTTAGGGAACGTACGTGTCTGATGTCAAATCTAGAAATCTTCGAAGAGACTAACCTACTGTAAGTGCTACTAACTGGGCTACATGCACGCAAAAATGTCGCAAGACTAATTTTATTATGGAGATACATAATGCTGCTCTTAATGCTCTCGGAAGTCCTTTACTATTGTGTCTAATAGCTTTGGTGTTGCGAATTAAAAAAAAAACATTTTCCCATCCTTATAATGTTTATTGTGATTATGATTGATTTTCCATAAGTGGGCGAAAACTAGTTGACACAAATTCGCCTACCACGTAAAGAAATAGGTACTTATGTGTATGTGAGGATGGTTAAAAAATAGGCGAGGATAGGGTAATAGGCTCCGACCATGAAAACAAACGAACAATATATTGTTTCAATATAATAAAGGTATCGGCACAATCACTTAGATTGTTTACTAAGATTCATTGTTAAATAGATATAAAGCAATGTAGCGGAACAGGTGCGCCACAAAGTGAGTCCGGCACTTTAATCCATCTATAGCGACGCAACAATGAAATACAAGAAAGGAACATCCAATCCCCAGCTATCAATTACTTGCAGTGAGACAGCGCAACGCAAGCTTTATTGCGTTTAATCCCGCTTGTTTCATTTATCTTACGTTGTTTCTTACCTGTTCATCTCCATAAAGTATAAAATGTTATATTTCAGTAATAGTATTTTATTAAAATCAATGTCGACTTGCATAGCAGCGATAGCCTGTTGTTCGAACTATCGGCTGCCCTATGGCACACGCAGTTTGGTAGGTCATACCGGCACCAATACGACTTTTCGTCATTTAGATTTCATATGTGGATTAGAAATAATGATCACTTCTATGTAAAGGAAAAGGGAAATCTTTGAACTTTTTAAGTACTACCAATCTGTTATAGATTAGTAGGATGACGACTAAAGAAAATGCCTCATAATACCAAAATAGTGAAACAGAAATTCATTAAATAAGTTTCAATGAAACACTTTTAATTGTCAGACTTTTTTCGAGGTTTTTTTAAAAAGTAGCCAAGATGGTGACATTCCCTAGAAGAAATCTCGAAAGAAACTCAGAATATCATTTTTTTTAAAGTAAAATGGAATAATTACAATATTTTTCCTTACAACTATTGATACAAATCAAAGTATTATTAAAAAATACCGTTATAAATACAAATGCTGTATTTCATGAAAACCATGCTAATTATAACGCAGAAATAAATTTCACATTGAGTAAATATTAAACGAACTGATACATTATTTGAAAGAAATGCGGGAACTCTAATGATTTGGTCAATTTCCGTGGATCGTTGAATGAAATAATTTTTTTTTTAAATTAATGGCTGTATGTAATCTAAATAAATAAATAAAGTTTCCGCTGTCCACTAAGAATACTTTCTTATATTTCCTATTTCTTTAGTTATCGTAATTTAGCCTTCTTAGTTTTTAAATAAAGTGAAAGTGAATAGATAGCCTATAGATCAAATATAGTCTTTATGGATAGATTCTAAGATTCTTATAGATATTATTCTCATTTTTATTTTGAAATCAAATTAGCCATAGTATCTACTTATCGTACTTACATAAAATGGAAGACGGTCGTACTGTTTTAATTTTAATATCTAATATATGTTAATAATATTTAATCGTATATTTTTAATAATGAATTGGTACTTCTGAGCTTTTTTTAATATAATTTAAAGAGCTTGAATCTCTTTTTGGACTGCTTACTGTTGGGAATAAGTAATAATGTAATTAGTGAAAAGAGAAAAGAAAACGCGTAAGAACAGACAAAAGATCTCTAAACAGAAGTTAAAAAGTGGCTTACATAATATTATATTTCTATTATTTTTGTATGGAGTATTAAATAATGTAGAAAACTTCCTTGTTTTAGAATACATCATATGTCTAATTTAACACGACGGCGATGGCTGATGGCTTCTGATAGTGCGATGATGTAGATACTCGTAGTTAGAATGACCCGTCGACGGTTCCAAATTGACATATCCGGAATAATACTACGATTGAGTACCGGAATATTAGCCAGTAGGTATTTTTATTTCGAATTGCGAAATTAAAAAAAATCCTATCTGGTTGTATATAAAAAAATATATAACCTACCTAGGTATGTTATATTATATAATTATATGTTAAAAAGGAAAATTGTTAACATTTTCGAAGTAAGTCTTTATTTTTAAGTAGGTATTTACAATATGGCGATAGGAATCAACTACTAGATGAAATCTTTCGTTGTACCAAAGCGTTTTTTTTATCTATCGGTACAGGATTTCCGCTTCTTTATCTTGCTCTGTTGCCAAATTTGTCTAGATGTTTTTGTTTACACACGTAGGTTTTCCCATAAAGTTTCAAAACAATTTGTACAGAAAACTCTAAAAAAGTTGTATTTTCACTTTTGCTGTTGGTATCTTTCCTAAGCTTCTCTACAGCATCGCAGCCTAGGACGTCCACTGCTGGACATAGGCCTCCCCCATAATTATCCAAAAGACCAGTTAGAAGCAGCCTGGATCCATCGTCGACCAGCGGGTCTTACCAGATCGTCTGTCCATCTTGTTGGAGAACATCCTACCTACGCTGTGCTGCACAGACCGGCACTCGAGAACCTTCCGGCCCTACCAGCCGTCGGTTCTCCGTACTATGTGTCCTGCCCCCAGCCAATTCAACTTACTGATCCGCCGGACTATGTTGGTAATTTTCGCTCGTCTACGGAATAAGGAGATCCTCCTTATTCCTTATTCAACCCCACAGTGTAACCCCAAGCATAGCCCTCTAAATAGCTCGTTCAGGTTTCTTACGAGGCCTCTAATTAGAGACTACGTTTCATCGCCATATGTCACAATGTCACACACATTGGTCGCAAATGTTTTTTTGAGGCACTGAGGAATTGGAATTGGATGAGAAGACGTCTCGGAGTTTTCCGAACGCTGCACATCCAGGCTTGTGCAATTATGTAGGTTTATAGCTGTTTGTTAAAAGTAGCCAAACAGCATCTCTTATACGAATTGGAGCGCCTACCTGACGTTATTAAAAATTTCCGCAATGTTGTCATTTCTGTCTATTAGTGTTGGAGCCGCATGATTGTTACGGTTGATACGCATCGCGTCGTTTGTTAAATTCACTCATTCATTTAATCAATGGCAATGGGTGCGGGCGTTGGTCGCACAACAATCGGACGCACTGGCCAATTCCCCTCGTTGTGGCCACTCGCCGCAATTACATAAGCACACATCCTCTCTTAAACATACAAAAACGAAGAGTAAAGCGTCACAACATCGTCTCTTATTATACTCTTTTATTATACTCTTATACACAATATTGAAAACAATATGTTCGCACTTATTTAAATTTTTACTTTTTAAGTCATTTTGCTTCATAGACGAATTGCAAATTGGACATTTTTCTTCATAGAAAAGTTGAAAATTAGTTAGAAATTCTGATCATAATTGATTTAATTCATGTCTCTGGATGGACCGTCTTTAACCTTCTTTACTTTAGACCGTCTTTACTTTAGAATAATGGGTCCACTATACTTCGAATAAGTGACTGGAGATTAAAGTTATTAGTTGCTGATCTAGCAAGAGGACAGCATCGATTACAGGTCCTTGCGCACTTACTATGTTATTCCTATTCTATAGCCAAAAATATTTGCACTCAAAAAGAGTTTTAAAATTTAGCAACTTTAATCAGTGTGTTCGACAAAAACCTACCACTTAGTTTTTATCTGTCACTTCATTGGCATTTAGTTTATTGTTTGACTTTATTATTTTCTTTAAAGCATTTTTTACTCGACTGTACTCGGTATTACATTTGTTCTTGGTTCTGGTTACATGTCCTATCTTCTCTTTTTATCTCAGTACACTTTTATGCTGCGGATGTGACATTTGCTATAATTAAAACTAAACGACTATAATTAGCGAAGTAAAAACACAGTTCCATAAGTTTTATTTTAATAATTATTTTAAATTTCTCTTTTTAGAAATCTGAAAAATACGTTATCACCCATTTATTAACTTTTATGAGTTCGAAGTAAATTTAATGTATAATCGATAATTACAAATTTTCTTCATAATGTCTGAAGAAATATTTTAATTGTCACGAAATAATATTTGCAAGATCTACTGACCTTTACTTGTTATGTTCATTTTGTGATCTACTAATAATTTGCGAAATATAATTTACGACACACTAAGTATTTACTTGGTTCATACAAATGAAATCGGTAGTGTATAGGCATTATTGTATATCTACATTTAATTTAATATTTTTAAAGGCCGTTATTCAACCTTCAATAAAATAATATAATATTTTGCCTGCACGATTAAGTAAATTTTCTTTCGAAATAGCTTATTCCTATGTTTTATTACAAAAACATCGTTTGTGTAAGGTTAAAAAAGTATTTTTAAAGGGTAAATTTTTAGGGTAATTGCAAATAATGATTATTATTTACATTTACTCACATTTAAACTTTCAGTTAAATTTCATTCAATCTCATATCCGGTTTGTGTAGGTTCCCCAAAGTCAGAACGCTGTTAATTTAACTCGCCCCGACTATTTGTTCTAATAAAAGTACTCCACAATTGGATTTGTGGCTGACCTTGATTATTTCTGGGGTTCGCAAATGACTATTGTTGATTGTGCTGCCTCTTATGGGGTTGTATTCACGAAATCGCCAAGTAACTCATGCTTTTGTTCTGTTTATGTAGGTATGTACTAGGTATGTACTTATGAAGCACAGAAAATCATTTATATACCTCGGACAATATAACTGTATAACTTATATGTTATATTACTTGACTTGAAACAGTTTTCCATGAACACAATATAAAATAACTAGTTATTGGTGTTTGTCACATACGTTATTGCAAGTATCATAATAATTTCATAAAAAATTTAGCGAAAGCTAAATCGCGGCTTCGTCTGCACCTCTTTTACTTAGGCTTGAAAATATTTACCTAAGTACCTATTCACGGTATACTCATATTTTCGGGAGATCCTTCGACCAGCGACCAGTTTCCGGGACTTTTTTGTAAACCTATAAAAGGAAAACAGTCCCACCATACATTTTTTCCGACATGTTCAACAATCATCGTCACATTTCAACCAATTTACACAAAACCTTAAGGAATTATACACTTATACCTTCCCCAAGAATCACTCTGTTGATAAAAAATACTTATACGGTAATTTTTGAGATCGTCGCGAACATACATACATACAAACAGACACGGCGATGGACTTTGTTTTATTATAGACTTGTTAGCGACATTTGCACATCCCTATAGTTAACCAAGTAAAGTAAAGAGGACATACTTTAACGCGGCAGTGTTACAATCTTCGTTCGTCTAGCTAGCCATTTATAAGGCTTTCACTCTGATTGTGATTTGATTGCGGTCATTTGCTCTTCTTCCTAAACGGCGGAGCCGCGATGCGTTTACACGCTCATGTGATGGGAGAGATCACGCTTTACGTGCCTCCTAATAAATTGCCTGTCCGCATTTGATGGTTCAAGAGTGCTTGTTTAAATGTTGCTGTTAGCGTACCTAAATACATTGGATACCTAGGTACTTTCATGTGACCAAGATCGATAGACGTTCAGTCCAGTCAGTCCGCAGTCGGCTCTGCGTTGCGGTGATTTGTTATTGTTAAAATACGTTTCAATCAAATGTAGACTTTATAGCGCTTACTGTATACATAATTATGAGCCACTTTGGATTATCTATCATAAATCATTCCGACAAGAAAGTTTCGACATTTATGACTGTTTTTTATTTTTTATTTTACATGTATTTATATCGTGATCAATACTAATAATAAATCTGTAAGTGTAGGTATTGTATGTATATATGTATGTATGTATGTATGTATGTATGTTCCTCCATAACTCTGTAACGAATTAACTGATTTTCATGAAACTTGGTAGATAAACATTTGGACGTACGGGACACAGGATAGGATACTTAATATTTTTCAACGCGGACGAAGTCGTGGGCACCAGCTAGTAATTTAATATAAATCTACTTATACATAATAATGAAATCGTAAACAAGCCGTGTCTGTACATTAAATATTAAAAAAATGGGTTGTTATACATAAATTTATTTGTTTTTTAAACATGAAATTTAATGGTTTATTTTTTATTTAGGTAATGGAGTAAAGTAGGTAATCTCAAAAAAGTGCACATAGTAGATTTTAGTTTGACAACGACGACATGCTCACTTCTATCTGATAAATAAAAAAAAAGAAATCCATACGTAGGTATTTATTCTTGAAATTATATTAATGTTATAAGTATCTAATATATCTTCGTCAATCACTGTGAGTATAGTGTAAGTGTTCTAGCGTCATTATCCGTTTGGTTTGTATGGAGATAACATACATGCCTCTTGAAAAACGCATCTTCGTGAACAAACGCCTCGCCGACCCCATTACACCGTGACCGCTCGCACGACCTCGCCTCTTCAAATATCAAACTATCATTTGTACTTGCATACATTACGAAAACATCAGTTTCTCTATAACTTGTATATATTTGACCACAGTACGAACTTCAAATTTCGAGCAGGTGAAACATTAAACATAATGCTATTGAAAGGGTGACTGAGAACTAAACATGTGCGCTTTCTGCTTCATGCGCACTTAACTCACTTAATAATGAGTTGTTAAATAAAAGTTTGGATAAAACATAAAGTTCGATTTTTAAAATGTTTTCGAAAACAGTGTTTTAAAATTAAATCGAAACGCATGAATGAATTCAGTACTTTGGTACTTCAAAGTATTCCTTAAAGTTCTAATTTTTGACTACTTACCGTGGAAAAAAGATAATAAAAAGAAGCTATATAATGTTTAGTTAATAAAGACGGTAATCATTCGTAACAATCATTTATACTTAAAATATAATCATACTTAAGTTTAATAAAATAAAGCCTTAGGCTCTAATACCAAGAAACGCCATAATATATTTATTACCTACTTATAAATATAAATATATTATGATTTTGTGAACAAATATTATTATAATATAAGATGTTCATATAAGATCCACGGTAATTAGGATCATTAAAAGAATTATTATATGTCTTCTGGGTACCTATTAATATTTCTATTATTTAAGCAATATTTAACAAAAAAGTTTACAGGGTAGTAACAGCTGTAAGTATATTATGTAATATAACCGCAAGTTTAACCTTTCCAGTCGTTACTATAAGCATTGTCGAGGTCACTAATGTTTTGTTTGTTTTACGAATTATTGACCAGTGGCCACACGTACTCGAGTTAATGGAAGTATGATGGTTTGTGGTACGTACAGGAAAGGTAATTGGATGTTTGACTAGGGGAGGGAATATGCCTTGTGGGCCGCGTTTGTGTTCCCGAGCATGCATTTGTGCATTCACTAAATTCCACATTGTTCCGTTTCGTAAGAGCCTCGCTGAGAGTCCTCAATCCACAAATGACATTCACGGTTACAAAATTAATGCGAAAGTTCACCACCACTCGACGCCGAGGAATTTCAAAGGGCGAATTTCAAATCCGTATATGCTTTATTTTAAGTTTCTGATTCTTACTCGTTGCCTACTTATTGGAAATAATGTTTTTTATCCTGCAAAAATATTGAGGATTAATCTCTATATATCAAAGTTCAAGTTCTTTTCGGGAGTTTAGGGTGAAACGTAACGGTAAAGTTGCTTTCCCAACATTATAAATGCGAGAAAAACATAGGTAAGCGGTAGATGTCATGAGGAAACGTTAGAAGCTGTAAGTAAGCGTCAAGTAATTGATACACTGATTCGTCGCACAATATTCGATCTTGAAATTTTACTCTAATCACGAGCAAGGAATTTTCACTTTCTATGTTAAAAAGTTTGACGGTTCATGTGATGAAAGGTGACTATCTTCTCATATACTCGTACCTACCTACTACTCATAAGAATACAAGTAAGTTGCCAACCCTTGTAGGATAAAGGATAAGGTATAAGGCGGGGATAGGGGAATGGTTTCTACATGTAGACACGATAAGCATTGCTGTGCTTAGAAAAGGCATGCGTAATGTTCTTTTTATCTAGAGGTTTAGTTTTGTAAATTTGCGCAAAGAAATTTGGCAGAAAAGCAGATTAAAACCTGAGTTAACACATGATATCCTGTTCCAGCGGTATAATAAAGCGCTTTATTTCTAAAACAAATAAACTGAGCTGTTGACAACAGCCATTAATCTAAAAAGTTACCTGAGACCAATAAAAGTATCTACATACAGAATTTTCCGCCCATTCCCCACTGTTTCCCCACGGTAGGGATAAGTGAATTTTTTTTCCACTTGTCCCTACCAGTGGGGATACTTTTTCACATATCCCCACTGTTCGAAAATTCAAAAAATATTATACAGTCGTATTGATAAATATTTAAAAAACTGTCCAAACACGTAAATATTAGTATCAAATGTGTTTTTCAATGTGATTTCCTTTCATTTCGCTTCATAAAATATTTAAAATACAATATCCTGAATGATTTATGTGTATTCGTGTAAGAGTCTATTGAATTATAAGCAAGTAGATATATTAAATACAATCTTATATGTAGGACACATCTTTGTACCGCAAAGTGCGGGTCACAGAGGGCGCAGGCTCGCATCTGCTTCAAAGAGAATTATTACGACTTAAACATAGTTCGGATTTCTAATTATAGTCACTATGCCCATACGTGTTGCCTTTACAACGAAGTAGTGTTGCGTACCAACTATAGTTCACGAGGCGCGCCTCTAAATTACACACTTTTTTAGATTGTTTAATCGTAATATTGAATACTTAGTTACAATAGAAATAAATATGAAAAAAAAAACTTTGTTTTGTAGAAAACCGCATAGTTATTACAAAAAATAATTGCATGATTGTTCAATATTTGTTCAGTCAGTTTCTAAATATTTTTTGTTACTCTTATTACCTATTATATTTAGGTAGGAATTAGATTCTACTATAATGCTTTGTAATAAGGATTTTTTGAAAATACGCTCTTTTATTATAATTAAGCTATGTTTAATACAAATTGTCTCAGATATGTGCCAACAGGTCTAAGATTGGATATCTTTAATAAAAAACACTAGCTGCTATGCCGCGTCCTTCTAATAGCAGCTATGTAGCTTTTTTTATTATTTAAAGATATCCATGTGCCTATTTTAATAGGCAATAGTGAATTTTTTGTAAGCAGTTTAATTCGAATACCAGTTCAGTTCTGATAGTATTAAAACGTTAATAGTAAACAAAACACAGGACTCACACAAATTAAATCACGCGCACATAAGTAACAAAGTCGCATAAAAATCATTATCGAGAATGCACACAAACATGTTCGGACTTTATTAAGATTTACTGCACCTCAGTGCCCGAGGCGCAATTATCAAAAGGCTCCCCGTATTCCTTTGGGAAATACAGCACGGGCCAAACATACTTGTATCCCCTCCGATAACGTCCCATGTAATTAATCTTCCTTAGAGAAAATGTAAAATACTTTTCACGTCTTTTAACCGACAACTAAGTTCCCCGCTCAGGTGATCGTGAGAACGGACTTCAAAATGCTTTTACAGCTTACTAACTCATGCTATGATGGGGTAATGTTACATTTTTTGCGTGGCAACTTTAAAAGAAAATGTAACTACTGTCCTTACAAGAATTGCGTTAATTACACTCGGTAGTAATATTGTTATAATTACATTGGCGACTTACGCTATTTCTACTTTAATTGCAGGCTTTTTTTGTTATAATTAACCACAGGCAGGTTGACGGATCATTTGATGGTAAGTGGGCTTACGCTGCCTTAACCGAGGCTAAGCGTATTCGTGTAACTTAACTTTTAGGATGACAATAAGGTTTTACATAATTAACAATTTGTTTTATAACTAGCGACCTGTTCTCGGCTTCGCCCAGAAAAACAAAACAGACGACAGTGGCGTTGATTTTTTAAATATTTTTAAACGATTTCTCGGAAACCTAACACTTGTCTAGAATAAAAATTATGTTAATCTAGGTAATAAATTTTATCCGAATCTTTTCAGCCGTTTTTGCGTTATTGAGGAACAAACATCCAACCATACAAACTTTCGCATTTATAATATTAATAGAACCTTTAAAAAATGCTTCCCAAAACCTAGCAATTTCCGGTGAATGAATCATAAAATAATTGCACACTCATTGCCTCCTCCGTTCATCAATTTGAATTTTCAACTCGATAAAGTTACGCTATTAATCTTTTGGGATTCTTGTCTGCCACTATCATTTAGGTATTTGGGATTTGTGGCCGCTTAATTGATGCAATTATTCTTATGTTAAGGTAACCGACTTGATTAACCGCCAACCGTTGCTCCGATTCGCGTTTAACTTTTAATGCTAACGGTGTTTGATGTTGATGTCGTGCGTCTACTATTTGGCTGATTCGTGCACGGTAATTATACGTCAGGTTCCTAAATCTGGTATTAGGGTCGCCACGGATTACAGTAGTCACGGTGGATCGCTTAATCAGCCGCGCGACTTTAGATACATTTCTAAATAAATAATTGTAGAAAAGAAAGGAAACGCATTTTATTTGAAACAAACACCGAGTTATATTAAACTTTCTTCATTACAATTATATTATACTTGGCAGTGCATGCCATAGAGTGTATAGTCTCAAAACGGCGCCCAACTCTGCATGTGTGTACTACATACAAGCCAGCGCTGATGTTCCGTTGGGACCTCATTTCGACTCCACGAAAAAATAAATAAAATAATACGACTATAATAATAAAATACAACAATAAAATATTTCCATGTACTTAACATAAATAAATAAGTTTTGCATTAAACTTATTATAACTATATTGTATAATAGTGTGACAACAATTTTACAATAAATTATTTCATATTTGTAGCTACGATAATTGAAACACATAAAGACTTTAAAAAAATGTCACTTCCTTTCTTCTATTTTTCTGTTCTTTAAGTTTCTTTTTTAATTTGATTATATAATTAAATAAGTTGCCTAATTTTTTTTTTATAAAAAATATATAGGTATATTTATTTATTTATTTATTTTCAAAGGTACACCAACAGCACAAACAATATAAATCCGGTAACAGTTACGTTCACGTATTAGCACTACGTTATTATGCATTTTTTTGATTTAATAAACTATCATACAAGAAGCTTCAAGAAGCAAAATAAAATGATTGACAGGCCAGGTGAATTTAGAAAGCAAATTATATTATTATAGCAAATTGATAGAAACTAAATTTATATAAAACTATTTGTTTGTCTGCCTGTTAACGAAATGTGTGGTTTAATATTATTATTTGGAATCGAAATCAATATAATTACGAAAGTGAACCCACTGCGTTTACAAATTACTTTTGGTGTAGCGACCTTGCGGGGGTTGCGGCCCCCAACTGACCTTTCTATTCGTTTGTGAGCTATAATTTTCTAAAGTAAATAAATAAAGCCTCGTTCCTTACGCGCCACAAATTCTCGTTATTTGATAGCAGTCATAGCTTAATTTTTTTAAACGTTAAATCATTCGAACGACTTTTATGAGTTATTACTTTAATAACTGATAATGTTCACACTATTTGTTGCAAAGTGTAACTTGGTTTCGACGTTTGGTATTATATGCTTAACGTTCAAACATGTTAAGTAAGTTGGGAGAAGGTTTGGATGCGTACACTTTGTTGAAGTTTTAGATAAATATACACTCGTAGATTAATTTATGTTTTTTTTTTTAAATTTCTACTGTAAGACCCCAAGTAGTACTATTATAGGCTGACACTGTTTCACATCACAGCAAGCGTATGCATGACCTTTCTACTTGCGCCTTGCACCTCAACCAATAATTGTAGTCTTTGACCTCTACTGACGCTACCTAAGACTGCACTTGTGTACGTGAGATTGTATTATCTATTTTAGATAAACAAACACTACATCAGTACACTTTATTTTTAGTATTGGAATAAACAGGATAGAATAGGAGAAAGCAAATTTTTTCTCTCTCCTATCCTATCCTGCCTATCCATGTAACCCAGGTTTATTTTCATTTAGAAAATATTTATTACAGTATTGATTGCAATCATCAAAGATTGCAGTATACATAATGAGAGCACCATTTTCAGTGCAATAAGCCTAGCTATAAATTGATATATAATATAGTTTATAGCTTATGGCTACTTATATGCAATGACGGTTTGTGGGGGTCGCGATGGTAGTGATGATTTCTCGAACACTGTAGGTATATAAATTAATTGCATTCGTGCAAAGCCGCAGCGAATCGCTAGTTGTGTACAAAATAAACATTAACGTTTCGAATGGAATTATATTCAATTATTATAAACCACGCTATTCGTGATCGTCTCTGACTACAGATCTCGCATTTCTGCATCTTAGATGGTGAAATAAAGCCTCAGTAATTTCTGCCTCCAACGAAATTGCGCTTCATTTGCGTGCCGCTCAGTCGAGTTGTAGTATTGTTCTCACGCCTTCAACTTCAATTAGATATCAACTACTGAACTAACGCTATATCATCGGCATCTGAAATAGATGAAGTTAAGATTGTTAGATATATAAAACGTTTAAAGTCCGTTGACACATACAACTTATCATTAAGTTATCTGGCCCAATAATTAAAGTTACAACTGGTATTATTTGAGAACGCTGTGTCATCTGGTCGGGCTCTCACGCGGTCTTGTGGCGTCAACTTCAAAATGAAGCGATTGATGTTCATTTATTAAAGTGTTGTTTTTCTGTGAGGGACTGAGGTTAAGTGGATATGTCTGTTCATAGAGAATGCAATCCCGTAAGATTATTATAATTTCGACATTTATTGGACTGAAATAATATACATTACCGCCAAATTACCACAAAATCTCACACACTCTAAATACTCGGTCGCTTTGGTAGACAAGTCGACTAGCATCTCCCTATACACTTTGGGCTCGCGTAGATGACTTGACTTGTTGATTTTAAAAAAAATGTAAATATTGACAGGTAGACTAAAGGTCGGTCCACTTTATGTGGATAAAGGATAAGCGACTAGGATAGGATTGGGAAGTGAAAACACAACAGCACACATGATGTTATTTCACTGTAGTCTTCTGTAAAGTTATTGCCGCAAAACACGTCTCTTAACTTATGACTGAATCACAGTGTACCTTGCCACTTCTGATTTTGTGCCGAACCCTTAACAAGGAGAAAATTTCCTTTGTAATCCCGCAAATCACAGCGGAATCCCACTCAATTTAAAAGTGGGATCCCCCCTTTTCCATATGCCGGTATCATGGCATTGCATTCCCTATCTGTAACTTTATAATACGAGACTGCGCATAGAAACGTGTTTAATAGCCGATGCCGGGAACGCGGCGCGGTAAAAGCTCATCCTGCACTTGGAATGAGATAGCAATATTACAAAAAGGACATGTTCGAGTGAGTTAGCGATACAGCTTTTGATATCATAATTAAGCCAAACGCACTCCGGAGTAAGCTATGAAATGTTTATCTTCCTCACCATAGTCCGAGATGATTTTTAATAACTTAACACGTTTGGTTATTAAATCAAACGCTTACCTTTTTTACAACGTATGCCTTTTGACACGCTCTATACTTATATTCGTAGATTTATGATTGGTCTTGGAGCGGAGTAGGCTCATTAGATTCGTGGTGGTATCGATCTATTTTAAAAGCGTTTTAGAGGTTTCAACATCGCGCGTGTACATGAAATATTCAAAACAAGAGATAATTTAAGTGAATTTATCGTTTTTACATTAGTGACACATTATTTGTTTTTAAAACATACGTTCAATAAAATTTTATAGTCTATAGATAATACCCACTACTTTTGACCTAATGATCACCTAAGATAAGTTCCCTTAATTAATAATGTGTATATTAATAATGTGTATATTAATAAGTTTCCACTAATGATGAGTTGGATTTCTTTAAAAGAAATACTTTACTTATATTTCGGTGCATACGAAACAAAGTTTAAATGAATTTAAAGCGTTCTTTCAGTAGCGGTTGGCTCTAATGGCGGGCGTGTTATTAATAACAAAAATAACTTCGCACAGTCTCCGACGGATGCACGTGTGCGACATCGGCTGCTTTGCCTTTGGCTTTTTATTGCAGCGACAATCGCATGCCTTCAGCCCCGAAGCCCGCGCATTCACGCACAACGTTTTTATAAGCAAAGTACCTACCGTCTTTGTTTTACTTTAGATGCTTGATAATATTATTCAACTCTCAAAGGTTCATGTGCGTGATAAGTAGGTCTGCACTGATTGAATACAAGTTTACTGCATAATTGACTATTAACTGAAAAAACTTTTTACAATTTTTTATTTATTTTAGATTTAGAGAAAGATACTATACCTAATCATAATGACAACAAATATTTATTCAAACATTTTTTTTTATATTTATACACATACACATAGACATAGAACATACCTAACAATGTATTTGTAATATTCCGCATATTACATATTAATTTTATATTCGTATATTTTAGGTATATTATATTTATATGTATATTATTCGTATATACATATATTATACGAATATGTCGATCGTATTTTAAGTAAAAGAGATATCGTATAGAGATACGACGTGCCAAAAAATATGCGACATCATTCAAAGTTCTATCTCTTGGGAGATACATGTAAGTAGGTACTTATTATACCTATTACCAGACACAGATATGTTATCGTTCATCTAAGCAAACTATTTAAGAAACATTGATTAGACGTGTTATATTTCGATTTTTTTAGAACGTCAATTCAATATAATATGCGGAAAGTCAGTTTACTTAAACACAAAAACGAAAGTGAAGTTTAATTTTCTATTATTTTAATTAGTAATGTTCTCAATAGTTTTGTGAAAGAAAGTTATTGAGAATAAATCTTATCTTATACCAAATGTTAAACGATCTAACAATCAGCGCCTCCATTACGTCTTAATAGGTTTGAATAAAGATATGGATCGCGTTTTATTTTAGAAAAAAACCACATCTCTAACAGCGAAACGGATATCTGTTCTTTTATAGGCTCTCCCTTTTAGAGCTTTGTCGAAATATTTACGCCCCACAATGAACGTGAAATTCCAAACAATGAGAGCGTGGCCAGTCGCCGCGCAAGCGCATGTGCTCGGAGCACCACACGTGCGATGCTTTCATAGAATAATCGGCCGTTATGTAAACAGATCGGACACACTGATTTAGATTCTATTAGCATTGTTAAACTAGGTTAGGTTGATGAAATACTTTCATTACACATAAAGAATTACGTTCTTTCTATCAAAGATTTGTTATTGTTTATTTTTATGAAAAAATGTATTACTAAAGACTCGAATGTTTTTTTAACTAAGCACGAACAATCATTTAGATCTATGCGAACAATAACAAATCCAACATCATACAGATTTTCCTTTAAAAATAGTATAGAGATGGCAATCGGTTTTGTGTGTTTTAATTTTTATTCATATAATATATTCTCTACTTATTATAGGTAATAAGTACTAGCTTTTGCTAGATGCTTCTATCTACTGAAAAATTAAAAATTAAATTATGTCTTTCGGGACGGTGTCATAGTCCAGTATGACTATAACACCGTCCAGATTTCATATAACATACTATTGGTATATTAGACAAAGACCCCTGAACTTCGGCCAAAAGCGATTAAGGGACTGTATATATAACGGGTGCCTTTCAACGGGTGAAAGAATTTTCAAAAAGGTACAATTAGGTACATTCAAATTACATGTACATACAAAATTCGCACTTATATTGCTCTCTCATAGTACAGCATTTTTATGATATCAGATTCTACGAAAAGCGATGTTATGGCCTCTTATTGCCCGTTTAATAATGATTATGGAAAATATTTGTATCTCTTGAATGTCATACGGCACAATACTGTTTGTATATGTATATTAGTTATTCATCGAACTACGGCTTTCTCGTTTATTTTTCGGTATCCGAACGGATGAGCGGTCTTACAGTGGGCGTGAGACAGGATTGGTATGAATAAATTGAATTGTATAACTATGATTGCTTACACATGAAACATGCATGGATTCTTCTCTATACCTAGTTTAATATTGGTATTGTAATTTAAATTTTAAACGAATCATCTTCAACGTGAAACTTTTTCTATGAATGTTTCTCACGGATGAAAATGACGTTAACATTAATTGGGTTTGTAGAAAAATTTATTCATTTAATATGGTTCAAAGACACACTTAATCGTCAATACTAGGGTTTCGGAAAAAACCAGTATTAGGTTTAGTGCTCGGTGATGACAACGATCCTGAGAAGATACCCTAAAAGAAAGTTAAGATACGATTCTTTTTCATGGATTATTATTAACTTTCTACGAATCTGCAGAAATTATTTTGCCGATTATTAGAATTAACTCTGATATCAAATATTTAACTCTTAGTCAACCGAATATTGCATCGAATATGAACATGGAATAAAATTACAATTTTTCTCCGCAAAGAGTTCTATTTTAACGCCAATGCTGTAATACTGTTAGTGCGGCTTATATTTTGCTATATTATCGTATAGCGAAGCTAAATCGCTTAGCACGCTGTGAACTCACAAGGTACAAAAGAGACGGCGGCGGTAAAAGCAGAAGGCGACATTGCACGGGGTCAGGCATCGATCGGTGGCGCGGCACACGGCGGCGGCGGCGGGACGACCGCGACACTGAACAATTGCGAAGCCAATACCGACACGCTGCCAAATAGACACTACACCTTTATTGTGTAAAATAGTGTGAATCTAAGAATTCTTTTTACAAAATGACGCAATGGCGTACCTAATATGTAAAAGTTTTAAACATTTTGCTAGCTAGCTTTTGCCTAGCCTTTCTCAGCGGTTAGGTCTCCCGTCAAAGTTAAAAAGTTAAAAATGTGTATCAATTTTTTCAGTTGCCATTAGTTGCCATTTTGATACATCTTTCATTTTCGTTTTCGCGTATTCCAAGCTATCGAAAAATTTCGGAGACAGTTGAGATCATTTATTTTACTTTTTATTTTCAATTCGATTAGTTAAATTACGTCAAAACTAAATTATTTATTAACATTTAAAAATTCGCTGTCTCTTGACTTCGTGTCTTTCGTGTTTACAACTTTCTCATTAGGTACAAAATTATAATTTTTTTATTAATAATATAAGCACATGACTTGAAATTTAAATATACTTACTACATAAGTTTTGATGAATTTGCGAGATCAAATCACAATGTGGAACGTTCGTATCTTTATAGAATTGAAAAATAAAACAAAGCCTAACAATAGTCAAATTGAAAATTCTATCGAAAGCAATAACTTTAAATCCATTTAAAAAGTGTATATTTGCTATCGAGTTTGGTTTTCTATACGAGTGGACCGCACAAGCGCAGGCGCGTTTCCGGAAGGAAGTGGACCGCTCAATTACGGAATACGGGCACAATATGCATCATGTGCGGTCGCATGGAAACATGACACTGTATTGAGCTCTCGTGTTAACAGGTTTATATGTTCGCTGGTTATTCTTGTAAATTCTTCTTTATGGTGTAAATAAAAGCGAAATATACGTTATTTAACAAATAGTCGATAATTATAAGAGCAATTTCCATATGAAACACTTGATATTTATTCTGCTACTCACTATGATATATTTTGATAAGAATGTCTTTTCTAAGTTGTAAAGGCACCAAAAATTTTATTAAATTTTTATTTAACGTAAACACGCAGTTATGACTTATACTATCTCAACTTATATTAACTATACTCTATTTTATTCGCCTATACTCGCACCATCTATTCCAATTTTTAATCTCTGAGGAATGCTTTACCGGGATAAAAATTAAAATATGTATTAAACAAGGAAAAAATCAATTTGCATACTGTTTTATAAAAACCGTTCAAGGGTTTTTTATGCCTTTCGGAGGAATATGGTTAGTGCGCTGCCGACCTTATTTATTTATTTATTTATATACTCTTTATTAATAAACCACACATAAATTTTACATACAAAAAAAAAATATTATTAAAATAAGATTAAATATAAATATATATATACACACATACATACATACATATATATACATATACATACATACATACATACATACATATACATACATACATACATACATACATACATACATACATACATACATACATACATACATACATACATACATACATATACATACATACACATACATACACACACATAAATACATTTACACAAATAAATAAATAGTGATGATGAATATCAATAGGAGAGATAGTGAGCCTTGATCAATTTTTTGAATACAGAGACAGATTGAGCACGTCTAATTTCAACTGGAAGTGCATTCCACAACCGAACCGCTACCACCGTAAACGATTTGTCATAAAAAGACGTTCTGTGCAATGGAAAATTTAGCGTTAAGTTTTCCGATGACCTCAGTGAAAGAGAAGAGTTGGAGGAAATGTATTTAAAACGCTCTTTTAAGTAAACAGGATAAGACGGGTTAAAAAGAATGTTGAAGAGAAGAGTAAGAATGTGAGTATTCCGGCGATAGCGAATAGGAAGCCATTTAAGCTTAGTACGAAACTCAGATATACGATCATATTTTCGCAAGCCGTATATGAATCTAATGGCAAAATTTTGAAGTCGCTCAAGTTTGTCAAGTTGGTTCTCGGTAAGGTCCAAATAGCAGGCATCCGCATAGTCAAGTATGGGGAGAAGAAGAGACTGTGCAAGCGCTAACTTAGTGGCAGTTGGTAAAAAGTTCTTAAGCCGTCTGAGTGAGCCTGCTGAAGCAAACATCTTTCGGCTAAGAGACTCCAACTGAGGCATCCAGGAAAGACATCGATCAATCTTCACTCCCAGATTTTGGACTGAATCACTGTAAGGAATGCTGACACCATCAAAGATCACTTGTGGCACAGTGATCCAATTAATTTTGGATATGCCACGAGAGCTGCCTACCATTAGAACCTGTGTTTTGAGAGTATTTATTTTTAATCCATACGCATTACTCCATTCAAGTATCCTACTTAAATTATTGTTAATTGTATCTACAGCTACTGACAGGCTGTCTAATGGAGCTTGACAATATATTTGGAGATCGTCTGCGTACAAGTGGTAGGAGCAGGTGAGGTGACGGGAAATAGAATCAATAAAAATTGCAAAAAGAAGTGGAGACAACACACCTCCTTGAGGCACGCCAGCCGTTGTGTCACACCAAGAAGAGAAAGAATCTTTAAGGCGAACCCTTTGACGGCGTCCAAACAAGTAACTATGAAACCAGTCAGCCACTCCCGGAGAGACGTTGAGGGAACGCAATATTGCAATGAGAATGTCGAAATCAACATTATTAAAGGCATTGCTAAAGTCAAGCAATGCGAGTACAGTTAGTTGACCATTTTCCATTCCAAAACGAATGTCATCTGTAATTTTAACCAAAGCAGTCATAGTGCTGTGACCGGATCGAAAACCAGATTGAAAAGGATTAAGGAGATGGTTGGTTACAAGAAACGAGTTTAATTGATTATAGACAAGACGTTCAAGAACTTTGGACAGGAAAGGAAGGATAGAAATGGGTCGGTATTCAGAAAATGATTTCGGATTTGATTTTTTGGGTAAAGGAATAATTTGTGCATCCTTCCACGAAGAAGGAAATGTTGCACATGATACTGAGTAGTTTAGGATATGACATAGGATGGGAAGTATTACGTCAAGTAGAGGAATAATCATTTTCCTACTAATACCATCGCTCCCAATCGCATTAGACGTGATCGAAAGAATGCTCTTCCTCACGTCGCAATCGGAAAACAGTCCAATGAAAAAAGGAGGATGATCAGGAGTCATGGTTCCGGTATATGACCTTGATAAGTTATATGATAAGAAACTTTAAATTTAATATTTAAAATTACATAATTAATGTAAAATAATCACATTTATATTTATCTATACTTAAGATATAATTTTAAACCAAGTATAATTATCATTACAAATGTTATTAAACTGTGAATGGCCTTGTCTATTTCTTAGTAATTAGGTAAATATTTGATAAAATACCTATTCCGGTGATTATTGTAATGAAAAGAGAAGATTTCAATCAAGATAGCTTAACAAAATGACTAATTTTTACCGGTCTTAATTCTTATAGATTATAAAAAAATTAAAAAAAGATTAATAAAACAGCATTATATTTATCATTGTGATACCTATTTTTAAAACTATTTTTTCACTCTGCGTCCCACAGTCATAAAGTGGACACGCCCATGTCACCACTGTTGTTACTCCCACAGTAACACAGTTACAAAAGCACTTTTAATGTTTTGTGTAGTGCCTACTCAGTACTGTCGCTGGACTTTATCATATTGTGTTGAATGTGCATGCTTAAATTAACTGTCAGATAAGCGAAAACATATGAGTAAATGGCGCAAACACCAGTTTATACTTTTTATGTTGAATTTTTATTAGTTTATTTCTTATTTCGTTTAAAAGTAAACCGTTCAGTAGTAAATCTAGTTACGTACGATGTCTTTGCCTGCCTTTAGATGTAGGTGACAGTCATATACAGCCTTCCACCTGACTATGAACCTTAAATAACACACCGTTCAATTAAATTTTCGTTCCTAGAGATGTAGCCAAAGAACCTAAGTATTTACAATAGCACAAATGACGAAATAATTGTTGAACGAATAATGGGATCCTGCCTTTTCGCCGAAAATTGTTTGGCCTATTATATAATATTTATATATGCTTATGAATTAATCCATATAGCAATGTGTTACATATATTTTAAATATAATGTGATAGCACTGTTGTATTTAGCTGTAATAACGCATTTACTTAGTTGAATGCTGTTAGATGAGCCACGTTAACATTATAAGGTCGTGGTTGAGATGTTATCGTTCTGACTGGGTTGGACTTTCAAAAAGGACATCCATATAAACTATATTCAAAGTTGCTCTTGTTTTCTACACTAGCCTAACTGTTATGTGACTAAGCTTAAAAAGCAATATGCTTGGTATTTTCCGTGTCATGATAAGGTTTTTGTAAATTTTAATAGGTTATCAAAAGTATCAATTATTATTTTTTTATATTAGTTAGACAGAACTCTATGTTTTAATAATATATTTTGACACAAATAACACTGATAATTTAAAAAAAAAAACAGTCACTTACTGTGAACTTGATAATACATTGTTATTGCTGGACAGTAAATACTACTATTATTATTATTACTATTTACTTCGATTTATTAAGACATTGTTAACATTCCATGTCACTCGTTTCGATTATTTGCTTTAAATTTTTTGACTTATGGAAAGGGTTTTAAACGAGGAAGGTTTGTGTATTATATAATTTGCAAAAAATATTTATCCCTTCGAAGCCTGTTTCGGATCGCTAGTTAATAAAAATACGTAGGTACATTTTTGACTGATGATAAAGATTGAGATGAAAAACAATGACTCGTCTTAAACAGAAAATAGTAGGAATGTAAGCGTGAGATACATTTTTCAAAACAAAAAAAAAACAGCGTTAATTGTCTACGCAAAGTAATGTTTAGAGTTTAGTGATTATCAGCCACAATCGAAACAGGAGTAGATTTTTTTTTGTTACCTTTTTCATTTCACACCTCACAGCTCTGATAGCATCACGTGTATCATTACGACGTGGACGCCGATATAACACCTACATACTAGATGAAGCAACTGATAGATGAGAACTCAAAATGTTTCTACAAGAATTGTTACTTTGGTTAGTGTCCTAAGAATATATTGTACTAAGTATGAGGAATTTTTATAGTAGTTAAATGGTAAAAGTTTATTTCATTTCTCATCGTTCCTGTTTTCAAAAAAATATAATATAATTTTTAAAAACATGTTTGTTTAAAAGAAAACATTGTCCTAGGGAAATTATATAACAATATCACAGAAAAGCTAAAACGAATTCCGTATGTGAAGACTTCGCTGTCGACTACGGTATGATTAAGGATAAGGGTTTGGGGAGGATAAGAGGTTGGGATAAGGATAATGCACCAGATTTAATTAAACATAGTTTACGATATAACACTTCAACTAAACAAACATACACACACGTGTATATTAATGAATAACACACAACTAATATCTTATTTTAATAGATCTCACATTATTGTTAACTAAAAAAAATTATTAAGGCAATCTGGCACTAAAAGTTACCAGAAAAGACTCGCATCTTGTTACTTCAACGAAGTACCATTACTAATGCGCTACCTTATCTAATAAGAAGTAAATGGAAGTGAGATCTAAATAAGATTACGGTCACATTATACAATTAATCCCCGCACGAAGTATGTACAGGTTCAAGCCGAAAGTGAGCAGTAAGGCTGAGTGGAGAGCTATCGTCACTGTTGATCGTTGCCGGCGCGGCGGTCACGATCCTACTATTGTGGGAACTTTACGAGACCACTGTAAAACAGAAAGGGAAGCACTTACATACTTTTTCCAAGAAACGTTACAATTTTGCCATTAGTCACGATTGTTTGGCTTTCATACACATTACATTTTTTAATCGACCTTTTATTCTTAGATATTAAAAATATATGACAATCTATTTATCAACGTTCCAAAGTAAAATAAAAACAATAATTTTAAAGTTTTTTATCTATAACTATTTTCAAATAACTTTAATAGAAAAAAAGGTTCCAAGGGTGACTATTGTCGATTGTAAAAGCGTTGCTAGTGATAATCTTTCTGAATTAAGATTTTTTTTTGTTAAATTAACAAAAAAATTAATAAATATATTACTATTATTCACATATTTATTTTCTTTCTTAATTCTAAATTTTTTACAATAAATATTTTAAAAAAATCGTAAAAAAACTTAAAACTAGAATTTCGCAGATAGCGGGGGGCAAAGCCCAAGCTACCGGTGGTTAGGCCTACAGTGGCCCTAGCCAAGAACCAAACCAATGCAAACGTTTCGTTGCGTAATTACGAAACGAAAGAAATAAAGCCCAGTGATTGGTTGTTGTAACGTCCTCATAAAATTTTGACCAATCACAAAGCTTTCTCCCAGCGTAGCGTAGCCTGAGCGTAGCGTTTACGACTGTACGTTTGCTCTTGGCTAGGGCCCCAGTTCCTCAACCTCCTGACAATTCGTGCCGTGTCAAGAAGTACCGCCTTCTGTATTCTGTACCGGCTTGACCCAGCCATCAAGCCTCTTGAGGTGTTTGTCGAGGCTCTTATTATTATTATTTATTTATTCCATCAACGTTATTATTACAGAAATATATTAAGTTATTCACATTTTTTAGCCTACAATAAATATGATGGGGTAGAAATAAGAAGAAATAGAAATAAGAAGGGTAGTAACGACGTGTTTTTATTAAAATACAAACAGATAAAATTGCACGCACTACAAACAGATAAAATTTTGTTTACAAATTTATCATTCTCCGCGACGAATACAAAAAAATAAAAAATTCAGCTGTACGGGTAGGTCTGTCCATTCAGCACCAATGCATATTTATGGAGGAAAACCCTTTACTTTCTCTATAAAAAACACACCGTAAAAATCAAGATTCTCTTCACGTTGAATGTTGGCAATGTTCTGCGCGAACAAATAGGTAAACTCGACGAGTGCGGGCTTTACATCTATATGTAAATTAGCTCATTAGCGTTATACGAATGTGCTTTGTTTTCCTGATTTTCTTTATATTTCGTTACCATTTTTACATTCCAATAAGTTTTAGAACCTTAACTGATTTACACAGACATTAGGGATGTGCCCTTTAATATTAGTAAAATTGAAATAATTAAACATAAGTTCGCAAGCAAGTGGCTTTTAAAATGTATACTTTTTTTTACAATTTTATACAATTTCTATGTCCTTTCTTTATCCTACTATGGTTTAGGCAGTGCACTTGGTGTCATTTGCTTGTGTTATAGGCGACGGTAGCCACCTACGATTTAGTGGACCGTCAGCCTCTCTGACGACCTTAGTCCTTAACGTAAAAAAATGAATTATTCTATATTGAAAATTGCAACTAGTTGAAAATAAACGTTCATAAACTTTCTTTAGGAACATTTTAGACTTAAAAGTACCCCTTGTCAGTGGAGCGCAGAATTTGTAGAGCTCTTGTAAGGGAAATGATGGTGACAGGTACAGTGTCGGACCAGCCATGGAGTGATTATGTGCTCTATGCTGGCCGATCTTTATCTAGCTTGCGGAGTGAGAAATTAAAGAGAAAACTTACAATTGAATTAATTTCTCAGTATTTTTTTTATCAAAAATATTTGGTTCGTCGGTTGACCTGGCAGTATCTCATTTACTGTGATGTCGGTGATGCTAAGCGGGTGACGAGCCCTTAAAGCCACCTGGATCTCTCACTCCCAGACCGACTTTGTACAGGGTCTATGTACAAAGTCCATAGACGCTTAGTCTATGGTATGATAGGCACGCATTATATAACTCCACACATCGACTTCTCACATCATATAACTTTAATACACATTCGTAGAGAAAGCTTTGTTATTGTACACATCACTGTCGTTTATCATAGTGGAAAAGTTCGTTAACTCGTGAGGGTTGGTAGTTCAGTGCCTATTATTACTACTGTCTATTATATTACCTTACTAAATTTCCATTTCAGATACAACGCTCTACATATTCAAATTCGTCAACTTCTCGTAATAGTACCTATAAATACAATCTTAACCAGTTATACCCGCATATAGACGATTTATAGGAAGTTTCAGATTTAACCGGGTGGTGGGCGGTATATGGAGCGGCGTTTATGAAAGGCAACGTCTCTCTCTACACAACGAGCATTAAACAAAGAGATGCGTGGCTGCTATTCTCTTCTCACTTATTATAGAGGCATACATATTTTTATGTATTTTGTATCTCTTTATTTAAGGCCACCAACTAAGTGAACAACTAATTGTAAAATTCAAGAGATAGTTATAAATTGGTACGAATGTTGGGAACACCACACCGTAATAGATAAAATGTGAAAAGTCACAAACGTTATAGCACTTCATATATCTGCTAGAATTGACGAATCGAGAGGTTGAATTGCATATGTGTAGGTCTTTTTCCGAGACTTTATGGTCTGTGTTGGCCTTTAATCTTTCATTTGATAATAAATAATTACTCGAGTACCAGTGACAGAGCACTTTGAGTTAATTGTTTAATTCGTGTTAATTACTTCGCCCGCAGTGGCTTACAAATGACTGAATTTGAACCCTCTGCTACACAGATGGTGAATTTTCTGTGAAATGTGTTCCCATGTTTGACCCGATTTCAACTTTTATAATACCTACTCTCGCGCCCACACGTTTCTACCTCAAAATTGGATCTCTTAATATATCTTGATGAGATCGAATTGCTGTGCAGTAAGTATAATACCTACTCAATTTATGTGAATGAATTTTCTGTTGATGCTGGAAGTAATTATTATGGCAGTAGTATTTCGAGGTGATTATATCACAGTGGGTTAATAAATCTTTAAATCACATTACATGATTATTAGGTTTGAAATAAAAAGATAGATCGAGTCTTACATGAAATTTAAGAATACCTTCTTTTTAAAATTCTTTTAAAAGATCAATGACTTGATTAAACGTAAGGGAATAAAAACTTATAAAAAAAATGACTATCGGCGGCTGCTTTAGTATATTCAAGTGAAAATTAGTATTAATTTTGGTCTTCGTTCCCTTTTCCATTATTACTTAGGCCCTTTTTCTTTTTCTTAAAAATACCTAACATCAGATAGACTGTTAGTTTGCCTGCTTATAAAAAATATTTAACAAATAGAAACAATAATTACATTAAATAGATAAAGCGAATCGAACTTTCCCTGTTAAATCTATGGAATTACTATATGAATGTCATTAGAATTCATCGTTTAGACAATATACAACAGTTACCCATAATTAACATGAATGAATACTGATATCATATTCGTGGTTATTATAAGATCTTGTTAATACCATTGTAGATATATCTGTTGCGGCACGGTAACGAAGTAAACGTAGGGTTCAAATGCGAGTATGGATAATGCTCTGATATATAAATAAACAAACGTTAAACTTAAACACGAGTTAAACGCTTAGTTGCTTGATGTGTTGCACATTGACATACGCATACGTATTGTTTCAGATAGGAAAAATCACAATGTAACAAAATAATAGATTACTTTAGTTCGGCACTATCTACACAAACGCAAAATGTTTCTATTGTGAAATTTTGTTATTTATTTAATTTAATTTATTGATTTCCACCAATCTTTGTTGTCACACATAGGCAAACTTCCTTACATAGTACAATTTGTAGTCGCTATCCGCTAACTCCTTCTAAACCATGAAACTGATTTTGATGTGGTTTTCACCATGATTATCTAACTGATAGTGAAAACCGTATCAAAATTCGTTGCATGCTAGGAGGAGTTAGCGGCCATACATACAGACGAGGAAAGCGACTTCAAATTGTACTATGTGAATCTTTGGCAGCGAATTCAACACTATTTTAATATTAAAAGTAATTGTGAAAGCCATTTATTGACTATAAAATTTTATGAGAATCAAAAATAAATATAAATATGAATCCATCTATAATAGTGATTGCACTAAGTTCAAACAGTCCATTGTAAGCAAACGCTTCACATCACATCCATGCACAGCAAAACGCGTAGGGAAAAAATCCGATGGGATACATAAACAGAGAGATTCGTGTCAACGGCCGCCGCTTTTGTTCCCCTCCCCGCTTCCACCCGCGCCATACCCCGCCTCCGCCTATACGCGCCCTGCAATACCGCGCGCGCCCTCGCAGCGGGGAAGCGATTTCAAGGGTGGCTTGGCTACAATATTTCCTTTCGCTCAACGATAAGAAATTAAGGTCGCTAAGACACATCAGCGTTAATAACTTTTATCACGCTTCTCTTTTATTGAGATCTTGATGACTTCAATACGTTAATAGACAATCTTTAGAGTAAGTTTTGAATTTCGTGTCAAATTTATCTATGGATTTAATGGTAGATATGTTCTTAGTTAGGACTTTTAGTGTTGCTTAAATGCATTTATTTTTTCCATATATTCTTTAAATTTGAATCTATTTGAATCTGATTATAATATTTTCAAATTACCAATAACTTAGGTGTTCTAAACAAGTTTAGTAAAAACAAGATGATCGCGAATATCACAAAATGTGCGAAATTCAATTATCCTTATGTTGATCAACTATATTCAAAGGAAATCTGACCAGGAAATACTGGTTAAAGTACAAAATGTATGAATTTGTAAATAGATAAATATTTAATTCAATTTTTAGCAGTGGCAGGGCACACTGCGTTTGGCAGTCATTTGGGTAGATCGTTTGGCGGCTGTAACCACCCCCTTACAGAAGACCACCGTATAATAACAGATGCTGTTGTGCTTCGGTGAGTGAGTAAGAGATGCCAGAGCCTATTTCCCTATCCCTATCTAATCCCTTATCCTTAATCTACTATGGTCAGCCTGTCTGACGACATTAACATAAAAAATATATACTTTTTAGTCGTGTCTGTCTCTGCTTCAAATTATTATATAAAAAATATATAATGATAACTATACTATTACTTACATTTATATCGTTCTGCGGATATATTTCTGCGATCGTGACGCGAATATGTAATAAGCGTTACCTTCCCCGAGTGTCTAAATGAAGCTATAGATTTCTCTTGCGATTGTCTTCGACGTGTATCACCCCTGAAATGTTCCCCTCACTATATAAATTCATTTACTACTAAAAGAATCAAGGGCAGAAAGACTCAATCAAGAATACACACATTAAACTGAGCACTAGCTGGGGCCCGCAACTTCGTAGGCGCGGGTTACACACGCATGGTAGGTATTTCTGTATTCGGTATATATATTTTTGTTTGTAATCAAAAGACTTTTTGTTGGCCCTTTATTATTAGGTCGTCTGTCCACCTTGTGGGTGGACGTCCTACGCTGCGCTTGCCGGTCCGTGGCCTCCACTCGAGAACCTTCCGGACCCAGCGCCGGCGGTCCCGCCCATTGCCACTTCAACTTAGTGATCCGCCGGCTTATGTTGGTTACTTTCGTACTTCTACGGATCTCCTCATTTCTGACGAGATCCTGCAGTGTAAGCTCGAGCATAGCCCACTCATAGTTAAAGTAGAGACCACGTTTCAGCGCCATATATCTTTACTGGCAACACTTCTCAAAAATCCTACGTAACTATAAAATATTAATGCACAACACAAAAACACAAAAAGGTAAATTATTTTGACTGAAACAACCATAAGAATATGAAGTTTACAGGATGTTTAAAATAACTTCTATTCCCATTAAACTTTGTGACGTCTTAAGGAACCCTAAAATAGGTACCTACTTAATACATTAACAGCCGTCACAATCGTAGAATGCGTTACTTCTCGTAATGCTGGTAGTTTATTTATTTAGTCTCACGTCTCGAATCCTCTAGCCGTCCAAGGAACGTAATCGCCTGTTCAGCGGAAACGCAGAAGTACGTTATCGAGGGGCGGCGTGATATATCGGTATATTCTATAAGAAATATCGTTGGACGCACGCGACGTACCTACAACAAATCTTGTATGCGAAATTACGACAGAAGTAGGCCTTCATTTTTTCTACTTTCGCCCCATTTTATTACGAAAGAACAAAAAAACTAAGACAAACAACTTTATAAGTTATGTTTCTATTTAAAGGTTAACATTCATTCTGTTTTATTCAAGGAGAGTTTTAAGATAATACGAGTATTCGTTGCCTTAAATTGTTTGTTATTTAAACAAACTTAATCACAATCTATAAAATGTAATAACACCAATCACTACACTCTAACTACAACTTTTTAACTTATAACTACTTACTAGATGGTGCTAAAGATTGCACAGAAGTTGGCAATTAAAGAAAATATTTTTGATGAGTTAAAATAAACAGCTCAAAATATTGTCCCCTTTGTAAAAACTGCCTGGAATAATTTCCATAACAATCTAACAAAGTTTGATATGGAAATTTGACACTATTGTTTTAACAGTGAGAAGATCTTATCTTAAGACAAAAAATCTTCACCTAATTCAAGCGACAGCTAAATCCCGACTGAAGTATGTACACGAAAAATAAAATCAACCTTCGGTTAAATACTATTAGAATGTTATCCTCTTAGCACATTTCATCGCAATGTTTTTAATAATTTTGCAATGTTAAGATTCAATCCATTTTTTTTTTGGAAAATGTTGCCTGTGACAATGAAGTGTTCTGATGTAAAACAATGTTTTTTCCGCGTTTATTTTTTAAATGTTTATTTTCTAAAAAAAATCAAGGGAAAATAAAAAATAACCCTTGGGATTATATTAATGGCTTTACTACTGGTATTGTTAATTTTGTTGTATTTTTTATTATTATTACGAAGCTATTATTAAAACTTCAAATGCAACACATAGTGTTACCAAAAAAATATTGATTTTCAATTTCAGGTATATATCAGCCTTAATAAATATTTTGCCTAATTTATTACCTAAAAATTTAAACATGAACAGCTTTATTCAATGCCTTTTATTAAAGCGCGTCCATAAACTTGAATTATTAATAGAATGAAACATAATGGGCTTAATCCAAATAGCTTGATTCTACTTAATTTATTCATAAACTAGGCAGGCATCTTCCCCTGTGGTAGTTAATCGTATTACCGTCTAAGATATGACATCACGGTTCGTTGAGCTTGTAATAAAATTTACCATTTCAACAATAGAAACCATTTAATAACAGTAACATTTCGCGTTCATGGAATGAAATATAGTTCTGGTTCCGCAATGCAGTGCTTGCATGGGGTAGACGTAGTGAGTGCAGTTGGGCACAGACGCGGAAGGGGTGTGCGATGAATGGAGCTCTGACCACGCTATATTTATCGAGGTGTGGAACTAAAACTGAAACATTTTGCCCTTGATATAAATTACAACTCGTTATTAAAATAGAAAACTACAGACATATTTTTATCTAATGCATTGTCGCAGATTTGATAAAAAAAAATTACACTAAGAATTCATATATGTAAATAAAATTGAATTGTAATTTGTAATGTAAAAATAACTACATTTTAATAAACTTAAATTAACAATTCTTGAAGTTGTCGTTTATCTGCCTGTTTATCTCGTCTAATCTGTGAAACGGCTGTACCTGATGTTGTCATAAGGAGTAACTGAAGCTACTTTTATTTTTAAGTAAATAATACATTAATTTATAGGCATATATGCCTATACATAATAAATAGGACGACATCTGAATTAAATTTAGGTGTACCTATTAATTAATTTGTCTGTTCCCACAAGTATATTATAAATATATACAGCCATTAAATATTTAAAAATAAATATATAACTGCTATAAATTCATAAAGAGAAGAGAATCTCTCATTTCTCTCATAGATGTAGTGAATTGATATTTGTTGGAAATGTATATAGATAGATTATTAGTGGGGGAGAGAAGCGGATGTCGCCGATTTAACTGTGACGGAGACATAGCTTTCGAATTGATTGTCCTCAACACCAAAATCAATATTAACGATTTTATTTTGGCGGCCGCGACCCTCCGTCTGATTCGAGAGAGAAGCAGGTTGATGTGGGGTTCCGAATAAAGTGCGATAAGCATTCTGTTAACTTTAGTAATAATAATAATAAATATTAGAGAGTTCACCAAAAACTAGTAGTTTCATACTTAACACGCAATGCAATCAAGTCCTAAAGTGTCCAGGGACTATTCAAAATTTAGGACTGCTTGTTTGAAATTAAAAAAAAATCATACAATATGAGTTCTTAATCAAGTAAATGTCCTTCACCCTTCTGTTTAATTGTCAAAATTTAATATTGTATGTGTGATATACTCATTTCATGTTTTAGTAACTTATTGCTTATTGCACAGTTTCAGTAGCTTACAATTTTCTTAAAAATGTGTCCAGAGAACTAGCTTTAACACGTATTCGACGTTGTTCTTATCCTGCTTAATATTAAAAATGCGAAAGTTTGTGAGGATATATGGATGTTTGTACTCTTTCACCCAAAAACGGCTTTATGGATTTAGATGAAATTTGTTACACAGATAGTTTATTACCTGAATTAATACATGAATAATTAACATAGGATACTTTTTATATTGAAAAAAAAAAAAAAAAGTTCCCGAGGGGCCGTCTAACTAAAAATATAAAAAAATGGGTCAGATCGTCCCAGCTATAAAGATGTCAGAAATTTCATCAGGTGTTATATTTTTCATTTTTCGACTCGGACGAAGTCGTGGGCATCAGCTAGTATGATATAAAACCGCGTGCGTATTCGAATGCGACGCTCTTTTCTTGTTACCTACAGTATTCATAGTTGACGTAACTGCAAAAACTGTCACCCATTATTTAAGGCCAGGCCCTATGAAACTAAGGGAACTTTAAATAAATGTGCTGAGTCAACCACATATCTGATCAATGTGGAATTTACATATATATATTTTGAGACCTTTATCTGTAGATTATCAAGTCAGAAACATAATTAGGTGATTTTTATTCGATACATTTTTTGATCGAAATCGGCGCCTTTTCCGGAGAATATTACATTTTTCTACTAAACGGCTTGAGTTATATCGCCAAAAAACTGCTCGTAGCAAGGAAACATTGTTTACCAGTGATTGTCAAAATAAAATAAACTTAGGTTTATTTTTACTCCTATAATTAACGAAAACAATTTTGAGACTTACGTTGTTTAGTTCCGAGCTAGTGCATACCAAATCATGCTTCAAATAATGTACGCAATATTCAACCTTACGTAAGCTGTATCTTGCGATATATTAAAAAAAATCCTAGAGAGCCGCCGAGCAACTTGTAACTCTCGGGTGGCGGGACGTGGGCGGAGCGAGCGTAGGAATTTTTTTCGTGGGGCCTGCTCTTAAGCCCCTTAAAGATAAATTTTGTAATAATCTAGGTTCGTCTTTCTGTATTCATGACTAGCTGTTGCACGCGACTTCATCCGAGCAACTTTTTAAAAAATAGCCTATTTTACTCGTTGATATAGTACCTTTCTAATTCTATAGGTGATTTTTTTTAAAATAGGTTCAGTATAGTTTTTGAGGTTATTCATTACAAATAAAAATATAAATTTTTCACTTTATAGGTAATATTAGTAAGTATATATTTAATTTAATGAATACTCATCATTTTATATCTATCTAGAAACTTGAATAAACTTTGAAACCCCTTACTACTTCTTGTGGGAACAATTTTCTTATCTGCAGCGGTTTCGTTTGCAGAATTTCAACATGCACATTTCATTTTATTTGGTAAAATAAACTCTGCGAAGTTTACACTGATGTACCTATATTTTACACTGAGGTATACTTATTTAAATCCCGAGCTTTTTAAGCGAGACAAGCGGACGCCTTGTAATATATTTAGAAATGAGTCTCATAGGAGAAAGCGCTTCAGTAAACTTTTCATTTTAACTTCAGACTGTATCACTAGCCCGGAACGATATTGTATGAAGCGAATACAATGAGTGTTGCAAATTTTATGCTTACTTACAAGAGATATAAAATATAACACCATCGTATTTTTGTAGTATTATACTAAAGATTACTAAGATTTAAGGTACGTCATTATGTATAATGAAATGTGTAATAAATACTCGCTATACTTTTGAAAATTATCTTGTAAGCTCAAATTTATTTATATTTTACTAAAAATTACTCTTTAAAAATCTAATAGTGAAAGTCCCGCCAAAATCGTAACAGACAATTTTTTTTTGTTATAATTACTATTCTTATATTCTTTGTTATACTTATAAGTATACCACTTATACCACAGCTTATACTGGATATACTTTATTATACATTTAGTAAAAAGCAATTTTTTATATTACAAATATTATAGTATTTTTTTTATATTATTAGTATAGATGACACTCGAATTAAATAATTTTTAACTTTATAAAAAAAATACTAGATTTCCGAGATTAGTAGTTTTGCAGTCTAAATTGGATACACTGTTTGGCGGCAGTAACCAACACCTTGCAAAAGACGACAGACTGGCTGACGGTCCACTTGATTTTTTTTGACACATTTTTGACACGGAGACATTTTTGATATATTTTTTTATACCTAACTAAATACTTTTAGAAATTTCTGTGGTATTTGCAAAAATGATCGATAATAGGTAACTAGAGAATCGTACCTAATATAGTAACAAAAAAATATCATAACCCCTTTTTTGTAACAGGTACATATAGCTCTCGCATTAGCTCTCTCACGAAAACGTTTAATTATTCCAAACATGTTTTAAATTAACCCAAAATAGAATTTATTGTCCCGCAGTAAGTCGGTTATGTGTGTTTTCGTGACGTTGGGTACTCAACTGCACGATATGTTAATTATGCAATTAAAATTTTCCCGTCTGATTGGAATATTTATTTTTTACTTATATTTATATTTAAGCAAAAATATGTTTATTCGCACAAAAAGACTTTTTTGTAATAACCATATTATTTCCGTTATATGAAGGTAATAGTAAAAAGTTTCTATCTACGAAATTTCTGCGAATTTATGTACCTACTGACCTACAAGTAAAAATTCATTAAGAATCATACTACATACTTTCATGTTTTTCTTGTACATACTTATTAATATTACTATAATGTTTCCTCACTGGTCGAAATGTTGAAGAAAAAAAACTGTCAAATATTTTATCGAATATTTTTGTGTTAACTAAAGCTTGTAAAGAGCTTCTACTTAACAAAAAACAAAAAAAAATCACAAACAAACTAGAAATAGAGACCTGAAGTTTTATTTTCACGTATCAGTATAATGATACTATGGAATTTTCTATGAAATTCTTATATTTTTTTTGATTTAATTCACTATGACAAATTCACCTTTTTTAGTAATGTTAGACGGAATTTGTTAGTGTTGAGAGTTTACAAAAACTAATCTGGTCACTTAGTAGTACTTAGTACTTAATTGGTGTTTTCGTATGGTGATTATAATGTTGTTATACCTACATAATTGTATTTTTTATTTTATTCATACCACAATTCCTAACGTACTTATACAATATTATGATTCCGTTTTGAAAGTACTCATTTAATCAGAATAGAACACCGAAGCAGTTATTAATTATAATACTTTATACAAACTTTGTTATTTAATGTTTGAGTTCTATTTAGAATTGCTATATTAAAACCTTTGTGAGCACTTCGTATTTGCTGGAATTCCTACTTTAAAAACGTTTTTTTATTTATGTTTCTGTTCAGCTGAAACGAGGTTTATTACTTTTACTTTGTTGCCGGCTGTTCTATGGCGTCTTTGTTTAATTCTTTGTAAATTTGACCTTATCTTTGATTATATAAATTCGTGTAGGTAATTATCACTCCCTAAAACTATCAAGCCATCAGGTTCACTTATGTAGATCATTTATTCATAAGTTTCAGAATTTATCAATACGTAAGTAAGTGTTGATTTGATATAAAATAAATAGGTTAACATATAAAAACAGTAAATGAGCTGTTGAAGTAACATTAAAGTTAAATAATATATTTCTACCGGAAACTTATTAACCTTCATAAACACAATCTCAAGTTAAACAATGACAATTTTATTTAATTCGATTCTACGCTTACGTGATTACTGAATTAACTAATATTCAATTTTAGTTGTGTGGCGTCAGTAACCACCCCTTATAGAAGACCACGTTGAAATAAAAGCTCGTATAGTGTTTCGCTGATCGATCCATTCCCTGGTTTCCTTCTTATCCGTTATACTATCAAGGTCTGTCAGTTACATTGCAACTCCTATGGTGTTAATTGCGTTAATAGGCAACCATCAAACAAGGTGACCTACCAACAAGTTAACTGTCAGTCTATGTGCCGACCTTTACAAAAAAAAACCATCGAAAAAATAAGAAAATTATTCAAGAAACTAATGATTAAAATCAATATTTTTAACTTAAAAAAAAAATACATATTGCCATTTACGTCATTAAAAAGTCGCGATAGTCTGGATAGGTCGTACCTTCGGTTATCGAAACAGTAGGTATATATGCAAGTTCGTATCGACAAACCTTCGAAACAG
Source organism: Synanthedon andrenaeformis (assembly GCA_936446665.2). Taxonomy (NCBI): domain Eukaryota; kingdom Metazoa; phylum Arthropoda; class Insecta; order Lepidoptera; family Sesiidae; genus Synanthedon; species Synanthedon andrenaeformis. Next base: position 8,056,473 of record OW387777.2, on the reverse strand, counting down.
ACAGGCTATCTTTAAATACACTCGAAGTTACAGCCCATATGGTCATAATTAATTTGAACGTAATTTAATTTTCATACTTCACTGAAACGGTCGAGTAACATACATAATTCATTTAAACTTAACGTCGAGAGCGGTTAATTAATTATATTACCTATTCACTTCTCTATCCAAAGTCAACGAACCAAGAGCTAGGTATACTTGCGGCGCTGATATTTGAATTGATTGAAATCAGAAAAGGGGTTTATTGACCCCTTTTCTGATGACTGAAAAATATGCACGTGTTTTAAATAGCTTTAATACTTTTAAAAAACAACCATCCTATATTAAAAAAGAAAATGATTAAAAAAGATTCCTTCTACTCAGTCATACTAGGTATGTTATGTTAAATAATTAGGTGTATGTCATTATTAAATGTTTTTTATCTAAATAATTTGTATTAGGTAAATTGATTAGTAAACATCTGCTCATCAAAGTTGTAATGTTGCCATACCATACCATTTATACGTTATTTATGTATATATTTGTTTGTATTTTCGCTTAAATAAATGAAATTAAATGAAAACAAGTTTGTAATAAAAATACGTCTAAATGATTAAAACTTTAATTATCTGAACTATAAAATTGATAAAAAAATAACCCAAAATAAAACTATTTGATCAACAACAATTTCAACAATAATTGAGCAGTAATGATAATCTCATCTTTGTGATAAATGTTGGTTGTTATTTTAATAGTTACATGTAAACAATAATCGATTAGTTACTCTTTGTTTTATCTAGTCTACTTGTATATGTTTTATACGCCTATAGAATAACGAGTAGTCACTTTCATAAGGGTTCGTAAGAGATCTCTTGTCATTGCGTGCATTCTTCACGTAGTTATATCACTAGGATTACTCCCCTACAGACGTCTGTCTGGGGGACTAGAATAGCTTCGTTGAAACGTGATATTTCACTAAAACCTATACATATAAACGTTTTGTTATTATGACTAAACATGATCTCCACGTTCACATTACAACTGTTAGTCTAGTAAATTACGCATTGTCTTCTTATTGCTTTAGCACGATTGAACTCAAATTTGTTTTAACCACTTGCAAGTAAGTACATCGAAGTATATGTTTTAATTTAAGGTCGACAGACAGGTTGACGGTCCACTTGGTAGGTGGCTACCGTCTGCGCTAACGGTAAGATCTATAAGACTGCGCTGTCGACAATAGTAGGTTTTACAATAAGGGATTAAGTAGGTAGAAACTCTCTCGACGAAACACAACAGCACACATGTTGTTATTTCACAGTGGTCTTCTGGTTATAAAAGAGTAAAAGAGTTATAAATTCTGTGTTGAAGTATATACATATATACAATGATTTTGAAGTATATATAAAAGTCAATGCATATATAGAACAACTAGGTTTTGCATGAATATGTCAATTGAAGTTACAAAAAATATCTTATTAATGCAGTTTAACACTACTTACCTACAACAAAAAAAAACAACAAGAATTGACAAGAAAAGTAAAGAAAATTTGACCTAAAGATTTCATTTCCGGTCTTCAGCTATTCGATAGATTACAGACATGTAGTATCTATAAATATATAACTTTGACGAGTGAACGTGTTCATCAGCAATAAAAATATGTACCACACATTCGGTAGAAGAGAATCGCAACCGCGGCTGAGACAAAATTATCGATTTGAGGCGGAGGGTGCTAACTTTTGCATTCCCTTTCTTTGCAAGACAAATTACTCGTACATCACTTTACGCAGATAAGGCTGCAGTTTTCTTTGAATAAACTTTCTTTGCCATTGTGTTTTGAAACTACTTTGTTACTAAACACAAAAAAATAAATAATCTAACATTGAGAGTTGTACGATTAAATAAAATTTCAAAAAAAAATCAATAAAAAATTCCCTTTATTAAAATAATTATTATTTAAAGTCTCACTCAACAATGACCCACGATGTGCTTTAACATTATTATAATATTATTATAATTTTAAAGCATTCCATAGTTATTTTGGCCTCAAAATTGATTTTATAATTAATACTGCTTTAATACTACCTAGATTACCTAAAATGAATTCAGAACTTTAATTATTCAGTGAATCCCTTATTATTGAATATAGCGATAGAGTTATGACACCCTATTTCCGCTTACAATAAATATGCACAATAAAATTATCGCTAAATTGTTATGAATTTTAATCTTTTCGTACCTACTAAGAGCAAAAATTCCATAAGTACGAAACAGTTGTTCGAAACAGCAAACAATTAGTGCGAGTCTTGTAAATTTTAAATCTGGTTAACTCAATTTTTCTTTAACGAGTTTAATGAATGGACAGTAACGGAGGTGCATCGCGAGCTTCTGACTAACGACTTGAACGGCTTCATTAAGTAAGTTACAGCTATACGTGACTCTGGAAATGGTAATTAATTTAAGGCTAACACAGCTGAACCTTTTCTCACTTTTTGATGTAAGTGAATGAGTAATTTTTGGCATTGAATTAGCAAACTTGGTCCCCTTTTTAACGCCCAATGCAAAAAAAAAACGGGATATTATAAGTTTGACGTGCGTGTCTGTGTGTGGAATTTGTGGAATCGTAGCTCCCAAGCGGATAGTTGGTGAACGCATGGTGAACGCTGACGTGATCGGGATTGTTCTTAGCTATAATTTATGAAGATCTATTCAGGCGTTTGAAGACCATCAGCCCATTTCCTAGTTGACGAAGTGATTTACTAACTTCCATTAAGAAGTCTGCGGGACACCCAACTTACAGCAGGTATTATGTTGGGTTAGTTTATAATAATTTTAATTATGGCTTGTGAATTGAAAGGTCAGTGTGAGCCGGAAACTGGCGCATTGTTAGAATTGCAGCGTATGTGCAGAGGGCATCTTGTTGTGTGTGTGTTATATGGTGTTAGTGTTGGTAAAAATAGAACGAACCGGACATTGAACCGTTGCCACCGGACATCGGACTAATGAAAGTGTCCCATTGGATTCTCTTCGAGTTTTCGCGACTGAACCAATTTCCCGGATCTCAAAATAAACACTACTTCTCTAGTGCGAATGACACATTTTTGAACAGCTTACGTACCTATATATAATGTAAACAGTTAGAGGATTTCATAAAATATGTTGGTATTCTGGACAAGGTCTATTCAAAAAACTGTCACATGCATTTTTTAGCTTTTCCCTCGACATTGCATGGGTGCGATTGACCCCATGCGTTTTTTTGAAGTTTTTGAGGATGGATGGAAAACTACTGAACGGATTTGAATGAAATTTAGCACACAGAAAGTTTATTACCTGGATTATACAGTATACTTTTTAACCTGGAATACCTTTTTCAAAGAGGACGAAGTCGTGGGCTAGATATTTTCCTCCATATAAAATGAAAGAAAATTTTCATCTTATTGCTTTTTACATGTTTCCCGTAAATGATCAGATTTGTAATCGTATGCACGTGGAAAGACATAAGCTTGATCCTACATAACGCAACGATCACACTAATAATTTAAAACCATTATGCGCAGTCGCGTGGGTGGACCGCATCTACTACATTATTAGCAGTACACCGGCCGGATAATAAACGGCTACCGTTTCTCGGGAAGACTATATCATTATGGGCAAGCGTATCGACGGCACGTGCTAAATTCTTGTGACAGATGTTACTAATGTTACCACTGGCTCACCAATACATACATAGATAATTAACGGAAATTTACTAGTTGTAGTAGTTTGATGAATATAATGCTCTTTTACATTTGGTTACAGCACAACCGACATATGTAGTATGCACCCGGCCACAGTTATCTAAAATATCTGACCAGCCTCTTTCCCTCTTTATTATGTCCTCTTTGACTATTAAAAACTGTTTTTCATGTGAAATATATTATATTACTAAACGTGTATCTGTCCATGTGACTTTAGTTTTTCACAACCCATCTAGAAAATCGTACCTTTTGTTATATACGCCTTTCAGTAAATATTTTTTATAAAAGAACCGCTTCGTTTTGTTTGGTATGACGTGCGTGGGCTTGACCATTGTCCTGAATTGTTTCGTATTGTAGCCCTTTAAATGGTAGTGTCCGATGTAGGTGTAAATAAATAAATCTCTATGGCCCTTCAGTTTCAAGTGTTTACACTGTAAGGCGATATCTAACTACATTACAACGCTTTCTATTCGAAAGACAAGTATCAACAATATTTATTAAGTAAACAATTTTGCTTCTATCAAGATTTATAGAAATGACTTCATAATGTTACATGTTTTCCTTAAAAAAAATTTGTGAACCGATTTTAATTTTTTTAGCAAGTATTGAAAAGCTTGGACAAAATTGAAACATTTGGTTTATTTCCCTACCTTCGAAATAATAATGTATTTTACTGTACTTAATATAATATAATAAAGGTGAAGATGTTTTGTTGTATTATTGAACGAATTTGAACAAAATTAGACACACTTATAGACTAATGGCCTGGAGTCATAATAACCTGGTTACGGCCATAACATATATACAGTATGTGTATATTAATTTTCATCGCTCGAAGTAGGTTAACAAAATAATTTCAAATTGAGATCATCTCAACGCTGTTAATCATAACAATATGATAAATGCTTTGTCAAGTTAATGCTAGCTGACGCCCGTTTCGTGTCCGTCCGTTGGCGAGGCTGTGCGGGTTGCGGGGTATATTGCAGAACTGTCAATTACGCATCTATAAGTCGGCTCAGCTAAACGAGTTTTCATTGTTAGGCGGACCGCCCCACTGAGCGTCGTCGCCACATTGCCGCAAGCGTTTCATTTCACTACCGGAAAATCGAAGCCGCTGGTCTAGTCGTGACCTCTGCGTCTCGGTTAGCCCTTACCAACAATTTCCACCAATTCACTTTCTATTTATTAAATGCTGATCAGTTTTAGTACTGAGCAAACGTTTATACCGTTTTCAGAAACTTAAAACAATATCGTAACTTGTTGCTTACTCGGCGAGTGCGAGAATTTTAAAATTTTCGAGCAATGGTTGCAGATATATAGTTGATAAATAAATAAATCGTATTTTAAACATTTAATATGCGTTAAGAAATAGATAAGCTAGTAAAAATCAAGACTAAGAAATCGACTCTTGTCAAACATTTGTAAATTTTAATTCACATACCTAGACAAAAAAAAAGTGTTGATTGCATAAAACTGTTTATTTTATTGAAATCGCTTGATCATTCCGAAAATAACGTTTTCAGGACGTAAAGTTGCGTCGTTTAAATTGTTATCATAAAACAAAGCAAATAAATGGATTTAAGTGTATAAAGGTTTAGATTATAGGGCAGTAAGTTGAGGGTTTATTGCTTCAGTGGGATGTAGGTTACGCTGGGTATTTCAATTTGAATATATATGTTCCTCCCTTTTCTGTTTATCTTTGAATGAAAGGCTTAAGGATGTCAAATTTATAGACAACACTATTATTCAGTTACGTGATGTAGGTACTCATTTATAAAATCTCACTTCGGAATACTTTTGTTTTAGAAGGTGAAATTTTAACCAAATTTAGACTTTTACTTCTACAAGTTGTTTTTTTTTATGTATAAAAAAGAAAAGAAATAGTAATTTCAGAACTATATAGAAGCCCTTACTATATGGCTGTTTACGAAGCCGCACTACTGTTTTAATTGCTTACGAAGGGATCATATTTACACTGACGCCCTTAAATGACCCAATAAAATGACCGAAGCTTAAAGTTACATAGTTCTGTTTATTGGCGATGTATGACTTTCAAAATATTTCACAAAGGACCCCCTCGTGCATATTTTTCTAATTAACTAAAGTAACAGCGGGGAAGCTGAGTCCATGTAACATTTGTCAAATTTTAAGCGGTGTGTCTCATGAACAGAGCAACATTGTTGAAACTTGAATAAAGGCGGTTTTATGTTAATATTACTGATATAAACTCAGTATAGATGTACTCATAGCGTATGGAGTAATATTATGATAACAATGACATACCACTAACGTTGTTCTAAATTTAGTTCCTGTCACAAGCCATTCAATTTGCTCTAGTATTTTCATTTTATATGCTGTGTAATTGCGGTATAAATGGACGCCTACTTTAGTGCACAATGTTTTCGTTCAGTGACCGCGCAACGCACAATTTCGCACTTGAATGTCTTTCCATAATTACTGTGTCGAGTTTACTGGACGTATAGCTTTATAAAAACTGTTATGTTAATGCAATGGGTCTGCTTATGAGAGCAAAGGAGAGGTATAAAGACGGGATAAAGACAACAATAAATGCAGCACTCATTCCTACCTCTCTTTATATCTTCGACTTGTTGGAAGTTAGCTCTGCGTATTCCATAGGATTTTTTGCAAACTTAAAAAGCTTCAAAGCACTGTGATTCCCGTATGCTCTCGTTCGACTGCTCTTTTGCTCGCAAAGTCGTGCTAAAATAATAAAACATTGTATAGGCTTACATGAGTTGTCTAAAACACAGTTTATATAGGCTTACATGAGTTGTCTAAAACACAGTTTATATAGGCTTACATGAGTTGTCTAAAACACAGTTTATAAATTAACCTGGGCCTACAAAAGGTACAGTATACACAATGTGGCTGAGGAGTAAATGAATTTTATTAAACAAAGTTCACTTAGACACATTTTGTCATTTACCGAAGATTTATAATGTAAGATTCATACAAACTAATTTTCACCAATAGTAGAGGACAAACAAATCCTTTAAAATAATTAAAAATAGCAAATATAATGTAGTTGTAGAAATAACTGAAAATTCACACATCATATAAAATTTGTTTAATTTTTTTTTTAAACATTGAGGTCCAATCTTCTTATACTTAATACGAGTACTAAGCAATGCAAACAAGAAGGAGGTTAGTGTAATTGGGGCTGCCGACCTTTTTAGAATAAAGGATAAGAACATTGTGCCCGTTCCACCTATCCCTACTAAGTATTCCCCCTGGTAGGGATAAGTGTAGGGATAGGTATTTTTAAAAATGGTTATTATAATTATTATGTAATGCAATGCAATTCGTTTCGTATTGCATGTACAGTTACACTAATTTACATCCGTATTGTACTCTACTTATGAACGTATATTGCTGCACATAGTGCTAAGGTATTTATGAGAATAGACGGCCAAGCGGCTACCGTCGCATATACATAAACAAGTTGCACCAGGAAAACGCAATTTCGATTATGACCCTAATAAAAGAACATGTAAGGATAGACAAGTCCTTGGGTAGATAATAATTAATTAAGCTAATTTAATTAATTAAATTGCCGTTATTTAGTTTTGTAGCCTGACATTATAGTTACTCTAATAAAGGCTATAATAAACATTGTAGAAGATTATATCGATGTAAATGAGAATAAATATCCTTAGATTAAGTAACCAAAGAAAAACTGTTTGATAAATGATGTTTTAAGCGGTATAATAATGTTTTTAATTTTGTGTTTCAGGTAAACAATGAATCGTCTGCTCCCTAAGCCTTGATGTCGGTAATTATACTGCCAGAGAAATCTCCATTTTTATACGAAACTAGCTGAATCAAGCGGTTTCACCCGCCGTTTTTCGACTCTTCTCGGTAATTCTCGGTTCTCCTCGGGTCTACGTAAGAAACTTTTAAAAAAACGTTTGATGAAAACCCAGAGTTGCCTGATTATGAGCTATGATTTGTTCAATATCTAATAAGTAAGTTATCAGGACCAACAACCATTTCATATATGCGTTGAAGGCCAAATCGTCAATGTCATTTCCACCGCATAAAAAACTTTCAAGTCAGAGTAATTTCAAATCAGTCATCGCGTTTACTTTGAATCTTTGTTAATTTTTAACATCATTTGGAACATCATTAACGGGGAAACTGGAAGAAACCAAACTCATAATGACAGCTTTAATTTAAAAATAAATGATCAGGTCTATAAGGCAGATATGGATGTGGCCTCAGAGTTTGAAAACTTCTTTTCTAGCATTCCTGTTAATCTTACTCGGACACTAAACTCATCGTCAATTGCTGCTGAGAATCTACTTAAACAGAATGTAAAAGAATGTGATACAGCGTTTGAATTTACATTTGTTAGCCCAGGTGACATTGTGAAATTTTTTAAGACAATTGTAATAAAAAAAACTGTAGATCTTTGGGGCATGTCAGTGAAAACTGTTGCCTCTGTAATCAATATAATTGCACCTCATTTAGCAACTGTGTTCAATTGCTGTGTTACATGTGGCGAATTTCCTAATTTAATGAAAATTAGTAGGGTTGTGCCTTTATTTAAATCGAATGATGCAACTAATCCCGCTAATTATAGACCGATTTCAATACTTCCGACCCTTAGTAAAATTTTTGAAAAAATTATTTTGAGTCAATTACTTAAACATTTCAATGACCATAATTTACTTTTTAATAAGCAGTTTGGTTTCACTAAGGGGCGTTCAACTACGGACGCAGGTGTTGAACTATTGAAAAATATATTTGAGGCATGGGAGAACTCGCAGGATGCTCTTGGTATTTTTTGCGATTTGTCCAAAGCCTTTGACTGTGTCCAGCATGACACTTTAATAAGGAAATTGTGCCACTATGGAATTAAGAATAAGGCTCTCGATCTTCTGACTTCTTATCTGAGCCATAGAATTCAGAAGGTCGATGTTAATGGTAGGAAATCTCTGGGTTCTTTAGTTAAAATGGGCGTCCCTCAAGGCTCGATTCTCGGTCCGTTTTTGTTCCTAGTTTATATTAATGATTTGCCTCATTCTGTGAATAAGCACAGTATTGTCTTGTTTGCTGATGACACTTCATTAATATTTAAGATTAAAAGGCAACTTGGGTGCTTTAATGAGATAAATTATGCACTTTCTAACGTAGTGCATTGGTTTAGTGTTAATAATCTCCTTTTAAATGCCACAAAAACTAAACTTGTTAAATTCAGTACCCCGAACGTTAAAAATATTGGAACGAATGTGATTTTGGGTAGTGAAAAATTGGAGCCCGTGGAATCAACAGTATTTTTAGGTATTACCGTAGATTCGAAATTACAATGGGGTCCTCATATTGAGAAATTAAGTAAAAGGCTTAGCTCTGCAGCTTATGCAGTTAAACAGATTCGACGTCTAACAGATGTCGATACAGCTAGGATTGTCTATTTTAGTTACTTCCACAGTATAATGTGTTATGGGATTCTTCTTTGGGGTAGCGCTGCGGACATAAATACTATTTTTATTTTACAAAAAAGGGCCATTAGAGCCATCTATCAACTAGATCCGCAGTGTTCTCTCAGAGAAAAGTTCAAAGAAATAAAGATTTTAACTGTTACATGTCAGTATATTTATGACAATTTAATTTACGCTCATAAAAATATTAGTCAGTTTAATAAAAAATGTGATGTACACAATATAAATACTAGGTTCAAAAATAATTTAGATTTACATAAGACGCGACTCCACAAGATAAGTAATTCTTTTATGGGTCAATGTATACGGTTTTATAATAAACTACCTGAGATGATAAGAGCCTTATCTATAAATAAATTTAAAGGTGTCATTAAAGCCAAACTCCTCTCGAAAGGCTACTATAAGGTCACTGATTATTTAAGTGACAATGAAGCCTGGATTTAGAGCTTGGATCCGGAGCTCATACTATGTTTTGCTTAGTATTGTATATGAACTTTATGTTTGTATTAAGTGTACATAATTGTAATTTTTATATTTTAAAGATGACAAAAAGAATAGTATCCTGAGTTTCTTTCGGGGTTTCTTCTCAGGATCGTCATCTTGGCTTTTTTTCCGAAACCCTAGTAAATAGTAAATTTAAATTTATAATGACGATCATAAGAGTTTCGTGAGAAACCTAATTGATAAATAAATATTTTGATTTTGATTTTGATTTTAACAAATTATTTGTTTACATAAATCACTGTAAAAATATTTTTTATAAGGTGTTTGTCAAATTAAATTCTTTGTGTAAATAGTCTCATTGACAACGCATTAAAAGTATCGAAATCTTAGTACTTACCTCTGAGTGATAGGTAGGTTATCTAAAAAATAGGACGAAAAAATTTAAGAGCGGGTTTTTTTCAACCCAATTTAAATGAATAATTTAATGAATAAAATCAGAAATAAAGTTAGAACGTTTGAACTAAGTTTCACTGAAATTCCTTTTCAAATCTAACACAATTGATAGTCATGCTGATATATATTATATCAGTGTCGCAATTACGTTCGAGTTAGATTTTATTAAAGTTTCACCGCAACATTCTGGGGACCAATGCAGCCACTACGTCCATATCGAACGCCCTCCTAGAATTCTGCATGCGCAATAGGGATGTTCCTCAAAATGATGGAAGTTAGCTGATTTTCGTTCGCCTGCTTTATAATTATAGAGTTCATTATACAGGGTGGTCAAAAAGTCGTGGATCAAACGAAACAGGGAGATAAAGGAGGTAATTTCCAACAAAAAATCTTTCTCCAGCATGGCCATAACTTCATTGCACGAAAAGTTATGAATATTTTTGTTTTTTCAATGAAACTACCGAGTTTTTTGACAATTTAATCAATAAAAAATTAAATTGATTAAAAACAATAAAACAAAAGGTGTTGTATTATGACTCGATAATGTATCAATACTACAAAAATTGTATTGCAGCTCTTGGTACCAAATTTAACGAGCAATGAATTATTTTCCGCAAATTTTGAAGCGTTACAAAAAATTACTTCTCACTTTAAGAGCACCATGTGAAAAAAAAATGTATTACGGAAAAGTGACCCTGTATTAAAAAAACTTGCTGATTTAATGCTGATTCAAATAAGGTACAACACTTTACTGGTTGACCTTTAATTTTGGTTTTATGGTCGTTTTTTCATATCAAGGTGCAAATTTTGAAAATGGTAAATTTAAAGGAAAATTTAGATTTTTGCTCATACATACTATGTAGTAATTTCAGATGCCATCATGAAATAAAAAGAACAATTATGACTTGGTAATTTTATTAAAATTCAAATTTTACAATAAATGTTCAAAGTTCCTACCTCTGACCATAATGCACAATCTGGACCGCCTAATAAAATTCGCACGTAATCAGCGGAATGCACCTCTGTTATTAAGAATTTGTAACCTAGCAAACTCGAGCTTTTGTCGTAGTTCTTGTTCGGTGTTATTCTCTCCTTGATACACTATTTCTTTGAAATAGCCCCAAACAAAAAAGTCTATTGGATTAAGGTCGGGCGACCGGGGTGGCCATGCAATAGGTCCGCCTCGACCAATCCACCGGTTAGGGAAGCGCTCATTCAAATGTCCTCGAACTGCTCCAGCGTAATGAGGCGGGGCGCCGCCGCGCCCGCCGTCTTGTTGCAACCACATTTCTGCCACTCTATCTTCAGGAATCTCAGCTTCGTTGAGTATTTGGTTCAAATTATTTTGTAAAAAATCGTTACCTGAACTGACACTTTTTGACAAAGGATTAAATGGTTAGTGTGAAAGAGTGTTTCTCCATTTCATAAATCCTAAGTGTGACAAGAACAGAACAGTTCTAGCGTTCCAACGTACAAAAAACTAGCTGTTTATGATAAACTAATAAATTAATAATAAGGCTAATTTAATGAAATTTGCACCTTGACATGAAAAAACGACCATAAAACCAATAGACTTTTTTGTTTGGGGCTATTTCAAAGAAATAGTGTATCAAGGAGAGAATAACACCGAACAAGAACTACGACAAAAGCTCGAGTTTGCTAGGTTACAAATTCTTAATAACAGAGGTGCATTCCGCCGATTACGTGCGAATTTTATTAGGCGGTCCAGATTGTGCATTATGGTCAGAGGTAGGAACTTTGAACATTTATTGTAAAATTTGAATTTTAATAAAATTACCAAGTCATAATTGTTCTTTTTATTTCATGATGGCATCTGAAATTACTACATAGTATGTATGAGCAAAAATCTAAATTTTCCTTTAAATTTACCATTTTCAAAATTTGCACCTTGATATGAAAAAACGACCATAAAACCAAAATTAAAGGTCAACCAGTAAAGTGTTGTACCTCATTTGAATCAGCATTAAATCAGCAAGTTTTTTTAATACAGGGTTACTTTTCCGTAATACATTTTTTTTTCACATGGTGCTCTTAAAGTGAGAAGTAATTTTTTGTAACGCTTCAAAATTTGCGGAAAATAATTCATTGCTCGTTAAATTTGGTACCAAGAGCTGCATTACAATTTTTGTAGTATTGATACATTATCGATTCATAATATAACACCTTTTGTTTTATTGTTTTTAATCAATTTAATTTTTTATTGATTAAATTGTAAAAAAACTCGGTAGTTTCATTGAAAAAACAAAAATATTCATAACTTTTCGTGCAATGAAGTTATGGCCATGCTGGAGAAAGATTTTTTGTTGGAAATTACCTCCTTTATCTCCCTGTTTCGTTTGATCCACGACTTTTTGACCACCCTGTATTTCCAAAAGTGATACATGTTTTTATTAGAATGTGCATATTTTTACAAAAAAGTACTCGAATCCATTATCAATACGTCAAAAGGTTTTTTAAACTGATTCTCTTGTTTATAATTATTTTCAGCCATTTACATGGTTATATATTTTTTTGGTCAATAAGACGTCATATATATGATCAATGATTTTAAAAGCTCAGACGGATTTCATCCCACAGACACTTTATTTGCTAGTGTTTTATTTTTATTTTCTGTATTTTTCTTAATTACGAAGGGAAGACGTAGCACGAAGCATAATCGCGAGATAAAGACTATCTAAAACGCTAAAGAAATTTAATTTCATTCCAAAATGTGTGTTCTAGATTTAGTTTGATATTGTTAAATATTAATTATTAAATATTGTAATTGTAATATTGCCTATGTTTATATCTATTTATATGGGCAACAATCGCAAAAACCTTCGAACACATAAAACTCAAGTAATATTCATATAATTCAAGATACAGCTAATTCAACAACAACCAAGGGTAACGTCCGACAGGGGTGCTTTCGTAGATAGTACCAAAATCTGGGAGAGTGCCAAAATTTCTGACATATGTACCTACTTATCTACTTCGTTTTGTTATGGATGCACGTTGGTATGTGTATTCTGAGCTTTTTCCGTTGAACCTCCCCTCCACCTTGTCTTTTTGCTGCGCTTCCCCTTGTGTGCATAATAAGCAAAACAAAACGTGAACTTTAAATCGTAAGGCGAGGACATACCTAGTAGAAAAGGGTTATTTTCGTCACCTAATTTGAATTCTTAAAGTAAAATTAAAACTTAGATAAAAATACAGTACATGTATTTAAAAAAGTTAGAATCGGGCAGATTTATACAAAAAAAAAATCTGAGAAAAAAATAGTAAATTACTGCCCAAAAAACCTTTCTCGTCACAGTAATAAAGTTATTTATTTTTTAGCTTTTTAATTAAGAGCGTTCATGAATTAGAATCACGCTGGAGTTAAAATTTATGATTTTTAGTAGTTTCAGATGTTTAGTTTGCAGATAATGCTAACATCATATTATTTGTAGCTTTTTAATCTAGTACATGGCTGAAAAATATTTTAAAATGAATTCTCATTAGAACAGTTTTTAAACAGCCCCATTTCAAACTTAGCGGTCGACGGCCTACGCAAAATATTAAAAAATATTAAAATATTAAAATATTAAAAAAAAATTGAAACAGTGTTTTAGAAAATAAATGACTTCACATACTAGGTCGAAGAAAAAACAGAAATATCTCAAATTTGATCCTAAAATAAGACGTTTAATATCACGAAAAATTACTAAAAGTGACACTTTTGAATATACTTTTCTTGAATGAAAATTTACAGAAATCGTATGTTTTTTTCGACTATTATCTAATAAATGATATGAATTTTTGGAAAATCAATATTCTTATAAGTTTTTCACATATAATTTTACTAATATCTCACTTCTGCGTAGACCGTCGACCGCTAGTTTTAAAAAAGGGCTGCTTAAAAACTGTTCTAATGAGAAAATTATCCCAATATTTTAAAATATTTTTCAGACATTATCTAGATTATAAAACTACAAATAATATGACGTTAATATCTTATCTGCAAATTAAACACATCATGGTATTATGATCCGCCGGGAATCATAAATTTTCACTCCAACGTGATTCTAACTCGGCAACCCCCTAAAATTAAGTTCTGCACTAAAGTTTTAATCGGCTATTTTTTTTTTTCATATTTTACTCAATATTTAAGAAAAAACCTTTCAATTTTAAATTTCTTTTAAAATTTTAAAATTATCTCCGAGAAGCTACAAAAAATTGTTGTGCATTATTGCACCTTAATTCGTGGGACGTTGCGCTAATTTTAGTAAAAATTATGTTCTGTTGAGGTTATTCCTTGTGACGACTTTGATTTATTCGCGAATAAACTTCTGGCTCGAAGCGAAAGCTTTCAGTTTTCCATTAGATTCTCGTAAGTTTCCTTGAGTACTTTAAACATGTAGTCAAATGTCAAATGGTAATGTAAAACTAATAAGACTTAGTGCTCAAGGAAGTATACAGTAAGTACGGTACTGCGTCCGTCCCTTCTCTTCTAATACTTACGGTTGGCACTCTTCCAATAGTATAGATGATAACTTCAGCTAAACCATTCACAAATTGTAATGTGTAAACTAATATATCAGTGAAATATATTGTAGCGATGTTTACATTTAGGTTGCTGTAATAAGTGCTTTACGCTTTATACAATTCGTGTTTTTAACATAATAGTTGTAAATTTTTATGTTTAAAAAAAAATCTAAAAGAAGAAAAAATCTAAAAGAATCTAAAAATCTAACTGTGTAATTTTACATTAATTTTGAAATTATTGTACGATAACTAAATTAACTATTTTTTTTATTACAATATTTTGCTAAAAGTTACCTACTTAATCTATAATATAAAAATGAATACCTAAATGTGTTGCCAAGCGCAAAACTCGAGAACGGCTGGACCGATTTTAATTCTGTCTTCACTCATGGACAGAGGGATAATCGGGGAAGGTTTTTACGTAAAAAAATGCACCTCGGGCGAAGCCGGGAGCGGCCCGCTAGTTATCTAATAAAAAAGTAATATAATAAGGTAGAATTATAATATATGACCGAAAATAACATTTGAATAACATTGCAAAATTTGTAGTGTGTTAAAATTTTGTTTAATTTTTTTTTCATATTTACTTAAATTAAAAATTTGTGACGCTATATAGATATATGACAATTTTTAAATATCCAGCCAAAACAAACCCTTGACAAAATTACCCTTGACCCCCCCCAAAACAAATTAAGAGGGCTATTACGGAAAAGCGTGAAGTTGCTAGTTTTCATCGCTAAAACTGTATACCCTTCGTTTGTTTCTATAAATAACAATTACTATGTGAAAATAAGTCGCTTTCTCTTCTATTATTATAGTTATGTGATTTTTGTATAACTTTTTTATTAATTTAGTAATAATGAATCTGCCGCAGCATGTTTAGCTAAAATCTCATGGAGACCTGATTTCGGATGTCGAATTCACAGAATTGGTTGCGCAAATACCACAAATAATATTTTTTTTATTATATAATAATCCTATACTCTAATGATAGTTTAATACATTTTATATATATAGCTTCAATTTAGAGTAAAAAAATCTAAACTAGATTAAATTTTCTACCGAAAAGACTACAGAATAAGTCAGAATATCTCCGAAGTTCTACATCACTGTCACGTAACTTTTTACCAAAACAATCTTCAATATGTACTTAAACTATTTCATTGCTTTTAAATTTATTATTTGCTACTATTATTTTATAATGAATAAAATAAAACTAGTATATACTTGGCCGCTGCGGGGTTGCACGAACAGTATCGCGCAAGCGCTTATCGAGGTTGGACCTGTGTCAGTTTGCTCTGCGCGTTTTTTTCGTCTTTTTTCGTCACAGCAAGTGCACTTAGACTGCGACCGCGACTTTTGATATTTGTGATTGTGAGTATTTACTTTTGTATTATTTAGTCAGCATGCCTTAAATCAGTCGAATTGAATATTGTAATATTAGTTTGCACCTTGGTCGATTTAATTGATATAATATTAGTTCGCTCCTCATCATTATATCATTACGCATACCTACATTATATATATTAATTCGGATTATTTTATTTTGGCAGGAAAATATGTTAACAAAGTTGCAGGCGTTTTATGAAAAATGCGTACTGCCTGAAATTATCGACTCCAGGAAAGCTCGTTCAATGCCATTGCGAGAAATATTTATCTAAAGTATCATGACCATCATCAACGCAGCCTTATGACTGCGTCGACAATTAGACCAAATCCATAAATAAAAAAAAGTGATTCAAAAATCGCATAACTATTTTTATATAAAAGAGAAACGGAATAATATTTATCTAATAATTGTTATTGTTATTCATATAATAATTTACGATGAAAATTAGCAACTAACCATTTTCTCTAATAAAGCTGTGATTGAATAAAATAATTAATACTAGTTTCATGTATGTTTTATTTATCCTGGAGTGATCTACGGCTGTAAAAATTAAATTTGTAAAAAATATATAGCGGACAGTTGATAATTTCACAAACTACAAAATTTTAACTCATGAGTGAGTTAAAATAAATAAAATATATTATTTATTTATAAAGTGGACACAATTTATAAAGAATCATCACCATAACGTGTAGAATAATCAATTATATTCTTTTTACATATCCAATAGAATAATCAATTATATTCTTTTTACATATCCAATCACTGTTATAATTTTCTCAAATAAAATTATATTTAAAAAAATATCAAGATCATTAGTCACGCTACAGTGTGAGTTTTGTAAGAAGTTATTGTTCAGGTAAAAAAGCACCCTTCGCTCTACGCCAAATACCTAAACTTGCACAGCGCCGAAATGTAAAACCCCTCTTAAATAGAGAATGCAACTAATTAAATTTAGAAATAGAGTTTCAGTTAACGTTTAAAAAAAAATAGTGCAATATTCCGTAACACCTTTGAATTAGCAAATAAATTTGTATTGAAATCCATGCATCTATTAGTTTTTTAAAAAAATCATGAACATCAAGGTGGTCGTATGACAGTCGTAAAATCTCGTTATGTACGTTAATTTTTAACTCCCGGCTGTTTACAGAGCAGCTAGTACGAACGGAGCAGGTGGTTGGGAGATGGAGGGAGGGGTCTGCCCGTAGCTACCTCAACGACTACGGTTGGCTGCCCCTCCCCCTCTCATACCTCTCCGTTACTCCCTACAACGTCACGTCAAATTTCATGAGCATGCGTACACTACTCGCCGCCGCGTGTTTTCCTCGTGGCCTCTTACCACTTTGTATCATTCTTACATACATCTCTATTACGTTAGGCGTAAATTCGTTAAAGAGGAGAAGAAGGAGGAAGGAGTCCGAACTTTTTTAAGGACCCGTTTATTCTAAATTTTGCCTAAAAAATTTGCATAATTTTTAAAACATATCTACAACGTTAGGCATAAATTCGTTATAAAACTGAAAAAGGCGGAGGAATTAATATGACCTATATTAATATGATGAGGGGGAGGTCCCCGAGAACCGGACACTTAAAGAATAACAAAAATAAAAAAAATCGTATAATAGACTAATTTGTTTATTTCTCTTTAATAAGCTCTCAACTATATACCTAATCAACACAGATATATCAGCGGTCTCAAGATAATAAGGAACAGTTAACATAGAAAAACGGACGTTTTCAAAAAGGTTTAATGACGGACAGCCCTTTTCGTTCATTTTTACACTTAAACATTATTTAAATTTAACATTATACAATTCATAACAATATCTATTACAATAGAACAAATCATCAGTTAATAAAGAAAACTAATCTTAATTCTAATTAACTTTGGTTATATCAGAAACGTTTTCTATAGAATTCGAAAACCTTAATTGTAGGTACATACAACCTGCAAAAAAAATTTTGACATCACTTTAGGGATGGCTTTTTTCAATATTTCACGTTTGGCGGTATTCTCACATCTCGGTTTGGGTTTACCCATGTTGAAAAACAAACTTGCTGTAAAACTGTCCGGTATTAGGGGACTTTAAGAGTGTCCGAACTTAGGGACCCTTAGGTACATACAAAAAAAAATCTCATTCAAATTGTGTGTTATGAATCACAAAAAAACGCATGAGATATCAGATTAGATTAATTAATAACAATGAATATCATTCCATACTTTAAATACTATTTACAGACCCCAAAAAATTAATTCGAACAAAATTTTTACTAACCTTAAAATTCGCACCACGCTTCAGGACGAACGAGTCAGCACTGGCTATTGGTACGCCCCTCCGCAATTCACTTGGGAGAAGCTTCCTAGCCGTTGCTTTGACGCGCTTCTTCGCACTGATTCAAATCCTGTCCGGCTTTAGGTGGCGTCCGGGTTTAGGGGATTCCCCCCTAGATAATATTTTATAGACGCGTCTATTCTAGATATTACCTAAAACATATAGTATTTGCGACACCTATATATAGGAAGTTTAAGATAGTCTTTAAAAGTATCAACACATTATAATCTGATAGTTATATAGTTTGATACGTATAGTTGTTTTGCAACCAAATTATTAGCCTCCGGGAGCTAAATTAAAAAAATAAACACAGTGTAATGAAATATAATATATAAATATCTATTTTCATAATCAAATTCATTTACTATTCTAAATCAATTAATTATTAATATTTTCCTTATCCTTAGTATTTTACGAAATTTCATAAGAAAACTTTAGTCCTCATATAAGAAGCGCCGCTAGATTCCAAAATTTGCATAGATACTTACCATAAGACATATTTTAAATTTGATTATTAATTTTATGTTTGAAATTCCCTTTGACCTTGTTTTTATACAAAATTGTTAAAAAACATCTTTGCACACTTAATTTTTCTTACGACATGGTTCTGAAAGGCTTCGTTAGAGTTTAAGCGTAACAAAAGTTCTTCTTAGAACTTCTGAGAAGAAATTGGTAATTAATCAAAATTAGACGAAGTGTACACAATCTTCAGATTAATGAGGATACAAATTTTGAGCGTACAATACTTTTCTAAACGAAAGGAAACTTTATTTTTTGCTACTTAACCATTATGAAAGTTAACAATATAGTGGATATTTTGGTATTGCGATTTGAGTCCTGTCATCACTATGACTGTAACACAATCAAAGGCGACTAAGTATAATTTAAGTATTATAATAATTACTAATTAATTAATAAAATTATTATATTTTAAGCCATATAACTAATTTTAACTTACACAAACTTAATTATAGTAAAATACATATTGCATAAGTTTCAGCAACATTCAAGTACGGATTGTACTTGAAAATTTTTAAAATTAAAAAAAAAAGATCATTAGTTCTTTATTCGCGAAAGGAAATACGAATTTGAATAATGAATGAATATTCAAATTCGTATTTCCTTTCACGAATAAAGAACTAATGTTCTGAGATCTTTTACTAGTGTGTTAAAATAACTACTAGTTAGTGTTTAAATATTTATTTTAAACTCAAACCAATAGAAAAACAAGTATCTATCTGTAAATAACATGTAGGTAATTATGTGGGTTAAACGGAGAATATAACATCGATACTTGTCGGATTCACAAACAACAACGATCAAAGCAATAAGCGTTTTGATGAAAGACAAGGGTGAACGTACAGTAATGTTCAGTTGTGTGTGAAACCAGCCAAAACTAGAGCCACCGAATAAGATTAGAGCAAACGGCGAATTTATACTGGGGATTTACGGAAATCCCGTCGGACAAAAAGGATACCGCAGTATTAGAGGCAATGTTTGATAATAATACGAGTTGTTTGTACACATAATAACACACATACTTTAACTGAGCCTTTACGTTTTCACTAGTTTTCACCCGCGACTTCTTCCGTTTATCTTTATAAATTTTATTCTAATGTGTAAAGAGTAATACTTATATTAATATTACGAAATAGATTCGACAGTAGCCAATAGAAGACGATAGTGTCACTGGACACTAAACTCTGGCAAATACTTCAATCAGAAAGAATTCAGCCAAAGAAATAGCTCTTTGTATAAAAATATGGTGCAGATATACCAAGATAGAGAAAAATAAAAGAAAAAATATATAAAAAAATTAATTTTTGTAACACCAACAATTTAAAAAAATACTGACAAATTTCAATGTACTTAATGGATGTACGTACTTATAATGTTTGCACCACAGTTCGCTGCACCGCTGTGTTTGCTCAGCCTAAAACAAGTAACATTCCTGCACTTGCGAGGATTTACACTACTTTTTTATACATACGACGTCACCTCACCTCAGAAATGAAATCGGATAAACCTTCAAAAATAAATTATTTTTGAATAAGAATTAGAAGAAACTTACTACCGAATTGATTCGGCTCTATTTCTCAATTCAGGAAATAATTATTTGTTTTCGTTTCTCGTTCAGGAAATAATTATTGAAGTCGTTGTCCACGTCTGTCCGTTAACTTATTTTAAACAAACCAACAGATTTTCAAACGGTTTTCATTAAAAGAAAGAGAGATCAACGAAGAAGGTTTATGTATACAATTTGCACAAGAAAATTGCATCCGTGCGAAGCCGGAGCGCGTCGTTTTTTTTTTATAAAAGGAAATTAATAATATCATACCATACAACTATAGTAGCTTCGTAATAACTAGTCCCTTTGCTACTAAGTCACTGTAACATATAGGCTTGCTGCAGAGCTGGTCATATTGAGATTCAGTCTTTATGTTGATTAGGTTCATTTATGCTAATATAGTCACAATAGGTAATACTAACCCGTAAAAAAAATAATCATTTGGCGGTTTCTCTGGCACTAATTTTGACTGTTATCACATTTACCTATTTACCACAGTGTGTATCTATTGGAGACTAATTAATTAATTATTTTTCCTTTTTTCTGTTTCACGCACGCTCAATATACCTAGTGGCTTTGAAATGTAAGTATCTGTAATTGTGTAAGTGTAAATGAAAGTTCCTAGGTGGCAGAAATAACCATCACATTTATGCAAAATTGCTTAGTAGATTTATATTAACAGATTTAAACAGTCATAATTCTTAAACTATAAATTTTTAAATGCAAAATATTTCTATTGTACACCAAACTATATTTGATACAATTACTGTTTCCACTGTAAAGAAAAAAATGTATAAATATAACATGTATAAAGTATAAAGTACTCAAGTATCTGTCCTTCTGTACGATTAGATCTTCTAAACTACACAACGGACTTTAATGCAGTTTTCACTAATGGAAAGAGCGCTTAAAGAGGAAGGTTTCTATATACATATGTATAATTCAACGCGGACTAAGTCGTGGGTACCAGCTAGTACAGTATAAAGTACTTTATACTATGTTTGAAGTAAGCATTCATACTGAATGTATTCTTTGATAAGTACAATTTAAATATTTTTGCTCTTCAAAAACTTATAGCGAATTAGACAAAGTAAAATCTTAACATTTTGTTTAACGCGTTTTGACCATCTGAATATGCATTTATGAATCTGCATTGTAAATGACCGTTTTTACTCTGTCCGTTCACGTAGTCAGTTGATTTTCATAATATTGTGTCAGTGATACAATGAACGGGCAATGTGTATTGTACAACGGTTCTCGTTGCAAATGCGATGCACTAATGTATGCTTAGAACTGTCATAACATGCCTGTGTTATGATGTGCCGGCAAATATCCGTCATGATAAAAAAAACATTGGAATTTATAGTTTAGTCACAGCCAATCTACTTAATATATTCAAGAAAGTTTGTGTTTTGTCAATATATGGAATGTCTATAGCATATACTCGTACTTTTTATTTTTTTTTAATGTTAAGCTCGACAGATAGGCTGCTGGTCCACTTGATGGTGGGTGACTACTGTCGTCTATAACACAAGCAACGCCACAGGTCTTGCAGGATAGAGAATTAGGAAGGGATTGGGAAATGGGCTCTGAGATCCCTTACTCACTTAACGAAACACAACATCACACACGCTTTTCTTTCACGGCGGTTTCACGGGAATCGAACCCGGTATCCCTGAGAAAAAGCGTTAAGACAAGTCCCCAAACCAATCGTCCAACGGGCTCGTCAATTTCGACTAGACGCATCATGACCTTATTTATGTATGTACTTATTTTAAATTGCTTAGTCAAAATTAACATTTCAGAATCAACATATTCTATCGTTTTTTTGTAATTGAAACTGAATTATGATGATAACGATTTCCTGATATTGTAAGTGATAAAGAATTAAAAAAACTTGAACGTATGTATTTTTTGAATCGTAAGGAAAGTACATACATACAGAGGTGTCGGTTACGGTGACAGTGTCGCGAGTTAATGGTTTTTTCCCATTTCAAAAATGCCCAACGCGCCTAAAGAAGTTTTCACTTCAAAAAATGTTAATAATTATTATTTTTAAATATTAGTGATGTTTATGTTTTTTACGTGCTGCGACGTCAAATCTAGTTGTAATTTGGTTAGCTGTGATAATACTGAATAAAACATATACTGATATTATCTGTCATTCTCGACAAATTCCCTTGACACCACACTAAATGACAGCGCCAGTGGCGGGCAAGAGGAATGATTACCTATTCCCAGTGACATAAGTCCGGTGTTTATTTTCACAAAGAATTCTATTTTACAGCTAAATTTGCTATATTTTTTTGAAGATACCAATCAACTTTTTTAAATATGATTGGAATAAAAATGCGAAAACAGTGTTAATATTAAACAATTAATCAAAATAATAATTAAAATTTAATATGCCTGCATTTATGAAGACTAGTTATAAATTTTCAATAAAATAATCAGTATAATTTAAAAAAAATTAATGCTATTTGATTCAATGACAAAAAAATAATAATATCAAATAAATGTTTTACAGTCTGAAATGTGATGTATTTTAGACGTGTAACATACATTGAATATTTTAACTTAAAACTTCTTTATGACTATTCAATTTTGATTTACAGCTATTGATTATTGTTAAAGAAGAAATATATTTATATTTTTGTTATAAAAAAAATCATTTTTTTTTTGTTTTTAAATTACAGATACCGACAACCAACGA
Organism: Synanthedon andrenaeformis; assembly: GCA_936446665.2. Taxonomy (NCBI): domain Eukaryota; kingdom Metazoa; phylum Arthropoda; class Insecta; order Lepidoptera; family Sesiidae; genus Synanthedon; species Synanthedon andrenaeformis. The sequence continues at coordinate 8,033,369 of OW387777.2, read as the reverse complement.
GTAATTATCCACGTTAAGGACGTGAACGATGAGCCTCCGTACTTCATCAACCGACCACTTCCAATGCAAACTGTGGTTCAACTTAACGCTGCGCCGAACACGCCCGTGTTCACTTTACAAGCGAGGGACCCCGACACGGACCACAACATTCACTACTTTATTGTCCGAGATCGAACTGGAGGACGGTTCGAGGTCGATGAGAGGTCAGGGGTAGTTCGCACAAGGGGCACTGATCCTTTCCAATTGGATATGGAATACGTGCTTTATGTGAAGGCTGAAGATCAGGTGAATGTTCTGATTAAAATTACAAAAGTAAGGGACTCCGCTCACTGAAGAAGAGATGAGGCACGCCTCTTCTATATTTTCTATGTAATTTTATGGGCGTCCGCTCACGCTATAGTCGAGGCGGAGGCATGGCGGCGTCAATGCGGAGTCGACGCGCCTCTGCCTCGACGCTGCCTCGACTTAAGCATTGAGCGTAGTCCCTAAAAATCTCTTCACCACCCACGTTCCTTTTTATATGGACCACGGTATATGGCAATATGGGCCTTTTTTTAGATTTTAGAAGGTGAGCAAAGTCGCTTATAAACTCAAGCAAAACTAGAGGTATGCATGCATATGCAAGTGTATTCACTTACTCAATGTCTTGTATGTTATTTAGATATTTCAGATATCTAAATAACATAGAGAACGATACATATTTCTTACTGTAACTCTTAAGATACTCATATGATATATTCTTAAGATTTTCTTCGAAAGATTTTTTGCACCTTTTATCACTGATTTTCTTCCCCTGACGTAGCTCGAAGTCTTCTAAACCTACATATTTTATGTACCTCTGTATATTTTAAGTGAGGTGGAACCCCTTCTTGACCCAATTAAGCAGGTAACTCAATATTATATGCACACGCTGTTCTTTGATTCATTAATATTACAGTGCCTCTTTATTACAAAGTGAATACATTCAATTTTTTTTATGGAAGTAATCAATCTATTTGTTGCAACTTAAATCATGAAGCACGTTAATTTATTAACGGATCACAAAATTCAACTTTGTTCCTATTGGAGTGAAAGTTTTCTCTTAAAGTCCCATAAGAACATGCTCAACAACATAGAATCAATTTTTTACAGGCTAATTTATTTTAATTATGTTTTATGACGTCATCGTATGAAGAGTATGATTATTTTATTATTAGTTTAAAATTCTATCGCGAGGAGTTTATTTACAAAGGACATGATTTATTAATTCCAGAGCGGTCGCGTCGACGAGCGAAGGTTCCAATCGACACCTGAAGAGCGTTTGAGTATTGTGGGCGGGAAGCGTGCTCCGCAGTTTTACTTGCCAAGTTATGAGGCGGAAATTGCAGAAAACCAGAAGAAAGATTCTGAGTAAGTTGCTGAATATTAATCTATAATCTGTAGGTATATCTGACTGATGACGATTATAAACTTGGTATAAGTTATACCTACAGTTAATAAATAAATCAATAATATTCAGCTCGTTCTTATTCCGAAAATCTTTTCATACAAGCTTCATGCATAACGTGGTGGTTTCTAAAATACGGATTACGTATTCTTTGAACGCTTGACTAAGCGATCAAATAATATGGCTTCCTTCATTGAAATAATCCCACCTATCAAAATATTTCATATGAACAATGGACACTGCTTTTTAAAATTATTATAACGCGAGATCACCATCACCTAATATAACCAAGTTCAGCTGCTATTCTTTCCTTAGAAATTCTTTTCATACAGGCATCCATGGATTACCTACTTGCGGGTTCTAAAATAACGAATCTAATGAATCTGTTATTAGTCGTAATCAGTCGTATTATTTGAATGCTTGATTAAGCAATCAAAAAATCCGGCTTCGTTCTTTGCAATAATCCCCAAAATATTTCATATTAACAATGGACAATGCTATTTCGAATTATTATAACACGATACCATCACCATCTAATACTAATCATTAGAAAATAAAGGAAACATATTTGGAAAAAGAAAATAATGTTTTTCATTATTAAAATTACAGTATAATATCGGTGAAGGCGAAATCATTTGCGGACCGGGAAATTCGGTACACACTGAAAGCTCAAGGTCAAGGTGCTGGCACTTTCAACATTGGACCCACTTCGGGTATTGTTAAATTGGCAAAGGAACTGGACTTCGAAGATCTTAGACAACCACATGTTTATTCTTTAGTCGTCACTGCTACCGAGGATTCCGGAGGATTTTCGACATCAGTTGAGGTATGAATTTTTTGGCTTTTAAAGTTGTTCGAAAAGAGATTCGATAAAAAAGAGATATAATGTTTACAAAATCCTAAATTCTGTATTGGATCTGACATAATTTATCCATAATACAACCCTCAGAATCGAAACATTAATGTGTGAATTCTATAATAAACAATACAATGACTATTTTATCGGTAGATCATCTGCACCAGGTGATGCACTGCATAACAGCATATCGTAGGATCCACTACATAACAGCATATCATGAAAATAAACCCACACTTATTCCAATAAATATGTATTCAAATAGTACGTCTTGATTTTCATATTTTGTCTGCTATGTTCAAAAATCTTATTATGACGATTGTTTTTTTTTCCGAAATTCCCCTAACAGTACTTAATTTTGCAATATTTTACCGAAGCAGTGTCGGAAAGAATTAAAATTTTCATTTTTAGATTATTTCTAAATGGTGCATTAAATCCCTTTTCATTCTAACGCATCGTCAGTATAAGCCAGCCAATTTTTCTAGATTTCTCTAGATTCTATTTATCTTTATTAAATAACACAAATGAAGTTAATTTTAATTTTTGACCATTTATTATTAAATATAAAGTATATGTATATTTAATCATTCCAGTTAACAATACGGGTGACAGATGTGAACGATAATGCACCGAAGTTTGAGTTACCAGATTATCAGGCGCATAACGTCGATGAGGATATACCATTGGGCACCAGTATCCTAAAGGTGAAAGCGATGGACGCAGATTCGGGGAAAAATGCAGAGATCGAATATTTAGTTTCTGGTAAGATTTTTGACTTTTATATGTGCACTGCTACCATGAAAAATAATAATAATATGAAAACTGGTGTATGTAACCAAACCAAGTGAAGTATTATTTAAGTAAAGACTGGCGCCATCTGTCACATGTAAGGGGAAACAACAATGTTATATATGTTCGTGAGATGTCGCTAATAAGCATGAGTTTAAAAAATATTATCAATCCATAGTAGATATGCGAATATAAACTACAGTTTATTTTTTTGATAAGATTTTCAGATTTTAACTAAAATTGAATTTATGTACTTTTAATAAATATATCGTCGTTGTCAAACCAAAATCTGTAAAAAGTATACGTAACTACTTTTGAGATATTAACAGGGAAAAAAATTCTGAAAGTTTTTAAATAAAGATTTATTCGAAAAAGTATTTTATTTGAAACTTGATTGGGTTGTGTTACGTAAATTCATATGTTTTTTAAACATGGAAAGGACATCACCCAGCCTCCATACATTTTTGGGCTAATTTTGAAAGTGCCGGCCAACAAAATTACTTATTATTATAATAGAACACAATATTTTAAACATTTTTCAATATGACAACAAAGTTCTAACTATTATATTTATATGTAAAAAGTTAACTAAAAAAACATAATTACGTAGTTATACTTGAAGTAACACAAAAGGATCTGCAGGTAAAAGAACGATTTTGCCGGTTGATTTATGCCATTGTTTGTAGATAAAAGAGACTGAAAAAGCACCACGCTATCTCGCTCGCACCATTCGAAAAATTATTGATTTTCGAACAATTTATTGATACCAGAAAATGCTCGCGTGTGTCAAGAACATTTGGAACAAAACCTTTGGCATCTGCTTCCTCTACAAGATAATCTCATAGATCGTTTTTCGGCCTCTTAAATAGTGAGTGCTTTGACTATCATGAGCAATCATATTACAGACGATGTATTGAATTTTGAGGAATACGATCATATAAGCCCCAACGAATTCCACAACTGGACGGGACTTACGCACAATCAGTTTTCTGATTTACTGGAATCCACACCAAGTTTAGACAATAACCGCTATAAGAAAACTATACTGGCTGCAGTTCTAGTTAAACTCAGATCAGACGACTCCAATAAGAGGCTAGCTTTGATTTTCCGAACGAGTGAGTCCCGTTTTCAACGGTTATTGACTTTGGGACGTGATGCACTGATAAATGATTTTGTTCCCTTGCATGTGGGATTTGATCATTTAAATCGTGAACAAGTGGCACAGAAAAACTTGATGCTTCCAGAGACATTGTTCGGAAATCCAGGAAGCCCTTTAGAAGAAAGGAATGCTATTATTATATGCGATGGGACATACGTATATAATCAGAAAAGCTCTAATTACTTTTTCCAGAGACTTTCGTACAGCCACCACAAATACAGACAAAACCTTTCTTGTTTGTATGCTGCGATGGGCATATTATTGAGGTTTCCGGCCCACATGCTGCAACTACTTCTGACGCGGAAATACATATTCAACGGAATTATTGACAACGAAGAAAACATATTTCATTGGTTTTTTAGACAGGGAGATGTATTCATACTTGACCGTGGTTTCAGAGATGCAACACTTAATTTACAATCTCATGGATATACGGTGCATATGCCTGAAATAAAACATCCCAATGAAACACAACTTACTACAGAACAAGCAAACAAATCGAGACTTGTAACCATATGTCGTTGGGTGGTGGAAGCCGTTAACGGACGATTTAAAAGAGATTTCCGATTACTGAGGATTGTCCATTCTAATCGCGCTTTGCCCCATATGATGGATTATTTTAGAATTGGTGCAGCATTATTAAATGCTTATTATCCAGTCATTGTAGACAATGTACGGGCCCCAACATTCTTAGCAATCATTCGAGAAAGAATGAACATACCAAACACATTGGGCGACCTAGTACAGAGATATAATTATAATAGAAGACGCGCAGATTTTCAAGCAGTTAATGCGAATATGCACGGCATTCCATTCCCTAATATGACAGAGGAAGAGTTTGTTCTTTTTGCTCTTGGGGTGTATCAATTGAAACAGGCACGGAGCTATTATGCAGAGCACCTGTTGCCTCGTGGCATGTTTGTAATTGAACTCGGAGGTCTAATACCTGATGATCATGTACAGGAGTTGGAAGGTAACGATCTCTACTTGCTTCGGGGTCGCATCCAATCACGACATGTCCGGTCACGCACCTATTACGTGTATATTGCATTGGATAGAGCTCTCCGTGGGCGACAAGCTATTACACATTATTATTGCACTTGCCATATTGGCAGAAGAACCATTGGTTGCTGCTCACATGTCATGTGTATTGTGTGGTACATGGCATACGCAAGGCATGAGGCTGTGATAAACATTCCCGTAGAAGGTTTAGAAGACATTTTTGTGACGTTGGGAGAATTATAAGGAAATATAATACATATCTTTTTGCCTTTTAATATTCCTTTTTAAATCATGATCAGCTTTAAATCATAATCATCAGTTAATGATCAAAGCTACTTTTAATGTGCCATAAGGACATTATTAATAAAACAATAACGACCGTTAGTAATATTTCTTGTAATCGTCCACTTGTCGAATGAGTAAGTGTTTTCATTATTTATACCAGAATATCATCTCGGAGAAAACGCTTAGAACCTTTGCGCCATAGTAAATAATGTTTGGATCGTTATACTAAATAATAATAATGTGTAAAATATAGCTGGCCGCCAAAAAAAAAATTAGCCCAGAATGGGTGATGTCCTTTCATAGTTTATTTATTATTTTGATAATAGAGTAAATTTTGCACATACCTACATAACAGATTCTAGCTGCTGCACATTGCATATTTTCAACAAATATTTGTCGCTATTTGTCGAAATTCGTCAAATAGTGCTCGTAAACACTTAGCAGTTTTTTATATTATAGAAAAAGTGCACATTGCAGATTTTGGTTTGACAATGACGATGTATTGAATGAAATGTTCTCCACTGACTTCTGTAAAATTCTGCACTGTCTGATGTAGAACAAACCAGAAGGACGCTCCTTCAGGGTTTTTTCTTTAGTCTGAGAAGTTAAAGTTAAATCAATCGAAATGCCTTGTACACTGTCCACAAACAACATGGATATCACATTTATTATTGGTATCTATCGAGATTTTAAAAAAATTAGATATTATGTTTTTATACTTTCAGATGATCATTTCAGTGTTGATTCGAATGGAATAATAACAAACAATAAGCAACTTGACGCCGATAATAATAATGCGTATTATGAATTTGTGGTAACCGCAAAAGACAAAGGTGAACCGGCTAAAACAGGAACGGCTACGGTACGAGTATATACTAAGAACAAAAATGACGAAGAACCAAAATTCTCCCAACAAGTGTATACACCTAATGTTGATGAAAATGCTGGACCTAACACACTAGTAACTACAGTGGTAGCCTCTGACAAAGACGGTGATAATGTAAGGTTTGGATTTGTGGGTGGAGGAACTAGTTCCGGACAATTCGTCATAGAAGAAATCACTGGCGTAATTCGATTGCACAATAAGGCGATTTCTCTAGATAGAGACAAGTATGAATTAAACGTAACAGCTATGGATGACGGGGCATGTTGTGTCAATGGAGATGCAACTATACACACGTCAACGGCAGTTGTAGTAGTATTCATAACTGATGTAAATGACAACAAACCAATATTTAAGGATTGCCCAACGTATTTCCCTAAAGTGGAAGAAGGCGCGCCGAATGGCAGCCCAGTAATAAAAGTGCACGCTACTGATGAAGATAAAGGTGTCAATGGACAAGTAAAATATTCCATAGTACAACAACCAAATCAAAAAGGAACGAAATTTACAGTCGACGAAGAAACAGGTGAAGTTTCCACTAATAAGGTATTTGACAGAGAAGGAGACGACGGTAAATTCGTGTCAGTTACTGTAAAAGCAACTGATCAAGGCGAGCCTTCTTTGGAAGGCGTTTGTTCATTTACCGTGGAAATTACCGACGTGAACGATAACCCACCACTTTTTGACAGACAAGTAAGTAAGCGGTTCTACATGTAGATTTTAAAGCACACCATTGGCATGATCATCACAAATTAGCTTTTGCATGTACAGCATATTATTCAAAAGTGTACAAAATGTACATTCAATTTACGTGTATTTCAGAAATATGTGGAAAATGTAAAGCAAGATGCCAGTATAGGTACAAATATTTTGAGAGTTTCCGCATCCGATGAGGATGCCGATAACAATGGCGCTATAGTTTATACGTTGAGTGCCCCGTATAATCCGGCCGATATTGAGTATTTCGAGATCCAGCCTGAGTCAGGCTGGATCGTTTTAAAGAAACCTTTGGACGTAAGTATTATATTTACATATGTCTAAGACGTAACTAATCACCCTGTGATAAGAGCGATGAATGAGTGGGATCAACTTTACTGTAAAGTTTGGTGGATGAATGCTACCTACAAGGCCTAGGATTCAATTGGCACACAATTTAAGTTTGTTTACATGTAAATAGTTCTAAATTACTGCTGCTGTAAATTGCTGTGGAGAGCGGTCAATCCTGGCTGTGAGGAGTAGTTGTCCATTGAACGGTCCGCAACTCCCGAAGCGGGGGCTGGGGCCGTCGGGGCTTGTTCTTCTTGCAGCACAATTAGTTTCAGTTGCCGCAACCGCCGGCTCAGCACCAAATCTTCAGATTTATTTCCGCAGCACCATCTTGCATCAACTATGAACTTACCAATAAATACAACCTGTGTAATATACTTAACCGAGACAATACCTACTGCTGTAAATATTTCACTGTTCAACTTATGTTAGTTCTAAAACATGTACAGTTTCTGTAACAGCACTTCTGTATATTCCGCACAAACTAGTTTTAAAATTTATTTTGTTACGAGTAATCGATTAATTAATTTTGATGAGCTTACGCTTTTGGACATACCTATATCTGTATTATATTATGTACATGTTTTGTTACTAATCTCAGATTTTATTTGCTAAACAGTATTTCGCTGGGGACAGTTCGATCTGTCTCGAAAATTTTCAAGGCCGATAGACGACAACTCATGCTATGTAATTAATTATTTCCATTATTGCTATGATAACGATGCAAATTTTTTACAGGATTCCAGTGTCAATATTACATACTTTGTTTATAGTTAGTAGATTAATTGAGATGGTCAGATTGCCTAACCGGCAGTTTGGCCGTCTGGCCAGTTGTGACATTATTCCTTCTGTGAAAGGGGCAACGTTCTCGAAACCAAAATTTGTACAGTTCAACCGTAACGTCCATCGTTTGTAATATACTACTATCATTTCAATGAGTGTCGTTTCGTTGTAGTCGTTACGAGGTCACTAAAACCATTTTATGACGACCTGACCTTTCCGCCATGTCTTGTATGCAGAGCTGCATGCATTGCCTGCTTTACATTAAGTTAATTTCCTTTTCATTTTTTTAATTAGTTTAGTTTAAAATTCAATTATTGTACAGAGTAATAAAATAATGTACAGTTTGTATTTTTAAAATAATGTACAGATGTAAAAATTTTTGATTTCCAATTTTATTTTTGTGCACCATCTAATATTGGCTACGGTGAGGACTGTTGCTGTAAGCGAACACGAATGGTAAGCGAAGAGAGTGAACGATCTGAAAGAAACCAAGTAGTACATTATAATGCTACGTAAAAATTTTCTTCTTATACTTTTAAGTTTTGCTTACTGGATGATTGGGCGACGAGTGCATGTTGTTCTGTTAGTAATTTAACGTTAAGAGATCATTGGAGCCAGTAAACACATGTGAAAGGTGATGATAATTTCCTTTGTTTTCATTTGTTTGATAATTTCTTAGCGACGAGTATTTATGTGTTTATGTGTTGAGTTGTTTTGTTTTATTTCTCCCCGCTGACCTGTGACCGTGTATCTGTAGCGGGACAGGTATCGGCTGCGCGTGCGCGCGTCCGACCGGGGCGACCCGCCATCCTCCGCAGACGTGGACGTTGAGTTAGACGTGGTAGACAGGAACAATAAGCCCCCCATCTGGGACATGACCACGTATGGCCCCGTTCACATCAAAGAGAATGTCACAGTGGGTACCGTAGTGACCAGTGTGAAAGCAAGGTTGGTATAAGGCGCAGCGGGCTCGAGGGCCCGCCGCACCTCAACTCCTTAACACTACTAACGACGTGGTTTTGTCTGTTTCCATCGACTGTTTCTCCGATAGCGAGAAACGTACAAGTTGGAGGCTATGGCTCAAGACAAGGGCTTTCCGCCCTTGTCCAGAACCGTGGAGGTCCAGATAGACGTAGTGGATCGCGCAAACAATCCCCCCGTGTGGGACCACACGGTGTATGGACCGATCTACATTCGAGAGAATTTGCCCGTCGGTGCCAAAGTGGTGTCCGTAAAAGCAAGGTGCGTGTCTAACTGTTCGGCACGGGCACCGCACGCAGCCCCGTCACTCGCACGCAGTGTGCCACGTCGCCCTCTCACTACGAGATGGCGTTCGCCGTGCTTCACTTTAGCCTCTCCTCTCTCCCTCTCACCGGTGATCTCAGTACATGTGTCCGTCTCACTCGCGATTTTATCGTCATTCACTTGCGTGCCTTTAATACGGGTCACCGCTTCTGGAACGGGAATCACGTCATATTGTTCAAATATATTCATAATTGTATCTTACCGATTAGGGAATCCCTTAGTCTGCCCTTGGAGCCGGAAGTTCTCTCGTGGAGATCAAAGACCGGCAAGTGTAACGTAGGACATCAACTCACTAATGAGGATCCAGGCTGTATTTATAGAGGCCTATGTCCAAATAATGATGATGATGATTAATCTCCTTACTTTGAGTTAAGTAGAAACATTTATGGATATCTTTGAATAATATGTGAGAGGTGTTAATTAATGCCAAAGAGCGTCTGTGTCCGATATATTTGCATGTAGGCTGAGAGTTAAATTATACTTATTGCATTACGTCATGAATTCTCTAATTTTACATCGTCCTATTGTAACAGTCAGTTAGCATGTAAAAGATATAATTAATGTTTAGTGCGTAGACTTTTAGGTAATTATGTCTGTATATTCATTTAAAAAATATAACGTATTGCTTGACAGTCTAAGTTTATTTTGCGAGTCAATAAGTAAAAACTTTTTTGGTATTTATTCGTTGTAGTAGGTTTGATTTAGTTGGTTGATATTTTTTTTTAGAATATTAAACTTATTTAAATTAAAACAAATAAATTTTGCTTAACTTGACGTTTAGGTGATTGAAGTCATTAATTTTTTATGTACTTTTCTTATATATATTAAAAGTTTAAATTTTTACATCTTACGTCTTTTTACTTTGTTTTAGTTTCATTATATTCGACATTAGTAGGTATTTATTGCTTTTATTGTAGTATTCTAATTAGATAAAAAATGTAGGTACATATGAAAACAGAAAGAGTTATGTAAAATTTCATCAATGTTTTCAGTCACGTAAAAATAAATCGTTTTAGAGTTTTTTCATTTTATCATTCTAATGATAAGTAGGTAAATAATAGGTTCTTCCATATACCACTTTTGAAATGGAAAATAATAGGGTAATTCAAAATTTATGTTGAAATCTCGAAATTATAAAATTTAATTTAAAATATAATAGGTAAAGAAATTGAGGTATAAGTAATGTATCCAAAAACAATTGCTGTGTGTAAAGAGTCTTTGCATAAAAAATTTTTCAATTGATTTTCTACAATGAAAAATGTATGATTTAAAATTGGAATTTTACAATATCCAAATAATGCGCACGGGTTAGAATTATTAGATATATAAATTGTTACTTCTTTAGTTAATCTTAGTGCATCATTCACACTGAGTGTTGGCCGTTGGCAAGGTTGGTTCACATCTCTATTGTCTATCTGTTCGTCCTAATCACACATCTCAAACTCACATGGATTGAAGAAGACGAAACCATTACTAACTCACTTTATTAACTCATATTTTTATTTTAACGAATAATTTATTTACAGCTTTGTTATTAAAGTACCGAGCCGTTAGGTACTTTGATATTATTTTCCGAGAGACATAGTCACGCACAATTTGTAGTTTTATAGACCTATAATATATTTTTTATCACACATCATGTAATTTTTTTGTTAGAAATTTGGCAGACAGGCCGATGACCAAGTGGTAAGTGATTATCGTCGTCTATAATCACAAGCAAATACAGAGATGCTAATGTGTTGGCCCCTCTTATAATAATAATCTATATAAGATAATAATAATCTTATATAATATCATATCTAAATAACGTTTCATGTAGGTAAATTTTGTCCCTACGAGAATGGGATTGGCATTACTTACTTACGCATATTGAACAGCACAATGTGTGCTATTTTCACGGTTATCCTCTTTAACAAGGCAGTTATTGAAGCCAGACGGTCTAAACAGTGTATACAACATAACGGAATGCAGACAATTACACTACTATTTACTAATCATACTTATAGAATTAGTATGTATTATTTTCTGTACAAATAGAAATGTACTTCGTAAAATAATCAAGATCATTTTAGACTTCGGATAACATTAAGTAAGGAATAAAAATTTTGTTAGTCTTTTAAAATTATTAGAAGGAAAATGCCGACTTTATGACTCTCGGAAGGGAATATCTTCTATTTCTGTACAACGATTTACAGTAAAACCATTTGATTTAAAAGATTTTATCTGGAAACGTTTTAAACAAAAATAACATTTACAAAAAAAAAAAAAAACTGTAACAGAGTTATTTGATTTACTCATATGTTTAAATTCAATTTCGCCACCGATGTTTACTTTCGTTCAATATTCGTAATATTATTTTGGTGCTTCCCTTGTTTTCATTCGATATTAAATCCAATTGAACATTTTGATGTTGTCACGTGCCTTCCGTAGATGTTTCAGTGATCGCATTTATTGTTTGCGTAAAACAAAAGGAAGGTATAGCCTTTGGCTTGTTTTCAGCTCGGGCATTGAAAATAACCCGACCGTGTTCTACCGATTGATGCCCGGATCCACCGCTCAGACCAACAAGTTCCATACGTTTTATTTGCAACAGAGGGCAGATAATGGGTTCACTTGGGCGGATATAAAAGTCAATCATCCATTAGACTATGAAAGCATTAAGGAATATAATTTAACCATTCGGGTCGAGGTAAGTTCCTTTACTAATAAATATTGTATAATATGTTATTAAGTTTTTCTGTTCTTTACCTGCTGCTTAAATGGTTCTAGATTCTATTCATTGACACTATATATACATTTGTTACAAAAATGTTATTGCTAGGTATATTGTATATATGTATATTGTATATAGGTACCCACTGGGTGTCGAGTTTGAAAAGAGATTATGCAATAAAAATAACTATCTATACTAATATTATAAAGAGGTATAATATCCGATTTAAAAAAACTTTCAACAATCGTTAAAATAGAATTTCAGGATTAACATAGGCTAAATATTCCAAGCGGACGAAGTCGCGGGCACCAGCTTTTTAAAAATAAATTTCCAACGCTTGGCAAATGTATAATGTCAGGCGTTATAATATCTTTTACTTTTCAACGCGGACGAAGTCGTAGGCACTAGTTAGTTATTTTATATACTTGTCTGTTATATATAAAAATCAATTGCTGTTCGTTTGTCTCGCTAAAACTCGAGAACGGCTGGATCGATTTTAATTCCGTCTTCACTTATGGATAGAGGGATAATGAGGAAGGTTTGTGCGTAAAAAATTGGTCGCCGGGCGAAGCCGGGAGCGGTCACTAGTTATAAATAAATCACGCTGTTCGTTACTAATAACTAAAATAATAATTGCTCGTTGAACAGAACAATGGTGCTCAACAACTGGCTTCAGAAGCGACGGTGTACATAATGCTTGAAGATGTGAACGACGAGATTCCACTATTCACTGAACGAGAACAAGAAACCGTGTTAGAAGGAGAGCCTATCGGGACGAAGGTGACGCAGGTCAACGCCATTGATAAGGACGGCACATTTCCTAACAACCAGGTACGTGTGCTGAATGTTTATAAAAATTTGTTAGACAAGGACTAACGTCAGATTGAATGCAATTTATACCTATAACCTATGACCTATGAAATAAAGTGCAAATTTGCACATCAATTTTTTGTACCTTCTCAGAGATAACCTAACAGATTTAATATTGGAAGGTTTTTCTTTAATATTGAGTAAAATATGAAAAAAAAAGAATAAAAGTAGCCGATTAAACCTTTAGTAGGCACAGAGCTTAAGTTAATTAATAAGCTTATAAACAAATTTAGTTGTCCCTTAATTTTTTTTTATTTGAAAGGTATTTTGGGGTTAATATTTAATATTATTTTTCAGTAAATAGAATTTCCGTATAAAACTGCCCCATTCAATTTTTTTAAAATATAGTCTATTATGTATGCAATATGCACTGTGCTTTTAACGTGTTTTGTTCTAAGAAGTCAAATTAGGCGGAAATAACGCTTTTACGACGAAAAAGTTCTCGCCTTGAGTAAGTTTTATGTAGTCAAATTAGCAAACCGATAAAGGCTGTTCGTCGGCGGTAACCAGCGTCAATCATACAGAAGACAACAGTAAAATCGAATACAATGAAAATAAGTGCAGCTTTATTTTACGGGTCACAATATTTTTCATTACCCTATCTTCTTAAACTTCCATGTCTCTGTCTGATCCTCTAAATTTATTGCGTGACGATCGATCGACGGAGCCCCTAAGATCATAGTGGCAACGTTACACAGCAGTTAACAGCAATAATTATTTCTTTTTTGAAATGTATACTTCTTTAGATTCGTGGGGCACTTTTAGTATTATGGAGATAAAACAGTGAATTTGCGCCGTTACGCTCTGTGAGCGACATCTACCCCTACCCGAATTAATACGTACTTCTTTGTTCGTAATAACTTCGTCAATAGTTTGTTACGATGTTAACAGATGGCGTAGTTTTCACTTCTGCCGTGCAGTCCTACAACTGTTTATTAATTTACTATTACGATTTAATTACGAATTTAATTAAATGTCAATAGACCAGTATTATTTGTAAAAATTAATTTCACTGAAAAACATTAAAAGACTACTGAATAATCCACAATTATTTAAATAATTATAATACCAAAGTTTTGTTGCAGAATTACTGAACTTCACCATAGTAATTAATTGTTCCAAACAAAAGATGGAAAATATTCTCGCGTGCACGAATTAGTTTGACATATTCGGTTATAAATTTCGCAGTAGCACGTTGTCAATACTTCTTGACAAAATATTTGTACCGGGTTGTATCGTTCGCATGTATGGAGCTATAAACTAGAGAGTGTAGGCCGATTCGCTATTCTTTTATATATCACGAGACTGGTATATTTTATTCCACTTCTATTGACATTGTTTGTTGTATCAACGTACACATTCAGTTATAAAATTAAATATTTCAAATAAAAGGTGATACAACATTTCCTATTTTATGTAATGTTTCTATTCTATATTAGAATTCTTTTTGTTTTTAGCGGAATCTGAGCACGAGTTTTTCGTGAACTTTCTCAATATTTTTGGCAAACAGATGTTTATATACATCAATCTGCAGACACACATACGTTAAACTCACGAAACCAAGAATAAAAGAGTTACAAGTTCGGGTTTCATCACGAAATGCCGATTGAAATCTCAGTTCCGATCAGTTAAATTTCAAAATGTATTATTTTATTTAAAAGATTCAAAAAGCTTGTATGAAACTAACAAATTAAATAAACGTCTGGATTTTAAGTTTTAATTAATTAATTTATTTATTTATTTCAAAAGGCTTACCAACTAAAGACATACTTAATCACAATATACATCACTTACAGAAAGAAACATCACAAGTATGAATTTAAATTAAAGGAAAGCACAACATTAATTAATTTGAGATTAATTAAATTATATTAAATTATAAATGAATCAACAATTGTCAATGAGATCAAAAATACCTAGAACAACTTGCATATTATTATAATCAATCAATAACATAAAATTAAATCAAATCAATAAACCAAAAATTCCAATGAACAAAAGAGAGAAAAAATTCAATAATGTCAAAATAAGAAAAAATAATACTGTATACCCTTTTACATAAATGGTCCGATTCTATTTCATTATAATAAACGCGAAGCACAAGAAACCGGTGTATTGCTACCATACAATTTATTTTTGCGGTCTAAGTTATGTGCTCGAGTCTATGTTTTTGGAGTATTCAATTTAATCATTTATGTGAGTGCATCAATTAGTCAAAAAAGCAAAAAGTTTACCCAAATATGTGTCATACGTAACTTCGTTATTTTAAAAATGAAATTGTACCGTAACAAAAACGGATGCAATTACCCCAGTCCAATCGTGTTATTGCCAGCTTTGTTATTAATATTTATACGATGCATTGTACGACGAACTTTTGTTATTAAATGAATTTAAATTACGCAGATAATGCTTTGGACAGTAAATGCTTATTCTGTTTTAAGTTTACGTAGACAATTTCGAATAAACAGTAAATGCACAATTCAAATAATATTCAATGCAATCTAAATTGTTTCAATAAATATTGCGTTATTATGTTTTGATGGTTCGCTCGGATATTGGGGAAATAGTAGTTTGATTTGATAACAGACTTTATGCTGGCTGCGACTTACAGCAGGTGTGGCGTGAGTACGGGCCCATTTGCCTTTGATATGGTAGAGGCTTGCTCGTATCGCTTCACCGCATACACCGGCGAAACGATATGCGTTGAACATTCGCCTTGCATCAAATATTCTGAAATATATAATACTTGTTCAAATATAAAACCAGGTCTATCTATAAAGTCCTTTATCCCGACTGACTATTAACACACATCCAAAACTACTAAGTCATTTACTAAGTAATTAAAAAAAAAAAAATGTAAGTAAGTACAAGAAAGTTAAAAATTCAACTGCGTGAGAAGCCGGGGGCGGGTCGCTAGTAAATACTAATATTATAAAGAGGTAAAGTTTACATGTTTGTTTGTTTGTATGCAGTTAGGAGGTAATTAATCTTTGAAACTACTTATCCTATTTAAAAAACATCTTCCACCTATAGTTAGTATAGGTAATAATAATAATAATAATAATAATAATAATATTGCGAAGAGCCTTGACCAACACCTCAAGGGACAAATTCAGAAGGCGGTACTCCTTGACACGGCGCGTATTGTCAGGAGGTTCCTCAGTCTGCAGCCCTAACCACCGGTAGCTTGGGCCTTGCCCCGCTACCAGCGGCTACCTAGTTTTAAGTTTTTTATAATATTTATTGTTTTTATATATATATTTTAAAAAACCTAGAATTAAGAAGAATAAATGAATAAATGTGTATAATAATAATAATAATAATAATAATTATTATTATTATTATTTATTTAACCAAAAAGTATAACAAACACAGCTTAATAAGTAATAAACTATAAATCTATAAAAAGATATTCTTAGTACCTATGTTTGGTAAGCATTTTATACATACAGAGTTGTGCAGACGAGAAGGGATCCTAGGTAGGTATCCTGTGATATCTGTATCGTACAATTTTAATTAAATACAATATAATTAATGTGGAATGAATGTAATTAATACAATATACCTTTCACCAACATTGGAAAATTGTTATTGGACACTCATAATTTTGTGAAGGTTAGGCGTAAAGCTTGTCGTTGATGTCCTTGCATTTTTGTCTGCCTGTCTCTGTTCAGTCGTACACTCCTGACGGAGCGATATCGTGGCTATGAAAAGTCTGAATATGACGAGTTGGTCTCGGCCTCCGCGACTCTTCTCCATCTCTGTCTAAACTAGGCATTACGAGTACACTCAGTGAGGGAGCACTTTGTGCTGATTTGACTACGTCTGTCCATCTTGTGGGTGATCGGCCGCTAAAGCGCTGCCTCTCGACTCTTCCCTGTATCATTAGTCGTTCCATAGAGCTCTCGCTGCAGATGATATGTCCAAACATTTTAAGAATTTGCACTTGCACAGTCGATGAAACTCTGTGTTTTATGCCAAGCACTTTTAGGATGGAAACGTTAGTGCGATGAGCGATCCATTCCGTCCAGTTTATCCTCAGCAAGCGCCTTCAACACCAAATTTCAAGCGCATCAATCTTTTTGGGAAAAAGTCAGTATTTTTTACTTTACAAGTAAAAAGTAAGAGTTTCAATAGACTTAGATAAATAAATCGATGATTCCAACAAGAGAAGAAGAGTGGTTGAGATTAATGACATAAATAGAGATGGAACCCAGATTGACACGTTTTAGCTACAGCAATACATGTCTGCTACTTTGAAGCTTATTTATTATTCAAGTTGAACGCGCCTCATTATACAAGAATATTAATAAATTAGTGTTACGAGAAAATTAATAATGTTTCATATGTACCTACAGTCCTACACTCGTGGCAAACAAAACTATGTGTCGACTGTCGAACGTAAATCAAAAATGTATAGGGAGGGTTTGATTTAATCAAAAATGCATAGGGAGGGAGGCGTATGTTTGATAAATGCCTGAACATAAGCAAGCTCATATGTTTTTTTACAATATTACCGATTTTTTCCGTAATACTAAACCTTTAGTAATTTTTATGTGACAATAGACTTCAGAATTTCATTATCTCGTGGTGTAAGGTGTAAATTCGCATAGCATAAACAATAAATAAGTAATCATTTTAAATATATTTAAAATATCTATACTTGTATATCTATTTCTTTATATGTAACTAGCTGGTCGTTTAGTTTCAGTCGTTTTATCCCTCAACGGGTGGCATCTTGACAAAGTCTCATTGGTCGTATTTTCATATCATCTTATTAATATACCTATATACTTACTAGTGGCCCGCTCCCGGCTTCGCCCGGGGTGCTTTTTTGCAATCCAGCCGACAAATTACTTTAAACCGCCATCTGTGAGAACCTTATGGAACTCACAGATAAATAATTGCTGTATTGAATAAGTATCAACAGATGGCGCTATGTTAATAATATTATATAATTAAAAAAATAATAATAATAAACAAAATGATATATAAACTACCCTATATTTTAAGTTGGACCAAATAACAGATACTTATGAAGTTTGATCAAAGTCGGTTCAGTAGTTTCAGAGTTTATCGCGAACATACATCGTGACACGAGATTTTAAAATATATAGATATACTATCTTATAATATTTGATACCTTATGATATGTGAACTGAATATCTTGAGAACTATTCTATTGTAAAATATAACTTCTATCTATATTCCAAGACGTGCTAAGTGAAAAGGTATTTATTTACATTGGATGTATTTCATCCTAATCTTGACTTATTGCTTGCCAGGGCTTTCAGTGCCTAAAAGGAAATATACCTGTAGGCGTTTTACTGATTTACTGCGGTTATAGGGTTATAAGAAGGTTCTGGTTAAAAAAGTCTGCATCCATATTACTATTATCGATTATACCTGTGTTTCTTTAACTGAAAATATTATTAACCCTTTTAACCGCTTGGTTTTGTAGGAGTTGTCGTGCTTGACTAGATTTAAAAATATACATTATACAAGTAGAGGAATTTGTCGTATATATACGGCTCTGGCGAAATAGACACGAAAATAATTGTCGGATAAAAAAGGTTAAATGATTACGATTTATGATTAAATCATACATTCAAAGCCTAATAAGACACAAATTACACATACTAAATAAATACAGTGTAATAATAATAATCTTCTTTGTGTGGGCTATATATTATTATCACAGACCGTCACAGTGTATGCGGTCACTAATATTGTTAAATCGACATTCAAATTGGCTGTGGCAGTTCGACTAGTGTTCAAACCATAGAATACGTGCATACATTTCTGGAACTCTACAAGTGTTTTTACCTATTTATTTCATATCGTTTTATATTAATAAATTTAATTTATTGTACGCTACTATGCAACATTACGTTTGGCATTTTTAATAAGAAGACATGAAGTTCACCCAAATTTTTATTAAGTAAATTGTACCTATATATTCTTATTGTTACTATTTATAATCCTATTTAAAGCAGATTAATCGCCCCAGTGCCCTACAAAGTCATCAAAAAGAATAGAAACCACTTAACTCGTTATATAGCCCTTCGAGCTTAAATTTAGTATCGCGGCTTTTTATGGCGTGTTATCAATTGAAAAAAAAAATTAAAATTAATCGCTAAATATATTGCTAATGTAAAATTCGTTGGTCCGAGGAAGATTCTTATGAAGATTAAAAATAAAGTCGCTTCCCGCCCTCTGTCCCTCTGTAGTTCATACTTTTATACTACTTTTACTGTTACTTTTTTCTAAGCGTTCAGCTTTGATTTTTTTAACTACGTAACGGATTTTAATACGGTTTTCACTAATGAAAAGAGCATTAAACGAGGAAATTTTTTATATATATTTTCCAAAAAAATTGCGCCAGCGCTAAGTTGGGAGCGGGTCGCTAGTATTTTATAAATACAAGATTGACAAGCTGTATGGTTGCAGATTTTATATGTATAATAAATAACAAAAAAAAAAATTTTTTTTGTCAAGCCAACATGCAAAATTTTTAAACATCTAACTAAATGTATTTTTGTCGTAGGTGTATTATTATATCGTCGATTCTCCGCGAAACGAGGGCAAAGATTTCTTCGAGATCAGCATGCAGACCGGCGAGATCTTCACGAAGGTAGTGTTTGACAGAGAGAAGCAGGGAGCGTACGCATTGGAGGTGGAAGCCCGTGATGGCGCTCCATCGGCCCGGCCCAATTCAGATAATCAGCCAAATTCAGGTAAGCATAGATCTTAATCATTTTCGGCCATTGTAGTAGTTAAGTCATTATGGTTTTAAGACATTTTGTGGTTGGGTGATTCTGAATATTTGTTGTTTTATTATTCCTACGTTTTGGTATTAAGGAATTATGAACCGGAGGCAATTGAGGGTTTATTACATAGAGTTGCATCTCCTGCAGTGCATCTCATTGTGTATTACCAGTTGTTAGCATTGACGTCAACACCCACACACACTTATAAGCATCCATGTTTTTATTTTGTATGTGTGCGTTGGTATTTTAATTCTCCACTCATAACTGAGACGACAAGTAAAAAAATCACTGCAAGCTATTACTTGCAAGTAAGTGACTTTCGCACTTCTTTTAAGAGTGCTATATATCACTTACGCTTGTTTTTACGTTAAAATAAACCTTTTTACATTTTCCATAAAAAAAATTAGTTAATTTAATAATTTGAAATGATACATACAATATTTAGTTAAATATACGAATAATTTCAAGTCAATTGTTACGTTTATATTAGGTATTAATAACATCATTAATTATTATTGTAACAAACATGATGATGTTTGTATTGGGTATGTATTAGGTATTAGGATTTATGAATTGTAGCTTGAATATATCTAGTGTTGGCTTGGTCATACGTAACTTAATCTCAATTGTCGCCTTTACTTACCTGATAATTTATATGACATATGGCTTGTGATAAATCCCATTGATATATGTAATGGCCGTATTAAAGCCATATCACAGTTTCGTACCTATAGCTCAATTTGGCCACCGAAAACTTGTTGTTTATCGAATTTCGTTTGCGGTTTTAAATTTACACGTTTCGATGGAATGAGTATCAAATTGTTTAATTCCGTTCTCTGGTTAAAAAATTAACCACATTTATCCATTTCCGTTATAATCATGAACTTTCTATGGTAATTGCATTTGTTGTGAAGTATTTCTAAATTAATCTACTTCATTAATTATATTTACACATTTGAATAGGAAATATTATTAGGTAAATAACAAATTAATGAATATAATTGTACAAAAACACTTCAGATATCTCTTATTTAATCTGTGCTTCAGGTTTGACGTGGAATGTCCTTATTAATTACCAACCCATTTCTCGCGTTCGAAGTTGAATTTTCAAAAACAACGAAATATGTATGGATTTATTTTTGCTGAGAAGCTTGTAAATCAAGTTTCATGCTTCTAACTTTGAGAATAACGTTTCCATACAACTTAGTGGATGATTCATCAACTGCAAAAATGTCAAGTTTTCAACCCCTTGTAGGTCTGCATTGATGAATCACTCAGGACTAACGATTATATAAGTGATGATACATAATTTGATAATAAAAAACAGAATTAAAAATCACGTGATATATGTACAATAATAAAAATTCAATTTTTATAGAAATAAATGTCTTACTAATAATTTGAAACTATGACCCATATGGTGTTATATAGTCAAATATAATAGCTATCATGATTTAGTCAAGGATTATCTTGTAAATAGGTTGTGGGTTTGTTAGTGTCTACATTACACAATCATATTAGGGGTTAAAGTATGAAATTGCCGATTTGTACTGAAAAATAAAAATTCGTTTTTTTTTTAATTTAACATATTTATTTAATCAAAATAATTACCATTATTATCTATACATTGCTGCCATCTAATAGGAAGCTCATTTATGCCTTTGCGATAGAACTCTGGTGATCTAGATTCGACAAACTGTGTGAAAGCATTTTGCACTGCCTCCTGAGAAGAAAACTTTTTATCACGCAGAAAATTGTCCAAATCACGAAAAAAATGGTAGTCCGTTGGAGCAAGGTCTGGCGAATACGGAGGGTGACGAATGGTTTCTAATTGCAGTTCCTGTAGAGTTAAAACGGTTTCTCGTGCTGTATGAGGTCTCGCGTTATCATGGAGCAATAATGGTGAAGATCGATTCATAAGTCGGGGCTGTTTCACTGCTAGTTTCGCTATCATTGTTCGGAGTTCGGCGCAGTAGACATCTGCCATTATTGCTTGACCAGATCGGAGAAAGCTATAGTGAATAACACCACGCTGAGACCACCAAACAGTTACCATTACCTTTTATATTGGTAAGCTTTGCTTTAGGACACTGTTGCGGCGTTTGAACTGGGGTCAGCCATTGCATTTTCCGCTTACGATTATCGTAAAGAATCCATTTTTCATCACATGTCACAATTCGATCCAATATTCCTTCATTTCTGTATCGATTCAACAAGGCAACGCAAGTTTCAACACGCGTTTCTTTCTGCAGATCAGTCAAATCATGAGGCACCCATTTTTCATATTTTTTTATTTTATTGATTTGACGCAAATGAGTCAATATTGTTGGTAAGGTAACGTTAAACCATGCCGCTAATTCCTGGGTAGTTTGGCTCGGATCGGCTTCCACCATCTCTTTCAAATCATTGTTATTCACCTGTGTGGCGGTCTTCCACGTGGTTCGTTCTTCAAATCGAAGTTTCCATCACGAAAGCGTTTAAACCAAAATCGCACAGTGCGTTCATTAGCAGTCCCCTCTCCAAACGCAACATTAATATTGCGAGCTGTTTCTGCCGCGTTAGTTCCGCGTCGGAACTCGTATTCAAAAATCACACGAATTTTCGAAGTATCCATCTTTATTGTCTAAGCTGAATAAAAAAAACAACTGAAAGTTGATAATCGAATGTTGCACATTTTTTAAAAGAAGAACTACATAGGTACCGTATGAAAAAAGTTTCACTCAAAAATCTCAAACCATGAAGGTTCTATGTCAATTCGAAGTACCTATTACAATAAAACGGCAATTTCATACTTTAACCCCTATTATTATGTGTTTAATTCATGCGACACTCCGACATTTGTATTTTTGGATGTTTGTTCCTCAATAACGCAAAAACGACTGAACTTATTTGGATAAAATTCGGCACACAGATAGCTTATTACCTGGATTAACAGTGCGTTTTATCTTCGAAAAATATAAGGTTCCCGAGGGATCCTCTAAAAATATAAAAAATCGAATAAAAATGTCGTTACATAACACGTATAAAAATGTTAGGCGTTATATACTGTGTACTGTGTTAAATTTTTCATATTTCAACGCGGAGGAAGTCGCGGGCTGATGCTAGTAAACTATCAAGAAAGTTCAGAAATGATAGAGTTAGACAAATCTATATTTATCCTTGTTGGACAAAAGATTCAACAGCGCTACTCAAGGCCGCCGATATTTAGAAGGACTTCACCATGTTTTGATGACACAGGTTTTCTCAATTAACTTTCCTTCGCCGTCAGAGCAAGCCATAATTATTTTGAAACCACATATAAAGTAAAGAAATAAAATAAATGGTGCTAATGTTTAACTGTAACTGGTTAGACCATCGTTTCTCAACCTTTTTAGTGTCGCGACCCAGTAAACAGCCAAAAAGTTAAGTCAAAAATGTTGCGATATGTTAATATGTTAATAAATTTGATAAATAATCACGCGAAGATGCTATGGTATTATTTAATTTTCAAACACTTGTTTGTGAATTAAAAATATTTTAATATAAGGATGTTTCACATTTATCGAATACATTTCGTCCCCTATAATCCTGAACGCGACTGAAAGGGCGCTCTAGGGGTTTCTCTAGGGGTCCTGGGGGTCGCGATCCCAGGGCTTAGACTTATAAAACAATAAATCGGGGTTAGGAGAAACTAGCGCATAGACAAATATAAAAAAATAAATCGATGTTTAGTATACTGTTACATGACTTTTTAATATATAAATTAACTGTGTCCATTTTCATGAAATTTTTGTTTTAATTGAATGTTAGTTTATTCAGAAATTTGGAGAAATTGATTCAGAAGTTTTAATATATACATATATATTTTTTAATTTAGAAAATAAAACAATTTTTTTTTAATTTTAATTTCTTTTGTAACCTAATATGTCACCTGTCAAATGTTATGTAGTAAATAACCTTAATCCTAACTCGAATTTTACCTAGATATATTCACAATGATTAAAAAGAAAATTGTAAGGCCGACCAACAAAGTGCTTTATCAGTTTCTATAACAAATTTTATATTCCATTCATTTTAAATTTCGCTAAGGCATAGATTTGAAGTGGGTATTAATTACTGATTGACATAATTTGTCATCGCTAAGCCAATCATATATAGGTTAAATATGCATGACATTTTAACCTTTGTTATATATCACATAGGTATTATTATGTTCTACCAGTAAATCTGTCTCTTGAAGTCACAGACTGTGTAACAAGAGTGGTATATAACCTCTTTAGTTTTTAAAGATTACTTTCTTTTTTGAAATTTAGACGATAAGTAAAAGTCATATCAATTTGTCAAGTAAACATGTCACGAAATTTAACTATTGCCGAAAGGACAGAAATTATTTCTTTACACCGTTTGGGTCGAAACGTAAGCCAACGTAAGCGGGTCGAACGAAACGGTATACCGTACGTTTCTGGATTACACGAGAAGGCGAGGAAGGCAATCTTCAAGAGCGCAGGCAGACTGGTCGTCCTTCTGCGATATCGAACATTCAAAGAGAAACTACGAGACGGGTTTATGAAGAAAATGGTTTCACACCTTAAATTATACGAAAATGGTAAAGAGTTAAAAAAAGTTTCAGACAAATGTAGAGAATGGGTTGGGATAATAACGACTACATTGTCAAAACGACCAAATCATCATAGAAGGGTAGAATTTGGTTTTACATTAAAAAAATTATATAAGGAACTATTTTTGCTAAAACTAAAATTAACTCCTTCTACAAGTTGGATTCGAAAATTTCTTTCACCCATCGATATTTGATCGCTTCGATTCAAACACTAGATATGCACCAAAGAACATAACTACTCTCTAGCGAGAGATGTGCACACACCTATTAGACGAAGAGGTGTCATTTAATTTCAAAATGTGTTCATCTAGTTCAAATAAAATTAATTTAATGTCAATAATGTCATGCACGAAATGACAAAGATAGCAATAGAAATTGTCACTGAACTTTCAAAGGAAAACAGACCTTATCCTTCTGCAACATACAAAGAATGTTCAATCTAAGGGTGATAAAGCACTTTATTGGTCGACTTTACATTCGGTGATAATTAGTTTGAATGAAAATGAATTTGTAAATCAAAATTGGAATTTTCATTTTCTTTGAAATTCTACCTCGTAATTAAATTATCAAGTATCTCATGTTAATTAGGATAAATTTGAATCTTGGCAATTACTGCGAGTTTACTGTCGGGGGCACTATCGATTTTGTGTCTGCGAAGACAATCGAAGGCCAAGAGTTGAGAAGCATTTGGATCGCTTAACCGAAGTTTTCCGTCGTCCAGACAATATCATACGGATTTGAAGGTTCATGAATAAATAATATGCACGTTCGGAAACTGGCGAAATGCTGTTATTTATCGTTTATGTAATATAATGCAGGGATCCTTTCGGACTGCTTTCGAGTTTTAGGGGAATTTATTTATTCTACCTACTTTGGGGGAAAGGGAATTTTAAGATATTGATATTAAAAAGAACTTTTTGAGAAATTTCATGAGCACCTACATTTAATACATTTATAACTAGTTATATCACTATTTTTATGTAAATAATCTTTGTAACTTGTAACAATATTATTTAAGTTAAAATGTCGTGTCACGTCTTGGTAAATTAAGTAGTCAATTAATTAAAAGTAATTTTGGGGCAAGTTAACAAGGTTCGTCTTATACTGATTATGTAAATTTATTTAGGGAGTCCACTAAAACAGTTAAGTTGATTTTGTTTGCGTGCACAACGAGAACTAATAATTATTGTATACTAGCGACCTGCTCCCGGTTTCACACGGGTGCAATTTTTTTCTTCAAAATATATTAGAAACCTTCCTCGTTTAACGCTCTTTCCATTATGGTAGGGGAGCCCACGATGCTAAATGTTAAACTCGAGCGTCGTGGATCCAATACCTATTGGATATTGGATAGTAAGAAGAAAAAAAGGTTATATGAAGTTTTTCATTTCAACGGTGGGGTTGTAACCTCTCTGGTGTGCTGTGTTTTAGTTGCTTTGCGAGCACCCCAGATAGGTTACCACCGGCTAGGGTCCAGCAGGCAAAACACGAGACAACGCCTTTGCTAGAGAGGTGAAGGGGAGCAGCCTAACAAATTAAACAAGATACTTGCCACAACACAGGTTTATTATAATAATAAGTAAGTTACAAGTAATTACAAGAAATACGTTAAACAATATAATATCAAAACAAGTGGGGGTAAGATGTGCTGGATCTTTCTCCTAATGATGTTACAATCGGCTAATGTGATGGTACAATTAGCACTTGTGCTGAATCACTTTCAAGTACACGTTGAGGACGTGAGTGATCAATGTCGGACGAGCCTATACGTTAAATGACGCCTAGGGTGGCTGATGAGAAGCAGGGTATAAATAAAGTTACTCAGCTGAACAAGTGCTCCACGGGATCGGCCGATACAGGTCCCCAGCTGCAGCAGACCGTGGAGACGTGGCGCCAACCCTAATGATGCGCGGAGAACAGGCAGAGGCGTGTCGGCGTGGCGTAGTTACCGGGAACCGGAGACAGGTAATACCAACGTAGTGGTATTAACTGGAGCCTTCCGTCGACCTCCTTGATGTCAGCGCGAGGGGGCACAAGCACCTCGTCGATGATTTCTTCAGGTTCTCAAGCGGATCAATCGTATAATCACGATATAGTCAGTGGTCCTCGTAGTTACGATGACAGTGGGTAGCAGAAGAAAATGGCAGTCAAACTTAACGTAGAAGAGAGAGAAACTTAACGAAGAAGAGAGAGAACTTAAGAGAGAGAGAGAGCTCCCGCTTCGGTCCGCGCTTTTATTACCTCGGCTCCCCCCTCCACTCTCACGCTTGCCACCTCTTCCGACACATGGCATAGGCAATCACATTACTTTGATGTCATAGTTTAATTGACCAAAAGTAGTCTATGCACTGGTATCAAGTATGAATGCATTGCACAGACCACATTGAGTGGTGTGTGCAAATTTTACATGTTACAGGGTGAGCGTCTACAGGCTTTCAAAAATGTAAAAAAATCTGTCACATGGACATACTCCAGCGCGTCAGATATTGATAGTGTATGTCCCTGATGACAACAATCCCTGTTAAAACCAATCCCAGTTGTTTTTGTTACATCCCGAAACCCGTCCGACAAAAGCAGTTTTTTGACTCGATTTACAAATGTACTTATCGAAATATCATCATCAATACTAATAATAAATCTGTAAGTGTAGGTATTGTATGTATGTTCCTCCATAACTCTGAAACGAATTAACTGCATTTGGACGTATGGGACAGGATAGGCTACTTAATATTTTTCAACGCGGACGAAGTCGCGGGCGCCAGCTAGTAATAAAATAAATTTTACCGACAGATATCTATATAATTAACAGGTTTTTAATCTATTACTAAGTAATCGTAGTTTCAGAACTACTAATTGGTTTAGAAATCGGTTTAGTAGTTTCAGAGATAACCCATTATCCCATTATTGTTGTAATTGACCTGTATGTATTAACAGTTAATATTATCCAAGGTAGATTACAACTATTTAGTCACAGCAGCTAGCTATGTTATTATTATATGATCTTTATGCAGTGTTGTGGCTTTATCCTGCAATTGAAAGGGCGGGCGGGTAGCGAACAGCACAATAGTAGGACACGGAGAACATGTACCTACGAATTACTTTTTAATCTTTTACTAATATTTGAAAATAAATATGAGAACCATGATGATTCAAGAACGAGACATGGTGTTATTTCGACTTTTTACTTGCTTCACTTCACAATACTTTGTAAAGCGAAATGCCAGTTAATATTTTAAGCAGAAAGAGCTATCAGCGGTGCAGTAGCAAAATTATTGTCGCCTTCATGAAAGGCCAGACGAATATTTTGCCAAGTTCAAATTCAATCAAATTTCCAAAAAAAAAATACTTGAAAAAAAAAACACCTTCAAATTTCCAAAAAAGGGATGTGGACCTAAATAAAATAAAAAAAGAAACCCTTTTTTATTTTATTTAGGTTCACATCTCCTTGTTATCAATATCCGTATGTTTACATCAAGATTTGCCGTACATGTAACGTTTATAATCTGTATTTGAGTTGAGTTTGAATTGCTCAAACTGCGGTTTACTTAGACGCTAAAACAAAACAATCATCTTGATTAATCCTCAAATTCTATACATGTTCGTGTCTACTTAATAAATAAATATTATTTTTAGATATTTATTAACCATCAAATGGACGATTACAATCTTTATTTTGTAACATTTTATTCTTATTCGTCTGTAAATTCTTTTACAAAAAAAGTATTATGGCGTTTACAATGTCTCGGAAAGGTTCAATTCACGTACAAAAATAGGGTCGCTAGGGCACGCGAAGCGTTGCTCACTGAGCGCACAGATCCTTGGGCTAATCACTGCTGCGACCCGCATTTAAATGACTTTTTCTTTCTTTAAGTATTCCGACATTGAATTTGCCTTGCTGACCTCTATTGAAAAAGGGAAGATTTAAGTTACCTGCGGACCTTTCCAACACGAATATTGACACATTGCTGTCTCATATTTCACAGTGTTTCCTTGGGCGTCCGGAATTGATTGTATCGGTACGTGAGACACTATAAATTGTCCGTCTTGGGCGAAGTCTTCTATTAGGTAAGCAGGTCGGCGACGCCTTCGTTTCGCCTCGTCGTATCGCGTCATCGTAAATCAAGCAGTAGTATAATCAGACGTCGCCCGGGGCTCTAATCCGTTTAAGCTTCTCATCCCACGTGCACAACACCGAGATCTGCTCACAACTCAACTTCCCTGCAAAATACAATTTCCTTTATGTATCGTGAATACAAAATATTGTTAATATGACTCAATAAAACGTCGAACTAACTACTTCCCGACAATAAATTTTATATTGTTATCTTGGCTTACGTGCGCAGAATACGGATACGATTCGTTTCAGCTTTTCGTTCTGTGTTTACTGCGCATCGATTCTTGAAGACGTAAACGTTTGATTTGTTAATTCGTGCTATCTTTGAAATAATCTTCTAACCGTAATGTTTATTTATGTTTAAGCTTATCTAAGTTTGTCTGAAATTTTAAGCTGATTTTAAACGACGCGGCAGCAAAACAAAAAATTATGTTAAGATCGACAGACAAGCTGACGGTTCCACTTGATGGTAGGTGGCTATCGTCGCCTATAACACAAGCAACTCTAAAGTTTCAGTAAGTGCGCTGCCGATCATAGTAAAGTTGGGTATTAGGGATTACGTAGGGAATAAGGCTTTGTTTGGCATCCCTTATTCACTCACCGAAATACAAAAGTACACATGCTGTTATTTCAAGATGGTTCTTCTGTAAGGAGAGTGTTATTTCCATCAGAAGGGCTGTCCAAATGACTGCGAAACGCGTCATATTAACTCTGACCAGGATGCTTTTGACCGGATCTACTGAAAAGTTACGGAGGAGGCCTATGTCAGGCAGAGGTCTTACGGCTAAGATTGTTTAGGTACATACATTTGAGACCAAAGATTAAAAATATTAAAAGTATCTCTGTATGTATGTTTACGATGATCTCAAAAACTATTGAATGGATTTTCATACAGTTTTTACTAATGGAAAAGAGCGTTAAACGAGGAAAGTTTATATGTATAATTTGCAAAAAAATTACACTCGTGCGAAGCCGGGAGAGGGTCGCTTACATAGTAAAAAGCATTGTTATGAAATTGTACCAGCTTCTTTGCCCAGTGGTATTTTATTAGGAAGAGTAAAATGTGCACATAAGGGAGGTGTGCTACACCGTACACGTAGCAATTTCGGCATATTGCAGCTGGTTGAGGGGTGGCAATGTGGCTGTGGTGGCTGAACGCGCGCGAGTTGCATACTGATCAGAAGCTTACGTATCGCTGCCAGGCCATTGGCTTGGTTAAGATACCGAAAAGTTTCTCGGCAATTAGGCAACTGATTCGATTTTACGCACAACTTGAAAATTTGAAGGCTTTATTTCAATCTTACATTTAAATTTACGTACAATAAGCTGAACCTACTATGTAAATAATAACCGAAATGTTCCTCTTTTATCTCTACAATAGCCCACGAGAATGTAAATATTTTTATCGCGACTAACATTTTCTTTTGGAAAATAAAAATATAAGATTAAGATTGAAATTGCAAATTAAATTAAATTATATTATATACCAATATAAAGTTCAATCGAAAAACATAAAACTGTCATAAAAACCAAAGGAATTAAGTATTAATTTAACCACGTTCATTCAAACTTTATAGCAATAATTATGGTATAGTGTAAGGTATGGGAAGGTCCTGCTTTATACATTTCTCATACAGTTCTCTGTAAGATCATATTCTACAGCATACACTTTTAAATATAAGACAAAAGTAGATATTTATGTCCAA
Source organism: Synanthedon andrenaeformis (assembly GCA_936446665.2). Lineage (NCBI taxonomy): Eukaryota > Metazoa > Arthropoda > Insecta > Lepidoptera > Sesiidae > Synanthedon > Synanthedon andrenaeformis. The sequence continues at coordinate 8,003,064 of OW387777.2, read as the reverse complement.
AATCAATTATAGATTCCTATTAATTATTAGTTATATTATTGGGAAAAATATCAATATCAAAGTTGTACTGCTTAGTCTAATGGATTATTTTAACAGTGAAACCATCACGTAGCAACTTCGTGACCTAGACGCACGTGACGTTTTGTATATTAAATGTGATTTGGGCGAATGAAATTAATCAATACCGCTCGCGTTCAACGAGATAGATCTGCGGCGTCAAACCGCAATTACAAGTGTCCCACAACGTACAATATGTTTAGTGCACAACAGATATAAATTTTCGTTTATTGCTCTAGTGTCCATTCACTGCGTGTCAGTACTGGTAGTATCATGAGAATTTTTTTTACCACAGCATATGGGCTATTTTTATGTATTTAATTAATACAATTTTAGTTTAGTTAATTACTTATGAAGACGAACAAAAGAACACAAAGTGAAACATTGACATTGCTTACGATATTTCATAAGTTTTAAGTATGAAGTTTTAAGTATTTCGAGTAGATTATAATAGCAGTTTTATATAGAGAAAAATTGAAAGTCTATCGGCCTATCGTTGCCATGGGGGACAAATTTCCCTTGATATTACTGGCATATGAGTACCCATGTACCCATGGCACTACCGGAAGTATAGTGGGGAAGAAAAACCATGAAACTACTAGTAGTGACACGCAATAGTGCCTAGGGAAACGAACGGAAATTTTAATACTCCCGTTCGAGAATGAAAAATGCGACAACACGCGAGAAAATTAAAACTTGTGGATTTAGTTAAATTACACACTGTTTTCTTTTTTTATTATTTTCCATGAAAGCTGTCATGAATTATTCAAGGAATTATTAAACATGGAAGATGGCGTCAAGCGAAAAACAATGAGTACAATCATAATGAAGGAGTAAAAGCGTAGCGAGTCGAATACCCTCCTCCCCCCTTCTTTCTATACCCCTCAGGCCTCTCGCTCTTTGCTACAAATGCTACGGAGCTACGGGCGGCTTCTGTAAAATAATCGACCTTTTTTTACTGCGTATTTTCCCTTCGTTCCGTTTCGCGGTAGATACTTTCTCGTGACCCACGCGTCAATGCGTCCCTTGGTGCCAGTAATCTTTTTATTACAACTGTCCCAATTCGACTTCTCTGGATAGATTTCGTACGACTACATAACATTATTTTAATTAACTATAATAATTACATTGAATGCGTTGTCGGTATTTTAATGAACATTTTTGTAATTAATACCAATTTATTAGTAAAAAATTATTAATTCAAATTAGATTTTAGTATCTGGAACGTGGCGTTTTCGACGCATACGTGGCGTTCATGACATTGAATTTACTACCCTAAAGGCAAAGTGGTCAGTCAGGAATACGAACGAAATTACTTAACATCTTTAGTGACAACTACATAATTTAACAATATTAAAATATATAGATAAAACTTAAAGTGTCTGGGTACTAGACATTTTATTTAAATGTTTTATTTATAAAAATTATAACAACACACACATGAAATAAATAACTTATAGTTATTCCCTAAAAATGTCAATGTATAATTAAAATGATGAGATTTGACATATTTAAAAAAAATATTCGCTATAAGAATAATAGACTAGTAGATTTATTTTTATTTTTATTAGTTACTATTATAGGGATGGGTTGAATTACTGAAACTTACAAGCAACATTATGCTTTCCCATATAATATGATAATAATGTAATAAATGGCTTATATTATATTGCAATATGATTATTATTTATTTATGAAGAATATAAACTTTATTGGAATCTCTCAGTAATGAATCAATTCTGTTTATAAATTAATTCTTAATTTTAACAATACCACCATTAACTGTAATCTTATCTATAATATAAAAATGAATCCCTAAATGTGTTGCTAAGCGCAAAACTCGAGAACGGTTGGGCCGATTTTAGTTCTGTCTTCACTCATGGATATAGGGATAATCAGGGAAGGTTTTTACGTAAAAAAATTCACCCGGGCGAAGCCGGGTACGAGTCGCTAGTATAGAATATATTTCCGTACAAGTCAAAAAATAATAATATAATATGAAGATAATAGTACCTAGTTTTAAATACTAAATGTCCACATAACATAAATGTTCACATGGTATACATATAAAAGTATAGCAAGAATGGTACGATGTTGCTGTTAGGTCCCTATTTCAACTATTTCCAATTACTTGGGCTTAGCGGAGCTGCACGATGTCTCCAAGTGACAAAGCAATATTCCGTCTGGCGACGGCAACTTGCTGGCCTATATTTAACGTAGCGCCCTCGAGAATTCCTGATGAGGTGGCAGCGAGTGCAATGCCTGTCGAGGATTACTTCTACTAAATATTGCTGTTTACTCAACAATCAATGTTTCTGGGTCAAGGCAATTCAATTGTTACTAACAATATAGCGATACTTATTTTTTTTAAAAGAAGGACTATTTGAAACTGAAGGAACCGTACTAATACATATTAACTGATATGTTATACTTATTGCTTATACGTTTTATTACTTTCACGTGGAATATTTTTTAATTGTTTATACATTTAATGAAAGAACTTTAATATTTCATAATTATACATAAAATGAAAATTATCCCTCTGACTCAAAGGGCTAAAGATCGATTCTTTGCAATATCGACTTAGTAACGACATTTCCAAACTTTACTTTGTTCTAGGTTTACAAGTTTCGTACCCAATCTGTAGTGAGGTTTTCATATTACACAACCCTTGCTCAGTATTGAGCAAGAGTAGGTCTTAGTGTTTCTCTGGTGATTTACACATTTTGGACTTATTTTTAAATTTTAGTATTCATAGAAACTGAGAAAAGAATCATTTCAAGAAGTCTAATATGGATTGCTTAAATTTTAATGACAAAAACTTAAAAGAAACTGTTGTAACTGTATAAAAATATAACCTCATAAAAAATAAACAAATTATTGCGTGAGAGGAGATATGTTAGTATCAAATAAAAATGAGACGTTTTGAACGTTACTCAAAATCGTACCCACGTCGTCGCTTGACATGGCGTCGAATTTCAACGCTTATATTCGTATTTGTACGCTTGTCGGTACGTCTAAATATTTATTATATTTGACATAGTTGTCCGATCTTATTCTAACATTTATTCTCAACGACCGCAAAGGAACTCTCGTTAAGGCGGGACAGATTTATTGTTGCGCCGTTAAGTTATTTTATTTATAATACTACACCGCCCCTAACAGAATTTTCCCCGTCATTACTACGGCCATTCACGAGACGAATCCCAGTAATTTGAAAGCTTTCTTGAGCCGATGCGGTGGAGGCGGTAGTGACGGGGCGAGGGGGGAAATTTTCCTAAATCGTCAACTCAACACAAGTAGCGTTTATAGACGCAATAAGTTACAGGAGACCCGCCTTCACCGTCATAAAAATCTTCGAGCGCCGTAACCGGCGTATGTGCCTACGGCTTTAGTCTATATCAGGCGTATCAAACTCAAAGTCACAAGTGGGCCGTAAAACTTTTAATCGAGTGCGCGTGTTGTTCGTCTCGTGTGCGTTCGCGTATTGTTAAAACATTGGGCCAACGGTCGTGGATGGTTTAACTTACTGAACTACATGGATGACCTGCCTGTAAAAGATATCAGTGATGAGCCCGTTGGAGTTTAGGTTAGTGCTTCCCAGTGTTAGGTGCTTCCCTTAACACACTGTTCTAGGATTGGAAATGAACATTTTCAAAGCTTGGGCTCTGGTCTGAACATGAATCAGTTCTTTGGGCAGCCCGTCTGGCGGCAGTAACCACCCCCTTATAGAAGACCACCGATATATAACAGCACGTTTGCCGTTCTGTTTCGGTGAGTGAGTAAGGAATGCCACAGCCCATTTCTATATAATATAACTTCCCAATCTCTTATTCTTAATTATACTGTAGTCAGCAGATCATTTGCAGCACCTGTAGCGTTGCTTCTTTAATTGGCGACGGTAGCTACCTACCATCGCATGTCTGCCGACCTTAACATAAAAAAAGTTTAGTTGGTTATAGTGTAGCACAATACATTGAAATCTGTAATCTTGTTCAGGTATTTGTAAAAGTAAAAAGTAATCTCCTATTATGTGACGCTTTGATAAGTTACTATACGAGTGCAGTATAGTATACGAGTTAGGACGACGGACTATAGCTTCGTTGACTCTCACTCCTGTAAATTGCGTTCACTCAGTATTAACAGTTCCTGTAAACCACTCAGTATTAACAGCCTTACCAATTGCGTAACGGGCCGCATGTTTGCTACACCTGGCCAACATGGTAAAAAATTAAAACACAATTCTTTTATATTCATGAGTTTGGACGGCATTTTTTATCTCACGTTAAGTAGGCTATTAGGGCGGCACATTATACTAACATAAATGAAGTATAGACTTCTAACAATAGCAGATTAATTACAAACAGTGACGGTTTTGAATCCTATTGTACTCAAAATTCAGTGTTTTAATTTAAAATGCACATTGCTAACTTTTGCCCCTGAACTTAATAAGTTTCACTCAATAGAAGATACTAGCGACCTGCTCCCGGCGGGTTAGGAGGATTTAGCGGCCAGACAGACGGTTAATGATTAAGAGATTAAGACACCAAAAACTTAATGATTAAGATAACGTTCCAAACAAGTTTTTTATTATTTTGTTTGTATCCGTGTTATAGTTGCTGTTGCAACTATCTTACCGGCCTTAAGTTTCGCTTGATGCTATATTCCTGTGTTACATATATACACAGAATTGTAGAAGTGTATGCCAGTAGTTTATTTTAATTAAAACAAACCTCCTCACTGTCCGCGCTCCGACTTCTGTATACCGCTTTTGCCGGGTGCCCCGTTTCACCATAGCCAACGGATGTTTCAATATGCTGCTTTTAATTAAAACACTTATATAATTAATTCGAAACATAAAAGTTAAGGACAAATTACTTTTGATCTCCCTCACAAAAACACTTTCTATTGTCCATTGTTCGGGACAAAATAATTAAAGGATAACATTTTACTTGTAAATGCTTTAGGCGGTTTTAATATTTGTTAATTATGAGAAATCGCCTTTGACGGTGTAAGTTAGAATTTAGTAAGACTTTATTGGTGTTCATTTACTTAATTAAAATTTGTGAAATATTTCAAGAACACATAATTTTTAAATAAACCGATTAACTTACTCTGTTACCTACCTAATTATTGTTATTAGTGTTCGCCCACACTAGTGAATGGCGGAAAATTAAATTAACTTTTGTTTTAACTTTTCCAGTTACTTTGAAATATTCATTTAAAAAAATATCATGAACAAAATGATTTTTAAATACCCGATAAATTTAATATTAATGGGTTAAACTTTCGCGATTTTCCCATATTATTTTAAATACACGTGACTTGATCGTTTAATTCACGGGAAAACTGTTTCATGTAGGTACCTCGATATTTTGGACAATGACCAGTTCCTATATATTACGTCATAAAAGTCCCGCGATTAAGTTAAGGTAATGAATTTAATATAGTTGCAAAATATGCTCCAAAATTACACCATATTTATCGCAATACTATCTATATAAATAATCCGTAAATGGGCTAATACGACTAATTTTCTAATCCAATTATTCTTATGTAGAGAAAAAATAAAAATAAAAATGGAAAATTGCATCAGTGTGAAGCCAGGGACGGAACGCTAGTTTGTAAATAAAAGTTGTATATCTATAACAAATGATTCTGCAAAATTGAAGCGATAATCTTAGAAAGATGTGAGCGGGATTGCCGAGTCGAAAGCTAGTAGTAAAATATAATGGGTGTCAGTGGGACATTGTCGAAGTAACTGAAGGAGTGTATCAGCACAGGGCGGGGCTTCATGAGTAATGGAGCTTTGAGCTCTCGTGAGGAGGGTCCACTTATGTCACCCGAAATGCTATGATTGATAATGTTTCTTCAAGTAAAAACACAGCTCCTTTGTAACCAAACAGAGCGGCTTATATATTGCCTGCGCATTGTCTTTAACAAAAAAATATTCTCAAGACAACACTCTACTATTGAATTCATCTTTGAACTTTCGCAATGTTAGCAATTTCTACTGTCGTATGCATGAATAGAATATTCCTTTTATCGAAGCGATTAATCTGTTACTACCCAGAATGTGTACTTGCATAGTGCTTTAATGTTATATTAAAAGCTATTCCCGAGCCCTGCGCAAACAATTTATAACTGCTTATAAAAGGTATCGCCTTGCGCAGAATGTGCCCGGTCTCTCGTTACAGCTTTAAATTAAAATTATTATTTTACGATAAAATTAGCCTGAGGTGCTTCGGGTCCCTCTGAGTTATATATACGGGGCACGATCGTGGTCCCAGTGGGTAAATTACCTAACGTGGTCCCAGTGGGTGAATTACCTAACGTTTAAAGTTTTCAAGGTTTAGTTAATTATTGAGGTTGTAAACTGGAGTTTGGTACGATGAGTCAGTAGGTAGTTAATGACTTGTGAACAGGGCACACGGTTATGTAATGAAACTCTTCACCGATTCTAACTATATATTATTATAATACTAATGCACACACACTTCTCTAATGAAGTCTGTGAAAAAGCATTGAATCTAATTAGGAAATTACTTTCTGTTTTAACATAATGTCATGCAATGTTCATGTTTAAATTAGACTTTTGCATCTTTTGGGTTCCATTTTTTATACAATAACTAATTGTTACCCGCAACTTCGTCCGCGTATCTTTATAAAATATATTATAACCTATATTACTCGCTGATAATGTAGCTAGCTCTCTATAGATGAAAGAATTTTTAAAATTGGTCTAGTAGTTTTTGATTTTATTCATTACAAAAATATAAATATTTTCTGCTACAAATCTAGGTACAAAAATCTAGCTGGTGCACGCGACTTCGCGTTACTTTATAAAATATAGCCTATGTTACCCGCTGATAGTGTAACTTAAACAGCTATATGTCTTTAAATAGATAGCACAAGTAAGTACCTAGTAGGTAGTCGTTTAGCTTACTTGTTCATTTCACTGGTGGAAAACTTCTGCGTCATTAACTTAATTTGCTCTCCCTTTAAAATATTACATACTTTACTGTTATGAACCTTTCTAACAATTAATTTTGATTATCAAGTGAAATACAGATGTGACAAACTTAAAAGTTAATGTGTCTATTTTAAATACATATACGGTACAAGAAATTTATTTTTTAATATCTTTCGCTCACGACACTGCTTGTTTTAACAATTTTTTTTTGTTTCTTTTACTCACTAAAGAAAATAGAAATCGATTAACTTGTATACAATTTATAGCTTCAAAAAACACAATAAAAAAAAAATTAAAAACTTAATTTGTTTTTTACGTCGAAATATCAGCTTAAAAGAAAACTTTTATTTCAATTTCATAATTAACATATATCAGTGATCGTTATTTTAATGATCATGGACTATTTAGATATCGTAATGTACAATTTATCATCATCATCAGCATGTGTCTCTCCACTTCTGGATGTAAGGTCTCTCCCAAGGCTCGCCATCACGCACGTTCTTTTGTCCTTCGTATCCAGCCGCTTCTTGTGAAGTCTTTCAGGTCGCCTGTCCCACGCTGGGCTTTCCAATTCGTGACCTCCATTCAAGAATTCTTCTACCCCATCGGTTATCCACTCTGCGACAGATACGACCGGCCCATTGCCACTACAATTTACTAATTATCTTGGTTATTACGACAATCTTGGTTCATCGGCGAATTTCAGAATTTCTTATAACAATTTACATTAGTTTAAATTGTATACATATACTAGCTGACCCGGCAAACGTTGTTTTGGCAAAAAATTAAAAAAAGCTTTTTGGGGTGGGCCACCCTTATCACTTAGGGGTTTAAAAAATAGTTTACGACCTACTCTCAGACCTACCGAATATACACAAAAAAAATTCATAAAAATTGGTCAAGCCGTTTCGGAAGAGTGGCAACAAACACCGCGACACGAGAATTTTATATGTTTAGAAGATTACCTACTTACCTTCTATGTAATTACTTAGATAGCGATTAATAACTCTTACAAAGAGTAAGAGGCGGGTAGGTCGTAAGTGATTAACATTGTTTACCCGAAGCGTGCCGAGAGAAGTCGCAAGATTGTTCGAGGAACATTAAGAAGTGGTTTAAATTGTTCAACGTAAAAGTAAAGTAAAACTGCTCCAAGTTTCGCTATTTAATGAAGTCGCATCGCGGCGTGCCTGCCACGAATACTAATTACAGGGACTGTTCCACCGCTTCGTCCACGACTCTTTCATTTCTTAATACACTGTTTATACTGTTAACATGGGATCTGATATAACAGGGTTGCTATAAATATTGTCATGCATTATTATGCTTGCGATAAATTTGGAAGCACACCTGTTTTACAATTCGATGTTTTAGATATTAAATTGTCCTTATGCGACCGTAGCCTACTTACACTATCAAGTGGATTCTCATTTGGAAGGAGTATAAAATTATGTCGTATTAGTTACACCATTATTCTGAGTTTAGTTTTATTCTTAGCAGGTACTAAGTTCGGCGAATAATGGTAATACGTAGGTATAATGTATCGTTACATACAAATTTTAACAATTGAACAGCTCCAACTTGTAATATACCTACTTATAGTTACAGTGATAATTAAAGAAAAGAAGCATATTCTTGGTAATGTCGTTGTATAAGGTCATAATTTAAGAAAATAGAATGAATATTGTAAAATCACTTTTTAAATGATATTATCCCTACTAAGTAATAGTCAGAGAGTCCCTACTAAGTAATGCACTATAATATAGTAACATGGGATGAAAATTGTCCCTGTGTGTGTTGTCTGTTTTAGTTTAAGAAGTCTATCCACGAATCACGTTGCGTTTAGCCGAACTGCGTTGTCAATATTTTACAGTACGCTTGTCGGTAATAAATTTGAAGAATATTTAAATTCGAAAATGAAAAACGCTTTTGTACGCAAAATGTTCAGATTATGGTGAACCATTAAATTACTCGGATCGTAAAATTGTCCCACTTCTTTATCACTCGAAGGTTCCACTTAATTTTGTTTAAATTCACCGAGTTTTCGAGCTATCGTGGCAGGTGTTAAAATAAAATATACGACACAACTCTCTTCAATTTACTCTCTTCTCCGCTAACACTTTCAGCTCACGTGCTGTTGCAATGTACTACGTAACTGATATAGCGTTATTGTATCTAATAGTTCCCCTTTAGTTCTCACTTTGGTGTCATACAGAGTTCCGCAAACGAATGTAATTTCAACTTACTCAAACGATTTGTGCCAAAGGTTGTCTGAATAATTAATGGTCTGTTTGATTAATCTTCATTCACGGCTTTCTAGAGCGCCTTATGGATTTAGAAAAAGAGAATAAATGTTACCTACTATACATATTTTATTGAGGAAAATTACTTAATCGATGCCAATAATTTTTTGGACTGTTGGCGTGTCATGATCGCTTTTGTTTCCATTTGAGGCGTTTTTTCATACAAAGAGAGACATGCTTTTCTAAAGATCCGCACGTTTTAAAAGGATATTTTTTTTATTCAAGGAGAATCCAATACAAGTAAAATGTGTTTTTTTTTTCATTTTATTATCTTGCCTAAAACGTGTTGTGCTACACGTTAATCCAGGTAATAAAATATCTATGTGCCAAATTTCATGCAAATTCGTTCAACTGTTTTTGCGTGAAAGAGTAACAAACATCCATATATCCATCCTTACAAACTTTCGCATTTATAATATTACTATATATAGGATATAGGATGTATAAAGGGTGGCAGACCGTATAACGGTTCATTACTGTCGCCTAAGGCACAAACAAAACCAGGGAGGTAAAGGTGCGCTGGCGACCCTGTAGGAACTTGTTTCAGCTTGCTTGAAAAATCCTAAGAAAGGAGATTGTTTCAAAAATTTTAGTGGGCAATTTAGTGGGCCAATTTTACAGTGGACGTTGGTAGCAACATTTACAAGTAGAATCAACATTACTTCCTTGTTTTATAAGGCGAGTAGTTTGTAAATAGAATATTCAGTGTAAGCAGGTGTGCCAATAAACGCTGTCTCCGCGTGCCGTCGACTTCTTTCAGCTCACGTTCTCCCAAAGCCGTAACAAAAGGCACTTCGCTTATTTGAAATACCGCCTTTATGGTTACTTATTGCCTTGAATACGATTATTATGCTGAATATGTTTTTATTTATTTAATGTATTGGCATAAAGCTACTAACAAGTCATTTGCAATTCGAAACAGATTTTTATTTTTTATCTTGGAAAAATGTTAGGTTCCCGAGCGATCATCAAAAAATATAAGAGGCGCCATCACAACAGTCGTCACACCTATAACGATGTCAGGCGTTTCTCAAGTTTTATATTTTTCATTTTCAACTCGGACGAAGTCGGGGGAACCAGCTAGTAATATAAATAATTCTCTAAGCGAGGTTGAACTAAACAGGAAAAGTAGTTTTGTTAAGCAATATACAAGCAACTGAAATGCTGGTATGTTGAGTGAATACAGAGGAGTACCATTTGCGTGAATGCCTGCATGCAAGCTCGTACGATCTGACTACTTTAGGTGCATTGTTTGTTTACCGACATTTCGTTCTATAACCAACGAATCTTCGCATGAGATTGTCTGATATAGAACTCAATCGGACCAACGGAAAAAAAAGTCCGCATCGTCCGATCAATCGGAGCAACAGGAAAAAAAGTCGTCCGCGTCGTCCGACCAATCGGACGAAGGAGTCGGACCACGCGGCGGTCTCAGAGGAAGTTACTGCTTTTTTACACTGTTGCTGTAATGATTATTTTGTAATTTCACATTTATTAAATAGAGTTTATTTAAAAGCTTTAAAAGATAAATTATATAAATATTAATCAAACATTACTATTATGGTAATTTTCTGCAACTGTTTTAAATATCCACGCGTGGAATTGTCTATATATTTCTGAACTTGAACTTTTGAATCCATACTTCCATATCCATACTAATATTTATTTGTAACAACCGGGACACAGGTTACCTTAAGTCTGGTGCTTATATAGTCTCAGTTACACCGATACACACAAGATTACATGGTTAGTTTCGTACGAGAATCTTGCTGCAGTGTCTAGCAAGTCTATTCGAATGGTATCCACATCCCATTAAAGAAAATATTGTATAAAATCCCACCATAAAGTGCTCCAGTAACACAGTAGACAAAGTAACACTTTTTAAACAAACCGATATAATTATGTAAATTTTGTTCCATTAATGGACCCTATAGACATACCCCTCGAGCTATTAAATCTCACTTGTCTAACTATTTTGGTCTCGACAAGGCCAAAATGTCTACGAAAATAAAGTACATTTACGTTATAACATTAGTAAGATTATGTATTAAATACAAGTACGTAAGAAATACATCTCTTTCGCTTTTAGAGAAACGAATATTGTTCATTAATCATTCGCGTCTCGTGCATTTGTAGGCTGAGGAGGCTTGTAAATCGCGTTACCGTAAGCTAATCTTACGATATGTGACGTCTGACTGGTATTTGCGCCTTCAAGCTCCCTAATCTTTTTAAATCTTTATATTAGGGAATGCGATCTCGTTCTCGCGAGACATATACATCGTTCTTCATTTCTAAAACAATTATTTATATTTATATTACAATAATATTCATATTAGTAATATTCGATCTGTATCACCTTTATTTAACATGTATTCACTTCATTTGTATTAAGAGGAATCAAATTGACTTATATTAACAAAAAAATCCCTAAATTTTCAATGATATAGGTGGACATATAGGTTTGTCTTATTCTGTGAGAATAGGTTTTAAGTTAAGAATATTTAACGATCTCTTAATAATCTTCAATTAATTTTGTTTTCATTGTACAATTTAAAATCGACTTGTACAATCAGTTCAATAGGAACCATTTTAAAGTAATAATTACGTCGAGATAAGTTTCGAAGTTTCGTATTTATGTTCAGCTCTTTTCGCCGACTGGTCGGAAATAGAGGAGATTCGTTTTGTTCCTTTGCGAATGAATGAGGGGAAAAATGAAATAAAGTTGTGTTGTGCGGTGAAAATACAAAGGAAATAGTTTTGAGCGTGGTCCCTGGCGTAAATGGTGTCGACAGGTGGGGAGTGCGATCGGCATCGGCAATGGGAGCGTGACTACGCATGACTCGAGCGAAACTATACAAAACACATAGTATAAAAAGAGACCCCCGATAACGAAAGGGTTGCTTGCTTGCTTTGCTTGTTAAATTCAGTACCCCGAACGTTAAAAACATTGGAACGAATGTGATTTTAGGTAGTGAAAAATTGGAGCCTGTGGAATCAACAGTATTTTTAGGTATTACCGTAGATTCGAAATTACAATGGGGTCCACATATTGAGAAATTAAGTAAAAGGCTTAGCTCTGAGGCTTATGCAGTTAAACAGATTCGACGCCTAACAGATGTCGATACAGCTAGGATTGTCTATTTTAGTTACTTCCACAGTATAATGTGTTATGGGATTCTTCTTTGGGGTAGCGCTGCGGACATAAATACTATGTTCATTTTACAAAAAAGGGCCATTAGAGCCATCTATCAACTAGATCCGCAGTGTTCTCCCAGAGAAAAGTTCAAAGAAATAAAGATTTTAACTGTTACATGTCAGTATATTTATGAAAATTTAATTTTCGCGCATAAAAATATTAGTCAATTTAATAAAAAATGTGATGTACATAATATAAATACTAGGTTCAAAAATAATTTAGACTTACATAAGACACGACTCCACAAGATAAGTAATTCTTTTATGGGTCAATGTATACGGTTTTATAATAAACTGCCTGAGATGATAAGAACCTTATCTATAAATAAGTTTAAAGGTGTCATTAAAGCCAAAATCCTCTCGAAAGGCTACTATAAGGTCACTGATTATTTAAGTGACACTGAAGCCTGGATTTAGAGCTTGGATCCGGAGATCATACTATGTTTTGCTTAGTATTGTATATGGACTTTATGTTTGTATTAAGTGTACTTAATTGTAATTTTTATATTTTAAAGATGACAAAAAGAATAGTATCCTGAGTTTCTTTCGGGGTTTCTTCTCAGGATCGTCATCTTGGCTTTTTTTCCGAAACCCCAGTAAATTTAAATTTATAATTACGATCATAAGAGTTTCTTGAGAAACCTAATTGATAAATAAATATTTTGATTTTGATTGATTTTGATTTTGCCCCTTTCAAGGCCTGCGTTAATAAAAGTTTGCAGAGTTTGTTATATTTTTTAGTGCTCATCTTTTTATCATCAGATTCTGTTGTGTAAATTAATTGCAATACAAAGACAACAAAAGATTTGCATTGCTCATTTCAGCGCTAAATATGTAATGTTTAATAGTGATTATTTTTATCATCTATTGTCTAATATATACTTAAGAAAAGCTTTACCAGTTTGCCATATCAAACTTTCGTAGAGCTAACAAGTACCTAATAAATTTCGTTTTCATTCATTGTATAAATACTTATGTCAAAATCATATTAAATATTTGTTAAAAGTTGTCACCAACTGCTATTTGTTCAGTTGAATGTTTGGTTGCAATTTTTGTGAAAGTGATATTTTTTGAAGAATCAAATATTGCAAATCTACTGCCTAATAATAAAAGTTGACACAGATTAGAAATTTAATTAATTTAAATAAGATTTATAGCCGCGGTGTTCTGTTAGTTCATCCCATTAATTCCATTTATGCACGTCTGCTTGTTCAGTCTTAATCCCTTTACTATCGTTGTTGTCAAAGGCATTAATTAATTCCTACAATCGAGCTGTTGTCCTGTGTATAACAATATGTATTTGTGAATTAGTTGTCAAATGTTATCCCAAACAAATGTTCGTACAATAGAAATCGGCTACATTTGACCTAATGGCCACTATGATCCGATTATCTTGAAACACCAATCATTACGTCATACTATCTGAGCTGTTCGTTCGGCTGAAGGAGATTACAGTGAATAGTTGTAGTAGCTGCCTATCTCGGCGCAGAATCCAATATCCTCTCGCTTAATAGTTGCCATTATTGGTTATTGCTTTTAAATACCTTGCAACCCCTTTGAAAGAATCAATTTTCCATTCTGAACCTGGATGTTAAAATAAGCGCCTTAATGTAAATGTATTATGAATTAATTTGTTTTTTTTTTTTAATTTAACTAGCTGTTGTACGCGACATCGTAAGAACTTTGTAAAATATAGCCTATGTTACTCGCCTATGATAATGTAGCTTTCTATGAGTGAAAGAATTCTTAAAATCAGTCAAGTATCTAGTTTTTAAGTTTTCATTACAAACCAAAATTCAAAAATACAAACATACAAAAATACAAATCTTCTCTCTTTATAATTTTAGTATAGTGTTTTTAAATAATATATTTATTTTAACACCATGTCTCGTATCCTAATTAATATAAAGCAAAAGTGAGTTTATTTCTAATGCCTTCACGTCTTATCTACTCAATCAATCATCATGACATTATGCATACACATTGTTTGGAGTACAGACTTTTGCATTTCGTCATCATCATCATCTCAACCGTAGGACGTCCAAAGCTGACAAAGGCCTCCCCCATAATCAGGCCACATAGGTCAGAAGCAGCCCGGATCCACCGTCGAACCAAGTCATGTACACCACTTTAGTGAAAAAAATGCGTAATTTTGTTTTCATAAAAGTGAATTCCAAGTGAATTAGAATTAAATTAAAATACATACTTAATTTAAGAATATTCGCCTTTTATTTATTGAAACAAACGTTTAAAGTTCATACTTAAATTATTACTTTTCATCACGAAAAACCATAAATTAATATAGCAATTTTAGAATAACATACGAGTATTATAAATCTTGATCGTTACTTTTATTCTATTTAACGTACATAATATACTAAAATCACCCGATCCGCCTGAGTGAAGCTTTTTAATTTAATACGCTTGTGAGGTCACGATAAATTTGTATTGGCATAAACCAATATAAATTACAATCAAATTACATTACGGCGGCGAAACTAACTCAGACCAGTCAACTTCAAACAAATCTTTTATAACGTTGACTTTGCCTGAAATCAAAGACAGCTTAATTTCTCAATCAACAGGTTCATCATGATACAATAATATAAATGGAAAGACAAACGTGTACGTATTAATCCCTACACAATCAGAATGCAGAGTAAAAAGTGTCAATCAGAAACCGCAAAGAGACTACCCCCAGCGCTAAAGTTGTTTTTGAATATAGGTCTGATTTTAAAAAGGGTTTTTCACCCGTCTCCTATTTATCAGTGACACTGAGTACGGACCGTCACTTCTTTGCGTAAGTATAGCACTTTCGGAGTTCTTTAAAGGATTCGGATAGGACACTAATTAATGTCTCGTTTATGGAATTAAACGCAGAATTTTTTTTGAAATTTTCCTCGTCATGCATACTCAAATGTACATTTTGTTTGTTTCAGGTATTCTCTCGTGAAATGAAAATATTGACAAACTAGAAGTAAGTTAGTTTTGTTTTTAGTAGATATTTTATTTATATTTTTATAAAACTTAAACTGACCTGATATAATACACGC
Source organism: Synanthedon andrenaeformis (assembly GCA_936446665.2). Classification (NCBI taxonomy): domain Eukaryota; kingdom Metazoa; phylum Arthropoda; class Insecta; order Lepidoptera; family Sesiidae; genus Synanthedon; species Synanthedon andrenaeformis. The sequence goes on along the minus strand of OW387777.2, from coordinate 7,987,486 downwards.
ATACGTTTGGCAATATTTCGATATGTAGTGTATGATAATTTTCATAAGACTCAAATTACGCATGCGTTTGATATATGGTTTGATTTGTATTATCTGAATTATTTTGATTTGTAGCATATGATGATCCTTACATATTATAAAAAAGTCCATGGTTCTCGAGGAAGGTTTTAGTATATAATTTGTAAGTTTTTGTATACATTTTTGTATACATTAAGGAGGTGTCGGAAAAAAATCCGAAAGTATCAATGTATGGTGAAATTGTGTGTACATTGTATATGCCTACAGAAAAGTCCGCCATGGAATTTACAATTTTCCGTAAAAATGGCGTTTGGAATGATAATTAATAAAGCGCAGGGTCAAACACTAAAAGTTGCGTGAGTAGCATACAGTGCTTTTCGCACGGACAATTGTATGTTGCCCTATATTTTCTGTAAAGAACCCGTGCGAAGTCGGGGCGGGTTCCTAGTTTTTATATATAAAAATTAAGTGTTCGTATGTATGCGTCGACAAAACTCAAAAATTAGGCGATGGGTTTACTTGAAATTTTTATATAACTATATATGTAGAAATTTTTATATATATATGAGAGTGTTTTTATATATCCTTATATTCAAAAGTTCCAACGGAACAAAAAAAATAACAAGTCACAGCGAACCGTGGCCGGGTTCAGCTAGTACTACATAAAATCCGAGTTGGTATATACAGTTTAATAGTTAATTGCGACGGCAACTTCTTTACGTTTAGGGCCTTTTCGATATGAGCAACTTTTGTTTTAAGACGACACGACGATTTAAAAGCATATATAGGTGTATTGTCCACATAGCAAATGGTCCACTAATCCACATTTCAAAAATGTTCACATAGAATTTGATCCACGTCTTCTCTCAGTTCTTAGATACTCTCAGATTTTTCACTGTTTCTCAAATTCCTACAATATATCCTATGCGCAGCCTTTAGATTTCTTTTTATCCCGAGTCCAAGATCTGACACTGTACTGAGTTAACTTTAAATAGTATTCGGAGTATGTAACGCGGGCTGTCAGCCACGATTACACACTTAAGTGAACATACCCTCAGCTAAGCAGTTACTGGGTAAAGATAAGCGGCGGTAAATAGGGTTGGTACACATTCGTTACGTAGCGTACGAGGAAATGTTAACGGGTCGATTATGCGAGGCCATCGAGTGCGTACTCGAGCGGCCCGGGACCTCTTCGCTTGCCTAATGACGGGTCACGCATTTAAATAGCCTGTTTCCGTACCAATCGCTCCACATATTCACATCAAATTCATTTCCCTCACTTCACATACAATTTGAATCGAGCGAGTCCCCCCCGTATGGCAGCCGTGTAAGATGTTTCGGCAACTTATATAGCTGTTGTGCGATTTAGTATATTTTGAACGTGCAGAATTACCATTACCGGTTGCCATCGTGTTCTATTTTACGCTCTTGCGGTATCAATTTTGCATTTCAAATTGCAGGTTTAGTGTACAAATGGCGTATTGACTGCGCTTTCTAACTGCTAATGTAATTTGGAGTCTTCATTCACTATCATGCACGTATACGTGAGCGTGTTTCCTATATATTTTATCATTTATATTATTCATAAATAAGTTAGGTAGGCTGTCGGTACTCTTGATGGTAGGTAGATACCGTCGCTTGTGATAAACGATTGTCCCATTATACATATAACTAAAATCAGATAAGTAGTGATCTATGAAGATTTTTCCAAGATTACTACTTAGTTATCTCTTGGGTTTTAATTTTCCTCGTTTTAAAGTTATATTTCTAAGGGTTTAGCAACGCCAGGGGGATTTTTAGGACAAAAAAATAGTATTTCGTAAATGTTGGTTATGGCTATAAAATGACATTCATTCGAAAGTAAAGTCGGGGTAAAAAAGTTTCGTCACCTTAGTCGACATTTGCTTGAATCAGGGCACTAATTATCAGTCATGCCAAAATTCCATTTCAAACATCTGTCAGTAGTCTTCTTAATGTTTTAGTTTCAAAAGATACTAAGAGTCTACGACTTGGTAAAGGATTGAATTTGAAAACTGACGAAGGTTTTCGTACCCCGTCTGTATTAAAGTAACGAATAATAGAAAGAACTTACTACAATAATAACAGTGCTTCATCATTTATGTATGGTAAAATAAAATGACCTGTACAAATCCATTTAAATTATTGCTCAATAGTTATATTATTTATAAACAATTTATCCACAAACATTCAACCGGATAGGTTTTGACCTCACAATTAATCCTTGTATCATACTCATACATGCGGAACCAACTCATTAATGAATTTCCGGAAGTATAAGAGAAATAGAGGCATCACTATACCATGATTTCATTCTGAAATAAACCTTTTAAGTCTAAACCATTTGTTACTGTCAAGTTTTGATTTAATCGAATAGGCACTTTGCCAACGATCAGGTAGGTATGCAAATAAAATATATGTTTTGAAAACAACTGCAAAATTGCTTCAGTAGACAACGTAAATGCTGTCACATGAATTTTTAAGAGTGGGAAGAAAAATTCCGACGTAACCCTCTGAAGTATTTTACCTGAAATTGTAGAAAGTCAACAATGTTCCATTGTTACTTTCCCTTTTCTTATCAAGATCAGGTTTTAAATTCCACTTTTAAAAAGATGTTGATTCATTCTAAGATAATGAGTCGACTTCAGCAACTCATTGTAAGTTGAAAATAATTAACTGGCTGACTCGACACAAATTGAAGCATTCTAACAGACTTTTAAGTCAACGTTACTACAAAAAAATAATCTGACAACTGTTAAGGCTAAACATTTTCATCATTATTTTGTTGCAGCCCATCTGGTATATATTTATAACTTTATACATAACTAGGTTTTGCCTGCGACTTCGTCTACGTATTATGTAAATTGTCTATGTGTTATTCTGATACGTAAGTTATATTTCTGTAAAATGTCATCAAATTTCGTAGCTTTTGAGTGAATTCTTTTGTCTTAAATTCTAAAATAATGACCTAATAATAATATCAGAAAAATAATGAGGAATTCTAACTTTTAAGTAAATTATGCAATTTAAAAAAAATACATACACAGTCCTGCTAGCTTGTGTCCGTGACTAGCTGGTAAAAAATGAAAAATGTAACACTTCAGAAAATATCTGTCATCTTTATAGCTGTGACAACGGTGGCGCCGCCACAGCGACATAGCGGCAATTTTTTGTATTTTAGACGCCTCCTCGAGAAACTAACATTTTTTCAGGATAAAAAGTATGCTTTAATCCAGTTAATGAACTATGTGTGTGCCAAATTTCATCCATAATTGTAAAGCGGTTTTTGGGTGAAAGAATAACAAACATCCACACATCCTCATCAATTTTCGCATTTATAATATTAGTAGGACGTTGGTTACTAGTATGTGAATTATGTTTTTAATTAAAAAACAGAGTGGAATCAACGTACATATGTACCTTGACAATAATCTCAACGAAGGGGAACGAGGATCATAGCAACAAGAAATAACAATCCCATTAACAAAAAAATAAAACTTTTCAATTTTGTGCGAGCTCTCTGCAAGTTAAGAAAGTAAATCTAGTTAACTATGACGAAAGTTATGAACGTGGGCAAGGCACTTACCGAGATCTGTTCGAGACAACCGTCAGAATAATTTATATAAAGCTAGCAATCCTTTTAGCGCGTACATTAACATGCGCCTTTATAATTTAAGCGTACCAAGTGGCGCGTCCACGCTAAGCTTCATTGTTTAGCGTCAGTAATTTATATCGTGCTTTGTGAATATTAGTGCAACCGCAGTCACCAGCTCACAGGTGGCCCCGGTAGCTCGGAGACCCATTATCACCTGAATTTACACACTCCATCCTCACGCCGAGATGAGCAATCCATTTAGTAGCTTCGAACCGCTCATTAAAAACTTATTAAGTAGTCATAGTTAAATTTAATTACAGCGATTCGATCACCGTTTCGTTGTTCAAACGTGGCTTGGTCTGTTTGATTGGTGGCGTTCACATTAAGGACTACATACGACATTTTAATCAGATATTTAAAACAGTTCCTATATTTTTTTTAATTTAGAAAAAATATTTGGTGAATAGACAATATTCTTAATTTAATAGGTGCTGGTGAAATATAAGTTTGTTAGAAAAATCATAAAGTCGTAAGTTATTTTAAACAATATTTTTTTATTAATGCTTTAATTTTCTGATTATATCTTGTAATTTTAAATCATTTTGTTATTTTAGTTTTTAATATAAATGGTATGTAGTACTGTGCTGCGATTATTCTTTCTCTATTCACTCCTTGAGAGTGAGTGAGAGGTTAACTTAATATTATTGATCCATAAGAATTCCTTATTTTTTTTAAAATTCTATATTAATAAATCATATCGCTAATGAATGTTATATATGTTTAGAAAAAAAAGGTACACTTAAGAATTATCTTATTGTAGTCGGCAATGAACTTGCAGCACCCGTGGCGTTGCTTGTCTTATAGGCGACGGAAGCCATCAACTACCATGAAGTGAACCGTTAGCCTGTCTGCCTGTAAAACAATGAAATACGATCATTATGATTGTTGTTATAGGGATGTCGGGTTTTGTGTTTCACGAAATTTCAGCACGTTTTAATGCGAATCCTCTTTCCTCTTTTTGCGGTAATGATGACAGGCTCCGAGCACTCCCCGGCGACCATTTATAACGAGTTTTAATCGCGTCACGGAAATTAGTTATATTACGCGCCTATCCAGTGCCGCGACGAATAAATTAATATACGGAGTTATTAACTCCGACGAGAAGCAAACATCAAGGGAACAAATGTCGAAGTGAAATTTGTATTTGCACACAGATTTGTCTCTCGCCAGCTTATAATGGAACCAGAAAAATGAGATTTATGTCTACAGTTGCATTCGAATTGGGCGCAACGCTCGATCAAATTCCATTTCGATTTTCATACAGAATGCCTCTATCAAATTTTCTAGTTTTCCTATCGGGTATTTCGGCGGATACTGTGACTGGGAACGGTTGAACGCTTCCTAGCGCCCGATGTCGCTATTCTTATATTATGAAATGAATTGCGGAGTCGTAAAATTTTGTGATCCATGCAATTTTTTATAAGGATAGTATATTGCGTATACAATATCGTTAAAAGAAACGCTCCATAACCTTGTCTTGAAATTTTATGCTCTTATAATATTATGCTGAAGGTATGAAATGTCATATTCATTAGGAATACCGTGAGTCTAGTTTCAAAGTTTTCTATACCTTGGCACATTCTTCATTATTAGTGTTAATCTGAAGACGAGATGAATTTTCGTATCATGTGTAACTATATTTATGAATGCTGATGTAGTTTTGGTTTTAAGAGACAAAATGCTCAGCTGCCATCAGGTTTAATACAGGTGATATGTGTCTTTTCAATTTCGTGTAATATATGTCTATCACATGCTCTGAATCAGGAGAGGACTAGGCGTTATAAATTTCGCAAATAGAATAATGTGGCCTGTGCTTAACAGTGGGGTGCAATATGATATGCAATATTATACATACTTAGTATAAAACATTTCACAAATAAAACAATTTCACAATTATTGTATATTAATTATTAAATGTAGGATTTCATGGCCGAACATTTATGAAGATTTATTTACCGTACTTACTTGTTTTTATTGGCCACAAATATTTCTGTTTATTTAATTCAATTCTGAACATAAACTGGGGTCTTACGTACTTTGTTTTATACTTCTCAATATTAATGTAGGTCCAAACAATTATAAACAATATTTGATTTAAAATATTTCTTCTTTAGTTGAGACATTGTTGCCGTTTAGCAAGTCCATGAGAAATGAATCTTAAGACATGAATTTTTACCTCGGCTCTTTGTTTCGGGTCAGTGCAAGTCCTTTGTTGTTTGTTAAAGCCAAACAATTTGCGAGGTTCGTAGTTTTTCCGAATTCGCATTTAATCCAACCGTCTGCAGAGTTCTATTCATTGTATTAATGTAGACTTGTAGAGTTTTAAAACAATAAATATTGTTTTATTCTTGACTATAAGCAAATGTAACAATTATATTTCTTTTAAAGTATATAAATTTAAATAAAGTTAAATAAAAATAAAATAAAAACATTATAATGCATTACTGGTAGGTATGTATCTACGTGTTTTCTATTTCCTTAATGTTTAATTTTATCTAGTCCTCGCCTATAATCTATATCTATACTAATATTATAAAGAGGAAAGATTTGATTGTTTGTTTGTTTGTTTGTTTGTTTGTTTGTTTGTTTGTTTGTTTGTTTGTTTGTTTGTTTGTTTGTTTGTTTGTTTGTTTGTTTGTTTGTTTGTTTGTTTGTTTGTTTGTTTGTTTGTTTGTTTGTTTGTTTGCATTGAATAGGCTCCGAAACTACTGGACCGATTTGAAAAATTCTTTTACTGTTGGGAAGCTGTACTATCCCCGGGTGACATAGGCTATATTATATTTTCAAAAAAAATTAAGGATCCTTATTAAAACTCCAATAATGTAACCCAAGGTGTAAAAAAATGACAAAATATTTCTTACATCCCGTGCGCTGCGAAACTATTGAATATAGAACAAAATAATGTACTACGACTTTGCAGTCTCTCATTATCTACAAAAGTGTCGGGACAGCATATGACAAACTATTATAGTTATGCCACAATAAGTGTTCTTTCATTTTAAAAAAACTAGAAAAGGCTCTTTATTTGTATCTTGGTATTAATCCTAATCAAAATAAATTACTTCATATTCAAGACTGCTTCAATACCTTTAAATTATTCAATTCGGACATTTCATTCGAAAGATATTACGAGTTTAAAATGTATTAGAAAAAAGTCGCGTGGTCGCCGCTCACCCCGCTCGGCTAGCTGGGCAGCACCCATAATATGCGATGTAGGCGTCACTGGGGTACGGGAGGGGGAGTCAATGTCAAGAAATAAAGTGCCCCGCGGCTCACTCGTGCGGTTGGCTCCCTACGCAGCGGTCTTGTGCGGAATCGAATAATTTGTTAAATACCCGTGCGAAGCCGGGGCTGGCCGTCGGTATAAGTGAATTATACCTAAGGTGGTATAAATAAAAATTAATGGTCGACGAAAAGAAAAAGAGGTCGTAAAAGCGGTTCATAAAGAAGAAGCGGTTAGAAAAATATATTAAACTAAAATTGAATATATATAAAATTTCCATTTGCTTTAAGTATCAAATGAGACTTTTACTGAATTTAGCAAAAACAAAAATTGGTTTTAACATTCATGCTAAAAATGCTTTCTGACATATTTGTCAAAGAAAAAATAAGACTTAAAAATGTTAAAATGTTACATTTACAAACTTTATTATTCCTCAAGTAGATAAAAAGACCGTCAATTTAACGCAAACCTACTCGTTCTACAAAGTGAATTTTAAATAGTCTTTGTTTCAAATTTATGCGTTGAAATTAATTTTATTTGCTAACTGCATTTTTTTATTGTTACATTAAAAGGTTTATATTTGCTTTCTCGAAATAACTACGAACGGAACTATATTACTATTCCATAATGCCACACCATAATTAAATGGGTATGTCGTAGCATTTCAATGTGCATTTCGCACATCGTGTGAAAGAGATTTGGCTCACGATACGGTAATCACGTTTCCTGATCCTGAATTTATTAAAACAAACGGCCCATACAGTTTTATTACTACTCTGTTATTATTCAGTTACAAAGGATACTATAGTAGGTAGACATTTTGATAATCTGCTTTATGGCTTTCACATTGAAGATATATTTATATATGTCGGCTCGCGTCAGGGATGGCTGAGTGACAGCATTGCCGACATCAGATTCTGGTGAAGGGTTCATGGCGTAGATCTCAGGCAAATCAAATTTGTGTTCAAACAGTTAGCAAGTGTATTCCAGAGGTGAAACAATAATTAAAGAGGCTTATTTCGGATACGAGTAAACCAACGGTCCCGTGTTAAGACGTCCGACCCGCGCGACAGTTCAGCAAGGACTGTCGCGACTAACTGACTTAGTTGCTTCATTCTCCGCCCACACGTTCACTATCCGTCACTCGTTCATGACGTCACGGCGTTCACTCATTTCCGTTCATTCCGTGGCAAAAACATCAATTGAGTAACGAATTATTATAAAGCTATTGAAATCGACGACATATATATAAAATACGATTCATATATTATGTTCGTGTGTATGCTTTATATACGAGTATGGTAGGTAAATAGCATATATATTTTATTATTTATCTGTAATTCATTTTTAAATATACTAATATAGGTCCATACATTTCATTAATATCTATTACAGAGATTAAACACACTTTATTCAGTAAAAATAATGAATAATTATTCTATAATCTTATATAATATTTATGATCGAGATTACACTGCGAGATCAGCAGTCCAGCAGTGGACGTCTTGCGGCTGAGATGAAGAATCTTATATCAAGAAAAAAGATATTTTCAACTTGATACTTGATTATGGTAGCTACCAAACATGTACAGCCTGTCTATTGCCAGTAATTATTTTACTGGAAGGATATATTTAAAATGCCCTACATAGTCTATATAATATTAGTAAAATAGAACAGTCACTTCTCACCAATATTCTCACTGATATTCGTATCAGTTCGACCAATTGATCTAAATCGACTAGATTTACAAGTATGTATGTGAATTTGTATCGTGAATTGGGTCTTGTTTAAAATCTGTTTTGCACTTGAGTGAACGAAATTTCTCTGTGAATGTCTTCTCTATCTCTAGGGAGTTGCGGTATTACTATACGTTTGTACAACTTAAGGCCCTTCTAAGAGCCTTGCGCGAGTAAGCGGAGCTAAGATGTTTCCCCCGTACGACCCGCAAAATAAGATAAATATGGATAGTGGCTTGAAAAAAAAATTATTTTAAATCATTATTTGTACAGATTATAGGTCTAATCCATACGAACATTTTAAAAAAAGAATCATATAAATATTCCTTGTCGTTTAAAAGCAGATGCAAATTTTCAGCCGAAAACGACTTCAATTTAGATTTTTTTTTCACACAGTAGTTAAACAGTTTGAACAATATTATTTGTACCTTATATAGATAAAATATCAATAAAAAACATATAATTTTTTCGGAAATTTATGTTGACTTATGAAAGTGGAGATAGCCTCTTAACATCCGGTTTGGAAACCGATTGGCTCATAGTATCGCCTTAATGCTAGTGTAGTGAGAGGGGAATGAAGAATCAACTAGCATTAATCGTTAGGGGTCGTTACTAGAAGTCGGGCGCCGCCGTCGAATCATTAGTGCATTTTATTCCGCAAGCCCCGCTGCCACGATCCCGTGGGTGGCTTAATGCGTTTCCTCATTACATGTCACCAACGATCAACAATCCTTTTAAACGTTATTGTTTTCCTAAACGCACGTTTCATTATAGTTGTAACAAAAAGCTACAATATAACTAATGTTAATTCTCTTTCATTTGTATTTACCACCAGTATGTACGAAATTCAGATTTTATAATGAGGAACAGGCAATAAATATCATTTAGTTGCCTTTTAAATATATTAAGCAATAAACTGAAATTAAAGTTTTAAATGTTTGTCTTATTGCAAGCGAATATACTTGAGTAAAACTTTTTATCAAAATCCATAAATTTGGTCTGACCAATACACACTTCTATTGCAACTAGAACCGAGCTTTGCACCAAGTGCTATTATCCTCTTAGTGGAAACACCGTTTTTCTAGGGACGATTGCAGTGAAAAAATATATCAATATATTTTTTTCGCATTTGAAAGTATTCAAACAATAAATTTACAATTATCAGTAATTGCTTTAAAGGATAAACTGTAAAACTGGTCCATAATATTACCTAATCTACAAAAAAAAGTCGTGTTAGTTACGCTATCAACTCGATAACGGCTGGACCCATTTATATGATTTTTGATTTGTTTAATTGGTCTCTACCCCGAATAGCAGGAAATATTTACCAAAAAAAGATTCACGAAGAAAATTAATTTTATCATACATTTTGTATGCGGCTTTATGTTCTGAGGCAGTATGAAGTTCGTCGGGTCAGCTAGTTTTGGTATAAAATGAAGCAAGTTCATGTTACCCTAGGCCATGAAACCAATGTTCGAAGCGAATTCGTTTTAAGCTGCAGGCGTCAGCGCCGAGCGTCAATGCACTTTCTAGCGCCCGTGTCTTTGCCTCGAATATTTTAGATCTGCTAAAATGGATCCAGAGTTGAATTCCTACAATGTTAAATGTTTAAAAACAAATGGTTGTAGTTGATGTAACAGACCACAACACGCCGCTGCAAATTGCATAGAAATTTTTGAAGCACGACGCTGTCGCTTGCAGCGCTAACCCTGGGCCACTAAAACAACACTCGAAGCGAATTCGCTTTGAGCTGCAAGCGTCAGCGTCGAGCGTCAAAAACAAATGATTGTAGTTCATGTAAGAGGCGAAAACAAGGCACTGCAAATTGCATCAAAAAATTTTGACGCTCGACGCTGACGCTTGCAGCGCTAAGCAAATTCGCTTCGAGCGTTGGTTTCGTGGCCCAGGCATTACAGAGAATGTTGCAGTGTGACACTGGTTACAAAAAGGTCAAGCCGTGAGTCGGCTGCTGCGTTGCGATGCACCATTTGCTGTAAATAGTTGTTTGTGCAAAACTGTTGCGAAGTTCACACTCGGTTGAACAAAACTATATATTTTATCTGATTTTTCCATGGAGTAGATATTTTCCAGCTTAGTGATGAAAGTAATTTCTTTTTGTAATTAAACCATCCAGCATTTAGAACTGTGAACAATTGAAAGATTACGAGCGATCGCTCGAATATTTTAGATCTGCTAAAATGGACCGAGAGTTGAATTCCTACATTGTTAAATGGTTATGAATTTTTCACTCGAAAAAGATATGAATGCTATTCCTAAGCTGAGTCAGTTGTTAGAAGAGGTGCAATGTGATATTAGTTTTATGCACATTTTGCTGTTATCACAATTTTTGTAATATATTCATTTGTTGTAATTGATTTAATTAATCTAAAAGGCAAGCAATGATCAGTGATATTTGGAATTGTTAGCTGAAACCTGCACTCTTTGAGTATTGTTTATTATAGAAATGACTATGAAAAAACCAGCGTTTTATAGAAGACTAGAATTCCTCTAAAATATGTCGATCCGATCCTATCCAATTCGCAGTGGCCTAAAGTTGTGGACTATAAACCATACTACATATAACCTACAAAGTAGACATAGACATCTGCATATAGATTTGTTTCAGCCAGTGTAAACAGAAATAGTAGGTACAGCTCACTACTTGAGGGTAATTTAGTCGAATCGATTCAGCATCTTACGTATTCTACAGCTGCCGAGTTTAATAACGGCTTTGATAAAGACGTGTACTCGGCCGGGTCGGGTGAATATAAGATCCTAATATGGCTTGCCCTTCGTCGCGCTGCCGACGGCCGCTGTCGGCTTCCAATAAGGGTCTACGTCATATTTCCTACCGCAGCTCACGCCCATTCATATGGATAGTGAGGCGTAGTTTACATATTATGATGCCGTCGCTTACACAAAGTCATTAATCTTAATAATCCCGAGATGGCACGCGCTTAGCTAAGCTCAATTTTTTTCCATTTAAAAGCAATTTGTGTGAATAAAAATGTAAGAACTTTAATAAGTAGTGGTGACGAAAGACGAAAACCGTAGCCAACGCCAATTAAAAATCATTTGGCATCACTGCGATGTTGCGAGAAAAATAATCTGAATGTTATTGGTGGCCAAATGGGTGTGCACGCCTAGTTAACGATATTTTGTAATTCTATAAAAATGTAGGTCTATAAATTTGTTTATTTCTTTAATGGTTTCAATCTTCGCAAGGAAGTGTGTATATAGTCGAGTATATTTACAAACAAGTTACCAAATCGAACCAAAGCCATGGTTAAGTGAAGCGTTCGGCTCCTACAAAAGCGTTGGTGAACGAAAGCCTAAATCAAGTGTGAAGAGCTGAATGGGGTCGTTTCTATCGCGACAGGCAACTTGTTTCCTCTTCAATAACTTTTGCGTCGGTTCTCATCGGTTCCGTGACTAGTGAGCCTCGATTGCTGTCGCGCCGGGACGCCCGGGTTTCAATCAAATTGATGAAACGTCCGCCCATCGTACTGACCAACGACTAATTTGTCCTTATAATAAAAGCGCCATTTATTTGTGTTGCAAAATAAGACTGGCCACATTTTATGGATAAATGTATAAATAAATATTAAATTCTAGATGGTGACCGCGACTTGGTCCGCGTTGAAAAATAAGATATAAAGCCTGGAAAAATATGCGTGACAAACTTAGATGCCTGAGATTATAATTGTCTCAAACGTCGGATCTTTATTTTTAGATAGCTGGTGCTCGCGGCTTCGCCCGCGTGTAATATTTAGCCTATGTTCATCCTGAAATTCTATTCTAACTTTGGTGAAAGTATTTTTCAAATCGGGTGAGTTGTTTCGAAGATTACCTCCTACATACAAACAAATAAAGAAATGTACACACTTTAACTCTGTGATATGTATAACGCCAACATTATTTCATTAATAAACCACTGATAATGAACGGATTAAAGAAATTTTTGCATGCAAACCGTTGCTTAAAAAACATAGGATTCTTTTTATTCTGGAGATGCGTTTATGTAACGCTACCGTTAACTAATTATAAAGTAATTTATAGTGACTAGTGACCCGCTTTTGGCTTCGCCCGGGATGTCTTTTTTATATATTATACAAACCTGTCGTTTATCCTTCTCTCCATAAGTGAAAACCGGAATTAAAATCACGAGTGGTTTTGGTATCCATAGAAAACAAAGATACTTACATTGATTTTTAATTAATACTAGAGATCCGCTCTGATAGCGATTATTCTTTTGTATTTTTTTTTCTGTAAAAACCTCTTCCCATTAGTGAAAATCGCATTAAAATCCGTTGCGTAGTTTTAATCTAAGCGTACATAGAGATGGACAGTAAAGACGATAGATTGTTCAGATCAATGTATAGTTGACGCGGGTGAAATATTATGGAAAATTAGGAATTTTGTACACTAATGTAAACAAGGAAGTTGCAAAGTGTTGTGTAAATATGTGTACCTACAAGTAGTAGGTGGTAAAATTTTAATCTGTTTTCAGAGTAATCAATTTGTGTACAGTCTATTAGAGGGCGTTGATTCTGACGCACAACAGCGCTTAGTGCGATAAAGCACTTAAGAGCGCTCGAAGTGTGATGAATGAGAGGACGCGGCAGCGGCTCGGAACAGTGCTTCGCGCTCTCCTTGCTAACGTATGATTGATAGTGTCGCGCCCGCGCCGAGCGCCATGTCGCCGCGACTATAATACCCGCCTATAATGTAAAATAGACAACCACCTTACATTACTTCTTTCCATAAATAAGTTTTTAATCGACCAAGGAAGTATTATGATGTGAATACTTACCGACGTCTTTGAAGATCACTCAGTTTTGTATGGAGATCAGGTAGTCTGTTTATTTACGTTTTAACGGTTGACACTTATACCTACCATTACGTAAGAAAAATTGTACATTTTACTGGGAAAATAATGGGGTTAGATAGATATTTAAGTTTGAAAGTATAAAAGTCTTGGCATTAAAATTAAAATTTGATTTGATTTGATATCTCTGCATGGTTTCATAACACGTCTGTCGTCACACAATTTAAAAAAATCATACAATTCTTTCAATTTCTATTAGAATATTGTAATATATTTTTTTTATTACAATAATACTATACACATTTTGCCATCCTCCCCATTGCGCTATTTTTAAATATTAAATAAGTCAAAATAAAAGTATCAAAAATCTACTCCGATTTCATCCGAACCTTAACACATTTTTCACATAAAAATGTAAAATGTCATAACAAATTTTCATATTTTATAATGTTGATATAGTAGTTACATATTGTTGTGTTGATTTCCCCTGTCTGTATCTATAACAGTTTTCACATAAAAATGTATAAAGTCATGTAAAATTTTCATATTTTATAATGTTGGTAGATATAGGTAGTTAGTTTATATAGTGTTGAGTTCAAATATCTGTTTTTAAGTTCTGAACATTACCTACATATTTCACCCAAAATAAATCGTTAATACTCCAATTTGTTATAAATTTAAATTAGTTGATTAATTTTCATTTCTAACGTAATTGGAGGAGAGAGTCGAATTACTAAGACTCTTGAGTTTAATCGATTGATGTTCATCAAAGTAGATAACATTCACCGCGTTAGAGACGCACTTGACACGGTACCTTAATTTTATTTTCTTATAGCTACGTATGTATGTGAATTTCGTGTCTAGAGGATCTTCTTGATTGGTCATTGCTATTTAGAAGCCACAACATTCCAACGTTAACCTCAGGAATTCCGGAATTGTTCCCATTCCCGAACCGACACTGAATGTTAAACGATGTAGTAGGTACTCTATACGTATAGCTGATGGTATATTAATATGGACACGTGACCAACCATGTTCAGAATACTGAATGACTGATTTTTTTTTATATAGTAAAATGCATTTAAAGCACCATTTAATTGAATTGAAATATTAACGCAATATTTTTAAGAATATTGAAATATTTAGTTTTGTAGTTAATGTTTTGCTTACACTTATTTTGTGTAGAGCATCTGACGTAATATGTTTGTTATTTTGTTATGTTAAGGTCGACACACATGCTGGTGGTCCACTTGATGAAAGTGGACCTAATGTTTATACATTATACACCGTCGCCTATAACACAAGCAACGCCGCAGGTTCTGCCAGTGCGATATCGACTATATTAAGATTAAGGATAAGGGATTATGAAGGGATAGGGAAATGGGTTCTGGTATCCTTTACTCATTCAGAATGTGTGCTGAAACACAACAGCACACATTCTGTTATTTTATGTGTGCAGTGTGCCTGTCACTACTACATGCCTACTGTTTTGATTAACAATTACGATCAATTGTTAGTTGTAAAAGATTATACAATAAATTTCGTTTATAAGCCCATAAGTAACCCTATACTTCGTTAAGCACCATGTGTTGTGCCCTGTTGTGCCGCCTTTAAGTAAAAGGGATGTTTTCTTAAAGTAAGATAAGCCTTTAAGTAAGATTAAGTAAATTGAAGAATATATTGTAAATATTAGATTTTTGTTATTAGGAATAGCTGGAGTCACGTGTTTATAAACAAATATTCAGTTATACAAATGAAATCTATGCATAACTTTTATTATGTGAAAAAAATTGTAGCTTATTTTATTAGTATGTATCAGAGCTGTGTAAAACTATTACTATATTTTAGGTTTCTATTTTTTTATATTAAATTTTTCATTAAAGCTTACCGCTAGTTACATGATAAATTAAAATTAAAAATAAAAAGTGAATTGAATTTGGAGACATAGAAAAGAATAATTATTAATACTTGAGACTAAAACCATAAAAGCGGCACGCTCAAAAATGAAAAAATTTTATATCTAGCGGTTTTTTATTAATAAGTTGTGCTCCCTCAAAAGTAACTATTTTCTTTCCATATTTAGTTCGAAATAAGCTATCAGAACCACCGTTATCGAAATGTAAATACCAAGTGCAATAAAGTTTTTAACTTTTGACTTTGTTGCCCCTTAAGTGTATATTTCCTTAAAGGCTTCTTACAAAACCAGCAGCAATAAAGATAGAGTGGTGGAGTTATTTCTTACGTCTGGACCACAATGTTAAGCTTGGACATTTAGGCTAAGTGTTTCGGAAGATCTCACTGTATACAAGGCTTAAGAGTCGAGTTCAAATTTTCGTGATATAATCACACGGTTATTTTACATATAATCCACGTGACTGTACTTGACGTACATATTGACGGCCCACTAGATGGAATGGATATCAGCAAAAAGTGATGGGTAAATAATAAAAAGCGTAAGCGATAAAATAGGGGGAAGTGAGCAGATTCTGATATCCCATAGCCAACATATAATATCGAAGTATTAACATAATAGTTTTTAGATAGTACCTACCGCAATAGAGTTTATACATGATAATACATACAAACAATCTAAATTGTGATGACATATAGATACATAGGCACGTATATTTTTCTTTATTTTTGTGAAGTGTGAAAATACTAATTATATGTATATACTCACATAGTACTAGCTAAAAAGTTGTTTCATACAAAATGTATGAGAAAATGAATTTTCCTCATATTTTTTTTTCGCGAATATTTCCGGTGGTTTAATACTTATTTTGATATTGGGGAACGAGACCATTTCAACTAATCAAAGATCATAAAAATCGGTCCAGCCGTTCTTGAGCTATAAATGGTGTAACCGACACGACTTTTTATTCGGTAAGGTCTTCCTAGTGTCATCTTTTTCACAATGACAGTGAGTGCCTAGGAAAAGGGCTGAGAATACTAGATATAGTTGATGTAAATTTTAACTAACTTATTGGAGTTTTTATTGAGTAATAAGTATAAATTCCTATAAAGAGTTCATAAATGCATAAACCTTAATTTGCTTAATGGAGGATGGGGTGTTGTTTTTCTTTTTTTAAACCGTTGCGCGCTCCTTGTTATTGTTATAACTGAATCAATTATGATTGGATAAAATTTTAAATCTTTTCTACTCTGGGTGTAATAAGATTTTATTTTTTTACTATTTTATTTTTTTAGGTTTAAATTAAATTAATTTTTTTCTTTCTCTTTCCTGCCTATTTTATCTTTGATTTCATTCGGGAAGACTTGAAAAAGGTTCAACGTACCTACTTTGTGATGCCACTAACCGTTGTTTAAATTGAATTTGTATGAAACGCACAAAGTGTCGAGGGAGCTAATAGAACAGTGAAATTACAAAGCGAGGCCACAGACTTGGTGGGACGTCTCGGTAGCATTTTGTCAGCGATCCGCCGGCTATCGGCACCCGCAGCTCAAACTTAATTTACATAATTAATCTGCGTCCACGGACTACAACGGTGCGTTGACGCGCCTCCATTAATTAGCGACAACTCGGCAAGTTTTAGCCTACTTTTACCGAGTCCCCTCAACGGAATATCAACGTGGTACTCTTAACTCTCTGCGAACAGTTTCATTTATAACTAACTCGACTTATTTCACATTTATTTTATAATTGTAAATCAGAACAAATAAGAACCATAAGCCTGTCTATCGACCTTAAGATAAAATTTTCTTTCGGCAGCGTACTGTTATGCTTTTAGATGTGTATATGTAATTGTATATGTCTATGTATATATGATTTTAAGAGTCGAGCGAGCGAAGCAAATAGGACGCGCTACAAATTCCTTTAAATTTCATTTTCATAAAGTGTTCCTGCGAAACGCACATTCATATTTGAAATGTGGAATAAGTAACTACTCTGAAATGCTTTCAGAAGTTATATTCTAATTTTCGGCAAGCAGGCTGACGGTCCACTTATATGATTTTTCTGTTGGAAATTATTGAATTTAATTTTTTGAGGAGTTATTTTTTAAGTAATTAATAGATACAAAAAGATAATTTAAAAAAAGTCATTAATATTACCATCGAATCGAATTTTATATTGCTTCTCTTTCATATAATTCTGTTAATTGATTATGAATAATTACGAGTAAATAATAAATTAATTAAAAGGCAGAGTATCCAAAATTTGGAAACTTTTCGGCCCAGGCTTCGCTAATAAATACAGTCAATATTAAAGAGAATCGCTTTAATGTGTGATAGATAAGCGCTTTAACTGTTCAGAATTAACTTGACTTGACCTGAAATAAAACGAATCAAATTAAATACCTACTGTTATCTATAATAAGAACTTAAATCATTTATTGTTAAAATATGTACGATAGTTTTATAAATGTAACCACCAGTTCCAACCATTCCCCGAACAAACCCTGACGAGGGGCGGTTCAATTAAAACTGTTCAAGTTTGTTTAAATGTTTGTGTCAGCCCATCGCCGACTCAGGAGAGTTAGAGCACTACAGATTCTCGCTCCAAATTAACTTTAAAATAGCCTTTAAAGGACGTTTCTATTAAATAAACAGTCACGAGTTCGACGATTAAAAAAATACAAGATAAAATAAATGGAAAAAGATTTGTAATGAAAATGCATTAACTGCTCAGGTTGTCATTCGTGCGTTTAAATGATAAATGTGCTCCAAAGTGGCGTTGGAAGTTTTTTAATAAAGTGGAACACCGAGTGGTCTGCTGTGTGCGTAAAGTTGCTGATTAAACAGTATATTAAAGAGCAACTTACTTAGTAAACACGAGTACGACTGTATCGGTTTTACTACAACTAAAATGAAGCATGTTGCTGTTGCGATCCCATAGGGGGATTTACGAGATTTGCAAGTACCTACAATGTTGAGTGAATGAATTCACCGAGTAAAGTTGTGTCTGATGTCGTTCGGACCGCGGTCGGATCAGCTCAGAGGCGACGACGTCTCATTTCAGTCAAAACTCCAAGAGGATTAACCGGTAATACCGACAATCTGTCAGTAAATGTTGCCACGCTAATTAGGCGCTTTTGTCACTTATTAATTATGGTTAAATGTTGATAATAGCTTGTTTAAGTTCATTATGAATTTATAATCCTAATTTTTAATACGTCGGTTTGATTAGGATATATTTAAAATTGAAAGAAACAATAAAAAAGGAAATTTTATTTGGTATTTATTTTTAATAAATATCAAATCGACAACCAAGAACAACTGTAACATTTTTACAGCTCTGAATTTCAGTTGTGCACATGGTAATGATTCTTACCGCGCATCAAGGCCAACGTATCAATGGTGGAATTGATAAACAAAGAACAAAAACCAAGTGGGTGAAAAGTATTTAAAGTCTTTAGGTTTTTATATGGTTAGGTTAAATTCACAGTGAAAATAAAATTAACGAAGAAATAGGACACAAACAATGTAATCAAAAACTATACCGCCCTGTGTTCACATTTCTTTTTCCTCACTCATTTCCACGAAATACTTTCATCAAACGACACTTTCAAAAGGAAAGAGGCAAGTCATTCGAATTGCTTAAAATTTTCTTATAGTCTAAATATTTACTTAACAAAGACCGTCTACATTATTTTCTGATAATGTAAGACAGAACCTTTACCTACTAAAATAATAAAGATAATCAGTTCACTTGATTTGGAGATTAGTCGAGACAAACAAAGAGGTCAGACTGTGACATAAAAACATAAAATAAATGGAATTACTGTACCAATTGAAAACGTATTCAAACCTGTTAACACAAATCCAATCAATATTTCTTGCTCTTATAGGTATGTTATTTTCAAGCTGTTTAATCGGCCATTACATACTTGATGTTTGGGGCTTCTGAGACGTAACGAGGGAAAAGGCTAGGAGGAGGGGTAAAGGGGTTTCAAGGGTTGCCCTCGTTCTTGCTAACAAATCGCTTGCCCGCACCACGCACAGGTAGTGTCACGGCTCATTACTCGTGAGCTCACATTCGGCAAATCATTCCAGAGCCATGAATAAACAACACGCTGCTAACATATAAATAGTTCCGACAAACTTTACCCTTGGAAGTACCGGATTTAAGGGTATAATGTAGGTTTCTGTGATTCACTAAACCCATGATTTGATATGAGGGAGTCTATAGTATGTTGTTACCTATTAGATTGTCTTTATAGCCTCGTAGTCTTCATGGATCACTTATGTAATCTTTTGGTGGAAAAGGTATATTATTCACTTAATGAATTTCTAAATGATGAGACTATATAGTGCAAACGATGCAAAAAGCTTTGTCTTATGAATATGTGGACTAAAAATCTACAACTTATGTATATTTATCATCGAAGTACTATGACTGTGGAATTTGTGTCACAAATGCCAAAGCGGCACATTAAAAGTACGCCTAAAACGGAATCATTGCGGAGTCTTGCCTTCGAGCGTCAAAGGTAAAAGGTGGTAACGACCAAGTTCTACTATTGATTTTAACCAATGTGTTGACGTAAAGTCACATTTTCTTTAAATAAGATGTTTTGTTATTTAAAGAAAATAAAACATCTTATTTAAAGAAAACGTAAGATGTTTTGTTGGGTTTAAATGACAGATGACAGAGTTCATGATCTACGCATATATCACTTTCAAATGTTCCATAATGTTCGTAGTGTTTTGTATGGCGTGCGAAATCCATAGTTGTAGTACATTGATGATATTCACCAAATAAATTATTTTGAATTTGAATTTGAAAGATGTTGATCGTATTCCGAAGAGGCTTTCGGGTCTCAGCATTAATTTAAATAAACTATAACTAAGAGGAATTTACTCGCTCTAAAAACTTTCCATGCAATTTATACTTAAAGCCGTAGAAATAAAAACTTCATCGCCTCCCTAACACCTTTATTAAATTACTCGCTGCTCTATCTACAAAACTTGTCTGCGATATTCCTTTATCTATGGGTTTTGAAAATTTTTAAATTCTTTTCTCTTTTTTCGTAGCTTTTGCATAGCGTTTTCATTTGAGATGATTTAAAAATGCAAAGGAAACTTCTTTACTTTCTTCTCTAGCAAATTTGTATCTAACAAAGTCTCTATCTGCATTTGCGTGTTATGTCCGCTTAGTTCTAACATGTGCAACGGATTTCGATGCCGATTTAGCGATTTCATCAGAAACGTATGTAGATAGATGTAGACATTTAGTATCGAAATTTCAATAATGTATTTTTTAATTTTCCCCTAAGGATTACAATGGACCTTGCAGATAGTATATTCTTAAGATATATTAAAATTGATATAACAAATATTACAATATACATATCAACTAATATAATAAAGAGAATTTTTTTTGTTTGTAATGAGTAAACTCAAAATCTACTGGGACCGATTTTAAAAATTCTTTCATCTTAGAAAGCTACATTATCAGTGAGCAATATAGGCTATAAGCAACAGCTAGTTCTAAATAAATGTCAAAAAAAGTGTGTTTGAATATGTCAAAAAAGATTATTATATTTTCAAACTTAAATCAAAATTGCTCTGTCAAGGTGAAAAATAAGTGTACTAATTAATCTTGAGATTTAAAGTTATAGATTTTTTGGCGTTTACTTAGTGCCATAGCGGAGTTGAAAGTACAAAAGTCTTTCCCTTGTTAGGCCCAATGACGGGGCAGGCCAGATTTCAAACAAAACCTTTTGTGTAATCTTTGAGAATAGGTGTTTTCCACAAAAGTTGAAACGGTAAGTAGGCAATGTGGGTCGACCTATTGTTGCCAAGTTATTTACGCGTGTACCTAGATGCGACTAAAATTGTGTGATTAGTGAAATTAGTATTTTGCGTCGGCAGCGGTGCATCCGGTGTTACATTATGCGCGTATGACAATAATTATGTAAATAGCATATTCGGGCTTGTACGACCGTGTCGATGGAATACCAGTGTAATGTTGGCAATGTGTAGTTTTAACGAGCGCTACAGACACGTTCAGTCACTGCCTCCAACTTGTGTACCACACAGAACGCATTGTTTATTTCAAGCTGTTATTAAACTGAATGTTTTATTTTCTTGTTTTATGCTGATTAATTTCTTAATGCATAACCTAAGTTTGATCAGCATCTGTAACTCACACAGATTAGGTCTTCTTTCTATAAGAAAAATCACATGTCTTCAAACATTGTCAGTTTTATCAAACAATGTTTTATTGCAATGTTGTATATATACATTGCGTTCATAACTATACATAGGTATTCTAAACATATTCGTTTATATTATACCGTTAATATACTTATCAAGCGTTCCTATGTGTGTCAGCGAACTTGAATGCAATAGATATATTATTTCGATGATGTTTATACATAGTTTTTATTTGACACATCAAAAGATGTGAGAGGTGCAAGCTACACCTCGTTTGAATATCACCACATATTTTCAATGATTTGCTAGATAATTTTGTTTGGGACGATTATTAAATTTTTTTGTAATTAAACTTTATCTTTGTTTTGGTCGAATAAAACATTTCATAGCATTCAAACATTCGAAGCATTTCATAGCTTTAAACTAGGCAGGCAACCTGGCGCCAATAACGATTCTTTGAGAGAGTACTACAATAATAACAGCACGTTTGTTGTGTTTTGATGTGTTAGCTTATTAAGATTTCATTTTATTGTGTGTAATAAAACAAAAAACGTGTTTAGTAATTGTTTTAAGTTTTGCGCTTTTATTACTTTGAACAGTAGAAGTTTCAGTTTTCCACTCTGAAGTTAAAAACTAATGACGGTTCTTTAAGTAGAGGAAATTATGTCATCAGATGAAAACAGGATACTACCACTTCTACAAAGTTCAGTATTATTGCATGTACTATTTAAAGTGTTCTGACGTTATTTGCAGTAACTCTCTTATAGAATTTGTACATATAATTTTGAAAGTCCAATAGAAACAATAGTTGTTTATATATCTGATGGAAAGTTTAAGGATACATTAATTTTCTCTACGTTACTTCTTAATTTGGTTCTCCAAAAAATGATACCATATAAATTGATTTATTTCCCGCAATGCAAATTTTACAGTCGTCCACATAGTGGGGTAAAATCTAGCATTGGATGTTTGTTTGTACGGAACGCCAACAAAGCTGCAGTGGAGGATTAAACGCGTGTAATATATGTGAATGAACTGCACTGAATTCCTCCTAGATTGCTATTGTTTCGGCGTCCTTTGGCGAGACTATAAAAATGCCCAAAGGATCCACTCAGTCACTCAGTACATGGAGTGGAAATCAACCACTAGAGATATATAGCTATCGAGGCTTTACCATTATAAACGTTGGCATATTAACTAACTAACTTTTTATCTATTAACTTAGCCAATATTAACTTAGCAAAGTTTTTCTATACAAAGATTGATGCAATCAGCTAACCATAAGGTCATATCAATCAATTTATATCTATGATGGGCGATGGATCACTAATGGAAAGAGCGATAAATGAGGAATGTACAAATTTTTTTGCAGAAAAAACATTGCATCCGTGCCAAGCCGAAGGCGGGTCGCTAGTATAATTGGACTTGCGACCGGCCTAGTCGCTATTATAAGATGTTAATTAATTACAAGTGTGATATAAAGTATAAAATTAATAGTTAGTACGATAATTATATTGGATGTTGAACCCCGGCTGAAATTATTATGATTATGATGATGATGTGACAGTATAAATTTTAGTGTGTCCAGTAATATTCGTAAGACCAAAAATATAAAAGTATTTTTTTATGATGCATTCTCATGAACGAAGGTATCCAACAGAATACGTTCATTTTATAGCCTCATATAAAATAGCCGTCTCTACAATTTATTTTACTGCTCTTGCATCTCAATAGTATTGCACAATCTGAGCGCAAAAAGTGGGAAAAAGTCAAGGCTCCATAAAAAAATAATATCTGTGGGCAAGCAGCTATTTGAATAAATATCGTGAGAGGAGAACCATTTTTCACAGCGCTGGTGATAATAATGACGCTATTTATCAACGACTCGAAAGGGTAGGTAATTATTAATGTTATATTTTGGCGGTTTTGTTTGTTTACTTACACTTTTGTGAGATATTTTTGCCAGTTAGCGGGTGAATAGTAGGTTATTTCGTTTGGCGGCGCGTAGATGGCTCCGAATGATTTATTGTTATGTTGAATATGCATGTCGAGATGAAAAATGACGACAAACGCGCGAGTGGTGCCTGTGTGGGGGGTGGGATAGGTCATGTGACCTTTTCACTAACCCCCCTACAGATTATTGAATAGTTACCGACTTATTTTTTAACAGATAGCATAACTATGGCGAATAATACGATGGCGAACGGACTACCGGTTACATTGTCTCCCCTTATAAACATTCTACCTTCAGATCTGTGTAACAGTATAACATTAAAGTTAAATTAAGGAATTTTATAAATTATATTTAAATTTATAGATACATTAATATTTTAATACCAACTTAAAAAGTATAATAATAAAAGTATGACATGATAGCACAATGTTAATTAAACCTCAATTTTTAGGTCCCAATATTTTAAAATATTTTTCAGCCATGTACTAGATTATAAAACTACAAATAATATGACTTTAATATCTTATCTGCAAACTAAACACATCATTGGTTTATTTTCCGTCGGAAATCATAAATTTTGACTAAAGCGTGATTCTGATGGAAGAATGCTCTTAAGGCTAGGCGTATGCTGGCGTGCAGACATTTCTGCGCGACGCAGATCTGTGCGGCACAGTCCACACAAATTTTGTATTGTATGGACATGTATGAACCTGCGTATGCTGCTAGACAGGCGAATGTCGCACAGGCGAGCGCCTGTGCGGCACAGTTTCTGCGTCTGCATTGAGTTGTAATCAATGTACAGATTTTGCACGCATGCGACGCAGCTTTGTTTATTTGTTTATTATTTTTATTAAGAAAATGGAAAAATGAATTGAACTGGTGAGAAGTGAGCCCTGTTTATATGACCCTGGTCACCCTGACTATTCGAAAAAAACTTTTAAAGAAATGTGGGCTAAGATTGCAAAAGAAACGAACTTTAATGATGGTAAAGTATATATTTTTATTATTTTAAGTGATTTTGAATTTACAATGTGACATTAAGATTTGATTGTTTGTTTGCATTGAATATGCTTCGAAACTACTGGACCGATTAAAAAAAAATCATATATAGAAAATTCACATAACAATCAAATGTTCGTTTATTAAGATACACTACAGATCACGTTCAAAATTCAATTGACAGACAAAAAGCACACTAGGCGGCAGCATACGCAGGGTGCTGTGTCTGCATTACCTGCCTCACAGATAATGTGTAGCTGCGTCTCTGCGTCGAATGTACCTGTGCCGCCTGCACGCCAGCATACGCTTAGCCTAACTGTTGGTCCAAACTCATAATAAAGGCTTCCCCTTTGCCAAAACGCTTTCGCTAGTCACTTTGACGTGACGCGTTTGCGACGGTGACGCGGCGGCGGGCGGCGCGGCGGTGACTGTGCCTCGACGAACACGTCACATTGCGGAAGTCGTTAAGAAGACAAATCGTAAACCACACAAGGCCGCATAATCCTTTTAAATTCCTTTTAAAGTGAAAGCGTTGTCCAACTACTCTCTTAAATGTGTTAATTTTAAATAGATTGCAAGCAATATAAGTTGGTTATTTTTCCATTGTTAAAGGTTAAATAAATGCATTCTACGTTCTACGAAGTATTACGTGAAAAGTTCGCGAACTCCTTTCGGATTTTCGATTTATGTGTTCAAGTTTTGAGCGCACCTACATATCTGCTTGTTCATTGTAAAATCGGAAAGTTTCGTTACAAATATTCAACCTCAGTCCACGGATAACTTTGTCGAGTGGGAATGTATAAAGTGCATCCATTAAACAGTACATACCATTTACTAATAAATAATGAGCAAGAAGAATTAGTTCAAAATTTATGTATACAAAACTAACTATCTGTTATTGTAGTTCTTGGAAGTTTATTGAATTAACTCCAAGATATTGGATGATGAACAGTTGCTCCTTTCATCTCCTAGACGGTAGAAACTATTCCACAAACAAATTTGCTCATCCTACACATTGAACGTCTGGCCGGCACATTCAATGGACCAGATTTGCTGTTGATGGCCATACAAACTTTAACAATAATTCAATGAACGATGAAACCTCTGGTTGTATAAGTGGAAATATAACGTTGAATATCCATTCAATCTATCTACTACGGATACTTTTATATCGAAGATTAGTTGATTGTATTATGTACGTAGGTACTTATCGACACAAGTTTCACGGAAACTTCTAAACACGTAGCGATAAGCAAGATTCCTCTAGTGATTTTCTAAGAATAACTCGCACAGACATTATGTCATCAGGATTTCCAAACAAAAGAAAAGCATGTAGTGTATATAGTTCAGCAGCCAATATTTTTTTATAGAATGTATATTTATATGAGAAAGTATTTCTCCCTAGGAGTGACCAATAATTTAATCGTTTCATTGGAAATGTATCACGTAAAATTGATTCATAAGTTTATAATATTTACTTTAAAAAAATAATTCTTTAATTGATTAATAAAATATTTTTTTTAGAATTTTTTTTTTCTCTAAAGAATACCGTATTAAAATAAGTTATTAGACGATTTTCAGCAACTATCTATGGTAATACTCCATCGATGTCTGCAACTAAGATTAAATCAATTATTTTAAGATTATTCTGTACTTAGAAATTCTGTAGGTACTAAGTAAGGTCACAGAATAGGTTAAGTACAAGTAGTAAGGTCTTCCTTCTATAGCGTAGCAATTAAACTAATTCAGCGACGACCAGAAAGCTTGAAAATGAATTGTTTACAATTTCACACTTGATATTGAATATGTGTAATAAATATTATTATTTTTTAATTTTTTTACTGGCTGGTGCCCGCGATGTAAAATGAAAAATATAATATGAGAACCTAGAATTTTTCACAGAATTAAAAGTCCTATATGTTAACTATTTGTGCGCTAAATTTTATCCAAATCCGAGTTATTTTTGCGTGCACTCTCAAGCTCATTCGAACGGTGTTTAAAATTGTGTTGCATATATTATGGAGAAAGGGAGAGAGAGAGCGTAGGTGCATTGTGAATAATGTAATAACGAATTTGTAATATTATTTTCATGAAACTTCGGTAAATTATATTCTGTTCATTTTATAAAGCACTGGTTGTTAATTAATTAATATAAATCTTTTACACCGATTCTGTACCAATAATTATTGAAATTTGATTACCGTTTTTAATTTGAATATTGATACACGTTTCTCCTGGTTATTACGAATTATCTTATTTTTAAAATATTATTAACACATAATTTATTTTGTTAAAATGTTTTTAAATAATTAGATTTGTCATTTTTAAGGAAAACCGTGTAAATCATTTTTGAGATCTTACTATAGATAGGCTTAAAATCATGCCTATATTTTCAATTTTGACTCTTTGATCTTCCTACTCCATTTTGTAGATCTTATTTGTGAAAAGGAGATTAATCTTGGACTGATACGTTTTAGCAAATTTTCCGTATTTTACGAAACTTCAATCAATGTAACAGGCAACTAAAATATTTACGTTTAATATTTTATTAATGTTTCACAAACGTCATGAGAATTGAAATAAAGGTAAATACTATTATTTATTTATTTATTTATTTATTTATTTATTTATTTATTTATTTATTTATTTATTTATTTATTTATTTATTTATTTATTTATTTTATTTTAGGGAAATTATTTGTATGAAGGCTTTATAATATATTATTTACGTGTGCACCTAAAATAAATCAATGCATAACGGTCAGTATAAAGTTAAAACTAAAGAAAAAATAACATTTAGTTGTTGTAGATTTTTTTGTGACGTTTTAACCGAAACTTCGTTTTCTGTGTTTGATCAATTAAATAAATTTTCTGAATCCGCTATCTGCATTTAATCTGTGAGAATCTATTGTTTTCCTGAAAACGCAATAATAACCTGCGGTGGTAAAATTTCTACTTTAATAATATCATAAATGTTAAACTTTGTGAAGGTGCCTATTTGGATGTTCTTATTTTTTTTCTTTTTTTCTTTTTTTTTTTCCACACAGCACTCATCTAGTTCCACACTAAGCAACTAAGGTAATGCTTGTATTATGGATACTAGATAGTTAATATAATATATATATTACTTTTTTTTATAAATACATACATATTATAAATACAAAAATCCATGACTCAGGTACAAAGGTTAACACATAAACATTTGCCCCTAGCGGGATTCGAACCCGCGACCGTTTGGTTGACAGCTAGGGTTACTAGCCACTAGACAAAACGTGTCGTCATTCGAGTTTTGATAAAACTTGTCACAGATGTTTCCCAGGTCTTGGATAAAAATCTTTCTTGTCTCGGTAATGCAATGTTTTGTAAAATAGTGCTTATTTAGTTCTGTAACCATTTGCAACAATATGGAGCTGCATGGTGGGCGGGGATAATTTATCCCAACTTTTTAAAATATGTTTCTGTTTATACTGAAAATATTCATGATACTTATGCTTAAGTACTTGACAATTTTATCAGATTTTTAATAAAAGTTAAATACTACAAGCCTATGTATTTATGTACCAATGTAGGTATTTACATATGTCTATAAAAGAGCTCGATATTAAACCCGTAAAGTTGTGATAAGGGTTAGAAGGCTGTGGGAATGTTATAGTATAAATAGTAAGGCATAAATATAAGTTCTGAATTTTGGCCTTAAACTTATGTTGTTAATAATTATTATTAACAATTATTGTAAGTACTCGCAATTGAAGTGGAAATGGGCCGGTCACTACTGTCGCAGAGCGAATAAACGATGAGGGAGATGAGTTCTCTAATGGAGAGTACGAATTGGAAACTGCATCGTGGGACGCCCTGCGGCCAGGTGGCCGCTTCGCGGAAAGCTGCTGGATGCGAAGCGTAGAGGACCGGCCCCACCCAGACCTCGCTTGATGTATCCCAGGCTGGTGGATGTATCGAGCAGTGGAATGACACGGGCTGATGATGATGATGATGATTGTACTCGCACCTTGATATGGTACAACGCAGAAAGATTGAGTCAAAATAAATTTGTTGTTAAAACAAATTCACCAAAAAGAAAAAGGGTTTATTCGGCTAGAGATTAAATCATTGATACCAGTTAAACATTATTATAACGGTTGGAAAGCGACTTAAGTGGAGTATACTTATAAATCTAAAATGAGACGAAATTTATTATTGTCTATATTAGCCAAGGGAATAATCTTGCTACTAACTGAAAATTGTTTTAATCTTTCCTCTACACAGTTTGTGTCCTTTAAGTGTAACATATAAGACTTAATATCAACTTAAAATATATTATTTTTTATTCATTTATTCTTGACTGTTAATATTCATTCTTTCGTTCATTTGTTCATTCGAAATGCTAATGAGCAAATGAAAATAATCATGCGAGTCTTACGTACAGGTTTTGCACAGAAAAAGAATTGGCAATTTAAATACTAACATTTTTAATATAGTGGCGCTTAATGAGAATGATGAAATATACGTGCAACCGAACAGGTCCAATACATGGTGGGATTGTTTTCCCGGTTATTGCGATTCCGTGCCGAGACACGTACGGAATAAATTAAAGTGCAATTTGGGGCCTTTAATATGGAGTGTTGTTGGCGCTATTGGCCTATCGCGGCGGGTGGTGGCAGCCGATATGAGCGGCCGGCATTCGAATGAGTACACAAAGGCGGTCAGTGTGCCCCAATGCTATCCGACGGTAATTCAGCCATGCACATAATTGCTGCACCAAACTAGGCAAGGGCCAATATTTACCTACACTTTTGACTCGCATCACGCTATTTGATAAGTGTTAACTTTATTTGTCGTTTGTAAATTTAATTACATTTCATCCTACCCTATGAAGGCAAAACTTTGGTTATCTTTTTAAAGATAATTGCGCAGACGCAGGAGTGTGCCATTTGGTAGGTACATTTGTAGTTTATATGGTGAAGGTCTGGAGCAAATTAAGATTTTTATTTAATTTAAAATGCATTAGAAATACATAAAATTAATTAAATTATCAACACTATACACACTAACGCACACCGTTTGACTACGTATGTAATATATAGACTCTTTTGTACTGGGCGACCATAACTTATTATAAACTAGGGAGTCGTCCCGGACTTCGTACGAATTTTTTTCTGCATATATAAAAATCTTTCTCCTTTAACGCTTTTCCCATTAGTGAAAACCGCATTAAATCCTATACAGAGGGATACTGTATATACAAAGATATATTAAAAGATCTAAGCGTACATACAGAGGGACGGACGACGGCGGGAAGCGACCTTATTTTATACTAAGTAAAGAAGAAGATGCGAAAGTCTGTGGGAATGGATGAGGTATGATACTATTTCACGCAAAAACTACTGAACGAATGTTGATGAAATTCTCAGGGAATGTAGTTTATATTATAGAATAACATGTACGCTTTTATTTTATTAAACATAAATGTAGATGAAATTAGTAGCAACTAGCAAATAACAGTGCATAAATAAAGCACAAATTTTAATGTTAAGCTAATAAAAATTTATGGCGTTATTCACTTAATGAAATCAAATTTGATTAAATCTGCTACATTGCGTGCATATACTGTTTACTAGCATTGTAGTATGATCATAAACAGTTTAAAATGTTAAATTAATAGTATGATTTAATATAATGCTCTTTCAAAGTCGATATTTTTCATATCAGAAAAAATTGACCGGTATTAAAAAGTTTACCTGAAATGTAAATGCATGATGCGTGCATAATATCATGTTTATTTCATTTATAAATTTTAATTTAATTGCTACCTTATTTTTACTTTCACTTAGTTTTGTTTGAGAAATATATTTCAGTTACATTTATTTTGATTTTAATTGACGTAATTATTTAATTTTTACTTTATTTTATCTTATTTTAATTATAATACTTCCATGAAAAGAATAGGATATAAAACTAATTTTGGCGTTAAAATATAGAATTTTAATGAAAAAGAGTACTTATGTGCTAAAATTAAATCGTAGCCTATTAGTTGTATGCTACGATTTTCTTACTTCGTAGCAGTGCAGTCGTAGTACCGGTTCGTATTTGGGTAAAGGCAACACAATAATTTTACACGTAACATATACACACGTTCAGAAGACTAGTTTGCTAATATTATCATTATATTTTCGACTTTAATAAGCGTTAACATGAGTGGACGGCGTGTTGTTTTCTATTCGTTGAAACTTCATACAAGCATGCTCTCCCACCTACATACGTTTCGCTCAATTTGCCGCATTGCCCTGAGCTATCGCTATATAAACGTACCTGTATACAATACATGTGTGCATCTCATATTCAGAACAAACGTTGTTTGTATTTCCCACATGTCTGACACGAGAAGCGCATAGGGCGGCCCATTAGTGCCCTACTGTTCACAGAACACTTGATTTATTTCTGTGACCATTGTCATGTTTTCTCTATAATAGAACAAGTTCATAATAAACACTTAAAAAAACTATTTATAAAACGATGCGTAAAAAGGTTCAATACAAAAATCATTTGACATATGAGAATTGTGAATGTGAAAGTAACTCTGTATTTTGGACCCGAGTAGCTTGAGTATAGCACTATATTTAAGGCTCGAGTCCAAAATGTGTGTCCCTCACGTGTGCATCTGCATTAAAAACGTGGACTAGCTGGGACGACATGGCCTTTCTTGTGCGAGAAGCGCTGGCCGCTTTTATCGCCACAGCACTATTAATGATTTGGTCCGTTGCTCGCTTGCCACTGTTTCTGTGCCTGCGATCCTTCAACCCATGGGAATGGCAAGAGTCGATGGCAAACGTCCCGACACGGAGCCACATTACTGCCGTGGAATTTAGGAAAAGTTCTAAAGGAAAGGTACAACGTGCGTAGACACCTTCATACAGTCCCACATCAAAGCGACCCGCACACAGGCTGGCGCTGCTGCTGATCAGGCCAAGATTCTCAAGGTCAGTATATTTATGAAAATTTAATTTACGCGCATAAAAATATTAGTCAGTTTAATAAAAAATGTGATGTACACAATATAAATTCTAGGTTCAAAAATAATTTAGATTTACATAAGACGCGACTCCACAAGATAAGTAATTCTTTTATGGGTCAATGTATACGGTTTTATAATAAACTACCTGAGATGATAAGAGCCTTATCTATAATTTAAAGGTGTCATTAAAGCCAAACTCCTCTCGAAAGGCTACTATAAGGTCACTGATTATTTAAGTGACAATGAAGCCTGGATTTAGAGCTTGGATCCGGAGCTCATACTATGTTTTGCTTAGTATTGTATATGAACTTTATGTTTGTATTAAGTGTACTTAATTGTAATTTTTATATTTTAAAGATGACAAAAAGAATAGTATCCTGAGTTTCTTTCGGGGTTTCTTCTCAGGGTCGTCATCTTGACTTTTTTCCGAAACCCTAGTAAATTTAAATTTATAATAACGATCATAAGAGTTTCGTGAGAAACCTAATTGATAAATAAATATTTTGATTTTGATTTGATTTGGATCTTAACTTTCTTACTCAATCGGTGTCGGTGCGCATGACCTTGAAACGATAGTTGACGCCCGCCACTTGACGCTTGCATTATAAAGGTGCCAAATGTATGATTTTAAAAAATAAAAATAATCTGAATCGAATTTAATAGTTTTTCATTGCTACGTAGAATTTCAGCAATGAATTAAAAATTAATAAGGTAAAAGATCCGTAAAAAGATCCGCCAAAAGTAACGGATACGGTTTTTCTTCTCCCTCGGATATCCGCGGATATGGATACGGATACGGATATCCGGCACATCACTAGTATCTACATATGTTCACCGGTTGACGCCTGATTGATTAACTAATATTAAAACTCCTCACAAACTTTCATATTTTTAATATTAACAGGAATAATAACAGAAAAATAAATATGTAAATTTTTAATTTCATTCCACCGCGTTTGCTTTAAAAATATGATTACTTTTTAAATTGGATTTTTAAAGTCAGCGTTTGGAACATGTAAATATTTAGTTTTTATTCACTATTTTTTATGCTTTTTAGAGAGCAATAACATTTTGAAACTTTATTTAACTTGATTGGTTATAAATTTCTTTAAATTCACGGAGATGTCTGTAAGCATTAAATAAAAAATTCAATTGGATATCCGGCTTTATGAAAGAATATTTTCAAAGTTCGAGTGAATAGGCATCTTCTGGTAAATTCGCTCCATCATAGGCCTCATCTTCGCTACATGGCTAGATGCTGGCCAAGAGCAAACCCATCCATACTTCCATACTTAATATTATAAATCTGAAAGTAACTATCTATCTGTCTGTCTTTCTGTTACCTTTCCACACCTTAGCTACTTAACCGATCATCATGAAATGTTACACGTTGTCAGGGATACAAGAAATGACATAGGGTACCTTTATCCACAAAAAGTTCTGTTCCCAAGAGATCATCTAAAATTCTAAAACAAAATAAAATAAAAAACTCTAATGAAGTCTAATCAGTCTCTAATATATATATAAAAAAAGGAATAAACGTTTACTTATATTTAATTAAGATGTCTGTGTAAAATCTTCTTTTTATTTTTGACTGTTTGTAACGGCAGAATAATTAATTGTAATACTACGTGTTTCTCATTTGCCTAAATTGTTCCTGGCTGCGAGCGTTTATGGGTACATTTTTATTTGGATACTTCCCAAAGGAAGATATAGTAGCTGCGTTAATTCTTTTAAATTGTTTCTTTTGCTTTATGCTTCACTTTGAAATATTTTTTACGAACGTTATCCGCAATAAGGTTCCTAGTAACCTAGGTTACTAGTTCGGGGTACCTAGGTACCTGGGTTCTATGTACCTAGGTTCGGAGTAGGTTCGTAAGTAAGTATACTAACCTATTAAAAAGATCAATAATGATTTTAGACTACTAACAAAATTACCGCTTAAGGTGTTGCGCAAAACTCAAAAACGGCTGGACCAATTCATTATTTTTATTTGAAAATATTAGTTGAAGTCCGAGGTTTTTATGGAGGAAAAATTAGAAAAAATACCTGGAAAAAAGCATCCGTTTGAAGTTGCTTGCTAGTCGCTAGTTTGAAATAGAAAAATTGAACATAAAAAATTATAGGTACAAAATAAAATATATGTTTTCCTTTAAGTAGAGAAACTCCAAATATAAAAAAGTACGTATTCAAAGAGATTTCTTTAAAAAATTTAACGATTTATCCTATAACGCTCAATGCTCTCTACTCGTATTATTGCATTATATGTATATTAATCTTGCGTATTAATAATTATATCATAACAACGTTAATGGTGTTTGTAGATAAGATTAAACAATCTTTTGTTGCTTGTTAAGGTTAATCGAGGTTTAATTCTGGTTGCTTCGCCTATTGTTCCTATTTCTCGCATCTCCCGTTCAATGTTCACTGCTTACGTTCCTAATGAGATTCTATCTTAATTATTTTTCAGTGTTCCCCATAAAATTTCCTCTCGAACGTTGCTCAGCCATTCTGTGGTAGAAACATCCTTTTTCGTCTTAATTATTTCCTTTTTTCTGCCACATCCAATATTCGTTCCAATTTTCGTTGAGCAGACATTAAAATTCATAACTCAGCTATTATGTTCGTCAACATCTGGCACCACGGGAAGGTTATTATCTTAAACTCTTAAGAAAAGTACTAATTAAATTAAAGACGTACGTCGTTAAAACTTTATATTAAATTTTCAATGTATTTACCTATGATTCGATAATAAGAGGAAATTTTTTTCGTGGAAATTTTGCGACCCTTGTGCGTAAATCTCGGTCGGTTAATTAGGTTAAAGTTCACGCGAATTTCACACATTTGATGCTTTCAATAACCTCTATAACATTTGAAATTTTTTTTTGTAATGGAAATAAATTAAAGTTGCCTGATCAGGATTTGAACCTACGCATGTTAGCAGTCAATATTTATTTCTTATAGTATTCTAAGTTTCAAATCTAAATAGTTCATTTAGGAATCACATTATTGCAAACTCGAACAATTTCGCCTAACATTAAAATGTAGTTACATTAAAATGAAACTCCGTAAATGAATATATGATCAGAGAAAACTAATAATGATAATGGTATAATATACTGTTAGACCCTACATTGTAACAATGATGTTTCCAGCACAAAATTATTAAAATTTCATTATTTATAAAAGCTGTCATAAAAAAGCTCCATTTCTTTATGGCATACAATGTGAGTCTAGGCGATGTTAGTGTATAAAATATGTTAGTAAAGAGATTTTAGTGTGGCGTTAAGTTTTTAACACGATTGGAAAAGGAATTTACGACGTAGAGAACATCTCTTAAGAGGTTGGTAGCCGTGAAATCGCTCTTGTTTTATGCATTGAAGTGGCATTTTATAGCTTGGTCAGTCGCGCAGTGTCGTTCTCGCCTTAAGTCCCTTGTATGGTTGCATGCGATAAATTCGTGTCATCAGTTCACGCCCACAGTACCGGCAACTCGTAAAGTGGTTGACGGTGGTCCGCTCAAGTCGTAATCGTAAATAAACACAGAGACACGCCCATTTTTCCTGAGAAACTAGCTAAATTTATATATTATAAATTATAAACTTTTGAATTAAATTCGTTCATATAAAATACAATTTTCTCAATCTTTCAATCTTGAATTTTTTCAAATTCAATTCAAGTTCTGATAAGTAGTTAAGCACCCAATGGCAATGTTAACTTATGTAAGTTGAAGTTTCTTTCCGCGTCTGTCTCTCTGTAGGTATATCCGCTAACTACTCCTAAACCACGCAACGTAATTCGATACGGTTTTCACAAATAAAAAGAAAGATAAACGAGGAAGGTTTACGTTTATAAAAATTGCATACCGGGTGAAGCCGGGAAGGGTACTTGGTGAGTTGCATTTGGCTTTTAATACAAAGATCAGTTGAGAATTAAATCAGTATTTTCTATGAAGTCGATTTTCGTAAGGTATTCGAAGTATTAAAACGTTATGAAACGATCTTGCTCGAATAATTTTGATATAACAATTTGTTAGAGACTCGCTATAGTTTCAATTTAATTTTTTTGCCCGTTATTTTGCCTGTAGATAGGGTAAAGCGGGAAAACCTGTAAGTTTCAAAGGGTATGTTAATGTTTGACTATCTTCTTCCTTGACTAACTTTACTATTTACACTATTATTAAACACTAGCGAATCCTCCCTGCTTCGCTCGGATTGCAAATTTGAACATACCTACAAACCTTCCTCTTTTATCCTTGTTCAACGAATGTTATAATCTCGCATCTCGCAGCGGATGTTTATATAATTCTTAAGATTTCTTGAAAACGCGGTCTTGTAATAAGATGCTGCAGGCGTGTTGTTAATGGTTACAAATGCGTACGATTTTCCTGTTTTTCTTTTTTTTTTTTTCAAAATAAAAAGCATTCCGTCGCTTACATTACTGTAATAAAAAAGATGATTTGCTCCAAATAACATATATTTAAAAGGTAACATGTGCAGAGACGAACGCGCTGCGACCCGGCTCGGTCCCCGTCAACTTTGGAACGCCAGCTTCTAAATCTCATTTTGTGAAGGCATCCAATACTCAACTGCATCGTTTCACTTTACGAGAATTCGCTACTCGACTCACCTTTAGGTATTTTTTCGTCCTCGCTTCCCTTGAGATCCGCTTTACATTTTTATTTTACTCCTTTCAGTCTAATTTAATATGCGGCCGCGTAAAAGAAATTGCGAGAATACATTTTCGCATTTGTTAAAGTCTACGTTGAATAAAATTTGATTTCACCGACTAAATTACATCGGGACCTATATTTTATTAATCGTACATGTTTTTTCCTTATATTTTATATTTAGATATATCTCAGAGAGAAATGTTAAGACTGTTATGTGTTGCATTTTTCATTTTGTATTTTTTAAGATCATTTTTTCATGTTTACTTTTTAAATAAATAATGTTTATTTAGTTTAGTTTATTTAGTTTTTATGTTTAATTAGTTGTTTTTTCTCCTTCTATAAATAAATAAAATAAAATAAATATTAAAATTTACATAATATTATTGGGATTTATTCTTTATTATAATGTATTTTTTAACGTTTTCTACATTAGTAAAATCTTGTAATTTAGGTCGCGAACATAAACAAAATTAACCGCATTTTAAAAGTAAAAGTAAGGGCGTCTGTCAGGGTGCTTAAAAATGAATGAGATTTCATTAAATCTCCCCTCACAAAAGAAAGAAAAACCCTGCTCTTGCTAGGAATTTAGACAACCGTCTATTGGTAAGTTTTTAATTAAATCTGCTTTGATCACAGGAGCGGAATGTCTCTTTACTAAAATGATTAAAGGCGATAAGAACAGTTGCTGCCAAATACATTTTACCTTTAGTCGGCTTCACTAAATCGTATTGATTAACAAATAATACGTAGGCAATTACGTCGTCCATTTTTCGTAAAATAAATAAGTACATACCTAATCAAATGTTTTAGAAGTGGCAGTGTACACTGCTGTTCGCAGTCATTTGGTCAGCCCGTCTGGCGGCGGTTACCACTCCCAACAGAGGACGATCTTCAAAAAAACCCTATGCTTTCTCAGTCCCTTATTTTTAATCCAACCGTAGTCGGCAGCGCACTTCCAGGAATTGTGGCGTTGCTTGTGTTATAGGCGACGGTTGTCACCTACCATCAAGTGGACCGTCAGCCTGTCTTCCGATCTTAACATAAAATAAATGTGAGTTAATATTTGCGTCCAAAAATATAATATTTATTTTATTTAAAACGAATCTAAATACAAAATCGTACGATCCGATTATCTCCACGTAACAACGATGCTGAGCCTTCGTGGTGTGCCAGTTATAAATTTTGTATTCATTGTACAGCCGAAGTCAATTCGCGCATTGAAATTGTTACGATGAGTGCGTCTTCGTTAGAGCAATATCAATTAAGGTCGTGCGACGTGCCAACGATAGACGAACCGTAGCGGAGGGCGCGTGACCGACCGCTATACGTCGCCTGCCTGCTTCCCTTTGCCGGTATCGACCTGCGAACTTAAACTACAAAATATGAAACGTGCTACCGCCTAAATAGCCACTTACACAAACTAAATCTCGCCGTGCTGCTCGAGATATTGTTTGAATTTATATTAATTGATTGAAATTATCTTATGTGTAGGTAGGTACATCGCTTAACTCTTTGTCACGGACACAACGTTTGTGTTCTCGACATTTATAATAATTAATTTAACACTAATCTATACTAATATTATAAAGTAAAATGATTTCTTTCTTTTTTAATGAATTCTTCTTAATTTCTTAATCACTTTTAAAAAATAGTGATTAAGAAATTAAGAACCGTCTTCAGTGATTAGGAAATTGTCAATTTGATAAAGTAAAAGATCAGACGGTGTCCTTAATACCGTTTAATTTGAAGTAAATTTATTCAAAGAAAGTTCAAAAGTTTAAAATGAATGTCGGATAAACATGTGTTGGTATCATTTAAGATTCAGCAAATAACAAGCGCCTTCACTCAGCTTAATTAACCTCCATAATTGGCCTTTCTGGGGTTCGGGTTTCTCTCAGACGTTGCGTTCGGGAGGTTTCCAACCGCCTGTTCTCTGCGGACAACGGTCCTACTTATATGGGCCTCAATCAAGATATCAACTATAACGATAATTATGACCTTTTAGACCCGAGCATACGTCTTGACCCGAACCGTTTCTCGGCTCAAAATTTGTTCCCCAATCTCGTAAATTACACATATTGTTATACGAGTTGTTTGTGTAAATACATGTTTAAATGTTAAATTGAGGAATACGAGCTCTTAAGAGTATCAGATACAAGGGTGGGTATGGGTTTAAATAAGCTTCCTTTAATATCGATATATTTTGTAAACATTGGCAATTTAGAGTCTTAACAACATCAACCTTATTTATGTGGCCTTCTTGAAATTTTCGCATTAATAATTATGTGGGGCCAGGGAAATAAATTTTAAGACAGCCCAATTTACATTACATACATACTTAATTTGCGTGGTGTATTTTCCCCGGTTCTAAAAGTTAAATCCCTATGGTTTTCTTTAAATATTTATGAAGACCCCGACGTCCAGAGACTTTTAATACTTCGGAAATATTATCATATCCTTGCTTCAAGCCTCTGGGAAAGTATTTTCTTTGGAAAACTATTTTTAAACTTTATAGATATGGTACTGAATATATATTTCCTGAACAAGTCAATGTAAATGGTTGTCTCAAATGGTTTACCTACCTATTTTTTTCTTATTATATATTTCTATGTAAAGTAAATGAGCGAAAGTGTGAACAGCGTAAATATCTTCTAACTCACAACAAAGGAATACAACACTTCGATGAGAGATAAATTCATTTTGATCGTGATGATTTATCAGAGCAGAGCCATCGAGCGTGCCCGTCATTGTCGCCGCTCCGCTCCCACCCAGTCATATCTGTTTGATAAATTGCAAGAAATCTCAGAACGAGGTGAATTTTCAAAATGAAATAATCTTTGTTGTCAAGGAAATTGCATCGTTTCCTTTACGAAGAGAAGATACTCGTACAAATAGTTTAAAGTTTACGTATAAAAGTTTGCGGGTAATAGAAAGGTTTCAAGCTGTTTTCTGCTCGAAACGGCACCGCTGTTTTGCATTGACGCAAATTTTTCAAACGAGGTTTTGTAGTGAAAGTTTTTAACGGAAACGAAATGTTTAGTGGCTATCTCCGTATGCGCGTCTGATGAAGGCTTTCACGATATGGGATTGGGATGAATTGTGTCAGTATTTGCAAGCGGCGACAGCTGTAGATGACGTGCTTCAAGAGCCTTTTACGCCCTCTCTCCTTTTATTTATGGACGAGTTGAGCTGTGCTTATTACGACTCGGAACGAGGGAAGTGTAATACGCGGTCCATATGCTAGCTTTACTTTCTACATTAGATCCCCTACTTGACGCTTGTGGAATTGTTTGCTGAATAAGCTTTTTAACGAGTTAAGATAAAAAAAGTTATATATTAATTATGTCTCTTTTTGCCATGAATATATAAGCGTATGGTGTTTTTTACATTGATTATCAGTATACTATATCAGTATCAGTAAAAAAAAAAATTACTATATATTAATTATTTATAATTTTTTAAAAATTATTATTTATTAGGATTTTTTCCGTGTTTCAAGAACGTGTATGTAACTGTAAAATGATATGCGACACTAAATTTTACACTGGTTCTAACTAACACAAAGTTTTAGTTCTGAAATTCTATTCAAGAACTTACTTCCACCGTGTAAATTACTAGCTGGTGCTCGCGACTTCGTCCGCGTCATAGTTAGACGTAATATATGAAAGCTACATAATGTCCTTTTCTGTATACCTGGCAACGTGTATGCAAAATTTGATTTAGTTGTTAAGGTGTGAAAGCGTTACATTCCAACAAACACACTTTCGCATTTGTAATATGAGTGAGGATTAACAATTATCGAAAACAAATACAATATATTTTTTTACTAGTTAAGGGTGAAATGTTGAAATATCGTTGTAAGCTACTAATTTATTTCAGTACTAAGTAAGCAATTATTCACATTGTAAAGTACAACTTATATCAATGTTTTAAAAATTCTTCTGAACATAAATTCATTGACAAATTACTTATATTTTTTTGGAAGATTTACATTTAATCATAAAAGAAATGTCATATAACTTTGGAGCTAGCGTGACTACTATCTTTTCATGACAATATGACACATTCGTTACCGAAACAGGTGCACTTTAATCTAGTTCTAAAATAGATTTTATATTTTCAAGTTGAAGTTGCCATGTGAAAATGATATTTCAAAACAATTTATACTTGTGTTTATTCGTAAAGTTTTATCTAAGCGCGTATCATATGCCACGGCTTAACTATTGAGGACAAAATTGCAAGAGTTTGTATTGTTATTCATGGCGTATCTCGAAACTGTGCACTGATGTGTGTCTAAGTCCCGACGTGTAATCCGCCGTTTTTGTCTATCGAGTTGGCATCAACTTTCCCAATGTTTTCTCATTCGCCCGCAGTCTTCCCAAAAGTTAGCTCATTCCTGTCTCCGCGGGCCCCTCGCAACTCACCAACTCAGCACTCAATCGCCGATGCGTGTAAAATTTCTTAAGGTTCCTCGTAAAACCTGCAATGTGCTCGTCACCCTCGCGTTCAAATTTTAAATTAACTAATTACTAATTGAAAACTTTAGAGTACGGAGGCGAAGTTCGGTCGTCCCAGGTACGGGTAGAGCGTTTTGACCTATTTTTTTTTTCACGAATACAAACTTCCTCTTTTATCATCTGACAACTATGAAAATATTACATTCGGCCTGAGTTTATTTTTTAAATTTTCCCTGCGTTGTGCATTTTTAATTATTTATCTCAATGTCATGTGCCTAATAAATGAAGCTCAACTGGACCACTGAAAGGGAATGAGTAATATGTAGTTAACGCTTGAAAAATATAAAATTAAAATTTTACCAGCCTAGTCTTATACAACATTTTTATTAATTCTAAGCAGTTAGAAAATGTCGATAAAAGCTATACATTGAAATAATTCTGGTCCCTATGTTAAATACTTCATTTTAAAAATCAAACAGGGAAATAAATACAGTAATGTGTAAAATGACATAATAAGTTCTAATATGCATACATATAGGTATAATTACCATTTGCACACCAGCGACTGTCTGGTCAGTGTATACTGAGGTAGAGAGTATGGCGGCAATAGACACACAGAGAAAACCGTTGTGAATAAAAAGCACTTATCCTGTTATTTCTCCGTGCATGGGAAAACGATGCTGATAATTATCTTTTATCTTATCAGGGTCGGCAGCGCACTTGCATAACTACAGGACCATTAAGGTTAAAAATGGCCATTACCATAGTGAATAGCGAATCGATTTTAAAAGTAATATTATTTATATTTTTGGAAAGAAAAATTGTTTATCAGCATTTACTAACGCCTTCGAAATACGAGTGACCGACTACTCGGGTATTTATAATTGTGCAATATGGTACTTATTCCATTAGACCCGAGGTCAGCTATGACCGGCGACAGAGAACGACCGATCGTCGACGTAATAAGGTTAACATTTGTAATTAAATCAAAGCTTACATAATCACGTTATCATGCTATGTCCTGCAACATCCTGCTTCACGTGGTATATGTGCTAGATTTCTTAATTATTACTAAAACTGGGAGTTTGGCTAGTATAGAGGTTTACACAATAAAGTTATACGTTGATAAAGAGGTCGTTAAGTTTATATTTAAGTATACACATACTGCCTATCTCTGCTGTTTTCTCTTTTTAATTAAGTGAAATACCAAATAAAAAATGTAAACAAAACATAGCAAAGATGATAAAAAATTATTGGTCTACGAAAATCTGTCATTTTCTTTTCGTCATTATTTTTTAAACACTTTCTTACCATTACGTATTTAGCAGGGAGTAATAATTATTTACTTATAAATATCTACCACAATTGCGAAAAAATATAGATTAAAACTATTTTGACAAATACTACATACGCAAAAAAAATGTACCTAGATTTTAAATATATTTTTTTGATGGCATCCTCTGAAGTGTAAATTATTTTCCAATTTATCGAGTTCGTTCGCTTCACTCACAATGTCGCTCATTTTGTTGTATGTCGACGAGCCTTTGTCAGGTATGTTATAAAACAATGTGCCGTGAATAAATAACTCCGATTTTTGTTTGACTATGAAAATGCATTTGAGTTTCCTTTATTATTTGAAAGAGTGAATTTCGGTCTAGGGCAGACGTACTCACGTGAGGTGTGAACGAAAATATGCCAGTTGCATGAGTCAGCCGTTAGTTCCGGGAGCGGGCAGTGGGCCACGGTTCCGGACCACATTTCTTGCGAGCTCGTTAACGAAACAATAAATAATGATTTGGACGTCTCCTCCATTGCAACCTTTTGTTTGAGCTTTATACTTCCCTCAGGCATCACGGCGCGTCGCTGTGCTGCTGCCTCATCACCGCTTCTATCGATATTAAATCTCCATTTACGAGTCTTCCTCTGATCGAAGTAAAACAATGCGATGACAGACGAGAGTTACACATACAATAATTACTATTCGATACTTTTGTTTTAAAAAT
Organism: Synanthedon andrenaeformis; assembly: GCA_936446665.2. Taxonomy (NCBI): domain Eukaryota; kingdom Metazoa; phylum Arthropoda; class Insecta; order Lepidoptera; family Sesiidae; genus Synanthedon; species Synanthedon andrenaeformis. The sequence continues at coordinate 7,944,799 of OW387777.2, read as the reverse complement.
TAATTACCGTCAAAATATTACGTAGATATTGTTATATTATTATTGTGGTTTACTAAAATAGAAATCTTCTTTATACATAAAAATGTTAAATTAGTTTGTGTACGCTTCTAAAACTCACATATGGTTTTCATATGGTTTTCATATGTGGAAAGAGGGATAAATATGGAAGTTTTTCATATGTAAAATTGCACCCCGGGCGAAGCTGGAAGCGGGTCGCTAGTTATATACAAAAATGTTTTGGCTTTTATAATTTATATCACTTAAGAAACTTATTAATGATTAAATGAAATACTCTTTCAATAGTTTATTTGGAATGTAAAAAAAAATACAATACAAATAAAATACACGATACAATTTTGTTACAAATATTAAATGTTAGTTTAGTTATAATTTAGTCAGATATTTCATTAAAAGTTTATAATTAAATGCAAAACCTACTTGTTATTTTGTTGTTGACCTAACCGCACTCATTTAAAACATGCTCGGAAACCATGAAACGTTTTAACGAATAGTGAAAAACTAACTCCTCGTATGTGCCATTTAGAATTTGCCCGTAGTTTGTAAAAAGCTTTTTTGATTGAAAAGAACCTCCAAAAATAAATCTTTTATGCAATCTTATTCAACTAATTTTGTTTCTCTTATTACACTTGAATGCAAATAATTTTGTTACAAAATGAAGTTGCAGTTTTCTTTTTTATATTTTATTTTTCGTAAATATTGTAACTGCCGCTGAATTGTTTTGGACTGAATGGTAGATTCTTATTTTGAGATTTTATTGGCAAAATATAATTTCAGGGCGTCAATGTCAGGCGTTTTATCTTTTATTTTTCAACGCGCATCAAGTCGCGGGTACTAGCTAGTTTATAATAAAAATGATTAAGGTAAGGTTGACGACACGTTTGGTCTAGTGGCTAGTAACCCTAGCTGTTGTCAAACGGCCGCGGGTTCGAATCCCGCTAGGGGAAAATGTTTATGTGTTAAGGCAAACCTTTGTATCTGAGTCATGGATGTTTGTATTTATAATATGTATGCATTTACAACAAAAAAAATCTATGTGGTATAAACTGTGGTATTCATAATACAAGCATTAGTTGCTTAGTGTGGAACTAGATGGTGCTGTGTGGAATGTGACAAAAGAAATAGACAATAATGTGTTTTTTTTTCTTTTTGTATCAAAATAAACCAACATATAATTACTTATCGTTTCAGGTAAGAGCATTTGATCAAATTTCCGGTCAGTCGAAAGTCTGTAAATTGGTAAGTACATAATTAATATTATCAAAATAAACATTTACTTAATAATCATGTATAAGCATCTTTATAGCAGAAAATTAATATACGCAAATTTAATCAAAATTAAAATTAAAAAACTGTAACTATATTTCATGGCAGTGTTTGTAATAATGTATTGTAATAGTCTTTTTGCTTGTAACAACGTCAAGTCATAGAAGTGATTCATATATCGAAATAAGCATAAACATTCATAATATTTATAGGTAAGCCGGCTAGTGTGGCTGATATTTATTTTTTACAGTAAAATAAAAAAAATGCTTAAAGTAATTTTCACTGCTACCGGCTTCCGTTGAAGTGTTTCCTTTTATATTTTATTACCATATTTGACGTTCATTTGCTTCGGTTCTCTGCAGCGTGGTCCTCGTTTCTCGTTCTTTTGCGACTTATTTATTATCCTTACTTTATTGTTTTATACTTTATTATATAAAACAGAAAGGCCAACGAGTGACTTGAAAGGCATGATATTAAAAGGATACTGAACATTTTCATATTCAACATACAACCTTATTTTGGATTCTATATAAAACAACCAAATGTTGTTTAAAAATATATATTTAAACAGCATTTGGTGAATCAGTAACACGGGAAATTTTAAATGAATAAAGAACGTAAAATGATATAATTAAAAATAATATAGTTTACAATTTACTGCAAACATTCAAATAATATTAGGTATAGCTTTATAGTTACAAAAAGTAGCGAACATTCATATTGACGTCACAAACACTTGTGAAACAAATTCACTTGAAAAATATAAATCTTTAGTTCGTATTTTTTAAACACACATTAGTAAGAAATGCTTAAATACACAAATTTGATTATAACAACTAAGGGCTTCTAATTTAAAAGTAATAAAAAATATGGAATATATTATTATATAGAAATAAATAAGCTACTGACGACACTTTCCTACTAGAGTAATATTATTGATGATAATATTTATTTTGTAAATTGATTATAAAATGGCACTAGGTATTTAAATTTAATTCCTATCACGTACAAATATTAATATTTATAATTAACTTCACGTAGGTACAGTTATAATAAGTATTTATCTTCCTAAGTTTTTAAAATGAAAAATTCAAGTTGAAAAATCATATTTGGGGCCGATAAAGAGCACTTAAAGAGTATTAAAAATCGCATCTGAATAAAAAGTGCTGAAATAGTGCCAATTTTTGTCAAGTAAAGCTTAGGAGAAACTGATAACCGATAGATAAGTGCTACCGTGAATCGGGGTTATACATACGAGTAATACGTACGCTATTCGGAATCCGGCTGAGATAAGAGTCGTTTAGCAGAAATACGATGAACATTTTGTGCGTATGAATATCATTTATTCCTATTCAATCTAATTCTCATTGGACTGAGCTCAAGTGTGAAATTATAATTTACCAATATGTCAGTATCAGTCTACTTATTACGAATATTACGTCCTACGTTTCTCCTCTTATGTGTGGAGGTATAGGCTACAGTAGTATGTACCAATGTGGATTGGACGGACTCGCATGTCTTTAAAAATTGCTGAGACAGTTTGTTAGTTTCATTATTGCTGTATGATCTTTCACTACCTCGGTGGGATTTTGATTTAGGTACTAAATAATAATCAAAAATTATCAAATGTTTCGATAATACTGTCTATATGAGGGCTCTCTTTTCATGGATTTGATTTGATATGAATTTGCTATATAATCACTATTATTATTATTATTTTTAATGTAAAGTTCGTTACACGTGAGATAAGTATTAATATGATTTCTATATTTTCTGAATATTATAAAATGTAATTACGCATTTTCCTAAGTGTTATTCGGTGTACCTATATAATGGTAATCCGCTATATAAATAAAAATGAATCAAATGGGCTATTTCCATCAGTGCGAAGCCGGGAACGAGACTCTAGTTTATTATATTATTGAACATTTAATGTGTTATTAATTAATCGTCTTAGTTAATAAATGAATATTCATATGTATTTACAAATATACAGATTTATAAGCGATCATAATAAAAAAATACTTATATTTAAATTGTCAACATGTGAATGAAAGAGAGTCGGATCTTATTAAACGGTCACTCTAAAGGGTCAAAAAGGTTAAGGTCTCTATATGTTTGATAGGTATGCGAAGAAAATACGAAAACAATGAAATGAATTTAACAACAAAGATAAATTTATCCTTTCGGTTTTCGAAGTTGTTTCGTTAATATGTATACGAACCTGTTCGTTGAAGTTTTTTTATTTGTAGGTACTTACTTATTTTACTTACTTATTGTACAGAATTCTCTTTGAAGTGATAAGGGCATCCATGTACGAGCATATAACATAATGTCTTTGGCAGACTTCATATTATGTCTTTGAACTATAACACACATGAATTTGAGCGCAATTTTCCCAGTTACTAAGACAAGTTTACTGTCAATTCAGTTATAACTAACTGTACTATATATCTATCTATACTAATATTATAAATGGAAAAGATTTGTAATTTTTTTTATAATGGATAACCTCAAAAACTAGTGGACCGATTTTAAAAAAAAATTCACCTATATTATAGAAAGTTACATTATCAGCGGGTAACATAGGCAATATTTTATAAAGTTTACAGACGAAGTCGTGTGCAACAGCTAATAAGTTATATTACAATACCCAAGCTATTATGTAAAATTTCGATTTAAGCCAAGAGTAAGAACAAATTCAAAATCAATTACCCTCGTCAATAAAAATACAATAAGTTCCTTTGGTCCCAAAGTTACTTCTAAATATAAAGATTCATAATCAATCAATCCACGCAGTTCAAACAGATTGCTTGTCGTGGTCGACGGTTCGACATAAGGGTTTTAAAATAATGTATTCAAAAGCTTCAACTTCAAATAGTATGAAACAAAGTTTCAAACTGTTATTCGGCTTATTTCTTCTAAACTGCTTTACGGATTCTGATGCGGTTTTGATTGTGAGTTAGAGAAATTGTTTGTGTAATCTACCTTTGTAGGTATGTACTACAATTTACTAATATACGATGTCTAATAACTACATTTATAAATTGCAGAGAAGTATAGAAGTTTTGTAAATAATGTCCCTAAAAGTAACGAGTTGTATATTATATATAATAATATGACCTTTACTTGTTAAAACTTATTTACATTAAGATTCTATAAGATTGAAATTATCTCTTGCACCAGTATTAAATCTTCTTTATATAAAAGGCGATGTGTGTATGATATGTCCCCTATAGACTAACAACAAAATTAGACTTATTTTATTAGTTAGGTTAAATCTTTCATTGTACCATATACATTGCTTTATAGTTAGCAGTAAATAATATTGAGCTATACAAATAAAAAAAAGTGTACTAACGCAATAAGCACTTCTCACTAAAAGCACATATCTAATATACATTTTAAGATGACATTTCTCGAAGCATTGATAGCTAGAGACACGTCATTTCTTCTGAGTATTTATGACATTGAAAAATGAATTCACCTCATATTCTTAGGTAGAAAGATATATTACAGACAGAATACTTAACTAAAATTCAATTCTATTAATGTTATAGACTCAACATGTACCACACTGCTTTGTCAGAACATAGTATGATACGCTGAAAATGATAGTATTTTCTACATTGATAATTAAGTAAAAGCAAAAAAATATATATAGCGCAGTCTTCCCCATACTTGTGATTCCATTTTTATTATTTAACCATTGACTCGCTTTTATTCCCAGGAGGATAAATTGTAGGAAAGTGTTATCCAATAATGTGAGTTTTTAATAAAGCACATTCTATATTCAAGAAATATAAAATTTTTAGGCGATTCTAATACACAGAACGTTATTGTATACGTGTAAATCAATATTTTATATAGTAAGCATTCGTAGGTGATCTACGCTCGTAGCTACTTCCTAGAAGTCAAACTCATTTAGAGACTGTATAAGTTACAGTTATCGTGGCGAAGATTTTCAAATATGAACATTTTTTCAAATGTATACGGTAACTTTAACAGCATTACTAGTTGGATTCGAAAATAAGATATTAGACAACCCGTCTAAAGTGGCAGTAACCATCTTCTGGCTTTGTTTATGTATGGCAACGATAGCCAAATAGTATCAAGTGGACCATTACCGAAATCCTAAAAATTAATCCTAAATCCTGTTTTTTTTTTTACATTTATCCACGCGGACATAGTCGCGGGCACCAGCTAGTTACTTTATAGTTAGATACTTTTTAATTATAAAAACACTGTCTACTTATAACTATATAAAAAAATAAGGAATGAATTATAAATTGATAGAGATTAGTTATATTAATTTTCCTATTCTGTAGGAAGATCAAAGACGGTATAAGTCTTTTATTACCTTTTTTTTCGCGGAAGGAAATAAATCGTTTGACAGTCAATTACATTATATACTTATTACATTGCTTTCAGTATAAAATTGATCAAGTATAAAACCTGTATAAAGAATTATAGGCTTGGTTAGTCGAGCGGTATACACAGATTTGAATCCCTGTTGAGCCTCTTCAATTTTATCTAAGGCTTCGTCCGGGTACAATTTTAGGAATTAGTGTTCATAATATATACCCTATGTCCAACTGAAATAATGTACCTTTTAAATCAGGGATTCCCAAAGTGGTCGATATCGACCCCTTGGGGTCGATATCGGTTTCCTAGGGGTCGACATAAACGAAAAGTGATTTTGGGGGTCGACGAGGTCTAAAAATCGACCCCTATTATATTAACACAAGTTCTTATTTAAAACTTTCAAGATAGGTAAGTAGGTAGTTACTGTATTGTTTATGTTGTGTTACGTGTACTAAGAATAATTAATATTTTTGTAGGAAATAATGTTCCAGGAATGTAAAGTTTCAAGTTCGTACAAGATGAAAAACTCGGCAAGTCTATGTGGACAAGTTTGTGCAAGATTGAGTTGGAGCGTACGTCTTTCAGCGGCGTTTTGACTTGCTCTCTATTTGACGATAAAGTGCTTATCACACTATTCAATTTGAACGATTCCTATTTAGGAATCTAAGTAGTGAGCTCGTGATCACACTACGCTAAATTGATTTCTAAATCGAAGATATAGAGTTGAAAATGGATAAACTCTTAATTGAATCCAATCTGTTCTAACTGCGATCACACCTTCCGATTTCCTAAATTGGAATCGTTCAAATTGAATAGTGTGATAGCGGCTTTACGCGAATTAAGACGAACGAATTCATGATCAAGTCCAAACATGTTCCTGATATTTTACTATTTAACGAGCTTGCATTTAGGTTGAAAGTTCATTTGCGTTTTGAAATTCGTTGGAGCTTGAACGATAAAAACTCATATAGCTAAGTACTCATTTATTTCAAGAGATTACAAACTTATTACAAAGCTAAATTAAGTGAAGTAAAGTGACTGAAAAAGTGTTAAACACAACATACAACATATTTTAAATAGGTATGTATAATTGTATTTGTAAAAATTACTAACACTTAAGTCTTTGGTTTTCGTTCTTATTCTACCTAATTACCTAATACGAAGTTTCTATACCTAATTACCTACTGTAGTTACTTCCCAATATAGGTATCAAAGTTTATCAAAGAGTAAGTCAGTAATACTTAACAAGAATCCATTAACTGAGTGTGATAAAAATAAGATAGTGTGCAAATTTAACAGTTTATTATTGTTTTTTATTTAGGTTCCTTATTTTTTTGTTTGCAGAATTACTGAAAGTTTTATGATGGCGGACACGAAAAAAAAATGCAGACAATACAGTTTGGACTACTTGAAGTTCGGATTTATTGCATCTCCATCAAATCAACACTTCCCGATGTGTCTCATATGTGAAAAAGTATTTAGTAACGATGCCATGAAGCCTTCAAAAATGGATGACCACTTATCAAGAGTACATGCTAACAAAAAAAGTAAGCCCTTGTCATATTTTCAAGCACTGAAAGAAAAACTAGACAAAAGGCCATCCATAGGATCGATGTTTGCGTCATCATCTATTCGAGACAATGATGGTTTACGAGCGTCCTATAATATATCTTTACTAATAGCGAAGTCGGGGAAACCCCATACAATTGGAGAGCAGCTTATCCTACCAGCCATTGCGGAGGTCCTTAACAATGTATTGCACAAACCCGCACATGATATTTTAAAGAGAATACCTTTGAGCAACAACACCGTTCAGAGACGCATAGATGAGATGGGACGCGATGTGGAAAACATTTTATGCAAGTTCTTACAGACCCGCAGATTCTCTCTCCAGTTGGACGAGTCTACATTACCCGGCAATGAAGCTCTATTGTTAGGATATGTTCGATTTATCAAAGATGAAAATATGTGCCAAGAACTGATTTTTGCTGCATATTTAGAGACTGATACTAGAGGAGAATCGATTTTTCAGGCCGTGGAACATTTTTTTACTGATAAAGCTATTCCATGGAAGAATATTGTTTCTGTTGCGACTGATGGTGCACCGTCTATGGTTGGTCGTCATCGTGGCTTTATAGCTCACTTAAAGCGACAACTGCCTGATGTACTGGTTATTCACTGTGTGATTCACAGGCAGCATTTAGCAGCAAAAAAGCTGAGTCCTAGATTGCATAAGTCTTTACAATATGTAATAAATGCTATCAACAAGATTCGAAGCAATTCTTTGAACTCTCGGTTATTTGCTCAACTATGTGACGAAAACGACGAAGTCTTTACTCGGTTACTTCTGCACACTGAAGTTCGCTGGCTATCAAGAGGCTCTTGCTTAGAAAGATTTTCAGCCCTTTTTGAATCTGTGTTGGAGTTTTTACAAGAAAAAGATCCGAATTTGAAAGAAAATCTGAACAATTGTAAAACAGATATTTATTACTTGACTGATATCTTTGGAATGTTCAACAAAGTTAATTTGCAACTACAGGGTGATGATCTTAACTTGATTAAAACAAAATCAATAATATCGGCCTTCGTGGGTAAACTAGTTCTTTATAAACAAAATTTAGGCAGAAAAGAATATTCGCAGTTTCCGCATTTGTCAAAATTACCAAAAATGCTTCAAGATGATGACATTTTATTATATGTTACTCACTTGGACGCATTACACAAGGATTTTACGGAGAGGTTTGATGATCTTTTAAATTTACAAATTCCTCAATGGATAATAAATCCGTATAACACCACAGCCATAGAAGAAGCCAATGTGATAATGCAAGAAGAGTTGATTACCATCAGCACAGACGAAGAGCTTAAGCAAAAGTTCAACCAAGGCTATCAGAAGTTCTGGTTGCAACGCAAAATTGAAACACAGTATCCTACATTGTGGAACATTGCTGAAAAATACCTTATCGCTTTTCCATCATCATATCTAGTTGAAAAAAGCTTCAGTGTGGTAACAAACATTTTGACAAAACAAAGAAACCGTTTGAAAATCAACGAACGTGGAGATTTAAGGCTGCAACTCACTAATATTGAACCGGATGTAGCTAGATTGGTAGATAGTCACCAGGTTCATCCATCGCACTGAATGTTTTATTTTCTCTTTGCGAATTAATAGTTTTTAAAATATAATTTCCTACCAACTTAAGATGCTTTATGTATTAATTTGTAATAATTATAAATTAAACTTGATATTTACTGAATTGGATTGTCTTTTTATTTTGTTAAATTTTGACGAGAAAATGAAATCAACTTCACTCACTTAACCAAGTGCAAAGTTTTCTAATTGGCACCTTAGTACCTAGGTATTTTGTACCAATAGGAAAAAACTAAAGATAGACTAAGATAGATAGCTGCTTTAAGTTAGCGGACCATTATGAATAAGGGGGTTGGTCTTAAAAGTAGGTAATTTGACCATGGGGGTCTGAGGTAACAGTTCATTGTTGAAAAGGGGTCACTTGTCCAAAATAGTTTGGGGAACCCTGTTTTAAATAATGAAAGAATTTTTCGAATAAGTGCAATTTGTTTATTCATTACAAACAAACATACAAAAATACAAATCTATTCGCTTTGTAATATTAGTATAATTAACTGGATTAAATTATAGGATACTTTTTGTCCCGGTAAATGTTAGATTAATGTAGGATTTTTAAAAAACGAACTACAGCCCATTATGAAGTATAGTTTTAGTAAATACTATGGGCTCACACAAATACCAATTTCTTTTGTCTTCAATGGGTATAATGTTTTGAGTGAATCAAAGTGTTTTGTATGTGTACCCGGCGGCTCAATGCGCGTGACAGGCAGGCGGGGCGGGCGCCGGCCAGTGGTATATCAGCCCGCGTCGCGACTACGCGTACCGTTGCCGCCCGCCCGCCCCAGGCTGCGGTAACTTTGTTGCCAAAGACTAGCCGCGAGTTTTTAACAAGACTAGACACGTGGATATTTCGATCGAGTTTATATCCAGTTATCAGTGAATGTTCAAGTGACGTACTGTGGCCAATTAAAAATGGTTAATAAGTGCTAAATAAACGAGTTAAAAAGTGAGGAAAAACTATATTTTCCGTCTTAAAAATATATATTTCGTCAACTTGTATCATCTACTTAATAGGTCTATCGGCACGAAATTAAATAATTTCTAAAATAAGAAATGTATTATCAAAAAAATCGTCGTTTGTCCTATGAATATAACTTTGTTGTGAAAATAATAGGTTTGTCCCTTAAATAATAGCTTCGTACTCAAAATAGATCTGTCAACAAATAAATCAGTTATCGTCACCAGATCGTGACTTCTTTTTATTTGTTGTCACCATTACAGTAGTTACATTTTATTTTTTCAGTTATTAAATAATACAATTCGTTACCAATTTAACAGTTCAGTTCATAAATTTAATGATTAACGTAAAAATTTACCTAAATTATAGTTTTATATAATTTACGTAGTTATTACGTAAATTATAATAAAAAATAAATCAATAAAATACCCCAAATAAATAAATACATCCTAGAAATTTACAGGTACCACAGATGTAGATATATGTTACTAAACCACATATTTTACTAAAATATACTACCTTTTACTAAAACCACATATTTTACATACATACAACCTGTATAATATACCATTAATGTAAAAAGTGATTAAATTCTATCTACAATAATAGATTTTTTTTGGAACTTCAGATGACATATTTCATTTTTTTATGATTGTTTTCAATTATTTTGATTATACAGTTATCAGGACAAACCAATTATAATAAATACGAACGTATTTATTTGATAATTGATAATATATCCCGATGTATATTAAAGTGATTTATTATGGATATGCAAATATCCCGATGTATATTTGCCGACAGATCTACTATTTTGGGGACAAAACCTATTATTTAACAAATTCAAAACCAATTGAATTGACAGCTCAAATCATACCCAATTTCTATTACAAACAAAGCAATAAATACATAAGTATTAATTCTTTTTCATGTTTTATGTACCGTGTAAAATTAAGTTTTAAAATGATTACCATCCTTTCTTAATTTTAAAATAAGATACATAAAAAATAGTGTTATTTAATATTTTATTAAAATAGGTGTCTGAATTAATCTATAAATACACCAAATATCTTTTAAAATTATTTCGTCTGTGCCCACAAAAAAATACACTCGTCCGAAACAATTAGTGTGTCTCGTAATTTTCGCTGAAACTGGAACACGGTTTTAAACTATTCCGTTTTAATTCGCGTTAAGAAGCATTAAAATATGAACAAAATATTTTCCTTTGAGCAATTTGAGCAAGTTATAATGAAAAACGTAATTAATTGACACGGTCTCTAAAAATATTACCTTGGCTGTAAAATCTATTTAACGCCCACCATTAATATAAAAGAATAATTTCCATGGGAACCTCTAAATATTTTTTCTATTAGTACATTACGGAACCAAATTAAATGTACTTACTTCTTATTTCAAAACAAATTTTAATCAACGAGACCATGAAATGGTATCATAATATTAAAAGGAATACTTTTAATATTATGATAATATTATATATAAAAGCATTTCATTAGGTAAATTATTTCGGTTTCAGTATAAAGATATTATAGAAATGGCAATCAAGCTTCCGTTACAATATTAATTTATTATAATTAAATATTTTTTTATGTGCTATTGTGTCGATGAGTGAGTAAGAGATGCCATCCGTTCCCAATCCCTCATCCTTAATTCTGCTGTAGTCGTCAGCGCACTTGTATCACCCGTGGCGTTGCTTGTGTCATATGCGACGGTAGCCACAAACATAACATCAAGTGGACCATCAGCCCACTCGTGATAAAAAATAAAAAACTACTCTCGTGATACAATTTTTAATTTATAATTAGTTTAGAACTTACTCAAATGTGTATAATTGTTGTTTTATATAAAAATTATAAATTGATCTATAGTAATTATATACAAATTTTATATCATATCAAATTTGGGTAGGTACATTAGTCAGGGTTCATATACATATAATTAATTACATAAAATCTTTATATGTTTAATTGGAAATAAGATGCAAGCTCTCGTTTTATGAGTTTTAAAGAAAATGCACTTAAAAGGAAATTTTAAAAGTTGAGCTGCTGATTCACCTGAATACCGGTGTTGAATTCAAAGATGAATTCCTTCTGCTCTCTGCATTCCGTAAATATAAAGATTAGAAACTGCAGTGCGGTTTTAAAAAGAAATTAAGTAAACACTCGGTTTCGTATAAGTTTACATAAAATTGAAGCCAATGTTCCTTAAATAAAATCGTTAGAAAAACCTTTAAAAAAATTAATATTACCTCAAAATTTTTATAGAACTACTAATTTTATATTGTTAACATTATTTCTGATCTCAGGACCTAAGTGAAATTCCTATAGTTTGTAAATTCCTCACGAGAAATGTAAAGAAAAAACAGTAGTTAATTATACACGATAGTAATTAGAGTAATGAAGATTATCAAAGTGCAGTGGTTTCTTAACAAATATCTGGTACTGCGTTCTTTGTTCTTACTGCGCTATCTTGCGGTATATCTGATCTCCTAGCGAGCTCTCTTGGGCATTATCATTCGTTTATCCGACTATGCTAAACCTACGAGTCTTATATAGTTAAAAATTCTGTAGATTTCCGTAATATTTGAAAGAGGTAAAAAAGGTTTAATTCAACTGAACTGATTCTAATACTTGTTTAGTTTTGGCTGTGCGTTGCTAGCCTTTTAGATGCGTGTCCCTCCACGCATCTAAATCGCGGTTTGACTAAATTTCATATTAAATTAGAATTACGTCTAGAACGGTGTCAGTAATCTTTATCAGATTTAAATATTTATAAGCCTAAATTGCGTTTTACCTAAACGCCATGACATAGTATGATAACAGTATGCAAACTGTCACTCAGTACAAACAATTGTATAAGTATAGATATTTAAATAACAATTATATGTAACTTCATTTAAAGTTAAATTTTACACAACAATGCGCTCATTAATGAGTAGGTGTTACATTTATCACTATCTATTACTTATTTTATCTTTTTTTCATGTAGCGAATAAAGATCCATTTTGTTTTTTGCCTTTATTTAATCTCGTAGTTAATATAAAATGGAAACAATCCGTGTGTTCATCTATCTAAAGCGTACAAAGTGATTCTGACGTTTGTTTCTTTTGGAAAAGTTATAGGGCACACTAGAAAAAAGTAATAAGCAAAGAACGCATACATACAGTTATTATTTTTTTATATAAAAAAAAGATAAATATAATATCAAGATACATGTTATGCAATTTAAAAAAATCTAATCTATGTATGACGTGCACGAGAAATAGAAACAAATAAAATGTTGTGCGCCAAAGTATTATTGGAAATATTTCAATAACACCAGCTCTGTGTATAGTTTCGCTTGAATATTCAACTATTTTCTAAAGTTGTGTGCAGTATGCGCTAACGAAGGAACTTCTGCCGATGCGATCTTGTTCGTAATTAGGCGCATTGATGAAGATCGCTGTCCAATTGATTGAAGGTTTGTTAAAATTAAAGTCTGATTGGTCGGCCAATAAACTGTCGACCGGGGAAACAGGGGCTCGTGTGCGGAGGCATTCGTATCAAGTCGAGTGTTGATCGGATTCATCACAGACGTAAATACCTATTTGTCAGCCGTCGTTTGATGAATGGAAATGTGATCAATTACCTCACCGAGTGTCACACACTGTGATGGGTTTTTAGTTGGCTGCTTCACATTTTAGCTTGTTAATAGTTAAATGATTCGTACTGTGAGGATATAATGAAAATTTTTCGTTTCGTTTTAAATGTATTACTTGCTTCTCTTTTATATTTATCATGCCATTTTAAACTACTCACGTATGGGAGTCTAGTTTTTTTATTTTTATTTATTTACACCATTTGAAATTGATTGTAATAAATCCGAAATAATACTGTAATCCTTTGGCGAATCATCTCGTCTTAAAAGATTAATTCCAACAAAACTCTTATAAAATCAGTATAAAATTTTCGTCTTAAAATATTACAGTAAATTAGTTTAATTTCTATTCAATACTTATTCAAAAATTGTTATTTTAAGTATCTGATGGAAAATACTATTAAACGGTAATATTTTAGTTCATCCGATATTGTTTGTGTATACAATAAAATATTATCATCATTTTATGTGGATACATGTACTATCATATTCATTCATAATACATTTAAATACATTTTAATTATCTTTAAATATATCTTGAATTAATCATAACTATTCTGCTTTACCACGGATGTGATAACAGTAAATTACATTTTAATACGACTGAAGCCCGTTAATGTGAAATTTAACTCGCTTTGCAGGTGATCTGCATACGTACTATTCTAGACTCCTTGAAAAATTGAAAAATATTACTAACGCAATCAGGCGTAAACTTCTGAATGAATTTGGATTAAAACTTGGAATATAACTACTTATGCCTATTGCCTATGCTGGATTTACTTATGAGTCTAATCAAGAGTATCCTAAAGTCTCATGTAGACTTGTAGGCTTATGTAGAATGATAGATTATTTTATATTAGTTTATAATATAAACTAGCGATCCGCTCCTGGCTTCGCACGGTTGCATTTTCTTCTGTAAGTTATATATTGAAAGCTTCTTCGTTTCACGCTTAAAATACGTTGTGTAGTTTAAAAGATCTAAGTGTACCTAAATACAGAGGGACAGATGGCGGAAAATGACTTTTTTATACTAAGTATGTAAAGACTGGAGTCCGAACTCATTAAGTTTTATTTTTTACTAGTGGCCCGCTCCCGGCTTCGCCCGGAGTGCTTTTTTGCAATCCAGCCGATGAATTACTTTAAACCGCCATCCGTGAGAACCTTATGGAACTCACAGATAAATAATTGCTGTATTGAATAAGTATCAACAGATGGCGCTATGTTAATAATATTATATAATTTGCAAAAATAAAAAAATAAAATGAGATATAAACTATCCTCTTTTAAGTTGGACCAAATTACACATAGTTACGAAGTTTTATCAAAATCGGTTCAGTAGTTTAGGAGTTCATCGCGGACAAACATGTGACACGTAATTTTTATTTTTTATATATATAAGGATTTTGTCCCTATTCTATGTTCAAAACAAATAACAGTTAGTCGTACAATAAGAATAAAAGTTGTTTTTAGGCTCGTGTAAACGCTTCATGATGCTTGTAACGTACTCCATTTACTGCTCTAATAAAAAATGTAACGATCGGCAAAGTGACACGCGCCCACTTACGGTTTTGTTAACTTGCAAGGAATTTAATATGTTCCGTGTCAGAAGGGTGGTAGGTGCATATTGAACGTGACAAAGTACGACTGGATATGCGGGGAGTGTTGTTGTAAGTAGCTGTCACGCGTTCCTTTTGAGGGGGAGTCTTCATAAAATTCTTCACTAAAATATTTCCTCTACCTGCGATCTCTCATCAGATAGATACTTATTCGATGTTAGTTTTCTTATAAAATTATATTTTCATTGGCCAAATCTTTAATACTTTTTAGGTCTTGATAACCACTGGTTTCATTCTGAGAGGAGAAAACCAGCAAGGGACACCCAAAATTGAAATTATAAAAATAAATGAAATGATGTAATTAATACACTCAGTACCTATATAAGTATACTTTTTAATATTTAGTTAATCCCAAACTTCTTATCTATACTAATGTTATAAAGAGAAAATATTTGTATTTTCAAAAACTACGGACCGATTTTAAAAATTCGTTCACTTATAGAAAGCTACATTTTTAGCGAGTAGCATAGGCTACATTTTATAAAGTTACGCGAACGAAGTCACGCGCAACAGCTAGTCATCTCTATATTACCGATGTTTTTCGCATATAACTCATTCGGTTCATTCGCGTTTAAATCACTGGAAAAGGGAGGAGTTTAAACCAACCGTGTACCTAGCAATCTTGTCTCTTGACATTTAAAATAGAGAATAAACCTGTGAGTTATGTAACTTAAATGGAGTGGAAATACGAAATGGGAAGCGAATAAAATACATCCAGAATAAAATTTAGACCGAAACAATTGTTTTAGGAAACGGTTTGTGTACGTTTGTATAAAACGTACCTACTCAAAATTTCTATTTGTTGGAAATTAAAATTCAAAGGAAACTTGCGTTTGAACTTAAATGGACAGAAAACATTGTTGCCATATTTTATAAAAAAAAAACCTTTTCAATTTACTTTTACGTTCCAAATGGAAACCAGTTGTAATAGTGTAGATAAAAGAAATATTTAATTGTACCAATAGCAACAAATTGGAACAAAGTGCCTAACCAGATTTTTTAGTACACGAAATTGTTTTTAGTTAAATAATGTACTTAATATTCTTTTTTTTTTCGATTGGATTTACATAATTTCAATTTGGTCGATAGAAGTTAATAAGAAATAACACAATTGCGCTAAAAGTTGGTTTCATGAATAATATTTCCAGATACTCCAGCGTACTTACCTAATTTTGAAGAAATGAAAAATTTACATTTAATTCGTATTTCATGGTTATTTCCAATCACTAAGTTTTCTTTTTAATTTTTACTATTGAACTTTATCGACATGACCTAGTTTACTTTGCAGTATATAGATTAGAAGATAATAAAGCGCTTTTTAGTGCTGTATTTTCAATTGTCATTAAGATTAGGGAAAGACGGAAGGCTATAATAAAATAAAGAATGAAATTGATAATGTGACAACGTACGACACAAGATATCTCACTTATTAAAGTGTGTTCATTGTTCCTAAGACAAAACACATAAGTTATAAATGTATAAATGTATACGAAGAACAAGCATGTGAAGTAAGCCGTAGGTATTAACGGTCAAAGCGAAAAGTATTATTGTATTGTTATCAACATAAATATAATATGTGAATACCACGTAATAATGAATTCAACACAATATATATTCCTTTTCGGCGTTTGTACGAGATAAATTAATGAAAACTTCTACTGAATTGCTGCCCGTAATATATACACAATACCATTATCACCATCGTAAGCAAGCATGATTTTGTATTAATATTTTTCATATAGGTACACTTAAGTCAATTCATCTTATTTCCCTCTTTCCAACTTTGACTCGTATAAACCAAGCATTCGTTTATCACAGTACAGTCGTAGTCGCGAAAGTTTCCTAAAACGAGACGGAACGAAGGCAAAATAGGGTTTACATTTTGATCCCACGTACGTTTCACTTGAGTGCTTCGATGCTTAAATTTTGACTATCACTTGCATAGAAAAAGAAGAACAGATTGTATTTGTTTTATTCTTTCAACTACTTTCGCGAACAAAAAAATCGACTCAGGACGTACGCTCGTAGTCAAAAGTGTCTGGCACAAAAACTACTACATCAAATTTATTTTTATTTAAATTTCCAAAAACCCTAAGCAATAGCTTTAAAATGAGTATACACACCCTGAACATTTTGTTTTATTAATCACAAAAAAAACGTTGAAATTTTAGAGGGATTAAAAGTCTGAATTTAGTGGGAGAAGTTTGTAAAAAATAATCAATTTTTTGTTAAAAAAAACCATTTATCACAAAAACCTCATCAGTACTTAGTGTTATCCCCCCTGGCTCTGATTACAGCTCCTAACCGGTTCTTTATGGACCGGATAAGTTTTTTTACGATGTCATGCTGTATGACGTCCCATTCTTCAGAATTTCGTGACTGGTGCAGGATTTCTAGCCCGTACTTTTCCTTTTGAGCTGGTCCCGGCTGCGCGCTAGGCAGTCCATTGTACAAAATTAAATGATAAATCTTGCAAGTACTGCCGTACGGAAGCTGCGGTATGGAAGCTGGGCATTATCTTGGATCAGGGTGAAGTCTTCTCCAACAAAACTAGCGTAAGGTATAAACAACATGATCCACCAGTCTCTCTTCGACGTATCGGTTTGCTGTCTGATCTGCAGCTCGGCCGCCGGTTTCAATAAAAACCAACTCGCCTTTTGTGTCTATTGAAATGCCAGCCCACACCATGCAGGAACCTCCTCCAAAGGCGACATTTTATTAGATGCAATTGCGCAAAACGTTCTCCAGGCCTTCTGTAGACTCGTTCTCTTCTGTCGCTGCCATAAAGACATACTCTTATAAGCGCCATTGCTCGTTAGTCTAATCGACGTGTTTTTTTGGCATAACGTAGGCGGGGAACTCGATGGGCTGGTGTCAATTTCAATACGGTAGCTTGCCTTTTTGGAATAAAGTTGGCTGTCTTGAGTAGTCTTCTGACTGTCCACTTACTCTTAACCTGGTAACTTCGGCAAACTTTTGATACAGAAGACTGGCTTATATTCAGCACACTAGCGACACTAGCGACACACAGCACACACTTCACGTTGCCTTTGGCCTTGTTGCAATAGTCCAACAGCTTGAGGCTGCTTCTTCGGTGGTTGTGTCCATTTTCAGGTAATATTCTTTACTGTATATAAAAGAGATGTGTATCGGTTGACGTCTGATTAGTAACTCATAAGGATTTATTAGATATACACCCTTTTATATCACGTAGGACAAACAGGTAACATCGTCGTTTTTCGATTGTAGTGCATTTTTAGCTTACCTTATTTTTTAATGTTAATGAATTTTTACTTTTTCTTAAAGTTTTTGTCCCTGATACTTTTTACTGCAAGCGTGCCGCCTGAATAGATTTTTTTGCTCGCGAGAGTATTTCCATTTAAATGTAAAATATGGATCCCGAACATCGCTATAGTAGTATTTGTTGTAGAGAAACTTCATGGTTGCTTAAGGAACTTGTTGCATTGTTATTGCATTACCACTTTTGTTTTCATGCTCATTGATCATATATTTTTAAAATCGGTAAACTTAAAAGTAGAACATAATGTGTTCCGAAATCATGAACTGCATAATTAGGGAGTCATAAACTAACAATTATTATTTCTTTGTGGAAGACCAGTCTATTATTTTCCTGTTATTTTCTTTTCCCTTTTCCCCATTACTGTTGCTTGTGTATAGAGAGGAATGGAGCCACCTGTCATGAAATGCACAATAAAATTTTCAAATTAGAGGATATTTTTTCCACGGAAAAATTTTGGACTCGAAAAATTTTTTCACCCTTCTATAAAACATATATTTCTATCCTATTAAATCCTAAATTCTCCTAAGGATCTCAAATTTTGATTTGGTAGGAAATTTTCCTGGACTATTGCGCGCATATAAATTCTGCACCAATTAATAAGTTTATGTCAGTTTAAAAAACTGTATTGCTTATTTAATTATTTTTTGTATATTGTTTTAAAGGTAAAAACAAAAATCAAAAAGCGTTAGCGGTGCCGCCAGTTAACGAGCTGCGCTTGTATTAAACATTTCATATAAACGTTGAAGGTCAAACGTCAATGTCATTTGCCTCAGTGAATCCCTCAAGCAGGCTAGAAATGAATAAATCGACGGCCTCTACAACAAAAATAATTTGTTATTACATTCAATTGTAGATTCGTAAGCATATATGAAATTATTTTTGGAAATAAAATAAACATTGTTATTTGTCGAGTCGAGTTTTGATTCTTTTATCCTACATATTTATTCTGATATATAAAATTAAACAACTACAAAGCCGAATTATGTCTATAAAATGAATATTTTCTTTAACTAAAATTGACGTTATTGTGAAATTTTCTCTTTTTCTCTGTAATATTTAATGATTTTAATTATTGCCTTATTGAAGCCTATCTTATGTTTTTATTACGTTTAAGTGCCTACTGGTGGATGTACTTTTACCTATGTTTCACATACTTACTTGAAATTGTATCCAAATTACACGGAAATAGGAAAAATAAAATAAAAAATAAACAGAGAACGTGCTTAGAGACATAAATGAAGATTAGTGGCGAAGTTTACAATGACGCTAGGAACATAATACAAGTTTGGTCGTAAAATGTAACAGCTGTACGCAAAGTAATGATGCCTACTCGAACCGTGCACGAATGGAACATTGAAGGGAGTTCAGTATAAGGAAATACTTAAAAAAGCGAAGCCTAATGTCACTTCCAATACATGAAATACAACTGGCGTATGCTCTGCGTGCATTTGAACATTTTTCTATAGCTCATGCAAACGCGACCATATCATTATGTAAACACAACGCTGTTTATTTCCCTTTAAAGAAACTTTCATATTATAATTCTGTTAAGAAATATGTTGATCTCTACATTTCTCTTCACTTGAGCGATTTGACCTTTACTTCAAGTTTGACATTGGGTTTGTCTGTATTGAGTTGCCTAATTTACATATTAGGAACATACTTCAAGTTGATATTTTACTTAAATGTTACAAAACTAACGTGTTCCTTACTTACCCTATCCCTTCCTTACCCCTTCAGAGTCCATCACCCCATTCCTTCCTTATCCCTTATTTTTAATCCTTCTATGGTCGGCAGCGCACTTTCAGCATGGCGTTGCTTGTGCTATAGGCGACGGTAGCATCAACCTTTTTTAAAAAAAAAAAAGCATCAGGACCTTCCATTAAGTGGACCGTCAGTCTGTCTGTCGACCTTAACATAAAAAAAAAACGTTAGAACCGAGATCACTGCAAATTAATTTTTTCAATTTATTTTTATAGAATTACATTCAGGCACTATTTAGTTTCACATAATATTCGCTCTCTCTTTTAAGATATTAAAATACTAACATTATCTTTTAATTTGCCATCATTTATTTTATTCGAAATGTGTTTAAGCACTGTAAAATCTCTATTCTGATACGCACACTTGTTTCTTGTAACTTAAACATACCGTAATGTGAAAATGCATAAATTTTATCAGTATTTTTGGGAATAAATTTGATTTATATGTAGACGCTTTTCAAACTAAACTAAATTTTCTTTAGTGCCATAATTCTATAAGGGCTTCCTATAGAAAAACAAGGGACATTGAAACATTGAAATTGAATAGTTTTTACTTGATTTGAAGTGCAATATTAGTGTAATTTTAACGAATTATGCTCTCATACTACAGGTGTAATTATTATGATAGTAGTGTTACTGTAAACTTTATTCCCTTCTCTCTGTTTAAGTAAATAATTAGAAACTGAAAACGTCTCTTTTTATGTTATTATTTAAGTTGTTATTAACTCTCATATATATTGCTTATATTGGTAAACTACTTCTGATTTCACATATGAGCTGGCAATGTTTTTATGGTCCAGCTTAGATTTCGCTAGCGTATTGTTTTCGCAACATGTTTGGCGTAAATGCGCCAAGTAATCTTGTGAACCGAAAAATAAATGTGCAGAAGAATAACAAGGAAAACAATGGTTTTAATTACGGCTCCGGGTTATTCTCGGTTCGCGTGCAGGATGGTGGTGTGGGTGACAGCCGTTTAGACGATGACGGGCTATCCACCCCTGCGGCGCATCTCTCAACAAATGAACACTGCCCCACGCATATTCGTTCCTGTCATCCGTGTCAGCTCGCTGCCGCTTACTAAAACAACCGCTATCCATTCAATTTACTATTTCACATGAAACACGCTCTGTCATTTTCCTTTAATGTTTCCTTTAATGTCTAGTTTTCATGAGAAAATACTGTAATGAAAATTCTCTTTCAATAGTAGCAGTGTATTTGAAAATATTGTACTAGAGAACTCTGATGTCCTTAACCATAATCTGAACATCCCGTCTGGCGATTTTAAAAATCTCTGTTTATCTATTCGTCATATTCTATTCTCTGTCATATTCTATTCGTTATGCCTTATCCTTAGGGTCGGCAGGGGGAACATTCCCCCCTTTTTTTATTGTATTTCAAGGTGCAAAGATGACAAAAACAATGATATCCTGAGTTTCTTTCAGGGTTTCTTCTCAGGATCGTCATAATCTTGGATTTTTTTCCGAAACCCTGGTATAATGGCCATTCGGGGAGTTTCTCGGAAATCTGTTTGATGAATATATGTAACTTTTGATATTTTTAAGTTTGGCACAATCTAATTTCAAAATAAAGAGAGCGAATGCTGGAGGAACGTTATGTGGTCCCCCAAACGGTAGTATTTTTTAGACTTCCAAAAAGTAATCTTGTTATCCTATTTTTGGGAAAAACTAAGTATTTGATTTGATTTGGTAAAGAAAGTCATATATTCCATCAAGTAAACATTATTCCTCTTTTCAATCGAAAACAAAGAACTAAAGTTCGTGCCGAAAATCAAATTGTGATCCATATTACAAACCGAAAAATAGCATGATTTTAATTAAGCGGTGTCTGTTCGTGACAGCCGAGTGAACGTCAAAAGATTATTACTTTTTAAAATATCAGCCACAGATCCGATTGACGATACAATCTATATAGAGTAGGTATATACGGTGGAAATTTCGTTTATTTGAAACACAAAACCATATTTTTTATCCAATAAGTGGGCGCATACAGCGGAAAGCGAAAAGCCTCTGGCATTGTCGCAAATGCCGCTTCCAGCCACGGAGAAGAGGAAATAAGAGTGGAGTAACTGGGTTGAAAGAAAGGAAATGGACTTTGCTGTATCTAATTCACCGATACACAAAGTGCAAATTCTGTTCTGTCAATTTGTTAAGTCAACAAGTTTAGGTAAATACCTATGTTATCACCGAAACGAATGCCTTGTTTCTGAATAGTTTACCGGACTACGTTTGTAACGTGCTTTCCCTTTAGAAAAATAAATAGGAAAATACATTTATATGGATTTCTTTTAATATCTCGACACTGCATTAACTCAAAAAGTTTAATTAATTAAATTAACTTTAATATAGAAGGACGTAATTGTTCTTATGCTACTATCGTTACAAAGAAGAAAGAGATTAATTAAATATTTTCTAGAAAATTTTCGTAAGTCTGTAATATGAAAACATCGTAGATAGACATATTCCTAGAGATCACCTTAATTTTAGATATATTAAATTAAGCTTAATTAATCAAAGCGTTTATTAAAATTCTTTTAATAAAAAGTGACCATTTTTTTTCCTTGAAAATCATCAATTACGTCTTTTTTATTTAAGATGACAGAATTGTGTTTCAGCAAATTATTCAAGTTAAAATTAGTTAGAATTAATTAAGCTAATTAATAAGTTAAGTTAATTAAAATAAATATTGATAATTTCTTTTAACCTCGAAGTAACATAATATCGTAAAGTATTTAATCTTTGATCTAAATTTATAGCTGCTAAGCCGTGAGCGGATTGTTTGTTTCTTTAGGGATTAAGTAGGAATGTTTCGATTAGTAAGTAAATATACTTATTTGACGGTAGTACTCGAGATGTGTGAAAATTTATCGGCTCGGGCCCGCCATCGTCTTCTGTGTTCGCTACAAGCTCGTATTTCGACACGATTCAGTGAGCAAATTTGTGGAAATCGTGTTAGTGCACATCATATACAACCTTGTGTGTGTTTATTCTATTCAATAATTGAGAAACATATTAATAAATATAATTTTTATTAATTGTGATATAAGGATGTCTTCATCATCACCTCAGCCGCAGGAACCCCCAATGGGGGACAGGACTCCCCAATAATTTTCCAATAGGACAGGTCAGAAGCAGCCTGCATCTACCGTCTCCTGGCCCTTAGCATCGTCTGTCCACATTATAAGTGGACGTCCTGCGCCGCGCTTGCCGGTTCATGGCCTCCATTTGAAAATAGCGGCTCTCGGCTCTCCGTACTATTTGTCCTGCCTACTGCCACTTCAACTTATTGATCTTCACTTCCCTGGCTTATGTCGCTAACTTCCGTACGTCTACGGATCTCCTCATTTCTGAATCGATCTCGCAGTGTAATAGCATAGATATAGGGATGTAGCAGAAACATAATATACAATACATATAATGGAAAACCGGCCAAGGGGATGTATTAGGTTACAAAAAGCTTCTTATTGAAGTCAAAAGGTGTAAAGGCGAAAGGTCGCTGAACCGAGTTTGTGCGAGAAATCTTATATTTTTTATTTTTATTAAAATTTGTCTTTAATTTTATATAACACTAACTTTTTTAGTTTACTCCTTAAGAATCTATTTTCATATATACCGGGGTATGAAAATTTATGGGAGTAAAATCAAATATGACATGTCCAACGTTAAGCGTTACAGGCTACAAATGCTTCAATACATATTAATATGTATTACCTTCCTTAAATTTGTATTCCCGTTGTACGCATAATATGCTCTCGATCAATTTCTCAACCATATTTCGTTCCATGAAAATGGATATCCTCTACCTCACCAGTTTTTTAATTAAATTCTGCCTGAACGCTGTCTTTACTTTAATTTCATTGTGTATAAGTTTCGAAATATTCCAAATGTGGAAAGTTTACGAATATTAGGTATGGTAATGTAGTAACAGGAACACATAGAAGACGTTGCCGGTTAATTAGCATAGAAGCTTCACAGGGAAGGCGCGACGGGCGGTGGCGGTTCACATAATGACGTTAGGTTCGTTCGCAAACGCCTCAGCTGCACATCCCCTTTATTTAGTTCAAATATTGCAGTTTCGAAGATAAATCATAATAATCACTGCGTATTTTAGTTTTTTCATTAATTTTATATATTAAGGTATTTAGTTATTTTAAGAAGAGATAAAAATTAAATAATTTTTTATTTAATTAAAAAAAAAGTAAATGTAATGTATCAAGTGGATCGTCCTCCAACTTTATTGTTTATGGTAGGTCTACGGTCGCCTATAAAATAAGCAACGCTAGGTATAAGTGCTGCAAATGGGTTGCCGACTATATAGTATAATAGGATTAAGAATAAGCGATTAGAAATGTATAGGAAAAGTTATCTTGAAGTGGGCGTTTTCATGACCTCATATTACTTATACTAAGTATAATTTGAATACATTTGAATATATTCAATTTATACATTAATGCGTTAAATACCTACCAAAGTGAACAGTCTTGAAGGATACATTGTTTACTAGATAGATATATTCGTTAAATATATTCGTTATACACCTACGTGAATTTGTGGATATACTTATGTGTATTACAGTGTATCTATTGATCACATATCGTATAGACGAAAAATAGTTATTATCTTTCTTTTTGCTTTGATGTGTAAAACGTTTCATTTTAGCCGGTAATAATATTAATAGTAACATGGACCACAACATACGTTCAGCAGTGTTTCAGAAGCTAGTTCCTTCCAATCTAATTAGGCAGCGACTGTACAGATAGCCGAGATCGAAACTTACGGAGTACGGGGACAACTAATAAGACTGACAAGATTAGCGAACTTTTGCCGCGAACACTATCTCGAATGAAAATATGTTGGACTGAAGGATACATTTAATTTTGCTGTATCTGTATAAAAGCTAGATTTTTCAGTTTTTGAATACGGAGGCTTATCTTAATTTCGAATATACGTAATAAAAATTTGTTATGTCACAAATCTTGACAGTAAGTTCATTTGTACTTCAATGCCAAAACGCTCAAATATATTATATTATATAAATAATATATATATTACTAGCTACACGCTCCCGGCTTCGCACGGGTGCAAAATAAAAACTATCTTATCTTTTAAGTTGAACCAAATTACACAGTTACGAAATTTTATCATATTCGGTTCAGTAGTTTAGGAGTTCATCGCGCACAAAGACGTGACACGGACACGTAATTTATATATATTAATAATTAGATACTAGCTGACGCACACGACTTAGTCCGCGTAATTTTATAAAATATATCCTATCTTTTAAGTTGTACCAAATTACATACAAAGATCAAAATCAGTTCAGTAGTTTAGGAGTTCATCGCGGAGGAACATGTGACACGTGTATATATTTATATATACATATATTGGTCTTTTTTGTATGAAAAAAAGATGCATGTGACTGTTTTTGCCTAAATAAATATTCTTACTGAATATTAACAAGCATCGATTAAATTTTTAGTTTTATGTTAATGCAAGTTGTGAATTATGCGTAAAATATATTTTTATATAAAATTGTGATCATCTTTGTAAAATTCAAATGAGACCGTACTTTTATTGCGCGGTTGTACCTACAATAAATTTGTCGAGTTTTCTCCTAAGCGTAATGAGTATTTATGGGCGCAAGCTAATTATCAGATACATAGTCCATTTATGGGTCACTCTTTACACGACACTCAGACCTTTATAATGCTTTCCTGTCGACCTGTATTAGCTGTTATACCCTCGACGTTTCGTTTCAGAAAACAAATGATACAAATTTGTTCAACTCCCTTGAATCAACTATACGATCATGTTTGACGCTTCGTTTTCCGCACCTACATACATGTTTTTGTTAGAACTTTTTCCTTTTAAAAAAAAGGCTGTCCTGTTCATAACATATCTTGGGCATTCACAACTAAATTGCACTTTTTAATACAATTTATAAAATTACATATATTCTGTTCATTCTGTTTAGTTTTACTAAATTTTGACCGCAGTCTTGCTCGAGTGATTCAATTAAATAGTAGACTAAGGTCTTTTCAGAGTTTCTCAGAATTATCTCACATTAACTGGCAAAATGCCACCTAGTTCAGTAATTGAAATTAAGTTTTATTTGGACTCTAATTGCCATCTTGGAAGTCATTATCGGTAAATAAAAGTATCTTACGTTTAAACCTATAGGGCATTAAATAACTGTTTCAAATGAGTTTAGCGTATCTTTACAAATTTTTGCATTTAATAGTATTAATAATGTCTCATATTACATAATTATGTCAACATGTAACCAGAAAAACCTGACTGGTTACACTAACCATGCCCATACGAAAAACATCCGTGATATAACAACACATGGGTAGTTGTTCAGAGCTTATTTCCCCTAACCTAGGTGCAATTTTAATTCATCGTTTACACCCTTTTTATTTCTGCATAACTGACAGCGTCTCCTGGTCTTTCACAGATCTGAAGACGGCATCCCATCTAATTATTTTAATGCGTCATTTGTAACATAGAAATACTCATGATACATATAAATTCATAGTTTTAGTAAACCCCACTTTATTGGTTTCTTTATTATAATTTTTCTTTATTTAATGTACCGGCAGACTTTGTTCTGCCTTTTCTGTAGTATTAGTGTGGCAATTATTCCAAACTTTGCCTTTTTTTAACTATCTAAAGCTTACCAGGATATATAAACCCTATTGGATTAGCTATAATTATATACGAATTCGTGCACATTGTCATTAATAAACAAATATTCATTATTTTTCACAGAGATCGTTTCACGACAAAACGATTGAAGTATATATGAAGTGTTACAAAGTCCTTTCAAACATTAATTGTAACGTTTGTAGGCAAATGTACCAGTACGAGTATATGGTATTAATTTGTTCCTTGTCTTATCTATTTGTGTCGCGAGCACCTAATGCTTTGAACGCTCTAAATTAAATTTACCCTGTAGTTGGGTTACATTATACACTGTGTTATTTGTTTTTCATTTTGTTAAAGGTTGTTTGCTTACTCCTGAATCGTAGCGAGCGACGCGTCGCCTATACGCGGCAGGGGTCGGTCGGTCGCTCGGGGCTCCTACGGATGTTATCCGGGGCCCAACCTTCCGACAGTTTATCAAGGAGGCTGCCCTTGACGCACTCACCATTTTTTCTTAGCCCTTCCGTGATTAATGTGAAATTGTTTATCTTGCCTGCCCTTAAATTTTTTTACATGAAATACAAAATTTTTTTATTTATACGTATAATCTTCTTTAAGGCCCTTTGGCCTGATCTTCAAGGGACCAAAGTTAGACTGGAAAGTTTAGCTATGGAAATGAAGTTGTCACATATTATAGTCAGTTTTGTGTTTAAATATCACGTTACAAACCTGTCTCTTAAATACTTATGTCATGTTATGTTATGTTATATACTTTGCCTACGAGCCCACGAGTAATTCTAATTACGGCATCCTTTTAAAATAATTATATTATTATGTCGACAGACAGGTTAACGGTCCACTTAATAAACCCAACAAAAACCGGATAAGGTCAAGCACCGACCCTCATAGGACACAGTAGTAGGTAAGAGAAATAGGCTCTGTTGCCTCTGAAAATCCTTTACTTTTATTTATAAAACACGATATTTTGTACATTCATTCTTTAAAAAAAAGCAATTCATAGAGCGTGTAGGTGATCCGTATTTGTAATATTTTTTTAAATTTAACTTTTATATTGCAGAAACCTAACGGCGTATAGTAAAATTTTTATAAACTCCATTTTTGCACCACGTACCTAACTTCTGTTTAGAATTTTTTGCTTATGCTCGATTATTATCAAACAGCTGCCGGAAAATAAATTTTGCTTGCAAAAGTTTAATATTATAACATTATACTCGTATAATTAATACATAGTTCCTAAACTTAGATTATAATATTTTTCAAATTTTTCAAATAAGTGTTGACTTATTTTTTTATTTGCAACCTTGAACTCATCCTTACACAAATTATAAATTGAAATCGCTTTCCGCATCTGTATATCCGCTAACTCCTCCTAAACCACGCAACGTATTTTGATGTGGTTTCCACCTTCATTGGATAATTATTCACAGACGGTTTATATGTATATATATAATAAAACGCAATTCAGTTTTTATGTAAGTAGAAAAAAATAATATTTTGCAACCAAGTCGCCGAAATTGTCCGTTTCTCCGCTTACTACTTCTAAACCACCTAGCGGATTTTGATACGCTATTCACTATTTGAAAGAGGGATAAACTAGGAAGGTTTGTGTGTATATTTTTTATCCCGGGCTAAGACGAGAGCGAGTCGCTAGTGTATTATATAATAAAATCTGTAACCATTACATCAAAATACATATATCTACTAATTTTAATCGTCATGGGTTAACTATTTCGGATATATAAGAATATACATATACGATTATTATGTAAACATAAGAGTGTTGTACATATATGTATGTATGTATGTATGTACGTTCCTAAGTTTCTGTACTAGCTTTACACACACACCACACTTGTTGAAAGTTCCCCACGACTTCATACTTCTGAGCGGAGTTCAAGTGGCATTATATGAAAGAGTTCATGAATTCAAACTTGGATGTAGACGCTTTGCTATATGACTTACTGCCTAGACGTTTATACTGCACCTTCATAGAAAATTTTCTCCGCGAATTCAGAAATAGAAAATCATTTCCTTTATAGCAGCAGTAAATTCAATTTTAAATGATTTATTTTGTGCAAAATTGTTTTATCGAACTCGTGGTAATTGGATGAGCGCTTCGATTTATTGCAGCATGTATGTTTTGCAACCCTACCGCATCATATATTCACTCAGATGTTAAACAGACAAACGTGTTCATAATTACTTATTTATTATTATATCAAGTATATGACAGACAAAGTTGGTATGTACAAGATTAATAAACTTCGAAACTTCGAGTTTGATAGATTACAATGAAAATTGGCACAAATAAGTTATTATGTTGCATTCTCCTATTTATTATACTAGTTAGTTAGTTAGATAGTTGCGTTTGATAACATTATAAAATTTATTCTAAAGTTTGTTATTGGAATAAATTGTCTTCATCTTGTTAAAATTTAATTTGCCTATCTGCTTAAATCCTTGCAACACTATAAACATATTTCCATTTCGTTCGCAGTATATTTCTTCTCTTTTAAGTTGGAATTTTCGCGTCTCACCCGACGCAGTTTTAATGGATACAATGCAACTGTACGACATCCGCTATTTTCCATCTCCTTGCTAACTTTGCTTCTTTCATTTGTTCGCTGCTACCGCAAAATACACTATCAATTTTATGTTTACATCACGTACCGGATGTGTGTAAATTGAACTTTACAACTAGCTATTCCGTATAAAGTAATCAAAGAACAAGATAGATGCTCTAGCTAGACTTACCGTATGAAACTCGTAGTAAAGATGGTGCAAAAGTTTTGATCTTTTATTTGTATTTCGTGTGCATTCTAGACATTCTAGACGACAGCGAAGACTGCTGGCATCACCTATTGCATACATTAAATTAGTACCTACATTAAAACTGCTCAGGTTTCGTCGGAGTCGCATTCAGTCCAGGGGGCCTAGCCAAGTGTGCTTTCTACAGTCGTTTAAAATTTTATTTTGACGTTACAATAACCAGTCACAAAGTTTTCTTTTAACGTAGCGTAGCGTAAACGACTGTAGAAAGCACATATGACTACGGGCCCAGATCCATCGAATATGTAGTTATCGATGTTTCCAATCGATGATATTTTAGTACGTTTTAGTGTTCACGTTCGGATGTGAAGCTTTGACAAATGTTATAATTAACTAGCTGTTGCCCGCGACTTCGTCCCAGTTGGAAAATGAAAAATGAAACCTGAGAAAATATGTGACATCTTTATCGTAGTGACGACGGTGGCGCCATTTTTATTCTTTTGGACGATCCCTCGGGAACGTAACATTTTTGCAGGATGAAAAGTATCCTATAATATGTTAATCCAGATAAAAAAACTGTTTGTGTGCCAAATTTTATCCAAATCCGTTCAACAGTTTTTACGTGAAAGATTAAAAAAATACATCCATACATCCATCCTCACAAACTTTCGCATTAATTATATTAGTCATTTTATTGTTACGAAACTTTGTTAGGAGCCGTTGGCGACGACTGTCCCGTCAAAGATAAATTAAATATATAAGCTTCGGTGGGTTGTAGTTTGCCAAGGCTTTTTTATATTAAAAAAATCTTGCGCTTTTTTTTACACTGCTGCTTTTTTATATATAAAAAAACTTCGAATGTGATCTGTTGTGAGCCAGACAGTAGGATAGTCAGTTTGAAACTCGCTCCTCCCATACAATAGCGCTTACGTTCGTGCCGTGTGCGGGCCGCGGGCAGCTTGTTTGATATTCCAGCGGTAGATTGAATTAAATAACATTGTACGTGTGTGTAGACTGTAGATAGATTAAACAAGTTCCGTGATAGTTTAAACGCCGTGCGGTAATGTAACGTAGTGGGGATAGTTGTCGCGAAGTTATTGGTCGAATAGCACCCACCACCACCTGCATACACACGTGTGAAACTTTCTCATAACGGTTAGAGTTTTAGATAACTGCGAAACGCTCCGCCCCTGCAGATAAACTTACATCTCACTTCGTAAATTAGATTTTTCGTTAATTCCCTGCTCGATGTCATGAAATCCCTTCGGATGCAACTCACAATAAGTAAACGGACTTCGGCGTCGTTTTAAATTAGATTTTACGCTGTTACTCTAAGAAGAGGATTATTGTGGGGAATAGGTATAAAGAGTTGGAAATAAATGTGTATGGACATCTATACTAATATTATAATCAGAGATTTGTATGTTTATAATGAATACTCAAAAACTACTGGGCTAATTTTAAAAATTCTTTCACATATAGAAAGCTATATTATCAGCGAGTAGGCTATATTTAAAGTTACGCGGGCGAAGTTGCTTGCAACAGCTAGTTATACTATAATCTCTAACGGAACCAATATGTGAATATCAATGCGTTCAAGCTGTTGGACAACCCAGTTTTATTGCACACCTGCAACACTATACATAATAAAATATGTTAAGTAACACGAATATCATAAATAATAGCATAATACGTATTAAAATTATTTAAAAGCATTTATACATTCAGATAATTTGGTGTTTAATATAGTTTTTGTGAATAAAAATGTGGTGAATTAAGTGTTACATTGAAGACATAAAGGATGGCGTAATGTCATTTTTGCTTAAAAATAATATGATATTGTCTAAGTAATTGTGTAATTATTAAATAAAATTAATTAATTCTAGCTGACAGATTGGAGGCTCTGTTTAATCAAGACGACATTCTTTGAAAAAAAAAAAAGGTTTCATTCAGTCTAACCTGAGTCCTATATCTTAGTGTTATATCACCCACTTGACAAATTATTGCATTTTATAATTAATTGCATTTTATAATAAGATTGAGTTAAAATTATTCATTTTTCTTAAACTACATTTCTTTCTTTTTCGTTTATTAACTATATTTATCTTATAAGATCGATTTATTTTATGAATGTTTATTTTCCCATACCTGCTTATTTCAAATAAATATCATTATTGTTGCCTCTTATTTCCTAACACAAACTGAGAAATAACTTAATATTTTCGTCTAGTTTGTTATCTTATATTTTCACTTTTCTGACCCATTAGTTCATTGTTTCTTTTGTGAACAGTAACACGTGTCAGTTTGTCGCACCTGAATGTTTCGGGAGGAAATTTAAAACCTTTTACTGTTTACTTAGGGATCAGAGTGGCGGCAGTGTTTGCCAAAAGTCAATCTGCGAGAGAGAATCGCACTTTGTCCGTCCACGTCCATATAATATGTGCAGCGCTGACTCAAATATTTGTCTACAGTTAGTTATTCATGCTAATTTCATTTTGTTGAAGTGGAAAATTTTACAAAATTAATTTTTTTTAATTTATCTGTGGCGTTTTATTTTTTTAATTTATTAATTCAACCATAGCGTGTTGAACCTACTGTGGATTAGCAGGACTACATTTTTTCGCAGATTCATAATTTTCATGAAGTGTTAGTGTTAGTGTAGACTATAACAGCGAGATATTACATTTTTCATTTTACACTTAAACGCGAAAACTCATAAAGCAATTTCGACTGGAATTTGAACCTGTGTATCACCGATACACAGCGTTCAACCCACTGAGGTACATATAAATCCTAATAATTTTAAGCTTTAAATTTTCCTTTGATAAATTTGTACAGTTTAACCATTTCTTCATGACCTCATATTAAAAAAGTATTCATTAAATAATAAGGCGGATCTGATTTATTTATTTCTTTTATTACTGAAAAGAAGGGTAGTATATCAAGGAAACCGTAACGGGATAGTATTAAACTTGCATGATGTTAGGATTATACGTAGATTTTTATCCCCAACCACACACTTCCTTACTCCATCCGACAAACTGGGACGCCGTTTATACTGTATATTGGACATAAAAAGTAATGGTCTCATACAATCTTAAATTGCAAAGACTTAACAAGATAATGTATTATGCGTAATAAAATATTATTATAAGAATTTAAACAGAAAGCGGGATTTTTAATACGAATATTTTGTTTTATTATTAATAGACCTACATTGCTGCTCAAAGGCCTTCTGTATGTACCTCTAAGAACTCGACCGCTCCCAGGTGCATCTAAAACTTTTAATTTTATTCCTTTTATTGCTTCTACTTTTACTATTATATCTTGACAAGGTCTTGTCAGAATACCTGCTCAGGCGTTTATCGTGGCGACTTCCGGTACGTGGCTGCCACTCGATAACTTTTCTTGACTAACGATTTTCAATTTAACGATTATGTGGCCCGCCCACTGCAACTTGCCATTTCTAAGAGTTGTTTTCTAGAACTCTAAGCAAAGCTCTATCCATAGCATACTAAGTTAATTTGAATCTTCTCTTAAGTCCAGTAAGTTTTTTAATTACGGTAAGTTTTCCATGCTGACATGCAAATGTTTGAGAA
Source organism: Synanthedon andrenaeformis (assembly GCA_936446665.2). Taxonomy (NCBI): domain Eukaryota; kingdom Metazoa; phylum Arthropoda; class Insecta; order Lepidoptera; family Sesiidae; genus Synanthedon; species Synanthedon andrenaeformis. The sequence continues at coordinate 7,911,656 of OW387777.2, read as the reverse complement.
GATGTAAAAATCATAGGTGTGTTTCTTATTGTATTATTATTTTTCAATAATTATACGACAGGTACTTAACGCATACTGAATTATTATATAGTCATCATAAACAGACATAACGTGGTTTAATAGGCAGTCCAATTTAAAGAACGGTTGTATGAATTTTAAAACATTCAAAAAGAATGTAATTAAGAAAGTATAGTGTAACAACGAATATTCAGTTGTTATGACTTTGCTATTACAAGTCATCACAATAGACTTACGTGAGACATGCAGACATCTTATCAGTTCAAAGTTTACTTAGAATAGACTGCATATCTGAAATGAACTGTAAAAAGCTCTCTTTTATCAACAATTTTGGTTATACCTATTCTTTCTTGAGTGAGCCTTAATCCATAGAAAGCTATGAAGTTAAATATAGGCATGGAGTAGCGAAATATATGGGAGAGGTTTAATGCCAGTCAACCTGCCAACTATTAATAACGCTTCCGTGTATGCCTATATTGTACACCCTCACCAATCTTGTCGACCTTTTCGTCCGACAGATAGCTACGTACTCTATTGATCTCCCCATACTGCCATGCCCCTAATGGACTGCCCACAAGGTTCTATTGTTTTTGACCTACAATCAAAAACATCCAGCCATTATTCTCGGTCAGTACCACATGTATCATTGTACATATAATAGAAATATTGTGCAAAACGATATTGGTCGTGCGTAGGTATATATTTTCGATATCAGCACACAAAATATATTTTTATGTATATTATATGATATTGCCTTTCTTTATTAGTAGGACGTGTAAGGAAATCATTTCGAGTAAGTGTTGCAAGGGTCTTCCATCCCTTGTTTAATGTTAGTCGTAATTGTTCTTTCAACTTGTTTTATCGGTCTGTTTACAAAGTCTATGTAACAGCCTCGTAGGCTTCCCCATCTCCGAACAACTTTTGTTATTATAAAAAGGTGAATCGATTATTGTTTGTGAAGGATTTATAATCTAGGTTAATTAGTTTGTTTAAATCTTGAATTTAGCGGATTGAAAAAAATTAAAGTCACTTTCACTGAACTAATGTTTATTTCAGTTAGAATTCTTAACTAAATGTCGTGATGTGAAAAAAGGAAGTAAGTAAGCTATAAGGTCCCAGCTACAATGTTATTATGAATTTAATATATATTATTATTTTAAAGAAATGGAATCAATACTTCAAAGCCAGACAACATTTCAGCAAAATGTCAGTTATTTGGAAATTATTAAAACGAAATAAATAAGCAAATTTAATATACTTATGTTAACCTCATCCACGGATTGTTTCATATTAAATTTGATATTGATTTTATAACAATAACTGTGACCGTGACTTCTTACGCGCTGTAGCTCGTTTTTTTTTTAAATCCCATAGGAAACTAACATTTTTCAGGATACTAAGTATCCTATATATTTATCCAGGTGTTAATATATGTGTGCAACATTTTACCCAAATTCGTTCAGCCGTTTTTGGGTGATTACAAACTTTTGCATTTATAATTTTATTATTAATAATAAATTCAGTTATAAAAGCATTTAACTTTTAACATATTGATTTTATAATATAAACATCAAAGACCTGACTTGGTTTTATATTCCTAAATTCTACCTATTTTGAATTCCCTTTCATCAGTAAACAGAGGCTTTTACCGTCAGGGATTACTTTAACTGAACGGAAGCAACGAGATTGAGCTTCTTACACGTTGAAACCAATATCCTTCCATCGGGTATTTTCATCGTATAGTATAGTCCGAGAAACCCGAGCCACGCCTTTTACTTGCCTTCTGACGACCGATCTCAGTGTAACCACATACGAGTCTATTACAGAGCGCTTCGTTGAGATCTACTTCTGCGTAACGATTTTTCTTTCTTTACCAATATGTAGGCACGTTGCAATCTAGGCCGCCGTTGTCTCATCACGTCCTTAGTTGAACATAGAAGCTGTCTCTAGGAAGCGTAGCGCATTGTTTCCTACTCAAGCCTCTTTTCATCTATCCACTATTCTGACACGAAGTGTTACTTTTAAAAGTACCCAGTTCGTTTGAGTTTTCATTTTTAATTTAATATACAAACGACACACTAGTTTCAAATTAAACTGAAAAGTAGTAAGTATAGAGTTCTCAAGAGTTTTACAGAATTTCATTCTGTGTTTATCCGCACAGCTCCAGTATAATACACTTAATATTATATTCTTCTTGTTCTTCCTTCGTTACCTTTGCCTTGGCGTTGCTTATACCATTTACTTGTTTTTGTCTACTTAATAACATACTCGGTATTTTTAATTCTGAATTTCATACAGAATTGAGAATTAAAATTCATATAAGTATGCATTTGATTAATAAACATCTGAATGACAGTTTTGGGAAAACATCTTACAATTTTATATTATATTATAAATTATACGATTTTATGTTACCTCTTAAATATTTCACTTTCAAAGCACTTAAATAAAAGTATTTGAGACTTGTACACAAAATAAATTGGTCTAGTTCCGTAATGGTAATGAAAGTGTTTGCTTGAAAATCGTGTTGAAGCAGCCAGTGCGTACTTATTACGGACGAAGTAAGTTCAATCTCTTTTATCGCGGTATTACAGCGGAGAGAATTGAACGCCGCCGCCTCGTATCCCATCAACAGTTCTTGGTGCGAGCGCCCACTGTGCCGTTAAATTATGTTAAACTTACTCGGCTTTTTATCCGTTATCATCTAACGTATAAAACTCGAGTTCATTGTCGTGCAAAAAACTGTTTGGCAGCGTTAAAGTCACCATCTTCAAAAGTATAATTTATTGTATTTATTATAAATAAACCGATTATTATAATTTAACCAACAAATTTTATATGTTATGTAAATAGCCTTTTATTATTGAAATTTACATTAAAATCTTCCGATGTATAATGTATATATATTATTGGTATAATATTTTCTGTTTGGGATTTATGAAAGTCTATTACGTCTTGATAGAAAATGTTGCATCGATTTTACGCATTATTTTTTATTATTATAAGAGACAGCAGCCCGGCACATATCCTGATCATAGTAGATACAACTACACTTACCTACACTTATTTAAATTCACTGCGCTTTTTATCCTGATAGGATTAAGGGTACGGTTCAAGAATAGAGATAAATAGGGGTAAAGTATGGTCTCTGGCATTCTTTACTCGTTGCTTTGTTGTATTAACTATTGCGTTGTTTTGCGTCCACATTGCTACCAGGGCATGTGGGCATGAGAGAGCATAAACTTTTGAAATAACATGTAAATGATTACTTTCATGTTTACAATTTATATTTTAAATTAAATTATCAAATTCTGTATGTTTAAATGAAACATGCACATCAAGAATCGAGATAAATTCAAGAATGATAGCAAATCAACCATTCTCAACAATAACAACAAAAACTGTTCTCTTGAAATTACTAGCTATCGTGAAAAGTCGATATCGATACGAGGCAGCACATTAAGCAATGTATTATAGGTGTGGCACATTCATGTGTCTAGGGCAATTCTTATTCGAGCCCCAATTTCTTATTCGGATGAATCACATAGTAGTTTTGTGATAGATTGCCAGGAACAGTCAGTGAAGTGTTGTATAAGTTGATTGAAACATTATACCTATATTTACGAGAAACAATTTCATACCAATTATAATGTCATACCAATTATAATGTCCTGCTTGATTGGAAGCGTTGGTTCCCAAAGTGGTCCGGGTGGACCCCCAGGAACTCAGCCGCAACGCAAATTTCCATAGTTAGATCTAATCTTCACATTTTTTGTCGAGTTTTGGGAATATGGTAGAAATGTAGCTGCAGGGGTCCACCGGAACCAACTAAATTTTGAAAGTGGTTTATGAGAAAAAAAAGTTTGGGAACCTCTGATTGGAAGGTAAAATTTCGTTTCGACCACTTGAGTACCAAAACGTACTCAAGTGAAAATGCTACTCAATAATACGAGCGTATATTTCTGGTTCAGTAGAGCGTATTAGCTTATAATATCATTTTATGTTGATCGTGTGTATAGAGACCAAATATGGAGGCGAAAACATATAGCATCATAGTGTAGGAAATAATAGAATAATGGAAATATTCAAAATACAGGTTGTCGATTATGCGTTGCGTCGGGCGGCACCGTAATTACTGAGCTAAAACGAGGAAATAAATTGAAAAACCGTCTCTTGGTGAAAATGCGAGGCGGAAAATATCTCTCTACGGTACTTGCGCCTCTACTGACAACGGTAATGTATTTGTTTTCGTCCAAATGCCCATTGTACAGTGAATTGTTCCATTCTTTAATTATAATGGAATGTATCATTTCCTTATTAAAAATAATTAAATTGGATCCTTTGTTGAAGATAATTATTTGACCTACTTTATTTGACTATCACTGAATACTTGAATCTTATTTATAGATTACTGAATCCATGTACGAACAACATGTTAAGACGACTTCAAATGTCACAAAAAGAAATTATAATAGATGTGAGCGAGCGCATGCTAGTGGGCATATTTTAACAAAGTTGTAATATTTCAAAAAAAAAAATTAAAATTAATAATAATGTGATAAAGAGTATAAAGATTAATGTTAACATTGTTACAAAGGCTTAAAAACTAAATATGTAATCAGAGCGCAGATTAAAAATTCTCTATTTTACATGTTTCACTGTGCTATTCTACTAATATTATAAATGCGAAAATTAGTGACGACGTATGGATGTTTGTTACTCTTTCACGCCAAAACTGTAAAACAGATTTGGATGAAAATTGGCACACAGATAGTTTATTAGCTAGACTAACACCAGGCCTGTGTCACTCCGCGTGTAGTTATTAAAAACATACCTACAGGCGGCGGCCATTGCGCAAGGGCCAATCTAGTAGGCTGCCGCAAGCGAAAGAAGACACACGCGCGCGCTATTTGTTCTATTACTGCGCAAGTACCTTGTTCGTGTTTTCCAACTGAATATCTCTTGAAATTGTTTACCAGACTGCGTATATATGCGACATTGAAATTTAATAACCGTCATTTTAAAAACTCAAAGAAAGAAATTAGGAAATATGTAAAAGTTAGGCATCTATGATAAAGATCTATTATCGATACACATATCTTTTAATTCCTATTCCGCCCTACCCCTACCCTACCCCTACACTACCCCTACCCTACCCCTACACTACCCCTACCCTAACCTACCCCCACCCTACCCCTAACCTACCCTACTCCTACCCGAAGTTTGATCAAAATCGGTTAAGAAACAACCATATTAGAATTTCCTGCCTACCCCCTAAGTGAGGTGCCGTGATTTTATGCCTGTTATTCTGGGTCTTCAGCTACCTACATACCAAATTTCATCGTAATCGGTTCAGTAGTATTTGTGTGAAAGAGTAACAAACATCCATCCATACATACATACATACATCCATACATACATACATCCATACACACTCACAAACTTTCGCCTTTCTAATATTAGTAGGATTATTTCAAAAGAGATCAGTTAAGTAATAAATTAATTTATTAGTGAGGTAATAATGATACAATTATTATGATTCGTCCGAAACAAAAACAATTCCAGATATTTTTACACATACATAACATCTATTATTCTTTTGTCTATTTAAGTATAATGAACAAAATTTGTTTTATTTTATTACTTCATTAAATTAAATCTTTGGCAATAATCGTATAGCATATACAATTATGCAGCTAGCTCTTAGACTACATGAACGTACTCGGCGCTGCCTGCTGCGCGTTGCCCGCCACAAGTAGGAGTAAACGCTCGTGCTGTGCGCTAGATGGCGTAAGTAGTTTCTCGAAGTAAGCAACCCTAGTCCGCGGCTCTTTCAATACGTATAACTTATTATGAACCGTAGTCCATTGAATTAAGGCCCATATTCCCTCAAAATAAATTGGTAGGCATGTAAATAAACACGTGCTCGACTGGAACGCGAGCTAAATTAAATCATATTGTTTATCAGATTGAGTCCATATTTCTTTGAAAACTATTGCGAAATAAAGCTTCTGTAACGCCAGTTACTAGTTATTATTCTGTGCTAACACATAGGATAGTTTTTATCCTGGAAAAAATTTAGATTCCTGAGGTGTCTAAAAATATAAGAAAATAGGGCGCCACAGTCGCCGTGGCGGCGCCACCGTCGTCACACCGATAAATATGTAAGATATATGTCGCGGGCGCCAGGTAGTAGACTCATATAAGGCGCAATGCAGAAATAAGTTTGTATAGTAAAATGAAGGAATAGATAAAGGCGACAGCCTGTAGTCTCATCCGCGGCACGCATTCAACTAATATGCACAATTCATCTTCGTACTTAATTAGATCACGCAACTTACATACTTTGCGCAGTTTTATGATACGCTTCATTTTATTCAGTTTTCCATTGCCAAGTTATCTTTATCTTTGTAGCTGTATATTTATTACAATTACAATGTATTTAATCTATAATTATAAAATATTTTATCCTGACTGACTATCAACGCACAGCCAAAACTGCTGAGTATATAAGGCTGTAATTTGGAACATAGGTTTATTTTATAACGTAAGCATCCGCTAAGAAAGGAAATTTTGAAAATTTTCATCTCCGTACGAAGCCGGGAGCGGTCAATATAACATTTTTTTGACGATGTAGGTAACAAAAGGAAAGGTTTTTTAATCCACACTTCATCTAAACGTGACATAAATTCAATAGACATTTCTTTTGTCCATAGAAAAACTATATTCACTGCTGAGCAAAGGTTATCTGGGATTCCACTCGCGGACTGGGTCTGAATGGACTGGCTCCCGCACAACAATTGAGTGTGATAAAGGCGAATCAGTATGCTCTTTAGCCTCTAAGGCTGTAATTATTGGGGATTATATTCATATTATTAAAGGGTATTTCAGATTAAAATCAAAGTCGGCTTAACGAGTTTCAGAGAATGAAGTTTGATTAGGTATCAAGCTTGAAACTTTTAACGCAATTTTTGATATTTATTTTTACCATAAGTACTTTTAAAATTATTGAGTAAGTAGCGACACACTCCCGCTTCGCACGGATGTAATTTTACTCTGCAAATTATATACACAAATCTTCGTCCTCATCGCTCTTTTTATTAGTGAAAACGGTAAAAAACCGTTTAACAGTTTATAAACTGTTCAACGGTTTTTTTATAGACAGACGTAAACGACTTTGTTTTATGCAGAGAAACAGACAGACAGACAGCGACTTGGTTTTATAAATAAATACTAAGAAAATATGTATTGGTTAGATAAATTATTAAGCTAATCAACATCAAATACAGAAAGTTTGTACGCCCGTGAAAACAGTTATTAATATTATAATTACAACAAAGTGTAATTAAAATCCACGATATCGCAGGTAAACAAGCATTCAAAGGATAATTTTGTTAAATAATAGATTGATTCAAGAGTTGATGTTATTTCGCAGAAATCCGTTTAACACCACGCAACTGATAAGGCTTGAAATACACAGAGAAATAAATATATTTTGTATAAACGCGCACTTAAACCCCGGTTAGACATAATTATATTGATAGAACAGCTAAAGAAGACAGTTGTAAGAAACTACGTTTGAAGCTAAAGTAGATGGATTTTTGTTATTAGTTTTGAAAGAAAAATAACCATAAATTCATGAGAAGCTGTAAGTCGCATAAAAATACATTAAATTATTTTATATGTCTCAATTTTCGTTATTTCGTTATTTATACTAATATTTGCTGACCCGGCGAACTACGTATCGCATCAAAATAAAAACCCGTTCCATAGAAAATGAATGTGAATATTTCAGATGTTTTAATAGTTATTCTGCTATTCAGGGCTTAGACAAATTCACCAAATCAAAGACAATAAAGGTCGATCCACCCGTTCTCGAAATGTATATATTATTATGTTACATTAAACTGACTCAAAAAGTTTAGTTCGTTTCAATCTTCTCACTAAATCTGTGTTGTCGACCTGCTGAATCACTTCGACATTCACATAAAGAAAAGTCTGTGGTAGTGAGCTTTGGCAAAACTATTTTTAAACAGTTTAATTTTACCTACTTTGAATTTTTATTGAATTTTAATAATGGTGAGAATTAATTACTGAATTTTGAAGGTACACTAAGAGCCGCTTAAGTATTTAGTACATTGCAACTTACTTATCGTGACTTAACTTTTTTCGTGAATGAATTCCGTTGTACGTTTCTTATTTAACGTAAAACCGAACGGGATGGCGCGCAGGGTGCCTGAGCCCACCACGATAAATTATCCATTGTTGGCCTTCGTATTCAACGAGAGCGTTTTTGTTCAATTCTTCGTCTTCTAGTCGATGGCAAATTTATTACGTCCTCTGCCGAATTCAAATATGGCCGATTATATCAGAGAAGTTAAATGTCCTCTGCGAAGTCAGGTAAAAATGGTAATTCTCACATTTTATCCTACGACTTAAAGATAATAGTCTTTAAGAGTCTTTGAATAACCTTTTTAATATTAATATGCATAATTTATTAAATAGGTTTAAACTCAAAACGAATATTAAATGTAAGTAATGTAAGTAACCTATTCATTAAGAATTAAATGTTGGAAAAGGGAAATTTTCGATAAAGGGTACACGAGAAAAGTAATTATTTAAAGACATTTTGAGGACAACTGTTGACTCGACGATCTATTAATTTACCGAGGTAATAAATGTCTTCGTTTCTTTTGTCACAGTAAATATTTATTTGGTCTATTTTTAAAATGTTTAGTGTCTAATAAAAGAGATTTTTATTTCCCCTCTTCCCGTCTTGTTTACGTAATTATGTAAATAGATTTTGTTCAAGTTGTTCATGCTAAGAGAATGGTATGGTAATAAGTAATAACTAACTAGACGTGACAAGATTCGCAAACTTGTGGCAACTTTTAGGCCTTACTCAAACACACCTAATATTATTATAGTTCTTAGAGAGTAGTTTGTCAGCAAGCATTTGAGGAAACTTTTAATTAGGCCAACTAACGAAACAAGGCGGAAACGTTTGCGTAAGTATGTATATATATATATACTCAACCACGGTTTCGTAATATCTGTGGTCAGACAGAGTCAAAGGCTTCAAAACTTATCAAAACATGGGCGAACGGCGTGCGGCGCTAATGGGACACTATTGGTATTGATAACTGAACTGAACAGATGACACACAATACAATTACACTGATATTTGGCTAAAAATATCAGCAAAACGCTTCTATGGTGTTCTGGTAGTTTTCTGCGGTAGTGGCGTAGCCATCCGAGATACAATCAAGCCTTTAAAGTTTGTAACAAAAAAATATAGCCAAGACTAAACACACCAATTCTATGGCCCCCAATTCAAGCACTAGTAAGCTCGTGTTATGGGATTATCACACAACGGATAGTGGGCGATAAACTGCACACTCAAACCAGAGCCAACCCTGAAAAGTTTATTTGCAAACTCGGCCCAGCCCGCAATCGAACCCGCGATCTCTGAGTCAAAGCACTGAAACAAGCACCTTAACTACTCAACCAATGAACTTGTTAATGGGTCCGAATATTGGATATTGCAGGATTCGTGAGAAGTTGTTTTCTGAATTTCATTTTCAGATTACATTGTTCGATAAGTGCTCCATGAAAAAAAAAATCAAAGGGTTTTTGTTACATTTGAAAATGGGTATCAGCGCAGGTTGAATAAAGTTGTGGGAGCTTCGGTAATCTGTTGGGCGCTCGGTCCCAACAACACGCGACCGCCGCCGTCAGCCGCTTGACCTCACACATTTCTTCCATTCGCCACCGTCTTTCGACTCGTTACTTTTGTGTCGGGAACCCATCTATCATTTTCCTCGCGAACCGATGACCTTTCACTTGACGCGAGAAAGATTTCCGCACTACCAACCCTAATATTTATTTATTACGGCCCCGTTAGATAGATAGCTACTAAAATAATGCATAATGTTTGTTAATTGACATGAGTGGGTTTCGGGATTTGCGTCATTACTCTGACGTACAAACGTGACGGGCACGAAATGTCATTGACCAATGTGGACAAGAGACTGTTCATCACGCGCACGCTTGTTTGATGAGGTGTTGTTGACATTTATTGTATTCTTGATCAATTAACATGATAATTAATGTTCATTACATTATTATTTATCACAATGAAATGTGAGGATGTTACTACACCAATATTAACCGGGGTATTGTTACTGGCTAGTATAATAACATTAATAATGAAAAATCGTATAATCTATAGATATAACCCATAAAAGTAATTTGTGGAATCGAATCAGAAAATTAGGAGGTAAAACCCAGCAGATATATCAATCAGTAGATATAATATATTATAAACTATAAAAAAATATCTTTTTATACATATTCTTTTGTAATAGAGTTGAACAAAGGAATATTATAGAGTATAACATCTGAACAACTTGACCAATGTTTAATAAGAATAATTTGCTAATCTGGAATTGACTAATTAATTAATGTTACAATTAACGCCATGTTTTTTCTAAATATTTAAATACTATGATCATATATGACTTTTTCTATATGGTCCGTTACCATCAGGTTTTTTTATATATTTATATAATACTAGCGACCCAAAAATACTTTCTTCACGGTTACTTGTGTTAAACCTATGTTCCAAATTTCAGCTTTCTAGACTTAGTAGTTTTTGTTGTGCGTTCAATAGCCAGTCAGGACAAACGCATTTATAAGTTTAGATTACATATAAACATACACATTAAATAGAATAAATCAATATTCAATAAAAGGTTTCATAAAATACATTCAATTTTTAAAATGCCTCGCCCTCTACAAACTTCCTTCTATTGCACAATAGCTCGTTTGTATTCTTCAATATATTGTAGTTTAGTAATAAGATGAAACGATACTCTGAACATATGAGAATCAATCCCAAATTCAAGTTTCTATCGCAAGTTAGGTTTGATATTAGAATTTACAGCCTTTGTTATAAGATGTAAACTTTCAATAATCTATTACAGATAACCGCTCCCATTGTCTGAGTTGCAAAGTTCTAATACTGAAATGAAACTTCGTTTCGCAATTTATCTCCTGATTAATGTGTTACACTATACTCTCATTGCGATAAACGCTTATACACAGCCACGCTTCCATCCTTCGTTAAAAGAAACATTTCGTTTTCTTGTGTGTATAATTTAATTGCTTTCCGAGGCGGTAATGTCTTCCCTTGAAAATAATTCTATTTACCATTTGTTGGTCGACAAGTAAAATTTGTTTCTTTTTCTTTATAAATATACAATCTGACAGAAAATAAGTTTAAGCTTTCGTGGGTCCCATATTACATTAGAATTACATAGTAATTTCTTTTATAGAAGCCGAAAAATAGTAGTTATGTAAAGAATTACGGCTCTTGTTAACGACAACGGGTAACCGTCCGCTTTTCATAATAGGCGACGGACCGAACGTAGTAGGTTAGTATGGGTGTTTGTTAACGCGACGAGTATTTACCCGTTGCCACAGTAACAACGGATGCGTCTAAACTATAGAATACTGCGCGTCGGCCCGTCGTCGCCCGTTATGAAAATCGGACCGTCCCGTCGTCGTTAACAAGAGCCCTAACGGGAAAATACTTCCTATATAGTATATGAAATTCAAACCAAAATAACTAGTGATAAGGATGTTTGTTCCTCAATAACGCAAAAACCTGGAATATTATCCTGGAAAATTGTTAGGTTCCTGTGGGAAGTCGCGGGCACACATAGAATGTTTATGTATGTTGCTTTTGATTATACGAAAGAGAAAACACTTCATTTCTTACGCAATACACATATTAGCTATGTTAGAAATAGATGTATAGGTACTAATATTGATTTGGTGCTAATAAAGGCTAAAGATTTTTGTAAAAATATTAATTAATTTAGTGAATTGAATATTAAGATAAGCAAAAGCATAAGATTATTTTTACCATTTAAATAACGAGTTATAAAATACTAATTCAAATAGTTGCACATCATAATAATAATTGTTTTATTAATTATTCTTCGTCACATTTATGAAAAAATAGTTTAAAGAAATTTATAAATCATTCCTTAAATGTATAATACCTATATATTAACTATAGCTATAGGCGTTTACTGTAGAGATGAGTAAGGGATTATCAACGTCCGTCCACTGGCGTCGACAGCTACTGATAAAGTCGCCGCAGTATTTACTGCGCCTCTAAACAGACATATCACATTATAGGACAGTAAGAACATACAATTACTATCATGTCTTTCGATGATTTTGGAAACATTAATTAATGATGTTTACTGTATTACGGATGCGGCACTCACAATACAAAAAAGTACCTAACAGTGAAATCTTTCTGCATATTTGAAAGTACAGTCGTTACTCGTTTTTTTTTACAAAAATATACTATTAATTTTGTAGATAATACATGTCAAATGCGTCAGACGTATATCTCGAACGTCTAACGATTTTAAAGTTAATTTTTGAAGTGAATACTTCTTTAGGCGCGTTGGGCATTTTTGAGATGGGGTAAAAATCATTGAACTCGCGAAAGTGTCATGTTACTTACATAATGTAAGCGTTGATGTAGCTGATATTAATTTTAAAAAAGAACAATACGCAGACAACTGCATATGAAAGTAAACTTATTAGATATGATAACAAGGATCAATATGGTATACACCTCTGACCAATAATCATCTAGTTTTATATCATCTCCAAACCTTTAATGGTGTGTTAAAGTTCATGTTAAATAATTATGTTCTGTTTCTTGTCATTGTGTGTCAGTGTCATATATTTTCTCTTGTATTTTTGCAATCAATAATTTTGTGAAGCACTTCTGACGTTTAGTCCAACGACTGACATGTTTTTTTTATCTATACTAATATTATAGACATGATTTGTATTTTTGTATGTCTGTAATGAATAAACTCAAAAACTATCGGGCCGATTTTAAAAATTCTTTCACTTATAGAAAGTTATATTATCAGCAAGTAACATAAAGTTAAGAAATTTAACACTCCATATATCCGTTTTCATTGAATTCTTGTACTAAACTCACAACTATTGATTTTTGTTTAAGAGAAAAGACGATTTATTACACACTTCTTAGATTCAATCAATGAATCACAGAATCTTCGGTCAATTATAGGGAATACAATAGATTGAATCCCAAAGGTCGTTAGTTATTTGATTGTGAAATAGTTAATAATAATAAATGTAACTTCCAAGTGAATTGGAACAATTTATATACATAAAATAAAATCGTAAATGAGCTGTGTCTTTACATTAACAAAAAATAAAAAATACATGTTTTACTTAATGTTACCGACGACAAAAATTTGAATTCAGTTTTTAATGATGTATTACAACAAGCTTCCCGTAACAAATAATGTTTGTTTCATTTCAATCGGTTTATAAACATAAGTTATACCGAATACCGAAATACCAAGCGTACAAAAACCGTGCGTGCGAAGTTAGTACAACACAGCCAGTTAATTCATATAATTCCATAATAATTCTTTCTCCGTTACTTCGGTGTGCATTTTTTATTTTCACTAAGTGCATAAGAATGTTTATTTTCGTAGAAGTTTCTTAAACATTTTATGGGCGCGATTTAATTTAATAAATTTCGGACGGACTTTAATATCATTTGGCAACAAGTCCAACACAGTTTAGCACTTGGTAATATAATTTAATCGCCAAGTTCTCTACTCGTGTTATGGGTTAAAACTTAGTAGAGTAATATATAATGTATATTTGAGTTTATTTAATTGTTATTATTTGAGTTTATTTATTTGAGTAGTTTTTATTATTCAATTACTTTGATTTATTAATTATTTAAGCGACTTCATATACACCATGGAAGAATTTTAACACTAAAATTTTAACACGTAAATAAAGAACTTCAATCAGTATTTTTTATGTGTAATAATTCAAAGAATTCAAACAATAATAATGCTATTGGGAGTTTTAGCGTTTACATTATATTATAATTATGATAACAACAGATTTTCAGTCAACTAACAAATACATTCTATTATGATATAAATTATTGGGCAATAAGTTATTTTATATAATTACTAGCTGTTGCACGCGACTTCGTTTGGGTAACTTTATAAAATATAGCCTAGATGTTACTAGTTGATAATGTAGCTTTATATATTTTTGAAAGATGAAAGAAATTTTAAAATCGGTCCAGTAATTTTTGAGTTTATTCATTACAAACGAAAATACAAATTTACTTTCTTCTTTATAATGTTAGTATAGATTTAATTAACCACATATTCGAGAAAACTTTGAATGTTTGAACACATATGAAAAAATAATTCTAATTATGATTCTTACAAGAAATGCCCAAGCGGAACTTTTACAATCTTGGTATATAACTATCATTAGCGATTATTGAATGTATTCTTTCTTTTTTCTTTCTTTCTTATTTGTTGCTTGTTGCCCAATTTAGGAAACAGCACTTTCATGGAATCAATTTGTTTCCCCGATATCGTTTCTGAGATTTTCCTTCCAATCGTTTGTGTAGTAATTATTATTATTAACTTGCAAGCGCTCTGGTCTCAGTGCTCTGGCCATATTACCACTATCGTTACCAGGCACAATCAAATTGTAGCAATCACTGTAAATCGCGTTAAGATTCTATTCTCGGGATTTCTCTCGGTAATTTTATTATTATTGTTGGTTTCGATGAAATATAATATAATTAGGCGTGTAATCGAATCTTCTATTGACAAAAAATCAAGTGTTCTTATATCTTTCGCTACGTACGTCGCTACACACTTCATTTGTCGTCAATTACTTCGGTTGAAAATAATAAAATAAAAATTTGTAAAAGAATAATTATTTAGTCTGTTGTCCAATATCATTTATATAAGTTAAATGACAATTTAAAATTTTCCTATTGATAATAATAAAGCTCGTCAATAGATACTAAAATAAGATTACCTACTTGTATAGTATTTAAGTCTTAGCTGTGATCGTATCTTGATGGTATGTAATGTAAGTACAAAACTTATTTATTTAGTCAACATAAAACATGCCCCACACTTACATAACGAAATACAATGTCGAACACGGGAAAAATACGATAATGTCAATTTCATCCCCAAAGCAATAACAATAATTGGAACTCAGTTACAAACTGTGAGAATCGGGTCAATAAATGTCATTTCTTCTAGCCGTTTTGGGGTAGGTAAAGCGCGCTGGGACTCTCTCCACTGTAATTAATCTGGCTCCATTGGGGGCTCGAGGTTTTCTGAGGCTTTAGCATTTAACAGCTGGGGTAACGAACGAGGCATTCGGACCGTGATTGGTGTTTTTAATATGCATAGGCGCGTGATAGCGACAGTCGTGCAATAACACTTCCGAGTCGACAACCGTTCTCAACCCTCTACTGCATCGTAAATTTAAACAGCCCTAAAACTTAGCTCAGTGTATTAGTTCCAACGAGCACCCCATTAGTTTTGTACCCGCATGCTCTGTAATTAATATTAAGTGTACTAATACAAGTACAGGTAGCGGTAAAAGCGCGTCATTTAAAATTTCAAGAGTTTAAACAACAAAGTTACAGAAAGCTCAAGTTTGTGAAGTTGATAAATAATGACGTTGAAAATTTTTCATTTCATTTCTACTGCACTGTAAACGTAGTCAGTATTTTAGACGTTAATGTGACGAATGTTTCTTTTTTTTAATGTTAAGGTTGGCAGACAGAGGGACGGTCCACTTGATGGTAGGTGGCTATTGTCGCCTATAACACAAGCAAAGTGACTGAAGCTGCAATTGCGCTGCCGACTACGAGGATTAAGGGGACTTGGAAGGGATAGGAAAGTGGGCTCTGGCAACCCTTACTCACTCACCGAAACACAACAGCACACGTGCTGTTATTTCACGGTGGTCTTCTGTAAGGGGGTGGATTCTTGCGTCAGACTGGCTTTCTAAATGACTGCGAAACGCAGTATGCTCTACACTACTTTCCAGACCAGAGCCAACTTTGAAAATATCATTTCCAAAGTTGACCCTGCCGGGATCCGAACCCGGGGACCCTGGAATAGAGCGTTAAGGCAAGCGTTAACCCCCTAGCCACTGATACAAGGGGTCGTTTAGTAAAGTCCTAAGAAATAATGTTCCTACCTGATCGAATTTTGTTCTAAACTCCATAAACGGTTTGTGTTAATAACAGGAGTTGTTATTTTATTGGCCTAGTGTGTGCCTTCGAGAGATATTGTAGCGGCTTATTCGTCTCTCTTCGCCCCTTAAAAGGTATTCCTCTGCTTTTCTACACAAATAAAACTTAGATAAATGTTGTCACGTACAAAAACACGATTTCGTTGAGCGTTAGAGGTTTGCAGAGTTTGTTCGCTGACACAACGATCGGTTAAAAAAATAATTGCTCTGAACAGGATTGGAGGTAATTGTGACTTACTTTGCTACCATGGTCGATACACCTGTAGGCATAAAGTTGAGTCACTAAGAAAGAGGGATAAACGAGGAAGGCTTTTATATATAAAAAGAAATTGCATCTAGGAGCTAGTCAATAGTATTATTATAATTATATCCTTACTTTAAATAACCTTTAACTTGATTTCAAGAGTATATTTATTTAAGCAATATAAATTTATAAAGATTTTCGAACATAATACTTGCACCGGTGAGGTAGGTAACAAAAGAAATGATTTTGAAACAAAAAATATTAATATTAGTAGACAAAGGTTGTATATATTGAAAATTCAATATACACAATCAATATAACATTACAATATATATTTTCAATATATATTGTAATGTTATATTGAAAATATTACCAATAATATTTGTTTGTTCCCAACGCGACATCCTCGCTTGAAGTTAATGAAGGTAAAATTCGTAGGTACCTACAAACTCATATTACATGGTAATAAAATATTCGACAATATATGATTTTCCACTACACAGTTTGGACTGTAAATAAAATCTATTTGTAATTGATTTTCAGTTCAGTCTGAATATGAAATTTTTAAAATGCTATAGACCATAGAGCAATATTGAATAGAAAGAGTAAAAATTTTGCCAGCGCAAATACAGAGGAGTATTTCATCAAGTGAATCTAGTTAAGAATGTTATTTAATAGTTAGACTTGTTTTTAATTATTATTTTCTACCTACTGCATACGCACCTTACTTTTTTCAGTATAATATTCTAATAGTGAACGTATCTAGAACTGTCCATTTGTAATAAAATAAAATAAATTTATAAAAAACAATAACAGCATTTTGAAATTGAAACTCTCTGATAAAAGGTTACGTACTTTCAAATTTGCGTGACACTTGTTGTTTCATTGTGTTTTCTTGTTTCATTTTATTAGATTAAAAAAAAAGTGTCAACATTACAATGGATTTAACTCAATAATTGTTTTTTAACATTTTTGTCGAAGGCTCCTGGTCACGCAAATATGTTGAATAAAAAGTGGACTGTATTCTTTATATGGTGCGTGCAATCAAGTGGCAAGGAAGAGATTTTGGACCGGGACATGCAACACCTACCTCGTATGCCGTCGGTAGCTTACGCGTTCCTCCAGCGCCGATGGAGACGGGCGGGCCCGCCACACAACTCGTTCTGGTATCGGAACTGTCTTCCTTCACCTAAACTGCACTCGCGGGGCATGACCAATTGTTAATTATAAAAGCACAATGCTTCAGCGATGCGATATGTGAATTTAATCGGATTTATTGGTATTATAAATCCGCGCGGCGCGGTACACGTAAATTTCTTTCTTTTCAACTGCGGGGTTCACACCGAGCGTTGCGTTGCGTTTCGAAGTCACCAGAGGGCGTGACTCGGCGTGTGCGGTGTTTGCATGTTTGGTGGCGTGGATTTGAGGAATTGGGAACGCACCATAGTAAGTTAGTTATTTTGGCGCCACCAGCTCCAAATAGGCATGTATTTATGAAGCTCTTTCTCGTTGCTCTGTATATTCTTGTTCAGTGAATTTAGACAAGGACGTATTTTTGTCCCTGGCTATTTAGGCCCTGAGATCTAAACTACTCTATACGACAGATTTGTATGAAAACACTTACTTGTACGGAGTGTTAGAAAAAGATAACAGAAAGTGTACAAGGATAACGTGTTTCCCTTATTCTGCCAAGATATCATATGTGTATTGTGAAGACTAAAGACCCAATTAATCGGTCATGCAACCCAGACAATACACCTAGCGACTTATTAAAAAAAATGTAATTTTAGTGTTATAAATATGCATGTTTAGTTAGTTAGAATTATTAAATATTAGGGGTTAAAGTATGAAATTGCCGATTTGTACTGAAAAATAAAAATTCGTTTTTTTTTTTTAATTTAACATATTTATTTAATCAAAATAATTACCATTATTATCTATACATTGCTGCCATCTAATAGGAAGCTCATTTATGCCTTTGCGATAGAACTCTGGTGATCTAGATTCGACAAACTGTGTGAAAGCATTTTGCACTGCCTCCTGAGAAGAAAACTTTTTATCACGCAGAAAATTGTCCAAATCACGAAAAAAATGGTAGTCCGTTGGAGCAAGGTCTGGCGAATACGGAGGGTAGACGAATGGTTTCTAATTGCAGTTCCTGTAGAGTTAAAACGGTTTCTCGTGCTGTATGAGGTCTCGCGTTATCATGGAGCAATAATCCATGATCGATTCATAAGTCGGGGCTGTTTCACTGCTAGTTTCGCTATCATTGTTCGGAGTTCGGCGCAGTAGACATCTGCCGTTATTGCTTGACCAGATCGGAGAAAGCTATAGTGAATAACACCACGCTGAGACCACCAAACAGTTACCATTACCTTTTTATTGGTAAGCTTTGCTTTAGGACACTGTTGCGGCGTTTGACCTGGGGTCAGCCATTGCATTTTCCGCTTACGATTATCGTAAAGAATCCATTTTTCATCACATGTCACAATTCGATCCAATATTCCTTCATTTCTGTATCGATTCAACAAGGCAACGCAAGTTTCAACACGCGTTTCTTTCTGCAGATCAGTCAAATCGTGAGGCACCCATTTTTCATATTTTTTTATTTTATTGATTTGAGGCAAATGAGTCAATATTGTTGGTAAGGTAACGTTAAACCATGCCGCTAATTCCTGAGTAGTTTGGCTCGGATCGGCTTCCACCATCTCTTTCAAATCATTGTTATTCACCTGTGTGGGCGGTCTTCCACGTGGTTCGTTCTTCAAATCGAAGTTTCCATCACGAAAGCGTTTAAACCAAAATCGCACAGTGCGTTCATTAGCAGTCCCCTCTCCAAACGCAACATTAATATTGCGAGCTGTTTCTGCCGCGTTAGTTCCGCGTCGGAACTCGTATTCAAAAATCACACGAATTTTCGAAGTATCCATCTTTATTGTCTAAGCTGAATAAAAAAAACAACTGAAAGTTGATAATCGAATGTTGCACATTTTTAAAAAGAAGAACTACATAGGTACCGTATGAAAAAAGTTTCACTCAAAAATCTCAAACCATGAAGGTTCTATGTCAATTCGAAATACCTATTACAATAAAACGGCAATTTCATACTTTAACCCCTATTATTATATAGATACATAATAGGTACATAACAAGGACTATAATAAGACATATATACATAAAGACTATAACAGTCAAGACATATCAGGAAGGCTGATATATGAAGGAAGACATAAAAATACGCACGCACGCACACACACAGACATTTAGTATTCATGGTGAATATAAAAAAAAATGAGAATTAATATTTGTTGTAGTCTGCATCCGTGTCTCGAAATTCGTTTTATTTTTTACAATATATTTGCAAAACGTTGGTGAAAATGTTATCTAAAAATGTGTCCACATTGCAAGTTTATTCGCGTTCGCAAATATTGTGGCACCTACCGCAGTACTAGATACCGCTTCCTGTTTAGACAATGTGAATGCCGCTTCGTGCTTTTACCGTGGAGCCATGTTTAAACTGTCCTATCCTCGTGTGTATTAAACCGGTGACCTCAGCATCGGGCTTACTTTATCTTTACAGTACAGTCACGAAACGTCAGCGGATAGAGGACTAACTTGACAACAAAAAATGACTTCAGGAGTTGTAAAGGGCTTCTCCCTTCCCCATAATCGGTTCGGACCTTTAATTCCTTGCTATTTAAATCTACGCGATGACACCCCTTTTAAACACTTTCAAAGACCTGATTTATTTGATCTCCACGAGCGTCGTATTATGCGCGCACACTAATCCGGCCGTGAATTATTCTGGAAGTTTGTTGTAGCCGTGGCTTAAGTAATCCCCTTAGACTTCCGAGATGTCCCGTTGTACAACGCGGGATTAAATAAAATCAATATTCTAGTCATTTATACACTGTTTTTAGTTATCTTAGTTACATGAAATAAAAAAATGATAAATGTATAAATGAAAATACAAAATAAGAATATATTTCCCCGCGATTTTGCTCGTGTTTAAATTGGATTCCGCCTTGTATACCCTTCCATATGGGATAAATGGGAGAAATCTAATGCAAAAAAGATTATTATTATGAGAATCCCAGTTCTTTAGGTTTATACAGAAATACATTTATACATTTACTAGCTGTTGCACGCGACTTCGTTCGCGTAACTTTACAAAATAACCTATGTTACTCGCTGATAATGTAGCTTTCTATAGGTGAGAGAATTTTTAAAATCGGTCTATTAATTTTTGTTTTTTTTTTCACTACAAACAAAAATACAAATATTTTCTCTTTATAGTATTAGTATTAGACTTGCAACGAATATTCGGTTACTATTCGGTATTCGGCCTATTCGGCTGCTTTTATTATATTCGGCCGAATGCCGAATATCTACATATTATTCGGCCGAATGCCGAATATCTACATATTATTCGGCCGAATACCGAATACTTAAGTAATATATTTTGTTATAGGGAGATAATTGGTAAAATGAAAAAAAAAATCGATTCATTACGTATATATTCATCTTTTTATTTCTCTTATAATCATTTAAGTAGTCATTGGTACATAACACAGGTACATAATCATCTTCTGTATTAGAAAAGTTAAGGATTCTATGTATTTGAATTATTGTCGTAATCAAAGTTTAGAAGGGTAAGGTTTTCATTTCTTTTATAATCATTTAAGTAGTCATTGGTACATAAAACAGGTACATAATCATCTTCTATATTAGAAAAGTTATGAATTTTTCTATGCATTTGAATTATTTTCATAATTAAAATTTAGAAGGGGAAGGTTATGGTGCGGAAAGGCTAATTTTTCTGCATTTTTAGGAAGTAGTTTACTTTTTTTTTCTCGTAGACCATCCAAGCTTCAGAACGTAATACGATATCCACGAAATAAACTTGTCTAAACATGCAGTGCGTTAGCAATATACCGCGCAGAGCAACTGTGGGCGCGCGGGCGGTGAGTACATTAGAACAAACGAGCGCGAAACAATCACGTCTACAAGTTTTGGCGCTAAAATCCGGCCGAATACTTTTGCCTAATATTCGGCTATTCGGTCAGGGGGCTCGCCGAATATTCGGTATTCGGTATACTGCCGAATATACTATTCGTTGCAAGCCTAATTAGTATAGATTATAAAATCATAAATACTTTCTACTGCCAAATCTTCAAAGAGAAAAAATTGGAAAAAAAAATGGCTTCGTTATCACATTAACTTTTGAAATCTGTATAATTAGTTAATCAACACAGCCAATGTCAATAACAGTCTTGGTAAATATTTAATTTCACTGGGACCGTGTTTTAATTACCTCCTATAAGATCTCCTGGTTCGGCTCCTATTAAATTTAATTAAATCTCTCAGCCATCCACTATACAATTGGAAATTTTAAGTGCAATGTTTTGTATTTTTAATGAATTATTTTTGAGTTGTAAACAATAGCGGAACAAGTGTCAGGAGAGGGTTTGTGTGACGAATGAAATAAAATGAAAAGTAGATAGTTGAAATGTCGGTGTAGAAGGAGCCGCTTCGCCTTTGTTCGAAGGCCATTCATGTTCCGCCACTCCAGGCGACCCGGACCCTGCCTGTTTATATTTCGTCCACGAACTTTGTGAATGTATTATTTTGTAGGGCTACGAATAGATGCGAAGGAAACTGATTTAAGAGTTCTTTTTCAATAGCTCCACAAACTTTTTGGACAAATATCCACTATCCGTCGTACAGTATCTTACATAATATCTTCACTTCTCAGCGAGAAGCGGTATAACCATTACGTGAAAACGATATGTATTTTTTTTTATAATATTCATTAAAGGTCATAAAAATTATTCTTAATTCATCATATAAGCTTGCTAGAAAAAATATTTGATAGTATAGGAGGGAAGGCTATATCCATTAATGGCTTCGTGTAATCTTTCAACGATTATGAAGAAAGTCGTGTTAGATCGTGTTAGATTCATAACTCGAGAACGATTGTAACGATTTTTATGATCATTGATTTGTTGAATAATTTGTCTCCGCCTTGAATAGCAGAATAAATATTAAAGCAACGGAAAGATTCATGAAAAAAAAAAATTGTGAAGAAAATTCATTATCTTGTACATTTTGTGTGGAACGGGTTTTTAGTCTTAAGGTCTCTGCCCACTACAACTTACCATACCATGACCGTTCTAGGAACGTATCAGACACGAAAAGCAACACGATACGCTCTACTATGCCCACTGAAACGGATCGACGGCGTTTTGTGCCCGTATGTTGCCCGTATGATGCCCGTATGATGCCCGTATGTTATTCGTATGCAACATCCACCAAAATCGATAGGTTGTTTTAATTGTTCCGAAATTTCCTTCCAAGCCAAGTCTTTTTTCATAATATCCATATATTTCGGGTGTTGTAAATTATATAAAAACTCATATTTTCGTACACATTCGATTAACTTCTCATCCTCCATTTTGTATACTCGCCGGCTCGCCGCCTGCGCGCAACGGTTTGACAACGTTGCGTGTCATGCACGGAGCGTGTCAGCACCGGCAAAATATTCTCGCCGACAATTTGTTGACGCTCCGTGCTGCACGCGACGGTGTTGGTCGGTGACGGAACGGTCTAGTGGGAGTGGTATCATACTTTTCAATACAAAGAATATAATTTTGCCTGACACGTTCCTAGCACGGTTATGGTATGGTACGTTGTAGTGGGCAGAGACCTTTAGGCGGTACGAAGTTCGCGGGGCCGGGTAATACCAAATTTCTTCAAAATATGTTGAATTATTTAGTAGCTTAAACATTACATATGTGTACTGCTTACGTATACTAATTTCTTGCAATATAACACGATATTAAAGAAACGATGACAACACAAAGGTCTACGAAAGAGGGGAAATGTCTAAAAGATTATACCTAACTCTTAAGAGACAGCCCATAAGCGTTTTTTGGTAAGGTGGATGGTAAAAAGTATTATTTCTTATCATTTATCTTATTCAGCTCAGTTAATGTCAGTCCAGTCGCCAGCAGCGAGAACGTTCTGTGCAACCATTATAGTATATTTTTCACTTTAATATTGTACCACAGATACCTTCTATATTTTGTGCCTTATATTTCGTTGATGAGATTAACACGCTGCCTGAAAATGAAGACATAGTGTAAGGGGCCAAACTGCTGTCCTTGCAAATCTGGCTTTAACGATGAAAGAGATATATGTCAGCGTCGCCTATAAATGAGTGTTTAGCATTTTTTGGTGAGCGGCTGCGAGTTAGCTGACTGTTCGATCGACATACGCAAACAAAAGATAACAATTTGCATTTTAACTATCTGATAACTGGTCGGGCTCGACCGTAGTGTGCCCTCTAATTTCCTCCGAATCCGTTGGAGACAACGTAATTTTCTTTCTTAGCTCACGATTTTAGATAAAGAATGACGATATCACTGGCTGTGGGAAGGAAAACTTTTACTTTTTATGCGCCCAAGTTTCTATACAAGAATTCCCTAAGCGCACGCACTGATAAATTACTGAACATTGGCAACGATTCATGATACTTTACCTAAACGTTTTCATACTATACTAATTTGAGAAATTAAAATGTATTTTAACATACAATTTATAATGGAAAATTTGTAGATGGACTAGCGACCCGCTCCAGCTTCTTACGGAGTTGAAAATTTCAAAATCCTTTCTTACCGGATGCTTAAGTAATAAAATAAACCTATGTTCAAAATTTCAGCTTCCTAGACTTCCTAAACTTGGTAGTTTCGACTGTGCTTTTATAGTCAGTAAGGTCAAACGATTTTATGAATATATTTCAACTTGTTAATATTATTTATTTTATTATATTTAAATGTTCGTCGTCGTGTATGTATACGTGTTTGTCAAAAATGAAAGAAAAAACACATAAAACGCAGTACTTATTTCGGTAGTAAGTCCTACTATAATATTGCAAACATTGTCTCGTATAAATCACGGGCTTCCGAGGCGTAAATTAAAAAAGTTACACCAATTTTGAATGAGTTATTGTATGTTCAGTGTCGGTTTTCAGGGAACATTCAACAAATAATAAAATCATGTTCAACTCCACTTAAATATTTTAACTGGCGAAGCAAAGTAATGGATGAAATAAATAAGGTAACAGTGAAGTGTTCTTATTTAAAATATGTTCTTTGTCTTCTAATTAATTTTTACGTTGTTTCAACTTTGCTTGAACGTTGTGCTCGTTGAAAACGCGGAATAGAAATGAAATGAAGATTACTTGTAGCGTTTTGACAGTAGTGTTGTGATGGTGGGTTTTGTGGTTGTGATGGAACGCATAGGTCGGTCGCGCGCCCGGGACTGACTCATGGCTAACTCTGCTGACCTAGGACTCCTCGCCGCCAGCCTGCTCCGGCTTATTATTGGTGAGTTTCCTTATTATTTCACTAATGTTAACATTAGAGTTAACTAACTGTCGATTTCTGTGTAGGGATTATTTGAAGTTACTTCTCCTATGTTAAAGTTTTCACTAACTGTATCTGTACCTAAATTTTTAATCTGATTAGTTACGTCTCACGCGTACTTTAATTTATTTAGGGTAATTAAATGTTATAACGCCGCCCATCTACGGCCGCGCTAGAAGTCGTTGGTTTAGCCGGTAGGAGACCGGCATAACCCCGCAACGTCCTATGCTGCCATTTTTTTTAACGTTGGGAATCCATGAGGATTTTCAAACGTAAAAAAGGGAAATTAAATGCAATTTTTACTCGAATTTATTTATATCTAGGAGTTTATATCTATATCAATAACACTACGTATTCGAAAAGGTTCTCAAGAGTTTTTATTTTATTTTTCATCTCTGTCACGGAAAAGAGGATTTAATAACAATAACATAGATAGTGTTCCAAAAAGAAATCCTTGATTTTAGAAGACTGTAGATAGTGCCCGAGTGTATTGTATTATGATTATTTGTTCAACCCATAAAATAAATAAAAAAGAAATAGTTTTCCAATTAAGTACTAACATTTACAAACACTAATATAATCTCTTTATTATTATTTTTGTTATTTCATTTTTGTGAAATTATAAATTTTCTGTAGGTACTACATGTGAAACTACCGTGTTGTTTTAAATTTAATTTACCATCGAAATAACCAGAAACAGCGTAAAAGATACAAGTAGTATAAAGTAGTATATCTCATTCAGGCTCATTTTATACTACTCATGTTTTTGGGTGTATGACTTCCACCTCCTTATATATATATATATGTCAGATCGTGGGTGGGCGACTCAACTGGTATATTGACAGAATTGGGCGAAGCCATTATTTTAAAGAAATAATACAGTTATAAGGGTAATCGGGCTGAGTAACGACCTCTAGAGCAGTATGCTGAGGCGTATTAACCACCATGGGTTAAGTAAACCGACTGCTTTGTCGGGAGCAGGTGCTCACCGAGTCTAAGCCGAAACTAGACTGGCGATACGGAGCAACGCGCCGTCCTTTTAAAGGAGGCCTCAGTGCACGCACACATGTACCAACAACCCAATCCATTGGCGCCAACGCGTATACAATTCAAATGAGGGTAGTTTGATATTTCAAGTTACCCACTAGATCAGGGTTCCCCAAACTATTTTGGACAAGTGACCCCTTTTCAACAATGAACTGTTACCTCAGACCCCCATGGTCAAATTACCTACTTTTAAGACCAACCCCCTTATTCATAATGGTCCGCTAACTTAAAGCAGCTATCTATCTTAGTCTATCTTTAGTTTTTTCCTATTGGTACAAAATACCTAGGTACTAAGGTGCCAATTAGAAAACTTTGCACTTGGTTAAGTGAGTGAAGTTGATTTCATTTTCTCGTCAAAATTTAACAAAATAAAAAGACAATCCAATTCAGTAAATATCAAGTTTAATTTATAATTATTACAAATTAATACATAAAGCATCTTAAGTTGGTAGGAAATTATATTTTAAAAACTATTAATTCGCAAAGAGAAAATAAAACATTCAGTGCGATGGATGAACCTGGTGACTATCTACCAATCTAGCTACATCCGGTTCAATATTAGTGAGTTGCAGCCTTAAATCTCCACGTTCGTTGATTTTCAAACGGTTTCTTTGTTTTGTCAAAATGTTTGTTACCACACTGAAGCTTTTTTCAACTAGATATGATGATGGAAAAGCGATAAGGTATTTTTCAGCAATGTTCCACAATGTAGGATACTGTGTTTCAATTTTGCGTTGCAACCAGAACTTCTGATAGCCTTGGTTGAACTTTTGCTTAAGCTCTTCGTCTGTGCTGATGGTAATCAACTCTTCTTGCATTATCACATTGGCTTCTTCTATGGCTGTGGTGTTATACGGATTTATTATCCATTGAGGAATTTGTAAATTTAAAAGATCATCAAACCTCTCCGTAAAATCCTTGTGTAATGCGTCCAAGTGAGTAACATATAATAAAATCTCATCATCTTGAAGCATTTTTGGTAATTTTGACAAATGCGGAAACTGCGAATATTCTTTTCTGCCTAAATTTTGTTTATAAAGAACTAGTTTACCCACGAAGGCCGATATTATTGATTTTGTTTTAATCAAGTTAAGATCATCACCCTGTAGTTGCAAATTAACTTTGTTGAACATTCCAAAGATATCAGTCAAGTAATAAATATCTGTTTTACAATTGTTCAGATTTTCTTTCAAATTCGGATCTTTTTCTTGTAAAAACTCCAACACAGATTCAAAAAGGGCTGAAAATCTTTCTAAGCAAGAGCCTCTTGATAGCCAGCGAACTTCAGTGTGCAGAAGTAACCGAGTAAAGACTTCGTCGTTTTCGTCACATAGTTGAGCAAATAACCGAGAGTTCAAAGAATTGCTTCGAATCTTGTTGATAGCATTTATTACATATTGTAAAGACTTATGCAATCTAGGACTCAGCTTTTTTGCTGCTAAATGCTGCCTGTGAATCACACAGTGAATAACCAGTACATCAGGCAGTTGTCGCTTTAAGTGAGCTATAAAGCCACGATGACGACCAACCATAGACGGTGCACCATCAGTCGCAACAGAAACAATATTCTTCCATGGAATAGCTTTATCAGTAAAAAAATGTTCCACGGCCTGAAAAATCGATTCTCCTCTAGTATCAGTCTCTAAATATGCAGCAAAAATCAGTTCTTGGCACATATTTTCATCTTTGATAAATCGAACATATCCTAACAATAGAGCTTCATTGCCGGGTAATGTAGACTCGTCCAACTGGAGAGAGAATCTGCGGGTCTGTAAGAACTTGCATAAAATGTTTTCCACATCGCGTCCCATCTCATCTATGCGTCTCTGAACGGTGTTGTTGCTCAAAGGTATTCTCTTTAAAATATCATGTGCGGGTTTGTGCAATACATTGTTAAGGACCTCCGCAATGGCTGGTAAGATAAGCTGCTCTCCAATTGTATGGGGTTTCCCCGACTTCGCTATTAGTAAAGATATATTATAGGACGCTCGTAAACCATCATTGTCTCGAATAGATGATGACGCAAACATCGATCCTATGGATGGCCTTTTGTCTAGTTTTTCTTTCAGTGCTTGAAAATATGACAAGGGCTTACTTTTTTTGTTAGCATGTACTCTTGATAAGTGGTCATCCATTTTTGAAGGCTTCATGGCATCGTTACTAAATACTTTTTCACATATGAGACACATCGGGAAGTGTTGATTTGATGGAGATGCAATAAATCCGAACTTCA
Source organism: Synanthedon andrenaeformis (assembly GCA_936446665.2). NCBI lineage: Eukaryota > Metazoa > Arthropoda > Insecta > Lepidoptera > Sesiidae > Synanthedon > Synanthedon andrenaeformis. Next base: position 7,883,518 of record OW387777.2, on the reverse strand, counting down.
AGTAGTCCAAACTGTATTGTCTGCATTTTTTTTTCGTGTCCGCCATCATAAAACTTTCAGTAATTCTGCAAACAAAAAAATAAGGAACCTAAATAAAAAACAATAATAAACTGTTAAATTTGCACACTATCTTATTTTTATCACACTCAGTTAATGGATTCTTGTTAAGTATTACTGACTTACTCTTTGATAAACTTTGATACCTATATTGGGAAGTAACTACAGTAGGTAATTAGGTATAGAAACTTCGTATTAGGTAATTAGGTAGAATAAGAACGAAAACCAAAGACTTAAGTGTTAGTAATTTTTACAAATACAATTATACATACCTATTTAAAATATGTTGTATGTTGTGTTTAACACTTTTTCAGTCACTTTACTTCACTTAATTTAGCTTTGTAATAAGTTTGTAATCTCTTGAAATAAATGAGTACTTAGCTATATGAGTTTTTATCGTTCAAGCTCCAACGAATTTCAAAACGCAAATGAACTTTCAACCTAAATGCAAGCTCGTTAAATAGTAAAATATCAGGAACATGTTTGGACTTGATCATGAATTCGTTCGTCTTAATTCGCGTAAAGCCGCTATCACACTATTCAATTTGAACGATTCCAATTTAGGAAATCGGAAGGTGTGATCGCAGTTAGAACAGATTGGATTCAATTAAGAGTTTATCCATTTTCAACTCTATATCTTCGATTTAGAAATCAATTTAGCGTAGTGTGATCACGAGCTCACTACTTAGATTCCTAAATAGGAATCGTTCAAATTGAATAGTGTGATAAGCACTTTATCGTCAAATAGAGAGCAAGTCAAAACGCCGCTGAAAGACGTACGCTCCAACTCAATCTTGCACAAACTTGTCCACATAGACTTGCCGAGTTTTTCATCTTGTACGAACTTGAAACTTTACATTCCTGGAACATTATTTCCTACAAAAATATTAATTATTCTTAGTACACGTAACACAACATAAACAATACAGTAACTACCTACTTACCTATCTTGAAAGTTTTAAATAAGAACTTGTGTTAATATAATAGGGGTCGATTTTTAGACCTCGTCGACCCCCAAAATCACTTTTCGTTTATGTCGACCCCTAGGAAACCGATATCGACCCCAAGGGGTCGATATCGACCACTTTGGGAATCCCTGCACTAGATAATAAGGCGCGCAACGTGTTTACAAACCAAAGGAGGGTAGATTAATATTACATGCTACTCACTAAATAATAAGAACTAATCACTAATTAATAACTAGGTCACATAAGCATAGTATCAATTGACAATGTAACACATTTTAGTGAAAATAGGATATAAATTTGGTAGGTAGGTATATGACGTGGTCCATGGCAGCCATCTCCGACATATATATATATTCATCGAATTTTTCCTAAAATGATTATTAGATTTATGACTTAAGACATTTTCATTTTCATAAGTTTTTATTAAATCCTGTCCTTAACTGTATCCAAACGCTCCGGAATACACAAAAATCAGACTTATGTATGCACAAGTGGTATGTACATTGTGACACTGTGAAGGCAGTTGTTCCGCTCCTTAGCTTTTACAAGTTTTAATCTTCCTAATGCATCGTCTTGCGCATGTACACTTAACTTTACAAATGTTCGCACACGTTTATTTTAAGGGGTATATATATTTTATTTTTCGGTCAGCAACCCTTTGTTATTTTCCACTATTGTTTCTAACACAATACTGGGAATTGGAACGCATAAACTAATTCTTCATTGAAAAATCAAATGAAACAATTAGAGTGCTAACTAAACATCATTAATAATTCTAGATTTGATTTTCCCACCAACATAAGGGAACTTATTTTGTCTTTTGAAGTGTTTTAGCTAAAAATAACGTGAGATAAATTAATTTATGGAAGTTGTCAGTGCTAACAGAGAGCGCTTATTAAGACGAAAATTATATCAAATGTGCATGGTATGTTTTGCCCCTATATAGGCTCTGAATTTTTTCAGAAAATTTATTCATATGAACACTCAAAACTGTTATTTTTATGTTTAAGAAAAGTTCTGTAAAATTCACAAGAGTTCTCTAACACAGAATCAATAGTCTTATCTAATTACGTATTATAATTTTTTCTACTGTCAAGCAAAATAAATAAATAATGAAGAGACTAAAATACTAAATTAATTTAAAAATTCGACATGTCGTACCCATTCATACCCATACATAAAAGTATATTCATTCGCGTCACCTTTGAAGTATGAACTGTAATTGATTTTATATTAAGTTTAGAAGTAATTTAGTAAGTTAGTCAATTAAGTATTCACGTGAACCCTAGTCTAGTTCATTTACCTGTAAACTAAATAAGAATAAGTTGTTCACTAAATTCACAATATTATAAAGACTGTAACATATATCCAACGCTTCGAGACAGCTTTTCAATGCCGATAGGTCGTTACACAATACACTACAAAGTCGGAGTCGTTGTGCCGGTCTTCCCCGTCAGATATGTGTAACCGTAGACATAGAGAATGGACTGAGTACCTAATACCCGCTTGAAATTGACCACTCTAGTAAGAGAAAAAGAAATCGTGCGGCTTTCCTCTCTTTTTTGTAAGTCTGTACTAACTACGAGAACAAATCAAAATTCTAGAAAAAGACCACTACTGGCCACACGATCGCTTCGTTTCTCTTACACTTTTCTGTCCGTATTTACGCCCTTGATTAAAATTATTTAAATATTTAATATTATACTTTTTATTTAATCAGGGGTACCGCATTCCTGCGAGGTGCACAATTGGCTCGCGCGCGTAGAACGCTCGGTCCATCTCTATGTCTCTATGAGTGTAATCAATACGTCTACGACAACTACAATATTGTTGTACTGTGGGAGAGGACGGCAAGTGCTACGTTTCGTGTTGTTGTCTTTTACAATTTGACATACAATTGACACGTGCAACGTTTATTCCAAGGTGTTGTTTTAGTACAGGATCTTTTGCAGCTCTATTTTATTAAAACCAAATATTTAGATGTATTTTATGCTTTTGTTGAGTTGCATTTTGTTCTACTTACAGAGGCCCGCTTCTCTTGACTTCGCTTTTTAAGCCTGGGACAATAAACAAATTAAATTATCGTAAATGTAGAGTCGTCATCAGCATTTACTTTAACGTTTACTTTGTTTTAAGTCACCTTTAGTTACGTGGGTAAAAACACGAAATAGCACCAGCGATACTCGAAGAATTTCCATGTCAATACAAATGTATGGACGGATCCTTTACAAGGAAGATGCCTATACATTTGGTTTTCCGGCGATGTCGATCACGCACTTTAGTAAACCAAAGCTGAATATTTCATTATACATAATGTAAAAAATTTGCTCATTGAAAAATATACTTATTTACAAATAGATTTATTATAAAAGATACATAACTAAGATGTTATCGTCGCCCAATGTTCTCGGACTGGCGTTACTTGTTTGAAAAATTTAGTCTGAAATTTTTGAATTTATTTCTTCATGATTTAATATATATTTTTCCTTGCGTACTTCGAAGTTGGGACGATTTTCTTTTATTAATGATTCCTTCTTTTGAGCCTTTGAGGTTGATTCTTCAAAAATCTTTAGTATCTAAATTTAGGTACACCGCCTAACGGTTTACAAAACCAAATGAAATGTCTACCGTTACAGAATATGACCTTAACATCACTAAGTTATAATTGTGTTCTTAATGAAAATTATATCTTAATGAAATTTACTTGTCATTAAGTGAGTTTGGTAAATTATTAAGTTCACAAACCACTCTTTGCGTTCTAATGTAGATAATTGCAAGTGAAAATTTACTTCGTATAACGTGAATTGAAGTGCCAAACTCAGCACACGGGAAACTTTAAAGTTAATTATTAACTTCTGAAGTGTAATAATTAATATCTGCACTGTTGTTAGTGACAGCGGCATAGCGATTAAAATTAGGAACTACGTGATCATCGTGGACAATTGAAAAAAAAAGAAAAAAGTTTGTGGTTTTGAAAACATTTTTGAAGTTAAAACTTCTTTAGGCTCGTTGGGCACTTTTAGTATGGAGAAAAAACACTGAACACGCCATGTGAGCGAAACCCTCAGTGACGTTTAATTGTATGTAATAAGCGCTATCTGCCCGAATTAATACGTACTTGTTGGTTCATCTATGAACATAAAATGTTAACAAATGGCGATAAAATCATAGCGGTAATTTTCCATAGATTTCACTTCTGACTGCAGTCCTACGACTAACAGTTTGGCCATGCAGGGAATCGAACCTGGGAGTGCCTGGGATACCATAGTCAGTGCGCTAAGGAAAGCACCTTAACCACTCGGAACAATTGGGCTCGTCAAGCCAATTTTTTTCTAAGTGTTGGTAATAACGATCATCAAGTGGATTGTTGTCTGCAATTCTTTGTTATATAAAACTAGCCGCCCGCCCCCGGCTTCGCACGGATGAATTTTTTTCTACAAATTATGTACACAAACCTTCCTTGTCGATCGCTCTTTCAAATCCGTTTGGATGAAATTTGGCATTGAGATAGTTTATTACCTGGATTAACATATAGGATACATAAAATTTAGAAATCGCCTAAAGATATCAAAAATTGGGCGCCACTGTCACTGTGGTGGGACTACCGTCGTCACAGCGATAAAGATGCCAGGAGTTATTTGGGAATTTTTCATTTTTTAACGCAGACGAAGTCCTCGTTTATAATATAATATGTATAGATATAAAAATGCACAGTAATTAGTGAAGCATGTAAATTGCTGCAATAGCATAGTGATTGCAAACGTGAGTCCATGAGCACCCAGGTCCTCAGCACCGTCAGCTACGACGAGGTCAAGGGGGTATGACGCGCACTTGACCCGCACCACCGCAGGCCGTCTTTTAAACTTTTTCCAAACCTAACAGTGGCTTTCATTAAGCCACGAACGCTCGCGTAAATCTTCAGACGTCGTCATTTTTCTTATACACTAACTATAAATTTAAACTTCATTCAAACAGGCTTTTAGTAGATTAACTTCTACGAAATTTGCGCTTGCTCTTCGATTTTTGTGTAATACCATTAACTAATGAGAAGGTTTAAAATAACACATTTTGACTTTCTTAGTTTTGTCGCAAAGAGAGATAATCAGTAGATTAAGCACATACTTATATAATTAAGATTGTGTAACTTTATAAAATAAGATTTTTTACCATGAAACATGCATATTCTCAGTGTGAACACACATTTCATTTCTCTATGTGGACTTTCATTTTATGATCTCTTTATAATGTTATGTTTATTTATTTATTTTGTGTTAATTAATTTATTTATTTATACATTTACTCAAAAAGGTTGAGTCTAATACTACTGTAATCGTAACTTGTTACGGTGTTAGGCGCAAACAAGAATGGAACAGCTGAGCTTGATCAGCACAATTTTAGTGTACACAAAGAGCCAAGGCTAGAGGAAGGTGTAATTTGAGCCCTTTGTGAGAACGACGGAGCGCCATGATGGCGCCGGTCTGTGTAACAATCGTCATCGAGTCCGAACAACACAGCGGCTTGCCGCCGTTTGTCTACATACGTGGGATTTAATAAGAGTTGCTTTCGCCCCTCCACCGTACCCCAGCACCACCCCGCCGGCAACCGTTCGTTTGCTAGCAGAATGTTGATGCGCTCTTTTGTATTACACTCTCAAACTTCATACTCTCGATATGGCTCCAACATAAAGTATACACTCGTATCGTCCGCATAACTTATCCCTCACAGATTTATCTGTTTTCTTTACACGCTACGTCTTTATATAATTCGGGCGTTTCGTATTTTATTCCGGTATCCGTATCTTCCGCTTCTCCGTTAACGTTCAAAAGGAATTTTTGTTGTTTTTAAAACAACATAAATACGCTAATATTCAATCGCACACGAACTCATTACGTTTGCAATTAGGTTGCAATTGACTCTGCAAATTGATTTCTTTATATGTTGTATCTTGCTAGATCTTTTCATAGATACAAGCTTCTTATTGTTTTCATTATGTTATATCTTCTGCAACCAAGATAAGATCGCCAGTGTAATACTCAATTTAAATATTACCAACAGCCATAAAGTTAGTCCGATTAAGAAGATATTAATTAGCTTATTTTCTAAATCAAATTGTTGTCAATTTGTTTATGTTTCTGTTAACTGTTTCTGTTCTGTTTCTGTTGTTTATGATTTCTGGTACATACAACTGACAATTATGTATGGTTACATATATAAATAGTTATTTACACATAAATAAATAACTAGCTCATCAACATTGTGCCCGCGACTTCGTACGCGCTGTAATTCGATTTTTAAAATCCCAGAGTAACCTAACATTTTCCCAGGATAAATAGTAAGTATTCCATATATTAATCCAAGTAATAAACTATATGTGTGCCAAATTTCATTTAAATCCATTTAGCCATTTTTGCATGTTTGAGTAATAAACATCCCGATATACAAACTTTCGCATTTATAATATTTATTAGAATTGAAGGAATTTGTCCACCAATCTATCTTGGTCAATTTATAAGAGCTTTTGCTACGATCCTACGTCGTAAAGTCTACGATTTGTCTACGAATCCCTGTGCTACGACGTAGCGTAGTCGGGGAGAATTGTTTTGCACAATATTTTATGAGTATAATTTTACTTTTTTGGTTATTTTAACTTAGATATTTTGTAACTTGTATAGCGAGTGTTCCAATGGCAATTAGTGTCAATCATAAAATTGTTTGGATCAAATAATGAATAATGAATTTTATGAATAATGAAAATAATGCGGCAAAATAATGGATTCTATTTTTTGTTTAAATGACACGCTGTACGAGCGTGGGTCATATTATCTAACTGATGGTTTTAATTCAGTTTATTGTTTATATAAACCTTCTGGGATATATTATCTAACTGATGGTAAAAACCGCATTAAAATCCGTAGCCTGATTTAAGAGGAGTTAGCGGAGTTACAGACTGTCTGTCTGTGCCTTTGAAATAAATTATAAACATTTTTAATTTATTTCAAAGACATAAAACATTATCTTAAAGGATGTGATTTGAAGAGGAGTAAAAGGTCAACGTACGTGCGCTTCGAAATTAATTAGTAAACCAAGAGCGCGAGATGTGACCGCAGCAGGCGGCGTCCGGCGCACTGCGGTCGTATGGTCGCTTCCGTGGAAGCCACCTGCCCCTGTTGGCATCCATGTTTCAACGTAACGCAATTACCACTCTTCTGTATCTGACACAAAAGTTTCCTCTAATTTAAATGCGCCCTACAATATACGATGGTATTTCTACTTCATAATTATTCTGATACAATCCCGATTCTCGTACGCTTTATTTTGCTTACTTTAACAATTGTGAGAGATTACAATATTGTAACTTCGTTACACATTCCAATGACGCGAATAATTACTGTATATTTAAATTATTCGTTTCTAACTTATCTTACTAATATTATAATTGCGAAAGATTGTGAGTATGGATGTATGGATGCTTGTTAAACTTTCACGCATAAACGGTTTAACGAATTTGGATGAAATTTGTAGCACAGATAGTTGATTACATGAATTAACATATAGCATACTTTTTAAACTGAAAAAATGTTAGGTTCCCGAGGGATCGTCTAAAATATAAAAAAAATAAGCGCCACTGTCGCCGTGTCGGCGCCACCGTCGTCACAGCTTTAAATATGTCAGATATTTCCTCAGGTGTTATGTTATATTTTATATTTTTCAATGCGGACGAAGACGCGGGTATCGCGCTAGAGTACTAGTACCAGATAAATACAATACCAGGTTATTCGTAAAAGTATGGTTCTTGACACCAGATGTATGACGGTTTTAGTAAAATAATTAAAATTTACTTTGTTCCTTTAAACGTCTCTGTTAAAATTTGTTATTGTAACTTAACCCAAAGCCTTTTTTAGTTTAGATTAAAAAAGGTTGTTTTCACTACATAACTAAGGTGTAGTGAAGTGTTATGAAAAGCCTCTGAAAGGTTTCTCTGCGGGTCCTTTACTCTCAGGGGGTTTGTCCCCGTGTCTCAGATGAATTGTCGAGCTTGTTGCTACAAAAAACACGAACATAAAAGATAAAGTATTTATATGTATAACTGGATACAATTGCCTTGTTTTTATTGTTTCTGCTTAATAAAATTAAACTGGTTTTTTGTTTAGGTAATAAATTGTAATTTGCATATTTGTTAAAACTACTATCTTCAAAAAGCAATCAGAAACATTCTAAGTTAGTACAAAACTTATTAAATATACTTACCTACATTGTACAACTGCGTAAAAAACGTAAGAATCGGAATGGTTTATTTAGTTTATTATAACCGATTACAATGATAGCGATCAATACTTGGACGACGACGTCGCGGGCGAAAGTTAGAATTAATTAAAAGGTTTTCTTAATACAATAAAGTAATACATAAATTGAGAATTCAAAATATTGTAGTTTTATATTTTAATAAGCGAATAATTAATAAATTTAAAAAAAGCAGTCAATTTAAATTTATTTTGCTCTTGATTACCTACATAACGAAAATTACTTCGTTATTTTTTTTATTAAAAGAGACAATTTAAAAAAAAAACATTTCTCTATTTTGCTTCCCATTGTTCAATACACTTTAATCGAAAATATATGGCCAGCTAGTGACTATTATAGTTGGAACCCTACGTGTTTTCAATTTTCAACTACATATTTCACTGTTCCTTTTTTTCCTTATAAACACTTCTCTTTCTAATATTTTATAGCGGCGACTGAGCGAAAAATAAAAACAATATCATAATAACAGCCCGGCCTTCTTTACGCGCTGTAGAGCGTTCCTCGCATTATTTTCAAACTTGTTACACGATAGCAATACAAAAAAGAAAATGTTTTAACATATTTCTTATAATTGTTATAACGCTTTTATAATGATGATATTGTTCCTTTGTATCTAACACTATCTTTATTTAATGATATCTTTGTCTTACATTTCTAGTCACTTTGATTACAACATAATTTTACAAACATTAATTATAACCAAAACGAGGGTCTTTTATTTAAAATTTACTTACATTCGAGTAATATACATACGCGTGAATATAGCTTACTAACAAAATAATTGTTTGTATATAAAATTATTACATTACAAAGTTAATGTTACATTACACAGCGCCCTCTGTAGGCAATTGTATACAGAATGTAAGACACGAGCGCCCTCTTCAATATGTGTTGCGAAGCCTTCAGAATTTCAAATCCCTCTCTCCAGATGTCGCTGAAACTGAAGAGGTTCTGTTCTGAAAATTCTTATTGTGTATAGTTCCTAAAAATACGCAAAGATGGCATTACCATACAATCTGCTGCTGTTTTCACATTAGATGTCGCTTCTTATAGTCTATTGTTCTCTTTTTTATTCTTGTTGGTTATAAGATTATTTATTGTTTCAGGTAAGAGAAGCTCTTTCGAAGATACCGCCACATTAAATAAGTATGTATTAAGCTTTATTACGTTAAGTTAAATTTGTGTTAATGTAAGCAAACATATCATACATGCAAATTCTTGAATACATTGTGAAAACATTCTACACAGAAAAAGATTAAACCTATATTAGGCGAAAAATGAATATTTTTACAGCAGAAAAGAATCAATGAAGGTTAAGGAAAAAGAAATAAAAAATAAAAACTAGCTAGTGATGGAAAAACGCCGTAATTAAATAAAAAAAATCGTAGCTCCTAAACTAAGCAATATCGTCTAACATACATGGGGTCATTTCGGATACGTCACGACATCAGGGATCTATTTTTTTCCTTTGGACGTCACTTTTTTGCCCACCCCGTATAAGCGCGACAGCCATCTTGATAGAATATATTGACCGCGGAAGGCAAGTCGCCCTGCTACTACAAAATAACATCAAAAGAATTATTTAAAAAAATTCAAAAAAACTTAAATATCTCTGTAGGTATGTATGTATATATTTGTTTATCAGTTTGTCCGTTTCGCACTCATTGTTCATATTAAATTTTATATTTATAATAACTGCATAGAAATATTAGTAATATTGAAATTTTATTTTTCTGTATTGAAAGTATTTTTAACATATTCGCGAATGACATGTTCAAAGCTATACGAGGGAACGAATGTAATATTGCAACGTTTCTGTAAAGCATTTGGGGTCATAGAGATACCCTATTTTGTCTTTCAAACACATCCAGGTTATGTAGAAATGTAGTGGGGAAAATATAGCATTTACTATGTGAATTTAAAAAAGAGAAAGTAGGTTTCGAGCGAAATTTCATAGCACAGGTATGCGACAGTGTAATGAAGTCGCTCGTGGCCTCATCAAATTCAGTTCAATTTATAAGTGGAGTTGGTAGGAAACTATGTTCCAACGTCAAAGCGAAATTCAGAAAACATTCCTCAGAAATATGTTACGGCAAAACTAATGCCGTCGTACTGGTTTGTCATTTATAATTCAATAAATTACTGCAGCGACCGTCAAATCAGACATTTGGACGAACGTGACAAAATGTGAACCGAGACAAACATTAGAGTTCATCATAAATGAACTCCAATGTTTGTCATAAAGAAAAAATCAAGTGAGATAATGAAATCTAAATTTTTATTGCGTTATAAACATCTACACAGTCTCTCTCTAGATAAATACTTTCTTATATAAAAATAAAACACCACTACAATAACAATGAAATTCAATATATTTTTCATACGGATCTTTCCTAAATAAAACTCGACATTGTCAAGTTCCAAAGAAGGTAATTTAAAATTATTGTTAGAAGTTATATAATATGTAACCATGTTGAGGAAGGAAATATTCATCAATATAACTAGCAAATTTTTTATGCAAATACAAAAATGTTAAGTTGGTTTGTGTACGCTTCAAAAACTCGAGAACGGGTAGACCGATTTTAATTCGGTTTTCACTATGGAAAGAGGGATAAACGAGGAAGTTTGTTAAAATTGCACGTCGGGAGCGGGTCGCTAGTATTTCATATTTATAAACAAATATATTTCTTTCTTTCTCTAACTTTTCCGTATCAATCACAACTTGAGTCAACCCATTTTTTCTTATTAACCAGATATCCAAACTTTCTTAATGGAAGATTATATTTAATGAATATTTAATATTCAAGGTCATTTTGTTCTTTTGACAACAGAATACACGAAAGTTAGCCTTTCGTATAACTTCGTGCAAAATATGAATATTGACAGCTCTATTAAAACTATCCAGATAGAATCGCCTATACCTACACATATAATATTCATTAGTATGTCAAACCTATATAATATAACTAGATTGATAAACAATGGGCTCTGGGAGTCCATTGGCCATAACTGACTTAAAAAATATAGTTATAGGGTAAGGTCCATTTTAATGTAATACATAAACAGATTAAACCAAAACCATAAAAAACATGTATAAGAATTTTGAAAAATTTTTCCCCTATAGAAAGCTACGTTACCTATTACCGTTACGCGGGCGAAGTCGCATGCAGTAGTATAAAATAATTAGTTCGTACTTTCTTACTACTTTAAGGTCTGATATCTCTTCCATATGGTAGACATTCTTAAAATATATATATAAAAAAATTGCAAGTGTGCGTGTTACTCACACGTACTTAATATTTTCTAAAAAATAGAGTTATTTGACTTTCAGAAAGAATAAACTTATGCCTTAATTACATACTTATCTTTAATCTTTTCAACCACTCCATTGGTGTTTGCTTAATTTATTAATTAACTCACCCAACGTGGAAATAAAACATTTTTTATTCATGGACGATATTAAACTGTAATCGACAATAAGTGTAAGCGGACGGTCCGATTGTTGAAGCCGGATGCAGGTACCATTTCCGCATTCAATCTCACCATTCAGTGGCCGAACATTCAACGTAATTCGTTATCGACCTATAATATCACAATTGCAAACGAAATTTTCTGTGTACCACGGCACGAAAAAAAAATTAAAAAAATACACGTATTTTCTTCAGTTACCGTAAGATTTAATTCCTTATAAAACTAATTGGTCTTGATTGTAACTAAGCTTCCTTCTAAAGCCTCAGCTAGTAAAAAATCTTTCCAGCTTTCAACTGGGATTGTAGAGTAATTATTTTTCGCGAAACTTAGTGCGGCTCGGATGCCATGTTCCCATTTATCTGGAGCTAAATGCTTGCATTCAAGCGTCCGTTTCGGCGTGTATTTGGTTTTAGCACGTTTTAGGTCGGGGCGGAGGGCACGGTCGCGGGGAAAGGCGGCGTGGGCGAATCTGGGCGCGATGCTTGGCGAGCAAAGTTCGCAGCCTTTTTCGCATAATTACAGGAATGCATTGTGCGGGCAGCCGCAGTCGTGTGCCATTTACCGTAGTAATTTGCGTAAAGCAGTGAAAACGGAAATGCAAAGACAAAGTTTTGATTCAAAATTTGCCTGATATAAGTCAATGTGTTTTTGTGATGGCGTTCTGTTTAAATAATGAAGCAGGCGACCTTTGAAGAAGAATAGTATAAAAATTGTGTAGTATTTCTTATTACATACTATGGAATTGAAACCAGAATAAGATATAGATATTAAAACAAAGTAAGGTGATTTATGGAGCCCAATCATGTTATCATGTTATATATGATTAGCTGTTGCACGCGACTTCGTCTGTATAACTTTAAAAAATATAGCTTATGTTACTCACTGATAATGTAGCTTTCTATAGGTTAAAGAATTTTTAAAATCAGTGTAGTAGTTTTTGAGTTTATCATAACGAACAAAAATATAAATCTTTTTTCTTTATAATTGTATAGAAAAGTATTGAAGATATCTTATAAAATATAAAGTAAACATGTATATACATATATCATTTAACAGTATTATATATGTCGATTGTAAAATAACATTAAAATTGGAAGGAATTTTCTAATTTTAGTAGTTCAAATAAAAATGAAAAAAATTCGTACAATAGCTTCACGTTCAAAGCCATTATTGCCAACCACGTCTTGGACTTGTATAAATTCAATTGAATATTTTATGATTTTTCTGTAAAATTCATACAATCATTTTCTTTAGTAGTTACTGTACTTTACTCTTTTGTAACGTAAACCTAATTGAACTTAACAAGACATTTTTTACTTTGTCCTATGTTGGTTCACCTTGTTAAAGTAAATCTCTCTTTTTCATAAAGCATTTACATGTGATGTACGCTGTTTAAAAATGTACGTATAACAACAGTTTTCGGAGGCTTTCATTACTATGAGATGTTTTTAATGAATTGCTATCGTGTATTTATAAGCGTGTAGGTACACTTTAAATATTTCGGGATTCGCGTACTACTTTTGATGGCTCATAATAAAATTAATGTGTGTGCTTTAGGGAATTCAATCCCGCAAGATAAATTTGGTACTGGTATTTAAGGGACTAAATATTCTCAATTCTGTGGAATCAAAGTATTAGTGAAATCCTGGAGGTTTTTGATTCACTTCGTTTTCAAAACATAAACTGATTATTTTTTTTTAATTAAAAAGTCGACAGGCAGGCGAAACTAAAAGGAGGGTTTTAAATATTTTGAATATTTGGAAAAGAATACTACTGACACCTTGTTAGTTAAATAAACTGTTTTATAAAAATGGATAGAAGTATAACTTATTATTTACAAACGTAAATACGTATATACATATATATTTTAATCAGATTTATGTATGATTCCTACCCTCTATGGATATATGGTACATACTAAGAAATATAATATAAATTGAGAACTTTAATAATTCAATAAGTACTTCGGTAAATTTCAGTAACTTTCGAGGCTATTTCTCATATCCTAAATTATTCCCATATCTTCAATATTTCCTCCTGGATGTTGCTTGTGATAAAAAGCGTCAGTAGCCAACTACCGTCATGTGACCATCAGCCGATCATTTGAACTGTAGCACAATGACAACCGGGATTAGTTCCGCGCACTGGAACCTTTGTCCTGGTATTTCCGTGTTCCTGTATACAATTCCTTTTTGTGCTTAATTGGGATTTTAATAAAGGCGGTGTGCCACGACTCGGAAATGTGAGAAGCGTTAATAATACCCGACCAACGTCGTAATTTCGTCTCGGATGTTGGAATAGCGTTATTTGGTACCATCATAAACCGTCACGCGATTCCAGATAGGTTTGCGGCGAACGTTGAATGACTATCGATCGACTAACCCCTGGAATTATGAGCTTATCTGCTTTGTTCCGAATAACACTAGTTATCATCTACAACACGCATGTATACCACTGCCATCAAAACGACGTCTCTTATATGAATTCAGTAATCATTTTCATTGTCAAATCATAAAATATGCACACCTATCTCTCTGTGCGTACGTCAACTGAAATGTTACCGCGTGATTTACGTATATATGATAATTCGTACACGAATATAATATAAAATGTTAAATACTAGTGACCCGCTCTCGACTTCGCCTGGGATGCAATTTTTTTTTATTTTTTTTTATAAATTCCTCTTTCAATAAGTGAAAACAGAATTAAAATCGGTTGAGCAGTTTAGAAGTCCATAGAGGACAAGCATACTTAGACAACAGGGAAATCATAAAACGAATATAAAAATCGTCTAACAAATTACAACGCGTATAAATTTTTATATTTTAACATTTACATTGCAAACAGGTGGAAATAATATTTTTATAACATATTTAAAATTTACAACAACAGTATGTTATTGTTCCTAACATTATTACTTTAAATTTTGTTCGTCATTTTTAATTAACAAATTTTACTAGGCTACCCAATGACCGATGCGAAATAAAAAGTTCTTTAATATTAAAAAAAATACAATTTATAGGATTTAGGATTGAATGGATTTGGTGGGTTAGTGTCAATAAATAATAATAATAAAAACATTACAAAACTAATCAACGTTAATTTTTAACATTTCTTCCTTTGCTTTGTAATTGATTTAGATAAAATGTATCAGGAACCACCATTTTATGATGATAGTATAATAAAATGCGCACAAAGAAAGGTTTGTCGTTTATTAGTTCTTTATTGCTCATAAAAGTTGGTCAGAGATTATATAAACCTATAAACCCTTTAAATCTCTATAGGCGGCATAAAATTCAACGGAGAAAGACATTATGTAACAGTTGTATTGTACTTCAGTATGTAAATAGGAATGTATTTTCTATTGTACTGTGGCTACCGCGTTGCTTAAAAAATCTTTTAAGATGAAAGCATAGAGCAAGGTAGATTTTATGAGCCGAAACGGGCAGCACTATTTAGTATATATAATATCTGTCCAGCGCAGTAAGGCCTTCCATTTCAATACTTTCAAAGATTCCTAATTAATTAATTACAACGATTCCGTTTTGATATGTTTTAAACAAGTAAAAATCGTCTAATGTTTTATGGCGCTTGGAATGGCGTTATTTGAAATCCTAATACGAGTATGTTTACATTAATACGATGCTACATTAAAATGAACTTTTTTAAATTTGAACATTTTTCCATTTTCAGATTTACTCTCGATCAACAGTAAATGCATTTCCTCGTATGACTCTATATAACATTAGAAAGAAAAATTGTTGAAATCCATTGGATTTACATAGTCGTTGATCTTTCATTAGGTGCATAACATAAGAACGTTGGTTAAGCTCTTTTAACTGCGACTGTTTTGCTCTCTTTATGGCGTTTCAACCAATTTTCTTTTTCGTGAATTTGACTTGAGTAATCGTTTGAACCTTTTATTCCATTATCATTTAGGAAATGAATGGAAAAAAGCAGATTTAATATGAAATGAAATCTTAAAACATTTTCCTTAAAGTGTATATGTACCGTTTGAACTCTTCACATTTGATAAGCCTGTTTGACAAGTGCCCTTACAGACGCTTTAGTTTTCAGACTCAGAGACCTTTGAGTTTCTAACGAAGCGAATTAAGTTTTTAATATAATGGTCGGCAAGCAGACTGATGGTCTACTTGATGGTAAGTGGCTACTATTGCCTGCCGAGCATGATAGGATAAAAGATAAAAGACAATTTGGGATATGGGAATGATCTTAGCTATCACCGAAACACAGCAGCAATACAGCACACTTCAAGGTGGTCTTCTGCAAAGGGGGTGGTTACTGTCGCCAGACGGGCTACCCTTCTTAACGCAGTATACAGTAAAAAAGGCATACAGTCGCTAGTCCGTTGTGTAATAAGTTTCCATTTCGATTGTACTAAATTAATTAGTCTCACTATATAACGATTATTATGTTAAAATTTCATGCTTTTATCATCGTGCTGAAACCTGAATATTTTTTCCCGATAAAAAGTTTAACTGACTCTTGCAGAGTGCTCAATCTCCATATATTGCAAGTACGAGTATATAGAGGAGAGAGTTTTGATTGAATATTTCGCTCGGACTGCTTGAACTTTCATAACTACAATATCAACGATAAACTACTAATTGTAAGTTGCACTGACACGAAATATTATAATAAACAAGAAAATTAAAAGATATTTTTTTTTAGTTTAGCTATTTTGAATTAGAAATAAACATATATAGTAATTATTTTACATTTTTAGCAGGAGTAGTGTAAATTTCCTTTATTTTTGTTGCGTCTTTTTGAATATTGTTTTAAATCTCGTCCTTCTATTGTCTTAATCACGTCTTAACTCTTATGTAGCGTTAAAAAGGTATTGTTCATAGTCAATAATGTTTTATGTCATAAGTCACTTTGTTTTGTAACTGTATCAAATTCAGTGCCTCGTATGTTCTTTTGACAATTTAATGTAACATTGTTACGTGCCTATACGAAATCCTATCGAAAAGACCCCACTGTCTATTGGTTAAATTCTGTATAGAGACGTTTTTACGAGGAACGTCTCAATTTCCCGGCAGCGGAGAGCAATTTCCTTACGTTTGTCGCCTGGCATCCGTCGTCAGCTCAAGCCCGACGACGTCCGCCGTTCAACGGCCCTCTCTCTCTCTCTTAGACTCGACTATTCTTCACAATTTTTTAAATTACTTTAAAGCGATCCCTATAGAATGAAGATTACTTTAACGTCGTTGTTCCAGTTATAAATAAAAAATTCAACAGCCAGTTTACAAGCTCTTGCAGTCTGTGGAGAAAATCGTTAGTTTGCAAACAGTTTGGCCCATGTGGCACTTAGTTTCAGACAAGCGGTTCGGTACTTCGCGTTATGTTATGTTAGTTAGTCAGGCACTACAACTGGTCCCTCGGATGTGCATTGTTGGAATTTAACTAAAACTCTTTGCATGGGAAATATTTTTTCCTCAAAATTGCCATTGTTTATGCGGAGAAAACATTTTTTGCTGTTTCTTCAACTGTAATAACGAAGGTATGTAACTGTAATATCCTGTAACCTAGGTATGTTGCCAAGAGATTTACCAAATACGCCAAACAAGGAGATATCCGGATAAGCAGATACGTAATAGAGGTATATCGGTGCTCAGCCAAGATCAAAGACGTCTTGCTTTATAGGAATTTACTAGTACATGTAACACACAGTGTTACCCTAAAAGGAACGTGGATTTAGTTCGAAAAAGGATTTTTATTTGATCTGTTGTGTGTAGCTCACAAAGCACTAGTTTGTAAAGAAATCGTTTTGTGAATGCGATAGCAAGAAGAACGATGCACTAAATCTGTCTCTCACCACGATTGTAACAATACTAGCTGGTGTTCGAGACTTCGTTCGCGTTGAAAATAAAAGATATAACGCCTGACAAAATATGTAAATCAATATAACACCTGACATACAGTTTAATATTATAGTAAATATTATATTTCTAAGCTCGTCCCATTGGAACGAGTTACCCTTGACCCCATTTATAACTGAAATGAACGTCACTGTTTTCGTGAAGCTCTTGGATTACTTTATAAATTAATAATCATTCACCTTTGAGTGGATACAACACTTAATTATTTATCCATAATATACGTAATTCCATGAAAACTGTTACGACACAAAATATTTTAAAACTTGGTGGTGCCCGCAACTTCGTAAGTTTTCTTAAAAACCTCACAGTAACCGAATATTTTTCCAGAATAAAAAGTATCTTATAGTTTAGTCCAGATAATTGTCAATACATCAGTGAAAATTGCATTCAAATCGGTTATTCCATTTCTGAGATTAGCGTGCATAGACAAACAGACAAAAATAATCTTAATCCTTTTTTTTTAACTTCGTGTACGTTGATTTTTGAAAAAAAATTGTACAAACACGGCTCAACGATTTTATTAGTATAATTACTTTCTATGTTAGGTATTTTTGATACTTATGACTAACTTGATAGTATTTTAATATTATGTAATAAAATTATACAATCAAAATTTTATTAAACGAGAGTATATTACGCAACATAAAACTAACAATATTATATTTTCTTTCCAACAGATTTTATTTTCTCATCCATATAATTGCACATTGTTTTATTGCAAATAAAATAAAATATTATTTTATAAAATTACACTTTTTTTCTTTATGCTGAAAAGTAAATAAACACAAAACGTATTGGTTAAAACAAGTTTGCATTTCAAAAGTAATAATAAATTGTACCTATTTTTCACTCACTGAATATTATCGAAAAAAGCTTTTAATCCGCACCAAAGATTTTAACGTGGCGCTTTCCCGTTTATAAAATATCAAAGTTACAAACAGTATTTCAGAAATTTTTGGTTCTGAATATTCACGAATCAAATAAATAAAATGTTGGTTATATGAACATAATTTTTAACATCCGCACAATGTTGAATGTAAATTTTCGTAAAACGAAGCAAATATACGACAGAGATTTCAGTTTTGCGTTTTCGACGTTGATGTTCCGACAAAAAAATAGTGACTGACGCCAGAAACGGGACTGGCGACGCCTACGAACGAGCTAGCTGGCAAATGTGAAGGGAATTGGTTTAAAACAAGACCAGTTGTGGACATTTTGCGATTGCGTAGTTGTAGAAACTTATATATGATTCGGACTTTGAAATCTGACTTCGATTGCTCATGAACCGCTAACGTGATATTCATAAATATTCAAAAACTAGAGACCTTCAAGCTACAATTTTCTTTGAGCTCTGTACAATTTTTTTTTTCCTATATCCCTTAATTTTTGCGACTAGTGTATAAATCGTATACTTAGTCACTTTAAATGTTAGTATTAGGGCGACTGAGCTGTCACTTGAACTTGTGACAAGATTGTCACAATAATTTCACTGCAACCGACGCGGGTAATTAAATGAATTGAATTGTTACTATTGGATTCAAGCAGAACAAATTCATATTATGGCGCTATGCGCCATCTCACGAAATTTTGAGGTAACTGTTGATTTTTCATTTATCGGCCACAAGTAGGTAAGTACAAGTACCACAAACGAGATGACGCTTTAATAATTAGCTATAAAACAACATTTTTTTTGTGTAAAATTGCGTTTTTACAAGAAATACAACTATATAGTTAGACTTAAAAAGCAATACCTTGCAATTTCATATAGTATTTCTTATAATATTTATTTTGTGAATCCACATTAATAATAATAAAAACTTCAATCTTTTTATAATGAAGACTTCAATAATCAAAATAATTGCTAATATAATCAAAATAAAATTACATTTATACTTGACATCAGAGTTCGGAGCTTACTTCAACTTGTAAAGTTAAACAAACATTTTCCAATGGGAATCATTAATCATAATCTAGGATTATTCCAACACGATAACTGATTAGTTTCTGTTCTCGGTTAATAGTTAATATAAATCGATTCGAACGAAATAATGTCGGTATTCTGAAATAATTAAAGACTAGATAGCGATCAATATCAGAGACACAAGACTCATTATTACTTTCATGAACACAGATTGATGTGCCTCTATTAGCGCTAATGAAACGCAGACTGCGCACATTTGCCTTGCGGTTCCTTTCATTTAATTCGCTACAAGTAGGCAGGCGACAGTCCCCTTCACGTAGTGAAGCATTTACCTTTAATGATATCATTTACATTGTTCTAAAACTATCTGTCGTTTCATAGCGTTAAATTGATTTCGTAAGCAAAGTTTTGCATAGTGGCAACGGCATTATACATCAGATAGCCGTTAATGTAGGTATTATAGGTTTAGCTCCTTTCCCGAAAAATTACGTAATCATTAAACAAAGGTAGATTAGCTATCATATCATATCTCATATCATATCATATTAATCAAGTTTAATATCATAACAATGGCTAATGACTGAAAGTGTCTCTGTGTACACTTTTATAACTTATACGTCATTCGACCCTCTCGATCAAGTTTCTTAATTGCCCATAACTATCTAATAATGATCTAATAAACATTTATCTTATCCACAGAACGGTAAATACACATATGAAACCGCTAAAGACAATAATACTGTTGAATTATACGCTACCATAGTTACTAATTATCTGATTTTCGAATTACGAGTGGGTTTTCGTGTACAAACATTCCGTTTTCATTCCACAAACACAATCTCTATATATCTTATTTTCCTATGATTTTCTGTATGTTTCAAATCTGGGCAGTAACCGGGCAGCTCGTCTGACGATAGTAACTTAATACCGCTGTGACAAGCGATGGCTGTTGTGTTTCAGTACCTACTCAGTAAAAAAGGATGTCATCTCTATTATCAACGTAATAAGTATTACGTTTTTTCCTGTCTTGCCTGTACGTCCTTTTGTTATTCTAATTCCCTTTTAATTTCACACGTTTTCATTTCCATGGGCTACCTTGGGTATCTAGGGTATAAGGGTTATCTCTGACCCAATAGTATTGTATTTCTAAGTTCTATAGGCGGTACCTACTCAATGTAACAGACTATCTCACTATACTTCACACTTAACGTAAAAGAAAAACATATCTTAAGATTTGCGAATTGAAGAGGTGGTTTTTTTTTATTGTTATATTTAGCTAATGCTCGCGTTTGTTGCGTGAGACTTGAAGTTATATGAGTTTTTTCATAAGTGTCTCGTTAGGCAACGCGCCGAAGCGTGACGCATAATATCCGCTTTTGGTACACGGCCCGTCTCGCCCTTTATTCCCACATATTAAATTATCGCCAAATGTTGCGTCCCTGATTTGTTTCCACACGTCTACAATGGCACAATTTCAATATTAGATTGGAATATGTCCTTGAGTAGTTGTGTATTCGGATTGCAGGTGTAACATTGTTATTTCGAACTATAGTGCAACTATAAAAGACAGCAAAATATAAATAATGGAAAATATTATATCGTAATAATACATAGTATGTGTAGAATGAAAAGTGGCCTTTAGAGGTCTTCCTTTAGAATGTTAACTTAATTTTCTGTAACTAATATTTTCTATTGTAGTATCGTAAAGCTATCGAAAATTGGAATTAGGTTGTGTTCAAGAATGGCGTCTTTATATAAGCAACTCGGTGTAGTTTGAATATTACGCTGTAAGTATTTTAGTGGAAAACATTTTACATGTTTCATTAAAGTTTCAAAACTGAATGTTAGGTTGCTTATAATGTTCTTCATAGTATATTAAGTGAATTATAAAAAAATTAGCGACCCGCTCCCAACTTCACACAGGATGCATTTTTTTTATATATACCTTCCTCGCTCATGCCTCTTTCCATAAATGAAAACCGTATTAAATTCCGTTGGATGGTTTAGAAGTAGTTAGCGGAGAAACAGACATGGCGGATTTATAATACGTTGTTAAATGTTACTTAAAAAAAAAATGTTTACTATGAGTCAACCGTAACAGATTCCTTTAAGATTTTAGAAGAACTGAAATTCTCTAGTACATAATTTTTATTTACACACCACACACACGTATACATATACACCACTACTTAGCTATCATACACCTTTTATTATTTCGTCGAACCGCTTGAGTCCAATAGTAACTAAAATAACATAAACAGATAACAAACAGGAACAACAAAATTGAATTATTTATGAATTAGATATTTGCGCTCGCAGCTAATGAAGACATAACAATATTCTGATTACTTTGTAGCGGTTCGAAGGAACACGAATATTTAATTAAAGTTGGTCCATGCTCAGACGAGTCTACTGACAGAATTAACTACTTAGCTTCAGACTGGTGTGTGTCCGTCGAGAACTGGACGTAGCCGGGACGTAGTCAACAACAAACCACACATTGCCTTCGCTTCACAAGTTTTTATTTCAAAATATATCCTATATTCTCAGGTAAAATAAGAACTAGACATGGCTCTGCGGACGAAAGAGTGATACGTGTAAAACTACGCCTTCGCCGTGTACATACACGGTTACGCGCACACAATTACGCCTCGCCTTATTAAATATTTACTAGTTAAAATGCCGAATTGGAAGGATGTAAAAGCCACTCTTCAACAAATAAAAGTTGAATTAAATCACTCTTCAACAAATAAAAGTTGAATTAAATCACTTTCTACACGTAAGTAAATTTGGAAACAATATTATCAATAATAAAAAATAAAAAATGAGGTAAATTGAGGTTTTACAAAAATTAAGCTTGGAGCACAAAATCTCAATACAGTAAACTGCCTACTCACACATGTTTATTAAACAGGGCCCGTAACCAAGATGCAAACGCTTCGTTGCGTACTTCGGAAACGAAGAGAGAACGCTAAGAGAAAGCTTGGTGATTGGTTGTTGTTTCTCTTAGCGTAGCGTAGAGTTTACGACTGTAGAAAGCATTTGGATAGGGCCCGTTTTCACTATGTTGTCCCCTAAATTATTCTGTCTATAGTTCTTATTTGGTCTGAGCTTATATTATTGCAAGGCCGACATGACGCAATTAAATTTGACTGTCTGCAACGGAAAATCCCTGGCCGCATGTACAAGAACCATTTACTCCCGCCTCGACTGACGTAGTTGAACATGTTCGGAGTACATTGTATCTCAACTGACATGATCTGACAACACTGCAGACACGTAAGTATCTCCCGACCGGTATAGACTTGTTGCTCAGTAGCGGTCCCGACTTGTGTACAATATCAACGAACATATCGTCATAGTAGTAGAACAACGACGGTTTTGATAATTTTCAATTTTTATTTTTTTGCGTAAACTGACTTTATATGTCGTGTTCTATCGACCAAAAACATTTTTTGACAAATATTATTTAAAACCTTTTAGATACAGAGTTGGAATACTGACAGATTTGATTTCTAAATACAGTAAAATGGCGTATTAATCATTTCGCCAGCGCCATACGTAAAGTTACAAAATTGCAGAACCGTCGTTGTTCTACGGCTATGACGATATTATCCCAATATATTCTCTTATATCCATAGCAGTATATTCACTTACTTAATTTATTATTTACTTTGTTATTTTTATTCAAAAAGAATTTGATTGAAATTATATTTATAATTATTTTGTTCAGGTTCAGCGTAACGTAAGCGTTAGAAATTTCTGTCTTAAAAATATGATATTTTAGAATAATTTTCGTATATAGAATAATACATTCAAGTGTAAAAACATGTATCTACTAAACCATTACAATAACATGTATTTTCTAAAGGAGTCATGAAATATATGTATATACGAGTATCTTATATTATAATAATGTTTTCTCATAATTAATATGTCTTACCTACTGAATGTTCCAAAATTTTATTTATTACCACACGAGTAATAATATGTCCCAAAAATAAACACTAGTAGACAATAACTTTATTAAACGTTTTTAATAAAAGTTAGCTTTTCCTTTTAAACCGAATAAGTATAAAATATAATATACTTCCTCAATTGGCCTCAAAATATCTATTAATTTTCAATAGAGTAAATAATATTATTGCCTATATCTTAGATAGTTATATTAAAACGTATGTATGTTATTGAAAAAAAAAATTCAGGACATAATATTAATGACAGTTTATATGTGTACATTTATTATAAATGTTCTTAGAAACATATTTATGATAATTTGTGCACGTTTATAACTTTTTAAATATATTTATGAAACGTGTTTGGATAAGTATATATTCATAAACTTGATTCTACATAATAGACATTTGTACGTGAATAGCCAACTCTTTTTTTATATATTTACTTGCACCGTTTATATGTATTTACTTAGCTACAAATATTTAAACATATTATTACAAAATCCCTATTAGTTAAAAGGATTATTATTAATACGTCATAAATGGAGAATGGATAAACAAAGCAATAAACTCTTAACAGCATGTTGTTATTACCTAAGTATATAGGTAATAAATAAAATCCATAAAACAAAATACCACATTCATAAATATCCGCCGGGAAAACTTTTAGGAAATCCTTGCTTTTTGCATTTCTGGACGAAAACAAGATTTTAAAATAACGTACTTTTATTTCGGACTACCTCTTAATGACTGTTTCAAAGGCCTGAATGGATGATTTAGTAACTTCGGAACCAAATTTAATCAGTTTTTATCAGTTTTTTTTTAATGTTGAGGTCGACAGACAGGCTGACGGTCCGCTTGGTGGTAGGTGGTTACCGTCGCCTATAACACGAGCAACGCCACAAGGTGCTGCAAGTGCGTTGCCGATCATAGTATTGTTTAGGATAAGGGATTGGGAAGGGGGATAGGAAAATAGGCTCTGACACAACAGCACACATGTTATTATTTCACTGTGGTCTTATGTAAGAGGGTGATTACTGCAGCCAGTAATGACTGCGACCGTCCAAGGTCCAAGTGCGCTGCCGACCATAGAAAGATTAAGGAAGGTATGGAGTAATGGGCTATGGCATTCCTTACTCACTCACCGAAACTTATGCTTGTTATTTCACGGTGGTATTCTGTAAGGGGGTGGTTACTGCCGCCAGAGAGAATGCCCAAATTACTGCGAAACGCAGTGTGCCCTGCTGCAGTCTGCCCCACTACTATCGCACTGCACGCAGTTTCGATTAAATCTATTCAACCGTTCACGCGTTTTTAAGTGACAGACAACCGTACAAATACTACAAAAAGAAATCACTTTTATAATATTAGTCAAGATTAGCGATTCAGTGATTACATTATTTAGTTTATTTTGTCGAAATTCTTCTGTAAAAAGCCGATGAAGAGATGTATCGGCTAGACGGTCCCATAGATCACGTTTTATGTGTGACAAATAGTCTCGAGTTAGGCGAAATTGCTTTCCGATCCACTCTGACAAATAATGTCAGCCCACTGATGCATGACCTTAGTAGTTTTCGTGACGATCACAATTTGCCTGTACTTCGACTCCGGATTTCGGATGGGATCTTATTTTGTGTAGGTATGCGAGTGGCGTATGGTATCCGGTTCTTTATTTACCGTACCCTCTCAACTACTTAAAAAGTATAGGACGAAAATAGTTTCTGCATGGCAACGTTCATGTACAATTGAGAGATTTTGTATCGTCCTTTTCAATTTTTATAACACATATAGAGGGTTTACGTTGGCGAGGCGTTCAGCATTTATTTCTATCAGCATCGCCAAAGTTTTGGTGTCTTTTGAAACAAAAGCTACATCATGTACTGAAATATTATGTTAAGGTTTTAATAAGTTACCGATCTTTTCAAATATACTTTCATTGTCGTTCCTTGTCATTACTTATTTAAAAAAATAAATAAAATGTTTTAAATGTATTCTTTTATGTTAAGGTCAACATCAAGGCTAATGGTCCACTTGATGGTAGGTGGCTACACAAGCCACGCCACAGGTGTTGCAAGTGAGTTACGACTACAGTAGGATTTAAGATAATGGATTGGGAAGGGATAAGGGAATGTACTTTCGCAATAATTTGTATAATAAGACGTCGTTTTATTTCCTGTTTTGTAGTAACAATTACATAAAGAATATTATCATCGGAACTTTATTTTTCAGGACCAATATTTTACTGTTTCTTTAAACACGTGCTCAAAAATAGTGATTTGATATGTACACTATTCTTTCCGCTAACAATATAATACTCTACGATAGATTTACGTATCGTATCTTGTGTCAGGCAGATCAATGTTTATTGGCCTTATTTGTATTCGGAACCTATAAAAAAGGTTACTGGGCCTCCAATAAAATTTCATTTCTTTTCTAGTCACATTTCACTTTCGATGTCTTATAGAACAAATTAATTACTTTACGGCTATTCCTAAGAGTTATATAAATAAATATATTTCATACTAGCTGGTTCCCGCAACTTCGTACGCGATGGTTTTTTGAAAATTCCACAGGAACCAATCAATTTTCCAATCAGTATCCTATAGTTTAATCCAATACTTTTACTTTTATATGTAACTACTTATTATTAGGTAATTTAGTGTATTTAGTCATTTATAATTTGTTATTATTTGTATTTTTAATTATTATGATTAATATTTTTATTTTTTGATATTTATTTTAAATATCAAAAAATATATTACTTACATTTATGAAACACACGATACAGGCCTGCATTGCCTAGTGTGTGTCTTCATAGTTAACTATATGAATTATGTTCCTGTAAATAAATAAATAAATAAATAAATAAATAAATAAATAGTCACAAATACATAATTGAAAAGCGCATCCAAATCGGTTAAACCGTTTCTGAGATTAGTATGCACAAACGCACAGAAAAACAGATGAAAATTCTAAGAATTATTTTATTGACCTCGATAATATAAGTAAAACGTGTACAAATTGTTTTTTTTTTATATTTAATGTACAGACACGGCTCGAAATAAAATAAAGATTAATAATAAGAAAATTTAATAGTTTTTAAAACTTTCCTGAAAAATTATCTAAACCGCACCAAAATCCGATGCGTGCTTTCAAAGGGATTAGCGGCTAGACAGAGAGAGGCGGAAAGCTATTTCAATTTTATACTATTGTATATAAATATCACACATGGGATTACATATGTAATATTACGTTGAATATCTGGTTACTTTGCATGCATGAAACTATAAACGCGCAATTAGCATTTAATTGCAACTAGTCTCTGTTATTGGCGGTGTAATTAGCACGTCATAATGCGGCTTGTGTCCGTATGTACACACGAAAATTTTCCCGTCCGTTCGGTTTATGACCAAAACAGATGGCGGTCCCCTACCTTCAACGGATAATTTACATTTAAATAGAGAAAAAGAAATCACCCCCTCTTTTAATAAAGCAAACATCCAACGAGCTGTACGTGCCTATTTTTCCTCATTTACAATCTGTTTGTAACGGCCGTATTGTAATCTGCATAAATATTTTATATTTGTCTTGCATTTTATGTTTTTTCTTTATATTAAGGTCGACAGACAGGCTGACGGCCCACTTGATGGCAGGTGCTTATGTATAATCTTGTATGTTTAAGTGCACCAATAATCTGGATATTTTGTGGTTGGCATCAGGAGCATTGCTTACGCGCGGATGGGCAATTTATTTATTTATTTATCTATTTGTAAGGGATACACCAACAGAAGACACTACAATACAGTAATACAATTTTTACATTCGGTCATGGTGAAACATAAACATATTTACAGAGTTTCATATTATTTATACGAACAGTAGATATGTAGCTGTATAAAATGTCAGCTAATTCGAGATAGGTACGTAGTGCTTGTGTGCAAGGATTTACTTACCTCCATTTGAGTCGTTTTTCTACATCTGTAACGGAAGTAGGTTGAGTGAGCCTAAAAGGTCGGCGATAAAACAAACAAGTGTCATTGCGATCCTCGAGAACCTCCTAAATCGGGACGTAAGCAAATGCGAATGGAGGAAGTTTAATGAGCCGTGTGCTTACCCCGTATCTAACTTCGTGCAAACTCCTACTGAGACATCTTTTTTACGCTTCTTTAGAATTAAATTAGTAAGACCTTTATACAAGTTTACGCAACCCCGGTCTTCGTGATAATCGATTAGCTTCGCGTTTCACTAAGTAAATTTAATCGATCCGAAACTGCTCTTAAGCGGATTATATGCTAATGAAGCCAACTTTAGATAAATATCTAACGGCACGTAATGTTATCTCAAGTATAAAAGCTTAGGATATCATGTAATAACATTTTAAAAGGGGAATATAAAAGAATACGAAACCCGAATTCTGAACGAGGGTGATTTGTATGTAGTTTAGATTCTCCTCGCTCAGTAACTTATCCTTTCGAATCTGCCACAAGAAGTTCATACTTCCATTAATCACACATTGGCATTATCTATCCAAGTTAGGGTTGGTTTTTGATATGTGTACGCAAGCAGCCTACGTGTTAAAAAACCTTCTCATATATCATTTGCATATCTTTTTATTGTTAGCACGTTCGCAAGACATTTTATAGAATACTAGCTGGTGCTCGCGACTTCATCCGTGTTGAGCGATAACACTCTCTTGACTCTTGTTGCTATAACATCTCGGTAAGGCATTAGATTTTTATTTTATTTTAAGATGATCTCTTGGGGAAAAGTAGATTGAGTTCACTGATTAGGTAGGTTTAGGCGATGTTTGTAAAATTTCTATTAGTATTTAGTATTAGTATTTTAATATTATTGTAAAGTTAGTTATTACCTTACATGTTATGTACATTGTTTAGGACAGCAATTTGGCAATTAATTTTTACACATGTAATTTATGGTTTTCATTTAATTGCAATCTGTTTGTGTACTTTATTAAATAAAATAAATAAATAAACAGACATACAGACAGTCAAAGTTACTTTCACATTTATAATATTAGTATGGATTAGTATGGATCTTTTCAATATATTTTACAAAGTATATGGTTTTTTGTTTTCATTTATAAATACACACAATGTAGAATATGAACTGCTCATTACCGAGTGTGGTGTGTTAGCTTTAAAGGCGGTGTTAACGTTGGTTAGTTATGTACACAATGTCACTATCATGTTATAGAGGTACGGTCATCATTAAAAGTAGGTTTTTTATGTTAAGATCGACAGACCGACTTCCGGTCCACTAGACCTATCAGTGGTTAGTTTGCTAGTTTTTAAGACCGACTATGGACGATCAAATGAACCGTCACCTCACCAAACTTTTACATAAAAAATTCATGACAACAATCATCAATAGCATAATCCTTTATCACCCCTACAGGAATATAACTATAAAAGATTTTACCATTATTTTTTTTTGCCTAGCCTACCTATGAAAATTCTTGAAAACATAAGAAAAAAGTTAGCTTATTTTGATGCTGAATTTACCCAAGTGGATTTTGCAGCGGTATCAATTTCCTTACTTACAGTTTATGCGACATAAAATTATTACTACGGATAATGTAACATACTATGTACTTAAACCCCTGCGACCATAAGTTCTTAACGTATTGTATCTGTGGCACTACTTTTTAATGTTTATATTTTATACCCAACAGAGACCATAAAAATTATTCAAATTTGTAATATATAAATCCCTATAAAGCACATAGTCAACAGATAGGATAAAATTTATTGGGTTTGGAAATTTCAACATGTCATCACGCTGTCACGTCATGTATCTATTTTAATTGTGTGTCGAATATATGAAATATTTTATAAGATTTTTGTAAAAAATTTTCATTAAGTATTAAAAATGTTTAGGCAAGACCTCGTACATGCTTTTTTCTGTTATTTAATAATACAAAAATATTTAAGATTTCTACTGTTATTTTGAAATGATCTGAAGAATTTCTATACAAGACTTACATAACTACTTTATTTTGTCTCAATAAAATTGGAGATTGTTAATTCCCAGCAACGTTAAATGTGTAAATAACTATTGTAAATTATAAAGAGAATATTCTAGTAATTACTAAAGATTAAAAGCAAAAGGATTACAAAAGCTTTAAGGAGTTAATTTAAAGACTTAATAAATTTTAATGCCATCCCATTAGACGGTTTGTTTGTAAGTATAACAGAGGACTCGGTTCAGAGTACACAGCTTTTCTACGCGCTCCCTGTCGCGCGCGTTGCCACCTAGCTTATTATCTGGTTACAAAATTATTATTCATGGCACGTTGCCATAATAATTATCTTGGACTTACACAGCTCCCGCTACGTATCAATATTTCACAAATGACGTATTAACCTGTCTACAGTGTGATTTCGCGTTAGGTTAATAATTAGTGGACATTGTCTTCTGATGAGGATTATGCTTACACCAATGTAAGCCTTGTGTGAACTTGTACTGATTAAAACTAGCCATTAATTCTAGTTTTAACAATTAGAAAAAAGGTGTTAAAAGAAACGTTTGATTTAACAGTTTTAGAAACAATATTTAAAAACTTTCTTCGAGAAGTGATCTTGGATGAACGTTGCTATTGCTTCGTAACTTGGGCTTTATTTTTAGTAGTTAGGTACAATCACTTTACCTATCTATATTATAAAGAGAGAAGATTTGAATTTTGTATGTTGAGAAGACCGATTTCGAAAATTCTTTCACCTATAGAAAGCTACATTATCAGCGAGTAACATAGGCCATATTTTATAAAGTTACGCGGGCGAAGTCACGTGCAACAGCTAGTAGATAATATACATAAAAACGCCTCAAAAATACAGTAATTCCTATTATTAATTTCTTTTCTTATATTGACTTAAAATACACAAAATACGGATATGATCTGAGTACCAACTAAAAAACATATCTATGTATAAAAAACCTTTTATCCTGAAAAAATTTTAGGTTTCCGAGGGAGCATCTAAAAATATAAAAAATTCGGCGGCACCTTTCTTCACAGTGATCAAGATGTCAGACGTTATAACTCATATATTTTCATTTTTCAACGCTTACGAAGTCGCATGCAGCGACTAGTAAAGTTATATGTGTGTGCACAAACCTGTTAACACACTTTAATAAACTTGTTTAATGAGTGTGTTGCCGCTTTGGTCAGCTCCATCGTTTCTGTGACAAACTTCCTCAATATTCGGGGAATGGAAACTGTGTGCCAAACTAAACTGCTATTGGAGGAATAAATACTTAACACAAGCGCTACCGTACGTAATAGAAGTGGCGGGGACGTGGTTTGCAATACTCGAGCAGGAAGTTAAGAGTTGGCCGCCGGCGAACGCTTCCTAAACAACCTTCCACTACTTTACTAGTTTGGCTCGCAACGTTTTTTTGTTTTTCTTTTATTTCTAAACAAGATTTATAGCTCCCCTTCATTGCCACAATACCTCTTTGAATTACTTGTACGCGGAATAATAAATTGTTAGTAAAAAACATGTCAATATAAGAGCAATAGAATGAATATACGCTCTGATTGACATGAAGACATTTTTCTTTTTTTATACGGGCCTTTCATACGAATGCAACTACTTACATCTTGGCGTATTTTTAAAAGAGTTGACCTCAATTCTGTACAAAGAAGGCTTTTATTACTACAGCATTTTTATTAAAAAAGTAAGCAGTAAAGCGATCAGGATCGCGACCGCAGCCTTAGGTTGTTTCAAGGCGGCTTTTGCTTTAATTATATATAAGCTTGCCACTGACTGAATGCATTTGTGGTCTACCGTATAATCTAAGTTCGTAACACATCACAATGGAACTCTAGCTTAAGTACAAACTTTTCGATGAAAATATGTTTATATAAGTAAAAAATATTTAGTAGTAGTAGGGCACGCTGCATTTCGCAGTCATTTGGGAAGCCTCTCTGGTGGCAGTAACCGCCCCCTTACAGAAGACCACCTTAAAATAATAGCATGTGTGCTGTTGACTGAGTAAGGGATGCTAGAGCCCATTTCCCTATCCCTTTGCCAGTCCCAGAAAAGACTTCTAGAGAAAAAGTAGTTGTTTTACAATTGCTGACAAATTCAGCGTACATGAAATACGTATTTGTTAATAAACTCTGATTTTTCAGCAAAATAAGTAAATGAGACTTTTGAAATGTTCAAAAAATCACATTAAGAAATGTAACATTTTTCCTCTTAAACATTAAAATGTCCTTTTGTAGTAACATAAATCATTCTAAAATGTTCGTTTATCTTTTTCATATCTCATTCAACTTTTGCACTGGAGATTCCTTTTGTTTGCACTTGTTTACAGTGGAGAGACAGTGTGCAAGTAATAATGTTTTCCGGCATTGTCTGCTAATTACTTTCTGGATACTCGTTGACATGACGTATTTTTAATCATATATGTATACGGCATTCAACTTATTATACTGTCTAAAAGCATTGGCACACACTTTAAATAAATATAGCGTTGTATATAAAATCTTCAATATATGTAAGTATTATATATTAGGTTTTGCAAAAGACAGCCGAGCATGTTCAACGGGGCTCCAAGAGAACTGACTGGCATTTTGTTACTCGACGTTCGAATAAATATTCTTAGCGACGGACGTGCGCTGCTTTTCGTTCAACTTTCCATATTTTGCATAATAAGAGCTAATAACATGACCTAACGTATTCTTTATTTTTACGTAGCAACTGATTTTCAACAATAAAAATTTTACTACTCTAAAATATACTTTTAAGACTATACATATACCTTTGTTAGCCCCTGACGCAAAAACGAGATAAGTTTGGCATGTGTATCTCCGTGTGAATCTGTGTGTCTGCCTATGGAATCGTAGCTCTCAAATGGATGAACCTATTTTGATCCTTTTTTTTGTTAGAAAAAACAACAAAAACAACAAAATGAGGCTCCTAGATATAGATTCTGAAGATCTGTTCAGGCGTTTGAAATCATTAGCCTATTCCTAGTTGTCATAGGGATTACACTAACTTCCACAGGTTCAATTGATGTTAAATTCTGTATACTGTTACTTCGGTCATATTTCCATGACGTGGTAACCTTGATCTGATGCTGAAGCAACAAGTAGTCTGCGGGACACCCAACTCTTCAGCAACTTACAGGAGATATAGCGTGTTTGGGCTCGACAGAAAATCGGGGATTAGTTTATAATTTTAACTGTAGCTTGTAGGTACTTGTTTTAGTTTACTTTTTCAATAAAAATATATCAAAGTAATAAATTTCATTAAAAAAAAACTTTAAATTAGTGTGCCACTGGTAGCGGAACAAGTTGGGAACAAGGTACAAGCTTTCATTAGATAGGGCTACCGAGCAAGGAACCTCCTCACAAATCGTGCCGAGTCAAAAAATACCGCCTTCTGTGTCTGTACTTATATTAATTTAGTACAACTAATCTATTTGCTGTACAGTAGTGTTTAAAAAAATAATATTTTTATTAAATATTTTCAATACCTAAGGCCACTAAAGTTTCCACCGACTACATAAACTAATAGATAGGCATTAAGATATTTTTTTTAAATTTCCGTTAACAAATTTGTTGACATTGTCCGATCGTTATTTAATTTCCAGCTGTTCTTGCGTACCCTCTTGAAGCGTACTCTTTGAGTTTGTTGTTTGTATTATCTGCGTTTATGAAATTTTGTTGACCTTGTTAATTAATCGTTTTGTATGCAGACAGGGTTGATCTCGGGGTTTTTATAATCTAAATTAACTATACTGGAAGCGTTGTCGTTAACCAACATTAGACAGCCTACCCATGTACGATAAACGATGGATAATTTTACTGACGTCTAACAATAGCGTACTTACTCGTAACCCATTTATCGTAGCCCATTTATCGATTAAGTAATGTAAGAACGTATTGTATCTTTCTTTTTGATTCCATCTACGCATCTATCAATTTTATTTATCTTACCAAGCTTAAAATTTAGCTTGAAGACTAGTTTTAAATAACAATTATTGAAACAATTGCGGACATTTTGAATATTTTTATTTTGAGTATAGACAGACACGTTGTTAACGGTCCTATGTTTCGTCTATGGTCTTTATGAAGTCTGTAAATAATCGTATACAGTGTGTCTCTCGGATCGTGTCGGAATAGAAGAGGCCACCTCTAGCTTCGTGTTTATGTAGGTAAAGTAATACGCGAACGAGGCGATAGAATACCGCCCCTGGTTAATGGAACATCGCAGCCGACGCGGAACTCGCTTCGTGATTAATAGCAATCTTATCAGATTCTAACACTATATACATTAAACGAACCGATCGTAGCGGACTAAATCGGCGGACCTGCCGCGTTAAAGGTGCGAATTAATTAAACTGATAGCTGTAACTCTTCAGTGCCTTTCAAATTGAGCTGATATTTTATTACACCGATATTTTTAATGGATCGCTGTTTGTACATAAAGTGCCTAATTGATTTGTTTAGAGTCTCTCGATTAAATGAAATTTCACGCAATATATTTCGTTATTGCTATAATATAGGGTACCTACATTAATTGTAATAAAGTAAATTGATATTGAAATTTGTTCAGACAATTGTTAAACTTCTGAAGTAAAATTGAATCAATTTGTCTTTTATAGGCGAAATAGTTGTTTGGGTGATCAATTTAAAGTGTACCTAAAGGGGATTATAAGGGACTCTGTAAAAATTTAAATTATTTTTCTTAAATTTGATTAATGACCCCACAGTATCAAATCAAATATATTTATCAAATAGATTTTCCCAAAAAACTGCGTTTAATGTTCATTAAGTTTATATTTTAACACAGTTTCGAAAAAAAATAGGCAAGATAATGACGATCCTGAATCTGAAATAATAAATATAACAATTACAATTATTAAAATTAATTGAACTCGTATACAAATCACATAAATACTGAACCTAATATGAGGTTAGAATCGTTTAAATCCAGACCTCATTATCGCTTAATCAGCGTTTCGATAATTAATAATAATAATTAAGATATCCACGTATGTGGTGATACCTCAAAGGAAAGGGCACTAATGAACAGCCAATGCCCTTTTAGTTAAATATTTCTTTCTATAAATATCTAATTCGTATTATTAAACCCTATTTATATTGTTGACATACTCATACTATTTTTATATGATTACACAAATGCTTGCCATATTAGATAGATTACGAAATATTTTAATATCAAAACATATCTGGTTGCTATTAGCAATAAATGGTATAATTTAATAGGCTTAAAATATTCTAAATAGTCTAAGTTATCACTTCCTTCAGAGTGCAGCCTTTATATTATTTATTTTATTCTATGCTTTCCAAGTAAGACATACTGTGTTGATTACATTTGAATATTAAACTAAACTTCCTTACTAATACCTACTTATTACATTGTTACAAAATTACTTATAATAATAAAAAGACACTAATTAATGAAATCTGTTGTCGCTCTCGCGTCTTTAAATTCATGTGACATAAATAATAAATTAGCACAATATAGGTAAACTTAGAGTAATTCTATCCGCTTATTACATTTTCACATTGAATCGATTTTGATGTAATTTGGTATGTAGATTGCTTGAACTATGAAGCAAAGACGTCAGTAAATTTTTTAACTTTTCATTCTAGCGCAGCAGCGGTCCAAAGGCCAAATAGGCCAAATTTCATGGTATGTTTAAGTACGTTTATTTTTATTATAATTCTTATAACATTTATAACTGTGTTCATTGAGAGTTGTGCTTAAAGAAATTATTCAAAAGAGTTGAAATAAGAAAACGACCTCTATAATAAGAAACACATAGTACATAAGAATAAGAAAACATCTTTAAATTTGCCTCTATAGTAGGAAACAATTCAGAAAAGTGATGATAACAAAATCGTGGGATACAGTTTGATGCTGTTCGATACCTAAATAATCAAAGAATTTTTTGGTTTACATTGTATATTGGAATTCGTTGAATATATACATCATACATACATAATATATTACGCTCAAGGAAAATATTACTCGTAACGTACACGTATTCACGTAAAACACACGGCCATGTCCATGACACAGCCACACCCCATTTTTTTACTACAACGTATCCCTTTACAATGTGGCTACTGTTTTTATCTTCTATTTTATTATTAATTTTATGATTAGACTATATGAATAGAATATCAACTTTTCCATCAATAAAACTACATTTACCCTGATAAAATTAAGTTTTCAAACTAAAAACTGTTAATATCACATAGGTATATATTTTTTTACATTTGAAGAAACACATATAAAAGTGTTTCAAAATTATTACAGGTAAGTAATTTGGATCTCAGTATTGCTCTAGTTAGAAATATTACATATATATTTATGATAATTGACTCATTATTTACATTATATTTATGATAATCACTTTCAAAGTTATTAGTAGGTACCCTTAAACATTGTAATTTAAATTTGTACATGAAATATTCACGAAATAAAGTCCACTTGAAACTCCAATCTCCATACAATACTTGCGTTTCATTGTTCCGACAATATTTCTACATCGAATGTCTTCTTATATTAGAATATTCTTTGTTCTTTTGTCTTACCCTTAAAGCTGGGAAAACAAAAAAAAGCAAACATAAATAACATCGATTCATCATTTGAGTGTCCTCGTGTTTTCCCCATTCTATTTTATATGAGCACTTCTGTGTTCATGAACCCGATTAACCAATATAAATATATTGTAACAAACATCAAGAACTTTATTTACTATAACTAGCTGGTTCCCGCAACTTCGTACGCGCTGTAGTTCGTTTTTTGCAAATCCCAGAGTAACCTAATATTTTTCCAGGATAAAAATTAACATATAGTTTAATCTAGGTAAAATCATCAATACATAAGTTGAAAACCGCATTCAAAACGGTTAAGCCGTTTCAGAGATTAGCATACACAAACGCACAAACAGACAAAAATTCTAAAAACTGTTTTTTTTACCGATAAGTACAACCAACGTGTACAATTTTTTTTAAATATTTAATATACAATCAGTTCGTTTACGATTTTATTATATGTAGATAATAAAAGAAATATTCATACTAAATAGTGACAAAGATAATAAATTATTATTGCAATAAAAGATAAATAATCTTATACAGTTTTGTTTAAAGGGATTTAATGTAAAAGCTTCCAAATGTTTATAGACTATTTGTAGGGGTTTTCATGGTGAATTGTTTTTCATATTTCCAACAACGAAGCTAGGCGGGGTTGTAGGGCGGGCTTGAATCGGCGGCAGTTCGTATGTATGCCGTACGGCGGCCGCTCGTCTCTCAGCTACGCTCTCCTCGCGCGTTCCTCAAAAATAATGATATCGTTGTTATTAACGAGTGTTTATTAACATAAAAGTGATACGCCAAAATTAAGTGATAATAATATTGTTAGTGTTATGTGGCAAATGTTGTGTTTCTCTGAAAAAGATTACCGTTGACAGTTTAAGTGCGCCATGCGGTGAAGTACCGCGCTGGTGCTGATTGCACGCGCGGATGATGGTCGACCCGCTGAAGATATTTTGGGTTTTAACAAACAGCACTTATCTTGGTAAAAAATCTAATGTCTTATTATACACTAACTGTTGTACGCGACTTTGTCCGCGTAACTTTATAAAATATAGCCTATGTTACTCGCCAAACATAACAATACAAATCTTCTCTCTTTATAATTATAGATGTAAACACATCCGCAATTTCATCCGTTTTTATACTAAAAAAACCTGTCCTGTCCTCTTTTCCTTTTTTTAGACACTTAAAATAAGTGACACAAAATAATAATTATTAAGTATTCTATAAAAAAGTACACAAAAATTGAGCAAAATATTTTACTAAATATAAATAAATATATTATACTTAATTTTTGTATTTATCTTATCTTTTTTAAGACTCAATTCGGCATTCATTCGCTTAGAATTCATTCGGACTTTTCCGTACAGAAAAGGTCTTTACTACCTTTATGGATCGTTCAAGTTAGAACAACGTCTTTGACCTACCTATTACGTTCCAAGTTCTAACGCATGTAATTAAACCGAAACTTACATAAAACATCAAACAACAAAAAGTTTAACGTGTGGGATTTACGATAGAAAATCTATGTGAATTTACCAAACAAAACCTAAACGTTATTGAAACTGTAAAAGGGAAGTTTTTTAATTTAAGTTATAGGTACATAATATGTACAGTCAAGTGTAAAAATATTTATCTACTAAAACCATTGCAATAACAATAAAGGAATCATGAAATATATTTTTCTCATAATTAACATATATTAGCAAATGTTCTAAAAAAATTTAATTACTACACCAGCAATAGTATGTCCCAAAAATAGATACTTACTTATAGACGAATGGCAAGGTTTTGAATATATTTTTTTTCTTTTTATAGAATGAGTATAAATATAGACTTCAATACATATATTAATATAAAAACCATAATGCAAATTATATTAGTACCTTATCTTAGATATTATAATTATAACGTACCATGTTTTATTTGATTTCATTTTTGAAAAAAAAAAAATTAGGAATGTATTAATGACAGTTTATATGTGCACATCCATACTAGTCCATACTAATATTATAAACGTGAAAGTAATTCTGTCTGTTACCTATTCACGCCTTAACTACTCAACCGATCAACATGAAATTTTGCATACACGTTGTCAGGGATACAAGAAAGTACTGTTCTCACGAGATAAAATAAAATGAAAAAAAAAAAACTAACACCTTACCAAAGTACAGCAACAAGAGGTCAAGCGTTATATTGTGTATATATAAAGGCCGACTAAGTCGCGGGCACCAGCTAGTTTATAATATACGTTTTAGGAAACATATTTATGAAAAAATATGTTATCTATTTATTATAAATTAATTTTATTAATTAAAATATATAGTTTCTCCAACCATTATGTGTACCAAAAATCAAAATCAAAATATTTATTTATCAATTAGGTTTCTCACGAAACTCTTATGATCGTCATTATAAATTTAAATTTACTATTTACTAGGGTTTCGGAAAAAAAGCCAAGATGACGATTCTGAGAAGAAACCCCGAAAGAAACTCAGGATACTATTCTTTTTGTCATCTTTAAAATATAAAAATTACAATTATGTACACTTAATACAAACATAAAGTTCATATACAATACTAAGCAAAACATAGTATGAGCTCCGGATCCAAGCTCTAAATCCAGGCTTCATTGTCACTTAAATAATCAGTGACCTTATAGTAGCCTTTCGAGAGGAGTTTGGCTTTAATGACACCTTTAAATTTATTTATAGATAAGGCTCTTATCATCTCAGGTAGTTTATTATAAAACCGTATACATTGACCCATAAAAGAATTACTTATCTTGTGGAGTCGCGTCTTATGTAAATCTAAATTATTTTTGAACCTAGTATTTATATTGTGTACATCACATTTTTTATTAAACTGACTAATATTTTTATGAGCGTAAATTAAATTGTCATAAATATACTGACATGTAACAGTTAAAATCTTTATTTCTTTGAACTTTTCTCTGAGAGAACACTGCGGATCTAGTTGATAGATGGCTCTAATGGCCCTTTTTTGTAAAATAAAAATAGTATTTATGTCCGCAGCGCTACCCCAAAGAAGAATCCCATAACACATTATACTGTGGAAGTAACTAAAATAGAC
This sequence comes from Synanthedon andrenaeformis, assembly GCA_936446665.2. Classification (NCBI taxonomy): domain Eukaryota; kingdom Metazoa; phylum Arthropoda; class Insecta; order Lepidoptera; family Sesiidae; genus Synanthedon; species Synanthedon andrenaeformis. The sequence continues at coordinate 7,844,246 of OW387777.2, read as the reverse complement.
AATCCTAGCTGTATCGACATCTGTTAGACGTCGAATCTGTTTAACTGCATAAGCTGCAGAGCTAAGCCTTTTACTTAATTTCTCAATATGAGGACCCCATTGTAATTTCGAATCTACGGTAATACCTAAAAATACTGTTGATTCCACGGGCTCCAATTTTTCACTACCCAAAATCACATTCGTTCCAATATTTTTAACGTTCGGGGTACTGAATTTAACAAGTTTAGTTTTTGTGGCATTTAAAAGGAGATTATTAACACTAAACCAATACACTACGTTAGAAAGTGCATAATTTATCTCATTAAAGCACCCAAGTTGCCTTTTAATCTTAAATATTAATGAAGTGTCATCAGCAAACAAGACAATACTGTGCTTATTCACAGAATGAGGCAAATCATTAATATAAACTAGGAACAAAAACGGACCGAGAATCGAGCCTTGAGGGACGCCCATTTTAACTAAAGAACCCAGAGATTTCCTACCATTAACATCGACCTTCTGAATTCTATGGCTCAGATAAGAAGTCAGAAGATCGAGAGCCTTATTCTTAATTCCATAGTGGCACAATTTCCTTATTAAAGTGTCATGCTGGACACAGTCAAAGGCTTTGGACAAATCGCAAAAAATACCAAGAGCATCCTGCGAGTTCTCCCATGCCTCAAATATATTTTTCAATAGTTCAACACCTGCGTCCGTAGTTGAACGCCCCTTAGTGAAACCAAACTGCTTATTAAAAAGTAAATTATGGTCATTGAAATGTTTAAGTAATTGACTCAAAATAATTTTTTCAAAAATTTTACTAAGGGTCGGAAGTATTGAAATCGGTCTATAATTAGCGGGATTAGTTGCATCATTCGATTTAAATAAAGGCACAACCCTACTAATTTTCATTAAATTAGGAAATTCGCCACATGTAACACAGCAATTGAACACAGTTGCTAAATGAGGTGCAATTATATTGATTACAGAGGCAACAGTTTTCACTGACATGCCCCAAGGATCTACAGTTTTTTTTATTACAATTGTCTTAAAAAATTTCACAATGTCACGTGGGCTAACAAATGTAAATTCAAACGCTGTATCACATTCTTTTACATTCTGTTTAAGTAGATTCTCAGCAGCAATTGACGATGAGTTTAGTGTCCGAGTAAGATTAACAGGAATGCTAGAAAAGAAGTTTTCAAACTCTGAGGCCACATCCATATCTGCCTTAAAGACCTGATCATTTATTTTTAAATTAAAGCTGTCATTATGAGTTTGGTTTCTTCCAGTTTCCCTGTTAATGATGTTCCATGTAGTTTTTACTTTATTTGTCGCACTCATAATTTTATTTTTTACATGAATAGATTTTGCCATATAACAGACTTTTTTAAACAATTTTGAATATTTTTTTACATATTCTCTAAACTCTGGATTATGATTATACTGTTTCTGACCATACAACTCATAAAGCCTATTTCTACTTGTGTAGATGCCATGAGTTGCCCATTCATTAAATGCCATAAAATTGCTAACTAAATGAGATTTTGTGGTAAAGACTTTACTAAATTCATCACTAATTAATTTAAATAAAGAGCCATACATTTCATTAAGAGTATCATGATATGGCAACCCAGGTAATTTATTATTTAAATTAGCCCTAAATTGTTGAATGCGATTCTGAGTAATTGGAACAAAATTAATATGCTTTCTTTGAGATTGACTTATATTTGAATTAATTGACACAAATAAACCACAGTGGTCAGAGTCTAGTACATTCAGGACTGATTTGTTATATGATTTTACATTACAAAATATGTTATCAATACAGGAACCACTTGTGGCAGTTATCCTTGTTGGTTCATAGAAAACGTTGTACAAGTTAAAGGACCTAAACAGATTTAGAAAATTAATAGTAATTGTAGAACCATCTAGTATGTTAACATTAAAATCTCCACAAATTACGACACCTTTATGAGATGTGCATACCCTTAACAATACACTTTCCATGATCTTTAAAAAGCTATCAAAAGGTGCGCTAGGGGGTTTGTATACGCATACTACTGTAGTCTGCTCCAATTCAATACACGACAGTTCAGTAACCCCCTCAACAGATAGATTCATAATATCTTTCCTTTCCTTACATTTAAACTGCTTCTTAGTAATAATCAAAGAACCTCCTCTCAAAATATTTTTTCTATTAAAAGAGCTTACAACCTGGTGGTTACTGAAACTGTATATGTATTGATAATTATTTAGCCAATGCTCTGTAATACACAAAATATCAACACTATAATGATTCATAAACAAATCTACCTCGAGTTCTTTTCCTGATAAGCCTTGTATATTTTGGTTAACTATAGAAAGACTGCAAGAGGGTTCCTCCATTGTCTGAGATGTTAATTTAAATTAAGCGGATCGGAGCCCATACATGTATTTTTGTTACAATGTATTATATGTATTTGACTGTCCAATAGAGACAGTCCTGTCAATACATGGCTGTTCAATAGAAACCGCCATGGTTAAAGTCGGACTTAAGTCAACATATGGCTGTTCAATAGAAGCAGCAATAGTTGAAATATATCTTAAATCTACATTATACCGTTCCACTGGAATGGTATCGTTATTAATACAATATAGTAGCGAACTAGCTATATTACGTCTTTAATAATTTGAAATTTTATAATTGTTAATTGAAAAATTAAAAAATTTGCTGTAACTAAATGTGTTACTGTCAATTATTCTACACTTATTATTATAAAGTGACAAAGTGTGCAATTTTAAATTGCATTTATATCTGTAATTATTTTCCTCAGATGTCAATAAATTACTATAGGGAAAGGCAAACATAATTATATTTTTTACATTTAGATTTAACAATTTGTCAAAATATTTCTTTATATGCCCTGAACTTGCATTTCCCCTTCTCCCAATGAAAATTATGAGTGTAGTATCAGGAGCATGTTTCATATTTATAATACGATCCATAATTTGAATGCAATTTGCTCCAGGATAACAAAAACTAGTAACGGGTGTACCAGATGCTCGTAGTATAAGACTCATATTTTTTCCTATTTCATCGCAATACATTATAAACCTATTTGAATTTTTTGTACAATTTTTCAGCATCGAAGACCGCTGTAAGTGAATGGACTCAGCTGGTTCAGTCAGTTCACTCATGGACACCGGCCCTTCGCTCTGAAATGAATTTTGTTTATATATATTAGAGGTTAAAGATTCAAGCTTCTGATTACATTTATTAAGTTGTTGATCAAGTGTCTGCGAGTAATTTTGTATGTAACTTTGAGCTGCATTATACTTAACCGTAATATCTAATAAATTTTTCTGAAGAGATTCAACTTCTGATTGAAGTTGATGTATTTGTTTGTCATATTGAGTAATGTATTGTGCTAATTGCTCTTTATTTCTACCTAATTCACTAGTTAGTTTCTGCTTTTTAATAATTAAATTTTTGTTTTTGGTGTACAGTTTCCTTTTCAAAATACTTAATAATTTCACCTTTTTTTTGTTAGATTTGACAATTTTTTTATATTTTCTTTTACTTAATTTAAAAGAGTGACTAGGCATGTTAATGGTGTCATATGTCAAATCAATTTCATTAGAACATCCACAATCCTGGTAGTCAGAGCTAATAATCAGCTCTTCATACAAGGACTGAGTCTGCGATAACTCAAGTGTTGTGATTTGACTTTTTAGATAAGAAATTTGGCTATGCGCACTCTGAAGCTCAATTTCCAAGTCATCAGTATGCCTGAGATTATTCTCAAACATACTTATGTCCTGCCGATACTTATCAAGTTTTCCCTGAAGGTCATCTCTGTCCTCCCGGATGCTTGTCAGCTCAACATGCATTTTGGACATCTCGCTTTTGAGCAGAGAGTTTTGCTTGACCAAATCTTCTATGCCAGCCTCACTATCAGCCCGCTCTTTCATCAATTGCTCACAGGTAGCTTGTGAAGATTTTAGCTCCTGTAATGCAGTTTTTAACTGTACGTCAATGTCTTTAAAATATGCATTTCTGGTCATAATCTTGTTAGAATACATATTAGGATAGTAAGATTATATTTTCAAACAATTAAAAATAAAAATAAAAAATTGTAATAATATCGAGTAGGTACATATAAGAATTCAAATTTATAATACTTATATTATTTTTATCAATAAACAAAAAGCAAAGAAAACAATACTCTCCGGGGTATGTCTATGTATTTAGGTTAAGGTGGCAGCTAAATTATTCAAATATTTAATAGAATAAACTAAATTAAAAGATAATATAATTGTAAAGTAATAATAAATAATATTTAAGTGGGTAAGTAATGAACACTTGTTAATAATTTTTCAAATTGCACAGTTCACAGTAAAGTTACATTGCCACAAACACTGTTCGCGAAAAATCCTATTAAATTAATCACTTAAAACTATAATAGACGTGAAATATTCATATTTATTCATATACCTAATCTTTTAATCGTGAACTCATGTAACTCAAAGTGAAATGTTACTGCCGAATAAATTAATCCGAATAAATCATTTTCCGTGGCTAGAGTGATCGAAAATGTTCTTACTGTCATTATTGTTTTACACCACTGGCCGTCATTCTTTTAAAAGCAGTCAGTCATTAAGGCCATCGTCGGAATTATGCCTCACATTCACCACTCTCAGTTCGGGAAATTAGGGGATTTATTAGCGTCAAATTATACCAATTTCAGTTTTTATTACGAAGAGAAAATACACCTCCAAATATACGAATGTGCGGTGGGATGTGTATTTTCACTCCAATTTAAGATTAAGGCTATTTATTTTTGACAAGGAAAGGGAACAAATAAATGGGATAATGATTTTCTTGTTTGCTGAAACCTTTTTTGTTGTCAATAGGGCTTTTCTTTATATGGCTGCGACAAACTCTCAATGTTTTACAAATATTAATTTAATTTTCTTTTTTTTTAAATATTGGATCATCACACAGAAATTAAGATAAGCCCAAACTGAAAATTTAGAAAAATAATAGATGAATTCGTTGTCAAAATTTTAGAAATTCTTTTCGTTGATTGTATTTTCTAAAATCAATTTACTCTTCTTTTAATATTGAGCAGTTTCTCTAATAATTATTTTTAATGGCAAAAAAACCTAAATAGCTATATTTAAATAAAAAATTAAAGATCAAAGGCGTCTTTAAATATAAAAAATTAAGGCAATTTCAAATTTACAATTTGAATTTGAATTAAACCATAAATCTGTTGTTGATTTTGTAAAGCCATAATAACAATGTAAATTACATCGTGGCTGCGTTAATTGTTAAATTTTAATACAATTAGGCAAGTCGCCTTGTCGAGAGCATCGAACCTGAAGGTTTATTGTAGCCTCCAAAATTTGAAGTTTCCTTTTCTCATTTCATCAACTTTTAAATAATGATGATTAATTACGCTAGCATTTACTTCGGGCGGTGATGTCTTTTCAGTAATTTTTAGACTGCGACTTTTGTAATTTGTTCTCGACCTCATAATTACGTCTTATCAGCTACATAACTGCAACAGCGAACAATGTTGTAGGCGGTTACCTACAATCGTTTGTTGGGAATTTCATCTGTGTAGCAGAGTTTGTGTACAAGACAACTTGAAGCAAACTTTTCGACATGTTTGTTACATTGGGTACTCGTAGCCGTCACAAGTTTGTAGATGGGGTGTTCTGTACGCAAAGAAAACTTAAACTATATATGTATGTGCATATATTCCTCTATTGAAACTTATATTTTTGCATTGAAAATAACTAGTTATTATTTTTTATCAATTAAAAAACCTTTACACAAAAATAATCTAAAAACATTTATTTATGATGCAATTTTTATATAAATTACTAGCTGGTGCCCTCGAAAAATGAAAAATATAACATCTTAGAAAATATCTGACATATTTATCGCTATGGCCATAGCACACAATTTATTTTTTATTTTTTCGATCATTTACGTACATGTAACAATTATTATTAAAGTATCATAGAATTCTTATTTCTCACTTCCCTGAACTGTAAATTCCTATAGTTATATTATGCTTTGATAAATCGGTAAGGTATCATAGCCCATATAGTCCTATACTCAAGTTTTGGCCTATATCCTACATAAAACTTTAGCGCATATTCATCCGCTCTGTGTGTATCAGTCGTAGGACTACACGTCAGAAGTGAAAACTTAGCTTCATTTCACAAATATTTATAACTAATAGTTAGTTATTAACTATACTGCGAGTACAGTGTGTCGTGAAGCGACGGTTAAAAATAAAAATGAAAATAAGGGATTTACAGATATAATTTTTAAACGAATATTTACAGATACTATATAAAAATGGAAGGATGATAATTGTGTAGTGTGTAATGAAATAAAAAAATAAAAAAAACAACCAAACGAGGACAGAACGTAGACAGAAGCCTATATGGCCGCTTCGTCTGGAGAGCAGCAGGGGCGTGAGCTCCCAGCACGTGTCTAGGCGGACGGCCGACAGGAGTGTGGTTCGGGAGCCTTGTCCGGGGAGCAGCAGAGACGTGAGCTGTCCGCACGTGACTGTAGGCTGACGGCCGACAGGAGGGTGATTCAGCAGCCTTGTCCGGGGAGCAGCAGGGACGTGAGCTGGCCGCACGTGTCTGTAGGCTGACGGCCGACAGGAGGGTGATTCAGCAACCTTGTCCGGAGAGCAGCAGGGACGTGAGCTGGCAGCATGCGTCTGTAGGTAGACGGCCGACAGGAGTGGTTTAGCAGCTTCGTCCGTAGAGCAGCAGGGACGTGAGCTGGCAGCACGCGTCTGTAGGTAGACGGCCGACAGGAGTGATTTAGCAGCTTCGTCCGTAGAGCAGCAGTGATGTGATGATGTCGAGACAGCCCAGAGTATCAATGACACTCCTGGGCGATACGGTAAAGAGTGCGTCCGGAGTCTCAGCTCTGACTTCCGGAACGCCACGAGGTAGAAGTGGTGGAGGCAAGACAGCCCAGAGTCACAATGTTGTGCGAAAGGAACGACAACACTGACCCCTTCGTATCAGTCTCACGGGCTTATATAGGCCGCTGGAGAACCTTCGAAATCCAATTTTAAACATTAAATTTTGAAAATATTAATAATATATGGCCAGGACGTTTCGAGTTTAGAAGTGAGGTTGTAACTAAAAACGAATATAAAATGAGCGAGAAAGCAACAATGTAATGAGAAAACATGATGCCAAAATATTATGGGAACTATGGCGACGAAATAAATAAACAAAGAGATTATGAGGACTACATGCATGTAAAACGTATGAGAAAATGTAGGAAAAAGTATAGCAGACATTCTGAAACCAGGCTGTCGGTAAGATAATAAGGAAACGAGGGGAAAAATCTTGGAAATCTGCACAAATTATTCCTCTCCCTAAAAAGCCTAGGCCAGTAACCCATAATGATTATCGTCCCATTTCCATTTTGCCATTCCTTTCAAAAATTCTGGAGAAGTTAGTTTGTAAACAATTAAACCATTTTCTTAATAAAAATTCTATTCTCCGTCCCTTGCAATCTGGATTTCAACCTGGGCATAGTACGGTTACAGCTTTGGTCAAGGTTACTGATGACATTCGTTGGGCGATAGACAATAAACAGCTTACAATTCTTGTGCTTCTAGACTTTAGTAATGCATTTAATTCAGTGCACTTTGACATTTTAATAGAGCTGCTGCGTTCTATTAACATGGCTCCGTCGGTAACTGACTGGTTTCGGAATTACCTCACTGGTCGGCGTCAACGCATCCGTATCAATGAGACGTTCTCGTCTTGGTGTAGTGTGACAGCTGGAGTGCCTCAGGGTGGCGTGTTGTCTCCTTTGCTTTTTGCCATCTTCATTAATTCCATCACTCCGTATATCTCTTCTTTCTACCACATGTATGCAGATGATATACAAATTTACCGCTCGGCTGCGTTGGATGATCTCTGTGGTGCTATATCAAACATTAATAATGACCTTGCCGCGATATTTGACTGGAGTAAGCAATATGGCCTCCACGTGAATCCTGCAAAGTCCCAAGCAATCATTATTGGTAGCCCTGGGCTTATTGCGAAAGTTAACCGTAAAGGCCTGGCACCAATAGTATTTAATAATGCTATCATACCATACTGTGACTCCGTTAAGAACCTTGGTATTCACTTGGATGCGCGGTTGTCCTGGTCGGTGCAGATTAGGGAACTCAGTAAGAAGACATTTGCAACTATGAGTTCGCTTCGGCGACTGCGCAATATTTTGCCAATCCCAACCAAGGTGATGTTAGCACACACTCTTCTTCTCTCGGTTCTTGATTATGCTGATGCATGCTATCTCAATCTAGGACCAACTGAACAAGCTTGAGCGTTTACAAAACCTTGCTATTCGGTTTATATTTGGCTTGCGCAAGTATGACCATGTATCTGAATTTCGTCAAAATCTCAGGTGGCTGCCCATTCGCCGTCGCCGGGACATGCATGTTTTATCTCTTCTGTACGGTGTGCTGTTTCACGGCAGGTCTCCATCTTATCTCAAGGAGAAATTCAAGTTTTTCGGTGTGCAGGAGGACATAAGACCGTGCCGTGCGGTTATCCTGCAATCCATCCCACACAAAACAAAGTTTTATGAGGGTTCATTTGCTGTACGGGCCATTAAACTTTGGAATGCACTGCCTTTGAGCATCAGGCAATCTAAATCATTAGGCATATTTAAAAGGGCACTCAAGACACATTTTCTGTCAAACTGAAGACGACTTTATTTGTTTAATTTTTATATGTAGGTTTATCTTCTAATAAATTATTTTTATTAATCTATCTTATTAATTTGTGTTATTAGTATTTGTGTAGGTATATGGTTTTTTGTACTTGTATTTAGTTATTAGATAGATTAAGTTTATGGTGATCACTTTTACCACCCACATTGTTTTATTAATTTTTTGTAGGATTTTCCTTACCCTAAGGTTGCCTGGCAGAAATCGCTATAAAGCGATAAGGCCGCCTTTTGTACCTTTAATTGTCATTTCTTTCTTTTTTTTCTATTATCTTTTTTATATGTGTGTTTTTGGTGCAAATAAAGAGTTAATAATAATAATAATAATAAAAATGTGATGTAAATGATACGTAAATGACATGGAGGCCGAAAATTATATAAAATACAGGATCTGAGGCGCTATCCAGGTTAGTAGCGCATCCAGGAGTGATAAGTGTATGAACATGCTACAAGTGTTTTTCCCCATACAAAACTACCCAACGCGCTTAAAAAGTTTTCTCTTCAAAAAACTTATCAATATGTAAATATTTATGGAACTTTTTACTAATCTAATATGCGCTCCCTTGTAGGTAATCCTCAATCCGTTTTTTTAAAATGTTTTAATTTCTCAAATTAATATATTGAATCCGCGTGATTTAAAGCATCTCAGCTTCTGATAGGGCATTTTATTTGTCTACTGTCTAATACACGCTCTCAAAAGCTACAATGCTCTTGCTTGTCGCTAAAAATAAAAGAGTCATGAATTTATTTATGTAGAATTCGATTCGGCGAAAGCACCTGCTCTCAACTGATTGGAGATACCGCGGCTCCGGACAACATCGGATGAGACAATAATTGAATCAGACCAACGGAGTGTCTGTAAATGCAATAAAGAATCGCATCTATATTACAATAAGGCAGTAATACATCCTTTTACACTAATATCACCTATTGAAAACGATCTGGGAACAATTGTTACTAACGAATGGGTTTTATTTGCAAAGTGCGTGCCCGTTAGATTCCCCGGGATCGCCGGTGCTCTGCCATCGATCCGTCCAATCAGTGGTCCAGTGATTCTCATTATGAAACGACCGAGCATTTGTAGACTGATTATTGCTACAGATTTATTTCCACCACACTTTCTCTCTCTCGCTCTGCTTTTTCACGAATAAATACAGTGTATTCGTTGACATAAAAATTCGTACGTACGTTTTTATCCTCGGTTCCTTTTCTTACTTTTTTAATGAGGACTGCCACACAGCTAAAGCCGTTTTAATCATACCTACGTATGAAAATTTAATTATACTCTTGTTGCGCAGATTTGACAACATAAATGAGCAAGCGAGACTGAAATTTCGAAGAGAAAGTTAAAGTTTGGTTGTTTGAAACGAAATTCTCTTATTTTAGGCATATTGATCTTCGTAATGCTTAGCTGTTGGAAAAGTAAAGCTTAGTGATGCGTGTTAATAATCAAGATCAAGAAAAAAAACTTTTAGTTGAAGCTATGAATTAACTAATTGGTTTCTAATTGTGACCCATTAGGTTACTATGGATTAGTTGGTCGACTGGTTGGTTAATTAAATCTTCGACACAATAATGATTTCGTTAGTCTACAAATTTGTAACTTTGCTTCTTATATTCTTGCGTCATTATTTCGTATTATAAAAGAAAGTCACTGCCCGCTACAAAACAAACAACAGTCAGTTTCTCCGATAACTTTTTATAAACCACCCAACGGCTTTTAATATGATTTTCACTATTGGAAAGTCTATAAACGAGGAAGGTTTGTCCATATAAATGGCAGAAAAAATTGCATCCGTGCGAACCAGATAAATGTGCTAAACCAGACGCTAGCGAATGTTTTTATTATATGCAAAAGGTTGGTAGTTGGTTCACGGTAGGTACAATTGAAATTAGTTACTTGCCTTGTGTCCTTCAATTATAATCCTTTGTGAGGTACACGGTAGTTACCTACTGTTATGTATCCTTAACGAGGAGAACACATACAGCAACGGTTGGGTTATAATCTTGCTTACCCTCAAGAATTTATTTTTAGTAGAGTTCAGAAGTTTAATTATATTATAAGGATATTCCAACGTTAAAAAGAAAATACTTGTATCTACCTGCTATCTGGCGACAGTAACCAACCTAGTTTGAGTATTTTTTGTGTTAAGATTGGTAGACAGGCTGACGGTCCACGTGATGGTAGGTGGCTACCGTCGCCTATAACACAAGCAACGCCACAGGTGCTGCAATTGCGCTGCCGACTGTAGTAGGATTAAGAGGGTAAGGGATTTGGAAGGGATAGGGAAATGGGCTCTTTTCTGTATCGGTAAGAAATTTCAGAACCCAGTCCAAAGTAGCGCAATAAACCTTTAACCTATCAAGTTCACCTACCGTTATGTGCCTCTATATTTTAATAAAAAAACATTCTTTGCCTACATATATTTATTCTTACAAAATTTTTAACTGAATTGGACTGTAAAACATCCCAGCCACATTTAAATATAAAATGTGGCCTCATGCAGCTTTAAAATTCCTTATAGCGTAATGCGTATCCTTGAATTATTGATGTATGTAGATGTTATTCCCACTTTGTGCAAAGTTCTCATAAGCTTACGTACATACATAAATAATATAATATACCTACATATCTTAGTCATAGGCGGATCATTATAACATAATATAATTCATCAAAGTTGTGGAATATATGTGGCCAATATCAAGTATAAGCACCTACTTCGAATTATAAGTCGGACTATAGTGAAACTTCCTGCATGTAACTAAATGAAACTAATCATCTTTAAGTTACTTACAAATAATTTTAAACAACCTTGTGTTTATCTATAGTAATATTATAAAGAGAGTATATTTGTATTTTTGTATGTTTGTAATGAATAAACTCATAAACCACTGGACCGATTTTGAAAATTCTTACACCTATAGAAAGCTAGAAGTCGCGTGCAACAGCTAGTATCAATATAATCAATTACTCAATTAAGTTGCTGTATGTTGAATGGAAACACCGTTACCGTCACCTATAAAAGTACACAGACAACATTAGGAAGCCTAGCAGCCATTCGCTCTGGCAATCCTGGTAGGAAACAAACGGTTCAATTCAAAAGAAGCGTACGAGAATGACCTTTGGCAACTTAACACCAAAATACAACAGTACACATGCTATATATTATTTAAGGGTAATCTTTTGTAAGGGGTACCTAATACAATCCTTCAAATAGGTATAAAATATATTTTAGGTGTAACAATGTCTCTAATTCTCTTTCATCGCTTTGTGTATTGTATATACATTTGTATAAGTTCGTTAAATAAAACATAATTGTATAATGTTACTTTGTTATCTGAAGAGTTAACAACCGCTAGCGGTTGGATGTAACATTTAGAACTGTGTCTCTCAAATGGTTAATTCTATACAAATCTGTTAAATTATTTAACTGTTTTATTAAAATCAGTTCCAAGGTCTTAGTGAAGTAATAATCATGTAGTTGTTATTATGTTATTATTATTATGAATCATTAGATCGATTCATGGCACGATCAAGTATGAAAACGAATTCAAAATTGATCTTGGTTTGGGTATAATGTGTTACGCCCCAATCCCATACTACAAATCCATTGTAAATGTGATCCAATAATACAATCATGTACCTATATTCTTAATTCGTCACTTTCTGTCATCTTTTCGGAAACATATATTTTCTGTTTTAGGTATTTCATCCATATTTTTACATTCTAAATCTTAATTACTAGAAAGAATGCCTTTTTTGGTTCATAAATTAGAATTGGTAGTTCATAGAGCTTATATTAGGTTCACAGATTGGTTTTGCTTGTTTCACAGACAGATTATTATTAATATTTATCATAATACATAATATTATCCTACAAATATTACATCTTAAATAATATTATTTTTAATTATATATTAACTTTATAATATCAGAAGTAAGTAATAAGTTTGATAAGACAAAATATCAGAAGTAAGTGAAATTACTAACTGAGTCATTTGAAGCAATCCAGGTCATAGTAGATTTAAAAGATAGACTTCATAATCCCGAGATTTATTGAAAGTGCCTGGAATTTCACAGGGCCCACCTCCATCCGTATCTTGTGGAGGCTACCATATCTCAATAAAGTTCTGGGTCACCTTGAGGATTATCGACTTATTAAAACTTATTATTAAATTATTATTAGACGAATATTATTTTAAGACATTTCAGAATTATATTTTTTCCGTTGTTTTTCAGTAAATTATACGCGAAAGTTAATACTTCCACTCAATGTGACCTCGTACCTAAAACTTACTTACTTATTGATATTTGTTTATCCACATGTTCCAATAACATGTTTCATGACGAAAATTTCATACGAATTCGTACTCCTTTGCGACTTTCAGCAATAAGGATATGCGGCAAACGAAAAAGGGTACATACATCACAAGTACAGCTATTTTAAATTTCCTGGAATATCTCCGGGACTTTGCCTCTTCTATTTTATGAAATACGCTCATATGTTAGAAACATTATTCATATTGCTTGGAGTTGTATAGGTATTATTCGTAACATTACAAAATGTGCATTGGCGATATATGTATAACCGCATTACAAATACAATAACATGTTTTAAACGTGAACCAGAAAATCAATGATAATTTATCTGGAAAACAGTTTTCTGTCATTTCCAGGAAAATTTAGAGCCTTTTTATACAATGAAATTAAAACGCTCTCCATATACAATATCAATTTATTTAAGTGAGATTGATTACTAATAATCCTTTAACTTATTTGTATTAAAATTTTAATGGAATGGGAATTATGTATTGATGACGTAAGCTTATCACTTAATACTATTTGTCCGAGGAACTGACTGCCGTGCTGTGAGAAAGTTCGCATATGGAGATTTTTTTTTTCAGGAAAGTTTAGTAGGTGTCTTAATAAGTATTTTAGACTTGGAAGGATATCCGCCACCTGGTATATTTCCCAGGTATGACGTCAAAAAATGATTCTTTTTTCTTGAGATATTTATCGAGTGGGGAATCAAATGAAAGGGCTGATTCTACAGCCAGCCTGATTACATTTCAGCCAATTATTGTTTCATAAAATATAAAAAATAATAATTTAAACTGACCAAGTTCGGGCTCTTCTTGTCTGGAATCAGTTGAATGATTTTTTCTAAAATATACGCCTAAAGATTCGTTAAATCCTCATATATAACGTAATTAGAGGAATTCGTTTGGGAGCTACGATTCCACATAGAGACACACACTTATAACACCCCGTTTTTTCGTTGATCGTGGGGGGTTAAAAAATAAATTTATTTCATAAAGAAAGGTTATGATGTATTTTCTATCATAAGGTATTACGAAACGTCTTTGTTTGCATAGTAGCCGGTACTGTTTAATTTACATTTAGTAACTATCACTAATCTATTGCACTCAAGTTAAACTGAAAATGTAAATGTTGTAATTGTACGGTCCGATTCCGTAGTGAGAGAGCACACACTTGCGAGGGCTCGGTGGTCTGTTTATTTAATTTGCCCGCGCAGACAAAACTGTTTACAGCCGCAGCCAGCTACTAGACTTTAGAAACGTAATTGAATACCCTTTCGACACAAACTATGTTTGCCCGCAGCAGGTACGTGGCATTAATATTGTATATGACGTCACGGTTCACGGTTCGCACTCTAATTGGATTAGGCCTCCTTTGCGGCGGTAATCTTATTTTTAGGGCCAGTTTTATAACGATCCGTTAGTTAAATTTTATATCAAATAGACGAAAAAATGATCTAATAGTATAATATAGTGTATTATAACAATATATTCGTAAGTCAACAGTATAATACTTTGACCTATTTTTCGCATTTTGTAACATCCTCATTCTTTTGCGTACACGGGAATCAAATTTTGTTACATTTCTCTCACCTTGTACAAATAAGTATTTTTCATTATTCTTCTAGCGACTATAGAAACCATTTTCAATATGCTGGATAGTTTTTTTTATAATTATATATTCTTTCAAAATTTAATATGCATTTAAATAAACTAAACATATAACTTAAAGTAGGTATATAATGAGTGACTCACGTTCTTTGATACATTACATAATTAATAAGTAAGACCTTCCAATTAGACTAATTCAGTTAATAATTATATTTAATTAAAGCCTTCTATGTTTTTAAGTACCTACGTAAAGTAAAATTGCTCAAGGTAATAAATGTTTGATAATTGCCAGCGTAAACCATTTATAAGTAGGTACTCGAAGAACTGTTATTTAACGACTTGGATAGGAAACATCGACATTTAAAGAGGTAATTATTAACCTTCCTCAAAAGTATCTAAATTATAATTTTTAAATTTTAAGCCTGTTTAAAGTTTATGTGCTGGATTCTTTTATATGCGTTTCCTAGCAGGGTTATCTTTGGAAATAACTTTTCAAAGTTTGCTCTGGTCTCGATATGGAAAGTAGTAGCAAGGCACACTGCATTTCGCACTCATTAGGCCAGCCCGTCTGGCGGCAGTAACCACCCCCTTACAGATGACCACTGTGAAATAACAGCGCGTATGCTGTTG
The DNA here is from genome assembly GCA_936446665.2 of Synanthedon andrenaeformis. Classification (NCBI taxonomy): domain Eukaryota; kingdom Metazoa; phylum Arthropoda; class Insecta; order Lepidoptera; family Sesiidae; genus Synanthedon; species Synanthedon andrenaeformis. Next base: position 7,828,930 of record OW387777.2, on the reverse strand, counting down.
TGTTTCAGTGAGTAAGTAAGGGATGCCAGACATTTCCCTATCCCTTCTCAATATTTTATCCTTAATCCTGCTGTGGTCGGCAACGCACTTGCAACACATGTTATAGGCGACGGTAGCCACTTACCATCAAACGGACCGTCTCAGCCTGACTGCCGACCTTTACATAAAAAGCTACTAGTCTCAACAATTTAGATCCTATATCTTGTTCTTATCGATCATAGTATTTACTGAAATAGAACATTTTTATATAATGCATTTCTTTTGCTTTTAGCAACGCCTTCACACTGTCAATAAAATTCTTAGTTAAGCCTTATTTGAACACCATTCGAAGCCTCTAGACGCAAAATAGAAACACACACAAAGCTGTTTGCATTGTATAGATGACCACATCTATTAGATAATAGTAACATTTGAGTCACATTATTAAACTTCTGTTATTGTATAATGCTAATTTTAATAATATCAATTAATTTACGTTGATGTTGTCGGGATATTAATTTCCTAAATAGTAATATTAATTAATTAATTAATTGGAAGGACCAAGCGTTATCTCGATCAATATAAAATATGTAATCAATATAATTGATTGTAACTATTTCATCAATGTGATGTTTAAATAGAATGGCAAAAATATGTGTAATTTATCTCAAATATTAAATCATTTACAAATCGTATATTATAGATGTATTTCAACAGTATCAATAGAAGCCTTTGTATCTATCAATATAACATTTTAAAATATACGCAGCAAGTACGTGGCTTGAATATTGTAAACTAACTATGCCCGCAACATCGTACGCGCTGTAGTTTTTTTTTTTAAATCTAACAGGAACCTTACATTTTACGGTATAAAAAGTATACTGTATGTTGATCCAGGCAATAAACTATCTGTGTGCCAAATTTCATCCGAATCTGTTAAGCCGTTTCTGAGATTAGCGTGCACAGACAAACAAAAATTCTAAAAACATTTTTTTTACCCTCTACAACTGTACAATATTTTTTTTGAAGACGGCTCGATCGCGATTTTATAATATGTATAGATAGATGACGTTATGATTTCAAATGTTACTTTTATTATACTTATTTAAAAATATTACAATTTAATCATTGTTAATGTCGAGGATGTCTTCTTCATTCGTTTTTATAAATAAAAATCGTAGATCGTTTTCTTGCGTATATTATAAGTTTACATTATGAAAAAAGATAATTCGTATAGAAGACATTGTAACGTATCTAATCGTATTGTGGTTGTCAATATAATAATATGACGGTGGAAGATAGAAATCTTGATTTGCAGTTGCTTTTGGCGGGTAATCTCGGCGACGTTTGGTTAATGCTTTAACATAGCCCCCGACCTTGGATGCACCACGCTCCAACATAACATCACGATGAGTTCATCTCTAGAAGCCCGATCTCTAGTCCCTCTTCTCCTCCGGTTGCAAGGGCAGCGGACAAATCCTTGAAAAGGCACGCCTCACTATGCCACTGGTGGTGCGAATATCCGCTACTCTGACGACGCCATCCGTGCCGGGGAAAGTACGCTCGATACGACCCAATCTCCATTTGAGCGGTGGTGAATTGTCGTCCTTTATTAATACGAGGCTGTTCGGTGCGATGTCAGTCTTGTGCGCCTTCCACTTCGTCCGAACTTGCATCTCAGAAACGTACTCCTTCGACCATCGCCGCCAGAAGTGTTGCCGTAGAAGCTCGACTCGATTATAGCGTGCCAGCGAAAGAGGATTCCCAGCTGTAAGGTCTTCACCCGCCGGCGCCGTTAACGGTCGGCCAATAAGGAAATGAGCTGGAGTTAGAGGAGAGCAGTCGTTGGGATTTGCGGATAAAGGGGATATTGGACGGGAGTTCAGGACAGCTTCGATTTGTGTAAGCACCGTGCTAAGCTCCTCGTATGTCAATTTCGCGTTACCCAATATGCGTCTAAGATGGTGCTTACATGACTTCACTCCCGCCTCCCACAAGCCTCCAAAATGACTAGCATATGGTGGAGAAAATTTAAATTCTATGCCATCAGAGGCAGCGTAATCGATTATTTTCGCGGAATCGTATTTTAAAATTGACGAAATTTCTCTTTCTCCACCTACGAAGTTCTTGCCGTTATCAGAGAATATAGTAGATGGTTTCCCACGACGAGAAATAAAACGCTTCAAAGCTAATAAATAATCATTAGTAGAAAGACTGCTAACAAGCTCCAAATATATAGCTCGTGTTGCAAAACAAATAAACAAACAAATGTAGCCCTTTACCAGTGTGCTTCCACGCCCCCTACGATTCAACATGAATACTGGGCCGGCATAGTCTACGCCAGTACGCATAAAAGAAAAACTGGGTTCATCTTTCTGGCTAGACTTCGTGCTCCCAGAGCCCACCAACACTCACGCACGGACGCGACGAGCAGCTGGGGACCAGCATGTAGCAGCCTTATGTGTTCGTATTTAAATAATAAAGTTGTAAATATGTGCTTACTACATAATAAGGTCGGATGTTTCTTATTATAATCGAAAGTAGTCGAATTACATAATCTGCCACCAACTCGAATTAATTTGCTTTTGTCAAAAACACGTTTAAACTTTGAATTGCGCTTATAGATTTATTATTTTTGTAAGTGTCGTTTATCAATTTTCTATAAATAATTTGAAAAGACTGCAATTTGAACTATGCGCGCCAACTCGTTTGCCGATAAGGTACCGATTTGGCGATCCGCTGTATTTTTCAATGGCGCTTTTCGCACACAACAATCTGACCGTTATCATTAATTGCTATACGTACGAATATATGCGCAAGTTCCGTATGCTTCTTGAGATGCGTCCGTAAATATATGAAGTTCCGTGTGATCGTTATGCTCGCCCCTTACCCAACGCGGAATACTTAAATTATGTAAATACTATAATGAATTTAGCCAATAATTCCATGTCGTGGCGATTTTATTAGGTACGGTTTCGTCCCAATCGATCTTGCTTAACCACAGTTTCTGTAACAGTATTTTTGATATTATCACTGTCGGAGCAAGAAGACCCAAAGGATCGTATATTTGTGAAATAACTGATAACATCACACGCTTAGTCAAAATAGTCGGCCGTTGTACCTTTGTAGTGAAATGTAACTCGTCACTTTTACTATTCCAACCTATACCGAGCGTTTTACTTTGTGTATGTTCATCATTCGACAATTCCTTATACCGACTTGTAGGGACGTCACCACTGAAAGTCCACTTACGCAAAGGAAAGCAAGCAGATCGTAATATCTGTGATGTCTTTTGACACATTTGAAACAATTTAGAACTGTCATCGCAACCGGTAATTAAATCGTCCACGAAAAAATCGTTATTTATAATTTGAGATATGATATCATCATCACATTCTTGGGCGAGTTGTTTCAAGCAACGCATGCTGAGATACGGGGCCGAAGCCGTGCCATAAGTTACCGTATTCAGTCTGTACACGTGAAGAGCTTCGTCCGAGTTCTCTCGCCAAAGAATGAGTTGAAGATTTCTCTGATCTGGCTGCACAAGAATTTGTCGGTACATTTTTTCGATATCGGCACACGCAACGTGTTTGTGCTGCCTGAATCGAAGTAAAATCGAAAATAGATCGTTTTGTAATGGTGGCCCTATCAACTGAATATCGTTTAAAGACTTATTTGACGAAGTCGCTGCACTCGCGTTAAACACTACTCTTAATTTCGTGGTGATACTTGACTCACGAAACACTCCGTGATGCGGAAGAAAACAATAAGGCCAATCGTATTTATCTATAGGTGACATATGACCTAAATCTATATATTCACGCATAAAATCTACATATAATTTTTTATAATTCGGTAATCTCGCTAATTTACGTTCTGTAGATTCAAAACGTTTCTTAGCCGACGTGTAAGAATCGCCTAAGGAATTAATCGATTCCTTAAACGGAATACGAACCGAGAATCTGCCGTTCTCTTCCCGTTTTGTCGTTTTAATAAATAACTCCTCACATTTGCGTTCGTCTTTGGTGAGAATGTTATCATTTTTCGGAATATCTTCTAATTCCCAGAATTTTTGAAGCTGGAAATCGATATTTTGAACAACATTGCATTGAATATGATTGTTACGTAAGCCTTCCGTATAAATCGGTCCGGAAATTAACCATCCTAATTTAGAACTTTGTAAATATGGCCCATTAGGTAAACGAATTTTGTCCGCATTTAATAAGTCCCAAAATATATCGGCACCTATCAATAAATCGATTTCGGACGGTATGTTAAACGAAGGATCCGCTAGCTGAATGTTATCAGGAATACGGAACGTATCAATAGAAATGCCATTCGCCGGCAGTTTAGAAGTAATGCATGGTAAAACCAAACATTTAATATTCGTATAATAGTCGCTTGTTTTAGAACGTATAATAATTTCGCATGATTGATTCGACTGTGTGACTGATTGTCCCACACCCGAAATTCGTAAAGTGGACTGTATGAGTGGAATGTTAAACCGTTTACAAAATTTCGTAGAAATAAAACAATGTTGGCTTCCATTGTCTAGAAGCGCACGCGCAGTACAATATCGATTCTCCCCCCTCACCGCTACTTCAATTAACGCCGTACATAGCAAAACCGACGTAAGATCCAACGAATTAGATGCATTTTTATTCGGAATGCAATCAAATGTATGCAACGCTGTCGACGCAATAGCGGCCGTAGTCAGTGCGCCTGCGCTCCTATCAGTCGGCTCGTGACGAGCACCCGTCGATACGTATGCGCCGCTGCTGCTGTCGATAGTGTTTAGATGCAATAATGAGTTATGTTTATGTTGACAATATTTACATGCTCCGAATGAACAATTAGTAACCGTGTGCCCCGTACGTAAACAATTAATGCAAAGTTTTTTATCGTCAACTAATTTTAACCGGTCACTTATAGGCAAATTTAAAAACGTAGTGCACATATAAAGCGCATGATTTGCTTTGCATAGAATACAAGGTGTAATAAATTTACGTGAGCGCTTATCGTTTAAGGTGTATAACGCCGATTTGGCCTTGAAATATTAGGCTAATTTCCCCGCGCCACCCTCTACAAGAGATCGACCGCACAGAGATGGCAAAGAGTAGTATGGAGACTAGACGACAAAGGCACGACATAGTCGACTGAGCCTACTTTACTGCAAATACCTACAAATTTATAATTATTTACAATGTAGAGGGATAATTCAGTAACAATGAAGCGTGTTTTGTTATTTAGGTAGTAAATTATGTTACCTAGTTAAAATTTTTACCCGTCTGCGCCACAACGAGGGTTATGTTTTTAGAGTGTATAGCGGCGCGCTCCCGGCTTGGCCCGGGGTGTATTTTTTCTAAAATAAACGTAGCCTAAGTTACTCCTTATTACATCAGCTACCTGCCAATAAAAGTCCCGTCAAAATCGGTCCAGCCATTTCAGAGATTAGCCGGAACAAACGAACAGACAGACACAAAAATTGTAAAAATGTTATTTTGGATGTTATTTTGGATTTTTTCTAAAATAAACGTAACCCAAGTTACTCCTTATTAAATCAGCTACCTGCCAATAAAAGTCCCGTCAAAATCGGTTCAGCCATTTCAGAGATTAGCCGGAACAAACAGACACCCAGACAGACAAAAATTTGGTTTGGTTATGTGGTTGGTTTATTTTGGTGTATGTACTCATATATGGTATATGTACGTATATATATTCATATGCATGTAGTAAAAAACGGTTATTTCAATATTACAAACAGACACTCCAATTTTATTTATATGTATAGATGTATGTATATTTCTTGATACGAATATAAAATATATGGTAAAAGAGCCAAACAAAAGTTTTTATCAAAACTAACAAATTTTTTAATTTTCAGTAAAAACAATTGAGTTTTTGCACCAACCGTGCAAACTTCGCGTGGTACGTTTTGTTTGGGTAACGCTAATGCCGGCGGTAATATTTTTTTTTCTAATTTTGATATTTTTTTTCAAATTCACCAAGTGAGTGAAGTGACAATAAATTGAGACAAAAAGTGTTTTTTTTTTTTTCATTTTGATAAAGATTACGAACTTTTTAGAGCGAGAATCTTGCTTCTTCAATTTTTTCAAAAAATCTATAGAGTGGGACAAAAAAGCGGCTGAGTGGATTAAATGGAAACTCTGTGGGGCTTTTTAGGGTATATTGAACTGTAAAAGGCACACATAACATTTATTATTTTCTCCATATTTTTGATTCAGCGCTTGATTTTTCTAAAAGCTATCAAAAGCCCTTTTTTATAATTTTTAAAATTCATGTCAATAGAATTAAAAAAAAAAATGGTTGCAGAAAATTTATTCACGTTTTCATTTTGTTTTCGTTTTGTCTTGTCTTTTGCCATGTCTAATTGTTTTGGTTTGGTTTTGGGTCTTTGTTTTGTAATTCGTGAAGAATTGGGGGTAAGCAAGGGGGAAGGGGGAGGCGGGCGGGGCAATAAATCACCATCGTTGAGACCTTTCAAATGATACCCAACACGAGGAGTCTATCTGTAACCGTTGACCATGGTCTACTGAGTAGACCGAAATTCTCAAATTTTTAAATTTGGTCTTCTCTAAAAAATTTGTCTTTCTGAGACGTCTCTGATGACCCCAAACACGACCCGGTTGTGACGCGCCGTTTCCGAATTACAGCAGGGGGGGTCCGAGGGGGGCGTCAATTTTTTTATTTCTGGGAGACGTCTCCGATGACCCCAAACACGACCCGGTTGTGACGCGCCGTTTCCGAGTTACGGCCGGGGGGGTCCGAGGGGGGCGTGAATTTTTTTATCTCTGGGAGACGTCTCCGATGACCCCAAACACGACCCGGTTGTGACGCGCCGTTTCCGAGTTACGGCCGGGGGGGTCCGAGGGGGGCGTCAAATTTTTTATCTCTGGGAGACGTCTCCGATGACCCCAAACACGACCCGGTTGTGACGCGCCGTTTCCGAGTTACGGCCGGGGGGTCCGAGGGGGGCGTCAAATTTTTCATCTCGAGGAGACGTCTCCAATGACTCCAAACACGACCCGGCTGCGTCGCGCCGTTTCCGAGTTACGGCCGGGGGGTTGGAGGGGGGCGTCAAATTTTTTATCTCGAGGAGACGTCCCCGATGACCCCAAACACGACCCGGTTGTGATGTGCCGTTTCCGAATTACGGCCGGGGGGGTCCGAGGGGGGCGTCAAATTTTTTATCTCGTTGAGACGTCTCCGATGACCCCAAACACGACCCGGTTGTGACGTGCCGTTTCCGAGTTACGGCCGGGGGGGTCCGAGGGGGGGTGACAATTTTTTCATCTCGGTGAGACTTCCCCGATGAGCCCAAACACGACCTGGCTGCGTTGCGCCGTTTCCGAGTTACGGCCGGGGGGGTCCGAGGGGGTCGTCAAATTTTTTATCTCCGGGAGACGTCTCCGATGAGCCCAAACACGACCTGGCTGCGTTGCGCCGTTTCCGAGTTACGACTGAGGGGGTGCGAGGGGGGGGTGTCCAAAATAGCGCTTTCGTTTGGTACCCCGGTAGACCCTTGCTGTCTCTTGTTTGGAAAAAATCCCTTTTAGTTGTGATTTTGTATGGAGTGGGGGAGGGAGGGAGAGGGCGAGTGCGCATTGCCGAAATTCGGTCGGACCCCTTGAACTACCCGCGACGAGCCTGATCGAATGAGCCCAAGCACGGGGGGTATCGGTCGAACCTTTTCCGAGTTGGAAAAGGGATGAACTAATGGGATGGGGAGGATCGGGGTCGTTGGGTCTCGGCTGTGTCTAAATGGCCGAACGGGATGGACTTTCGCGTCTCTCCGGTCACCGTTGCCGCCGCTGCGGCCCTCGAGTCCGGGGGGGCGAGACCCTTCGCGGCGGGTCGACCGCCCTCCTCTAAATGTGCAAAATCGCCATCGAAGTGTGATTTTGTATGAAAGGGTGGTAAAAGGGGAGAGGTGAGGGGAGGGCGACGATCTCGGAGGGTTGGCCTCGCGGAGTGACGGTTATCCGCCGAACTGATCACCCACCTATCCGCGATGGTTTTGGAGATATTCCCATCCTTCCGAAAAGAAATGCCACTTTTGTATGGAGGGGGGGCGAAGGGGGGGAGGCGAGGGGTAGTAGACCGTCCCGGCCGATGGGCCTCGGGGAGAAACTGTTATCCCCCAAAGAGACCGAACAGGCAGCTGCCACCGCTGAGGAGCTACGGGGATCGGAAAGTCCATACAGGTTGTATGGAGTGTAAAAAAAATGCATGAACGGGATGGGGATGACTCACTCCCTGGTGACTACCGATGACCCTCTATGACATTCCGCAAACGCCACCCTTCCATCCCTCTTACTTTCCGAGTACCAGTCGCCATCTTTGTACCAGGTCGGTGGACCGAGCACTGAAGACCCGGGACGCGCTACGCCACCTTCCATACGACGGGATGAGATATACCGCTCCAGAAAATCTCCTTGTGGGTGAAATAAATCGCTTTTCCGAAAAACCATAAATTTATATGGTGGCGGGATGAAGGGATGGAAATCCCGAAAATCGGGATGGCCCTTAAGAAGGGTCCCACCGAGAGACGGATACGCGCCATGGAGACCGACTTCCCATCCTCGATGGTTTCGGAGATATTTCCATCCTTCAAAGAAATTGCCACTTTTTGTATGGAGACGGGATGAAGGGGGCGGGGTGGGGGGAAGTAGATCATCCCGGCCGATGGGTCTCGGGGAGAAACCGTTATCCCCCAGAGACGCCGCCCACCTATCCCCGGTGGTTGAGGAGGTAGTCCACTTTGAAAATTCCAAAAAAGTTGTATGGAGTTTAAAAAAAATGTATGAACGGGATGGGGATGACACTTTCCCTGGTGACCACCGATGACCCTCTATGACATTCCGCAAACCCCGTCCCTCTGCGACTAATACTTTCCCAGATCCCGTCACCAACTTTTTACCAGAACGGTGTACCGAGGATATGGAACTTTTCTGGGGGTCACCGGGGAATTACCTATACGACCACCTATAATAGGGAAACCCCCGACCGCTCCTTCTGGGAGAACAATTATGTCAGTCTGTCATTGGGTATGTGAGTGGGTTTTCGGCTTTATTATAGTGGCTTTATTATTTATTTATTAGGCTTATTAATTTATATGTATTAATTAATAATTAATAATTATTAATATTAATTAATTTAATTAATTAATTAATTAAAATTCATGAAAACTTTCCTTCCTCGTTTGGTTTATTTTTGATATATTACGCTTTTGCCTCCTTTGCTTACTTCCTATCTTTATTAAATTTAGATAACAAGTATATATACAGATGAATTATTAATTGAATATTCAAATTGAATATTTCAGATTATTAATAAATTGAATATTATATTACAACATAATTTATATTTAGTTTTTTAAAGATTTAATTAAAAAGACAAAAAGAAAACCTATTAAAGTATTATATACACTATCATGCACTGTCTGTTCTGCCACTAAAATGTTTATTCTTTGTTTATTACGTAAAAATTAATAATTTGATGAAGCGCAACGCGGCACAGGTCCGTCTAGCATCAGGACTCGCCCCGCACTGATTTTATGGACGAGAACGGGCTAGCGCTGAGTAAGTGGGGAAATATTTTTGATAAAAACATTATATAAAATTCAATTTTACGAATTTTCAAAAAGCGCTTTCAACAAATCATGCTACATTGTTATCTTCATAAGTGTACAAAATTTCATAATCTTTTGATAAATATTGTAGAAGTGAGATTGTTATAACTGAAAATAAAAGGGGTGAGTTTAGAATTTTTTTCCTGAATCAATTTCAATAAAATAAAAATTTTAATCCCAACAAATCATTCCTCATATCTTGTAGATAAACATATATTTTTTTCGCTGAAGAAAAGGCGTATATATAATGAATAATACTGTTACAAAATGTAGCAAAAATTTAATTTTTTGGACGGATAAGCCTTAATCTGTCGTTGCGCGTAGACACAAAACTGTGCATCTGCTGTTCGCGAGCTACATGTTTTTTAGAATCGAATTTATTAATTTTGTCGTGACTTATTTTATTACTAGCATCCGTATTTTTACTGTAATTTGTATTTATCATTTCCAACATATCAGCTCGATTTTTTAGAAATGTCAATAAGTCATTCAATTTTGTTGTAATATTTGAATCGCCCTGCACACCTGAAGCTATAGATCCCTTATAAATTTCCCACTCTCGTTCAGTAGATGGGTCAAGTTTTGAAACTATTAAATAAATAATTAATGTGTCCCATGCGTCTGTGGGTTCATTTAAAGTATTTAAAGCGCGTAAATTTCTTGAAACGTTATCTATCAGCTTTCTAATCTGTACAGGAGATTCTTTATTAATGCTTGACAATGTAAACAAAGCCTTAACATGATTATGAACTAAAAGTCTAGAATTATTAAACCTATTTTCAAGCAAATCCCATGCGTGAGTGTAGTTGGGAGCCGTAAATTCCAATGCACCTATCACTTGAGAAGCACTACCGGTAAGAGCTGACCTAAGATAATGAAATTTTTGTATATTGTTTAGGTCTGTGCGATGATGTATCATAGTGATGTATGAGTTTTTAAATTCAAGCCATAAATCGTAGGAGCCGTCGAAGACTGGTAATTTAATTTCAGGCAATTTAATTGTGGATGCGTTTACTGAACTTGAATTATACCCCGAGCTGTCTGAGCAGTCCTCTACCAACAACTTAGCTGTAGCCATAATGTTGAAATATTGCGTCTCAAAAGATTCTCTGTAATCCAACTGATTTGCGAGCTCAATATCATCTATAGCAGTTTCAATGTTAGTTTGTATTAAATTAAAATTTTGAAGTATCTCTTCGGCTGACTGAATTCGAAGTCGAAGTTCTGCCTTTTGAATATTCGTTAACGGAGAATTTATATTGAATTTAGAAATACTTCTTTCGAATATCGTTAATCTTCCCTTCATAATTCCTCTTTGCTTCTTAAGATCGGAAAGAGGATCATTGGAATTTGACCGAAGTGGTAAATTACCTTTCGGGTCTAATTTTGAAGCACTATCAGTCATTTTGAAGACTTGAGGGGAAAAAATCAATAAAGCACCAAACTAATATCTAGTAAAACTAGTACCCACCTAAATTTAAATAATTAACTAATAGATTTATGCTTAAACTAATTTTTTTATATTTTTATTACTCGTTTAATAGAATTAATTGAAATTCACCACGGTGTCAACACTAGTCGTATATAGATAGGAAAAAGATAAATGGATAGCCTGACCGTAACTCGATGTGCTGATGGATGAAGCTTCAGTTTTCGATGCCGCTGATTTGCTTCTTTACTCGTATAGTTGACTCGGCTGGATCATTACTTTTTCGTAAATTCGGCTCTGAAGGACCAATGTTAATGTCGAGGATGTCTTCTTCATTCGTTTTTATAAATAAAAATCGTAGATCGTTTTCTTGCGTATATTATAAGTTTACATTATGAAAAAAGATAATTCGTATAGAAGACATTGTAACGTATCTAATCGTATTGTGGTTGTCAATATAATAATATGACGGTGGAAGATAGAAATCTTGATTTGCAGTTGCTTTTGGCGGGTAATCTCGGCGACGTTTGGTTAATGCTTTAACAATCATGTTAATATTTACTTTAAAAACAATTCCTATACTTCATTTTACTTATAAGTAATCGTCATTGATATTCCATAACATTTTAATTAATGTTATTAAAATAGCAGCTCAAAACATTTTCAAAAGTAACTCTCTCTTAGTGAAATACATGAAACAATATTGTAGGTATTTATGAATTTCTCTCTTTGAAAATTATCGCTTCAAATAAAATGTTATTTTCGTAAAAGATATCTTTTTCGTAAAAATATCTGAATACGATAAAAATATGTACCTAAAACGTTATCCTTATTTCCATTACAAAAAGTATGATTTGTACTTTTCAATTTCTAGTGGCGTGTTGTCGGCTGAATCAATTTGTTATTGACGACATCGTCTCGTACCGAAGGCACTTCTTAACATACGAATATGGAGTCGCAGGGACTGGATTGGAGCGTTTGTCATTGTCCTCGTATGGGATTGTATGTTGTGGGAATACAACTCTCGTAAATTTGTCTGGTTACTCCATTTACCTTTGTGTTGGACAATCTAGATAGAGGCCGGCGTCACACTTCTATAGGGACTTCATCTAAAGTGGTCCGATGGCGCATCGGGAACGACCGGGATCATACACATGCCGTAACACTCCTAAGGGAAATCAACGGGCGATTTGTGATATTCAGCTATCGCTTTTGTTGTTAGTGCCGTGATTTATTTGTCCTTTTTTTTACATCCATTATTTGACTCTAAGCGTACGTAGCGAAGACGCGTGAGAGGAATTTTAACGAATTTATTTTTGTACGTTTGTTCAACTATATAAGTTGTAACTGTATAAACTTAATAATATAATGAAATAGCAATCTACCATAAAGTGTTCCGTCGGCCTGCCTATCGCGAAATATATATACGTATAGCTTTTTTTTTCAACGTTAGAAAATCCTCATGGATACCCGACTGTTTAGGGGCGTTGCCAGGTTATGCCGTACTGCTACCGTCTAAAACCCAACTTTCTAGCACGTCCGTAGATGGGCGGAATAGTGGAAACCTTGTTACACGACATCCGCGACTCACCACTGTATTGTATACGTATATATACTTATGTATACTTAAAATCCGGATGTATAGTATCCGCAAAACTTAAAACAAATATTAGAATCAACAAACGTGATGACTGATGAACATTGCTCTGTTCCTCAAGAAGGCAATGTCTCATATCGTAATTTTCATAAAGTGCTCTTGTGACATGATACTCATTACATCATTTTTGAAATTACCACGAAACTTTAGACTTTTGTGTTTCATTAGAAATAACACTGTCTCAAGCACGATGACTTGACACTATATTTTTGGTAATTTCTTTATATTGTTCGCGTTTGATCCGATTATGAAATTCCATAACAAGTAGATATGTTTTGAAGGCTTATAATTTTGATGTGGTTCTTCTTTAGAAGTTGGAGTTAAATGAGACTAAATTCTGTTTTATTTCGTCGCTGATAAATTCCAGTTCATATTTATTAGAAATTACTTGTGATATTCAAAAAAATTAATACTTGTTAAATCACAAATTTAGAAATAGGTAAAAGGAAATTTTAAGTAATTTGTTTTTGTATGAGATTAAATTCCGGCCAGTGAAACGAGCTTACTTGGCAAATAATCCAATCGTAAATTTATTAAAGTCTTTATACAATAAAATAACTCTAACTTCCTCCTTATTTTATTGGAAACATTTAATAACGTTGAAATTTTGAAGTTTAACCCGATCAAGGTAATATATTGTAATTATACCTACGGCAATCTTAAGGAGAAGGAAAAACAAATTTGCTAAGGCACACCTCTTCAATCAAGCCAATTTAGAAATTTTACACTCAATCATTAAAACTTTGTTGACCTGTTTCGGAAGTTGTAAGGCGACAGGGGAAACTCGAAGCTCGGGCGCGATGCGGCTTTCTCTACACTGTCTGGAAACAGCTTTGGCGTCGACGATCTGAGTTCCCGCCCACGCGCCCGGGTCACAGACTTCATGAACAAAAAATACAGAAGAAACATTGGGCTGATGATATAATCGTAGCTAATTTACAGAGAAATTAAATCAAAGATACAAAAATGGACCAGGGATATATCGCTATCCCTTTGTTACATGATTACAAACTAATAAGGCATCTAAAGGCATTTTTATAAGATTTAAATAAAGAAAGAAAAAACATTAATTTGCATAAACATATCACAAAAAAGAAATAAATCAATAAAACAATACAGATAATTATTCACTTTTAAAAGAAATACGAGTACACAGTTCAATCCCAATAGGTGTCTATGTCAAATTAAGTTTGTTTATTATAGGACAATAGTTTATTAATTAAATCAAATATATTAGAGATGTTTTGGTCTTACATTGCCATCGTTTTGCTTAATATGCAAAGTAAGAGCGAGAAGAAAATATGTATTTTAAAGATAGAATGAAATGCAAAATTGTCCAAATTCGTCACACTTGCTCTATTAGAAGTCTGTGGACCGGAGCAGCAACCTCAGACGACAAAGAAACCGCAATAAAACAAAAATATAAGTCGAGAACAGCAGTTAACTTTATTCCAATGGTTTGTTTACTACGTCCTCTATCTGTTAGAAACGTAAACAACTTTGAATAATGGGTTGAAACTCAATTTAAAATTATATATAGAAATCGTTTAGTTAAAAGGCATTGTACTGAAACTTTCATTTGCGTATATATTTCATGCGAAGCTACTGACCAAAACAATTTTATGTTTTATTTGTGTAACCATTACGTTGCAGTTCGTTTAGCGTAAAAAGTTAAATGTGAAAATTGAGCATGAAACCAACGCTTCGCGCTTACTAATTGATTCTACAGCCGGTGTACTACAATAAATAATAGGCGAACGGATACGGGACAAAGATCGATCGCGGACCCTTTTTTGAAGGTGTAGTTTTTTTTACTGATACAAGCGTTTTATCACCTGCTACCTCCATTATTTAAGCAACACATTCGTTACCTAAATGACTAAAACGCCGAAGAACAACACTTTTGAGATAAGCCTTACGGAGGGATAGATATCGAGTCGCATTTTCACATAAGGTTTTTCAATCGCGTCGAATGGAAAAAGGAACAATTCCAATTTATTTTGCGAATACTTTTCCCAGACATTTCTAAGGCGATCCGAGAAAGATTATAGAGAATTTGGCTGGGAAGCTGACGGTCCGACGGGTTTATCGGAGCGTAGAGTTCGAGTCGCAGTGTGATATCTCTCAACCTTCCGGACGGACGAAGCGCAAGCACGTCTCGCCACTACACTGTGCACCTCTTGATAAAGAATTTCATTATCAGCACACACGCTATGAGAATGTTCTCAACATTACATGACTCGGATATTGGTGTTTCGCCGAAGAGTGCATATTAAAACATAGTTAACTACTAATCGTATTGAATTTATCAACATATGTAACTACTAGCGACCCGTTTCCGGCTTCGCACGGGTGCAATTTTTTGGGAAGTTATTTATAAAAATCTTTGTCGTTTAACGCTCTTTCCGTTAAAGAAAACCACATGAAAATCCGTTCAGTAGTTTCAACATACATACACACATACAGACAGATGCGGCGGGGGACTTTGTATTATGTATTATGTAAGGATATACATGAAACTTAGTAGATAAATATTTGGACGTACGGGACACAGGATAGGCTACTTTTTTCTTTTTCAACGCGGACGAAGTCGCGGGCACCAGCTAGTATATAATAAATTGGTGACGATGTCGTTGGAATTAAAAAAAGTAAAACGTGCACGAGCCACCCTACGTGGGGTGCGAACGAAAACAAGCAATGCTTTACAAGACGAACAAAGATTAGCACTAACTATAATATATATTAATGATGTACAATTTGTACTCAGGCCGATCGTTTGACAAAAACATGGGCCTGACAATTTTTTTAAACTGAGCAAATTCGTTATGCACTTATAACAATGAAAACAGATCCACTGACGAGGCAAAACAGTAAAACAGATCCTTAGCAAATATTAAAATTAATACGATCCAAAGTAGGACTGACAAGGAAAACCGAAAAAAAAATGTATTGAAAAAAACTTGCATGTATGCTTTTAAAATGAATGTTTGTCAAAGGTTTAAGATAATTTAAGCTACTTTTTTTAATAATTATTCTTGAAAATCCTTTCACAGCAATAGAATTTGCACAAAAATAGATTTCTTATTACAAATAACTTCTTCCTTAATCTTTGAGGAAGTGTAAAAATTACTTTATTATTTATTTTAAGGTAAGGCGTCAAGGTGAAGTTTGTTTTAAAAGTTGTAATTAAATGTAAAAATAAAGAATAGCTAATAAAAAATATACTCTCAGTAGTTTCTGTACAATTAATTGCCTGAATACTAAACATTATTTGACCTTTTTTCTCATATTTAACGATTTCATGTGTTTTTATAACACAATTTTATTAAATCCCTAACTCGTAACCTTAAAGCTGAAAGCAAACACATAAACTAAGGAGTTGACTAAAAATTAATAAAATTTAAACCAACTAAGTAAACAAGTCATTAAATATTTTTCCGTTTAAATTATAAAATATTGTGTATAAAATTCATAATATCAAATAATATAAAATGCACTGTACTATATATAAAATGTGCGTACTGTATAGTTTACATGAAATGGCAATATGGATATGATCTTGGAAATGAATAATATTGCTATAACAAAATTGTCGGGTAAATGCCGTCGCTTGACTATTTGTAAAACTCCTTGGCGGCATCGTTAGGCCGTTCTTTAAGTCGCTGATTAGTTTTTATGAGCCTCAAACTTTGCAACGTTATATAAAGAAAACTTCCTTTCATTTGAGTTACTCTATAACGAGACCGCTCTCAACCTCTGTGCTTCTTTTCCTTTTCTTTTTCTCCAGGTTTTTCTTTTCATTCTTTATAAATACCATCCGATTTGCTTGTATTTAGTGTTGGTTTCATTCCAATGAATTTACAAACAAAAAAATCATACCGAATACCGAAGTGTACGAAAACCGCGCATACGAAGTTGCAAGAACAGCTAGTTGTGAAATAATCGTTGAAAATGTATCATAAATTTCGTTTGTGAAATTGCTTCTTGATTTGTATTAGTTTCCAAGATCTATGTCACCAACTCATTACGGAAATGACCTCAAGTCCGTCGTTAGGTATCGCGAAACAGAGGGGCAAGTGGATTGATTCTCCTTTGTACCGAGAAACTACTAGTCAGCAAAACGAGCCTTAGCGCAATGACATAAGGTTTATGTCGCGTAGACGCAAACTTGGCAGAAGTGTCAGTAATGTTTGCTAATAAAGCCAGTGGACATTTCGCCCAGCGGGGCCCTAATTTATCATTGTTAGAGTGTGCCTCAAACGAAAGCAATTTCCGTCTTGATTTTTTTTCTCACAAACAGTGATCGCGTACCGACTAAGATTAGAGCTCATTTTATATCGACCAATTAGGAGACCACAGAAATACTTTTTCTTTCGCTTTTACACAGATAAACTGAAACGCTGTCGCCAAACAAAAACCATTGTTTAATGTCTTTGGATGTCTAGAGGTTTCCTTATAATGTCTTTACTTCGGGATTACTCGTAATAATCGGAAATGGTTAGATCGTTTTCTTTTATTGAAGTTCTTACAAAAACAAAACTTTTTGATCGCTCGTCGTGAGAATCAATCTGTCGATATTTTAGCTAGATTTTTTTCGTGTTCCTATCTATAATTACGACATGCATTTTCATAATTATACTTAAAGACCACTGAGGACTCTCTATATATTAAGTGTATATTTTTATGGACTGTAATTTATGGATTGTGTGCCCTATAAAAATAACACGAACTTAAGATTTTTACAACAACGTCATAACCATATTACTCAATTAATGCAAACTTCTTTAGTTAATCATAATTATTAACGTAACAAACGTTCCTGAAATTAATGTCATTTTGTAAAAAATGTTCCGTAATAAAATTAAATATCGTTAATGTGTCCTTTTTCTTTACTAATTTTTTCTTACTAAATTTTCTTTACCTAAATTTACTTTGATTTAAATATATCACGTAATCAGACAATTTCTAATATTATGATAAGTAGTTACACTACACTGATCACAGAGTATTCTACGCATTATCCATTGCCTTATAGACTTATACATAATATTTATATTAAGCTAAAACAAAAGATCGCTTTATTTAATGTTTGTCGCTTTTTTACGCACACTTTTTTACCCCTCCTGGTGTTGAGTGTGTTTTAGGCGACGGTAGCCATCTACCATAAACCCTCAGTCTTCTTGCCACTCTTGTCACAATATTTAATATATATTGTAGTAGTGTGAATGCCTACTGAATTAAAAATGAAGTTAAACATTTAATATTATCTGGCAAGCACAAAATTACTTTTCGCGAGTTTGAGCGGACGAATCACATGAAAAAATTCACACAACACATGGTACAATAATTTCTTATTTTAATATTAAGAAGTAGCAATTCATCTTATTTTTTTCAGTTATTAACTATTTAGTTATTAACCCTAAATGTGGAATATATTTTTTGTACTAACATTCGCCGGACTCAGCTAATTAATATGATATGTGATATATCACTGTAGCAGATTTTTATGATTAATTTTTTTGTTGCAGTGACCAAATTCATCCGTATTGGCATCGCGGACAAAAATGACAACCCGCCCTATTTTGACAAGGAGCTGTACGAGGCCGAAGTCGACGAAAATGAGGACATTCAACACACAGTCCTTACTGTCACCGCCAAAGATCACGACGAATGTGAGTACATTTCTTTTTTTATGTTAATAGCTCTAACTCGTATGTTCACTAAGTTAAATCACTTGGTCACTCTTTTTAACAACTAAACTGACCTAAACTTCGTTTACGTCGCCTTAAAAATTTTAAAATCAGTGTAGTTTGTAATATGTTTCTTATACCAAACCATTTCCATCCAACCAAATAGGTAACCAAGAGGATTTTTTTTATCCTTTATAAATTTCTCAAATTCAAAAACACATAAAGCCGACTAATAAATAATAACAATTTCACTCATAAATATCGCAGCTGTCTATTTATTTATGTAAGCGGGCATAAAAACAAACAAAAAACATTCTCTTTATAATATCTATATTTTTCAGATTATGAAGATTATAAATTATTTTTATTTAGTGCAAACAAGAGGATTTTTTTATCTTTTACGAATTTCTCAAATTCAAAAACAGGTAAAGCCAGCTTAACAATATTTCACACAGAAATAGCGCAGCTTGTAAAATTAACCATGTAAGTGACACATAAACAAACAATTCTTTATAATATTCATATTTTTCAATAAAAATAGATTATACTTACTTGTAAATCAATTATACTTACCCATTTAAATGCAGAGTAAAAAAAGATAAAATACGTTGATCCAGCATTCTAAGCTATGCAAGATGTGTTTTTAGCCTTTCTTTATGTCACTTTTAAGTTTGTTTTCTCTTACCTGCAACCTGACGTACCTTTAGGTTTATTTGGGAGAGATGCACGAAAGCGGATTTAGTCTGTGCCAGTTTGAAGTAGCAACCGTAGTAACCATATATTTCCTTTCAAACTACTTTAGAGACTATACTGAGTATCTACCTGGCCGACGTTCGTGTGAACAATGTCAATAAATTAACTTTTCTGTGTCGCAAAACTTTCTTCCTGTAAATAGTTTTGTGAAGGGATTAAATTGGGTCGAAGGCGCATTTATTTCCAATATTATTCAATACTAGCTCATGCCCGCAATTTCGTACGCGCTGTAGTTCAATTTTGACAATCTTACAGGAACCTAACCTTTCTTTCAGAATAAAAAGTATCCTATAGTTTAATCGAAGTAATCATCAATATATCAGTAAAAACCGCATTCAAATAGGTTTCTGAGATTAGCGTGCACAAACGCACAAACAGACAATAATTCTAAAAACAATTTTTTTGATCTCGGTAACATAAGTAAGTAAAACGTGTACAAATTGTTTTTTTTTTTTTAATGTTTAATGTACATACACGGCTCATTTACGATTTTTATTATATGTATAGAAGTATATAGATATTATCTATAAATATTGAACAAATTTATTTTCTCCCTGTATATTCATAGGTATGTAAATTAGATTTCAATATTCTAGGCATATAATAACAGTAATCCCTTAGTAAAACAGTACAGCTTTACCAAATAACATTTCTTTCAAGCGATAAAGACGTCGTCATGTTAAATTCCTCGCGTAGTCGTGCTTATTATAATATAATATACGTGCTTATTACAAACACTTAAACAATAAATAAGTAACAATAAATAAGTAATAATAAAATTAATATTAATAAAATTCGTGAAATCGCAACACATTACTGTGTTCTTGTGTTTTTGTTTTGTCAGTAAGAGAGGTAATTACATTTTTTTTCCTGTTTCCTGTATTTAAATTCTTGCGAGATCGCTGGCCTACAAACGCCCTGCTCTTATACAATTGATTCTATCATACAATTGATCTTATACAATCTATTGATTCCATCTATTAAGCAGCCTGCCTGATCGTTACACATGAGGCACAAAAAATATGTTGACAAGAATATTCTGCGATATACTACTAAGTCAGTGTTCCCTTATTTTATCTCGGATCCGATCGTTATTCTCTTGTGGGTTGCACAATAACGAGGTGAGGTGTCAATTTATTTAAAAAAATTCCAACACTGTGAAAACAACACTAGTGAAGCATTTAGTAAAAAATCTAGACTCATACATTTGAATTTGATCAATTTATTTAAAAAAAATAATAGTCAAGAGTTCACTGCTATTAATTGCTAGACTAACACAGCTAATGGATTCGGTTAAAACCGACCATTACTTTAAAAGTAATCGTTAAAAATAAATGAAGATATGAATATGTATCCTATGACCCAGTTATGATTTTATCGTCTCTGCAATGCATGGGTTTGAAATTAACGATAAACTTTCCTACTATTAATTAGACTTAGTTTGTTACAAGTAATGAAAGAAATGTTCAG
Source organism: Synanthedon andrenaeformis (assembly GCA_936446665.2). Classification (NCBI taxonomy): domain Eukaryota; kingdom Metazoa; phylum Arthropoda; class Insecta; order Lepidoptera; family Sesiidae; genus Synanthedon; species Synanthedon andrenaeformis. The sequence goes on along the minus strand of OW387777.2, from coordinate 7,808,300 downwards.
TACAATTTGTTTATATCTATTTATCTATAATAGATAAATAGATAGAAACAATTTGTACATGTTATACCTATGTCAGGAGGTAAAAAAAATGTTTTTAATTTTTATATAACATTTACTGTTTGTTTTTTAATCGGTTTACAAAAAAAGATCTATACAGAAATATCACACGTACGAAGACGTGGGAACAGCTAGTTATATAAATAGTTGTCCGCTTATTTTTGTTTCTCCGCTAACTTATTCTAAACACCCAACGGTTTTTTATACGGTTTTTATTAATTAAAAAAACGATAAACGAGGAAGGTTTGTACATATAAATTGCATCAGTGACAAGCCGGGGGCTGATCGCTAGTATTATAATAACATTGTCGCCACGGAGTAACACGGCAGTTTTCATGCGAAATTTAATTCAAGCTTCGCGCAGTTACTCTAGAATCTAGTCTAGATAATATTTCTTTGTAACACTATCACGCTTCGTTTTATAGCTATTCGTTTTTTGTTTCTACGTTATTTTAAAGGAATTATGTTGATATTTTGTTGGATACATTTTTGTTTTATATGAGGCACGGGCAGATAAGCCATTAGATGGGCTGTGGCCTATAGACCTTTTAAGTTGGAAGCCGTTAAGCCTGTTAAGGTCGTAGAAGCCCCATTAATCATGCAGACATCAAGGAAAAAATAGAGAGAATAACCCAACTTTAATGAATTGGATTAGAATGTAAGTAAAATGAAGAGATCTAGAATTGTCTAGGTATTATATTTTAGACCAATATTTTTACCTAATTCTATTTTGAGGTAGTTTAATATCCAATAAATAAAAACGCGCTTTTACCTTAAAACCTTTAAATAATAATTCGACGAATACTTCTTCACTAATACACGCATCACTTAATTATTAAGTATAATAACTCGATAGACATATTATGGCAGACTTTGTCTAGATAACTTGTTTATTTTATTACTTTAAATTCATTGTTATCCTGAAATTATATAATTACAGTTAGCAACAACATAAGTACATAATGTAATAATAAAATATTATTGCACAACTAATTTCTGAATCATATAAATTAAAGTTAAAAATAATAAGGGTAAATATGAAGATGGAGAAATACACTCTGGCGTTCCTCACTTACAGACCGAAATACACATGAATATCTAGAATTGCTGACGTTACTGTAAAAAATTGATTGAAATATATAGATACATTCTAACTGTTCAATTGATAAAATCAGTAAATTAAAAAAGCCAAAGCATATAGTTTCTACGAACGAATTCAATAAGAAATTGAAATGGATACTACTTTGTATATTATTATAGAATAACTAGGCTATTGAAAGCATTGAAAGAAAGTAGAAAATTCATCCATTATATTTATGGGCTTTTTGCATATGAGTACATGCATTCAATTCCACATGGTTATTGGCAACTTTTTTAAATATAGTAATATTATTTTTCACAATGAAACCTTTTAAACGAATTCACATATTTTAAAGTAATTAATTTGGAGGTTTTGTGTAAAAAAAACCCCTGACCCCCGACTTGAAACGAATTTTCTAGTACGCGTACAAAGCAATTTATTCCAACAGTTTTTAAATGTTATTGTAGTTTTATTCATAAAGAAGTTTATACCGTAAAATGGGACGAATAGAAACAATTTCGGGTTTCAAACTTGATTTGCGATAAAATACCTATCATAGTCGTTTTTATTTTAGGTGTCTTATGTTTGTTTAGAGTCCAGTATATACTTAGTTATGTGTATATATTATAGTATATATGTTTAGTTATGTTGTTAAAAAGTCAAATATTCACTTATCTTTAAGAAAATTCCAGAAATCTACATGATTCTTATTTATTTAATATGAACGGGTACTTTATAATACTATGTTTTTTAAACTGTCTTCAGGGTAGTCGGATGTTGCCAGGTTCTTTGTCTTACAATCTTTCTTGTAATGTGAATTGTAGTTAAATTAAATATCTTTCTCAATATTAAATGTTCATTGAAATAAATTGTTAACAAACTTTTCAAATTGATTGAAAGGCAAAACATTTTCAGACAAGATAATTCTTTATTACATTATATAAGGTTAACCACAGACAGGAGCTAGATTTCGTATAGAAAACAAATCTACTAGACTATTTTGTATTTAAGCCGATCCTTTTCTACATTTAAAGCTTTAGTTTCTCAGTAAGTAGCGTTATTTAAAAAGTTCAACGTTCATTCGCATGTCGGAATCATTTGTATATTGGCGAGTCTATTCGATTCTACCTTAGAATGTTGCTATCGAGTCGGCGCTACGAGCTTCAAGAACGAGTTTGGGTATATTAAGGTACTCGTAGGAAAGTTCTGCTGTGAACGTTACATGTATAAAATGTAATATAGCGTTCAACATTTGATCGATGAGTTCGCACAGTTGCTGCGATACATTATGTGCGAAATGTTTGCTAGGCAATGATTTGATGTCGCTGCGCGAATCCCAAGCGCCACAGAGGCGCACGCCACACTATTTTAACTTCGGGTCTTAGCAATCTTCCTCTTCCGTCCGCTAACGACATTACAGACGGAATTTCTCCCGAAGTTGTTAATATAATTAACTTGGTACTTAAAATGCTTCAAATTACTCTCTTTAACGTCAGCAATCAAGGGAAGATATTATCATTCAGGTAACTAGAATGCCAGACGTTGCACCGTCTTTTTTTTAGTTTACCTTAAGGAATACTTTCGGAGGTATTGTGAAGATTGAAAGTGTTATAAAATCTTTTGTTACTACATCGTAAATCTTTCGAGACCGTTGTGTGTCCGGGTATTTGTTTCAGCGTAACATTTCACATTTGGCGATAATGTAATTGATTTTATATCGCGAAACCAACCAGTATAAAAATCAGTCTAATTTATTGTCGTTTCACATTTTGTTTGTAAACAGAAGTATATCGTTTTGTATTTTAGTAAAGGAAAATGTAAATGTACGTTGGAAATTCTTTTATACGCTTTCTTGTAATATTAGACGCGGACCTTTCAAAAACCTCATTACACAATTAGAACTATTCAAGAATCAATAAAAGCAGTGTCTTCAAAAATAAACGAGTTCAAAAGTCCTTTTTTGGGCTCAATATCATATTTAAATTTTAAAAGATTGAAATGTCCACAGTTTATTAATAATAATGATGAAAAACCTGAAAAACTGTATTGACTTATGTTGTTTTAGCAAGAAACAGGGTAGTATAATATAATAACTAGGGCCCGGATAAATATGTATTAAAAATTTCGAAATATGTAAATATAATATGGACTGATAAAACTAAAATATGGAATAAATATGTACAATAAAAAGTAACAACATTTCAAATAAAACTATTGTTTATTGCAAAAAATAAAAAATTACAATTTTATTCAGCTTCCGTTTCACTAACATTTGAATTGCAGTAAATAATCACGTGTTTTTTTAAATTTTCAAAATTGAAACTTTTTCTATTTGGACGAAATAATGCTTTGTACTAGCTGAGAATGATCTTTCAACATCACAGGATGTGATTGGAGCATATTTAAATTTGCATAATTCTGCAAGTGAATAGGGCACGTTTATGTCGTCTTCTAAACTTCCACACAGCATGCTGTTGATTTTTTTAGGATATGAAATCCTTGATCGTAATATTGGGTATAGTATTCAACTGCTGTTAGCCATTTTCCCCAGCGTGTTAGCACTAGTTCTGGCGGTAAGGGAATGTCAGGATACATGTCTTTGAATTTTGAGATCGTACGTGGAGCTTTCAAAAAAAATTTTTTTACGTTTGTTACTAAACTGTCAACCTTTTTAACGAAAGGTTTCACGATCTAAATAAGATATTTTATGTAGAAACCATAATTAAGAAACGAAAGCAATTTCAAATAAAAATATGTAAATACATATTTATCCGGGCCCTAATAATAACTATTTTATGTACACAGAAAGGTAAGAAAATGTAGTAGCATTATTATAAACGTTATTATTATTATAATTTTACAGCAAATATCCTGGAAAAGCACAGCCCATGTACCCAAATATCTAACGGAAACAACTCTTTGAAAGCCTTCAATTAATTGATTAGCAGAGTAAGCAAGACCTCGTTTTGTAAGTTATTAATTCTATTCGCAGGAGCTGAGTTGTTGAGTACTTGTGGAAAACGTTCAAGGGCTCTCGTTTCTGCGAGCGGAATGAATTTCCAAGTTAACATTTTTTTAAAGCTTTCCTCTTAATGGGTCTTTCATGAAGCTGGTGTAAGCGTGTAAGAATTTTCATATGTAATTAAATTAACGGCGAAGTTGGTGCACCACTGTTGGTAGTAAAGCGCGGTAAAAGTCATTTGTTCCAACATGCGCTGCTCAATCGCGCTGACAGTACCCTAAATTTGGTAGCTGATAAAATTAATATTTTTACTTTGTACTCTCAGTACAAGCTCTTTCACAAGAGCCACATTATTTAGAATATGTTATATAATTTGGAAATAAATATGTCAATGAATAAATAAATAAATTTGATTAAGCAAACGAATACTTTCGATGTCTACTTTTGTTGTTCTCAAGAAACAACAGTATCTGTGCGCACAATCTATATTGTCTGTTAATGAAGTAATTTTGAATGAAAAAAGACTGTTCATACCGAAAGTTTAGCAGCAATCTGTCGATGAGATGTTTTGCAGTAATTATTAGATTAGATTAACAATAATTATGTTAAATGCTGCAACGACTTTCATTGCATATTGCAAACACTGATTGGCAGCGCAGTTTTCTTTTATAAATGAACGCTGAACGACTTGATTGCTGTGCCTCCATTGTCCAGGAATGCAAGCAATGCAAATTTCAAAAAAGTATAAAGAACAAAAAGCCCAGAATAACCTTAGTTGAGACTAAGGCACACTGACGTTTGAGCAAAACTTAATAACAATGCTCGACTAGTTCTAGACGCTTAAAGTCAAAACCAAATCGTAAAATTATCTTCCAAGACGTTTCCAAAAATTCAAACGCTTGCAATAAGTTAGATACGTAAGGTAACTTCTTTAGGTAAATATTGACAACAGCTCCCTACGCTTTCCGGATTGTTTACCATTTTAAATCCCCAGCGTCAACATCAGACACAATACACCCCGCTCGATCCATTCCAGTCTGATTCAATTTTAAACTGCCTCCTGTTCTACGTCTTGTAGAAAATTAAGCCCAACGAAAAACTTATCTGCATCAGTGGATGCAGCATCCGAATAAGTTTTTGCTGCAGTGTTCGCGACAAATTAGAAAATTGTCTGGTACAAGCACTATGTTCTCGTTTTCCCTTCAAATAAAGCTAGAAGAGTAATCAGTTGTGATTAAAATTATAAATAAAATTACTTATGTAACAATCTTCGAAGTGAGTATACGAATTTTATCATCGTTTCCAAATAGGATGGCACTTCCGACTTCACCGATCACACTCGTTTTATTTATTTATTTTTGAAAGTTTTAGTGATATAGTGGTTTAAGTTTAAAGTGGCGAAGAGATATTCCAATTCGAATATCGGATATATATTTATATGTGAGTTTAAAGGGATCATGGTGAAATCGCAAGTGACTTCGTATTTGAAATGGCTATAAAAAAATAAAAAATCCATATCTTTACGTTATCTTTGACAGTAAATGATTATTAAAAACAAATAAAAATTTCAAAAAAAACTCATTACTGATATTATTGTTACACAACATTATTTGCCAATGAACCTTTAGTCTATGAATAATAGACCATACTTCGATGGTGACAGACCACTACAATAAAATTTCATAAACATGTTTAAAAATTGATTTTTATAAATAGTTCCTTAAATATTTTCACTATGACCTACCTTAGTTACAATATAAATTCTCAACATTGTATCATGAATTTCACGTTAAAAACTTTTGTAAACAGGATTTAACCACAGTGCAGGTATGAAAATGACTTCGCGCGTGCAGTGTGATTAAACCTTTATAGCGAGCTGAAAGTTAGCTTGCACCCAATTATCCTCAATTGCTGAAGTCATTAATCACAAGAACAATGTAACTGTTAAATTGTTCCGTCAGTTGAAAACAAGCTTGTGCTTACTCGTTCGATTCAGTTAAACTAAATTAAAAGGTTATTGCCCAGCGCTTAGTTTATAGTTCATTACACTCAAAATACAAGTACAGTAGTAACAAAATGTACTTTGATCAATTAGTAGTGAGCCCCAACGTGGAGATGACGCGCACCATTTAACGGGAGGCCTGGACGTAAGTGTCGGTGTCTATGTCGAAGCAGAACCTTTGCGCTCGTTAAGTCACGGTCATTACACTAACGAATGGTAGGTGCACTCAATTGATTGCTTGTTCTTAACATATATTATTTAAGGTGTACCTACACATATTTATAGGTGTATAAATATAGGTGTTTTTTGTATTATATATTTATAAGTTATATTTTTAAGTTTAAGAGCTTTTATGTATTGTTTTATCTTGTAAGTGCGTAACCTCACCATCGGCTCTAACGGAAGACCAGCGCCGGTTTTTATAACCTGCATTATGCTGAGTTGGAGCCGGTTTGTGGCGGGGGACGTTTGTGTTAGTCTTTTTATATATTTGTATGTTTTCAATGTCCTTTGCTACAAATAAAATATTATTCTATTCTTTCTATTCTATATTTGGGTACTTTTTATGGCACAATTGAAATTTTTAAATATAGAGGGGAAATGACTTGTTTCATTAACAAAACAAACCATTAAAGATTGAAAGATTATATTAGGTATTTTTTTTACAATAAAAGGGAAAATGATAGACGATGCAAGCAATGACAACAATCCTAATGACATTAATATACGCGAAAGTTTGTATGTTTGGATTGTTAACACCCTCTACTTTGGGCTTTATGTTTAGTCCAAATACTTTTATCGTCCGACCGATATATCAGAACTAAAATTCCAACTATAAAGTGCGCGGACATACGACATCGACCTCTCTTCGCAAACGCGTTCGTTCAACTGACTGAAACCCCTTCAATATCATACCACCAAATGAATTTGAACAGCTTTTTTTGAAACGTCACAGAGCTCTTTTCAATCAACTTCAGTCGACATAAATAGCAGACGCTAACAGGATGTTTGTTGTTCAATAACGGATTTGGATGAAATTTGTTACACAGATAGTTACACCTTGATTAACATTATATGAAACTTTTTATCCTGGAAAAATTTTAGGTTCCCACCCCGAAGGATCGTCTAAACAGACATATAAAAAAATCGGCGCCACCATCGTCACAACGATAAAGATTTCAGTCGTTATAAGTCATATATTTTCATTTTTCAATACGTACGAAGTCACGGGCACGCCTAGTTTTAAAAAACAGAACATCAAAAAGGCCTACAAATATATTTTTTAACTATAACATATATTTTTCGATTTGTTTAGCTTTATTTAACGAAGATATACAATATTATTTCGATGGTTAAAACACAGTTTATTGAATAAATATGCTCAATGTTTTTCTTTATTCCAAATGCATATCATAATTATATTAATATTTTCATAATCAAATACACAATTCAATTTCATTGCACACATAAATAACATTTCACAGTTATAAGTAACGTACGTGATTACAAAATAGGTAAACATTTTGTGAAAATAAATGAAATCTTGTTAGTTATAAATAAAGTATATTAAAACAAATGAAGTTTAAAATTAAATTAAGCTTTATAGGGCAAGCAAATATGAAAAATAATAAATATAAAATCTTTTGAACATTATTACAAAAAAAATGTAAATTGTTATTCAAATTCGAAACGTTAAGCGGCTCGAATCAATAAGCTGTTTTGTTGTGAGCTTATTTAATTAAAGCAGATATTTCGAAATATCTGCTTTATTACCGAGTATATTCATTAATTAATGTCTGAAGGGCAGGTTTTGTAGATGATAAGTTATCTTCGTAAAAGACAATTCTGTCTGAGATCTAAATGAATACTACTTATGCGTACCACCATGCCACGTCACTGCGGTATAATAGGATTTAAAATTGCCAATTTTTTTTTTCATTTTTTTAAATTTTTTAATCTACAATTTTCAGGCAAGAAAATTCAGGCCTTTAATCAATACTAGCTGGTGGCCGTGGCTTCGATCGCAATGAAAAATGAAAGAAAATATATTATAACTCCTGACAAAATATGTAAAGCGATATTACGTCTGCTATACATTGACTCTTGATATAGGTACTATTGCCAATCGTTGGATCTTTATCTACAGATAGCTGGTGCCCGCGGCGTATCCCGCGAGTAATATTTATGCATGCATATGCATGCTGAAATTATATCCTAACTATTAAATTAAATTTTAATTTTTGAACCTGGTCTCGCTTCCTAAGTAGCTGATGTTATAAAGAGTAACATAGGCTGAGTAACTTACGCTACTTAGCCTAAGTTACTCTTTATAACGTCAGCTATCTGCCAGTAGTTTCGTCAAAATCGGTCCAACCGTTTTGGAGATGAGCCGGAACAAACAGACAGACAAAGAAACAATTCAGTTAAATATTTTGTTTTTGTTTTTGCACCGTATATACTTTGATATACATTTAGTAAAAAGCAGTTATTTTGACATTACAATTTTATTAATTAGTATAGACGTTAGCTAATATTAAAAAATAACATTACTCTTAACCGAAGTAAAACTTGACACTGTGATCTGTGAGCGTCGCTATAAATGGACGTAATAAATCAGAGCAACGGTGCACTATTGGGAGCGAGCGCGCTTTGTAATTAATTCTACACCGGAGACATTAATAACTTGCACTAATTGTAGACGTCTTTTGAAGCCTTTATCTTTAACTCACGCGATTATATGCACCGGTCCGACAACCTGCTGCTAATGGTTGATAAAGCCACTTGGCCACGGCTACCGGCAGAATAAATCACCTTAAACATTTGATAAATTGCTTCCTGCCTATCCCAGTAAACCACTTATTTCTAAATCAATCTTTTAACCGCTTTAGGAAGGGCTGTGTTTTTGCTGTAGCGTTAATGAGTCAACAAATAATTTAACTTTAAATTTGATTTACGATTTTTAATATTATCTACACGATGTCTACATGACTTACATACTTACATCAGTTTATGCCAAAAAACAATCCAGCTCGCAGGTATATTGAAGACTCCTCCAGTTTAAATCTTCACTTTTAACTTCCTGAGATCATCATCAAAGTTGCACACTCTTGATGATGATCACTGCAACTTCCTGAGATAATCAGAGCCAAAGCAAAACCAAACTCTGTTCGAAAAGTATTATAAAATCGCTGATTATTTAAGCGATAATGAATCTTGGTTTCAAACGATTCTGAGCTAGTATGTTTAGTATTGTATTATAGTGTGGCCTGTAATAAGAGCAATAAATTTAAACGATGATTCTATAGAGTATACGCAGTTATCTAAACCTCACCTTAACCTAATCATAATGGTCTAAAGTGCTTATACTCAAGCGATATAGCAATCTAAAGTTACAATACATAATGAATGAATTTCATGATGGCTAAATTTTCGGTTATCAATCGTTAGATGTCTTGGTACAGGGTACTGGGGCGAAAACGATCGTAAATGTCAATGTCAAGTATTCCGAGTGGACACATTATGTCTGTAGTTAGTACATTGCTGGCTCGATTAATTTTGTTAGAAAATAACAGTAAATTTGTTTTTCATTTTAATTAATTGAAACCCTTTGGAATTAATTACTGATTCGTTAAGGGGTCTATATTTCAATTTATTGCTCTTATTACAGGCCACATCCTGTATATACTGTGGTTTGTTTCAGGATTGTTACACCTTGGCAAAAAAAATTCTTAGAAACCTATTTGATAAATAAGTAACTGTTTCACTAAATGAAATAAACAAAACAAAGTCTTTTGTAACCAGTTAGATATTTTTACCTCTATGAAAAGGCAAGGAAAAGTGATTATAACAAAATCGAGGGATACAGTTTGATGTTGTAGCTACATCTACATGCAAAACTTAATTACACCATTCAATAGTTAAATGATCATAGATTTTATACGTATATATATGGTATATCCGAATTCGTTGGATATATTTCATATAATACGCTCAAAAAATTATTATTACTCGTAACGTACACGTAGCTGTGACCACGACAGCCACATCCCATTTTTTGTTACCGGCACGACACACCATCATATTTTTTTCAATATCGAATTACTTTTTCATTTTGTTTTTTCTCGCTGTAATTGTGTCTCCGTGATTCGAAAATTGAAATTATCAGGAATGTATCGCCCACAAACAAACTAGTTTGCTGGCACATGTTAATGATCAAATGACACCCGCATATTGAACATTATCATTAACGCTAATAGCTGGTTGCAAATTGCTAAAATGCGTGACGGAACATTGTTGCTTCTAAAATTCGGGCACAACATTTTTGATTATACGAAGCGTTTTAGGCAGCATTACTCATGCCATCGTTCTTATATGAATTACCAGGATTAAAAGCAACCTGTGTTATGTTTCAACGTGATATGCCTGTGTATTAAATCTTTAACATTTTGGTTCACGCATAGTTGAGTAAATATTATCAAATGTTTTAACAATGTTTAATCTTAAACAATTTCCTGTTAGCTTTTAGTAGATAGAGAAAATAGACCAGTAGGTATGTTATAATACTTTTCTGTCAATGCCTTATGAATGTTGTTTTACTAGTGTAATTTAGTGGAAAATCGCACACTGCGATCCATAATCATGAGCTAGAGAGCCCGATTGGCTGCTGTAACCACCGCCCTACACCAAGAAATAACTGTTTTTTTTCGGTGGGTAAGGATTCCAGATCACATTCTCCTATCCCATCTATAAAGGATAAGGGAAAGGACAGGTTGACGGTAGGGTACGCCGAGGTTCCGACGGTCAGCACAGTCCTCTCCGCGTTGGACAGCCGTGTCGGATAGCGGATGTAGTGTCATATCAAAGCATTCCTGCGAACCTGCTTATCTACGGCCGCGTTAAAAAGTCGTTTGCTTTTAGCCGGTAATAAGAGTCCGGCACAACCTCAAAGCCTCCCCTGCGCAGCTGCCCGGCGGAAAATCCATGAATTTTTCCAACGTTAAAAAAATGTGTGCTAACAATCAAAGATTTCATTAAGCATAATTTCTAGTCTTTCGCGAAGTTAAAGAAGCATTCAAATGAGTATAACTTTTAATAATCGCTAAATTTTCAATTTCTACATTCTACATACCCAATAAAAGAGCACTTTTCAAATTGTACTGAAATTTATTGTATAGTAATAAAGGGGAACAAAACGGCTGACATCGGATCAGAGCGACCACAAGATCTCTCATCTGGAGAGTGGTTTCCCATTAATTGCGTCCACAGACAAGCTCGAGTTCACCCATGACGTCACTCTGAGTGATTGTCTCGCTAATTCGCCATGACGTACCTACATGATCAGCATTCCCCCCACTTCGGCGCCTCTTCAACCCCTTTCCCGCATTGTTTCCAGAAATCGAATAAGCACTACACTATAATCGCCATTATAATACATTCATTTCTTGTTTCACATTTAGCTTTTAACCTATTACGAATTTATAAGTTTTCTTTAGATATAGGTGTAATATTAGTATCAATACGGTACTCATCACTAACAAATCGATAGGAAAAAAACTGTGTATTTTCAATGCTGTGTATTTTCAAATTTTTCTTTAAAAAAGACTTAATCCTAAGAAAGAAGTTGAGTCAACTCTTGAAACAGCAAGCAAAAAGCTCTACTTGTGAAAGCTCGTGAAAATAATTGAATGTTATTATATTGTGTCAACATTTCAATGAGTATTGGCTTTTTTCTTGAAACATGTCCTGGACACACACACAGATGACAAAAAGATTACAAAAAGAATAGTATCCTGAGTTTCTTTCGGTGTTTCTTCTCAAAATCGTCATCTTGCCTTTTTTCCGAAACCCTGGTAAATTTAAATTTGTAATGACGATCATAAGAGTTTCTTGGAGAAACCTAATTGATAAATGAATATTTTGACTTTGATTTGATTTTGACACATACGGCTAGCTGTGCCCGCAACTTCGCACGCGCGGTTTTCGTACGCTTGGTATTTCGGTTCCGTATAACTCTTTTTATAAACCGATTGGAATGAAACAAACACTAAATAGGTACTACTTGAAGCTTGCTACAATGCATCAGTGAAAACAGCATTCACATGGGTGAAGCCGTTTCTGAGATTAGCGTGCACAAACGCTTTGTGCACACAACAAAAGAAACAAAAATTCTAAAAACTATTTTTTTGACCTCGGTTACATAAGTATAATGTGTACAAATTATATTATATATATAATATAATTTGTATTATATTTTATATATATATATATATATATATATATATATATATATATATATATTTAATAATAGATTGTGATAATAGATCAAACAAAATTATTTTTTATTCAACTTTTACTTTTAGCTATGTCTAATATATTGAGTTAATTTTAAAATAGTGCTAACAGAACCACGAAAAGAAAGTACTTACTTAGTTATTGAATATCATTTAATTTGTGAGCTTTCGTACAAGTAATTCAGTGTGTGAACGTTTGACATTTTGGCAAACGGTTGCATGTAGTACGTTTGCCATCTAAAAGCGACCGGTTTTGAAATAGTTAAGAGCGTTTTACGCGAAACTTGTGAAATTTATATCAAAATTTCAAGTGGTATGCGCCCAAGTTGAAGTAATGGGGACGCTTTTAACTACCTGGAGTTTGGAGCTTCACAACTGTCATAAGAAAGCATTAATCATTCATTCAGAACAAAGGACGAAGTGAGGAATACGCAAAGAATTAGGAAATGGCTTTTCGAAATTTGTTTCTATTGCGTTTCATTTTTAAGCGAACGTTTGAATTTGTTTTCTTTGTCTGGCTGTCTGCGATGTTTGAGAAATGGAGGTATTCATTTTGTGACAGGTTAACGTGACATAATTATGTTTCATCTTTGAATTAAGTGAATTATTATTCACAAAATATTTCGCTGTTAAATGCGATACAATTCTATTTGAAACGCGGAGCGGTGATCTCTTTATTTTTAAAATGCTTGTGAGACAATTCCTGTTATTTAAGTAAAACCTTTTCATAATAATCAAATTTTCATTGTAGCTCCGGGCAGTATCAATCATTTTCGTTATATACAAAAATAACAATTTCAATATAAATTTTAATTAGTATTTTTTAATGATTATTGTGGATTTAATTCTTTCTATACCAATTGCACTCTTAAACGGAAAAGTCGAAAGTTAAGACTTACTAATATAAGTTTTGACATTAGAATCCAAATTGATGCCCAGAATATCGACTTTTTGTTTTTTTAATTAATTTTAATTTTATACATTATTTGCAATGTTTCTTTTACAAATGTTTGCATTATCAAACAAATTGTAAATCTTATTTCTCTCTAATGTAATTTGTTTCATAAAAAACCACAAATCTCGCGAAAATCTTGACATATTTTGCGAAGAGTTCTTGAATTGAGTAAATCGTAAGACGAATTACGATTCTTTTCCAAAAATAAGTCCAAATCTCATTAAAGTTGATTTGAGCAGATACATCAAGCTGAACAAATATATTACTTTCTTATGAAAGGTTCATGAAGGTCATAAGCATGTTTTTTATGTTAAGGTCAACTGACAAGCTGACGGTCCATTTGATGGTAGGTGGCTACCATCGCCTATAACACAAGCAACGCCACAAGTGCTGCAAGCGCATTGCCGATCATAATAGGGTTTAGGGCTTAAGGGATTGGGAAGGTTGATATGAAAATAGGCTCTGACACAACAGCACACATGTTGTTGTTTTACTGTGGTCTTATGTAAGAGGGTGATTACTGCCGCCAGTAATGACTGCGACCGCAGCGTACCTTCCCACTACTTTTCAGATCCCAGACCAGAGCCAACTTTGAAAAGTTCATTTCCAATTCCTCTTAATATAAAGTCTTTACCTTTGGTGCAGTTTAAGAGAAAATTATATACTTAGCTTACTGCACATAACTTCTATAACGTCAAAGAATTTATGGATCGCAGATTTTGAAAAAGTAACTAGTTTAATCATGACTTTAATATATAAATAAATTATATCTTTATATAGTTATTTTAAAATATTTGCATGCCCTTATAGGGTGGAATGAAGTGAGTATTATTGTTAATATAACCAAAACCATTGTAACCTATGTTCAGCAAATAAATAAATAAAAAAGTTGACCCTGTCGGGAATCGAATCCCGGAGCAAGCACCATATCATCCAACGGGTCGTCAAGATAAATAAAACATTCACCAAAATATAAATAGCTCTATTTATAATGTATAGAAGTAATATGTATAACATCAATTGGAAAGAGATTATATGATCTAAGGTATCGATAGAGCAATAAAAGTTTTTCCTTTTTCTCTAACATGCAAAATATGCTCACTGGTACACAAAGTATGCAAGAATGTCCCGCGACGCTTGACAAATTACATTATGATTTTGTTGCCGAGCCTGCCGAACAGCTTTGTAACTTAATTTTGAACTTAAGCGCGTGTTATGCTAAGTGACAAAGTTTCAACAGTCTATATGCCACATTACTTTGAAATTTATTTTAGATTTCTTTCCATCGAACCGCTGCGTGATGCATTGGTTTTCGCGGGAACTCTTAATAATATCAATCATAATTCATCATTTACAACCAACAGGCTCGATGGGAAAAAAATCATTTTGATTTCTGTTACAAATTGGTTTTATATGTGTAACTTTTAATATTGGAGTTACATCTGAGACTGTATGTATAGCAAACGGATACAGACAGGTATGTTATATTGAATGAATGTTTCAAATCTCACCGAGTAAGCAATATTCGAAAAAATTTCAATGCCTCAGAAGATTTTAATCAACGACTGTCTGCTTCAATAAGAGAAAGATGTCGGAAAAATCGACTGAGCGTGGATGCGCCGTAGCGCTACGTTTGTAATGATACGATCTGCTACGAAGCTACGAGCTACGAGGCACTGCTACACAGCATACCTCTACGTCTATTCTATAGTCTATTATGTCCCAGATTGAATAATTTCTTCAAACCATTTTATTTTATTTTTATTTTTAGTATAAAAATACTAACTGTTTCTTTTTTATCTATTTCTTTTTCCTAATGTAAATTCTAGTATAATCAAATAGACCACAATAATATTTATAAAGATAAATCTACGAAAAATCAAAGCTTTGAAAGAAAATCGAAATATATATTTTAAGTAAGTTCAAAATCCCACAATATTATAAATGCGAAAGTTTGAGTATGCAAGTATGTATGTATGGATGTTTGTTACTCTATCACGTAAAAACTATACTGAACGGATTTGGAGGAAATTTGGCACACAGATAGTTTTTATCCTTAAAAAATGTTAGGTTCCCGAAGGATCGTCTGGTGCCACTGTCACCGTGATAAGGATATTAAAATATTATATTACAGGCGTGATAATATTACTCATATATTATTATTTTCTTTTTCAACGCAGACTAATTCGAGGGCACCAACTAGTAGGAAATATTTCTTAGATATTTGAAAGTTAAATTTTTCATATTAAATAGGCAGTTTCGAATAAAAGTTACATTTTCATAACTCAAGTAGGTACAGCAAAGACTTAACTGGGAATATATATTTAAGCAATGTTTAAAGTATGTTTAAGCAAAGTAAAGCTATATACTTTATCTTAAAATATTGCTTACATGTTCATTTCTCTTCGAATCACCTGCCTAATGTTAATGACACATTTTTCTTCGCCATTCTGTGTTACAATTTCTTCATATCTCTTTATCTCTTACACATCATTTGTTCCGCGTATTGAAAGCGGGGCGTCGCGTTATCCACGCCACACAAGAATGCGGGGATGGGTGACGCTTTGAGTGCCGGAGGGAGTGTTTATTCACTCGACTCGCGTTCACCGCATTAGAATTATCGGATGAAACAAGCTAGCAGCCAAACTAACGAGACAAAGAAGCCGAGGTAACACAGAAAGTCTGGATAAAGCGCGCTTGAACAAGATTACTTTCCGATGATTTATATTCTCTATGACATTGCTTCATGAACACACTCTTTGAACAAGCGTGTTCCACTTTTCTTTAAGGCAATCTTTGTTTGATAACAAGCAGAAGTTGTTGCAAAAGAGGTGAATAGCTTCCATCTATTAGGTATGCTTAATTTTTTTTTTTTTTTTTGAATTTTCCCTTTGCTCATTTCTTCCTTCACTCGTCGCTTGTAAATTTGCACAGTTTAATCGTGTTCACAGTTACATGGCATGCAGATACCTTGCATATTTAAACAGTTTAAGTGAACAGTAAAACCGCGGTTACTTTACTCGCCACTCACTGGCTTACTAGCGAGCTAACTAGTAGGTAAATCGCTCAATACATTAATTATATTGTAAGTACTTGCTATTACACTAGCAAATACATAATACTTCACTGATTATACAAATATTCTGTTGTTTTTAGTTACATCTTTAAATAACACATTAATTTTGAAATCCTTCTAATGGTAATAGAGCAACTACATCTTTTTACTACCATCAGACAAATGTGAGAATCGAATCAAATTTTTAATAATATTTGAGTTCATATACTAATTAAATAGTTTAAAATTGCTTCATATAATAATACTATAACAACATAACAATTGCAGGAAATACCCGTGAACTGTATTTTTTTTGTTCTAAAGTAACGGTAGCCAGTTTGCGTATTATTAGCAATAATCGTACTAATATAGTAAAAGTGAAAGTTTGCGAGGATAAATGTATTGGTGTAAACTTGGCACACAGTTAGTTTGTTACCTGGATTAACATATACGATACTTTTTATTCTGGAAAAATGTTAGGTTCCCGATAGATCGTCTAAAAATATAAAAAATGGGCGCCAGTGTCGTCGTGGCATCGTCGTCGCCACCGTCTTCATCGTGTTAAATATGTCAGCTATTTTCTCAGATGTTATATTTTTTAATAAAATATTTGATTTATGTTACCTTACCTGTAAAATATTAATTCATACAAAAAATATCTTTATTGTTTACCGTAATATCTCTTTTTAAAGTTGTCGATGGGGAACAGTTGGTCTATTATTAGTAATCTGGATTATCCCCAACACAATCAGTCATGGAACGACTACAAACTACATTACGGCGTTCTCGGAGTTGTGGGTGGTTCGAATTTAATCTGCCTTCTGTAAATTCCATGTTCATCCGGTTTCATTGTGCTTTTACTATAAGGGCTTTATAATTTAACTACATTGTACTGCATAGATTGGACTATCTATAGATATGAAAAATATGATATATCTTATGAAAATGGAATTGTTTCTGTAACAAAAATGGAAAAATAGTTTTTGTTTAATAACTAGTTATGAAACTGTGAAGAAATTTCCCTTATAGAATATGAAAAATTAGCTGGTTTTGAAAAATGATTATAAGAGTGCATGAAGGGTCTACGATGGTCTTCTGTATTATGGTTACTGCAGCCAGACGGGCTGCCCAAATGATTGCGAAACGCAGTGTGCCCTGCCACTACTAAAAGTTATCAAACATTAAAAGTTATATACCAAAAAGTTATGTCAAAATCTTTATATAGCTCCTATGTCTGTTGTAATTATTGAGGTGGTACTCAAATCAAATCAAACCAATTTATTTGTAACTTATAAAACACACATTTAATAAACACACATACACACACAACTTAGTAAATTAAAAAAATATTATTCAATTAATAGTCAGCACACAACTGGTTGCACTAGTTTAGACAAAATTACTTTAAAACCAGAAAAATATTATTTTACGTGATATTTATAAATTGTCCCAACAAATCTATAATATAAAAATTAATCCCTAAATGTGTTGCTAAGCGCAAAACTCGAGAACGGCTGGGCCGATTTTAATTCTGTCTTCACTCATGGATAGAGGGATACTCAGGGGAGGTTTTTACGGGGAAAGTTTTTGCACCCGGGCGAAGCCGGGAACGAGTCACTAGTATATAAATAAATCACAATACTTCAAATCTATATGAAGATCGCGACAGCAGTGAGAGCGAGACCATTGTCGTGGCGGCAGCGGTTTTCGTTAGTACCGGCCGACGCCTGCCGCCCGTTAATTAACCGCGTCAATATGCGCTGTACGCTCTCAGCATCCGCCATTTGAATATTTCCCCGCGGGCAAAGTTTGCGGCGTGCTCGTTAGAAACACCGAATAGAGTTTTATTAATGTCCGAAATGATAACGACATGTCTCCCGACCGCGAACTCGTCCGGATTACTGACGGCCAGCTGAATTAATAATTTCTCATACAACCGTTCTGTCCCTTACAATACAGATTTCAATTCGCGCTTTAATTCGGTAAGGGTGTTCCGCTTGTTAAGTTTAACTTTGCAATTTAATCGTCGTAGTGAGACAGAAATGTAAATATTAAACTTTATAATTTTTTTATAATGTTGGCTCTGTAACACCAGTGCGCTACCAAAATTTGAGTGTTTAGAACATTTTAAATGGTTCTTTAATTTTTACGCATTAAATAAGTTATTTGTACTATTATTTTTTCATTAAGTAATTGGTTTTTTTTTCTCTACAAAATTTTACAGATTGTCTATTCGACCCCTTATATTAGAAGAATCCTTCGTTTTTTGAAAATCCGACATAACCTAACATTTTTATGATAAGAGCTTCCTTTTTCTTTTCTGTCAATTTTTTTTTCTTTTTTTTTTCCCTTGATATTAAAAAAATGGCCACATTTTTGCAATATTCTTACTTAATATATTTAATTTATTCTCTGTATTCCGTGTATATTATTCCGACAGATGATTTGTGAAAATTAATAAGACAAGAAAGAAACGCAAGGGAGAAAGTTCGTGAAAAAGCGACATTGTCCTACGCTTACGAGTTCACGTCACTTCCATCACGTCTTTTGCTGAAGATTTATGTCGTTGCAATAAAATCTCCTCGTTTGAATAAACATCTCCGTCGCCAGGGACCGTGACAAATTGCTAGTGCTCGCCGCCAAAAGCCGAGACAAGCATTAGCTGAAGTAATTCTTTTTAATGGCGACGAGTGGGCCCGACTTGCCTTCTAATTATTCATACGAGACCCGGGCCCATTCTGCTTTTCCCGCAGCATTCGTTATATAAAACAACGATTGATACGACACACTGGACTGCCCTACTTTCCTCGTCGTTATATTTAATAGCTAAATTTCATTTTTTATGTCGTATCCACATTAAAAATGTCATTGTCATGTTTCTAGGAGAAAAAGATTTGTTATATTGCTACAGTTACCTACCGCCCTAGTGGCCACGATGTTGTGTGATGTGAATAATATTTGTTTTTAAAGATACATTATTAAAAAGAAGCTGTTTTATACGAGAGTTAAATGCATAATACGATTCAAATTCAAATAATTTATTATTTTCATAAGATTTTACAATTTTACAAAACCCCGGTCCCCACATTAGGCAAGCCTGTATCGTGGGATCCCGTACTATGAATTACAATAAAATTTAAAACAGGGAATTTAACTAAGCAACAGTGTCTAGATCGTGCTATGCCTTTTATGTCCTTTATGCCAATGTGCGTGCGTATGATGTATTTCATGTATTTTAGTGTTTATTAATTAATAGTTTTTCGATGGTCGTAGGAGAGCTCTGCTAACCAGGACCCAAGTTTGATTTTGGATCCACCACTGAGCAGGATTTCATTGGAAACAGCTTCATCACATTGTTGTAAATGAGGATGGGCAGATATGGGCTAAAGCATCTTCCAAACGTTGCTTCCAACGTTCCAACTGGTAACAGTAGCTTGAAGACTCGTTTCTTGATTCGGCTTTCATATTCTTTGGATCGCAGTGCTTTCAAGTGAACGGGAGGAACCGAAGCCAGATAAAAAGCTTAAATAAAAATAAAAAGCTTTCGAACGTTTAAGACACCAGCATACGACGATATTATATTATCATCCCGTTCCATCTCATCACTTGTAGCATTTACAATTTTACGAAAATTTGAGACGAAGATTATTACTTGTTTAAATACTAAACCTATAAATACTAACTAATATTATAATACTAACTAATATTATAAGTGAGAAAATGAGTTTGTTTGTTTGTTTGTTATGCTTTCATACCTTTACTACTCAAATAATCATCATGAAATTTTGCATACACGTTGTCAAGGAAAAGACAATAGGATATAACAGCTTTCATGCACAAAAAATATACTGTTCCTAAGCGATCAACTAATAATAAAAATGAAGAATTCAACGCCTGTCAAAAATATATGAGCATGATTGAAAAATGTAAAATTAAGTCGCGAGCAAAAACTACTTACTTATATAACTAATTGTCGTGCTCTTTGAAATATAAACGAATTAAATCTATAAACTTTGTCGTCTAACAGAATCTAAGTTTTTGTGACACTATGCAAACATTCGAGTTTGTACAGATACCCACCCAACTAGGTACATAGTTCATCTCAAAATATTAAACAGAACGTTTTGTCTTTGTTTGCTCAATTTAAATTTTAATTAGCGTACAAATGTTTGAGTCGACTGTACTGCGATTCCAATTGCGATTGCTTTAAATTTTGTAAAATTCATTTATTAACTAAATATATAGATTTATAAACTAATCTAGTCGACGAAGCTGAAATCACCCACTTAAATTACCTGTCTATTTACAATGAACCTTGCTTTTACAAAAGATAAATTTCTAATTTCTTGAAGGCGAGGGATCGCAAGCCCTCAGAATGAAAACTAATTAAAGCTTACATCGGAGTGTGTAGTTTCTCTGCGGGGGCATAGTGAATAGTAAATCGGCCACCTCGCCAACCTTGCGAAGCTAAAAAAAACAAGCTTTAATTAAACGGCTGCATTCCTCGAACGCTATTTTAATTGAAACCTTACAGTCTAAAGCGTCCTAGAAACTACTGAATTGAAAAAATAATAATATATGTTTTCTTCTTTTATATAGCAAGTCGACAGACATCTGAAGATCTTAATTAATTTAATTTTGAAAAATTATCTAATATTTAAATTTGTCGTAGAAGAACTTATGTTAAGAAAGAGCCCTGATTTCGAGATATTTTTCATTCCTTTTTTCATGCATGCAATTTGTGTATAGTCAAACAAAATAAAATTAGTTTACGGTATATTAGTAAAACTTGTACACATTCAAGAAAATATTATATCTACTATTTAAAGACAGCATATTTTAACTCATTTTAGCAACTGTAGTCTTTGTACGCTATAGTTTTCTTCATACGTTTCTTAACTCGAGAACAGTTGTTGAATTCGTCTCCGCCCCGAATAGCATAGAAACTATTAAAACATCGGGTAAAAATTATGAAGAATATTTATTTTCTCATATATTTTGTATCGAAGTTTATTTATTGATTTTGAGGCGGTACGAATTTCGCCAGGTCGGCTAGTATTATATATATCGTATTTACGTCAAACTGCAAGGAACAGGCCTTAATCTAAGAGGTGTAGGCTGTCCACCAAACAAGTGAGGATTGTCAGGCTTCCTTTACTGTTTCACACATATTGTCTACACGTGAAATTGAAATAAAAATAAAAAAGCTGATCTGAACCAGTCTAGAAATCTGCGACTTTCTTCTCGGCAGTTGAGAGTTCAAGCCACTAGACTAGAAAATTGCTGTTCATTTAATATACGTTAAATTTTCAGAAATTATATTAGTTCTAATAGCGTACATAATAAAAATATAAATGAGGTATAAATTACATTTCCTCACTAAAAAACCACGCGTTAAATAAACACTCGTTTTAATTCGTATTTTTGGTCCAATTATCCTAAGCGGTAATAAGAGAAGATTACGTTAGGCTATTCTAGAGATATACGTTTATTGAAGTAGCGGCCGCCGACCGGTGTGACCCAATCGGTTATATGACTAATTTCACCGCTGCCGCGTAATTGACACGCCGTCGTCAAATTATCCATTTCCGCCAACGGCTATGGTATCACGGCGGACTAATCCATACAGCTTACTGACCTCCTAGTTTATTATTGAACTGAACTGTGAAACGAGAGATTTAATTAATTCATTATCAACATATTATATTAATTTGCTATATAAGAGAAGATTTGCATTTTTGTATGTTTGTAATGAATAAATACAAAAACTACTGGGCCGATTTTAAAAATTCTTTCACCTATAGAAAGTTATTTATCAGCGAGTAACATAGGCTATATTTTAAAAAGTCACGCGGACGAAGTCGCGTGTAACAGCTAGTAATATTATAAATGGAAAGTTTTGATGTTTGTATGCTTGGATGCTTGTTTCTCAATAACGCAAAAACGGCTGAATGGATTTGGATAAAAATTGGCGGATTAATAGTTTATTGGCTGAATTAACATATAGCGTAATTTTGAACTTGGAATTTTTTTTATGTTTCCGAGGGATCGTCTAAAATTATGAAACATTCGAAAAACGTCACCGAATCACCACAGCGATAAAGATGTCAGGCGTTATAACTCCTATATTTTTATTTTTCAACGTTTACGAAGTCAAGGACACAGCTGGGACAGAAATTCTAGGGAAAAATTTTCAAAGTATGTAAGTGTCCATATAAAAAGGTTCGACGCGAATCTAAATTCAGACACTAAGGGACGTGAGAAAGGCTAATGGTCTACATGACGGTAGCTGTTTTTTTTTCCTATAAATAAATCTATAGAATATAATTATATACTGGTAACTCAACCGAGTTTAATGAAAACTAAAGTCCTAAAATAAACTCATTTGACTTTAAAATCAAAATGGAAATATCCTCGCGGTATGCTGATGATTCAGGTCGAAGGCGTAAGTTCTGCACTCAGTTTTGCAACAAGTTTATCAATATGTGTTCCCCACTGACGTTGAGAATCGATATTATACTACGCATATTATACTAGTAAGAAAGACTACACCGAGTTTTACCTGCCTAATAGTATATTTATTGATTTGCTTTCGTCAAACTTTGTCCGTCTTGATGAATTTAATATTTTACAGTATACATTACAATACAATTTCAAGATTAGTTATCAAAGATAGTCTATGTTTATAAACAAAGAGAAGGAATATGATCCCAAACCGAAACTCATAGTTAATTATGATTCAACACACCATTGTATTCTACGAACTTCCAGCGATCTCTAAAGTAATGGAAAATTTTGTTTTAAGCTTACAACTGTATTATTTTATAATCTGCACTTGTTTTGTAAGGATGCAATAGACTAGAAGCTATTGTAATTTTAATTAAACGATCGAAATTTATTATTAGTTTTAACAATAATATGTTATTTGCCTTGGTCAGATTATATCTAATTAGCTTAGGGCATGTTTGCGGATGCAAATTAAGTTAATCATAGTTTTTTTTTTTACAATACATGAATTAAATTAACGTATTGTTGTAAATATAAACCTTACAATAGAATATCTCCAATAATTCTCCAAGTGATTCTAACTAAATACATCAACTTATAAAACTGCTAGATATTAAATTTGTCTGCATTATTTAGAGATTACGGATAAATTAAAAAGAAAACATAAGTTTAGTAAACCAAGAAACAAAAATATGTAGAGAACATTTTTTATAACCTGACGCAAAAACGTAGTAGAGTATCGCCTTAATTACTTGACGCCTGTAGTGAAACTCCTAAGATACTGCAAAGATGTTGTGAATATATGACTTGTAACTCAGACTGTACGTGGCCGAGAAAAGACAAGCCAACGTTTATTTGCTGACGCTACGCCGAATAGTGCTTCGTTTCGCAGAATATGCATTCTCAGCGATTCCACCCAATTAGGTAACTAAGAATTTTCGTCCTATTCTACCCGGTTAAACACTAGTGTTGTAATTTATACGATAAATACTTATTCTTGCTATAAAATTTGATATGACGAGACTTGATTGATTTTTTTATGTAGAATATTTGCCGTTATTTGTAATTAGAAACTTTCGTTATAAATTAGTCTGCATTCTTAATCTATACAGTATTAAGAGCCCTTAGCTCATAAAATAAATTTTTAAAAGGTAATAAATAGTATGCTTCATTCATAAAAACTCTTCTACGGTTATTATTATTATATACTAATGGTTACAATATAGGTACTATTTATATATACATTATATTATACTAAGTATCGCCTAAACGCCATTACATAAGTATACCAACAATATACAAACTTCTTTATCACACTTACCTGCGCAGAAACTGTAGTGTTTTAATGACTATACAAATAGACACTACAATTTTATTTATTAGTATAGTCGCTAGTTTATAAAGTGGAAATACCACACGTGTTTCTTGTGCTTAGGTACAATTTACAATTCAGCTGGTTATCCAGGCGAGCTCTCTTTTTTTATTTTAATTATTCCTACAAGCTCTTTGCCTTCCTCTCTTCTAACCTATAACGCAGTAGATCTAACTAACTACATAATATATGTCTACTTCGCACTATGACTAGTCATAATGCGACTTAGTATGCGATTTTTACAAAATTGTAACATTAAATTAGAGCTTGGCATAGCTCTTATATTCATATCTCTTGGCACACGATCTTAACAAATTGATTCAACCCACTCTCCGCTTTTTAACTTTCAGTACATTAATATTTTAGTTACACCCCAAATGGAAAGATGCCAATTTCCGCCAAAAATTACATACAAGTGCTTCGAGTTCCACACTGAACCCATTCTAACTGAATGTTGAATGAGTCGAGTTAGAAAGTTGTTTCCTTTAGATCGGTACCTACATTACCATCGCTTTTATGAGAGATATTATGACTCTGGATTTCCAGACAATTTGCTGGAATGGGATTTCCGTCCTATACCTATTGCTGGGTAATATTTCTATGTTTACATCACTCGGTTCATATATCTGTATTTTGGTTCATATCGTACTGCACCACACCACACGATGCTTCTCAATATTCTGACACAGGCTATCTATGCTAATACCTAACCTAATACCACTTCAAGTTTATGTTTATTTGTTAAGTATTTTAATAATCTACTTTAACATATACGCGCATATAATAAACAGGGTTAAAATGAGTAATTTGAATCCACTGGGGCAATCAACAACGAACAGAAATGGAAAATTTAACTAATGGGATCGAATGAGATTTCAAAAGGAAGAATTACTATTTTAAAGTTTAATTAAAACTTAATTGGTACACATTCAAACAATTTTAAAGGCAATTATGGCCCAACATATTTTTTTTACAAAATTTACTCCATCCCTTCTTTAATCCTTCTATGATCGGCAGCGCACTTGCAGCACCTGTAGAGTTGCTTGTGTTATAGGCGACAGTAGCCACCTACTATCAAGTGAACCGTCTGTCTGTCTGTCGACCTTAACATTAAAAAAATATATATTATGATAATAATAATAATCATACAGTTTTTTATTTAATTTAATGTAGTGTTCCATAATTGAAGTCTGTATTCCTGTCTATCATCTACTACAGACTAATATAATGATATCTACACTATATAAAACAAAGTCGCTCTATCTATTTCTTAGCTAACTACTTCTAAACCATCCAACGGATTTTGATACCGTTGTCACAAATGGAAGGAGCAATAAACAAGGAAGATTTTTGTATACAATTTTCAGAAGTTAAAATTTAAATTTTAAATTTTATTTATACTTTAAAAAGTCTATTTTTTAAATACAAAAAAAAGGCAAAGTAAAAAATATACATGTAAAATCGACTTACAGTCATTGATTACCCGTCGATTTGCGTTTACCAATGTTCATCACGCAGAACGAGTGCTCGCCAATAAATGGAAATGAATTAAAACTCAACACGAAATCATAAATCGTTATCTGTTAAAATCCACATTCAATATAAACCGTCAAAGTAGTTAATAATCCAATTGTATATCACTATTAAATTGATAAACCGTATTCCGCTACCAGATCCGAATCCCTGTTTGTATTAAGTGGACATTATAGAGTTAGCAGGAAGTAAACCAGTAATTCGCGAACCACCAGCACAGTAAAATTTTCAACTCACTGGCTACTTACTACATATATTATACAAACACGACGCTTCAACGGCTACGTTCAAAAATTAAAAAGAAATAAATGTCATATTAGTTGATAATTTTAGATCCTAAGTAATATGCAGTCATTGAGGAGTAAACCTAATTTGACATTATATTGTGTTCAAAATGATAATTTTTGTTTACTGGGAACATTTATTTCTTTTGACGATAATTTTTAATTTTGGCAAAAAAATATTAGCTCTAAACCCGAACAAGATTAATGACTTTTTTTTCTTTAAGGGCCGGTTTCGGAGACGCGCCGCGCGAAGTTTAGGTTTTTAGCGTTACTCTCACAACGATCGAGGCTCGCGCATCGCACGCACACACGTACGTATGCATAGAGCAAGAGCCCACGACGGCCAGATCTTCGTTATTTTATAAAAGCTAAAAGTTTCTAGGTGCATGTCCCCAACACAGGTATTAAAAACCAGCGAGGACCAGCAGACTCAGCCGGGTAGTGCTTGGGCTCATCGGGGACGTCTCCCCGAGATAAAAAATTTGACGCCCCCCTCGGACCCCCCCCGGCCGTAACTCGGAAACGACGCGACGCAGTGGGGTCGTGTTTGTGCTCATCGGAGACGTCTCTCCGACATAAAAAATTTGACGCCTCCCTCGGACCCCCCCGGCCATAACTCGGAAACGACGCGACGCAGTGGGGTCGTGTTTGTGCTCATCGGAGACGTCTCTCCGAGATAAAAAATTTGACGCCCCCTCGGACCCCCCCGGCCGTAACTCGGAAACGACGCGACGCAGTGGGGTCGTGTTTGTGCTCATTGGAGACGTCTCTCCGAGATAGAAAATTTGACGCCCCCCTCGGACCCCCCGGCCGTAATTCGGAAACGGCGCAACGCAGCCAAGTCGTGTTTGGGCTCATCGGGGACATCTCGGAGACGAATTTTTTAGAGTAGAACAAATTTCAAATTTTGACAGTTGCGGTCTACTTAGTAGACCATGGTCAACGGTTTTAGATAAACGGTTGCGTGTTGGGTATCATTTGAAAGGTCTCAACGAGGGTGACCAATTTTACTCCCCTTTTTACTTACCCCTAATTCTTCACGAATTACAAAAAAAGACCCAAAACCAAACCAAAACAATTAACTATGGCAAATGACAACACCTAACTCACAACCGCGCCCTCGCGGGCTGCTTGCAGACCGCGGTAGCAAGCACGATCTAGTTAGTGTATAATTATTATTTTAGTTGCACAATACAAAATGAAATTGTTATTCCCAATTACAAAAATAATATATTGTACTGAAAACGTTTGTAAGCATTTTTAATTTTCAAACTGGAGTCAATTATATGATCCTGAGCATGAGTTTGTATAAATCAGAATAGATATGGTTATGCACAGGGTAAGTTAAAGTGTCGTTTAGGGGTATAAGAACACGATTTACTTTCCAATAAAACCGTAAAACTTGCCAAAAGTCGTCACTAATTGGACGCTTGTATAATTTGCCGTAAAATCATTATACGCTTTGCGTCTTCAAAGTGCGGACGTGTGTGGAACTTTCCTTGCGCCCAGAGCTACGCTCGGGCTTTCGAGAACGTTCCATATGTAGTAAATTTACCATGATGATTATGTAAAAAAATCTGACTCCTAGAAAACTTAGGATCTCCTTAGATTAGAACTTATGGCATACTGTTCCTTACAAACCTTCTATTCATCAGTTGCATTTGGTTCCAAATCTTTCGACGCGCTTTGCACCCTTGCTTTCCTCTCTTCCATTGATTTAATAATATAAGGCGGATCTCGTATTTGCATGCACCGAGAATGCCGTGGGTTTCTGGCCTGATAGAAATCTTTCTGTAAAGTTTCTAGCTGCGGAGATAAATAGTTCCGAGGAGTAATTTTTTAGTTGCGCAGTTTACATCATAATTTCAAGATCAAAGACGACATAGGTATTTGAAATTTGGCGTGATCTTTTGACACTAATGATATTAGGTTTGACAGATGCGCCATCATGCGTTTCGTTATACGCAAATGGGATTTGGTCATTTTTATTATTTAGTGTTCAAAATACTATTTAGTGCTTTGTCTCCTCATAATTTATAAATAAGAGCATGTTGTTTAGTTCTACGCTATTTAAATACTAGATCGTGCGTGCTGCTGCGGTCTGCAAGTAGTCCGTGGGGGCGCGGTTGTGAGTTGGGTGTTGTCATTTGCTATAGTTAATTGTTTTGGTTTGGTTTAGGGTCTTTGTTTTGTAATTCGTAAAGAATTGGGGGTAGGAGACTTTTAGTTAAAAGGGGGAGGGAGAGGGGATTAGCTTCAATTGATCACCCTCGTTGAGACCTTTCAAATGATACCCAACACGGGGGTCTACCTGTAACCGTTGACCATGGTCCTACGAGTAGACCACAACTGCCAAAATTTGAAATTTGGTCTACTCTAAAAAATTCGCTTTCCCGAGAGCCGTCTTAGATGATTCCAAACACGACCCGGGTGCGTCGCGCTATTTCCAAGTTACGGTCGGAGAGGTTGGAGGGGGTGTCAAATTTTTTATCTCGCAGAGACGTCCCCGATGAGCACAAACACGACCCCACTGCGTCGCGTCGTTCCCAAGTTACGGCCGGGGGGGTCCGAGGGGGGTGTCAATTTTTTTATCTCGGAGAGACGTCCTCGATGAGCACAAACAGGACCCCACTGCGTCGCGTCGTTCCCAAGTTACGGCCGGGGGGGTCCGAGGGGGGTGTCAATTTTTTTATCTCAGAGAGACGTCCTCGATGAGCACAAACAGGACCCCACTGCGTCGCGTCGTTTCCGAGTTACGGCTGAGGGGGTCCGAGGGGGGCGTCAAATTTTTTATCTCGGAGAGACGTCTCCGATGAGCCCAAACACGACCCCACTGCGTCGCGTCGTTTCCGAGTTACGGCCGGGGGGGTCCGAGGGGGGCGTCAAATTTTTTATCTCGGAGAGACGTCTCCAATGAGCACAAACACGACCCCACTGCGTCGCGTCGTTTCCGAGTTACGGCCGGGGGGGTCCGAGGGGGGCGTCAAATTTTTTATCTCGGAGAGACGTCTCCAATGAGCACAAACACGACCCCACTGCGTCGCGTCGTTTCCGAGTTACGGCTGAGGGAGTCCGAGGGGGGCGTCAAATTTTTTATCTCGGAGAGACGTCTCCAATGAGCACAAACACGACCCCACTGCGTCGCGTCGTTTCCGAGTTACGGCTGAGGGGGTCCGAGGGGGGCGTCAAATTTTTTATCTCGGAGAGACGTCTCCAATGAGCACAAACACGACCCCACTGCGTCGCGTCGTTTCCGAGTTACGGCTGAGGGGGTCCGAGGGGGGCGTCAAATTTTTTATCTCGTCGAGACGTCTCCGATGAGCCCAAACACGACCCGGCTGAGTCGCGTCGTTTCCGAGTTACGGCTGAGGGGGTCCGAGGGGGGCGTCAAATTTTTTATCTCGGAGAGACGTCTCCAATGAGCACAAACACGACCCCACTGCGTCGCGTCGTTTCCGAGTTACGGCTGAGGGGGTCCGAGGGGGGCGTCAAATTTTTTATCTCGTCGAGACGTCTCCGATGAGCCCAAACACGACCCGGCTGAGTCGCGCCGTTTCCGAGTTACGGCTGAGGGGGTTGGGGGGGGGGGGGGGGGGGGGGGTGTGTTCAAATTTTTTTATCTCGTCGAGACGTCTCCGATGAGCCCAAACACGACCCGGCTGAGTCGCGCCGGACAGACAGGGCGGTTTAAGGGAGGGGGGAAGGGTTTTTTCCAAAATTTTTGTTTTTTCGTTGCCCCGGTAGACCTTTACCGTCGTCTCTTATGTGGGTGGAAATCCTGCCATATATGGTCACACTGAACGAAGGTCTGGCCTTGGGCTCTTGGGCTATAATTTCAACATCAAAGACGACATATTTGACATTTTTTGTGTAAGTACACGGTTTTATCACGAACTGTCAGTGCGGCGCAAAGCGACGTGCTCTCACTTCGGAGGCGCATGGCCGACTGAACCAGACTGAACCGTGGCCCGGGCGTGATTTCATAATAATAGCCTTCATAGTAATTTGTATGAAGATTTTGAGCGAAAAAATTGGGCAAGTTTGTGATTTTTTTACACAAAATAGGAATATGTTTATTAAGAAATGAAGATTGCATCTATTTTTTTATAGTTTTAACTTTATTATTTGATAAAATTCATTTAATAATTCTTGATACTTACCGACACAATTGTAACAAAACGGGAGTGCGATTTACACGTTTTTAGTGATTTTCTGGATTTTTTTCACACTTATCCATAAACATTATCTTAAATTCGAATGTTTCAGCAAAAAGTAACATTCATTGGCTAGCTGTGTTATTTTTTTCAAGGTTGTGAAGCATCGTTTACTATATAATTCTTTTACAATCCCGACCCTCGATTGCCGTAAGGGACCCTTAATGTCAATGCAAATATGCAATTGTGGGCTGAACCGTACATTTAGGTATATTATTATTTTACAAGAAAAAAAATTGTGGAAATTGTTAACATAATTCCTGGCATAATAAGTATATATAATTAAAATTGATTTTAAATTATCAAAATGAGATTTTTTGTACATATTAAATCAGTCGTTGGTTAAGAGACTTGCACTGTTCTCAGACGAATTCCATTAGACCATTTTTAATTCAGACCAATTCTCGAGAAAAATAAGTTTCTTTAAACTATTTTTTATTTAAAAGAAAAATTCAATTACATAATACAGCCAATGCCAAAATACTGCTTCTCGAAGATATTAACTTTCAATTTAATTTCTACAAGTAAGCGATATATGACTTACAAGCTATTATGGCTTAGTAACAGAGGAGTCGATACAGTTTTCCTTTTAAGTTGAATAATTTATACTTACAATTAGATATATTGATAGGTGAACCATAAGCGAAATATGACTTATAGACTATTTCAAAAGTCTAATATATCTAATATCGAAGCTTCCGTTACGTTACGAATATACTGTTACTTGATGGTTTTGTACTGTCTTTTCATTAGTAGTGTGATCATAGACTCATCTGTAGGTGGCCAACAGAGCTGGGCTCTCCGCTCGGGCAAGGCCGCTCTGATATTATTCCGGGCCAACCGGACCACCCATGCATATTCATGTGACCGATCCAGAGTCGCGTATTAATTTGCATCCCGACCCCGGCCTGCCCTCGCTACATTGTCTGCTTTCATTTCTTTGGTATGACCCTCTTGCGTCCGCCGATCGCCCTGGTTCAATGGACCATGTAATACCGGGACAATGTGAAAACTGAATACAGATACTCGGTTTTTGTATGAAATTTTCCCTACCTACACCTTTAAGACATGAAATGAAATATTTAAAGATTTAGTGTAAGTTACAAAGCAACTGAAATATTATATTGTTAAAAAGTGTTTCATATTTTCTTATTCATATATTCCGTTATTAGTTGCATTTCCTGAAATGAGGAATTGTAATAATTCCGTTTTTTGACATTATTATAAATCAAATGCCTGTACAGTACATTTTAAAACACTTAGCACCTACGTGGGTCATTGGTTTAAGTGCTCAATAAATCCACAAGAGGTCGCCTTTATATGAAGTTTCGAACTGAAGCCGCGTTTGTTCTGCACACTGCATGAAAACTAAGTACGTATTTTGCGCATGCTAATTCACCACTTATTTTTCCATTTATATATGGGGTTATGGGGGTATACCAAACCAGTATCACTATGACCATGTCTGGCCTATTTTATAGCAGTACTTGGGAGTGATTGATTTAATATTCTCTGGGTCTAAGATATATCCTGTTAGATGTACTCGTATGTTACGTTTACGCATCAGTGACTCGCATCAAGTAAGAATGTGCATAGACGTCTCATTCAATCTTGCACCTGCAAACATGTTTCTCTGAGCCGCTGACTTAATTTGTGTTAAGTATATAAAATTACAAATTTTGTTCCTTAATCTATATTGTCATATACTTTAACTAGCTGGTGCCCGCGACTTCGTACGCGTTGGAAAATTAAAAATATAACATCTGAGAAAACAAATATATGAGTATTATAACGCGAAAAATAAACAAATATTTAACATAAATTTATATTGCTACTCAAATTAACAGCCTTTGGCATAATGTATTACATACAACGTGAAACAACATTAAAAACTTTTAAAAAATGTATAAGAACCAAGAGTAATATTACATTTACATTTTCTACGATTTCCATATTTCCAATGCAATATCCAAAGCTTCAGCTTGTGAAACTGTGAAAGAAACTGTAAAGAATATTCAGGAATTTTAAACAATTGTAAATATTAATGCGAAAAAAATTAAAGTGTATGTTCAATAACTTAATTTTAAACCATTATTTACTCTAGTGGTACAGTATGCATACTAATAATATAACCTTTTAATATTAGATATAATATTACTAGCTACACGCTCCTGGCTTCGGCCGGGTTCAAAATAAAAACTATCCTATCTTTTAAGTTGGACCAAATGACACATAGTTACGAAGTTTTATCAAAATCGGTTCAGTAGTTTAGGGGTTCATAGGCGTCAAACAACGTGACACGTAATTTTTATATAGATAGACAGAGCTGATTTTGTAAGTTTGTTTATATGAGGATATTAATCGTAACCACTGTGCATATTTAAATTATTCTCTGCTACATTATATAAATCAAAAAAATAAAATTGTATTAACTAAAAACTCTATTTTGAACGAATCCTTAAGATTTGAAATTCAAAATCAAAATATTTATTTATCAATTAGGTTTCTCAAGGAACTCTTATGATCGTCATTATAAATTTAAATTTACTAGGGTTTCGGAAAAAAGCCATGATGACGATCCTGAGAAGAAACCCCGAAAGAAACTCAGGATACTATTCTTTTTGTCATCTATTATTATAATTATTATAATAGAACTCATAAAGTATTGATATTTAATGAGTTTTCTTTTAAGGTCTGTCTCCATATTTTAATGATTTTAACTTATTTTGTTAAAAATGGAAAATGGAACTCAACATGGTGTTTCATACTTAATAAAAAATAAGAATGTAGCTTGAATCAGAAATAGCCAAATGTAATTTTGTCACAACACGAATGCCACAAAGCCTTAAAGACTATATTTTATTCCTAAATAGTCAGATAGGTATATAAAAAAAATTAATAGAATTTTCGAATAGTGATGAGTAACGTCATGATTCAGTCAGACAGCCAGTGATGGCTTTGTTAGTCAGTGACGGCTGACTGAAGCGCAGCAAACAAAGCCAAACCACAAAATTGTTTCTAGCTCTGACCTAAAAGAGCTCGGTAGTAAAGTTCCTAGCATTGATCGGGCATTTATAGCGAGTTCTGAGCACGTACCCCCCCCCCCCCCCCCACTTTTTAATTTAAAAATTCAGCTACATTCGCGTTTCTCAGCAAAAAGCCAAACTGGTTGTTACGCCACGTTGAGGCCTTGATTTTTCATAATATATATTATTTAAACTTCTTTACTTAGTTATATGCATTTTTTCATTTCTCGTAATATAAATTAATTAATATCGTGTATCTGTATTTTTTAATAGCGTTTATCAACAAAGCATTATTGCATTCGTATTAATTAAAATATACGAGTATTTAGAAGAATTAATGGTATAATATTTAGAAACTACACTACACCTTGAAATTTTGCTTAAAATTCTAAACCTATGCAATTTGTGCATTTCATTATTAAGAAATATTATAAACTCATTTTCTGTCTATCTACATACCTGTATGGAAAGTTTATTAATTACCAGTTGTATAGCCGACTGAAATAACTTGCTTGGAACCAGGTGGTCCAAATTGTCCATGTTGCTTTCGCAGCATGTTGCTCCACTATTCCGGCTGTTTGTGGCGTTCGTGTGTGCCTGAGTTGAATGTAAATTATTGTTTGTTTCAAAAGTAGTTGCAATAATCGTTTTTAACGATAACAATTTCGGTTTATAATTACATGATCGCCTCAGGCTGTAACCGCTCTGGTGTGCTGTGCTTTAGTTGCTTTGCGACCACCCAGATTGCTTACCACCGGCTAGGCTTCAGCAGGTAAGAGCACGAGACCAGGGCGCCTTTGCTAGAGAGGTGAAGGAGGGCAGCCTAACAAATTAAACACAATGCTTGCCACAACACAGGTTTATTATAATAGTAACAGTGAGTTACACAAGTATTTATATTAAATAAGTTAAACAATACAATATCACTAGTAGCATTGCTGAGTTAACAATTTCAAAGTGGGGGTAAGATGCGCTTGATCTTCCTCCTAATGGTGTACAAATCAGCTAATGAGATGGTATAGTTAGCACTTGTGCTATTCTAACTTTTAAGTGCACGTTGAGGACGTGAGTGATGATTGTCGGACGAGCCTTTACGTTGAATGACCCCGAGGGTGGCTGATGATATGCAGGGTAAAATGAAAACTACTCAGCTGAATATATGCTCCACGGGATCGGCCGAGACAGGTCCTCAGCTGCAGCAGACCGTGAAGACGTGGCGCCAACCCAAGTGATGCGCGTAGAACAGGCAGAGGCGTGTCGGCGTGGCGTAGTTACCGGGAACCGGAGACAGGTAGTACCAACGTAGTGGTATTAACTGGAGACTTCCGACGACCTCATGTATGTCAGCGCGAGGGGCACATGCACCTCGGCGATGTCTCCTTTTGATTCTTGAGCGGATCAATCGTATGATCGCGATGCAATCAGTGGTTGTCGAAGTTACGACGACAGTGGGTACGAGAAGAAAATGGCGGTCAAACTTAACGTATGGTGTTGGTTTTGCTCTAGTATGTATCTTAGCGTCCGAAAGGTCAGAGAGAGAGAGCTCACTCGCTTACGCGCTTTTATTACCTCGGTCCTACCTCCACTTTCACGCCTCCTACCTCCCCGACAAATGGCATATGCAATGACTTTACTTCTATATCATAGACAAATTGATTAAAGTAGTCTATCTAGTATGAATTCGCTGCACAGACCACGTTGAGTGGTGTGTGCAAATTTTACATGTCACAAGGCGTTAATGACTATGATTACATGAACATTATGCTGTGTATGCAATACTTACTTAGCCTTCTCTTTTATAGTTGACTAGTTGTTGCCCGCGACTTCGTCCTCGTTCAAAATGTTATATAGCCTAAAAAGCCTTTCTCGATAAATGGACTATCCAACACAAAAAGAATTTTTCAATTCGAACCAATAGTTCCTGAGATTAACTGGTTCAACCAAACAAACAAATAAACTCTTCAGCTTTATAATATTAGTAAGTAAGTATAGATTATACATTTATTTATATACTATATGGTTGTCTGAGCATAGCATTTTACACGCCTCTTCTCAAAGTGTTGAAGTCAACTAGGAAAACGGACTTTGGCTGAATTGAACCAACTCAGCCCCGTTTGTGCTGTTACTTATAAACTTAGTATCTACAAAAATTTCTGTGTTTAACTGAAGATTGCAATTTTTTTTTTTCAAATATTTTTTCTCGTGGGGCCATCATGTTCATGATTTATTATTTAGCTCAAGATTTTTCAAAGATATTGCAAAAAATATTTCCAACGTTTAGGTCGTAAAATTAAGAATATTACTGAATTAGTTGTGTAATTACGGTATTTTTTCAAGGACCGCTTCCAGGAGGACTCCTGACCGGTCCTTTTTGATCACTATGGAGGAGGCCTATGTCCAGCAGCTTCCATAGACCTCGCACAGCGCCACCGCCAGACCCCTCCTAAAAAGGCCTATGTGACGTCCTGTGGTTGAGATGGGTTATTCGCATAAGGACAGATTCTCAAAAAGACAGAACATGTACAGTTCAACACACTAGAATAGACCTCAGTTTTCCGAATAGACCTTTCACTTCTTCAATTAAAATATCTGAGGAAAATGATAAATTATTTTTAAAATTTTCTATTAATCTAAATTGTGCTTCCATTATCTTTTTAATAATAATGTAACAAAAGGCTGGATTGATTACGGATTTTAATACAAAGATTTTTAAGAGGTAACGTTTTGTTTCGCAAAATAAGTGCCTTTTGTTGTTAAACCTTTCTTTATAAAATTTGTCTGGTACAGGCTAGCGGGTGGCTCCTTGCTAATTTCTTTGTAAGATGCTGCGCTCGCATCTTGTAGACACGGAAACTAATTTAAAACGAACAACGTGCAATCAAGCGGACAAGTTCGTTATCAAACACAACTTCAACATTAATTCCGTTAGAAGTTTTTGACCGCACTTCTATTTCAGGTCCACATTACATCCAATGTGCAGCGACAGCTATAGACGCTCGATAATAAAATAAAAGATTATATATTTCATAAATGAATATATTATTTAAGAGCTCTTATGAATAGAGAAACTTAAAATTATAAATGTTTGGATGCTATTGTTATCAAAGACTTGTTTTAAAAGAGTTGTCTTGCCGGATTTATACGAAACTTGATACTCAAACAGATCATATCTTAGATTAAGATATTATTGGCCAAGCAACAATATGTTCAAAACAATACAAAACTTAACCACGAGCGGAGCAGTGGTCAATGGCCATGGGATCTGCTTTTAAGCACTAGTAACCGTTTTTTTTTTAATTTTGGGTGTTACTAAATTAAAAGTAAAATAGAAACAATATAAATCACATAACTATACATGTCGGGCAATACCCGGTCAGTTCGTCAGTATACATTTTTGAAGTGAAAACTTCTTTAGGCGCGTTCGGCATTTTTGAGATGGGATAAAATCATTGAACTCGCCACAGTGTTACCTTACCATACGTAATGTAATGTAAGCATTGATGTAGCTGATAATTATTTAAAATAATTTAGGAATAGATTTTTTTTTGAGATGGGGTAAAATCATTGAACTCGTCATATGAAAGTAAACTTACAATTGATCAAAATTTGCAAAAATAACAAAAGACCAAAACCAAACAATGATCCTTTAAATTACCTTGCGATTAAAAATTTCTATTGAAAATAGTAAAATGTATAAATAAGTCCTTCATAAAATACATCAATGCTTTTTCCACTCTATATAACACTCAGTTGATTGAACAAGGAAATTTCACGCACATTTAACAGTTTTTGGCTACGAAATTGAATCCGCCACGATCATATTGATCCGCTTTTAGAGTAGTTAGCCGATTACGTAACAAGTATGTAAGTATGGCCATAATATGAATTATTATGGCCGCGGTAAGCTAAAGAGGGTTAAGAGTGATTTGTTTAATAGAATGAATCAGGATCAAAAGTGTACATATTACTTCAAAATTATATTTGAGGCACACAGCGCACCGGAAGTTACAAACTAGCTAATCTAACTGGCGACAATTACTACAATCTTACATGATAAGGAATAAATAAGGATACCAGAGCTAATTTCTTTATCCTCAAACTGTCGCTTACTCCAAAATATACTTCTCTTTCTTATACCTTTGTTGTCCGCGTTTAAATCCAACAATTTCGTCCCGCGTTGCATCACATACTTACATGAGATGCTAAAACAAAAGTATAATAACATACTTAACTCATATAGGTTGATGACCATAGAAATAATCAGAAAGGAACTAATCTACTTTAACAGATTTACACGGTAAAAAAACTTAATTACTCTTCAAAACAATTTTAAAACGAATTTCTATCTCAAATAGGAATAATACCTTTTTTCTTTTTTTAATAAAACTCCACATGCAAGCAGCAATACGGAATAATCTCTCTTGTTGCAACATTTTTTTCAAATTTCATGCGCCTTTGTGCATAAATTTATTTTAAAATACGTTTTGCTTTTGTAGTACAGTGCACTTTATCAATTAATATACGAACCTGTAGGTATTGTTATAACTGATAACTGCTCAGTTAAAAATTATTTACTCTTTTAGTTAGTTAAGAAGTCTAATTAGTTAAGAATTTGTAATCATTTAAGTTAATCCTTTAACATATTATTTTCTTATTTGGATAAAAATAAAAAGTAATTGCTATAGAATTTCACATTTTAATACACATGAACATCGTGGGTGTTCTCATATTTTTTTCCTTTAGAGATATTCTTACATTTTTCTGTTATTTAAATAATTTAGCGATATTCAAAAGAAATTGACGAAATACTCTCCATACGATTTCTATTTACGAATAATCTGTCAATATTTTTAACACATACTTATCTAACTTATGCTCGAGTTCTTCGGTGTGAAATATTTAAAAGTAAAATCTATCTAACGAGAAAGATCTTGATCAATTCTGTGGTGTAACTTAACAAAAAGA
This sequence comes from Synanthedon andrenaeformis, assembly GCA_936446665.2. Taxonomy (NCBI): domain Eukaryota; kingdom Metazoa; phylum Arthropoda; class Insecta; order Lepidoptera; family Sesiidae; genus Synanthedon; species Synanthedon andrenaeformis. Next base: position 7,769,997 of record OW387777.2, on the reverse strand, counting down.
CAAGGTTTCTTCCGCTTTATTAATGTTAGTCCACTAGCTTTTGCTCGGGATATCGTCCGAGCAAAAATTGAGCTATCAAATGTAACTTTTTTTAAATCCGACCGAAAGTTCCAGAGTTTAAAGAGTTCAACCAAACAAACAATTATTACATTAGTATAAATAGATAGATTAGTATAGATATTCATTAGTATATATAGATAGCAGTGTGTTGAGACAAGCTAGAAGCGGATCATCTGTACGCCATTTAAAAATCCTTTAACGATAAAAGGAGTGGCCGCCAACAAATGGTGAGGTATAAAATAATTACAAAATATATTTTTACAGAGATAACATAGATCTCTCTATATTTTACTAAACTAATAATACGAGGTTAATCTTTGGTTTCCCAGCTATATGGCTTCGGACATTGATTGTCCTATTTTTTCTTTATTCAGCCTACACATCAAATATTTTACAAGGAACATACAGGCTATAAAATGCATACATTTGAATGCAGTTAATAGCGGAGAGATAGCCAAATTACCATTGTTGACATGACGAACAAATGAGAGGTCATGTACATTTTCTTTACATACTCGTAGTATAATTTGAAGTCGCTTTCCGCGTCCGTCTGCATGGCCGTTAACTCCTAAACCAGGCAACGGATTTTGATGCGGTTTTTACCATCGATTAGTTAATTTTTCATGGAATTTTTGTTTTTTTAAACCTAATTTGGTTTTTTGCAAAGTCGGGAGCCGGTTGCTAGTAAATATTATAGATAAATAGTAATAAATCTATAATAATAAAGCCGAAGAGTTGGGCACATATCTAGTATTATAATATAGAAGAATATTCTCACAATAAAAAATTTGTTTACGGAAAAATAATGTTTGCATCGACATTCTCAAAGTGAACAAAAACAAGAAATTCTTCACGAAATTAAGTAGTACAGGTGTAGTGCAAACACATACACACAATGAAAACCTTTCTTGAAAATATAAAGAAATTTAAGCGAATTTATTGGTAAAAATATGGAGAGACGATTCTTTGTCTACGTATTTGTTCGAACTGCTTGAAATGTAAAGCCGGTATACGTACCGAAATTTACGTAATCTTACCTTTTAAAACCCTACACGAGCCTTAAATGGCACAAAGGATTTACTTTGAAAATAAACACGTGATAGAAATCTTGATACGATTTTGGTATTTTACTTTGACTTTATGTCTGTATTTCAATATAGAGCAATGAAAAGCTTCAAGTGAAGCTTGATTTTAAGCTTGCCTCTAAGAACCTTTATTACGTATTCATTTTAATTTACTGTTGTTCCGCCATCGTATCCTACTGTTATCCTTGTATTTCGTTTTTTTCTAATTCACTTAAAACGGCCGTCCTTTGCTCTTCTACTTAATCTAAACTAATTATATATTTTTTATCAAAAAGGATTTAGGGACCACTCGATTCAGGTAATTATATATTTTCAGAAAAATGTTTTACATGACATTTTGACAGTATTTGTTTATAAGTTGCCATCATCGTTTGTAAACGACAGGGGAGACGACATGTACACTGTCGATTATGACATGATAAAGAAAAGTTTTATTTTTTTAACCTTTTCCTTAGAAAAGTAAAGATTTAGAAGGCGACGATGACAATTTTTAAAATAGATATTCGCTCATATATAAAACAGAAATACATTTTTATGATATTTGTATTACACAAAATAATATATACACAGTGTAACTAGGATATTGTTGCTTTCAAAATTATGGTAGGTATAATATGTACGACGAATTTTCAACATCTTATTCATTTTATTGAAACATCTGGTTGCAATAACGATGGATTAACGATCTTAGATACTCTTTATTGCAATTGTAATTAAATTTTCTATGAACCGCACTTAATACACTTAATGTCTTAATGACTAAAATTAATTTCAATAATTTAACAATATTGGTCCATTACCGCGTACAATTTATTCTCATATTGACAATTTATTGTATCGTGTGCTATACTTATAACAATTCGTAACTCTCAGAAGACATAAAATTAGTTATAATTCTTATACTTAAAACACTTTTATGGTTTTATTAGATTGTAATTAAAAAACGAGCTATGGGGAAAGGCTACACTACGATATCGAATTAGGGGCCTTAGTCAAAGTAACATTTTAAAACCGCTAACGAAGTTCGAAAGAATAAAATTTATGGGATGTATCACGTGATTTAGCGACGGCATATGTCAATCCCATACATTTTATTGGTTTCGAACTTCGTTATCGTGTCGTTATCGTTTTAAATTGTTACTTTGACTAGGGCCCCTGGAATGAGGAGATCCGTAGACGAAAGAAAGTTACCGACATAGTCCGGCGGATCATTAGTTGAAGTGGCATCAGACAGGACACATAGTACGGAAAGCAAACGGCCGCTGGGACGGGAAGGTTCTTGACCACAAGGTGGACAGGCGATCTGATAATAGCTGCAGGTCGAGGGTGATATCTAGGTTTCTACTGACCAGTCCTTTTGGAAAATTATAAGGGAGTCCTATGTCCAGCTGTGGACGTCCAACGGCTGAAACTATTAGTACTAAATTAAGGGGCCATAATTTTTTATCTCATTAACCATAATATTATTGTCAGTTCACTATAGGATGAGGAACTGGACACGTACGCTCTATCGATACTATTATGTGAGAAACAATTGTGTTCCCCACAGGCCGATATGCGTAAAGCTCGTGGCTGCATTTAGGCCATTCACATTGTTTCAAGCGGGCAATTTATAGGCATATAAATTCGGACACAAGCCTCCCCAGTGAAGTAAGATATTTCACAAGTTTCGAGCCGGAACGGCGGATAAAAAAATCGAAAAACCAATACGCCAACAACACATTTAGGCAATGAAAAATTTTATCAAAAAAATTCTGCTACAAAGTACAAACTTTTTGTTCTAGTAAAAAACAATAATATCTATACTAATATTATAAAGTGAGAAAATTTGTATTTTTGTATGTTTGCAATGAATAAACTCAAAAAATAATGGGCCGAGTAAAAAAATTCTTTCACCTATAGAAAGCTAGGAAGCTCACCTATAGAAGTCCAGTTAGGTAGAGCCAACTTCGAGAGGGAGGTCAATCGTCGAATCCAGCTCGGATGGGCAGCGTTCGGGAAGCTCCGAGACATCTTCTCGTCCAAAATTCCTCAGTGTCTCAAGACAAAGGTTTTCGACCAATGTGTGTTGCCGGTGATGACATATGGCGCTGAAACGTGGTCTCTAACTATGGGCCTGGTAAGGAAGCTCAATGTCGCTCAACGAGCTATGGAAAGGGCTATGCTCGGGGTTACACTGCGAGATCGAATCAGAAATGAGGAGATCCGTAGACGTACGAAAGTTACCGACATAAGCAGGCGGATCAGTAAGTTGAAGTGGCAATGGGCAGGGCATATAGTACGGAGAGCCGACGGCCGCTGGGGCCGGAAGGTTCTCGAGTGGAGGCCACGTACCAGCAAGCGCAGCGTAGGACGTCCACCCACAAGGTGGACAGACGACCTAATTAAGGCCGCGGGTCAACGGTGGATCCAGGCTGCTTCTGACCGGTCCTATTGGAGAGTTATGGGGGAGGCCTATGTCCAGCAGTGGACGTCCTGCGGCTGAAATGATGATGATGATGATGATGATGATAGAAAGCTATATTATCAGCGAGTAACATGGACTATATTTTATAGTCACACCGACGAATTCGCGTGCAACAGCCTAGTATTATATAAATTGCTTTACTTGACCCAGTGAAGGAAAAAGAATAGAGATGTCGAAATCATGTTTTAATGGGTTTTTAGCACATCTATTTACACAAGTAACGAATCGACTTTGAAGGAAGTTTTCCATCTCTTCTTAATATACTGTCTTATACAATCAACACTGTTTTTAGACAAAGGAAATGTTACGAAATCAGTGAGTTTACTATTGAATGTATGTATTACATTACTCAACCGTACCGCGCAACAGCTAAAAGCATTTGAACGAAAAATTCAGTATTCCACCGGTGAATAAATCCCCTGGATTAGCACGATAGGAAAACTTTCATTATATAAAAGCAATTTCACGTGGAGCAAACATGTCATTATTTTGTGTTTTTCTATTGTTTTGTAGGGCTACAGATAGGCTGACGGTCAACTTGATGGTAGGTGGCTATCGTCTATAACACAACCAACGCCACAGTAGCCAATGTGCGTTTCGCACATAATAAATTATGCTACCCATTTTTTTTTTAGTAAAATGTATTAGATCTGTGCAACCAGAAATTGCACAAGGTGATCACGCAAAAAAAATTAAAGAGTAAATACGATAGTATAATGTATAAGGCATTAAAATGAGAACAGGCTTTGACATCCCTTCGTGCACCAAAGCATAACAACAATAGCGGTAATAACAGCACACGTATAAGGCTGTGGACTTCTATAAATGCAATCGGCCGCTTACAGCGTTACGTCGCGTCGTACGCCGCGTCACAATGCTTACTATATAAATGTACTATTGCGGTCTCTTTTACACGCTGACGTCGGCGTTTGGCCGTCGTACAAACGCTGTCCTTTACGTCTCTAGTTATTTCGAACAATTTCAGCGTGTCTAGAACGCCTTGTCATTGGCAACACTGATGTCGACTAGTGTTGTGACCGAGACATCGTCCGCTGCCGAAATTATGTATTGACCGCTGACGCTGTGCATGGTGTTTAGATTCGATCAAAACATTTACGCTGAAGTCGGACGTCGCATACAGCTTTTAATATTAACCTTATCATTTCACAGTGGTGTAAGAAGAAGATTACCCCCTTAGACAACTGTGAATGTATTGTTTTTTAAACGCTTATTTTAAAACTGCCTAATTCAGTGTTTTCTGCCGTAATAATGGCAACACTGGCAATATACACACAAACTTCTGTAATTCAATAAAATTGTTTATTCAGAAAATGACTTTTTAGGGAGATAAATTTAATTCACTTTCCAGACGAGACAGAAACGTACAAGTACTGAAATGCGGTAGAATAAACAGGAGTTTCGCGAGTGACGAGTGTTCCCGTAGACCTCCATTGTATTGTGAAATTGTAATGTTTATTTGCACGAGTAAATTTTCCAGATTCGTGTTTTGAATAAGTACTGTGTAGACACTTTGGGGGGGGGGGGGGGGTTACGTCTACGTTGCGTAATCAAATAAGTGTGTGGCGCAGTAATAAAAAAATGTTTACTATCGTTCGAGAGGAGTGTTTATATTATCGGCATTGCTTATTCGGGGTATGGTAATAATATAAATATTAAACGAATATTACCGTGTTTGTGTACACGCCTCAACACTTCCATAGTCGTGAATTATTCAAAGGCGACGACGAGCCACTCGCGCTTGCCGCTCGTCGAGCCCTTTGAAAATGTATGTGTAAAAAACAATTGTTTATTCCGACATGGTTAGCGGGCGGTCGAAATCGACTCTCGATGCATTTCTTATGCTTGCAAGTTAAAATTACATTGAACTATTTGGTGCCACAAGTTTAATTCTCAGTCGGCTCTGTACTAAAGACTTTTAGATTTTATATATATAAATAGCCGTGCGCGCAACTTCGTACGCTATAGTTTGTTTTTGTTTTTTTTTTAAATATCTTTCAGGAACCTAACATTTTTTCAGAATGAAAAGTATTCTATATGTTAATACAGGTAATAAACTATCTGTGTGTCAAATTTCATCCGAATCCATTAACCGTTTTTACTTGATTTAGTAACATACAATCTTTCATACTTATAATATTGTAGGATATATATAAATGGCAATTGCAGAAGAAAAGTATGGCAATGAAATAGCAATACTAGCATACAAACTCCTCATCCCCCAACACAATTGTAGAGTTGCTTGTGTTGATATGCTAAGTTAGCCGTGTTACTATCAATGACTGTGGAATATAACTCGGTACAGGCTTTTGCTCAACCTAATGGAACACAATATACATGATTACCTATCTTACCTTAAACTATGATGCAGATATTTTTCTCTATAAAAAACATAAGATCGCTGAAGTAGGTTAATAATGAGTTCATCAAATTTATTAAGAGGCCGGCTGTCGGGCCGATGACGTGCGTGTGTCGGTGCGGGATCTGTCGTGATCGGCTGTGAGTAATGGAGTCACGTCCCGTGTCAGCGCCGCGTGAGCATTAGCGTGGCCGTCTGATAACACATACGCGAACATCAGGCCCAACAGACGCCCGAACCCGACGCCTGCTCATATTTAAACTTTTACAAAGGCACCGACCCCCAGCGCTTACATAAATCACGCGAGCCTTCCTTCACACATCTCGCTCGAATTTAAATAGACCCCTATGCACGATCTCTCGTGATTTAGGACCTACTCACCCGAGCACCAGTGGTTTTTACATTCTCCATATGATTTATATTGCAATATAATATTCTTTTATTCAAGTAAATGTGTGTCAGTGTTGCCGACGACGATTTCGATTACGTTAACAGCTTATAATACGAGTATGTGTTACATACTGCATACTCATAATTGTTAGTATTCTCTTCTGTTCTCTTCTGTAGTGTCGTAATAGCTGCCAGACAGGTTGCCTAGTTTAAGACTGTAGAACGTACTGCAGATGCAACCACTACTTAATGGATATCTAAATAATTAATATATGAAAACTCCACACGTCGTATATAAATATACACCGCCGCGGTTCTTCTGTCCATCACACATATACATAAAAAATATAAATTACCATTGTACCTGGTTTAGTAGAGCTAATCCATCTGGTCGGCTGGTGGCCTCATTCGTATGTGGAAGGCATAAAAGTGCGCCGCCGTACACAGAATTCAAGTAGAAACCCTCGAATTACACGCGCATTAAGCGGATCCGTTCAGAGTCATTTCAGTACTACTTTTTATTAATTTAGCCTGCGAGTATCTGAGGAAAGATATTTCAATAAACATTTGCATTACTAGGAACGTAGAAAACAGACGCAAATATACATTAAGGGTATTTATGCTTCCTTTAAGTACAACACAAATTTTACTTTTTCTTCATATGATTATTCTTTACTATGGGATCTTCTATTCTAGGTAATATAAACCTTTAGAAAATATAATAATAATAAAGTAGGTTGTTATGTATAAAAATTTATCACTCAATGAGTTGTCTAAAAGAGGAAAATATAACTTTCATAACTACAACATACTTTAGTACATAAAGAATTGGAAATTGATAGTTTATAGTAGGGATCCATCGTCTATTTTTTATGTTTGTGACACAACATTTCCTCTTATCCTTCGTACTATAAAATCCGCCGAATAGCGAGTAGAATCGATAAACCAAAAGATATAACATCTCACGCTTTCATGAGGTCCCATAAAATGTGAAGTAGCGTTCGGAATATAATTTCTTTCCTCGAATATCTTAAAATATCGGTGACTTTAAGGTCGAACCAATGTTAAGATATTGCACTAACGCTTCGCAGTTAAATTGACTGTTTTATTTATTGATGTAGTATAGACATTTATTTGTAGAAAACTTTACAAGTTTGATACATAAAAAGGTTTTTCTACAAAGAGATACCTCTTCACAGAAATTAAACTTTTTTAATTCGAAATAAAATGTATTTAAACATTCAATGCCTTTGTCGCAAAGACGCTTCTTCAACATTTATCAAAAGATTTTAATCAGACTTTAGCGACCTACTTTTTGTATAAGTCTTGCACAGTTTTTTTCTTGGTCGAGCAGCCTTAGTGTCAAGTTGCACGAACTATAAAACGAAGTATAAAAATTGCTTTAATTCCTTTCTAGTCAAGAAGTTTGCCAATGCAATATATATTAGTAGTTGTAGCTGAATAAGTTCAGAACTGAAGTGTTAAGCTGTTACCTGCGGTCTCGTTAATGCAATATATTTAAAACAAAAATAACACTTAAAACATTAAAAGTGAGTTACTATTACATACATAGCTAATTACCAAAACCCGCTTTTATCCAGTTTTAAATCTAAACATAGTTAAATAGCGACCCGCTAATTTTTATATACCTACACAAACCTTCCTTGTTTATCTCTCTTTCCATGCATAAGTGAAAACCGAATTAAAATCCGTTGGGTGATTTAGATGTTACTAAGTTGGCGGAGAAACAGACATGACGGATATATTATATGTAGATGAAAGAAAAGATTACTGTGAATCAAATATATAAGACAGAAAAATGCGGACTTTTCTTTGGGGTTTTAGAAGAACTACAATTCTTTACATAATTGCTGTCACAACGTTGTATACATCATTGTTATGTATCTCATAAGGTTTAGCCTACGTAAGCCATGTCGGCTTGGTTGGAAAACAGACAGACAGACGCGGAAAAATTGTACTATGTAAAGAAGATGAATATACCAAGTCTTATTCAATTCAGTTAGACGTAAAAAGGAATCATGATTGACAACAAAATTCATAAATGTTCACATAAAAATTAAGATTCTTGCAAGTACCTACATGTATTTTACACATATATGTGTGAAATACCTATACATAAGTATAAGAATCTCACTGCTATTATTTTTCGATACTTAGCGAGTGAATTTTTTTGCAAGACTCTTTCCTGGAAAGATTCGGAGACAGCACTCATGCATTATGTATGGAAGGCCCAAACAGCGCGCCATCTGATCGCCCGATAACACAGCCCTTGTTTACATGAAACTTGCTAATCCTGTCTTCCGAATTTTAACAAGATTTGAATGATGCTCCAACTCCACTAAAATTTGTTAGCTCTCATACAGAGCCATAGAGATTAGTTAGATAAATTGTTCGCATTCTACATATATCGTTTATAAAAGAACAGAAGTGTAATATATGTATACAGGCCCCTTTCAAGTACCTGTATATAAAACAAACCAAATGAGGCACTCCTCGAATGCTTCAGAGTTTACAGCGCGAACCTGGATGTTCACTTTGACCAAATCAATAAACACTAGAAGAAGGTTCTTGCTGCCATTTCGTCACACTTAACTGTTCATGGTTTTATGTATTTTTCAGTGTTCTTAACATTTGACTCTTTTTAATTTTTGATTTGTTTTTTGAATTTTTTTTTGGATTTATTTAGTTTTAGTAGACATATATTTTCCTTTTTCCTTTCTTTTTTAATATTTGACATAATATAAAAATTCTTTGTTTGTATTAATTGTAATTAATTTAGTTTGGATTCTGTTTTCTTTTTATTTTATTGTTTCGAATTTAAATTTATTAGTTGCGAGTTTATGTACCATAGTGAATAATGTGTTCAGCTCTAATTGGCTTGCACACTGGACCTAGATGTTAAGCGATAGGGTTGGAATGATAAGTGTGCTAAGCTGTTGCTGTTTTGTTTATATAAATAAATTAATAAATAAACAGAAGCTTTTGTGAAGATCCTATCACAATTATGACTTAAAATTTGCTTAAAACTGTTTTTCACCAGTTAACTACTTTCTTAACCCTAAAATTTTTACCCAAGAATTCCTTAGAATTGTTTACTTAACTTTTACATAATATTAGCTAGTGCCCGCGTCTTCGTCCGTGTTGAAAAAGAAAATATATGAGTAATATAACGCCTGACATCTTTAACGCAATGACGACGGTGGCGCTACCACGGCGATAGGGGCGCCATTTTCACAAACTTTCGCATTTATATTTTTAGTAGAATATGTTAGGTGTTTTTAACTAATAATAGACATAATGTCATTAAACTTGACCATTTCGTTGGTTTTTTTTTGTTAACCATTAATTAATGGTCATGTCATGACACTGTTTTAATAATTCACTATGTGTAAATCATTTATAGCTTTACTTTTTTTTCTAAATAAAGTTCCAATAAAGTTTTAAATCATAATTTCTCTCTAAATCTAAAAACTTAGTAATTAATCGTCACAAATACGAGATAATCTTTACTATCTTTTACATGAAATCTCAGGCAATAAAGGACTTTATTACAGTTGTATGACTCTCAGCGAAAAGTGTGTGTTTGATCAATGCGTTGTTATATAACTTGGTGCAAACATGCGCCGAAAATTTTTCACTGGCGCCTGGCAGGAGTCCAAAGGTCTCATATCCTTCGTGATTAGATTTACAAGAAGCTATAAATGAACCTGTTATCTGATTTAGCGTTCATAATTTAGCGTTACAGATTTTTAATCAAACAACGATCTTCAATGGAGGGACCGTGTTGTATCTTGGGAAAAACAACGTTTAAGCGTGGGAGTGTGTTGTCAATAAATTTTGGTCAAGTCGTAAATCTGTGGGACGGTGGGGTAATCGCAAGTTAACTAGCCGTGGTGGCACCCGCTGCCCGCCGCCCGCTCGCGAGCCGCCTCGATACTCCCGTAATGAGCCCAAGACAATCTTTTATTGTCTGTTTGGACTCGGATAAATGGTGATAGATGATCCTCTGCGTCTTCCAGATTCGGAGCCAGCTTCATCCGTCTACCAATTTATAACGAGCGCACTCCGCGCGTTTATCCTTCGAGTTTATTAAACGCTTACACAGGCCTGTTTTATTCTAATATAAAAACGTCCCTCGTTTTCCGCATTCATTTCTCGTTCTAATGAAATGCGAACATCAGCCTGTGCTGTACAACTTTTATGTTAGAGCCTAAGCGACGCTCTTTTTTTGAGGACACATATTGTGCTTATGAAAAATACTCGTTTATGCCACAACATTACTTGTATGAACGACTATTTGTCTATTATTTTTTCTACTCGATTCGTATTATTGAGGGTATACGCGTGTATGCGTATATTTGTCTAATATTGTATATCTAAGTTACTTAAATCCAAGAAAAATTGTCCTCTCAAATTTCATACGAGTATATCGTTGACGTTCTTAGTAAATAAATATCTAATATCAAACAAAATAGTGTCGATTTCTTGTTGGGTAACATTCAAAGCTTGTTACTGCTTTATTAAAAAGCAAATTAAAGTTAACATTGTCATGCCGTAGAGCAACAACATATCAATAGTGACACAAATTGGGCAGCTTGTCTAGAGAAAATAACCACGCTCATACAGAAGACCACCGTGAATACAACATATGTGTTGTTGTATTTCGGTGAGTTAGGAAAGGGTGCCATAGCCAACTTACCTATCTATTATATCATTTATCCTACCAAGTCAGCAGCATCTGAAACGTAGCTTATGTTAATTGACAAAGGTACCCATCAAGTAGACCGTAAACCTACCTAACGACCTTTACAAAAAGTATTGCATACTTAATACGATTGCATATTAAGGGCCGGTTTCGGAGACGCGCCGCGCGAAGTTTAGGTTTTTAGCGTTACTCTCACAACGATCGAGGCTCGCGCATCGCACGCACACACGTACGTATGCATAGAGCAAGAGCCCACGACGGCCAGATCTTCGTTATTTTATAAAAGCTAAAAGTTTCTAGGTGCATGTCCCCAACACAGGTATTAAAAACCAGCGAGGACCAGCAGACTCAGCCGGGTAGTGCTTGGGCTCATCGGGGACGTCTCCCCGAGATAAAAAATTTGACGCCCCCCTCGGACCCCCCCGGCCGTAACTCGGAAACGACGCGACGCAGTGGGGTCGTGTTTGTGCTCATCGGAGACGTCTCTCCGAGATAAAAAATTTGACGCCCCCTCGGACCCCTTCGGCCGTAATTCGGAAACGGCGCAACGCAGCCAAGTCGTGTTTGGGGTCATCGGGGACATCTCGGAGACGAATTTTTTAGAGTAGAACAAATTTCAAATTTTGACAGTTGCGGTCTACTCAGTAGACCATGGTCAACGGTTTTAGATAAACGGTTGCGTGTTGGGTATCATTTGAAAGGTCTCAACGAGGGTGACCAATTTTACTCCCCCTTTTTACTTACCCCTAATTCTTCACGAATTACAAAAAAAGACCCAAAACCAAACCAAAACAATTAACTATGGCAAATGACAACACCTAACTCACAACCGCGCCCTCGCGGGCTGCTTGCAGACCGCGGTAGCAAGCACGATCTAGTTAGTGTATAATTATTATTTTAGTTGCACAATACAAAATGAAATTGTTATTCCCAATTACAAAAATAATATATTGTACTGAATACGTTTGTAAGCATTTTTAATTTTCAAACTGGAGTCAATTATATGATCCTGAGCATGAGTTTGTATAAATCAGAATAGATATGGTTATGCACAGGGTAAGTTAAAATGTCGTTTAGGGGTATAAGAACACGATTTACTTTCCAATAAAACCGTAAAACTTGCTAAAAGTCGTCACTAATTGGACGCTTGTATAATTTGCCGTAAAATCATTATACGCTTTGCGTCTTCAAAGTGCGGACGTGTGTGGAACTTTCCTTGCGCCCAGAGCTACGCTCGGGCTTTCGAGAACGTTCCATATGTAGTAAATTTACCATGATGATTATGTAAAAAAATCTGACTCCTAGAAAACTTAGGATCTCCTTAGATTAGAACTTATGGCATACTGTTCCTTACAAACTTTCTATTCATCAGTTGCATTCGGTTCCAAATCTTTCGACGCGCTTTGCACCCTTGCTTTCCTCTCTTCCATTGATTTAATAATATAAGGCGGATCTCGTATTTGCATGCACCGAGAATGCCGTGGGTTTCTGGCCTGATAGAAATCTTTCTGTAAAGTTTCTAGCTGCGGAGATAAATAGTTCCGAGGAGTAATTTTTTAGTTGCGCAGTTTACATCATAATTTCAAGATCAAAGACGACATAGGTATTTGAAATTTGGCGTGATCTTTTGACACTAATGATATTAGGTTTGACAGATGCGCCATCATGCGTTTCGTTATACGCAAATGGGATTTGGTCATTTTTATTATTTAGTGTTCAAAATACTATTTAGTGCTTTGTCTCCTCATAATTTATAAATAAGAGCATGTTGTTTAGTTCTACGCTATTTAAATACTAGATCGTGCGTGCTGCTGCGGTCTGTAAGTAGTCCGTGGGGGCGCGGTTGTGAGTTGGGTGTTGTCATTTGCTATAGTTAATTGTTTTGGTTTGGTTTAGGGTCTTTGTTTTGTAATTCGTAAAGAATTGGGGGTAGGTGACTTTTACTTAAAAGGGGGAGGGAGAGGGGATTAGTTTCAATTGATCACCCTCGTTGAGACCTTTCAAATGATACCCAACACGGGGGTCTACCTGTAACCGTTGACCATGGTCCTACGAGTAGACCGCAACTGCCAAAATTTGAAATTTGGTCTACTCTAAAAAATTCGCCTTCCCGAGAGCCGTCTTAGATGATTCCAAACACGACCCGGGTGCGTCGCGCTATTTCCAAGTTACGGCCGGAGAGGTTGGAGGGGGTGTCAAATTTTTTATCTCGCAGAGACGTCCCCGATAAGCACAAACACGACCCCACTGCGTCGCGTCGTTCCCAAGTTACGGCCGGGGGGGTCCGAGGGGGGTGTCAATTTTTTTATCTCGGAGAGACGTCCTCGATGAGCACAAACAGGACCCCACTGCGTCGCGTCGTTTCCGAGTTACGGCTGAGGGGGTCCGAGGGGGGGTTCAAATTTTTTATCTCGGAGAGACGTCTCCAATGAGCACAAACACGACCCCACTGCGTCGCGTCGTTTCCGAGTTACGGCTGAGGGGGTCCGAGGGGGGCGTCAAATTTTTTATCTCGGAGAGACGTCTCCAATGAGCACAAACACGACCCCACTGCGTCGCGTCGTTTCCGAGTTACGGCTGAGGGGGTCCGAGTTGGGGCGTCAAATTTTTTATCTCGGAGAGACGTCTCCAATGAGCACAAACACGACCCCACTGCGTCGCGTCGTTTCCGAGTTACGGCCGGAGGGGTCCGAGGGGGGCGTCAAATTTTTTATCTCAGAGAGACGTCTCCAATGAGCACAAACACGACCCCACTGCGTCGCGTCGTTGCCGAGTTACGGCTGAGGGGGTCCGAGGGGGGCGTCAAATTTTTTATCTCGTCGAGACGTCTCCGATGAGCCCAAACACGACCCCACTGCGTCGCGTCGTTTCCGAGTTACGGCTGAGGGGGTCCGAGGGGGGCGTCAAATTTTTTATCTCGGAGAGACGTCTCCAATGAGCACAAACACGACCCCACTGCGTCGCGTCGTTTCCGAGTTACGGCTGAGGGGGTCCGAGGGGGGCGTCAAATTTTTTATCTCGGAGAGACGTCTCCAATGAGCACAAACACGACCCCACTGCGTCGCGTCGTTTCCGAGTTACGGCCGGGGGGGTCCGAGGGGGGCGTCAAATTTTTTATCTCGGAGAGACGTCTCCAATGAGCACAAACACGACCCCACTGCGTCGCGTCGTTTCCGAGTTACGGCTGAGGGGGTCCGAGGGGGGCGTCAAATTTTTTATCTCGCAGAGACGTCCCCGATAAGCACAAACACGACCCCACTGCGTCGCGTCGTTCCCAAGTTACGGCCGGGGGGGTCCGAGGGGGGTGTCAATTTTTTTATCTCGGAGAGACGTCCTCGATGAGCACAAACAGGACCCCACTGCGTCGCGTCGTTTCCGAGTTACGGCTGAGGTGGTCCGAGGGGGGCGTCAATTTTTTTATCTCGTCGAGACGTCTCCGATGAGCCCAAACACGACCCGGCTGAGTCGCGCCGTTTCCGAGTTACGGCTGAGGGGGTTAGAGGGGGAGGGGGTTCAAATTTTTTCCTCTCGTCGAGACGTCTCCGATGAGCCCAAACACGACTCGGCTGAGTCGCGCCGGACAGACAGGGCGGTTTAAGGGAGGGGGGAAGGGTTTTCCAAAATTTTTGTTTTTTCGTTGCCCCGGTAGACCTTTACCGTCGTCTCTTATGTGGGTGGAAATCCTGCCATATATGGTCACACTGAACGAAGGTCTGGCCTTGGGCTCTTGGGCTATAATTTCAACATCAAAGACGACATATTTGACATTTTTTGTGTAAGTACACGGTTTTATCACGAACTGTCAGTGCGGCGCAAAGCGACGTGCTCTCACTTCGGAGGCGCATGGCCGACTGAACCAGACTGAACCGTGGCCCGAGCGTGATTTCATAATAATAGCCTTCATAGTAATTTGTATGAAGATTTTGAGCGACAAAATTGGGCAAGTTTGTGATTTTTTTACACAAAATAGGAATATGTTTATTAAGAAATGAAGATTGCATCTATTTTTTTATAGTTTTAACTTTATTATTTGATAAAATTCATTTAATAATTCTTGATACTTACCGACACAATTGTAACAAAACGGGAGTGCGATTTACACGTTTTTAGTGATTTTCTGGATTTTTTTTACACTTATCCATAAGCATTATCTTAAATTCGAATGTTTCAGCAAAAAGTAACATTCATTGGCTAGCTGTGTTATTTTTTTCAAGGTTGTGGAGCATCGTTTACTATATAATTCTTTTACAATCCCGACCCTCGATTGCCGTAAGGGACCCTTAATACTTACGCAAAACTTGGTTAGAAATTTGTCAGAAACAAAGGAATTCTGAGTTTTATAAAGAATTAAAACCGGGGAGCAAATGTAAGAGTCTTATAACGACACTCATGACACGAATACTTTATCTTTGTCGGAATGAGCGATTGTTGTCGGACGTGTGCGTTGAGTGGAGTGTGTGCGGTAGTGATCATGAGACCCCAGTTCTTACATTTTCCATAGAGAAATGAGGGGGCCCAAGGGGGGTTTAGAGGTCACGTTGCTTATTGTCGACGACATTCGACCGAAGGCTCAATCCTAACGAAACTTACCTCGCACAAAACATCTCCTTGCAATTTCCGTCCCCGAAACGACTCCCCTGATTCTAAGTCCGTGAAAATATCTCAGCAAATCCCTGCGTCCTTTCCTCTTTTTTATATCAACGCTTATCTGTATAGGCGTTAAGCGACCACAATGCGTTTTAGGACCGCCTTCAATTTGGAAAGAAATTAATATTTATGGCATATTTTTGCTCGGCCCGTTTAATATTTTCCAGCTAGTATCAAACTCTGAACACGATAGGAATTTAATACTATTAACTGAGCTACGTTGAATTATGACTAGGCTCGTAGAGGTTCTATGCTAAGCGGAATTTAGCATCAAAATCCCATAACTTACATTAGATGAAAAGGTTCATTATCCTTTATAACACCTTCTGTACAATATTCATATTTAATTCAATGTACATAATTTGGTTTACCGAATTTTACTTAACTTAGGGTATTGATATAAATGTATTGTTATGTCGTAGCGCTATAAATTCATTTAACAAAATTGTAAAAACTGCCCGGCATAGTGTGTAGGTACTTGGCTTATATGTTTGAATAATTGGACTTTTGTCACTAATTCACATATGAATCGTTGCACATATTTTTATCTAATTAGTAATACATATAAAAGATTTTCTAAATAAAGATAATACTTTTAAAAGTTATTATCAGATACAATATTTTTAATGAACATCAAGAGTTAGAATTGCGTAATTTGTATAAATGAAATAAAATGTGATGAAGAGTTTGAAAAGATGATTATAAGGAAATAATCATCACTCATTGATTACTCACTCACTGACTCAACAGCAACGTGCTGATATTTCATGTCGGTCTTCTTTAAGGGATGGCTGCTAATAAATAATTTCTTCGTAGAAGGACGCTACTCTCTAAATAGAAACATCAAAGGAATTTCGACAAAACCGTACCGCGTTTAACAAGAACAAAAGGTTTTACTCTTTAAATAAATTACAGTAATGGGTACACGAGTTTACTTTTGAAGTGAGCGCGAAGAGTGGTACTCGAAGTAGACGCCCCGCTTTCCCTTCTCGGTGATTTACCGCTTGGCCCTCCTCTCCCCGCTTTATTGAATACTCCATTCAATGAAAGAAAAATCGTATATTTTGACTTGCCTTCGGTCAAATTTATTACACCCATTCATTTCATCTGGCAAATTACAATTAAAAGTCCCAGGTGGTTACCTTGAACACAGGTCGCTTTTGTGACGTTTTTACGTTGGCAACTTTCAATCATTGAGCCTCGGAAAGTTATTTGTTTAATCAAAGTCGTTATGTCTATGTTACTAACAAATGTCTTCATTTTAACGAACGTTGATTTAAACTAGTTTATCTTCATACTGTCAAAATAAATATTAATATTCAATTTAAGTAAAATCATTACTTTTCATGGTTTAAATATGTAGTTGTTTCCAAAATACTTTAGAATGAAAATACACGAACGAACTATAATGAAATTTTTCAACATAATCAATATTATGCGAAAGTCAATTAATACCTGCTGTTCATGTTTTTTTTTGTTAATAAATTCGGAAACGTTTATACTAACTACTACGTACCTCGAAATTATTATAGTTAAGATATTTTTTTTAATTATCTTGGCTTATTCTAAACGGCACTTGCTGGTTTCTGAGATTGCTTAAAATAAACGTTTACCTGTAAACCTAATGGTATAGGATATTTCAATAGGCTATGTCAAAAGACTAACATAGTCCATAATCACATATATTTTATTTCATACTACTAAGCTGTCCCCTTCTGTCTCTTTCTCTGCTAACTTCCTTTAAATAATCCAACGGATTTTGATAATGTTTACACTAATTGAATGAGCGATAAAAAGGAAGGATTGTGTATATAGATAATATGCAGAATATCAATTAATATTCAAAAATACAAACTGTAAAAATCAGTTTGATTTCACATCGCTTTACTAAAGAAAACCTATATATAGTCTATAGTTTTCAATAAGCCATACTTAAGATATATTACGTGCCTGTTGAAGTCGTGAACTCGACGACATAAAACTTCTGAGATTTTGCAATAAAATACTTGGCAATTACGAGTGAGGCAAGTGGAGGTGCACTATTTGCAGATAACGTTGCTCTTTCCAAATATGCAGGTAATAAAAAATATATTTGCCTGTTCTGATATCAAACTTTAATTATTTCCTAGAGGATACTGTTCACTTTGTTGATAATCGCCCTATTCTAAAATTTCTACGCCCAGTATTTCTATGGTTGTTAAGACTACATATGTTGTTAAAGCATTTTTTTAATAAAATAAAAACAATAATTGAATTTCTGATTTTTGATTTTTTTATTTTTGATTTTTGATGAATAATATTTGAAATAGGTATTTAAAAAATACCTACTTCAAATAGAAGATTGATATCAACGTGCATTATGAAAACACAAATAAATCACAAAGAAAATATTTAATAAATATACAAATATGAAATATATGAATATGAATGAAATATACAAATAAATCACAAAGAAATTTTTTAATCCTACCTAATAATATTAATGTGATAAAATTATAACCCACTTGAGTTTGTTTGTTTTTGTACGTTTTTACGCCTTAACTACTCAACCAATCACCATGAAATTTTGCATACACTGTGTGAAGGACATAGAAAAGGACTTAGAGTATATTACCTTTTATCTAGAGAAAAAAAAAGTACTTATATAGTGTTCCCAAAGGAACATCTAAAAATATTTTAAAAAATCCACTCTCGACTAAAATGTATATTCACAATAAAGATTGAATAAATAAAAAATGGCCTCAGAGGCAGAGGACGTCGCGGGTAAAAACTAGTTAGTTTATAAAATAGTATGTTTCATAAATACAATTAAAACAAGCTTTAATTATGAATACACAGTTCGTACCTTTAGTATTCTTGTACAGTCTTTGTACAAGAATACTAAAGACATCTAACCCTTGTCAATTCTTAAATAGGGCATAAGGGAGATAGGTATACTATTATGTTCGTATATCGTGATATATCCTTAGTGGGATATTGTATCCAATAAAATTCTCTATATTTATCAATTTCATAACGATGAAAGACCACTATTGTTTACTATGATACCCTTGTGTTCAATAGCTTGTCAATTATTTCGTGTGTCCGATTTGCTTTGTTGAAACATTTTCGTTTATTCATGAAATAAATTTTATTTAACATTTTCCGAATCGTATAAATTGTGTCCGGTAATTTTTGTTATGACGTCACGTCACTGTGTCGTGCAAGTGTATGCAATACATCTGAGTGTGCGAGTTTTACTCGATCAAATCCATCGAATGCGTAAACGTGATGAAATGAATGAAATGTAATGAAATGAAACGTATGTGAATGACTAGCGCCACTAGGTACATACAACTTTTGTGAGGGGGTACCGCACCATCTCTTTTGAGGCGGCGTGTGTACTGGCTGGCACCCCTCCGTGGGAGTTGGATGCCGAAGTGTTGGCGGCGGTGTACCGTGAAGTCGCGGACGCGCGATCGCGCGGCTAGGTGTTGTCGTCGGAGGAGGTCGTCAGATTGAGGAGACACTCCCAGACGATCCTCCTCGAAAAGTGGAAGGAAAGGCTGGCGCAGCCCAGTGCGGTCCGCCTGACGATTGAGGCAATTCGCCCCTCCCTAGAGGAATGGCTGGCAAAGCGGCGCGGGGCCCTCACGTTCCGCCTGGTGCAGGTGCTCTCGGGGCATGGTTGCTTCGGGCGTTACCTTCACCGGGTGGCCGTGAGAGAGCCGACGGAGGAATGCCACCATTGTGGCTGCGCGGTTGACACTGCGCAGCACACTTTGGCTGAATGCCCCGAATGGGCAGAGCAGCGCGCCGCTCTGTCTCTCGTCATGGGCGCCGATCTCTCGCTGCCGGCCGTCCTTAAATCGATGGTTGGCAGTGACCTTGCATGGCAGGCGATGCTTACGTTCTGTGAGCACGTCATGTCGCGCAAGGAAGCGGCGGAAAGGCAGCGGGAAGAGGATCCTCTCTCCCAGCCAATCCGCCGGAGGAGGCTCGGGCGCAGGCGGCTGGCCTATGTTCGCCGCCTTCCACCCTAACCGGGACCTTGGCGGTGGTCTTGGGGGAGACTGCCGCCCTTAGTAAGGTCCCCCGAGATGGCCGGCGTACCTCCACTTTCGGGTACGCCCAGGTTCTAACAGGGAGCACAGGCCTCCCCGCGCTGGATAGCCGTGGCGGGGCGCCGAAGTCGTGTAACAACGACCCCACGACCCCGCCCATCAACGGCCGCGATCGAAAGAAAGTCGTTGGGTTTTAGCCGGTAGGAATCCGGCATAACCCCGTAGTGTCCCCTACACTGCCGGGTATCCAAAAGGATTTCCCAACGTTAAAAAAAAAAGTACATACAACTTGATCGAATAAAACTCGCACTATACCCTCTGTTCACTAGTATCAATCACTATCCTAGTGAACCCATTGCCCTGGACCCATTTCTATGAGCCCATTTCCCTAAACCGTTACAATCCGTTATCCATACTGTAGGCGGCAGCGCACTTGCAGCACATGTGGCGTTGGTTGTGTTATAGGCGGCGGTAGCCACCTACCATCAAAGGGAACGGCAACCTAATTGCCGAAAATAACTAAAAAAAACTATGCGAGTAGCTTTTAGGTTGGCCCTTAGCACTAAGCGAGGCTATATGCACCTCTGTGCATTAATCAATAATTTAGATATTCAGAATCGATTGTAGCTTTTGTTTACAAAAACAAACTGTAAGAGGTACGAGAACGAATGCAAAATTTTCCAATTCAAAATGATCAATAACGCGTTCTTTCTTATCCTTTTTACGGTCGAGCGGGTAATAGAGAAAATGATATACGGCTGGCTGTGTTCACCTCTGTGCCCGCAGTCGTGTTTTATAAAATTAAATTCTGACTCAGACGGAAGCAAAGGGTGCTCTTCTTTATTGGGCAATTAGTTGGAGGATACGGCATGCGTTCATTAACCGGCTTGTATAGCGACGATTAGGCACCCAACGTCTACATACATACCTATAGTGCTGTATACTCACCATATAGTACAATGTCTTCTTATACCTACCTACCCTCATAGTAACGACACCAGTGAACGCCTCAGTACATTACGACACGCACGTACGACAACATACACGCAACTTACAGTTAATAATATTAACTAAATTACAGATATTATGGCTTGTGTTACGCAGTAATATGAGTTTCTTATTGAACCAAATATGTGGTGAACATGAAACTGTCATATATTATGTAAAATCTGCTTTACAGAATATTCCCGTTAAGCTCTTTGAATTATATTTGTTTAAGGTCATTAAGTTACACATGAATGTATGTGGTTTATTAAATATAAGTACCTACATACATATGAATTGCGCATACGTTCTAATGAAAATTGCGCAAAACATCATCGAATTCCCATTATTTGTTATCAAAAATTATCTAGTTGCCAGAGAGACTGTTGGGAAAGTATTGTATGGAAGTTCCAGTCACTGTGCGACAAATTATAGGAAAAAGTCTTTTTTTCCTAGATCCGCAAAGTCCCCTAATAATCTGATTGACTTTCCAGAGTTTGATTTGTGAAAAAACGAAGATATATAAAACCGGAGTGCATTGATAGTTCTCGCTCTGCATGCTAGATATTTTTTTTTGTTCTTTATAAAATCAGAAATTTCGAAACAGCGGAAATGCGCTGTTTTATATTTTTATTTTTTTTCGAAAAACAAAATTATGAAGAACATTCAATTTTTCATACATTTTGTATGGTACGGGTTTTTAATCCGAGGCGGTACGAAGTTCACCGGGTCAGCTAGTCAAAGATAAAATTCATTACAGTATGACGTAACGTAAAATTTAATTCTTCTCTTATTAACTGCATAATTTAATAAGAAATAAATCAGAAGCATCGATGATTCATAGAATTCACTCACACATACATTCAATACATATACGTAATTATTTCATGTGGAAGTTAATAAATTTATGCTATAGGTTGTAAATGAAAATGAAAAATGAATTTATCAGAATGTAGGCTTTTGTGGTAGATTAAGTGCGAATATTGCCATTAGAAAAGAAAGAAGAATAAATAAACAGATCTCTCTGGAATCACATGCAAACTGAGGCGTTACTTGAGAAAAATATGGAGTATTATATGTAATGTGTTTGTTTATTGAAGTGTAACAAAGGTATTTTAGATATAACCAATCTGACCGCTTTCAATGTAATCACTGTTGTTTATTTTAAAACAAATTATTATATATTATAGCGAAACTAGTTCATTTTTAATACATTTTTAAAGAGAAATGGAAAAAAAGCAGTAACTCTTAGTATTTTATGACATTTAGAAGCTAAGTAAATAAAAATATTGCAACACGGAACAGGAGAACGTACATGACGTAGTTATGTAATTTTTTTTATGTAAATTCTTTTAAGAAATCAGCAAAGACGTAATTTTTTTATGTATAGGTAGGTACACAATTTGTATCCGACATAATACGGTAAGGCATCTTTACAGAGTATAGCTGAAACCACACTGTTTCGAAACTATAAACTTTGTATGAAAGTATCTCAAGCAAGTTCCGCGGTTAGCCACTCAAGTTTAGGTTCCTAAAGAGTAGACCAAATAACGTTGTCTTGTAAGCCGAATAGTGTGGAGGTAGTAACATAATCAATTAATATTGGAATTTCTAAGGAATCATAATACAACATAACTACTACAACGAACTCTAATCCCCGCCAGAGCTTAATCTTGCTTGCTACACTTTGGAGGAGTAAAATCATTCGTGAAGTGAAATTCTAAATGCACAAGCTATAATTAAAATTACAAACTAACCCCGACTTTCTATTGAGCCCCAACTTGCTATATCTGCTGTAAGTTGCTGAGGAGTTGGTTATGCCGCAGACTACTAGATACATGTCAAGGAAATGCCGCCGAAATAACAGGATATCAAATTTTACATCAATCGAACCTGTGGGAGTTAGTGAAATCCCTTCATCAACTAGGCTGATGGTTTCCAAAAATCTGAACAGATCTTCATAAATTATAGCTTAGAACTTTTCTGATCACGTCACGATCAGACAGTAATTGTATTAATATTAAACACTAGAAATAATCAAATTCTTTAAGGTTCCCACGTGATAGATATATGAGGAAAAAAACTATTTTTAACTGTGAAATAGCCATTAGTTCTAAACGGTGACATAATGCACATTACATTTTGAAGAGAATCTCTTTCGGCGGGCCATACAGTCTAGCGATTAACGTAACATGTGCGCCTCACGAACCTACATTACGCCGCGAACTACTTACATACACCGCTGCCTTTGTGACCGTAATGAGATAATACGCGTCGTCCAACTACTCCTAACTAGGGCATACAAAATGGTACGGCCCGAGATTACAACGGGAGCCCCAAAATGAAAGTAATCTTCTGACAATCATGACCGGACCCGGTCCCTTCAAACTTGCACCGCTCTTATCTACAACCC
Organism: Synanthedon andrenaeformis; assembly: GCA_936446665.2. Lineage (NCBI taxonomy): Eukaryota > Metazoa > Arthropoda > Insecta > Lepidoptera > Sesiidae > Synanthedon > Synanthedon andrenaeformis. The sequence continues at coordinate 7,746,805 of OW387777.2, read as the reverse complement.
CTGACCATTGCCAGTAATGGAAATCCAATTACTATTTTACCAAGATAAACGGAAAACGTGCGGTTTGCCCGCAGTCACCGAAATCATCCAAACTGTGATATACGGTAGTTTAAACTTTGCTCTCACTACCGGCGTTAATAAGGTTCAATTTCGATTTTAATGCGTTGACGTAAGACTGTCTGCAGAGAAAATTGAAAATACCTGTGTCAACATAATAAATTAAACCAGTTTGCATAGTCAAACAATGTTTAAATTCCGCAATTTTCTCTTAAGCCTTGATCAGAAACTTCAATTATAAATGACAAACTGCGTTCGTGATATATAAAAGCTACAAACTATTCTCCTTGTAGTTTGACTTTTTGTCAAACTGAAATTGAATATTAATGAACTTTTTGAAAATGAATATTAATAGTACAAAGAGCTAAAATACATTTATTTTGTAGTATGTATCATACACTACGCTAGGCTTCCACTGCGGATTAACTGGAGATAACGTGGACTTAACATGTAAAATCGAATACTCCGAGGTGAAAGCCTGACTAGGATTTAAAATTACGTCAATAATTCCGTAAATATGAGTTATTTCATAGTTATCTTTGTTTTACGTCTAATAAAAGTCATTGTGAAACTTGAAGTGCACCCAGACTAGGTCTAGTGATTAAAGTGCTTTCTTGAGCGCTCTGGCTTGGGGGTACCGGGTTCGATTCGCGGCCGAGCCAATTTTCGAAAATGAAAATTTTCAGTTAGCTCAGGTGTTTTAATAGTTCGGGCTAGGGAATCGGGCAGCCCGTCTGTATGCAATACTCACAGAAAACCACAGTGAATTAGCATGTGTGCCGTTGCATTTCTTTTATTAAGGGATGCCAGAGCCCATTTACCTATCCCTTCCTAATCTCTTATCTTTAATTATACCCATCAGGTGGATCGTCAGCCTGTCTTAAAACGTTTTTATAAGAAAAAAGATGAAGTTGTAATACAACTAATATCTTCAAACTATAGACATCATACATGTCATATAAGTACACATTTATTTTAAAATTAAAACTATACAATGTGAAATAAGTGAGAAATTTATTTACATTGGCCTCCTTTAAACCTGTAGGTTCTGAAGCACGTATAAGTTAAATGTGTGTTTATTTTGTTGCAGCGTCGCGTATTCGATACGAGATCACGAGCGGGAACATAGGCGGAGCATTCGCTGTCAAGAACATGACTGGCGCCATCTACGTGGCGGGCGCACTCGACTATGAAACTAGGAAACGGGTAAGTAAACACGGGTGTCCCCCAGTACTGAATCTAGTATTATTTTCATGTCATATTTACTTTCCTCGTATCTAAAAGGATTGTTTACTTGGACCGTTCAATAGAAAATATGAGGTTTCGCAAAGAAGAAAGCTACAATTTTAACTTTTTAGAATTATTGTTTTTTTAAACGTTCAAACAACTAGTCAAAGAGAAAACTTTGTTTGATTTCGAAGTTAGGTACCTACGTTTTATGAATTCTTCGTATTTATATAGATAGCTAGTTAGAAAATTATTTATCTTGTTGAATTCCAAGTTCATATCTTAAGAAATTTATTATTGAGACCTTTTGCCAACATTTCGCATAATAATCGAGCTTGGTTACCCTTATACATAGTTTAAATTGAAGTCGCTTTCTGCGTCTACCTGTGTGTCTGTATATCCGCTAACTCTCCTAAACCACGCAACGGATTTTGATGCGACTTTCACTAGTGGAAAGAGCGATAGGCGAGGAAGGTTTTTATATATAATTTGCACATAAAACCTCGCGAAGCCGAGAGCGGGCCGCTGGTAGGTACGACATAAAACGACAAATGAATATTGTTCAATATCTCCATATCTAGACAAAAATAAATTTAAAATGTACGTATGTATGTGTTTTATTAAATATGAAGATGTTGCATCTATAGTTTCCCAAAGTGATTTTTTGTTAATTGAATTGATCAATCAAATATGAGCGTTCAGTTCGTGTATAACAAAGTTGCAATTCAGGAAAACATGCCGCCCTGGGTTCGTTAAAATACTGCGAGGCGAGAGATTGTCTCTCTATTCGCATGCAAGCACGTTTTCAACATACAATATCACTTGAAACGAAACCGACCCCGCCAAACAGAATTCACTCTGATAGGTAGCAGCGACACATACATAAATTGTCTTTTCCCATTATGATCGCACGTATAGTGGTTTCCAATAACACACAAAGTGTTCCCAGTGATTGTTTTCCGATTAAATGATGAACCTGTTCTACTAATTGCTGCTTGTCACGAATGGTCAATAAATCGAGGCAATTTTACTAGTTAAACAGTTAAAATGATACTGAATAAAGGCAATTTTTTTTTTCTAACGAATTTATGGTGACGTTTTAAAGCCATCACAATCCTCATTTTATTAAAAGTATACAAGCGAGTACTGTTCTAATATTAAACTTTCAAGAGAAAAATAAAAAGGTACGGTAGGAATTTATTCAAAATAATTTTATGCCTCTTATGGATTAGGTACAAACCAAAAAACATAAAATATTTTTTAGGGTTTTTTTTTAAATAAAGACAGACACATTTACACAAATTCAGGTATAAACAGGTATAATTCATTTCCTGTACAGAGGATATTAATCATTTTTTTTATTATTGAATACTATAGAGCCATTCTCATGAATTTTGAGAGTAATCCCTTTTCGTTATTTACTTCATTAAACTTTATATTAAAATCTATTTAAAATTATTTATATGGCATTTAGCCTGGTGTTCCTACTTTACTCGACTAGGCCCTCCTTACTCTACAAATAAACTGCGAAATATACTCGGCTATTGTACACTGGTATTAACGCAGTATACACTGCGTCTAGAAAATACTTTCTAGACAATATTTTTGTCTTGTTGAATAATACACAATTTATGCCTAATAAAAATCGAGTATAAAAGTAAAAATAAAATAAAATAAGCCTTTATTCACTGATAAGTTACAGTTATACCGTGATGTGCTTCTATACAATTTTTTTTTTTCTTTTGACTAAATTTGTTGATAATTTTTAATGTTGAATTAGACATGCGCAACCTTATCAGGTTGTCCGAAGACATAGGCCTCCTCCAGATCATGCCACTTGCTGCGGTCAAGTGCTAGCTGTCTCCATCTTTTTGGAAGATCATCTTCCCATCTTCTCAGCTGCCTTCTCTTTTTTCTTTTTCCTTCTCTTGGATACCATTCCACCACTCTTTTAGTCCACTTATCCACTCTATCTCTCATTATGTGACCCGTCCAGCGCCATTTTAGCTGCCTTATTTTTGCTATTATGTTGGGAATCTGCGTTTTCTTTTGGATATCTGTTAGTCTGCATTTATCTTTTAATTTTATGTTCAACATACTTCTTTGCATAGAATTTTGACAAACCTTCAGTTTCTGTTCTAATTTTTTTGTAAGACTCCATGTTTGGCATCCATATATTAAACATGGTAGTACACAAGTTTTATAAAGTTTCCCCTTTACCGTTATTGGTATGTCTTTGTTTTTCATAATATTCTTAAATGACCAGTATCTATTCCAAGCAATGTTGATTCTTCTATCTACTTCTTTTCTCATAGAGTCATATGGAGATATGAGTTGCCCCAAGTAGATGTATTCTTCTACGTATTTTATTTCTTTGCCATCTAGTAATATTGTCTCTTTATATTTGTTTGTCATAATTTTAGTTTTTTCGTTATTAATGGTTAATCCTACTTTCTTGCTTTCCTCTACTAATTGTTGCAACATTATCTGTAATGACATGTGGTCGCTAGCAAAGATTACAATGTCATCAGCAAATCTTAAGTGGTTTAACTTTATTCCATTAATATTTAGACCATAATTGTCCCAATTCAGATTCCTAAATACTTGTTCTAAAATTTCTGTAAATAATTTGGGAGATAGGGGGTCGCCCTGTCTCACACCTTTTTTTATTTCAAATTTACTTTCCAACTGTATTTTTGCACTACTGTTAGTATATTTTTTTTTAATATTTTGAATATACTGTCTCTCTATTCCTTGATTTAGCAAAGCTTCCCATAACTTATTATGTATTATTGAATCAAACGCCTTGTTGTAGTCGACAAAAGACAAGTAGACAATGACTTGTCTTACCACATGTATATGATCAACAGTAGAGAAATTCTTACGGAAGCCCGCTTGTTCAGGTGGCTGATTTGTATCTAAAGTTTGTATCATTCTCCCCAATATCACTTTAGAAAACACTTTGTATAAATTAGACAAAATACTAATTGGTCTGTACTTATTTATTAAATTTTTATCACCTTTTTTATGTAATAATATTATCGTTGACTCCGTCCATTGTTTCGGTATTTCATAACTACAAATGATGGAATTAAATAAATTGATTAATTCTTGAAGTATTATCTCCATTGTTTCTTTTAATATTTCATCATGTATTCCATCTTCACCAGGTGCTTTATTGTTCTTTTGAGTTAATATTGCATTTCTTATTTCACTTTCTATGATAGGTGGTATCACTTCTTCGCCTTCTGTACACAGTTTTGTAATAATAGAGTTTTTTTATGTTCGTTGTCATTGCTTTCATATAATTCGCGGTAAAAATCTGTAGCAATTTTTTGAATTTCTGATCTTGAACTATTTATAACTTCTTTCCCTGTGCAATCGGTTTTTTTCATGTTTTTTATCCATGTAGTACTTTCACGAAGCAATCTTAGCGCCTTTTTTATAACTCATGTTTTTTCTATTTCATTTATAATGATTTCTAACCTTTTACTTTTTCGATGTACCCTAATTTTATTTGAAATAATTTTACTAATATCAGCTATCTCCTTTGTTTTATTTTTTCTATCTAAAAAAAATGTTCGTCTCTGAATAATAAGGTCTCTTGCTTCAGGGCCTAATCGGTCTTTTTTAATTTTATATGTGCATTTCTTGACAAAGTTTTTAAACATTTCTTCTAATTTATTATATTTTTCTTGGATTGTTTTGCATATCTTAATTTTTTCAAGTTCTATTTTCGATTCTTTTAGTTGGCAGTTTGAAACAGGCATTAATGTGCTACATGACTTAGTATGTTGCTCCGTATTGGTTTAAGATTTTTTGTGATCATTTTTCCTCTTAATATGCGATGGTCGGTATTAAAGTTGAAATTATTTATTGTTCCAACATCTAAAAAGGTTTTAGGTGCGTTAGTTAATATAAAATCAATCTCGTTTGAGAATCTGCCATCAGGTGAAAGCCAAGTCCATTTTTTATTTACCTTCTTTTTAAAAAAGCTATTCATTAAAGCTAGGTTGTGTTCTTGAGCAAAATTTACTAGCCTTTGTCCATTTTTATTTCTTTTTCCATGACTATATTTTCCTATTACATTATCTTCTTTATCTAACTGTTTTCCAATCTGCGCGTTAAAATCTCCCATTATGACAACATTCTTGTGTACATAATACATTGTGTCTGTTAGGTCACTATAAAACTTATCTTTTTCTACTTCCGAGGCTTGCTCTGTGGGAGCGTATACTTGTAATATTGACCACTTACGCTTGAAACCTGGTAATTTTAAATTTAATATTGCTAATCTATCTGATTTTCCAATAAATTCCTGTATATATTCTTTCAAGTATTTTTTTAACTAAAAAGCCAATACCGTACAATCCTTGAACTTCACCCTTGTAGTAAAACACATAGTCATCATGTTCTTCAATTTCTTCGCTGTTTCTTCTAACTTCGCTTAAACCAAATATCCCAATTTATTTGTCTAATTGCATTTTCTAATTCCAAAAGTTTTTCTTCTGATTTATGTGTTCTTACATTTAAAGCTATAAATAGATTTTTATTGTTCGTTGATGTTGATTCTGATTTATTTTTATTTTTATTGTCTGGAGGGTAGTGGTCTTTCTCCCCACGGTGACCAGCCGGGTTTGGGAACCTATGTGATATACGTTGTTTCTTTAATGTGTTCCTGAAAAGGTTGCCGATGTCTAATGTATCCTATCGAGTATACTTTACTTATAATATAAAAAATTATATTAGTTGCAATTATAATTGGAAAATGTATCCGAATACTACGCATCTTTCTGTATCGGCATAGTAGGTATAGTTGCAAGAAATGCAACTCAACACTGTATTTGTTGAGTAAACATTAAGTAAACAATGAACGTAATGAATAATGTACAGAGTAGGTTTTTACAATTTAAATTATCCAATTGAACAAATTCAAATTCAATACTTGAAAAAGAACGTCGAAGTGATTCACGAATTGCCTAACAGAATTACACAGAAGTCGTAATTTAAGCAAATTTTATTATTTATTTCAACAGAGGCTGTACATGTAAGTGCAATATTTGTCTTTCTATGTAACAAATAATTTAAATTAGTTAAGTTAAAATGTGAATACGGAATGATGGCGTAACTGATCGAACGCAACCAAACCTTTTCCAATGCATACAAAAGCCATAAAAACCATATAACATTTATTGCGAAATATTCTTATAAAGAGAAATGTACAGGTCGGAATATTTGCAAGCTATTTGGAAGAATATAGCGTCGACCCGCGGGCGGTTCTTATCAGGTCGTCTATACCTTGTGAGTGGCATCCTTCGCTGTGCTTGCCAATCCGTAGCCTCCACTCGAGAACCGCTGCCCACTGCCACTTCAACTTACTGATCCTCCGGCTTATATTGATCTTACGTACGTCCATGGATTTCCTCATTTATGATTTGAGTTCGCAGTGTAATTCCAACTGTCAACTATAACTATTTGAAACTATAAAGATCTCATTTCTTCACATGGCCTCTTATGATTTTACTTTTTGTGAAGTAATTTCATTTGTTATCGATTTTATTATACAGTAGAGAAACAAAACACAGGTTATAAATTGATATTCAAACGGAAATATCTGAAGGTAATATTTTAAAATGAACAATCGCTTAAATAATAACGAATGGTCCCGTTGGAGATATAAGTGCGATAGACATCCGGGGAAATATACCTACGTTGAAGCGAATCGATATCGTACGTAATATTTACGAGGAAGTAGGGTAAAATGTCAGTTTTGTTTTTATTTCACACCCTATAGCAGTGTTGTCCTCGACACTAATGGAACCGGTGGCCGTGGGAGGGAAGCCATTTACTAAACGGTGTCCTCCACATTTATACCACGCGCATTTCGGCTGCATTCCGGCTCCACCTGCCTACACAGTCGTTTACTCGTCCCACGTAGACTTTTCTAGTTTTCTCTCTGAGGAGAAATCGCTGAAATAAAGGTGTCCGGTCCGACATACCGTTATTCTTACGAATGTAACATATTTTTAAACTCAACTTCATATGTTCTTGTCGTACTAACTTATTGTATCGTAATATCAGTTTATATCTGAGAGTTCGTGTACAGACTACGAAACGGGTTTGTTTAAAACTAATATTATAGTCACTTATCGTCGCAGCCCTGTACTGCAAATGTTGCTACAAATTAAAAAAGCGTGATTTAATTGTTAATAATGTTCTTAGAAACTTCAAAATTCAGTTTACTAACGTAATAATATTGCTTCGTTTGCGCTGTTATATTTGCAAGAATTTATTATACTATTATGAGCGAACCGCTCCCGGCTCCGCCCGGGATGCAATTTTATTGTATCACACAAACCTTCCTCGTTCATCCCTCTTTCCATAAGTGAAAATCCGTTTGGTAGTTTAGAATTATTTAGCGAAGAAACAAATATGAAGAATTTGTAATGTGTAGAGATTAAAATTTTTAATTAAAGGAACGGTTACTGTGAGTAAACCGTAACAGATAGAGGTTTTAGAAGAAAATTGTCTTATTGTGAAAACCGCATCAAAATCCGTTGCGTGGTTTAGACGGAATTAGCGGTTATACAGACAGACGCAAAAAGCGATTTCAAATATTTTATCTATGCAAAGAAGATATATATATATTGGATATACCTATAATGCATTTTCTATTGAACGGTCTACTCAATTTTCTATTCAAGTCTGTCATGAAATTGAGTCGAATTGTGTTTAGGACATTTTGCGTATAGGTTGATACGCATTTAGTGTATGTAAATCTATAAATATGTGTTAAGGATTAATTGTGAGTATTTTTCAAATATTAATTCAAGTATTTAAACCTAGGTACCTAAACTGTTCTCTCTCTACAACTTAAATATTGTCTAGAATGAAAAAGGTTTTTTATATTTACAAAGCGAGGTAACATTTTGTTGTATTTGTTATTCCAATTTTTTGTACCTTGAATTCTTTTTGACTTGTTCTAATTAAATAGAAGGTGAAAGGATGGTAAAAGGAGGAATAGAAAAGCGTTCTTTTAAAACATAATTTAACGCTGAAATAAATTATGTTTAGAGTGAAACAAAGTGTTTTACTTTCTTTGTTCGTCAGCGAATTTCACTTTCAAAGCATCCCGACGGAGCCGTTGCTGCGTTAGTGTTCAGCCTGTTTAGCTATCAGCGGAGAACTCTTTGTTGTAGCATCGAGAGAGTACGGTCGAACTTTCTCGAGATAAAAATTGAAACTTTAATACCCATTTAAGCGCTACCGAAGCCCGCGTAATGCTATTAATGCGCAGATTCCCACAAAACCTTAATGGAAACAAACCAGTTATCTGTACTTAGTTAGTTATATTTTGCATTTAGTATTTAATCGATTCCTAACATCTATTACATCTATAACAAAGGAATATGAGTGAAAAATATACAAAAGCAAAATAATGTGTTTCTGATTCTAGACTTTTCTTGCATTTGTTTACTATGATCGATTAATGTTTTTCTGTTCTGAAATTGTTGTAACAAAATAAAATGGTTCGAATGAAAACCATCTATTTTCTATAGAATATCGTTGATGAAAACATAAAAAGTGTATTTAAAAAAATCAACAAGCGAAGGAAGTGAAGTATTCACCCAGTTTATGGAGGAGACTTTTGAAACGTACGTTTTCACTTGATGCCAAGGAAATTACGAGTACCAAGCGACACTGACAGATGACACCAATAATCCCCTTGGGCAACGAACTTACCCTAACCCTGTCGCCTCTTCTCTCTACTTTCAATGATGGGTATCAACATAGCGTTTTTTAGATTATGACTAAATGTATTTTTTATTACTTATTAGGTAATCATCAATATTTAATAAAAAATTAACGTCTTAAGTATACATAATATCTTAACTTCCAGGTTTTTTCTTCTATTACATTATTACTTTGCCAACCTTACAGAGAACTTTATAGGTAGTTCCAGTCTGTTATAATATGTCCGGTAGTATAACACAGTCGCTATCCGAATACGTCTCCCTGATTAATTAGTTCTTCCAAGTTTTGTCATTTAGAATATTTCTTCTGGAAAGTTCACGAGAAAAATTAGTAGATAAATACTTTCTAATGTATTTTATAGTTATTAAAGGTCGAAATTATAGCAAAAAATATCCGGCGCCTACATCGCTTACGTGTTAGCTTAAAACGGTGAGTACGTGCTCGGGGCGACTCATTAGTCTCTGATTTTATAGTACTGAATGTAAATATTAATAAAGCTCTTTTAGTTTTTGTATGTAAAAGATTCTTTGTCACTTCTTTGTCAATATATTTATGTATTTGCACACAATCGAACTAGCTTGTTGCAAATGCACAGATACAGATAGCTGGGAAGAGGCCAGTGTTGCGAACAAAAAAATTGATAAATACCACACATTGATATTACTGAACAGATAAGGATTAGATAAGGATATATAAAATACTTTCCTATTCGTGATAAGTTTGCGTGCGATATTAGAACAATTTAGTTTTATAATTTATCAAATTAACAATAAAGGCGCAGATAAAAGTTAAAAAGGACACCTTTTACATACACAGTAAACATATTTCTGCTAAGCGTTCAGAAAATCTCACAGCATAAAACATAATTTTGATGTATAGGCCGTTAGGATTTTAATAAAAGAGGGTTTTCTTTATATTGGTCGGCAACAGTACGAGCTGAAGTTAGCTGCATCGGACAACCTAAAGGAGAACTATACAACGGTGGTAATCCACGTGAAGGATGTGAATGACAACCCTCCAGTATTCGAACGACCCACCTACCGCACACAAATCACCGAAGAAGACGACCGCAATCTACCCAAACGCGTGCTACAGGTCCGCTTCGAGACGATAAAACGCCACATTCGATTCTTTATTGAATCATAAATCGATTTCAATTCAAAATGAATAGAACTAAGTACTTCAAAAAAGAATCGGACTTGGCCAGCGACCCGGCTGTGTTCTTATTCCCGTTTGCATGGCATGGACGTTCCTTTGTGTTGTGTAGTTTTTTGATATATTTTTTGTTTTGTTTTTATAGTTGTTTTCTTGTTGCCAGTGTTCGTTTTTTGTAGGTGTCGTTTTTTTATTTCGATTTTTATCCGCACTCAGTTTCTTTATTTCAGGTGTTTTCGGATCCGCGGAATGCGCTTGTTGTTCAAACAAATTTTTGGCGTAAAGAGTTTATGGAGTCAAATAGTTTATGTTAAGATTTATGCCAGTTATTAAAAATATTATTTCCAGTGAGAGGTTTCCATGCCGCTACTTGGTGGTTTTTTTTTTATATAAACTGAATATTTTAAGTAGGTCCTTTAAAATTTCAATTTTTTGAGTCATCGCGCCCATCGTGTTGTATTGTAGAACAGTTGTATTTCGTAAATAGTTTCAAATTTATTTACAACTTTTCACATTTTCGAAACGGCAATGATAATTAGAACTTTTACCGGTTGGCATTTAAACGGTTACGTAGTTCGGTTGCTTTGCCAACTTTTTAATTACGACAAGCCGCTCCTTCCACTTGGATCCACAGGTTGGCTCCACATGTGGATCCGCGGATACTTTTATCTCCTCTTAAATCTACCATTGAGGGGATTCAAGAATACACATAATTTTATATGCCACTTCGATCCACAAACGAGGGGATCCAAAAATACTAATATTTTTCTATGCCACTTGAATCCACAATCCGCTAAGTGGTGGATCCAAGTGGAAGGAATCACTATGATTTCAGGACCTTTGTTCTTTTTCTCATAAATATTATTCTGAAAACCCCTTGATAAAATTTTCTTTTTTTTTCTAATAACTAGTGCACAAGCATGACAATGACCGGATCCGGAAATATTAATTATTTCTCACCACAAAGAAGAAAAATATTGCGTCTGATGAAGATTGATATTGTTGTGATAGTTTTCTTAATTTTAGATGATGCCTCTGAAACAGTACTTTTTTCTGGATGAAAGGTACCCTATATCCTTTCTTGTATCCCTGAGAATATGTATGCAAAATTTCACGATGATCAATTGAGTAGTTAAGACGTAAAAAGGTAACAGACAGACAGAGTAATTACTTTCACAAATTTGTTTGTTTCTAGTTTTAAAAATAATTAGGTTCATGTTAAATTAATAGACTTGGTAAAAGATTTCATTTCTCCTTGACTTTCCCAAAGCGTATTTGACTAATAGCTCATTTGACGAATCAAGTAATTGACCAATTTAGGTTTTGACCAATCTCTAATTTGACAAATCAAGGATTTGACAAGTGTCTGCGTAGGATCTTCTTTTGATATAGGTAGACAGTAGTGTATTAAAGTAGGTTCATATTATTTAAACAACAGATTTAATTAATTATTTTTTGTGTCAAAAAAGGCAATAAAACAAAATGAAAAGCATTTTAGCCTAAAGTGATATATTGTTATGACTGAAATATTGTTATAGAGAACAACAATATTTCAGTCATATGTAATATCCACGGATCCACCTGGTGGATAGAAGAGGAAAAAGAAGTATCCATGGATCCACACATGGATTTAAGAGGAGATAAAGGTATCCATGGATCCACACGTGGATTTAAGAGGAGATAAAGGTATCCGCGGATCCACATGTGGAGCCAAGCTGTGGATCCAAGTGGAAGGAGCCCGACAAGCGACAAGAAAAGTAAAGCTGTAGGCTATAAAACTTACATTTATCTCGAGGCGAAGCTTTTTCGAACGTTCTTACACCGGTTACGGGTTTAATATTTAATTGCCTTTCACAAACGAAATCTAATAAGGGAACAGTTTAAACCGCATCGACCGTAAATACCGTATATATCGTGAATGGGCGGTGATTTATTACAATATCGTAACATCCGTTAAAACAGCGCAAGTGATTTTTTTCTGTAACTTATCTGCGGCAAAAACTGACATTTATGGAAAACACATGAGTTACACGAATTCATTTGACTCGTGTTTAAATTGAATTCATTTTTTCATTTGAATCTCAGTGCTGCGGCGCTTGGCAGTTTTAATTAAACGTAGGTGTATGTTAAATTAAAATTAATGTATAGGGGAAAATATTACATAATACACGTACAATATAAGTGGTTAAATTAAATGAAATTGAATTTGGATTTAGTAAATTTAAGGCGAGGAATTAGTAGAAAATCGTTATTATCGTCGCCCAATTTGACTAAGAGTCAAATTAAAACTTAGATAAAAATACAGTGCATAATAGAGTATATATAAAAAAGTTTGAATGGGGCGGATTATTACAAATTCTGCCAAAAAAAAATAGTAAATTACTGCCAAAAAAAACATTTTTCGTCACAGTAAATAAAACAATTACATTTCTTTTTAAACTTATTAAATAACTCGAGTTATGTACTAAAGTTTTAATTGGTTACTTTTTTTTATATTTTACATAATATTTAGGAAATACCTTCCAATTTTAAATATTATGTTCGATTATTTCCGAGGTGCTACAAAAATTTGTTGTGCAATATTGCCTCAATTCATAGGTTATTTTATTAAGTTCAGCTCAGGTTAGTCCTTGTCTTAATAGCAAATGAATTCTATAGTGTGAACGCGTGTGTATTATACTGCATGAGCATGGTGTTAGTGACTGTTGCGTTTGCGCAGTACGAGTTGACGCTGGTGGCGTCCGACGGACGCAACGAAAACTCAACGCGTGTTTTTGTACGCGTTCTCGACGTCAATGATCTGCCGCCACGCTTCACTCGGAGCGCTTACGTTACACAAGCGCTTGAGGAAACAGGCCCCTACCCTCATCCTCTCATACAGGTTTTTGTTTTGTTTTATTTTTTATTATATTAATTTTAAAAAATCCATATACCGTCACAGCGCTAGACCAGCACACGACTAGTTCAGCAACAAAATTTCGACATCAACACATCCATCATATGAGTAGGAATAAGACGTGTATAAAATAAGCGCCACAAAAGAAGAGACCTGAAGAATCACGTAGTTAAACTTGCGCAGTAGACGATGTATAATGCCGATATATAGTCGGACGTCAACTGTGAGCAAGCGTTATAATGATTAATATGTTGACTCTAGGTAGACTCTAGAATCTAGATTATTGTACTACGCCTGGCTACGTGCAAATGCAGCGTGGACGCCGATTGGTTACGTTGCTACGAGATGCGTAGCATATTAACGATTTTTCACTGATTCATTCCTTTGTTATCTGTAAAAGTGTAAATGCACGTTCCGTCTAAGGAATATCTTGCTTAGATGTTTGGTATTTTAATATAATAATATTATCTATCCTATCGGAATTTCAAACTTTATAAACTTAGCATTTAGCTGATGTATTTTGCTCTGTGACATTTTATCCGAAAATGTCATAAAATTTACGAGCAGTTCGTATGAGAACATGTTTGCGGTATACTGTCAACTACCAAAAACTAGCTAACTGCGACGTTATTAACTGCTTACTCTGTGTGAAAAGTACTTTATGACACACAATTTAAAGTCCATTTTTCATTAACTGAATTTTTAGGCGTAGATGCGCTGGTCTAATGCTGGGGCGTTTAACGGATCTTTATTTTTTTTTAATTTGATTTAATACTGTTGTTCATATTTAATTTAACACTTCCTTGGTTTGTTCCAAATTCGCTTAAATCCCAGAGTAAAATGTGATCATTGAAATTATACAATGTAAGTGCTTACATTCATAAGGTAATGTTGAAACATTTCCATAGATACATATATGTAAATAAATTTGGTATTTTTGACAATGAATAATTGATATTTATATGTATTTATTGGATAGAGTTGATTTTTTTGGTTTTATAGCTATATTGCATGTTATTGTCGAAATTCAGCTTAATAGCGTACTCATGACACGATTGGTTTATTCCTAACAGACGAGAAAGATCCTAGAAAGGTTTTCACTGCGTTTGAACAAATTGACTGGACACTGAGAGAAATTGCCCTGTTGCTATATAAAATCAAGAGTACGCCATTAAGTGAATGTTTTTGTAGGTACAAAATACTTTTTTTTTTTCGTTTAAGTACACAAAATGTTTCTCCAAATATCAAATGGAGCTACCTTAATTAAAGTCTCGAAACTTGGGCTCTGCTTGTATAAATATTTATTACAAACAAACTTCATTTAAATATATTTAATCCCCTCCATTAATGTTATAAACGTTTATTTAATATTGGACGATGTTTAATTTTTTAAAATTACCTCCCCTTACTTTTATTTTTGGGCTCACAGCACTTTTAAATATTCATAAAAGTCGGTAAAAGTGGGCGTTACCATAAACAATGCTACATAACATAAATAATATAAAGTAATAGATTTTTAGGTGTCTAGTTTAAAAAAAATCAACAGGTTGTTATTTTAAAAGGGGTTATGACTGTTAAAAGATAAAAGTTTTAAAATTTAAGGGTCTTCCTATTATCATTATTACAATAAAAAATGATGATTCATAATTTGCTTGACACTTTGCGAGGATTGATGAAGAAAGCCTTCAAAATGGACTTAACGTTGACTTCTCCACTCGATCAGAACTCGAAGCCTGAAGCTCTAATGTCGTCACTTGTAGTGACAAGCTTTTTTATAATTGGCATGAGATTCGCAAATGATCCGAGTAATTACGCAAACGTCGACCCTCTTCATCTCTCTGGCTCCGGCCAGTCCGCCGTAATTGGGGGGACCCCTAAGTATATATACCTACTCAATAGTAATTTTCAAGGGAACAGTTTCCCTGCGAATGGCGTCCCAAATAAATGTCAATCCGGTGTCATCATTTAAGTGAAATTTCTCTCTTTAACTGGATATTTTCTATAAGCTAAATGCGAGAGCGTTTTTCTAACGATTTAACTCATTACAGAAAGTTTTTAGTATGCCTCTTGAATTCTTATTGAGAAATTGTGTTCCATTTTCTTCATGTCGCCGGTTACACTCATTTTAAAAGGAACCTTAAAACTTTTATGGTTTTCGTTGCGAGAATTGTATAAAGAGAAAAGTTGGCGTGGCTTCCGTCGCCATATTTTAACACCGGCAGAGTGCAAACAATCTGGGGCATTTGTGTGGGTTCACATAACTTTATAAAACTTTTATGGAACACACACCTTTATAATAATATGTTTTTGACTTTAAGTTACTGAACGCTTTATCCGTATAAGGCTTTAACTGCTCACAATTGAAGTATTATAAATGTTCTCAAAGTAAATAAAAATTCCTAAAGGATTTTTCTTAAGTTAGTATATAACTCAGTAACATATTATTATTACTATCATATAAAGTTTTATTCAGTCTATTGATAGGTAAATACATTCCTATAGAATATTTGTTTTTCAAAGAAAAGATCGATAATAATATGGGACGTCCTCGCAGGCGCCCCAGACAGTTTCTATCAACAAACATAAAACTTTCTTATCTACTTGTGACCCGATAATTTATCAGGCAACGCCCAAGTTTCTATCGTTTGATGTATTGTTTCTTTTAAGACTTAGATACATTACTTTTTAAAATAACTTATTTACTATGTTACATACGAGCATAAATATGTTAGAACTAAGTAGGTATTCAAGGGGTTTATCAACACACAATATCCAGTAGGTGAAATGAGCATATAATGTACATACATTCATTGAGCATAATATATTTTAAAATATACAAAAGTCTTTAAGCATTAAAAATGTTTATGTAAGACTTTTTTCTTTAATAGATTGAAATTTATTCAGATTATTCTGATTAAATTATAAATAATGCAATTTACAATGCTCATTGCGTCTTATGAATATTGTAAGTGTTCAAATTACTTATTTTATGAGAAATTAAATTGATATTGTTTACAACAGGTGACTGCGACTGACGGCGATAAAGATAGACAACAGAATATTGTATACTTCCTAACTGGTCAAGGCATTGACCCAGATAATCCAGCAAATAGCAAATTTGACATCAACCGAACTACAGGCGAAATATTTGTTCTTAAAGTAAGATTTTTTTTTAATTTTTTTTTTAAAGAACAAAATATATATTATGGTTATCTTCGATACCATTTTAATAACACACAACTAACGGAATAAACATAAAACTGTAGTAATAATCTGACTATATAGATGCGTATATATGTAGTTACAAGAGAATATAGATTTGGGAGCAGATAGCCTACAGAGAACGACGAACGTGCTTTACATGCACAATGCAATCATAGGTTTATTGCGTTCCATTTGCATCATAACTTTACCGAAAATATTTCTGTGACTGGTTAACCAAAACGTCTCTTGAATATTAATGCCTTTTTAGAGGTAACTTATACATAAATTTAGACTAAAAAAAGTACACTTTACTAATAAATATTCTTTTTTTATTTATTACAGCCTTTGGACCGCGATCAACCCAATGGGAGACCCCAATGGAGGTTCACAGTATTTGCACAAGATGAGGGCGGTGAAGGCCTTGTAGGTTACGCAGATGTTCAAGTAAATCTTAAAGACATTAACGATAATGCTCCTATTTTCCCTCAAGGGGTTTACTTTGGTAATGTAACAGAAAATGGCACAGCTGGAATGGTTGTTATGACAATGACGGCAATCGACTATGACGACCCGGCCGAAAGTAATAATGCTAAGCTCTGGTATTCTATTGAAAAGAATGTCATTGAAGAAGAAACAGGGTCGCCTATTTTTGAAATTGAACCAGAAACTGGTGTTATTAAAACGGCAGTTTGTTGTCTAGATCGAGAGAGAACTCCAGATTACTCAATACAAATAGTAGCTTCCGATGGAGGGGGGTTAAAAGGAACGGGAACGGCATCTATCAGAGTCAAAGATATTAATGATATGCCACCACAGTTTACTAAAGATGAATGGTTTACAGAAGTTGATGAAACAGATGGAACAAATTTGCCTGAAATGCCAATACTCACTGTAACAGTTCACGATGAAGACGAAACAAACAAATTCCAGTACAAAGTAATTGAAAATAGTGGATATGGTGCTGACAAATTTACTATGGTAAGAAATAATGATGGTACAGGTTCGTTAAAAATAGTTCAACCTCTAGATTACGAAGACCAATTACAAAGTAATGGCTTCAGATTTAGGATACAAGTGAATGACAAAGGGGAAGATAACGACAACGACAAGTACCATGTGGCCTATTCATGGGTAGTAGTTAAGTTAAGAGATATAAATGACAATAAGCCACAATTTGAACGGGCTAATATAGAAGTATCTGTTTATGAAAATGCAGAGGTTGGCAAAAGTTTAGAAACATTTAAAGCAACAGATCCCGATCAAGGAGGGAAAAGTAAAGTTTCATATGCAATTGACAGATCATCCGATAGAAAACGACAATTTTCTATAAATCAAGAAGGTACAGTTAGTATACAGAGGTCATTAGATAGAGAAGATACCCCTCGACATCAAGTTAAAATTTTAGCAATTGATGACGGAGTACCGCCAAGAACAGCAACTGCGACTCTTACTGTCATTGTTCAAGATATTAATGACAATGCTCCGACTTTCTTAAAAGATTATAGACCAGTTCTTACAGAACACATTGCACCTAAAAAAGTGGCAGAAATATTAGCAACTGATGACGATGATAGGTCCAAAAGTAATGGGCCTCCCTTCCAATTTAGATTAGATCCTGGTGCTGATGATGTTATTAGAGCATCGTTCAAAGTTGAACAAGATCAGAAAGGTGCGAACGGAGATGGTATGGCTATTGTCTCTTCTTTACGATCCTTTGACAGAGAGCAACAAAAAGAGTATCATATCCCCATTATCATCAAAGATCATGGTAATCCAGCTATGACTGGTACTAGCACACTCACTGTTGTAATAGGTGATGTTAATGATAATAAAATGCAACCTGGCTCTAAAGAAATTCTCGTATATAACTACCAGGGACAAGCACCTGACACAGAAATCGGAAGAGTGTACGTTTATGACCTCGACGATTGGGACTTGCCAGACAAAAAATTCTTCTGGGAAAGTACCGAACATCCGAACTTTACGCTTAATGAAGAAACTGGTATGATTCAAATGAAACATAAAACAAGAGAAGGCCGATATCATCTAAAGTTCAAAGTGTATGATAGAAAACACACGCAAACAGACGTACCCGCTAATGTTACGGTTTATGTTAAAGAAATATCACATGAAGCTATAATGAATTCTGGCTCAATACGAGTTACAGGTATATCAGATGAAGACTTTATTCAAGTGTGGGATTATAAGTTAAGTCTAATATATAGAAACAAACTAGACTTATTCAAGGATAAATTGGCTGATTTATTAAATACAGAACGTGAAAACATTGATATTTTTAGTGTACAGCTCCGAAAGAAACATCCACCAGTAACTGACATTCGTTTCTCAGCTCATGGTGCGCATTATTATAAACCCATTAGATTAAATGGTATAGTATTGATGCATAGAGAAGAAATTGAAAGAGATGTGGGGATAAATATTACTATGGTTGGTATTGACGAATGTCTCTATGAAAATCAAATGTGCGAAGGATCTTGTACAAATGTTTTGGATATCAGCAATTTACCCTACATGGTAAACTCTAACAGAACTGCTATAGTCGGTGTTAGAGTGGATGTAATTGCTGAATGTACATGTGGTGCCAGAAATTTCAGTCAAACTGAAACTTGTCGGAATTCACCTTGTTATAACGGTGGTAGATGTATAGAAGGAAAATATGGTCTCACGTGTTCATGTCCTCCAGGTTATACAGGACCAAGATGTCAACAAACTTCTAGGAGTTTTAGAGGCACAGGCTGGGCCTGGTATCCGGCACTAGAAATGTGCGATAGTTCTCATTTAAGCTTCGAATTCATCACTCGAAAATCAGAAGGCGTTCTTTTGTATAATGGACCTATTGTGCCACCGGAACCTGAAGAAATAATGGTTTCAGACTTTATATCAGTGGAATTAGAACGTGGTCATCCAAGATTATTAATTGATTTTGGTTCTGGAACATTAGAACTTAGAGTAAAAACCAAAAAAGTTCTCGATGATGGTGAATGGCATAGAATAGATATTTTCTGGGACACGGAAAATGTTAGAATGATAGTAGACTTCTGTAAGTCTGCAGATATTCATGAATTGGAAGATGGCACTCCGCCAGAATTTAATGATACTTCTTGTCAAGCTACCGGAACTATACCTCCATTCAACGAATATTTAAATGTAAATTCTCCACTTCAAATTGGTGGTTTGTACATAGAACATTTTGATCCTACGCATTATCATTGGCAATATATGCCAATCGGCAAAGGTTTCGATGGATGTATAAGAAATCTGATTCATAATAGCAAGCTATACGACTTGGCTCATCCAGGTTTGACAAGAAATTCTGTAGCCGGTTGTCCACAGACAGAGGAAGTGTGTATACAAGCTGATACGACCTCGAGGTGTTGGGAACACGGCACTTGTGTTGGAAGTTTCTCAGAAGCTAGGTGTCAATGTCAACCTGGATGGACAGGACCATCATGCAATCTACCTACCACTCCTACGAGTTTCCGACCACAAAGCTACGTAAAATTCGCTTTGAGTTTTGAACCTGACCGATTTAGTACACAAATTCAACTTCGATTTAGGACTCGAGAGCCACATGGCGAACTATTTAGGGTTAGTGATCAACACAATCGTGAATACGGTATACTTGAAGTAAAAGATGCACGACTTCATTTCCGATACAACCTAAACTCATTACGTACGGAAGAACGTGATGTTTGGCTCAATTCTGTTGCTGTTGACGACGGGCAGTGGCATATTGCTCGAGTGAGTCGATATGGAAGTGCAGCTACACTAGAAATTGATGGCGGCGAGGGAAGAAGGTACAACGAAACGTTTATGTTTGAAGGGCACCAGTGGTTGCTGGTAGACAAACAAGAAGGAGTATACGCTGGTGGAAAAGCAGAGTACACCGGAGTTAGAACTTTTGAAGTATATGCGGACTTCCAGAAAGGCTGTTTAGATGATATTAGATTAGAGGGCAAACATTTACCATTACCGCCAGCAATGAACGGTACTCAATGGGGGCAAGCTACTATGGCCAGAAACCTAGATAGAAACTGTCCATCTAACAGCCCGTGTATTAATGTTCATTGCACAGAACCATTCGTCTGCGTCGATTTATGGAACGAATATGAATGCACGTGAGTATACTTTGATTTTTTTTTTTGAAGATTACTTATATAAAATTTTACGACCTCCAGATTGATTCTCATTTATAATGAAGAGTTAAATCATTTTTATCAGTTGTGACAAGAAAACCCGAACGGAACATAGGATGATCGAAATTCACGGTATCTTTTTTTAATTTGTTGTGAGTGTTTTTAAGAATTTTAAGTGTCTTCTAACAGTATTTTCTCATCTAATTTGACACATTCAATTCCTATTTCCGACTGGTTATCTAATGTAAACAACTATTTTTCCAGTTTGTATTTTATTTTTTAGCGCGCACTGATTCCGATATCTATCGTTTATATAATTTTATATTATATTACTAATATCCAAATTATTTTTCCTCTATTACCGAAACCATTAACCCTTTTTTTTATTGGAAGTCCGTTTGTGTACCGCTTTTCTTAGTATTTATATAAGTATAATAATAACTTTATATGTACAATGCCTGATATATTGAAACTGATACATAGTTGCGGTGAGGGTTTGATATTATCATCGGATGGAAAAGGATGCATAGACAAGAACGAATGTCTCTACTTCCCGTGTCGCAACGGTGGCTCCTGCGTGAATCGCGAGCCGGGCTACCGATGCCACTGTCCAGAAGGATTTTGGGGCGAGAACTGCGAACTCGTTCAAGAGGGCCGCACGCTCAAGCTCAGCATGGGCGCCCTTGCAGCCATCCTCGTCTGCCTTCTCATTATAATGAGTGAGCACATTTTAGCCACGCTTGCTGCGTGTTCATCTAGTCCGTTGAATCATCGCACACCTACATTCGCACTATCACCTTCATATCCATTCGTGTCCACATATAGAATATAGAATTCCTAGCAGTATATGTGTATTTAAATAGGTATAGCTGTCATTTAGCTTATATGTTAGTGCATGCTATTTCCGGGGGCTCAGTGCGCGCAGCGAACCTTCCGCGACGGAAAGGTAAAAGAGCGAGAACATTGTTTAGGTGTCCACCTGGGTCAACTAGAGGAGCCGGAACTTGTGTCAACGTGAATGAGTGCCTGCACAATCCTTGCCTGAACGGAGGGTCATGCGTGGATAGGGAACCAGCCAGACGCTACGACTGCATTTGTTCATTCGGCTACACCGGCCACGATTGCGAGCTGGAACTACTCGCTTCAGGAATCATCACACCGTCAAGAGATTTCGTTATAGCTATCATTGTCTGTTTATTTTTGCTTTTAGGTGAGCACCATTTATCTTTTGTTTGCATGTGAACTTGCGATCAGTTGTTTCCCCATTTCATTAAAATTAAGACTAAATGTTTGCATAGCCCTGTCTTCATTGCTGTTAGCTACAACTGTAATATTGCCAGAACTTTTAATTTCATCTGACTAAGTTTATGATATTTTTTATACTTAATAACTGAGTGATTTAAATTAATAAAGCAATTTTATAATGGAAAATTAATTCTAATATTTTCTTCGTCTATACAGTCAGTCTGTATATTTTTGTTAAATCTATTGTTCAGAAAATAATTTATTTTTATTTTTATTTAATACTAAAATAATTAAACTGAAAGGCCTCTAAAAGGCCTATCGGGCACATAAGATGACATAATCTCGTAATTACATTAGGCATTACATGGAGATTAAAATAAAATTGTTGTTTAGTAAAAGACGTCTGTGCGAATCCTGGGCGATCAGTTAGTGTGCCATGAAAAGTTTAGTATTTAAGGCAAAATAATGAATTCAATTAATATCTCGGTAGTCTTGTTTTCCCATAATTACTTTCTCTAAACGCCAACTTTTTCAATTTAACCCGAGAAAACCCGAAAAAATTTCTCTCTGAAACGTCTTGAACTCTATTCTCATCCACTGTCTTTTGCAAACCCCGGGGGTTAAGACGACAAACTTTTTACAACTTCTTAATGAAACATAAATTTATGTAGTTAGGTATATAGAAATGGAATTGAAATAAAATTGAGGTTTAAGGACACGCTGTACGAGCGAGTGAAATCAGTAGTAGGTATTTGGGAAAATTTGTTGTCTCGCGATCAGAATGCGACGCAAGACATACGCGGCACTTATTCAACTCGCGAAAATAAAATAAAAGCCAGCATTTCCAATATTTTAGGTAAATTATTTATGTAACTAGGAATAAACATTTATGGCTTTTAGTCACTAATTACAAAAATTCAACCCACGAAAATTTCACAAATTCTACACATATTAGAAGTTAATTATTATACTAAATATGAAATTAAATTTCAGTTTTTTGTTTCCATCCAAACCTTTATATTATATCTCAGAAATGTCATGTTTTTTCATGTATTGCTACCACTAATAACTATGGAGTAATCATGGAATTACGTAGTATGGAATTGGTAAGCTGCTCGAGTTGGAAAGTCAGCTTTTAATACAAAGCTGTGCCCTTACAAGTATAAAATTGAAGTTTTAAAGTGCTGTATCGCTCTCGTTTTGCACAAAGTAGCTGCGGCTTTAAGGGTGCAAGTTATTTTGACTTATAGTACACTCCCAGTAAGTTGCAAAGTCAAAGCGAACGTTTTGCTGATAAAAGCGAAGTCACTTTACATTATTGTCAAGAGCACGGCCGCTCAAATCCATTAATTATAACAACTTGGTTAATATTTAATGTTTAGCATTAAATGTGTTATTTCACAACAATGATTAAAATTGATTGTTTCAAAGATAAAGAATTCTTCTAAAATATTGCATTCAGTAAAAGTTTTATGAACGTTTGGAGTTCATGCTCATAACTTTAGTCACTAATCATGACTCAATCTCAAAGTCTAATTTGTTTTACAAAATAATATTGCAGAATTTCATTTTTTACTCAAAATATATGTTCAAAAATTGAAACAAAGTTGATATTGTCAAATGTCCACTATATAAGTACCATCATTTTAATTTATATATATATATATGTTTAAAAAATTGTCTGAAAAGTAACAATTGGCCCAAATAATCAAAGTTAAAATCTTACATTGTATCGGGGACTAAGTACGTGAAGGAACGGGCGTCGATACAAAAATGTTAATAATGTTTAAAAGCATCCTTACAAAAAAAGCATAGTAGTAGTAAAGTATAAAAAAAGTCAATCATCCATTCACGTGTATATTAACTGCACATACTCGATACATAGATAATAAAAACGTGTGGAAAATGTAAAAGCGCGCAAAAGCTATTGTTTGACAGCTTTTGTTGGATATTGAGGTTGCATCGAACAAGAATTTTCTTTTTGTTAATACGCTGTCCATACCAATACATTTTAAAAAGTTTATTTTTTGCTGTAGAACCATTTTCTAAATTAGCTTTTCCTGTTATGAATTTTGATTTATTACATATCTGTCTTTGATTTATTTCAATCATTGTTGATATTAAGTAATAAATATATAAAATACAAAATAGAATATGATGTAAATAGAATTGCATAAAAAAAAAACACAAGTAATCTGTAAATTTTCATTATGAATTTTTAAGAAATCGTCAGTCAATTTTCAACATACAGTTTCTCTAGTATATAAAATAATAATTCGTTTGATTAGTCAATGAAAAGCCTTTTGAAATGTTTGTAAATATGTTACTTTGTAATTATGTTTCCATAAAATATTTTTTCCAATCAAACCAGCTAGTTCTCTCTCGCTCGGCATGTTTGAACACTAACAATATCAATCAATTAAGATCAAAATTATTAACTAATTCATCAGAGCTCAAACGAGAATTTTCAGTAGCCTGCGGTTTGAAATTTGTTTGTACGCAAACAAATGTTTGTGTAGCATTACAAATTTAATTGGATATTATATAAATATTTTAAAGCAATTATTCATTATGCGAATACAAAAATGTGTATTTCAAATTATAATTTTAAGGCAAATTTTTGATTTCAAATTAAAATTCTTTATCTAGATCGATGGTAGGTACCTACTATATTTTAAATGTCCAATAACAGATTCAAATGCCTATCAGAAAACGTCAGATCAGATCAGAAAATGCCTAACAACATTTTTTTAAAAGGGAACTATATATATTTTGTCATCAACTTGTATCGTCTAAATAATTAATAGATCTGTCGACACAAAATATTTTCATTGTCAGTTAAATAAATGTGTCTCCAGGTATGAATTACCAAATTAATGTCAATATGTATCTAAAATAAGAAATGTATTATCAAAAAAAATTTAGGTTGTGCTATGAATAAAACTTTGTTGTGAAAATAATAGGTTTGTCCCTTAAATAATATAGTATTTAAAATCGTACTCAAAATAGTAGATCTGTCAGCAAATAAATCAATTATCGTCGCCAGATTGTGACTTCTTTTTATTTATTATTATGTCACCAGTACAGTAGTTACATTTTATTTTTTCAGTTTTTAAATAATACAATTCGTTACCTCAGTTTATATATTTGTTAAAAAATGTTTAAAGGAGCCAAATTCTACTAGAAATTTACGTAAATTATAGTTTACGTAAATTTCTAGTTTACGTAAACACCTCAAATAAATAAATACATCCTAGCAATTTACCGGGTGTAAATAGACAGCTACCACAGATGTAGTTACTAAACCACTACCTTTTACTACTAACCACTAACTTACTAAAATACTACCTTTTACTAAAACCACATATTTTACATATCTATATATATAAAAATCTCGTGTCACGATGTATGTTCGCGATAAAATCTGAAACTACTGAACCGACTTTGATCAAACTTCATAAGTATCTGTTATTTGTTCCAACTTAAAAGATAGTATAGTTTATATCTCATTTTGTTAATTATTTTTTTGCAAATTATATAATATTATTAACATAGCGCCATCTGTTGATACCTATTCAATCTAGCAATTATTTGTGAGTTCCATGACAATCTAACAGATGGCGTTGTAAGACAATCTAACAGATTGCACCCGTGCGAAGCCGGGAGCGGGCCACTAGTAACCTATAAAATATAACCTTTATAATATACAAGTAATGTAAAAAGTGGTTAAATACTAGGTGACATATTTTATTTTTTAATTATCGTTTTCATTTATTTTGATTACACAGTTATCAGGACAAGCCAATTATAATAAATAATTTAATTTGATAATTGATAATATATCCCAATGATAATATGTGATTTATTATGGAATTGTTTTCATATTGTATGCCGACTACTATTTGCCGACAGATCTACTAATTTGCGGACAAAACCTAATATTTAACAAATTCATAACCAATTAATTTGACGACAGCTTAAATCCTTTTTAAAATACTGATTTGAATAATAAGAAAAAAAAATTACCAGAAAAAAAGTACATAAAATAAATGAGAATAAACTTTAGACGTTGTGAATATTTGCTAAAGAAATATTAAACTCAATTCATTCGTAAGCGAAGTATAATATTTTCTTTTTCTCATATGCGTAATTGAGGTAGGCATTACTTTTTTCTTAGATCTTTTAACCGATTAAAATTAACTGAATGTATTAACCGAATATCTTGTGTTCTACAGTTTTGGTACTAGTATTCGTCGTGTACAACAGAAGACGCGAAGCTCACATAAAATATCCAGGGCCCGATGATGACGTCCGTGAAAACATCATCAATTATGACGACGAAGGCGGTGGCGAAGATGACATGACAGCGTTCGACATTACGCCACTACAGATACCTATTGGAGGACCACTACCCGATCACGCTCCTACTAAGCTACCTTGTAAGTTACCTTCTCAAATATTTGCTTTATTGCGTACTAGCCGAACCCCACCACGCTTCGCTTTGGCTTGTACGCCCCACGCACAAGCCGCACATTTTTTCAGGATAAAAAGTATCTTATATGTGAATCCAGGTAATAAATTATATGTGTGCCTAATCATTCAAGTCCGTCAAGCCCTGTCGGAGATTAGCGTGCACAGACAAACAGACATGGCTCGTTTACGATTTCATAATATGTATAGATATTTATAATAGCGAAGCTTTTTTATTTTTCTATTCAATTAATAAATCGCATTAAATTCTTTAAATAGAATTTTATAAGGTTGAACCTCTTAAGCTACTTACGCTTTAAGCAAGGTCAATACTTCTCTTTATGGCTCTCATGAAAATTACGAGAGGAGAAAATTATAAAACTTTATACTTAAATGTGACGCAAAACAGAAGACAATCAATATATTTCATTAAATATTTTTTACGTTAGGCTTAGTTAAACTTATAACTTTAACTTACTTAGTTATTGCATTTACAAATAAAACTACAATCATTATAGGTAGATTTGTATATAATCATTTTGACAACATAATTTATAATCATTAAAACTTTTTAATTTACTCGTCCTTAGAATATTATTATATAAAGTAATTTTATATAGGTTTTAATGCCATAACGAAAAATGGCATAATGGCACACACCACACATTTTTACGTCGGGCGTTGAATTATTAAAATTTAATAATATCTTTTATTATTTAGTTTATAATAAAAAATACAAATGATTTAATAAGATTATTATTTTATTCTTATAAAATACTACACGTGAAAACTATATTTGTTTGAAATTTAAATAAGTTAAAGAAATTTTCATTCTTCACCAAGCACTGCAATTTTTGCCTTTATCTATTTTTTCCACTAAAACCCACTTAAATTTCATAATGAAATCACTCAAGTGATACAATGAAAAAGAGATAGATATTGGATGACAAGTAGACAGCGAAGCAGCAAGTCTAGACGTTGACAAAGAGGACCCGCCTAATAAATATCTTCGAAATAACCAAAGGCGAGGTCGGCGACCCGGCGAATTCGTGGAATCGTGTATTTTAATATCATCTTAAAATGTCTGTCACAAAACACTTAATTTCTAGAGCGCTGAGAGCTTATGAAATATGAATGACTTGCATTATATTTTAGTAATTATTATATTATTCCAAGAGATCTTCTAAAAATAACAAATGTAAGGGTAACCAAACCATATCAGAATCAGAAGAAAATATGTATTTATATTTTAACACTGTTTAGTATTCAGAAAACATTTTCTTTGAATCATTCACATCGTGTCATTTTTGTGTAGATAGGTACTTGCGATAAACCTTGTCACTTTTTGTATGAAAATGTGATGGTCACTTAAATCTCACTACTTTACCACTGAAACCTTAAGATATCGCCCAAAAAGAGAGCAGATTATTCGAGGAAACAGTACAGTGCCTCGCGTGTTCAATGCTTTTCGGATATTGCTGAGGCTGCCCCAGTTCTGTAACGAGTCGAGGATGGGGTGTGGATTGTTTTTACACCACTTTGCGCAAACTGTGCAAACCCTCGTACGCTTAGGCCCAACATGACCCCAAGGCCTTGACTGACTGAGGGCAGTAAATGAACCATTGTTGCATGATTCATGTACTGACCACCAAATCTTGATATGATATGACATATTAAAAAGAGTAACTTATAAAGTACGTAAACTTGCAATTTACGAACTTACATTTTCTGATATTTTATTTTTTGTGATTCTCGTAACAGATCCACTGATGGGAGTTGGTCTCGGAGTTGGGCCAATGAGTGTGGGAGTTGGAGTCGGAGTGGCTCCCGGAGTAGGAGTTGCAATGCCTGGAGAAACGAATGTGGGTCTGTTTATTGAAGATCATAAGCGACGGGCCGACAGCGACCCAAATGCACCGCCCTTCGATGATCTACGTAACTACGCTTACGAGGGTGGTGGTAGCACTGCTGGATCGTTGTCCTCGCTTGCATCTGGTAAATAGTGTAGTTTTTTTAATTATTCACTTACTAAATACAATTGGTTTTAGTTTGTTTAATATATATTTAAAATTGCATAAGTGATTATAAAAAGAACAACTTTATTTAAATGTCTCACATCGAGATACAGATATTTATTTTATTTCATATCTAATTGCCTATTTGAAATTAAGATACGCGACATGTCCTGACACTCTTTCCTAGTAAATTGGCGAAATTATCATAGTTATTTTGTAGTGTTAAAAAAGCAACGTTGTCTTACTATCTAAAGGCCAAATAAGCTATTTATTTGTGGCTGCTCTTTAAAAAGTATAATGTAATCACACTGAACCATCGACGTCCGCCTTTTGAGTGGGCTGTTTGATTTCATACATTGAGTGATCTTGCCGCTCTTATGAATAAATATACTTGACAATTTCCAAGGAATCATTTTGATCAAATTAAATAAAAATATATATATTATTTGAATATGCAACCCCATTTATTCAATGTTAAATTTCAAAAGGTTTACTAACACAGACGTCTTTTTCGTCCTTAACAGCCTTAGCAGCAAAATTTAACTCTCTAATTAACTGTTCTAAGTGACGCCTAATGATTTATTACTTAGAATGTATATTTATAGTAATTTTAATTATAAATACAAAATCATTGACATCAGATTTAATGTTGAGATTAAATGTCGGTGGCAACAAATTAATCAAGTAAAAACTGTTTTATTTACCTCGACGTTTCGTACATGGCGTATAAACGATTTATCGTCTCGAGGCGACTGAAGTGACGAGTATGGTCATTAACTTTGACTAAATCCGACTAAATTTTAAGACTAAATTCGATTTAACTTTGGACGAACACATTTTTAATAATAACAGGATATAATCACAACAGTCCGATACACATGACACGCATGACACGTGGTATTCCAAAAGTCATGACGTCCCAAAGACCGTGGTGCCGTGGTGCATAAAACAGTACGCAATTAGGTCTCGTACAGTTAAAATAATGTGTGAAACAGTGGTTTATTTATTAAATAAGTTTCAAAAAAAAACTTGAACGTAAATTTATTTTTACCAGGTATTCGGCAAAAATCGCCAATATGACGACAATCCTGAGAAGAATCTCAGGATACCATTCTCTGTGTCATCTTTAAAATAATATTATATATTATTTTATAAATAATACTAAACATAATATGAGCTTAGAATCCTTTAAATCCAGGCTTCATTATTTCTTAAATAATCAACGATTTTATAATAACCTTTCGAACAGTGTGGTTTTGATTACACTTTTAAATTTATTTATAGATAAGACTCTGATTATCTAGGGAAGTTTATTATAAAATCGTATACTCATAAAAAATTACTCTTCTTATTTTATATAAATCAATATCAATTTTAATTTTTTTTTTATTAAATTGACAAATATTTTTATTTATATTGTTTGTGAAAATTTAAACCGAAACCTACAATATTTTAACAGGTACAGACGACGAGACACACGAGTATGATTACCTGGGTGCGTGGGGCCCGCGATTCGACAAGCTTGCTGACATATACGGACCCGATCTCGACGAACAACTGTAGATTTTTCACTCCTGAACAAGCCGAGTGCAGAATGTAGCACTACTTTAGTCAATTGTCTCCCACTATCCTCGATACTAAGCCACTTTAAGCTAATCTCGGGACACTCCTACAGCAACTAACTGTTTAGTTATGTACATAACATGCGAGTCGACACTACGTCATAGTCTTTCCTTAACTTAACAATTCTTCTTATCGGATTTTATACAATTTTATTTATGAATACATGTTTACCTCTCAGACTAAATAAGAACTATAGACAGAATTTTGCGGACAACATAGTGAAGCCGGTTTTATAAACATGTGTGCGTAGGACGTTTATTGTGTTTCAAGCTACATATAACCTCAATTTTTGATTATTTTTATTGAAAATATGTTTACTTACGTGTGAAATGTGATTCCATCCTGATTTTTATTTTTTGAAGTCTGGTTTTTACACCCTTTCACTGCGCAATTCAGTGTTTTCACCAGTTAATATTTTAAAAAGGCGAGGCTTAGTTTGATTGCAAATGTACACGCCGAAGACATAGTTTTACCGGCTTCACTCCGCCGTCCACAGAGATCTTTAGTTCTTATTTTATCTGAGGTTTATCTTAAGTATATGTTTAAGATATTTGCGTCGTTTTTTATAAAGATTAAAACGTATATCTCCACCAAATATTTGATATATAAGTTTTTATTCGAATTAGCCATATTATTATGAGTCAGTATTTTATTGGAAGTTAGAGGTTTAAGCAGATTTTTGCCGAGCCGGTCACCGTGGGTGGTTCCAGAATCGTGGGTGTTTGTAGATAGTATGCTATAAATGTGAATAATTTATACTAGTATTTTGTAAGTCCACGGCTTTAACAGACGTCACCCAACGCTCGACCTGTCGGCACAAAATTCTTTAATGTAATTAACCTAGGCATACTACAATAAAGAACTATGTTATATTTTATAATAATTGAATAGTAATAAATCTAGGTGAATGAGTCCATTCGGACATCGAGTTTGTAATGCTCATTTTTAAGGTGGCAATATCGAACTGGGCGATGTACATACAATGAAGTTTACACTGAACCCTTGCCCTTACTATTTTAGCTAAATATTTGAAATAATTCAGCTCTAAATATTAAGTGAAATGTACAGTAACGGTGTTCCTCTCCTAACGTCTCAGTGTAGCGCTATTTGATTAGAGTAGACATATGGAGCGTCTGCAGTCTATTGGTAACAGTGATGGATTCTGTCGAGTTTGCATGCGTGTGCGCAAGAGCGAGTGAGAGAGACTGTGTGTATACGAGCGGGCGCATGCTTTTGTGCGGCGATATGAATGGGTCTGTGCCAATTTAATAGTGTTTATAGATGCTAATGACGGTAGAGTTAAGTGTTTGCACTTTATTTATTCGTATATTTACATATGAATTTAGTCGCACCTAGGGAAATATCAATAACTTATTAAGAGTGTTGTGCT
Source organism: Synanthedon andrenaeformis (assembly GCA_936446665.2). Lineage (NCBI taxonomy): Eukaryota > Metazoa > Arthropoda > Insecta > Lepidoptera > Sesiidae > Synanthedon > Synanthedon andrenaeformis. The sequence continues at coordinate 7,715,611 of OW387777.2, read as the reverse complement.
AGAATAGAATCGAATCGGACTTGACGTGAGACAGTGGCCGGGGCTCGTTGGAAGTCACTAATTTTAAAATTTTAATTTCTAAGAATTCTTATTAGTAGAATAATTTTTATATTTGTACGTTCTAGCGACTGTCGCGCCTCGATGCCGATTTGAGGTCTGTGTAAATTTTAGAATATACTGAATTGCGTTTAAAATGACTGATTTTTATGATAATTATGTTCGAAAGCCTAAGATTTTGTAGATTCGTTTGTTTAATTATATTTAAATTTGAAATACCCTAACTGTAAGGTCACCCTTAGTTGCACTCAAAACAAATACTCAAATACATCAATATTAAAGCAATTCTCGTTAATTATTATTCGCGTAGGTAGACTATTGATATACATATAATTAGTCTCAACTTCGAATGTCACTTAATTGATTCATTTAATTGATCAAATATCACCACACTGCCAGTAATCATACAAAAATAACGAACGAATTACTATAGTGTTTTCGGTCCGATTTTGTATTTCAGTCTTTTACAATAAATTTATAAGTGTAAGTTTTTTGAAATATTTTAAAGGAGGATTTTACTTTTATGACAATAGTTGCGTTCCTTGCGCAATACTAATCCGTTTTATAAGCTCTGCGGTGTCTCTTTAAGCGTGTACCTAAGCTTTCTTGTTCCTCGCATTAAATTCCTCGTAAGTGGCTATTAGCTCTTGTATGCTACTGATGCCGCTACTAATGAAAGCAAGTTGATAAAGCTTCGGCACATATCCGATGGCGGAACGGCGTGGCGACGTCGTCTGGGTCGCATAGTCGTCCCGCTCAGCACTCTTGTCGTGAATAATGACGTACACGGTCTATTCCTATGTTTTAAATGTACCCCTGACACAGTTTTGTAAAAGAAATATGCACGTACACTCTAATATTGACAGCAGAGCACACAATCCCAGTACAAAATACGAAAGGTGCGAAACCGCGCCGCTAATGACGCCGCCGGTGCACGTAATATAATTTTATTTTAGACATTAAATTTACAATATAATTGAATACCTAGTTATGTTTTGTTTCAACTGTGATTATTTAGTTGTACAACTCTGATGATTACATAAAAGATTGAATAAAAATGTATAAAAAAACTTTGTGGTTTAATTTTAATATAGATAGATACTTAAGTGAAACCAATAATGGAAGAGTGGGTTTTAAAAAACATTCTATGAAAAATAACAAAACCGAGTTTCAGACAAGCGGTGAGTTGTGTATTTTTAAAAACATTAAAAACTAGCGACCCGCTTCTGGCTTAGCAAATTTAGTTAAATAAGTTGAACCACATATATGGAAAATAAACGCAAAGTTGACCTTTTCAACCTTTGTGTTAAAAAATCTAATCAATTTAAAAATAGTTTAATAATTTATAGTACTCTCATTTTTCTCAATGTAGCTTTTAAAAATATAACGACGCGTTTTAAATTTAAATTTTCTCTTGACAATTTTTTTAAGCATCAGACAGGCTGAAGGTCCAATTGATGGTAGGTGGCTACCGTCACCTATAACACAAGCAATGCCTCTGCAAATGTGCTGCCGACTATAATAGTCGACTATAATATATAATGAACTAGAAAGGGATAGAGAAATGGGTTCTGGCATTCCTTACTCCCTCACCGAAACAACAGCACACATGCTGTTATTTCACTGTAAATTCTGTAAGGGGTTGGTTACTGCCGCCAGACAGGCAGCATAAATAGCTGCGAAACGAAAATAACTGCCTAAGAGTAAAGATACATAGTCTTTATACACTTTATTTCTTAAACGTCGAGACTTGATTATAAACGAGAATCAAGATAAATTGTTGCAACGAATTTTAAAAGATTTTTAAGTCGACGCATTCATAAATCTTAAAGACCCAGATCCGTAGACGGTATCCGCAGATAAAAGAACAAAAATGGAAGAGCGGTGGACATAAAAAACTTCGTTAAGGCTTACATCCGGCCCTACATGTGAGATAAAGGTATACGTATTCAACGTGCTTTCGTGTAATCCCGCGATTTGGATGAAAGGCTTTTTAGAGATGATTAGTATTTTGACGAGGGTCCAAAGAAAATTAGCGGCCTTTTATTTTCCCTTCCAACATTTGCAGGTGTTTAGCTCTCGGGTAAGAGTACTTTTAATTCTAATAATTTTACAATTCTTTAAAGGGGAATTAGTATTAGAAGATTTATATCGTTACATTGGCGCTTATAAATTAATCAACGGGTACAGGTTCACCACAAATTTTGTTGTATTCCTTATATTGGATTTTATAAATTTTTATTTTTGCATTTTTGTTTGTAATTAAAAACTACTGGAACGATTTTAAAAATTATATCGCCTATAGAAAGCTTCATTATCAGCGAGTAACATGAGTATATTGTATAAAGTTACGTGGTGGAAGTCGCGTGTAACAGCTAGTTTTTTTGTATATTGGTAATATATTGGTAACTAAACCACGTCCAACAAGGATATTGAAAAGTTTATATAATTTAAGCTATAATCTCACCACAGAAAAGAATAATACTCTTAGAAGACTTATACAGGCGAGACCAGCAAGCATACGTGCTTGTCCTGTTTTTGATTTAATGCACCACGTTAAAATTGTTTTATCATTACCTATACCGAAAATTCACTTAATTGATACTGTAATAGAGTGTAAAAAAACTTTTTTTAAGTAATCAGATCTTGACTACGTACGATGTAGTTCACCGAAACACAAAAATGGCTGATTTTTTGCAACTAGACTCAACTAATTAGCAACTTTTATCCAGTAACAGTCTCGGAATGTAGTTCTCTAGAATATTTTATAAAGATGTTCAGACAGAATACTGTTCAGCAGAGATAAAAAAAATGTTTATCTAACTTCTAAACGGTGTACAGACTATATTGTTTGCAACTAACTACTTTTAATCACTAATAAAAACACCATGACAATGATCCCGCCAGACGTAGTCACGTTCGACATGTAATAATTTATTTTATTATTATCCTAGCGACCCGCGCCCGGCTTCACACGAATGCATTTTTTCTGCAGATTATTTACACAAACCTTTATCGCTTTTCACAAAGCGATAAAGGTTGTGTAATTTATATTTTCGGACAAATTTACACATCTCCAAAATATATAAGCTGGGCAGAGTTAATATTTTATATTCGAGAAAGTATGGTCTACAGCCATATATATTAATATAATATATATAATACATTAATATAATCTTAGCCCCTTTATTATTAATACTAGTTTATATAAAAAAATGTACATAATATATAAACATTTTTTTATGAATTTTTGATTATTACTGCTACTCACATTTGAGACTTAGCTTGAGCACATAGGTATCATTAAAAAGTTAGATTGGGATAAACGATCACCGCGTTGCGTCTGTTAACGGTTAGAAGTCTGTGTATTCTTAGCTTGGCCGACGCTCAAACGTCATATAACCGACCGAAATGTGTACAATATTCATATATTTCATAATAGGCGGTAACAGTAATTACTTACAGTTCCCGTAAGAGCTTGTTACGAGCTCTGACAATATATTACATTGTGTTATCTTCTCTGAGAGGCGATAGCGCTCATTCGTGAAATAACCATAGATAGACTCATAATCATTATTACAAAGGGAACAAAACGGGACCATCTCAGTATTATAATTACTATTTGTTCCATTGGGTAAATAAAATATTAATTGGGGCTAGGTTGGGGCGAAACATGATATTTACATTTAAAAATTTCCTCCTTAAAAATTGACCTTTTTCGAAACGCCGATTCCTAGAACTCCCAACTTTTATTCGAGATTCTTAATACTGTATTTTATATGATGAATTTAGTCGGGCTAACTGTCCACTTATCTTGATTGTGTATATTATGCGTTGCGCATATTATAAAATAAAATGTATTCATTATTTCGCTAATTATTAATAAGCAATTAAAAGATAAAATAACTATTCATTTTATCTTTATTAAAATAAATTTATATGTTTCTCGTTTGGAAATGAATAATTCAATTTGATTAACAAAATAAACTGAAAACCGTTTTCGAATAAAATAAATCGATATTAAAATTATACGCATTGTAAATTTATTGCTGATTGATATAGCATTCGAAAATTCAAACTAAGGTAACATTTACACTGAAGTGAATCAATTGTTTCCTACAATCAAATGTCGGTTACTTATTTTATTATATAAATATTCCATTTGGTGTCGAACGTGTCTTGAATGGCGGCCTTCTTTTGTTTCCATGCCAACTAACGAACATTCCGCAAAAAGATATACAGGAATACTGATTCTTGGTAACTGCGTTGACGGAATATATAACGACGCTTATTACCTCTTTCCGAAAGAAATGGCTATACGTTTTGAAATCATTATTTCAATATGTATTTTCTGTCAATTTATCTCTCAGTAATGGAAATTACTATTAAAATAATTTGATCGATCTAAATTTGCATTCACAAAGGATGCAAATTTATATTTCAATCAGTTTATCATTGTTATAAAATCTGAGTTTAATTTTATATTTTACAGCGGTTTTAGTCATAAATTAAAACTACACAGAAAATAAATAGGTTGGTTAACAATTTTATCACATTGTTTATATAAATTAATCACCAGATGTATATAATTATTTACATACTTACATATACATACTTGTTTAATGTAGTGTCTGACCGAAAGTTCGGTTCCGTTTCGGTTTCGGCCGAGTTTCGGCAAAAAATGGGTTTCGGTTTAGTTTCGGTTTCGGCGGCAGATCTGCCGAAACTACAACCGAAACCGAAACTGCATTCGGGAGTATTTTTAAGGCGCAATTAATATTTTTTTCTTAAATGAGGGGTTGTTATGTTGATTATCTAAAGCTATGTGATTTAAAGATAAAAAAAACTGAATGATTATAATAACGTTTTCTTTATTTTTCCCTAAATAACATGATCCTTGTAAGGAAGTTTCTCTTTCGGTTTCGGCCGAAACTGAGACCGTTGCTGAAATTCGGTTTCGGTTTCGGTGGTAAAAACCAATTTCGGTCGGACACTAGTCTAATGAAATAAAATAAGTAAAAAATATATCTATTATAATAAGACATACCTAATAACGCGTTATTAAATATTGACAAGCCGTTGGATAAGGGGTCCCGGATTCGATTCCCGGCAGGGTCAACTTTGGAAATGAACTTATCAAAGTTGGCTCTGGTCTGGATTTGGAAAGTAGTTGCAGGGCACGCTGTATTCGCAGTCATTTGGGCAGACCAAAACACTCATTCCTCAAGCCGTAAATAATAAATATGTATTACAGTTGTAAATAAATACGCTTTGGTATAATTGTTTTTTAGTATACAGAAATAAAAATCAGTGAGAACAATTCGAGCGGTAGAAACATGGGCACAACTGCTTCCACAGCAAACAGTGTTGCTAGTATCGACATTTTGTAGCCATTGATGTGTGTTATAAAGTCCTAGTCCTTTTGTGTTCATCTGTTCCACTATATTTGGAAGGCTTTATATCACTATAGGGATTGTAGGTATACAATGCAATTTGATCCGCTGAATATGTACTAAAATTCTTTAAAATAACTTACAACATGGATATTTACTTAGTGAAGCTGTTTTCTCTTACAACCAACACTAAAATTTACGGCAACAAAACATTATATACCTATCATAGTTCACAAAGAGCATTTTTAGTAAATGCACAAGCCTTTTTTTGAAATTTTCACTATAATTTAAAACAGTGATGATTAAAAAAAATATGGCAGCAAAAAGGTAAATTTCATAAGCTTTTTTAATGAAGTTAAAACAACCATATAATATATGGAATAGAAAATCATATTTGAATTGTCTTAATATTCCGTTCTAGCTTTACCAAGCGACATTAACCGCATGAAAATTCAGTTAAAAGTTATTTTTCAAACAAAATTTATACCAAATTTAATCAAAACCGTTTCCAATGGTTTGACAGGGATTTTATAAACATTAGCGCTTTCACACCACGATAAAATTGATATCTAGTGTTTTAAAGAATTCAAAACTTGTAATTAAATTTGTAATTTATATTAATATTTAGTATTTAATTTTACTAACATGTTCTTATATTAAATAGACAAGGCACATTTGAATGTAAAGCAGTCATAAATGACAGCATAAATTATGTGTTTCCTTAAGTAACGATTAAGAATGCCATATAGTCCATGGCTTCCCTTGTTCCCTTTATAATAAATAGTCGTTTACACCTTCGTCTTTCTCTTACTTACAAGCCACGGTTGCCACTTGCCACCGACCATAGTTTGACCGTAAGTCTGCTTGGCCCTTCCTTCTCGTAAAAAAATTGTCACTAAAAATTATAGGTTTAGAAATATATTTATTCTCACAAATAATTACAAATTCACTAATAATTATTATTTTAAAAAAATTCATCTATTTGCAAATATTTTTATGCACATCTAAATACCTCAATTCACAGTCGCAAGTGTATACGGAAGATTGCACTTGCATTTCCATTTCATAAAGTTTCCCAGGGAACTCCAATGGTAAGTGAAAAACTGTTCTCACGTGAATACACTTGTTTGTTGGCATTCAAGAAAACTCTAACCAATCAATTAGAGGACTTTTATCAATTTAATTATGAAGTTTTTTTTTAATTCACATTCGCGGCACAGAAAATATACTGTGAGTCTTTTATTAAATAATTTCAGAAATATGCAATACTTTTTTATGTCAAACTATAATTTAAACTTAAAAATTGAAAATTTAGATATTATTATTATTTCAAAATTAAAAGTAAAAATTTGCATTTACTTTTTATACATAGAGCAATATTTTAAAGGACAGTTATAATAACTAACGTACTAAAAGTGTTTAGGTTAAAATAGGCTCCCACTGGAGATTTCTAGTTTGGTAATCATAACGACATGCACGCTACGCAATTACAATCGAAAAAGTAACTTATTTTCATATAACTTATAGCACATATTTGTTTGAGAATATTGGCGAAGAGAACTTTCTGTACTTGTTAAAGCACATCCATTGTATAGCAGAATGCAGTTTTGCTAATCTAGTTAGTATTACCTACCAAATTAACGTATGATGACAAAGAAACCGTTGCACAAATTCTGGTAGCATTTTCCCCTTTTTGTAAACCAGGTAATAAGTTATGACAAGCATTCAAAACGTAGAGCATTTCCAGCTCTAAACGAATATTGCCTTTTACAAATATCATGAATTTCTGCCCGCGACTTCGTCCGCGTTGGATAATAAAAAAATAACGCCTGACATCTTAATCGCTGTGACGCCGGTGGCGCCGCCATCGATTTTTTTAATATTTTTGGACGATCCCATGGGAACCTAACATTTTTCTAGGATAAAAAGTATCCTATATTTTAATCCTTGTAATAAACTATCTGTGAGCCTGAGAAAATATCTGACAGAATTTTACGCCGCCACGGCGACAGTGGCGCTCAATTTTTTATATTCGGGATCATTCGGGAACTTGACATTTTTTTTTAATAAAAAGTATTCTATATTTTAATGTAGGTAATAAACTATCTATGTGCCAAGTTTCATCCAAATCTGTCAAGCCTTTTTTGGGTGAAAGAGTAACAAACATCCATTCCTCGCAAACTTTTGCATTTATTATATTCAAGAGAAAAAACCAAAACAACAATTTCACCAGCTATACACGCTCTCCAAATCATAATTCCGATAGCAAAAACCCTAACGAAAAACTATGCAACTAAACAGTTATAATCTGAACGCATACTGTGTTTTTTACGCAAAAACAACAGTTGACAATAAGAGTTACGTCAAGTGTGAACGTTTATTAAGCCGTAGCGACCCCTTCGTAGTTTAATTAAATTTTTAATTTATCGTGTCATGGCTAGTAGATACTTTCCTCTTGGCAGTTGTTAACTTATGCTATATTTAACCAGCACAGTTAACCAGTGTTTTATGTGCACACTGGTGGCACTGAGGTCGTTAAAAATTTCTAAATGTAATCTGCAATAAAAATGTGCAAGTACTAATTAATTAATTGGCTATGTTTTCTTTTATGTTTTATTTGAAAAATTATAACATTTATTCATTTTGTGTAGCCTTTTTCTTTAACCACATAAAAGGGAAACTGCTATCTATATCGTTTACGATAAAATCGTAAACGATCCGTGCTTTCGACATTATTCGACTTTCGATATTCAAAAAAAAAATGTTAGTTTCTAATGTTCTACTAACAAAAGTACAAATCTCTCTCTTTGTATTATTACAGTTTTGTTAGTCCCCAATAATACGAGACGAAAGACAATAGCAACTCCTACAGACACTTACCGACGTAAAATTAATAGATGACAGCATAATTTCTTGATACCATGCACCTTCATTAGCTACTACTCTATTTTGAGATAATAGTGCACGTTCACTTGACGATAATGAAGAGTCGGTAAACATTACACTGGCGCAATACCGTGCAAGTCGTGTGTAACATCGCCCCAGGGACACGCTACGAAGCCGAGGTGATAGCGCTCTCCAGTAATTACAGTGTCACTTCGCCCTCACTAAATACTGCGGTTCCGCACCACTAAACATGTTATTTACACGTAAGTATAATGTTATTAAAGCAAAAATATATTGTCCCAGTTAAAAGCTTTATGGTCAGACCTCGCAACCTAGTTTCTGACCTGCTTTGAATTTTATTTTAATGTGAATCCCTTTTCCCCTGGTCATTTGGGTACTTTTTAATGATAAATGAAAATTTATAATGATAAATATCCTAGGCTAGGTACTAAGACCTAGGATTTATAGCTGTAAGTGACTATCGTCGCCTAGAAACACAAGCAAACACGGTATTGAGGCATAAAGAAAGATCTTGTCTAGTGGACGTTCTTTTTACTCTTATATGAAGGTAGGCTTATAAATAAAATAAATTAATAATATCGTAATTTATTTACTAGCTGACACAACCAGGCGTCGTACTGTCGATGTGGAAAAAATAAAATTGAGGATTTCACGGTTTTTTTTTACGTTTAAGAGCTGTGCTTGTTTATGACTGCAAAACGGTTGAGCTTTGTTCAATATAAGATTTGTGCGTGGCCATGTCCGAACTCAAAATTCATAAGTTTCTTCTTTGCATCGGACCAAAATAAAAATAAGTATTTTAATATGTGATTACAATTACTGAGCACCTTTGTTTTTCTACTCGGCGATTTCGTTAGCTTTAACACAAGGCGTTCGACATATAAATTTTGACGGATTTTCATGAACCCGTTGGATAAGTGTTTAGGGAGCTTGCCTTGACGCTATGTTCCAGGGTTTCCGGGTTGGGTTCCAATAATTTCATTCTCATTTATGCGTATATCGTATCGAAGCGGCGGCATGGCGTGGTGCGCGCTACATTTTCGGTGCGGAAACCAATGGGTTAATTGGACCGTCAGCCTGTCTGCCGACCTTAACATAAGAAAATATTAATTTAAGGTTAAATATTTACCTTTTTAAATACTTCAAACGTTGTGTGTAAGTTATTCATGTAATCTACTACTGCTTACTTACTCAACATAGATAAATTCGCAGTGAAAACTGGAAAAGTAACTCCTAAATAAATAGTTACTTACTATTTGCAAATAGAGATTTCGAGTATTTGCAAAACTGTGAACAAATATTATTCTTTCGCACATCTTTTATCCAGTACGTGTCCTGCAACTTGAAAGTAAGTTTTGATTTAAACGTAAAGTTTCTATCTGTCCGACAAAACTCGCAAACTCTCACTTTGAGAAAGTGTAAGAAAAATAAAGCAGTTTAGTGGGGACCAAATTTTTTTGTAATTTTATCCAAAGATCGCCTAATCTATATTCTTCTAACATTATAAATGCGAAAAATTATGAGGATGGATGTTTGTTACTGTTTCACAGAAACGCGGCTTAACGGATTTGGATGAAATTTGCTACACAGGTGTTTATTACCTGGATTAACATATAGGATACTTTTTATCCTGGAAAAATGTTAGATTCCCGAAGGATAGTCTAAATATTTAAAAAATCGATGGCGGCGCCACCGACGTCATGAAGATGTCAGGCGTTGTATTTAGTAGACTAGGATGTATATACTTACTACACATATTCACACTCTAGCAGATAGAGGGCATTGAAGTCCCCATAGTCCTTCTTCCCTAATCATTTTACTTGCTAATAACATTGCACTGCGTTGTTCCTTATAATTTTCATTTCATCTAAAATTGTTATAAATATTCGTCGACTGCATGCATAGTATAGCATGCCTGGGTTAACGTAGGTCAAGTTTCGGTGGAACTTCTTACAAATATTAAAATGTGACCACGAAACGTCAACTCAGGTCTTAGTATCTGTAAATCTTTTAAGTTACTATCGATTTCATAGTCATGGCGTGAGGGAATGTATGCTCTTGTGAGGTCATACGAAAAGTATATACCTCAACGGCTTGCCGCTCAAACGGCATTAAGCCATTAAAACTATTATTTTGAGCTTGGTGTTTAACGTGTTAAGGTGCCCGGTCAAAGGTTAAAATTAAACAAATATAAAGATTTTGGTTGTTTATTTGTCAGGAAGCAAATGATTCACAGCATTGGTGGGATACAGAGGTCTTACAATACTGGGCCGAAACATTCATTTCCCTGAAATATTTCCTGATCTTTATTAGTATACAACAGCTTACATTTACATATAAGTACCCAAATATAAAAACTGTGGGAAAAAACAACTTTATAGACAGTTATAGAAGAGTACAATAAATTTAGTAAAGCGAGTTCTCTTATTTTTATTATTAACTACACACCTTACTAAATCACAATTTCTAATTATGTCGAAAAATCATTTATCACATTTATAACATTTTGTACAAAGTAAAAAAATATCCTTATACTTTCACTAGGTATGAAATAAAACTGGAACAACTAACGCGTTATATTCATTAATAATTCTGTTACAAACATACTACATTCATTTGAAGAGAAATTAAAATAACATACAACACAAATAAGAATACACTTATTGTATGACGAAGTTGAGCCTAAGAAATATGTCACTGGGTTTCTGTCGACCGAAAATATCAAATATATGCATTCGGAAATGTAATATTATCCTTCGTTAAATAGAATTTATAGGAAATGCATTAAAATGCATATAATATATGTGAATAGTAACTGCAGGGCTTATTGCAACACTTTCGAGAAAAAAGAAACATACCTCATACCACCTTTTCTATCGTATTTATTTATTTTTTTCTCTCTCGCGAAAGTGTTGCAATCCACCACGCAGTTGCTATTCAACCCAGATTACCGGTACTAATTTTTCTTAAACAACGATCAAAAATATTTTATGTTGCTGCGGTGGGTAAACAGATCATGAAAGTGATGATTATGATTTAATCAATCCAAAAAAGAAAAAAGTATTTTAGGTCTAACTTCCATTTTTGTGATAAATATATAGGAAATCAATCAAATCGCCAAAAACACGACAAGGTCTCCAAAAATGCCTTTTCAAGAAGGGTTTGTTGCGCATTTCTAAATGCCGCTCCAAATTACTGAATGAAAATAGTATTTTTTTTTAATTTCCTAAATTTTAAAAAACAATTTCTAAATGGACTCGACATTGTAAATACAACTCCTAGATTTCATACTTTTCTGTAATATATGTGGGATTCATTTCAAAACATAAGTGTGCCACGACTGCTAAGGGTTACTGTACATATAGTCGGCATAGCCGGACGGTAGAATCGAATATTTGTAGATGAACGTTCGGCAGAAAGGCCTCTTAGTCGGACACTAAACAAAACCCGGGTGATTTTGCCGATCGGGTAAGCCGAATGAAAGTCGAACATATGTAGAAGGTACTTCGGGTCGGCTTTGTTGTTCAACAAAAATTGCCGTATCAAATGTGCCGACCCGACTATATGTATAGCAAACCTAACAAACAAGTACCAACCCATATAAATTCTTTATATGAACTTTACTTTCAAAAGGTCAGATTTTCAAAACGACAGACTTTCAGATGGTCAATTTTTTTTAAATAGAATTACAAATGGTAACTTTGGTACAGTCTACTAAAATTACAAGTGTAATTTTTTCAAGGAAAAAATATCTTTCAATTAGGCTTGCAACGAATAGTATATTCGGCAGTATACCAAATACCGAATATTCGGCGAGCCCCCTGACCGAATAGCCGAATATTAGGCAAAAGTATTCGGCCGGATTTTAGCGCCAAAACTTGTACAGACGTGATTGTTTCGCGCTCGTTTCTTCTAATGTACTCACCGCCCGCGCGCCCGCAGTTGCTCTGCGCGGTAAGTATATTGCTAACGCACTGCATGTTTAGACAAGTTTATTTCGTGGATATTTTGATTACGACAATAATTCAAATACATAGAATCCTTAACTTTTCTAATACAGAAGATGATTATGTACCTGTGTTATGTACCAATGACTACTTAAATGATTATAAGAGAAATGAAAAGTTTTTTTTTTTTTTCATTTTACCAATTATCTCCCTATAACAAAATATATTAATTATAAAAAAATAAGTATGTATTCGGCCGAATAATATGTAGATATTCGGCATTCGGCCGAATATAATAAAAGCAGCCGAATAGGCCGAATACCGAATAGTAACCGAATATTCGTTGCGTCTACTTTCAATTATTTAGTCACATTCCGCTATTACCAGCAACGAATATTTTTGAAGTGATATTGGATTTATGCGAAGGCTTGCTGACACTGAAAATTTTAACAATTTCAAAAATTATTTCAAGGGTAATTTTGCTATAACCGTCGTTCCAGCACTCCATTCGAGTACAATTTGATCCGGACAAGATTTAATTATACCCGTTCCGGGCGACCTGTCAGAGCTAATTATGGTTTGCCTGGTCATAATTTTTCTACCTTTTGAATTGGTCAAATCTTGGCCAGGTGGCAAATGTAACAGATTTTATGTCGAATGATGCGTCTTTTGATAATAAATTAATTTTACCGCCTCAAAATACTGCTGTCAAATTCAAATTTTGACATTGGTGCAATATATATCCAAAGGACTGCTGGAACAGCCCAGATACAAATAAACTAGCGGGAACAAAAGTATTTCACGGCTGCAGCACATAGATCATAGATCTTCAGAATTTAATATTTCAGTTTTTTATTTCAGTTGTTGTTTAGTTTTAAAGAAAAATATAATTTTATTTTTATTTGATTGTACTTTGACTATTTGTAATTCTGACGATTTAAAAAACTGACCACCTGAAAGTCTGTCCTTTTGAAAATCTGACCTTTTGAAAGTAAAGGATGTCAGTTTGGCATGAGCAAACATTTAAATCCATTTTTGTCAATTCGTACGGGGCTGATCAAAAAATACCCAGAATATTTGAATTTTCCGTTTAAACACTGTCAATGTAAATTTTTTTTTTGTTAGCTTAGTACACATATTTATAAATTTTTGGTCAATTATTTTATTGTGAGCAATGATTTTTTTTAAGAATGTTCAGAGTGAAAATTATGGTCGACCAAAGAATTTGTATTGAATTTAGTGGTAAAAACGAAATTAAATGCTGTGCCTTGATTGGAATGTTAGAGAATAAATAAATAGCCATTTAAAATTAATGTTCTAGCTAGACGGCCAAGAACATTGATTACAGATATTTTTTGAATAATAATGGGTTAAAAATTCTTATCACCAGAGTTTACAGTTAGAAATAAAGTTCCAGCCCGGTTGCGCAAAAACACCGACAACAAAGACAATGCGCGCGCGCATACCTCGCAGATTGTTTGTGATTTTTTGAGTAAAAAATCTATGCAGGGAAAACGTTTCGCGACCATTAACGAGATAAATATTATATTGCAAAAGACCTTTCCAAAAGTTACAACCGACGGTAATTACTTGATTAAATACGATATAATACAAATATCATTTACAACTTCCGGATATTTTTTGATCCCCGTGTATTTGATACTTGTGACTTCATAATAATTATTTTTTCTCAGATATCATTATCAAAATAATACAAGATAATGTAGATAAATTAGTACCCAATAAAATCTGTGGATAATGTTAAATGTAAACTGGTAGGAATAATCAACACACTTCGTACAAGCCAATACAGGTTGATCTAACTAAAACTTACATTGCCACATTGTGTGAGAACTGTCAAGAGCTTTACACTAAACTTTATTTACTATTTTGACATATATTTGATGAAAAGTTTATGTTTATTTAATGTCTTGGTGATAACGACATTTATTATTATATAATACAATATTTTCCCACCTCACCTCTCCGTGAAAGCAGTCACGGGATGTGGCGCTGGGTATTATTAAGCATATTATCATAGGACAATTTTTTTATTCACTGAACTTACATTTTTATTTAAAAATGATCATTAAGCGTACATGCGCACTTGGCGACTCAGCCTCTGTCATTGGCTGGCCAAACTATAGCAAGATCTCATTGGCAGCCGCGAACTGGCCGCTAAGTGCGCACGTACGCTAAAGTTTACCATAGAGTACGTTAAAATATAAATTTATAATATAAAGAAGATAAAAGAACATCTGGACTTAATTCAATGCACCCTCCATTTCCGTTTGTAAATTTTACACATTATTGAGGGATTGGTGTTTTCTATTCATAGTTGCACGATTCGAGCCTAATGGAATCTGAAGGAGAACTTTATAAGTTAAGACGATATTCAGAACACACAACGCAATATCGTTAATTACATATCAACTATTCATTTCAACTAAATCATAAATTATGCTCACAATGTGACGTGCGGTGCTAAGACGGGCCGTTAGAAAATATTAATTTTACTATAAACAAGTTCTAGGCTCCCGTTCCTACAAAAATATCTCGCAATAAAGTAATTAATAAATAGCACAAAAATTAATTACGTTACATGGACATACAACCTTCATAAGGAGTGATACTTATTATGTAATTATTTTAATTTACAATATTCCCATCAGTTCAGAATGAACTTCAAGGATTTATAAACAAATGAATCCTCTTCGCGTTTTTCTTTACAACTTTAATCACTAAAGTTTACCGGAAAATTTCATTAAGCTGATATGTAGAATACGATTAATTGTTAGATTTCTGATTTTTTTTATTTTCTTCTAAACAGTGTATTCTCTCTCCGTAGGAAATTCTCCGTAGGAAAGAAGCGAAGAACGCGTAAGCGCCATATTTTTCATGGCGCTTTCCACCTTTTGATCGCGAACTTTAGCGTTATGTCTTACGGTATTTGTGAAACAATTTTGTTCCGATTACCAAGTCTAGTAGAATACAAATAGGTCGGCGATTATAACCTCGTGAAGAGCCTACAAGGACGCCAAAGAGAATTCATAGCAACAAAATTCCCACGTGTGGGCCAAATTGTGCGAGCTGTGTACAAAAGATCGCCCACTATCACCAAACTCGGCACCACCACCGTACGCGTGACACATTTGAATCGAGTTTCATTAAACCTCTTCTTTATTTCTTCGTAAAATCATATACAGCACACTCGGACCAAATAAAAACTAAAGACAACACGGTGTAGCCGGTTTTTAACACCCGACGCTAAAACGGGGTTTTATAATTAGTTTGAAGTGTGTGTCTATGGAATAGTAGCTCCCAAACGGATGATGATCAGGTTTATTTTTTGTTTGAAAGCTGATGTGATCGGGATCATAAGCCTATTTCGTAGTTGACGAATGGATTTCACTAACTTCTACGTGTTCAATTAAAGTGAAATTTGGTAGTGTTACTTCGGTGGTATTTCCATGACGTGGTAACCTTGACCTGATGCTGCAGCATCAAGTAGTCAGAGGTATACTCAACTCCTTAACAACGTAGAGAATATATGGGATCAATAGAAAGTAGGGGGATAGTTTGTAATTTTTAATTATAGCTTAATAATTCATTTTTATTAATTTTTATTGAAAATACTGGTTTTCAAGTTAACTTACGGGTGAAATATGATTCCATCCTGTTTATTTTAATATTTTGAAGACTGGTTTTTACACCCTTTCACTACTAAATTAAGCATTTTCACTAGTCAATATTTTAATAAGGCGAGGCGTAGTTTTACCGGCTTCACTCTGTGGTTCACATTGATCCATCTTTAGTTCTTATTTTATCTGAGACAGCCCATCAAATTTTAACAATAGAAATGCAAAAAAAAATAGTACTTTGTGACAGTGATGATTGAAAAACATTCGTACATCTATAAGGGACACACGTATTACAAATAAATTTACAAATATAGGTATAGTCAACCTCTAAACATTATCAACTAATAATATATAAACTGAACTATTTACAAAATTAGCGCACATCAAATGTGACGTCTCAACTCTCTCGCGTATGCAATTTTAATATTTACATTGACTATAATATAAACAATTTTTCAAAGAGCATTTGCATTCTCGTGAGCTTGATCAAAATAACTCTATCTTGTTCAATAGTGACATCTTTATAAAATGGCTCTGATAACTTTATATACAAGCAAGTGAGTGGTCAGTCTGTATTAACAATGAATATATATATATAATAATATAATCTTCACAATGCTTATTGTTGTCATAATCATAAAATACTTTTTATAACCGTAACACAAATGAGTACTGAATACTAAACTCGAGGCCTCACTAATATCCAACACTGCTTTACATAAATTTTACTTTTAGACAATTTTTAGAAGCCGAAATTCGCTTTTTAGCATTAGAAATCAGTCTTGGGTCAAAGGAAACCATTCAGTACATCATTTTATACAAAAAATCCTTAATTTCTTTTTAAATATACAATGAATTTAATAGTCAAACGGCACAATATTATATTATTTTTAATAAAAATTATCAAACGACAGAAATGTTTAGGGAACTCCACCGTTAATATCAATTCATTTTTGAGTAGACAGCTTAATAATATGATAAATCAAAGTTAATATCTAAATAAACAGCAGAATAGGTAATATTAATATTCAATGTTGATTACACTAACTTTATCTTTACTTGTATAGTCAGCGAAATCAACACTGAGTTGATGAACTTGTACTTATTGTGTGTACTAAACATTAATATGTTATGTTTAAGTGATAACATTAACACAAAAGTCGTCGCAACTGATCTCAATACACACCGACTTCTATGACACTGATCTCAATGATCCGCTGTTTGTTATTGAAACATATCAATAACAATTTATTGAACACAATTTGTGCAACCGTTTTAAGCATAGTAACTAATCTACCAGTAGCAATTAGTTAAATTGCTAAATAAATTAAAGCTGTCAGATTTCGACAGAATGAATTATGAAATTGTTTATCCGATCAATCGGACGAAGCAATCGGAACACGCGGTCTCGAGGAAATTTTCTACTAAAAGCTTGATTATTAAATAACAATTTAATAAAATATGATCAATTTCAATAATCAATTTCTGCATTTAAAATTAAATCTATTAAAAGCCCTAATAAAGCCCAAGAAAGAGCGAGTAAGCATCAGCTTGAACGCTGCGGTGGGTTTCATGGGTTTGTTAAGGAAAACAAAGTATTTTTAAAATTTGTCAGTAAAATCGGATAAAACTATTGAAATGCCCTACGTCATAAAATGGTTAGGGAGCTGGGTGCCATTTTAGTATATGATTTGTTAGTCTTTCACATTGATAGGGATGAAAGTTTATGTCAATACAAATCGATTTGGTCTAGTATGTCCCTGCGTTTTTGAGTTACAGCGCTTTGAAAATGTAAAAAAAAAGGTACTAAATCATTTGTTCGCGTCTGCCTCCTGGACTGATAGTCAGAACCATTCTCAAAACTTATAAACATCGAAGAGGCAGACGTGAAGGGCTCTGTTTTATTACGGGACGTAGTTGCAAAAATGTAAAAAAAATATGCTATACTAAATCATTTGTTCGTCGTTCTCGTTGCGTTCAT
This sequence comes from Synanthedon andrenaeformis, assembly GCA_936446665.2. Lineage (NCBI taxonomy): Eukaryota > Metazoa > Arthropoda > Insecta > Lepidoptera > Sesiidae > Synanthedon > Synanthedon andrenaeformis. Next base: position 7,697,685 of record OW387777.2, on the reverse strand, counting down.
TAGGACTCACAGAATAGAAAAAATATTGGCAGACATCTAGGTCGCTGATTTTTTTATGTACGATTTTTTAAAATTTTCTTTTTTAATTATTTTTTTTCATAATTTCTTATTTTGATTGCTTCTCGAAGAGAGAATAACAAGAAAAAAAAATTTTCCTAGTGAAACTTGATTTTTGTTTCTTAGTTTCAGAGTGAAACGATAACATTTTTCATTAATTTTTTAGCCTCGATGACCTGAAACAAAACGGATGATTTAAACAGAATTAAAAAATTAAAATTAAAAAAGAAATGGTAATTTTTTGCCCATTATCGAACTATTAGGGTTTATTATTATTATTAGGGTTTATTGTCGTTTATTAGGTATTATTATTTATTAGGTATTATTATTTATTAGGGGTTGCTCGGGCAAACCCTAATAAAAAATGAAATAAACAATTCTAAAAATTTTAATAATATTTGGAGCCAAATGAAACCCACGATTGGACATCAAAATCCGAGGGGGTCAGGCCGATGACCTCGTGATTTGACGCGGAATGCCCCATAGATAAACCCCAACTACCTACGGAATTATACCGTTGTAAATTCGAACCTCTTCTCTCTAAGAAAGAAAGAAAGAAAGAAAGAAAGAAAGAAAGAAAGAAAGAAAGAAAGAAAGAAAGAAAGAGACAAACTGTATAGTTATTTTATACCCGCGGGACGACCGTTTACAGATTTAGAATCCCAACATTTGAAATATATTTTGAAAATCGCTTTTATCGATTGCTTACATGCAACATTAATTATTTGCAGTAATATTTTGCAGGCATAAATTTTGTATTCGTAGCTTGGCGCGAGAGTAGTTTTTCGAATTTTTTTTTTTTATAAAATGGTCTACCCTTGGAAAATCAAGTCTGGACGTCTGCCTCTTCGACGTTTATCGTTTTGAGGATGATTCTGACGATAAGTCCAAGAGGCAGACACGAACAAATGATTTAGCAGACTTTTTTTACATTTTTGAAACGCTGTCAATTGAAAACGCAGCGCTGCCATGGTGGCGGACTATTTTTCTGTGGTTCTTTACATTGCCAGTAATCGAACATTTCATATACACATTTTTAAATCTTTTTTTAAAATAATTACTTAAAAAGTCAGAGGGCTGGACGTCTGCCTCTTCGATGTTCATCGTTTTGAGGATGATTCTGACCGTCAGTCCAAGAGGCAGACACGAACAAATGATTTAGCACAACGTTTTTTTTTTTACATTTTCAAAGTGCTGTCAATTTTTATGGTACAATCATCGATATTAATAATGTCTGCCACATGAACAAATCATATAAAAATTTTGGCACCCAGCTCCTAGCCACAAGCGTTATTAAAAGTAAAAACCAAACCTGATTTAATAAAATTATTTTCACAATTTTGTGTCATTGACATGCTAAAAAATTGTACGCCTATCTGAATATTTTTATGTGAAAATGTTTAGTCTAGGCTTAACGATATAAAGTATGGACAACATTTTAAATAAATCATTCCATAGCAATAGTGAATTGCAATAAGAAAGAATCAAATACGTAAATTTTTTTAAAAATTATACCCTACATTTGATATTATGGCACTGAATTATCATCATTTTTCAGTCCAAAGTACATAAAATTATTATATTTCACGTAATATAGCAATTACATGATACTGTTTTTTTTTAATAGACCCTTCGATGCCGATTTCTCAATTATTTGACCAAGACTCAATACTAAATTTGGCGAAAACAAAAAATAAAATAATCAATATCAATTACGAAAATAATCAAATTTAACAATGATCATCTTTACATAGTATAATTCGAAGTCGCTTTCCGCGTCCGTCTGTATGGCCGCTAACTCCTCCTAAAGCACGCAACGGATTTCGATGCGGTTTTCACCATCAGTTAGATAATTTTTCACGTAATTTTTTATATACATATTAAAATTTAATTAAGTTCTTTCCTGGGCGAAGCCGGAAGTAATTGATAACGAGGTAATTTATCTAATATAAAATAATATAAAAACATATAAATAGTCTAAAACGTAATTAATTTGGAAAATATTACTAAAAATTATAAATTAAAATATTAATTTCGAGTCTATACTCCACACATACTCTGCTGTTATTAAACAAAACTACAATAAGTATGGAATTCCCTATCATTTTCAGTACAAACAAAATTGCTGTTTTATGAATAATTGCACTTTTAATATAAAAATACATACAGTCAGAACTAAGATGTATTTTTTCTTTCTTTTTTCGCATTTTACGCATGCAGTATTTCAATATTATATATACATTAAATATGACTAGCAATATAATTCGTTAGTATTCAAAAAATATGTCGCTAAGCACTGTCAACTTACTGGCATCTCACTGTCAAGGATTAATAATATCTCGTAATAAAATATTAATTATAATTTGAAACATCTACTATATCAACATAATATTTATAGCACAAGCACTTCCCATCCAAGGCATATATTAGAGCCGGCGCAAATTGGAGGACGGCACGTCAAAGTAATTCATATTTTTCATAGAATGTTGTATATTAAGTGCTTTGAATATCCTTCAAATTGTATTAGCATTACACAATTAAATTTGAATTCTATTAAAAGCCTCAGATTCAAAATTCTATGAAAAAATTTAATCACTATGCCGTATCGTCCTCCAGCGTGCTCCGGCCCTTGTGATCTCTTAATTTCAGCACAATTCCTGCCAGAAATGTAGTAGGGAAATTTGTGATAAAGTGATATTCATAAAAATATCATCATATTATGCTAAACAAACCATTTTAAAATTATATATATCATATATATGTCCAAAATAGTTTGCATAATTGATTTCATAATGATATTTTCATAAATACGTTTTGAATTTTAGAGATCATAACATACAGTCCCGTTTATCTGAGTATACTGTTCAAAAAATGTAAACTGGAATGTGTGGACTACATTGAAAAATCAAAAGTGCAATTATACTTAAAACTCACTGAGTGATTTGGTGCACGTCAAAGTGCGCTTCCCGAGTCGGTTTGCACGTCAACGTGCGCTGCCGTGTCGGATTGCACGTCAACGTGTGGTGCTCGAGTCTTATTGCACGTCAACGTGCTCTACCCGAGTCGTTTTGCATGTCAACGTGCGCTGCTCGCGACTCGAGCCGCGAATCACGCGCCCGCTTTTTTTATTATTTACAATGAAACCGGACACTTTGGTACACTAAAAAACAAAGGCGGAGGAGCGCTTACTTGTCGCCGGCGTCCGGCGGCGCACCGCCAAAGTCCAGTTGGTAGCCGCCCGCGCGCGTCATCTCCTCCATGCTGGGCTCCTTGCACTCGTGGCCTGCGTGTCCGGCCGCGCCGCAGTTCCAACACGACAATTTAGGCGGCGCGAACAGTACCGGCACGAAGCCGGCGTACGGCGATGGCGCGTTGTACGGCGACGGCTCGCCGTTCGCGAAAGGCGGCGGAGGGGGGCGGAACGCGGGCGGCGGTGTCGGATACGGGTAGGGACGGGAGTACGGCAGCGCGTACTGCAAGTGAGGGGCGGGCGGGGCAGGGGGGGCTGGCGGAGGCGGAGCGGGTGTGCTGCGCCTAGGCGGTGGGGCGGGGGTGCCTGGGGGAGAGGACGGAGCGCTCGAGCCGCTGTCGGATGAGCTGCGCGCGGGATGCGCGTATGGACGTCTCCGAATGCCGTTCAGTTTCTCCAGCGATCTGTATTGTTGTACGGCGGTCATTTCGCGAAGCCTCTCCTCTCCTATGCTGTGTCGCATCTGTAAATTAAACATTTCGTCTCCTGACTCACTACAATTTGATAAACTAAAGTGGAGTCATTTTAATAGGTAACATTTGACGTCTGTCAGTTTTATCTTCATAGTGAGGTGTTGCCAGCAACATCCCATCTAAATTCTACCTAACATGAATGATTTTTCTATTTAGTTATTTTTTGTATTTTTATAGTTAGTTAAAAGAATAACAAATATAATTATGTTTTATTATAATCACAACGTGGTTATTAATTTATGGTGATATTTCTTCACAAGTAATCATTGCATTCGATTCTACTTATCAGCTTTCGATTTTTAGAGTAACATCCCTAGTGTTTAAAAAGAAAAAGGGTTTACTGACGCAACATTGTAACGACGTTCAGTTCTTTAGATCAGAAATTGTTTATTATGTTTAGAATGATTTATTAGTGAAAGCAAATCGTAAAATTACTCGTATCGGTCATTATTACAATAAATATGTAATCGTAATTGAAAAAAGTTAAGCAATTGTGCAGTTCTAACAAAACGAAAAAATATATTATTTTATGCCCGCCGTTACAAGGTTACGTTGTTGAATTTTGACGAATTGTCAAATGTTACCTATTAAAATGACTTGACTGTAAAATGACTTGTCTGTAGGAAAAATAAGTCATGGGTCAGTTGATTGATTTGGTGCAAAATAAAACTGCAAACTAGTGCAAACCGTTCAATGTAATTACAGTATATGTCTCATATAGACTCCAAAACAGCTGAACCGATTTTGATGAAACTTTCAGACAATCTACATTAGTCCAAAGGGTGTACCTGTGAAGTTTGGTAGCGATCGGACGCGGACGAAGTCGCGGGAAAATACTAGTAATGTATAATTTATAAAATATAATTAATTAATATATAATATGTGGCGGCGCCTTTGTCGCCACTTCGATAAAGTTGTCGGCCGTTAAAATACTCATATACAGGGTGGAATTTTGTAATGCCACCTGTAGGGAAAGTACTCTTAATACTGTAGATAGGAAATTTTACTCAAAGAAAACATTCCTTTATTTTTGAAAAGAAAGAAAACTGCATTCAAAGATTTTCGAAAATTTGCTTGCCACACCCGGGAATCGAACCGACTAAAATCTGTAAAAATTACACCCTGTACTTTTATTGCATCTACCGTTAGGGTCAATTATAAGGATGAAATCTCTCTAACAAACTTGATAAATTAAATGAAAGAAAAACGAAATGAAAGAAATGAAGTACACTATTAAGAGTACTTTCCCTTCAGGTGGCATTACAAAATTCCACCCTGTATATTTTCTCAGGTGTAATATTTTTCATTTTCAAACCAGCTAGTGCACATACAATTTTTATATGCACATTTGACTCCTTTTAGTGTGGCTCAAAGCTAAGTGTGGAATATCGGTTTATAATAAATACCTCATTGATATTGAGGTTTTCGAAGGTGGCCGCCAAGTGTGGCAACGGGGGCTGATCGTGCGGCGGGACGACGGTCGGGTGCAGAGGCGGCGATCGGTCGCGCGAGGGCCGGCGACGCGAGCGAGGCGAGCCAGCACGACTCTCCCCCGGCGACGACACCAGAGGCGACGCGGGCGCCACGCCCCCCACTCCCCCGCCCACCTGGTAATTACCCGGTAACACCTGCAATTGCGTATACATATTTATGTTAACAAGCTATAATCTATATCTCTACATAGTATATCTTCACATTGTATTTCATTAAAAAAAGGAAGACTGTTTTGAAGTAGAACTTAGAACTTGCAGAGTTGTTATAATACTACCATTACAATCCCGGGAGTGAAAAACAATCAAAAAAACTGCTTTACATAAGTGGAAGAAGGATAGAACCATTGAAGAATTTGAAGGTACACTAACTTAATTGGAAGACATATATGTATGTAGTTTATTCCATAATTTATTTATTAGGACTTCAGCAGTAGTGACTCATATGCTAGATACTCAATATCGTTGATAAAGACGATGACAATAAAATAGTATAGTAAAAACAGTTTTTTTATAAGACATAATAACAGCATTTTCATGTCTTATAAGATATGTTATACGAAAAATAGCTTACCTCTAAAGGCTGATTGAGTGGTGATACTATAATATTTGTTGTCCAAGGATGTGGGCCTATATATTCTCCCATATTGTATTGAGGAACTGGTATACCAGGTGGTGGGTGCATTCCTTCTAAGATAGACACGACTCCCGCATTAGTAATCACTGGTGGAGAACTTAATTCTTGAACTGGTTCAGTATTTGGAGGCTGTAATAATTTTAATACAAAAATGATTTACAAAAGCAAATTTATATATACATATATAGATTGGCAGGATGCAAATGTGCTTCCGATGAGATAGGGGATGGGTCTGGCCTTTTCATTCACTCACTGTAACTCGCGAGTACTGTTATTGGATAGTAGTCTTATTAATTTATTTTTTTATGAAAGTTAGTCAGAAAGGCTGCCGGTTCACTTGATGGTAGATGTCTGGCTATCATCTCCTATAACACAAGCAATGTCACTGGTACTACAAGTGTACTGATGACTATAGTAGGATTAAGGAATAGGGATTAGGAAGGAATAGGGAAATGGGCTCTGGCATCCCTTACTCACTCACAGAAACACAACAGCATACATGCTGTTATTTTACAGTGGTCTTCTGTAAGGGGGTGATTACTGCCGCCACAGGTTGTCCAAATGACTGCGAAATGCAGTGTGCCCTGCCACTATAAAAAGTTCATATCCAATGTTGGTTCTGGCAGGAATCGAACTCAGGACCCCTGAGAGAGAGTGGTCGGCACATACTAGCACAGAATCAAATCACATCAAAGTGTGAATCTAAAAATTTAGACAATATATTACATGCCATACTCAACAATTTAGTTCTATTTTATGTTCTATTGTGATGTTCGCATGTTTCTATTGTGATGAAATTAAATAAATATGAAATGATGAAATGAGAGGTGGTTTTTTTTATTGCAATAGAAATACTATGTGCCCTTAATTGTGGAGATAGATTCATATAAATTTTAAATTGATGCTTGGATGCACTTCAACCCCTGACCAAGGGGCTCATCTTCTGTAAAGGTTTGCTTACTGGTACCTAATAGGCTATTCATGACTACAGGATGCAGTGTAATCTGCCACTACTACAATTAATTATAATTATATCTTATTAATGTTAATAAATCAGTGGTTAGGTATTGCCATTATAAAATAATTGTTATTTTAATTAAAGACATGAGACTTCTAAAAAGCTGATTAAGTGTTGACATAGGCATGCATTAGACCATTACCAAGAATGCATTCAGTTGTATAAATTTTTAATAACTATGCAAATATGATTGTATTACAACTTAAGAAATATATATATTCAAATTAAATCAACTTCTTAGTTATCTATCACACTGTAAAAAACATTTTTATATGAAAATACAGCTATATAAAAGGCTAAAACCAAGAACATAAATCAATACGGGAGATAACAAAGTGTTAAATTAATTTAAAAAATATTAAAATAAAATGTAATTTTAATGGTTTCATGGTGGATACTGAAAAATAATGTGGTAAGAAACTACATAATTGTAACAACATGCAATAATGTACAATGAAAATGGTTATAGCGACCTTCTAGGAACCACAAAAACTGATCACTCTAAACGGATAGTTGTTATAAGCAAAATTAATTTGTTATAGCGATTCCGCATGGACCTTGCTATTTAGTTGTAACTGATCTGTTGTTATAACTGAAGTAGTTACATAGTTTCTAATGTATTTGCAAAACAAAAGTATGAATAGCACATTAATATTATTATGTGTATTGACCTGCTACAGACACTGCAATCTATTGGTTAAAATAAATTTGAGACAACTACTTGCATGTCATTGCATTACTAATGTCATTTAATTGTTCCCATAAATTGCAGTGTGTGTATTTTGAGCAGGATTAATGCAGATGTTTGTTTGTAAATAATGTATGTAACACTGACCTGCACCCCAGGATTTTTAACAAACATGATACCAGGTGGTGGTCCCAAGCTAGATAAATTAGGCGGTGGAACTGACATGTTGGGAGTGATACTAGTTTGGGTAAGGCAACCACTCACAGGCGCTACGTTAACATGCTCCTGCTGCTCCTGATATTGCACCCTCTGATCTTCGACCTTTAATTTTTCTAAAATCTCGCCGAAATGTGACTTTTGATCAAAAGTAAAGGCCGGATGATGTAACGCCATTGTGTACAATAGTAAAATCTCTTCAAGGAGATCACCATATAAGCCTTTCAACAGGCCACTCTGTTCCAAACTAACCATGGCGTTGTACAACGTAGTAGCACAAGCGAAATTACACGAACGCAATAATGAAACGTATAAGGCCATTTTCCGCCGAGTTCTGGGATCTGTGTTCGCTCCTCCTATATCCGCGGCCAAGTCTGTAGGATTGTTGGCTCTAAGCTCGGCACCACGCAACTCCTGAAAGTCACGCTTACCAAGCTCCTCGAGATATGTGCCAATGAAACGAAGTTCGAATGGTAAACACATATTTAATAATGTGCACATTGCATCTATGCGTTTATAGCTTTCCAATTCTTTAAACCATGATACCACGTCCTCTTTGCAAACCATTTCCAGAACACATTGAAATTTTATGTAAAGAATCAACCGGGTCCCCTGCAGCCAAAGCGCCTTCGCAGCTTATGAATGGCACACAAAAATCTTCTTATAAGATGATGGAAACAATCCAAATATATTCGAGTGTAACATTAGTGATTAAAAGCTTTTTATCAGTATTCTCTGCAGAGAGTAAATTGGTTAAGCAACTACGGGCATTGCTAGTATAGCAGTTTTGCCTTGTCTTGTCTATCTCTGCTCTGTATTCTCTGTAGTCTATGGAGGTGTATAGTTTACTTACAAGTATTGCCACAATATTCTTTAAAAGTGAATTGTATTTGTACATTTAAACATCATTATCATACAATACTTTAAAAAAAAATTTAATATCATTATTTTTATCTACTTTCAATCAATTCAGAAATACAAATATATATGTTGACTAATCAGATGAGCAAAAAAATTTTTGCTTATTTTTTCTAGATACACTTTTCCATTCCTTCTGTGTTGTAAAAAGTACATAAATCTAAACATTTTCTAATCTAATAATTAATAATGTAGCAACATAGACAGTGGTCCCATGAAGTATAGAGGTAAAGCTGTTATCACACTTTACAATTTGAAGGATTCCAATTTAAGAACCTAAGTAGTGAACTAGTGATCACACTACACTAAATTGATTTCTAAATCGAAGACATAGAATTGAAAATAGATAAAATCTAAATTGGATCCAATCTGTTCTAACTGCGATTACACTTTCCAATTTCCTAAATTGGAATCCTTCAAATTGTAAAGTGTGATAACCACTTAAAGAAGTACCATCTAGTGGCGCTAGTGTAGCCAGAGAGTAAATTTTAAAATTAAAAAATCACTAATGCTACTGCTACACCTGCGTTAATGTTAACGTTAGTGTTAATGTCCAACTACGCGTTAATTAAGGCATTAAAAATACGCTTTGGCTACATTAAGGTTCTAACGCCGTTAAAAGCTAATTCATCCCGTTAACGCGCTAATACAAAATGGAAGTTGAAGCAGCTGCACTAGTTGCAGCAATGAGTGTAATTAATGATTATATGCATTTATGCAATTTAATAAAAAAGAAAAAACAAAAAAGAAGAAGATGGTGGATGATTCAAATGCATCGTCGTTGAACTCGGTCCTGCGGAATGAGACGATATTAAGCCGTTAATGTAGCCAACATCGCGTTAAGCGTTAAATTACGCGTTAAAACCCTTTGATGTGTCAAAAAAACCGACACCCGAGCTATCGCTTAACGTCTAATGCCATTAGTATTGCCGTTAGCATTTTAACGCGTTAAAATCTTGGCTACATCTGCGTAATGCCTTATTTAACGCGCTAATTAACGCGTTAAGACGCAGGTGTGGCCGTAGCATTAGAGATATTAAAATCTACGAAAATTAAATCAATCAATACAAAAATATTAAATTTTTCAACTCAGCGCACTTCACTCCGTCAACAACTGCTACATTCATTTCATACACTGGCTATACTAGCGCCATTCTGGTCAATTTATGAACCACTATTTAACGCCTTTAGCTTGCCATTTTTTCAGTTTAACATAACACCTGATAACACCCATGTAAGTTGATACTCCTTTTATCTATACTCCCATGAGTACATTTCACATTTTCCTTGATAGTAGTCAAGTTACAAAAAATGGTAACATTGGTGAAATAACATAATGCACAAAATATACATATTAATATATATATTTTATCAAACTACAAAATTTACTTTTATTTAAATGAAATATAGCTTCCTAGCTGTTTTATTAAAAATTATAAAATATTTCATTGATGATTACAAATCACGATGGTCATAGAACAAGGAAGTTGCTACTCTATCTGCACTTTTTATAATATTCTAATAAAAATTGTAAATTATTATTTTTTTGTAGAAATTAAATATAGAAAAATCAAACTATTATTTAATTAAAACTTTGTATTTAAACTTCTCTATTTTATTCTGTGCTTATGATTTTTTTGAACTTGTAGTTTAGATTACTCTACCATGCAAATGCGCAAATGCGCCTATAAAGTAACCAACGTAATCATCGGTAAGCAATGTATTCGCGAAAGCAATGCCAAATTGCGCGCTATAAAGTTGTGTGGAAGTGATAGTCCTCTTAAAAATTTAAAAAAAAGACAATATTACGTTTCACCGGTAAATACAAAATAAAACTTAGATAATTAAATTATATATTTAAAACAAGTGACCGGAGTTCCAGTTATACTGGACATTATAGTACGAACTCAATGGCTGTCCTTATCTAGCACGCTATGATTACAAATTGTCTCACTCTTAGGGCCGCCAGGTACAGTCGGTATTCCGTTTCGGAATTTCGATTCGGAATATCGAACCGCGATTTTGAATGCAGTAAATCCATACTTGGGGCCGCCACATACAGTCCCAATTCCGTTTCGGATAAAATCCGAACGGAAACTACTGCATGTATGTGGTAAATCCATAGATTTGTATGGATTTTCAGCGATCGGAATCCCGAATCGATATTCCGAATCGAAATAATTCCGACTGTATGTGGCGGCCCTTATAATTGCCAGCCACGTGTAATTAGGGATGTAAAGTAAACATATCGATATATCGTTTTTGTTTATTATTTTTTTAATAATGACTGTCTTTGATGTACCTACTCGTACTAGTTCCACTTATTTTCCAGGGACGGATGACTTTATTTTCTGTATAAGATTATTATATTCATTTTATATCCTTATTAATAGAACATTATATTAACATACGTAGGTCCTTATCTACCCTCAGAATGTAGGTATATCAAGAAAGGTAAATAAAAATAACTCACAATATTTAAAAATTCCTCACCACGACTGGACCTCCGACTCAATGACTGTGTAATACCATGGTCACCCCAGGTCATGTACCTGAGAGTGATCATCGATAGTTTTGTAAATATTGGAAGTAATCTTTGTCTGTAAGTATAAACAGTTTTCTTTCCTCTTGAACGACATTTTAACTCAACCCTCAGGTAAAAATTTAAGCAATTTAGGTAACAGTAATTTAGTAGTAAATTTTGTATTAATAAAAAATACATACACAAATAAATACAAATTTATTATGTATTGTTTTTTATTTTTTAATGAATCACAAAATTAATTCTTGTACCTATGAAATCGATATGATAATAATATCGATAACCCTACATTACGTCACCCGCGCCGCCCCCTTACGTCCCTTTCCCCTGACATTGGCAGAATTATTCGTTTAAAAATTGGTACATTGCCGGTCTCTGGGACTGGAATACAGGATACTCTAGGTCTAAAGAGTATATATGTAATGTATGTTCCTTGCTCTGGGGTAGGTAGTTTGTGAGATTACTTGACTCGGCATTTTTTTGGTAGAAGACATTTTGTTTTGCAGATTTTGGTTTGGTTGAGTAGAGCTAAATCTAAATAGGTTGATTGAATTTAAAGTATTGATAGTGTTTGCATTTTAGGAGTAAAAAAATGGCCCCAGCTGATCAAGATGTGGAAATGAAAAGTGCTGAAAGTCCTACAGCATGCGCTTGTCCAGGCGACGTGGAAATGAGTGAAGTAAAGAAAGATGCTGATGTCTTGACTGTACAAGATTTGAGGGAACATGCTAAGCAAATCGATAAAGCAGTTACTTCCAAGGAACCTCGGTTCGCCATGCGAGTTTTAAGATCTCTTCCGAATACTAGAAGGAAGTTAAATGGCAACGTTTTACGAGCCATTATCAATCAGCTTCATCCATTGGCAACTGACAAAGAGGCTTTACTCGTATTTGTGGAACAGCCTTCGCCAGGAGCGGTGGAAATCGAAGCTCCTCGCTCCAGAAGTGCTTTGAAGACACCAGCACCAGAAGTGGACGTATACATTCATCTCTTAGTATTGCTCCGTTTGTTAGATACAAATAAATTGGACGAAGCATCCGAATGTTCTCAACAGCTTATGAACAAAGTAACAACACACAACAGAAGAACTTTAGATTTAATTGCTTCCAAATGTTATTTTTACCATTCACGCGTATTTGAGCTAACCAACAAGCTGGATCTTATTAGAGGCTTTTTGCATGCTCGTTTGCGTACTTCAACTCTTCGCAATGACTATGAAGGGCAAGCTGTACTCATCAATTGTCTTCTTCGCAATTACTTACATTACTCTTTGTACGACCAAGCTGATAAACTGGTGAGCAAGTCTGTGTATCCCGAGAATGCTAGTAACAATGAATGGGCTAGGTTCTTATATTACCTCGGTAGAATAAAGGCTGCTCGCTTGGAATACAGTGATGCACACAAACATCTAGTGCAGGCGCTGAGGAAAGCTCCGCAGACTGCAGCGGTTGGTTTTCGTCAAACTGTCCAGAAATTGGCTATTGTGGTTGAATTACTCCTCGGTGACATACCTGAACGTGCAATATTCCGACAGGCACCTCTGAGAAAGTCGTTGGCTTCATATTTTCAACTCACACAAGCAGTGAGACTTGGTAATTTGCAGAGATTTGGAGAAGTGTTGGAGAACTATGGACCTGGATTCAGGAAGGATCATACATTCACATTGATCCTTCGCCTGAGACAAAATGTCATTAAGACGGCAATCCGTTCGATAGGTTTGTCATATTCCCGCATTTCTCCTAAAGACATTGCTAGAAAGCTAGGTTTGGATTCTGCGGAAGATGCTGAGTTTATAGTGGCCAAAGCCATTCGGGATGGAGTTATTGAGGCTACAATCGACCCCGAAAAGGGATATATGAGTAATAAGGAAAGTTCAGACCTTTATTGCACTAGAGAACCTCAACTGGCTTTCCATCAGCGTATATCATTTTGCTTGGAGTTACACAATCAGAGTGTGAAAGCAATGAGATATCCACCGAAGTCCTACGGCAAAGAGTTAGAAAGTGCGGAAGAACGCCGTGAGCGGGAGCAGCAAGATTTGGAGCTTGCTAAAGAGATGGCAGAGGAAGATGATGATGGCTTTCCTTAGATTTTTTTTATACTATTTTCTGTAATCAATGTAACAAATTGATTTTTTGTTGTTATAATAATTGAAACTATGTAATATGTATCTTAATTAAATGTGTACTACTACTACTTTGATGAATTTATTTTGTTTACAATATAATTTTCCTGTTAAATTTTAGTTTGCTGGCTATCAAATATTGTTCTTAATATTCACAACTTTTCTATATCATGTTTAAAATCAATGTTGTGTAGCCTTAATTGAAGAAAAATAAGAAAATCTTTCAGAAACTCAGATTTAAGGTGGTCGGATTGTGTTAATAAATTTCAATACAATCTATACACATGAATAATTTCAATGAAGTTTGTATCCAGAACTAATGCTGCATCTAGTTTTTTAGTCTCCTTTTTTTAAAGCTTATTAGAAACAATGAATCTGTTCTCATAGTATCATGTGCAGCATGACTTGCAAAAAATTTAGACAATGCCGTCATGAAAATATTTTATGTTCCTAGCAGCATAAACTTTTGGCTCCCACTACTTTCCTTTTTTTTTTTTTTTTTGGATTTGTTGGCCTGGGGACTACAAAGAAACATGCATGTCCGTCCGAGGAGACACGTCGAAAATATGTGAAGTTATTTACTTTTTTATATTAAGGTCGACAGACAGGCTGACGATATTAGGTGGCTAGTGGCTACCGTCGCCTAACAGAAGCAATACCATAGGTGCCGTAAATGTGTGACCGAGTATAGTGGGATTGTAATAGGCAAATGTGCAAGAGCACACATGATGTTATTACACGGTGGTCTTCTGTAAGAGCGTGGTTACTGCCGCCAAACCGACTGCCCAAATGATTATTATGTAGGTAATGCACACCTACAAAACCGTTTATTTAATGCTGTTTTTGTTTGTCTCTAGTCATATGAAAACATTAGTTGTACCTAGATATGTGCCCGCCAACGCGTCACCGGACCACTGTGGACGTGCATTCCTTGTAGCGAAAAGTGTTTTGCTGACGCTAGGTCTACGCGGTGACCAACCGTCGTTTCGAGCTTGTCTGAGTCACTCGATACCTAACTAGTCGCGAAGCAAATAAGTAGGTAGGTACTCTCAAAGTATTATTTTATTCAATTAAAATTTGTATTTTTAAAACGAGGAAACCATTAACACTCCGAGTTAACCACCTATAATTTGTATCGATTCTTTTTACTTTTTACCTACCTACCTGCCTACCAAATAAAAGTAATGTGGTATCGATTCATCCCACCACAAACATCGCTAAACTGTGGTTTTTATTATTGAGGAGTCAAGGGTCAAATATATCTTAGTACCTAACTAGGTACCCCTACCTACTTAAGAAACGTAGAGGTCACAGAATCTAATGGCAAATGGGGAAATAAAAATTTGTAGTGCAATACGGAAATTGGACTAAACTAATACTGATAGGTACTGTTTCATTTTTATTTGTCTTTAATAGGAGTCGGTATAGTATTCATACGATATGTAAACCACATTTAAACATGAATAATAACATTTTTTTAATGCAGTCAAATTCTGGTATCTAGTAAAAGTATAAGTAGGAAAGTAGGCAGGTCTGTAGATACTTATATAGTTGGTACCTACTCATTTAAAATCATCGAAATAATATATCTTTTAAAACTGATTGAAATAGATGGAAATAGGCAATCAATTTTCTTTTTTTAAAGTACACACTGGTTACCTAGGTAACAAGAATTATTGATAAACAAACTGTCGTTCATGTTATCGTTCTAACAATTGGACGATTCTACACATAGTTTCATTTTAATAACATAAATTTTTTATCGTATTACCTACTGATTGTACCTACAAATAAATATAATAAAATTCTTCTTCAAAAAATCTACCATTTATAAATACATATCTCTGGTTTAATCATAACGTCTTTGTTTGAGGAATATAATAATCATTTGGTACTTGGTTCATCGGGAAGTGAGGTACTTAGTCATCAAGATGGAATTCACGCCTGGTCATATGGACAAGCTAGTGGAGTTATTAAAACCACCTGAACCAGATATTCTGCAAGGAGATGATTTGCCTGCAAGTGGTATAAAATATTTTCTTTCAATTTTCCTAATAGATAAGTGTAATACAATATTGGCACTGAAATATTTTCACTGCCTTTTACGCCTATGATTATTTGAACTATGAATACTATGATGACTGTGTTTGACCTCATTTAAATAAATCGTGCCTACTAAGAAAGGATAATTTATAAACAAATTAATTTGGGTTAAGTTCTTATGTTTAATTTAGTCATCAGAATGAGTAATTCCAAAAGTTTAGTAAGTTGAAGTGATTAGTAAGTAAGTTGAAGTGGCCAAGGGTAGATATGTGCCCTACATAATTATCTATCTACCATTGGTCTTACCACTGGGAACATGGGATATTACCTACTATGTATTCAAACTGTTGTGAGAATATCGAAAATTAATACTAATTAGTAGGTAGGCTATGGGAAATATAAGATAATTATTTGTTCTTATGAGCATCTCGTCTTTGTTCTTGCGTAGGTATCAACAATCGTTTTACCAAGTGTCTCTGTGTAGCTAAGATAAGAACTGTAGGTAAATGTATATAAACTTTGTAGAATATGAAATAACGTCTACTAGAGAAAAAATCTCACCTGAAGAAAAAACCATTAAAGCACCGAAAACTATAGAGGAATTTGAAGATCAAGAGACACGCGAAGCGGAAGAGTTGAGTTTCATCGGTGCGGCTGGTTTGGGTGGCCGCAAGATACCGGAGTACACAATGAAATATCAGCAATCAGTTTCTGCTGAAGACGTCTTTTTACAGGTGATCTGAATACCTTGACATAAAAAACTAAGTATTTAGGTAGATTAAGGCCAAATTTGAGAAGTTAATTTTCAAAGTTGACCTTATCAGGAATCGAAACTGTTACACATGATTCGGAACCAACTTTATAGTTTTAATATTCTTTAACTTTATAGTTAGTTTGATTTCTTTTATAGATTGGTGCTAAAACGCCTGCATCTGCTAGTTGCGAGAATCTCATCGTAAGGGTCAAAATGCCAGGTGATAAAAAAGAAAATGTTGATCTCTCTGTAGACAAAACCTCTGTGAAAATCACATCATCACAGTATCAGCTAACATTGCCTCTACCACATGCTATCAACCCGGATTCTTCCAAAGCGAAATGGGAAACTGATCAAGAAACTTTGGTACTTATTTTCAGGTTGGATAGGGAGTTGGATTTTGTTAATTTCTAATTTGTTGTTTTTTTTTTTCAATTAAGTACCTATATAATTAATTATTAGTACATAGATATTATTAGGTTCAAAATATGTTTGAATGATGTATGTGCTTAATTTCAATGTTTAGTTTGTTTAAATTAAATGATTGAATAAAATTAACGCTTGGTTTTTTTAATTATTTATTTACTCGCTGTAAGTTGCTGAGGAGTTGGATGTCTCACAGACTACTTGATGCTTCAGTATAAGATCAAGGTTATCATGTAATGGAAATATCACTGTAGTAACAGTATATACCAAATTTTATATCACAATCGCTTCGTTAACTAGAAAATGGGCTGATGGTCTTCAAACGCACCAACAGATCTTATAGCTAAGAACAATTCCGATCACGTCAGCTTTCAAACAATAAAAAAAACAGGAAAACAAGGAATAAAAACTGGATTAAAATCTGTCCATCCGTTTGGGAGCCGATGCCACAGACAAACCGTGGTGTGCGTTTTTGGGTCGGCTGTCACGGGTTAAAAATAGTAAATTCGTATAACTAGGTAGAAACGTATCAGTTATATATATATATATTAGAGGGAAATTACAAAGTCCATACAATTTTCAATTACCTACTTACGATGTGTAGGTACATAACAATTCAGTTATACAAAACCAATTGAACGGTATGTCATAAACATTATTTATACTCGTAACTATATATGTTACTACGAACATTCCTGTTAAATTGCTCGATATTATATTTAATGCGATTTAAACAAGCAAATATTTCATTCTTGCTTATCATGCATACACTATAATTGAGAACAATCTGCTAAAATCAACCGTCAAGGCGTCAATTCACCGTATAGCTATATGATTTCTAATAGGTCCTAAAATCTGAAAAGTAAAATAGTTATTGTGACTAGGCAATTTTAATACGCGCATTTTATATTTGCTACTTCGAGAGGAGATATATTTTCGAGGTGTCAAAGGGTCTAGCAGGATAAGCGAACAACAGTGGCCCCCAAGAGGGATCTGGCCACTCTTTTTGGTGGAATACTCGCATGACCTTAGGACGCTGTATGCCTAATATCAGACCTCGATCTTCGTTTGTTTTCGAGTTATTCACGGTAGTGTCATAAAGTCAAGTTATTACAAGCCGTAATTAGCTAAACCATGCAACTTAGAATAACCTAATAAAATCATGATCATGACTAGGACAGAGTATATAATATATATTTTTTGACATCACCCTGTCCTTAAACTTATACTTACAAGTCTTGATTTTATTTTTTTCGCTTCTCGCAGAGGTACACCTCCAAAAAATTTTTCATGACAAACCTGTAGTGTCTTTTATAAATGCCTACGAGAATATTTATTAAAATCAAGGTACGTCTTGTCAAATTATACACTAAAAATATACACAAAATTTCCTCGTTTATCGCCCTTTCTACAAGTAGTCTACAGTTTCGCACCAGCTTTAAGACTGTAGAGTCCGAGTCCAGTGCTTGAAGTGCAGCCTGACTATCAGTGAATATAGAATAATTTATTTATATATTTTTTTATAAAAAGCAATTACATGTAAAGGTAATTTTAATTAATAAATTAACAATTATTCTGTATCTAAAACTAAGACATATATATATTTACAAATTGTATATAAAATTAAGCTTCGGTCCCTCATTCGGTCCCCTAGGCAGAGTCCCAAGCATGCTGGCTGCATACTTGAGCACACAGAACTGTTAACCGGACTACTGGGAATGGACCAATAAGAGGTCCATAGCTTAAGGTGCCTGAATTACTTATATTACTTGTAATACTATTATGGCATTCCGTACTTCTTATTATAATATAAATAATCTCTAGAAGTTTCTCACAATACCTACCTAGTATCTATAGTAATAATATCTAAGCATACGTGCTTATTATAAACGTGTTTCTTCAATGGTAATTTCAGATTTAAAAGATGATTTGATAATAATAGTTATTAAATTTGTGTGTTTGTATTCGAAAAGGTCATTATTAATAACCGATTCAATGCTACAAACAAATTAGGCATGAATGTTTTTGTTTCGAATATGGATTGTATCAAATAACGTTAGCGAACGAGACATTGCTCAGAGGAGTGGTACTCATTCAATTAAAACGTTGTGCAATTCGTGTGAGACAAATGTTATTGTGATATAACCGATAAGTGATTTAATACTCTAAAATATTTAGTTGGGAATCAACATTTTAATGTATCTAGAGGTCTCAAGTTAAACCTTTTTACCATAATATCTTTCTACTTTAATAACCGTACATAAAAATAATGTGATACAGTGTTTACATAGGACGTAATTTGTAAATTCAAATTGAAACATTAATAATTTTTGATTTACTAGCGACCAGCCCCCGGCGTCGCACGGATTCAGTCATTTTCTGCAAATTATATACACAAACCTTTCTCGTTTATCGCTTTTTCCATTAGTGAAAATAGTATCCAAAACCGTTGGGTGATTTTAATGAAGTTAGCGGAGAAACAGATAGAGGCGGAAAGCGACTTCTTTACATAGTAGGTATTATATAAAACAAAGTCATTTCCCGCTCTGTCTCTCTGTATGTACGCTTAGATCTTTTAAACTATGCAACGGATTTTTACTAATGGAAAAAGCTTTAAAGGACGAAAGTTTTCTATATATAATTTCCTGAAAAATCCTCGCGAAGCCGATTAGCGTGCACAAACGCAAAGAAACAGACAAAAGTTCTAAAAATTATATTTTTTACCTCAGTACACTAAAATACATGTACAAATTGTTTTTGAAAAAATATTTAATGTAAGTACAGACACGCCTCGTTTACGATTTTATTATATGTATGTACCTATAGGTAGATAAAGATTTTTTCTAGAAATTTTGTTTGTTTAGTTAATAAAAATATAAATTATGTCGCAAGATCAAAGTCTGCTTCTGCTAAATTAAAATTTCCTTATGAATTCTTCATAGTCACCGATAAGGTGATTGGTACTTACTTAACAGTCTGAAACCTGAACTAACGCCTTACATACAGTTTATTTTGTTAATAATTTTTTTTTTCTAGAATGCTAGTACAATTTCAAATGTGGTTTCATATATTGACACTATTTTATGTGATAGTTGTTTTGGAAAGTTCGAAACCATGGGGGAATAACCGTAAGTATTCAAATGATTTTTATTTCATTTAATAATTTTATTCAATTAATTCAATTTTATCTAATCTATAACTAAAAATCCACGCTCATTTTTAAACTTTAGTAACAAATTTTACAACTTACAATAATCTAAAATTTTAAAAGTCAATAAATAGCAAATTAAACAATTCCGGTTTAAACTTTTCATTTTTGACATTAAGGTATTTAAGGCTTTATACAAAAGTATTACAAACTAAAAATGGGAGGCTCGAAGTCTTATATTATAGGTATACAAAATACAATTTAGTTCCATGATAAATTTCAGAGCTTTTTCCTTCAAGCAAAATTCCGGATGAAGCGTTGAACCCTCGGCGTGCTATAGTTCGACGTAAGATAGTACTCTATCACAACTTCTTCCGATCTAAAGTGCGACCAACAGCCTCTAATATGTTATTGATGGTGAGTTTCTTTTAGTTAAAAAGACGTGACCGCGACTTCACACGCATTGTAGCATTCACAGAAACCTGAATTTTTTTCAGGATAAAAAGATAATGTTAATCCAGTTAATAAACTATCTATGTGTCAAGTTTCATCCAACTCCGTTCCCTTTTGCCTGATATTTTTCTCAATGTCTTTTGCCTGATATTTATCTCTAATTTTTTCGATATTTTGCCTCCTGTCTCCGCCTGTCACTGACAACGAGCGCAAACTGACTTGAAATATCTTACAATTTGAAAGTCCGATCGCGGAAGATTTTATCATATTTTGGGATATAATAAGTATATTATAATAATAAGTAGTGAAGCCAGTTTCTCTCACAACACAACAGTGCACGCGCTGTTTTGCAGTTTGTCTTACGAAACGCGTTACGGAACGAAGTTAGTGTACCCACAGCGACTAGATTATTTGTGTGAAAAATCACACAAACCCATGGTCAATATATTTTATTATTTGGCACATTATGACGTCTACTATATATGAGTATTACTATTACTAAGTATGTGATAAATAAATAAATCGCCAAGACTAAATTTATGGACCCAAAGTAAGCACTGAGTCTTGTATTATGGGATAACCATACAACGGACAGAGGAAAACCCTGCACGCCCAGTGGTATGGGTCTAAGCCAACTTTGAATAGTTTATTTGCAATGTTGGCCCTGCCAGAAATCGAACCCAGGACCCATGAGACAGATATAAAAATTCACGTTGTGTGTCCGCGATAAACTCCTAAACTAACCGATTTTGATAAAACTACGTAACTATGTGTAATTTGGTCCAACTTAAAAGATAGGATATATTTTATAGTTACGTGGATTAAGTCGCATGCGTCAGCTAGTATTATATGTAATTAGACTTTTTTGAAAATTGTTTTTTTTCTGCTTACATCGTCTGTTATGACGTAGTAAATTTTTCTAATTTTAAAAATTCGATGAAGGTAATATAAATCGTTGTAATGTTTAATATTTTAGTCTTGGCATCCTGGTGCAGCGAAATTGGCGCAAAAATATGCAGATAAATGCATATACCTTCAGCATAACGATCCAAATGAAAACGCCGTTCGAGATCTAGGAAATTGCGGGCAAAACCTTTTTGCCTCTTCACAGAAAACACCGTGGTAATTACAACTAATAATTAATGTCTTAAAATTTATGGTAACGATAAATTTACGATAGCGACAATGTCTCAAAACTTATGATACCTTACGTTAAATAACCCATATGCAGAACTCTCGGCTGCCGCCATGGTCACTCATGGTTTGCATGTTTTTTTGTAGTGAAACTTCTTTGCGTATTATGAGAGTATAATTTCAAGGACGAATAATGTGTGACGCTTCAATGTAACGATCACGTGACGCTTCTTGTAACGGTTTCTGCATGATGATATCTACCATTTACTAAATATTTGATCACCAAAGATAGGGTTAGTATTTAGTAACCAACAAACAATGTCGTGTGTTGGATTTAGTAATTTCTAGTTTAAAATATTATATAGTTATAAAGATATCTCGCATATGGATATGGCATTATGTCGAAATCTTATTATTTTAATACCTATTATTATTATATTTATTTAGGGTCAAGTTTTAATATTTAATTGTGTGTTTTGTTTTAATTTATTTGAGAAATTTATTGATTAAAATTGGCTTTTTTCCATATTCATATGATTGCATTAATTTACATTAATTTTAATTATATTAATTTTGAGCCACAGTCGATAAGCATTGCAATAACAATAGGTACCTTACAACAATTATTATGGTTATATTATATTGTATGTAATGTAATTTATTATAGCATAATACAATTTATATATTTTAAATAGCAACATCTAAATAATAACCATTATTTAACAATGTGAAGAACTTCAAGGATATTCAAACAAATGTTTGGAGTGATTTATTGTTGCTTCACTGTTTCGTTTTTTTTCTTCATAAATGAACGTTTCCTCATCTTGGCTTCAAAAAATCATTAAAAACACACGAGTTAAAAAAACACACGCATAATGCTACTATAAGGTAGGTGTAGTTAATGGTGAATTCGTGGCATCTTATTAATTTGGGTTTGAATGTTAAAATAAGGCCCTTTGCATGCATCACGACTGGCAATCGTGAAATATATAGTTGTAAAGATCTTGCTGGTAAATTTATTTCTTTAAAAAAAATTACACCTCATAATGTTAAGTTAAGGTCGGCAGACAGGCTGACACTAGTCAGCCTAAAACTCGATTAACGCCACAGATGATGCAAGTGCGTTGTCAATCACAGTAGGATTAAGGATAAGGTATTAAGAAGTGATAGGGAAATGGGTTCTGATATCCCTCATCGAAACACAACAGCATATATGCTGTTATTTCACGGTTGTCTTCTGTGAGAGGGTGGTTAGTGCCGCTAGCCAAGCTGCCCAAATGTCTGCGAAACGCAGTGTGTCCTGCCAATACTTGCCAAATCAAGTAGAGCCAACTATGACAAGTTCATTTCAAAAGTTGATCCTGCCGGGAATCGAACCCGGGACGCCTGAGACAGAGCGTTAATGTAAGCACCTTAACGAAACCTTAATGTAACGAGCCCCTTGGTCGACAAAGGGCTCGTCCAAGAAATTGTAATGTTAGTCGTGATCAATCAGTAATCAGTGTCAGTCTAAACAACTTGTTTTGAAAAGTGGATATTTTCAAGCAATAGTTCAAACCGGAACACGCGAACGCATTGAGCGTCATAAATTTAAATAGCAGTTATTATCACATTCTTAAATTGCTTAGGATGTACGTACATTAATTACATTTTATATCGTCCGAATAGAATAGAGCTTAGTGAACGAGAATCCATGCAAAAACTCTTGTCTGTTCTTATCATTGCTTTTATTATGTTACTAAGTGACCGCTCCCGGCTTCGACACGCGACCAATTTTTTTTAAGTACAAACCTTCCCTGATTATCCCTCTATCCATAAGTGAAGACAAAATTAAAATCGGTCCAGCCGTTCTCGAGTATTAGCGAGACAAATGAACAGCAATTGATTTATCTATATCTTATATATATAAAAATCTCGTGTCACTATGTATGTCCGCGATAAACTCTGAAACTACTGAACCGACTTTGATCAAACTTCATAAGTATCCGTTATTTGGTCAAACTTAAAAGATAGGATAGTTTTTATTTTGAACCCGGGCGAAGCCGGGAGCGGGCCACTAGTATATATATAGATAAGTTTATTGAGTATTTTGAAGATAATTTTATGTGAATGGGTGATAGACAAGCTATTATATGTAACTATTATGTATTACGCCTGACATCTTTATGGTTGTGACGACTTATGGCGGTGGCGCCGAAATTTTTATATTTTTAGACGATCGCTCGGGAACTAACAATTTTCCAGGATAAAAAGTTGTCATATTGTTAAGCCAGGTTATAAATTATCTGAAAAGTCATCCATATTATGTTACCTTTCATATGATTTCAGGTTCTTCGTAATGAAAAGTTGGTTCTTAGAATACCGTAACTTTACATATGGGACACCAATACGTAACCTGAAACATGTAGGCCATTACACTCAAATGGTGTGGGCCACGAGTCACAAAGTTGGATGCGGTGTTTCTTTTTGTCGTGGAGGACCGTGGGGACAATTTTATAACTATGTGTGCCATTATTGTCCGGGGTGAGACTAGTTATTTAATACTTATAACGCCGTTGTCAAACCAAAATTTTCTATGTGCACTTTTTGAGATACAACATTTTGACCTCGGTAAATAATTCATCTTATCTGTCTTACCTGTAGTATGAACAAAATTGCAAAGTGGCAAACTACGACCTCTTAATAAAATATGCTATGTGCAGCAGCTTGCATATGTTATGTGCCAAATTTACTCCATTATCATAACAAATTTCATGTTTAAAAGTTTACGACAACGACGATATATTTCTTATAGTGTTTGATTTTTATCTTGCAGATACTAAATTAGTTCTATAATAACTTTCAGAGGCAACTACAACAACATAGTTCAATATCCGTACAGAGTGGGAGCCCCTTGCGCCGATTGTCCGAAACATTGTTCGTCAAATACGCTATGCACTAATTCATGTCCTAAAACAGATATATTTTCTAATTGCAAAGAGCTTCGACAGCTCACGAACGTGTGCAAATCAATTGATCAATGTAAAGCTACGTGTATGTGTGAAAATAAAAGTTTATACAAAAATCATCCCTGGGTTTAATCCAGGTATATTTAAATGTATTTGTTTTCGCTTATTTCATTTTTCATTTTGTTGATTCTTTTATTGATATGGAGATCAACATCTTTTAAATTTGACTGTCTTATTCAAAATCACTGGACGAGGAAAGTCATAGGACTTAATAATGTAAAATTTTCAATACTAATATTATAAAGAGAAAATATTTGTACTTTTGTTTGTAATGAATAAACTCAAACCGATTTTAATAAATCTTTCACCTAATAGGTACATAAAGTTACGCATGCGAAGTCGCGTGTAACAGCTAGTGCAAAATAACATGCTTAATAATATGGTAATGTAGGTATTACTATAAAAACGTAATGAAGAAATAGTCTAAAATAAACGTTTATTATAATATTTTTATTGTTTTAATGAACTCCTTGAAAATGAGTACTGTTTAAATTTTTCTGGTGTAAGGGTTCATGGCGTTTCGATATAGCAGGTGAGTCATCAGGTGGGGTGTTTATCAATGCGGAACCAACCGCCGCCGCCGCGCCGGCGCAGCGCAACTTCGCTCCTTATGTCTTATTTATGTCAGTAAAACTTATTACTTTTATTAGTAAATCAAAATTCATTACAATTTACAAAATTAATTACAAACAAATATTAATAAAAACACTAAGAATGTCGTTCCATAAATACATCATATTATCTCATTATTATTCTCCGCTGTTCCCGAACGACAGCAAGTAGCAAATGTTTCCCACCCCCACCACATCACCGATGTAATTGTAATGCAACAGGCAGGCGCGGAGTCCGGCCCGTCGACATTGCGGCCTCGGACTCCATACCTCTCGTCCACCTGCTCTTACGCGTCATGGTCTGCGACGATGGCCTACACGCCTCATCGCCCCACATCCGCCGCAAGTCTCTTCGCCGGCTTGCATCTACACGCGGTTTCCATCCTCGCTCCACAAACGATTATGGCTGGATTCGAGTATTTGAAGGCTTCCAACCATTCTCTATGGTCTCATCGAGTAAATTAGTGAAGGTAGCACTTAATACAACAGCCGAAGAGATCAACAAACAACTCGACTTGAATGAAGAGTTAACTCTGTGGATCCAATACGGCGGAGACAATTGTCGTCGTCTAGAAGCCGATGAATATCCTCTTAGAATTCAAGAGCAGTTTTTGGCGGCACATGGTTGGAAGTCTGCTGCAAGAAGGTTACGTTTAGCGGTGGATCCTGAGTTAAGGCATTCATTGCGATGGTGCACAGGGCCTGCTAGAACGACCTCTGGTGTATTACGATCTGGTACTCTCCACGTGCTCAAAGGTCACGTTTTTCCACAATGGAAACCACGTCCAGCTCATATTATTGGTTCGCGCTTGCATATGTATGGTGTGTTTACTTAAATTAAATTCGTTACATAAATTTTTACTTATATGTATTTTGAAGTGTGACTAAAAGTGTTGTGAAATTTTTAAATTTTAGGAGCCTCGTCCTGGGAAATCATAGAATTAAGTGGTGGTAATATTGAACTGTGTCAATCAAAACTACAGAGATTGGTTCTCTGTGTTAAGCCTCGGTGTCACGGAAGCATCTTGCCAGGAAATACCGGCATGAACCACATATTCCTAGGATTCAGCACAGTTTGGGAAAGAAATCTCTGGTTTTGTTGGTTAAAGGAAGTGAGTATTTTTCATCTTATTTTGTTTCATAATTTATATTATCAAATACAAAACCGTCTATTCTTAAAACTAAATATTTTAATCATTAAACCATCTATGCAGAACCAGTTAATTCAAACTCTACAAAATGTAAAATTTATGTAATATTTATACGACACACAATCCAAGTAAGTATCAATTATAAGTGATGATTCTGTACATGTATGAAATGAAGTACCTAATTTATGCTGTATGTTCAGTCCTTTATAAAGGGAATGTTTTGTGTTCGCTATATTTAGTTCCGTCACGATATGCAGACTAAGATTAGGAATTTAATTCCGGTACACTTCTCGAGCTAACGAGCGTTTACAATAAACTGCAGCGATGATAAATTGTTAGAAATCTTAGGCTTTTGATATAATTTCAATAACTCTCGATATTAGGGTTGCGAAAAGTTTTTACTTTTTATTTTGATATTAGATATTTATTTTAATAGTGAACAAAAGAAAACATTTATTACACACAAAAGAAAACCAATTTTGAAATAATAATGTAATTTTGTTATTTTAATGTGTTTTAAATAAAATAAAATAAATAAGATAAGGGGAAACAGTTCGTGTAGTTTTGTAAATTGGTTTATAGTAAAATCTGGTATGCGAAAAATCTGTCTTGAATTCTGGTTATCGAATTTTAAAAAGCGATTAAAATTCGGAATTTACTTGTACTCGGAATCTACATTCATTATGAAACTGTTTAGTTGGATAAGGATTAATATAACATGATACGAATGTCCGTCTACTTTCGATTCTACCAGTGTTTTAATTGACTAATTTAAACAAAAAACGGTTATTGTGACTTAGGCTGGACCCGCATTGCGAAATTCCACCGCGCGATTTTTTCCGCAATATAGAAATTGTATGGAGTTTTTTTATTCGCGAGTGCGTGTAGCTCCATACAATTTCTATATATCACAGAATTTTGCGGAAAAAATCGCGCGGTGGAATTTCGCAATGCGGGTACAGCCTTAACTATATTAGTTAGACATAATATTGATTCGCGAACTTTTTTGTAGCTAATGATGAGTAGGTACTACGTGTATATGTAGTATATATATATATGTATATGTGTGTGTGTGTGTGTGTGTGTATGTAGTATATGTACTAATAATATTTCTTTGAGCTTATTATATGTATATATCCAACGAATTCGAATATACCATAAACACCAAAAAATCTTTAATCCTTTACCTATCGGGTGTACAGCATCAAACTCTATCCCCCGACTTTGTTATACTTAATAAGTTTTCTGAATTGCCTCCCACTATGGAATCACATTAAAAAAGACGTATTCACGTCAACATTAAATCTTTTCTCTTCATATTATATTAGTGTAGACAAATATTAATAACACTGTAAACGTATAAAAAGTGTGTTAATTAGAAATTTGTGCGCACACCACCCTGAAATGTCACGGTCGAGATGTATGCGCTTGCGACGACGACGGTGATAGCGGTCCGTTTCTTTCGTCATAAGTTAAAAGTCACTAGAATAGATCACACAGATCTATTCATACTTTTTTAAAATTGTCACAAAAACATAGTGTAAAACATACAACAAAATAGTGAAATTAATATATTTATTTAAAGTGCATCGGTTATTACAGTGATTTTCGTTTCTAGTGATAGTGATAGCTTTAGCGAAGTAAAAAATATAATTGTAACTACCCAAAGGATAATATTTCCATAAAAATTCATAGTTCATCGTTCATCGAAGTTATAGCTGGTGGAAGACGTTTAAATACCATATAAGCAAGGAATAAAATTCGTGATCAGAATAATCAAGTGGAAGTCTCAGAAATCATTGAACGGAGAATAACAATGCTTACAAGAGTTCGTCGGCCTCGTTGTGGTTGTGGATCGAAACAATGTCTTACGATTGCCTTTAAAAGACAGATGAATTGAAAATGAAAGCTAGGTACATAATATTGCAGAAAAATAGGAAGTTAACAACTAAAATATATTGTTATATTCTTGTCATACGAATTTTAAAGCCCTTGGTAACTTATTGCTTCATATGATTAAAATGAAGGCGGAAAACGTAGAAATTGACAGCCTTGAGTTATTTATTCAACAAGATGATGACGTATTCCTGGATAGTCTTGAACCTACTCTTTTAAAAGAAATAAATAATGCGGTGGTAAGTATAGCTCTAATGTGGACTGAACGTTATGAAGTAACTGTTAGGTAATTTATGACAATATGTCAATGTTTCTATTTATTCTGATGACATGTTTATAAAGGAAAGAGTCAACACATAACCGAAAAACGTGAGCAACATTGTTGAAAGGACATTTCAAAGCCAGGCCATTGTTTTTTTTTTAATTTAAACATAAATTTACAGATTTCATAAATAGGTAAATATGAAAATGACTTGTATTTGGGAAATGCGCGATATTTTAATACTTTCAAATTTAACTATGTATGAAACCCCATTACCAAATTATAGGATATTTTTCCAGTAATATCTATAATTTTTTCTTACCTAATAGTACAAGCTTCAACCGTCAAAACAAAAATAAACTGATGGCCTGATCTCCATATAAAACTGATAGATCTCCTTTTTATGTTTGGGTCTTTGGGCCACAACCCAAAGTGTAGATCGTTCCTACCTTTGGGACCTACTCAATCACCACTTTCCCCCAAGAGTAACTATGGCTCGATGTGTGGTGAATAACTTTATTAATAGTTTTTTCTTCGAGGGAAAATTTCATTTGAATGTGGATCGAGACTACCTAATAGTGACGCGTCACTATTAGGTATACTTATTCGAAATGATATAGCTCTTCACTTCGTAATGTATCTACAGCTGCCTTTAAGTGTATTATGGTATCGCAATTAGATTCTGCGAAAGCAGTAGGCGTTAAGCTATTTTTTTTTTTAAATGTTAGTTAGACTGACATTCTGACGGTCCACTTGATTATAGGTTGCTACCGTCACCTATCATACAAGCAACACCACAGTTGCTTATCCTTTACTCACTCACTATAGACACAACGGCAGATGCTATTATTTCAGTTTTTCAGCCAGACGGGCTGCTCAAATGACTGTGAAATGCTTTAAGTTTGACGTGTGCCACACGTGTCAAACTTATAACACTAATACGTAACATATGTATATGTGTGTATTTGTGTGTCTGCTTTGGAACCTGTGGAGTCTGTGGATGGACGAATTTTGATCCGGTTTTGGTTTTATTGCTTGAAAGCTGACGTGATCGGAATCGTTCTTAACTAATTAATAATATTTAATATCTGTTCAGGCGTTTGAAGACCACCAACCCATTTCCTTGTTGACGAAGGGATTTCACTAACTTCCACATGTTCTATTGATGTGAAATTTGGTATACTGTTACCTCGGTGATAATTCCATGAAATTGTAACCTTGAACTGATGGTGCAGCATCAAGAGTCTACGGGATACCCAACTTCTTAGCAACTTACAGCAGATATAGCGTGTTTACGCTCAATAGAAAATCGGGGGCTATTTTGTAAACGTTAATTATAACTTGTTTAATCTTATTTATCATTTATTTTTCAGGGTACACAGAGTGCGCAGCCACCAAACGTGTTGGATCTGAGCGGTGGTGGGCGTGCATCATTAGACGCTGCGCTAGCGCAGCATTCCACCGACGAGTTTTCTTTACGAATGTTGCGTTTGTGCTCCAACGCGCTCAACACATTACCGCCGCCATTGTGGACCCTACACACACTCACACATCTGGACATCAGCGACAACAAAATATCAGAACTTCCAAATGAAATATGCCACTTGATACAGTAAGTGACTATTTTTTTTTAAATCACATCTATCGTAGCATTATCATGAAAGTTACTTTCACCTCACCTTCATTACATTAGTACCAAATTGCCATAGAAGACTATCACCAGCTAGTAATGTATAATTAATATTAAAGAACTAAAGATCAGAATATCTGAAGGTAAAAACCCCATAGGAGTTGCAGGAGCGCTGCTGATCTTGATAAGATAAATAATAAAGGAATTAGTATTCCTTCTCACTTGCCGGCACATGTGATATTCATGTGATATAGCTACGGTTTTCTTCTGGAATCACATTGTTACAGCTTCTAATGCCTCCTAACCGGCTGCCCAGTTCATGATTGTGGACCGTATTGTGTCCTACCATTTCTAATTAACTATACAGACCTACATATTATTAACAAACTGTGGCATGCAAGAAAAAGCGCAAATTTTGACTTCACACTCAACTGTTGGCTACCTTGCGACAGATTATTAGGTACACTTTAATTAAAATCAACATATTGATTGTATTGGTTTGTAATGTAGGCATAGTGCTTTTCCTTAACTGTAGCTTCAATTTTGAACTTCAATGACCTCTTTTGAATGGCATCTCTTCGAAACTATAGTGATCGACTTTGACAAGAGTATCTGTTTGTATCAAACAACAGTCGGGGGTTTGCTTATTGTATCTGATAGATGGCGCTGAACAAGATCTAGCTGCGATGTAGAAAATAGCTAATACATTAATTACGTTTGTGACTTGTCAAAATAACAAAGACACACTTGCATGAAGCATTGGAAACCAAAATCGATATACTTACTATTGTATATTTTGTTGTTATAACCATAACACACCAAAGTATTGGCAAAATTATGACCAATGAGATTTTATAATATTGTTTTTAAAAAAATGACCAAGAAATTAACTTCAAAATGAAATCAAAATTACAACTGTCCAAAAAAAAATGGATAAATAAAAGATGGATAAAAGATTTTGATAATTTTGATAGCTAAACTTAAATGAAATTTCATTCAGTTTCTTTACTAAATCAGGGGCAATTCTATGTGTACGAACGACACGAAACGGCACCATTTAAATAAAGTACGTTTAATTGCATTAAAATAAATAAAAAAATATGGCTAAGGTTTTGTACTCATTAGGTAAATCTGGCTAATCGGGTAAACTAAATATGGTCGCTTAAAACTCATTGTAAATTGTGAGAAGATAGATGTAGACAAAATTGAAGCATGAGTTGTGCATAAGCGAGGCGTCCAAAGTAATGAGTCAAGCAATCAGCACATACCTGTTCATAGTATAGATATAATATTCGGTAACGCTCGGTCGACGGTGCGTAACGCTTGTTCGTCTGCGAGGTCTTACGAGTTGGTTTCTTGTTATTTCACCTATTGTAGCCCAGTCAAATTAAAAAATCAGGGGAATTATAGTTTTGTAAATTGGTAGAATATACCATACGGTATCCAGATGAACATACTAAAAATCCTCAAGGGTGGGGGTTGTGCTGAGAATGGGGGGGGGGGGGGGGGGGGCTGAAGCTACCGTTTTCAGGTTTTTGATCATATCGCGAATATCTATTGGAATAGCATTATGATTACTTCTGACAAAAGTTTCTACATAAAATTTTCTACAAATTTGGATATATATATTCATTTTTTTACTCTACGATCAGTACTTCAGACACTACA
Source organism: Synanthedon andrenaeformis (assembly GCA_936446665.2). NCBI lineage: Eukaryota > Metazoa > Arthropoda > Insecta > Lepidoptera > Sesiidae > Synanthedon > Synanthedon andrenaeformis. The sequence continues at coordinate 7,666,087 of OW387777.2, read as the reverse complement.
GGCTGTGTAAGTTTACAGAGAGGCAAAAATAGACTATTTAAGCTTTCATCGCCATTTTTAGTTTAGAATAAGCAAGCTTAGTCATCTGCCGATCCAACATAAAATATCCCATGTCGATCCATTGAGAATTCTAAACAAAAAAGAAAATAATGTTGCAGTTCCACCTTCCTTGTCCGAACTGCTAAGGAGTGGAACTTGCCTGTGTCCGTGTTTCCACATAATTACAATCTCTTGGTCTTCAAATCTAGGGTAAATGGGCACTTACTAGGTAAGCGTGGTCCACCTTCGGCCGCATCTGCACCTTACATCAAGTGAGATCGCGACCAAGCGCTGCCTTGACTCAATAAAAAAAAAGGGCCAAGCGTGCGAGATACCGTGTGCCCTTAAGCAACGACGGGCGTCAGCGCGGCGCGGACCGTGAGGTTGAGGACTATGCATATCACTGAGGTTACGTCCTTTCTGCTGCATATGCAAATAGTCCAAGATTTTGAACTCAAAAATCGGTTCGATCCGCAAAAAATCCTGCTATTTGATTTTTCGATTGGATTATGTCAGACTGTCTCCCAATTATAAATAATCCAAGTTTGTGTCGTCCGAAACCGCGAGCGTTAGCCGCCATCTTGAAAATCGCCTTTTTGCATATATCATGGCAGCAGTGTTTTACGTTAAAAATTGTAAGAATATTATTTGTAGAGGATAAAATATCCCATCTTTTTTATTTGAAACGTTTTTCTCTATTGTTAAAATTTGCGGAGATATAGTCGATTAAAAGACCAAATTTTTGTTTTTGGAAAATATCTCTAAAATTTGTTTATTTTCAATTTTCGAAACTACACGATTTATTTCCCCTGATTGCCGATATTCGGCTTAATTTGACTATTGTACACTTACTGCTTAAGAACTTATGTTAAACCAATCTAGATTAGCTATGGTAAGCTCACCACATAACAAACATCAGTTTTAATTCTTAACAATATTTTATACATCTTTCTTAGCAATTTTATTTATTATTTTATTTTATTTACATTTATTTTTATTTATTTTCTTATTCATTTATATTTGCATCTTATTCATTATCTTATTCATTATCTTATTCATTATCTTATTCATTTATACTGACTGGGAACCTTATTTAGACGTGTACGTAATTAAATAAGACTTAAATAATTTATCAATCTCGAGGCTTTACAGGTAAGCATTACATTTCCGTTGTGTACTAACATTTGAACTGCTTGCGTATGCGCAGCGAGTTGATGTTGAGTATAGTAGAACAATCTACATCTGTTCGCCGAAGCATACCACGTTTACTTCAAGTGCTGTGTAATGCTATTAGCTAATAGACAGTAAATACTACCCCCTATTTATTATTTAATTAAATTAATATTATGTAGGTACTCCATTCTGTTGTTTAAGGTAAAATTGCTTGCATAACGGTTTCATCCATCCATTCAGTTTCCGTAATGTCTCATTGTATAAATAAATTAATACCTACCCAATTTATATAGTGGCAGGGCATAAATTGGGCAGCCCAGCGGCGCGGCGGTAGTATCCACCCCCTTACAGAAGACCTGCATGAAATAACAGGGATGCGAGAACCCATTCCCTATCCCTTAACCTTAATCCTAATAATCTTTCCAGCGCACTTGCAGCTATTGAGATGTTGCTTGTATTAATAGACGACTGCAGCCGCTTACGTACTGTCAGCCTCTATGACGACCTTTACATAAAAAAGTATCCATTAGTTAAGATATGGGGATACACCCTCAGAATTATACAAGTGAATAAATAATGGTGTTGAACTTTTTGAAATTTCTGGAAAACATATTTATACTTACTTATTAAATAAGCAGTTGAACGGTTGCATAGATCTTAGTAGCAAAGTTCTGTTTAGGTAGCCATTTTTACAAGGTGTATTGCCAGGAGAATTACGTAGTTAATGAAATTTTCTTAAATTACTTATTTTGATTGCTATCAAAAAACATTCAAGGAGTTAATAACGGAGATACCTACATTCGTCCTTTGCGATTTCCGCACATTATATAATTAACAATGAATTTTAAAAAATACGTATGAATATAAGTACACTTACATACACAACACAATAGTGAGTTTCCCTCACTAATCCTAAACATTAAGGCGCTAAGCAGACAGAGCCACTTTAGTTGACGAAAAGAAAAAACCTAAAAACAAATATAGTTGTGCTTTTATTATTGTGACGAGAAAGTTTTTTTTGAGCAGTAAGAAAATAGAACTTTTCGTATAAATCTGCTGCTTTCAAACTTTTTTAAATATAATTTATACATTTAATTTTATACAACATTATCGAGCAAATTATAGATTATCGACAATTATTGATTAACAAATTATCGAGAATAGATACAGTTTCAATTTCAGTTGAAATGAATCTAAGATGTAAGCAATTATGTTGCCGACTGTACGCGAATACACGGCTAACGCTGTTGTTCCTTTTCTTATTGTTGGTAGTTCCATTATTTGCGTAGATAACGTTGAAAGATATGGAAACAATAATGTCTATGTAACATCGATAGTGGATCACGAAGGTATTGCGTTGCTTCTTCTACCTAAAAGACGTGGGGTCATTGGTGCGTTGCTTGCGCACACATCGTGGTCAGTTCAACCGCGTATTTTAAAACAGTCGCTAGTTTAAGTTGTATGAAGAGTTAAATCGCAGCTATGTTAGTTTTGACGTCACAGTGTTTTGTAAATACGTCCCATTTTGAAGTTTTATTTCATACAAGAAACGCGAAGAGAATTTAGTGAGGTTTTTGTGGGAATAAACTTTTGTATACAATTTATATATATTTTACAATTTGTAAGTTTTTTTTTAATGAAAAAGTCGGCAGACAGACGGTCCAGTGAATGGTAGGTGGCCAACGTCGCCTATCAACACATGCAACGCCACAGGTCAACCTTATAAGGGTAAAGAAGAAGGGCTCTTATCTTATCTCACTCACCAAAACACACGCTGTTATTTCATGGTGGTCTTCTGGACTTTTTGACCCTAATTTCTATTTGTATATTATAAATGAGCCTAAGTATAATCTTGTCGACTCTTGAGTATCACAAATCAAACCATTTTCAGTTACCTAAATAAATTATGTTTAAAATATGTTTCTGTGTTTTAGAAAATAATTATATTTTCATGTATGCACTTTATTTATAACACAAAACTGCTTAACGCAGTTTTAACGCTTTTATAGTCAAAGAAATTGTGCTCAAGGAATTAATATGCTTATATATGTTACTCAAAAGCGTCTGTAAATACTACCAATTGACCATTCTTTAGTACTAATATAATTTTAGTCAACTGCACAATCGAATTAATGAAATAAAAAAATGGTGTGTGCCTGTGTCGTGGACACGGCCGTGTTTTTTATGGGGATAAGTCACACATGTACAATACGAGTGATATATTATTTAAGCGTATTATATGTATATGTATCCAACGATAAATACCAAAAAAAAATCTTTGATCCTTTGAGCTATCGAGTTGTGTAATTATAGCTGGTATCAACTGTCCCTCGATTTTGTTATCTTCAGTTTTCTGAATTGCCGTTATTAGGATGTAAAATTATGTCAAACTATTTTGGTAGGTTCCTTGACGCAAAGTATATTTAAAAGTAACCACAATTTAGCTGTCATCACGTACACGCAAACACACGTATCACTATTAAATGTGAAATTTCGTATCCTTACATTTTGGAAAAAAAAATCAAGATGGAAAGTATACATAAAAACCAATTAATTTTATTATTTAAAAACATTGCGCTATGCACAGTCATTATAATACATTAAGAAATAACATGGGACTAGTAATTAGATAGTCTTTAAACATTAAACGTAAAACTTTTAATTTCGTCAGTCACGGTTGGCGAGTTACTGGGGCAAGATTAACATATGGCCACGTATGGCCAGTCGCCACTTGGGAGCTAAGAAACTGCGAAACCCTATTGTGTTAAACGAAACTTATGCAATAACAACAATGCCACTGTTTTAGATTCATGTACATTATTTAGACAGCCATGTAGGTACTAACTGTTCTTCTTAGTGGTGCTTTTTAAAAAAATATAAAATTTATTTTTTTATACAGCGTTTTCCACCCTTTAGCATTAAAATTAACTTTTATTATTATTAATATGATTATTTTTTTTTATGGTAACCCTATATTAGGTATACATTTGCTATATATTTGCTATAATATACATTTGCTAAGTCTACTATAATAGTAATTGCTAAAATGTCACAATTCTACAAATGAATATAAAATTTTAACAATATTGTAGAATCCAAAATCTATAAGTATGTGCATATGCACACATTTGCTTTACTAAGAAAATTACAATGCAGCTTGATGGAGTACTTAGTATAGTTTCATTTGTATGTTGCATCCGGTATTGTTAGGTACTTCCGTGATAAATATCTTCGTATAAATAACTTTCACACTTGGTTAGTCTATAGTCTCATTAATTTTTCTTTTCTTCTACATTGGAATGAATTGGCCCAAGCAAAAGCAATTACAATGCAAATATGGCAATAAACACAAAATGCAAGCGCACAGTGCAAGCGTAAATCACAGTGGTGTTGGTTAATTTTTTAATTATTTTTATAGATTTTATTTTTTTAGGTTAGAAGAGCTGTTAATGCACCACAACGAGCTGCAATCAATAGACTGTGTGCTGAATCTTCCGCGGCTACGAAATATAGTAGCTTCAAATAATCTTATCACAAATTTTGGGGTAGGTAACAACATATTTGAATAACTTGTTATTACTTAAGAATTAATTTGTAGAACTGCATTTGTTTTTTTTGTTTTTATTAAAGCAAATGCATCACTATATTTGTGTATAATATATTTTACATAGGCCTATCCTAGGCGTGAGGATATATTTTTAAGGTAAAGATTGGCAGGCATATGCAATAGGTATAGCAGTAGGTACATTTTACTATACCTTCCGGAAGGGATATAGGCCAGTCAAATTAATCAAATCAGGGCAAATAATTCGTGGTTATGAAAATTGGTACAATTACACCTTACGGTATCCAGATGAACATATAGGTACTAAAAGTCCACAAGGGTGGGGGCTGTGCTGAGGGTGAAGGGAGGATTGAAGGTACCTTTTTTGAGGTAAAATTAAGGTAAAATTAAAAATACGACACATTTTCAGAACAAAGCACTTCAGATGGACTCGGAAGATGAAAAGAAGTCCGAATATCACGCTCCGCTTACCAGCGTCGATCTTCGACACAACAGATTGAAAGGGAGCATTATTCTAGGAAATTATGAAGTAAGTTATTTTTTTTAACAAAGACGGTCTTGTTAATGATAATGATTGGATACTGTCGCATCGCCTAATCAAATAATTCCAGTGAGCTTCTCGTATTCTGATAGGAGGTCTAACCTTTGAGACATTGTTTATTTTAAAATTAAAATTCTTTATTCTAAGGAAAAAATGTATTAACATAATAATATAACTATATAAAGTACCTAGCTAATACTAAAGGTCATATTAAATTTACTTTTATTTTGGTTTAGCAATAATTAGGTATAATTATTTATGTAATCAAAGTGTCCATAGAAGAATTTATTCTTTCTATTTTAGTTTAATTAATTCAATTGGATAAATAATAATAGTAAGGTAATCTACAAATAAATTATGGTAATACAAATAGGTCATTTTATATTTTCAGCACTTGGTTTCTTTGGATGTATCCTTCAATGCTGTCGAAGTACTAGTAGTGTCGGCGCTACGAGGTCTACGAGAGTTGTATGCAGCACATAACTCATTACAGCACCTGGCAATGCACGGTGCTTCATTGCGGACGCTCAAAGCACCACACAATCGTAAGTTGTCATTTCATAATAACTGCATAACGTCGTTTTCAAACCATAATATGCACTTTTTTGAGATTTCAACATTTTGACCTTACTGAATATGAACACACCTCGAACTACGACCTCTTAATGAAATATGCTATGCACAGCGACTGTTATGTGCAAAATTTACTCTATTACGTGTCATGTTTATGTTCATATCTAAAATACAAATAATTAAACAACCATCAAATAAAAACCCTAAGTTTCAATTAAAAAAATATTTTTAAATAATTCTTCATGTAAAATATTTCAGAATTTTTTTGTTGATATCTTAAAAATACACTTTTTGCACAGCAAATTTTCGATTTTCAAGATAAGCTCCATCTTATGTCTTAGTATGTTGAAAATATAAATAAACCTACGTAATCATAATTTCTACATGCCGCTTAAAACTAAGGTTTTGATGAGGTAAACACCTAAATATTTGCCAGATTCACCTCTTTGAAGTACAGGACAGGAACATAAAGGAATAGTTAGGTTATCAGTGGGATTGAATTAGATATTAATTAGTTAAGATATTAATTGGATAAATACAAGTAATATTACATTTACCAACCAACCCCATATTGTTTAGAGCTGGTTTTTTTTGCTTGTGTTTAGAATCGAAGGGACTTACTTAAGTTAACACCAAAATGCTTAATTCAATGTTAAACTTATGTGACTTATTTTACATATGAATTTGCCGATCAATATCTCAGTACATATTTTAGAACGCCATTACGCTGTTTACTGTGTCACGAACGTAATATAGATGTTACGTTTGTAGCGAATGCAATGAGCGTTCCATATAGGAATGCGTTTGATGTGAACTTGCGCGCGGTTTTTTAAAGAAGACGATTCACAAGGGATTATTGTCGGCTTGGAATTACTCATAGAATGTTTCTTTTAGTTTTTATAAGTAATCATATTGTAAATAATAAACCTTAGTTTTATTGGATTATATACAGTGGTTTTTTTTTAGCAATAAACTACAGGTTCTTAAAATTTCATAACTACTTAATGTAAATTTTCTACTTGTTGCAGAGTTAGAAACGTTGACGACGACAGTTCCTCCCATAAACTTGGTAGAAATTGACGTATCGCACAACAAGCTAACGTCACTGCCGCAATGGCTCAGTGGTTGCTCGGATCTTACCACGCTTCACGCCAGCAACAATCAATTGTCGTCACTTCCAGAACATTTATTTTGCAGTGAACTCTCCAGCCTCAGCAGTTTACACCTCGCTCATAATAAAATTTCAAACATTCCATCTATGCCCAGATTGAGAGCGCCTTTAAAAGAACTACTCTTACACGATAATTGTATCCAGTCACTACCAGACAATTTCTTTTCTGTTTGCGACAGACTTTGTGTTTTAAATTTATCCAATAATAGACTTAATTGTTTGCCGCCTGCGAGAGGTCAATCATCACACTGCTTAGAGAGACTTTATTTAACTGCCAACTGTTTGACAGATGATGTAGCTGACGTTATAATAGCATTTCGTGGCCTGAAAATATTGCACATTGCTTACAATTGTTTGACAAGTCTTCCCGATACGTGTATTAACTTTTGGCCAAATATTGAAGAACTGATGCTATCGGGAAATTCGTTTTTGAAACTTCCTGAAAATTTACCGCAATTAAACAATATTAGAGTTGTTCGGGCACATTCAAATAGATTGCAAAAAGTGCCAATGTTTGCATGTAGTGCATCAGTGAAAATCTTAGACTTTGCTCACAATGAACTGAACAGTATTGATTTAAGACTTCTTGCTCCTAAACAATTGAAATTTCTTGACATATCATGCAATAAGAAATTACAAGTCGATCCTTCACAATTCAACGCCTATAGATACCAGCGACCATTGAGTTTGGTGGACGTCACTGGACAGAACTCTTTATCGTGGAACCAAAAAAGTGGTTATCATGAAGAATTAAACGGAACAACCCCATGGACTGCAGGGTTTTCTGAGTGCCCTAATAAATCTCTTCATTTGTGTTGTGCCCAAATACGTATTCCATCGTTTTGTAATAAAGAAGGTCTTTTTGCTATTATTGATGGTGAGACAGATATCGAAGTACCGAAAATATTACAGGCAAGCTTACCTGGTCTGTTGTTAGAAGAAAAATCTATAAAAGAAACAGTTAACGAATACATGAAATATGTAGTGTTATCTGCTCACAGAGAATTAAAGGAGAAAGGGCAACGAAAAGGTGCTTGTTTAATAATGTGCCACTTGTCGCCTTTAAGCACACCAGAGAATGGATTTGCTCAAACTCCTAAACGTTATAGTTTGAGACTCGCTAATGTTGGTAATACTAAAGCTGTTTTAAGCAGACGTAGTGGTCCATTACGTTTAGGCACAGAAAATAATAAGCGACTTGGATATTCTACTCGTTATCCGAATACAGTTCCGGATCCTGACGTAATTCAAACAGTTATTAAAGAAGATGATGAATTTTTGGTATTGGGAAATGGGAATTTTTGGGACTCCGTAAGTACAGAAACGGTTGTCTCAGAGGTGAGGGCAGAGCGCAATCCAGTTCTTGCTGCGAAAAGATTGCAAGATTTGGCCCAAAGCTATGGAGTGGAAGAATGTATATCTGTATTAATAATACGCTTTGATCTAGGAAGAACTGATGTAGACATGTTAATGCGAGAATTAAGACAAACTATTAGTAGCAATAAATCCGTATGCAGATCTGATTGTTGCTGTTCTCGTGTAGAGGCTTGTTGCCATTCAGCTACTCCACCAAAATCTTTTAGTGATCGCTCTTCTCCAAGTGGTCAGAGCGATCGTCCTATAAGCGAAGCCATAAACCACCCACTTTATGCAAGCGTTCGATCCCAAAACAGAGCTTCGGAACGAAGAAGTTGCCGTGGAGGAGTCGCAAGAGCTATTCGAGTAAGAGTCGAGGAAGACAAAGACGATCATAGAAATGAGGATTTGTCCACCAATGAAGAACAATTTAAATGTTGGGAGTACATGTTGGAGCAAAATACTCAGATGTTATTCGATAAGGAATTAGATAATTTATCAAAAGGAATCAAATCGAACGTAGGCAGTTTAAGAAACTTGAAAGGTCTTTCTGGTAGCAGCCCTCAATTGCATTTGACAGGAAAACCGTCCAAAATACCTTTCCTGTCAAAGCATTTCGGTAGCGCCAGATCTTTTGGTTCTAATCTAAAGCCAGACTTACGCTTTGGTTCCGGAAAACTTCCAAATGGTGGTCCAAATGCTGCATACTTTGGATCTCTGCAGCGACTAATGCCTTATCATTTAGAATATGATTTTGCTGTTATTCAAGAAAAAACGGCGCATTCTCAAGACTCGTTGGATCTTGAAGGTCGGATGCAGCAATATTGGGGAGTGGCCACAACTGAATTGTAAATAATTGCAGTTACTATTTTAATATATTCGTCGACACTGTAAATAAAACTTCTTGCTCATTGATCTTTAAGTTTAATACCATTCATCTCTCGACTAGAATTAATTTGCACAAGTGGACTTAATTATCTATACATTTACTTACACAGCTATGTACAAAATTGTGATATCAGCGATCAAACAATAAATATTTGGAACAATATTGTAATTATTTTAATAAAATACTCTATTACAAATATCACCTAAATTAATAATTAAAATCTAAAATTACTGTAGCTTAATTAATAAATTCACATTATATTATTATACAATAAATTTATTAATATCTTCAAATATATTTACAATATCTTCCTATACAATAAGGCGTTTAATCTGTTAAATGTTCTTTTAATTATTATGAAATACACAGCGTATAACATTTACACTATTTTTTTTTCTATTTACAAAAAAAAATTATAAGACTACCATTTCTGATAGACTGATATTATAGCTCTGATCATCGGCAATCCTATCATGTAAGTCTATATAATCATTAATTGAATTAACCTTAACGTACTGAAAATAAAAAAAAAATTACATATAATTTCAATTTTTTTTTACTGAATAAATTAAGATAATATTATTATATGCCTCAATTGGTAAATTGTTAATCACAGCTTTTTGTAGTTGACTAGGTGTTTGTGTGTGCCCATCGAATTTACAAGGGTTAAAATTTGTCATGTTACATTTTATTTGTTTCATCCCTTATGCTGAATTTTAACTGTTAAAAAAAATTAAAGCTTTACGGTTAGATAGCGAAGCCGGCGTAAAAATGAACAGGATTTCTGCTTTCGGACGAGCTACACAGTCGATGTAATATCTACTAGACTTGGTGGCCGGACAAAATTGTCGGTAAGACTTTACGCTAAAGTTCGCAACCAAAAGGTCGAAAAGCGAGCCTATGTCCTGAGATGATGTTGATGCGTTCCGCTCAGCGACTCTAGTACCTATATAGAAGTCATTGAATAAAAGAAATCCTGTGAAATCACAGTTCCCTTTTGACAACGAGCTCGAGTGGCTGTGGGGCTAGGTGGGGTAAGTAAGGTGGGTGCGGCGGGGGCGCGAGATGCGCGTGCGCCGGCGGTGGCCGCCGCTAGGGGAAGCCTCGTGGCGAGTAGTGGTGCGTCTCTCCGAGCCACGAATCCGGAGACGGGGGGAAGTCCGGGTACCCATTGGCTGCCGGTGACGAAGAACTGCTCAGGTCTGAAGTGCCGCCAGCGCCTACGTTGCCTACTCCTCCGCCGCTCATAGCTTGTCCTGTGAATTTATATTTGATAAATACTAGCTGAACCGGCGATCTCCACAATTTTTTACGTGAATATTTCAGATGTTTTAATAGTTATTCTGCTATTCGGAGAGGAGAAAAATTCAATAACTCAATAAAAATCAATATAGATCATATAAATCGGTCCACTCATAATGGTGTAACAAAAACGACTTTCTCTTATATACGTAACAAAATATATATAATAATAAAATAGATTTGTATAATTTTAACATTTCACGAGTTCGCGTTTCTTTATTGTAAAAAAGTTTGATAAGGTTTTTTCCTAAGGAGTGGTATAGCGGTTTCGTTCAAACTATAATTAGGTACCTACTATTCAAAAGAACAATGCAATAGCTTACCAATATTAGTATAGACAAGATGATCCGGCGGGTAATGGTAGTGGGGATGTGGTGGTGAATGTGCCCGTAAGTAGGGGGGAGTAGCGGCGTACCTCGCCCCTCCCGTAGCCCCCGCACCACCCCCACCCGCGGGAGACCCTTCCTCGCCCCCCAGCGCCACTGTGCTGTAGCTGTCATTACTTAATTCTGAAAGCATACAAAATGTTACATTGTAATGGGTATTTTCAATAAATTGATGAAGAGGCTGTTTTCATATTTCTAGGAATTTGTGATTTTACCTACCTACATTCATATATCAGTTGAGTAATAGTTCATCACAATAATGACAAATTTAATTTTATGAACTTCATAATTAATTAATTAACGTCATTATTAACTTCATAATTATTTGTGAGAAATTAACGTCATAGTCAACCAAAAAATATACAACTTATTCTACAACTAAAAAATACTAGTTAGTACCTAACTGCTTTTTAATTAGGTGCTAATTCTAATATATAAAACTGCTAAGTAAAAAACTATGTACATTCCTTTAAATCCTTTGGATATTAATTTTAATTGACTAAAATAAAAACAAATAATTAGGGAAAACTAATGCAAACTATTGATAAAGTTTTTCCTTCTGATTACAATCAGAATTAGTGCTGATTATCTTATAAGTAAGTAGGTATGCAAAAGGCCATCCCGCTACGTGTATGCAATATACCTACCAGGCATTCTTTAAATGAAGTAATAAAGGCCAAGGATAATGAATTACTACGACGTTACATACCGTGATGACTAAAAGAATCAAGATCGATTTTGAGTTCGTCTTTGTCTAGTAAACGGTCGTGCCGCGGCGATCCGCCTCCGGAGCCTTTCATTGATCTGAAATATTGTGACCACCGAGTTCGTCCAGCGTCCTTCTTTAGCCTCTTTTCTTTAGCTCGTCTGTTCACAAAAAAATAATTACAATAAGTAACAAAACAGACGACCTAATTAATATACATAAAATCAATTAAATTTATAAACTAATCCCAGATTTTCTTATAAGCCCAAACTCGCTATAGTTGTTGAGGAGTTGGGTGTTCCACAGACTACTTGATGCTGTAGCATCAGATCAAGATTACCATGTCATGGAAATACCACCGAAGTAACAGTAATATACCAAATTTCACATCAATCGAACCTGTGGAAGTTAGTGGAATCCTTTCGTTAACCAGGAAATGGGCTGATGGTCTTTAAACGCTTGAACAGATCTCCATAAATTAATAGCTAAGAACAATTTCGATCACGTCATGTTTCAAACAATAAAAACCGGATAAAATCGGTCCATCCGTTTGGGAGCTTCGATTCCACAGACATATACAGACACGCACTCAAACTTATAACACCTCGTTTATATGTTGGACGTCGGTTAAAAAGTAAAAAGTTTATTCTTCTACATAAAATGTAGGTAGAAAAAATGTATGTAGGGAATATGAGAAATTCATTCTTTACTTTTCTCAACTACACCTTGACTACAAAGTAAACAAAACAATGAATTCTTCAAAATAAAATAATGTAATTGTTCAAATAGATTTGTAATGTTGTCGCGCTCGGTTGGTTTTCAATTAATGCGAGTGTACACGTATTTGTTTAGCTTAAATAAAACAGCCGGGGCCGAGGCAATGTTTTGCGTGTGTTGCCATTAGTGCAGCAACGGGGAGTCGGCGGGCTATCAACAAAGAGGTTGATTAATTAAAGTGCCTCCGCCCAGTCCGCTGGGAGAGCGTGCTGCGATATAGCTGCCACGGATTATTGGTGCTGCGCCCTAAATTACCCTTTTCATAGCTATACACCTATGACCTCAACTCAACTCGTGTTTTTGTTAACACGACGAATGCCTATTTATAATCAACTAGCTACACGCTCCAGACTTCGCCAGAAGTGCAATTTTTATATATATACAAACCTTCCCCGTTTATTCCTCTTTCCATGTGTGAAAACCGAATTAAAATCGGTCTCCCGAACTCTTTTTAAGGTCTCCATGAATTGTATTTAGATACGTAAATATAACATTTGTTTTAATTTTATTTCGTTAAGTCATAAACTGAAAACAAATGTACAACATTATTTTTAAAATAAAAATGATCTAAAATACCTATGGGAATTATCGTATTGATAAAATTCATTGGCCAATTTCAAGAAATATGACGTAGATATTGTATGGTTACCCGGCCGCTACCTTATATTTATTTCTACTATCAAGTTATTATCTTTGATTGATATACCTACTATTCATATTAATCTGTAGTTCCAGTAAACCGCAAAAGTGTAGGCAATTGAGATTATTGTTATGAAGTACTGCAAATTAAGCAATGTCTACGTGCGAAAGAAAGAGCGTATCAAAAAATTTGACATTTTCCTTTTGTTTAAACTTATGCCGATTATTGGATCGATAGCAGATCCAATAATAGCAGCATTTTAAGATTTCAAAAAATATTTCAAATACCTATAAATTACAAAATAAAGCCACAAAGTTAAAGATATTTGTTAAATAATTTTAGTGTTTATATAATTTTTCTCAGAAACCCTAAATTAAACTAGATACTTTAATCTAAATGGTCATCTAATAAAGATTAGATTACTAAAGAGTAATGGCAGGGCACGCTGTGTTTCGCAGTCATTTGGACAGGCCGTCTAGCCGCAGTAAGTGACCACTTGACCTGCCCCTTACAGAAGACTAATGTGAAAAAAGCATATATGCTATTGTGTTTCTGTGAGCGAGTAAGGAATGTCAGACCCCATACCAATTTTGACGACACGTTTGGTGTCTTAGTGGCTAGTAACCCTGTTAACCAAACGGTCGCGGGTTCAAATCCCGCTAGGGGCAAATGTTGATATGTTAATATTTACCTTTGTACCTGTCGTTTGTTTGTATTTACATATAATATGTATGTATTTACAAAAAAAAAGTAATCTATGTAGTATATCAACTATATCCTATGTATATGGATACTAGTATCCATAATACAAGCATTAGTTGCTTAATGTGAAACTAGATGGTGTTGTGTGGAATGTGTGAAGATATTTATTATTACCACCCTAGCCTTTATCTTTAATCCTACTAAGATATTTTTTTTATTTCTGTGTATATTATAGATGTGGAGTTCAGCAAACAAGAAATTATATTTTTTTTAAATGTGCCAGTCGGTATATATGATGACAGTTCTAAGATGGTTAGTACTGCCGTCAGACTGTACCTAACCATCCTCTTAGAATCTCCTCTATATATTCATTTAAAGCTATACAAATGGGTAGTTTTGATTGTATAGTAGATAAATGAACTCTATGAGCACAAATACAAACTATGCATTAAATGCTTAATGCGAAGCAAAGAAGTCGACCATTGTGATAACATTTGTGGATTTACGAGGCGAGGCCAATGTGCAGGGCGTAACCGGTGCCGTGACTACAGCCGTTGGTGCGCAACAAAACATAACACGATATCGCTCGCTACTACAATACCACATACGACAATGCGAACATACTAGCAGACGTCAAAAGGTCATTCAAGAATACACTATGAAACACAAATAGATTTTCCCCGTCACTGTGTTACATGCAGTCAGCAGATTCGTAAATTGAAAATGCACTTTTCAGTGTATCGAATTAAAATCACCATTAAGAACTTTATTTGGATTAAGTCATCGAATTGCGCAACGTCTTCTGCGAAATTCAGTGTCCTTGTTCTATTTCTTTATCTTTCATGATATTAAAGTAAGCAGAACACTTGAAACCACCTTGATGTTGCATGTGCTTCTAGATATGCGTGCGATCTTCTCTCAAATTAACAGATCAGTCTGACTTTCTTCTATATGGAAATATTTTAATGTATTTTTATTTTTAGTAGTTGCAAGGCACATTACGTTTCGTAGTTATAAATGGATTGATTATGCATGCTAATATTATAAATGTAAAAGTAACTGTCTGTCTGTCTGTCGGGGCACAAAAACACCGAATAGGAATGCCAGAAGGGGATAGGGAAATGGAATGCCAGAGTCCATTTCCCTATAGGATGTAGTAAAAAGCCTTGTAGGATAAAAGAATAATAATTATCTACATCCACATTATATTGCGAACAAGCTCTTCCCCGTGACTTCATCCGCGTTCAAATTTTATATAGCCTAAAGCCTTTCTCGATAAATGGACTATCCAACACAAAAAGAATTTTTCAATTCGTACCAGTAGTTCCTGAGATTAACGCGTTCAACCAAACTGCAGCTTTATAATATTAGTATAGATTGCGCACTAGCTTTGCACGTGGCGTTGTTTGCGTTACAGACAACGGTAGTCACTTAATATCAATTTGAACCGTCAGCCAGTTAGATAAAAAAATATACTATCATAGATTGGATTACGTCATTATGAAATAATTATTAAAACATTAGGTCATTCGTTCAATGCGGCGAAAAAAATCTGCGCTCCCAAAAAGTAGGTATATTATACCTAATTAGTTACGGTTTCGGCAAAATATGTGCAGGTAAAAAAAAATATATTTTTGTTTGACACGTTTCGCTTTTTATTTCAATCGTAAAAACTTAATCTCCACTCAAGTCTTGTTAAGTCACAGACCATTTCAAAATCAGTCAAGTTAACTCGCTTTCTCGCTCTAAGTGTGTATGCAAAATTGATTGCAGATTTGAATTCGCGGTTTAATCTTTTTATACGGTAAAGGCTATGGTTCGCGTTGTTCGCAACAGTTATTCGTCAAGCCTTAACAAAACAAAAAACAAAGATTATGTCTAGTCGGATTTAAGAAGCATTTTTACAAGAAATATAACGGGGTTTTGGTTTATAAATTGACCAAGTCAAGCAAAGAGTATATTCGTGAAAAGATTCGAAATTTTCAGGAAAATACATGATACATGAGTAAATATTTTTTGTTAATTTCACTTAATTTTCTGGGCCTTCGAAGGCCATACGGGGAGGGTTAATGCCACCATTAACTGCCCAAATGATTGCGGAACGCAGTAGTGGCAGGGCACTACTTGCCAAAACTAGTCTAACAGCCAACCATGAAAAGTTCATTTCCAAAGATGCCTCTGCCGAGACTCGAACCCGGGGCCCCTCAGACAGAGCGTTAAAGCAAGCACCCTTATAACCACTCAATCAATTGGTTTGTCAATTGAAAAAAAAAATCAATTATTAAAAAAACAGACTTGTGAATGAAAGCAATTATACATAAAATGTAATCCCATACTATTATATCACAAATCTAGAATATCTTTACACAATCAAACGACACAAGAGGAGATAATTCATTTGAAACTAGTTGGTGCCCGCGACTTCGTCGGCATTGAAAAATAAAAAATATATATAATAAGCAATATAACGCTTGACCACTTGTTGCTATAACACTTTGGCCAGGCGTTAGTCTTTTATTTTATTTTAGATGATCCCTCGACAATAGTACTTTTTTTTTTCTGGATGAAAGGTACCCTATGTCCTTTCCTGTATCACTGACAACGTGTCTACCTATGGATATATAAAACGGGCCTTAGTTCACAGAATAACTGTACTCACTAGAAAACTACTGAAAATACATGTAGGTAATTTCTGTTGCTTTTTATTTTGTGCGCGATCTTTCCGTCTGGTTTATTATCTATACTATAAACACTGTCTACCTACCAAATGGACCGTCATCTTTTACCATAAAAAAAATAATATTGTGTTTTACGTAAATACGTGTACATACATATATCCAAGTAATTCGAATATTATATACCTATATATCAAAAAATTCTTTGCTATTTTAGCTATCGAGATGTGTAATTAAATTTTGGATGTAGACGATAGATATGACGTTTAGCTTATAAAGCAAGGAAAAAACGAGAAATTCCGAAATTTCATTATTCATTCATTTATAAGCCAAGTCTTACCAAGATTGTGTTAACATTACTTTTCTGTATTGCATCCCACTATTGAATCAAAAAAGACGTAATGTGAAAAAATAGAGATTTACTTTTGACAGCTTACCTATTTTGGAACCAGACTTGTACAACTCGCATATCGAGTCCAGTGTCCTGCGCTAACTGCTCCCGCACATGGCGAGCTGGTTTAGGACTACTGCTGTAAGCACTTTTCAGTGTCTCCAACTGTTTCGCTGTTATTGTAGTCCGAGGTCGTTTGCTAGCTGAATCGCCGTCTAGTGAGCCCTCGCCTCCTACAATAAGAACCGATATTAGCTACCGACAGAGGAACCCAGATTAGCAAATGGATCGAAAGGAAAGGTACTGCAGTTGTAGTTAAAATATGCATTTATACCTAACATGTACAGAAAACATTTATCAAAGACAAATGAAGGAGTACCTAGATATAATTGTTATTTTTCATTTGCAAAACGTATGAGATATCTCCCTGAGACCATGTGGTCCGACTGCTTCGTCCGATTGATCAGACGACGCCGACTTTTTTCCTGTTGCTCTATCATTGTGATTTCGATTTTGTGATAGCAAATCCTTTATATGGATTGCACTACAATAGCAAAAACAATTGATTACTTGTAAACCAGAGCACAATTTAATCTAAAATTATATAAATGTATATACAATTTACTATAGCATAGAGTAGGTTCTAAACTAATGTAACTATTGTATACCGGTTGGAGATATTATATAGCGTATATATTATATGATACTAACGCCCGTAATAATAAAGCTGATTAGTGAAAGTAATAATAAATGCATTTAATCGTTTCTCAGCAGAAAAAAGTCACTAATTCTAATACACTAAGTAAAATATTTCCATATAGTTTTTACAGTTATTTATAGAAAATTTCTTCCGAAAGATTTGTATCTATATACATTCTATAGAACGCGAAAGAAACTCAATTATTCCTTTAGGGACACATAATAATAGCTAAGAAAACAAAGCGTTTATTTCAATTTTTACAGGCAGGTTGACGGTCCACTTGATGGTAGGTGGCAACCGTCGCCTATAACACAAACAACGCTACAGGCGCTGCAAGTGCGATGTCGATCATAATGATTAAGGATAGGGATTGGGAAGGGATAGGGAAAAGTGTTATGGCGTCCTTTACTTATTCACCGAAAGACAACAGCACACATGCTATTATTTAATAGTGGTCCTCTGTAAGGGAGTGGTTACAGTGACAGACTATAATTATAATTGTTATATAGTTAATGAGTTGTCCAGGTCACTCTGTCATTATATATTTTGTTGTAAAACGTCAAGGCTCACCTTTAGCTCTCGCGGCTTCATAGTCAGGTTTGCATACAAGTTTCCCGTCTTCCATTAGGTAGAACTCGTCTCCTGTGTTGAGAGTGCGAGCACACGCAGCACAAGAGAAACACCGAAGGTGATAGACATGAGACTGCGCCCGTCGGACCACTTGCGTCGGCGGGATGCCCTGGCCGCAACCCGCGCACTTTGTGCCAAACCGCCTAGGACAACAGCCGCAATCACAACAACATTATCATCATAACATTGCATGGCATTTCTGTGTTGAGAATGTTGTTAAATCATCATCACACAACAGCTCATTTAAGACGTGCATGTCCATAATTTTTCAATACAAAGTCAGCCACGTCAGAGCCCAATGTAATTTAGTAATGTACCAAGGATTACTATACTATGTAAAGTATTTAATTTACTATGTAATTTACTGTAATTTAATTTACTATGTAAATTGCAAGGTTTTCATTACACAATGCTTGCAAAGATATAACTATGAATGAACGATGACACAACTACATAATATCATCAAACCAAAATATGCTATGTGCACCTTTTTGAAATTCCATTTATATTGTATTGACCCAGAAATTGATCGTATTCCTCTCGGGAGACGATACATTGGAGTAATTTAACCCCAGTCATATACGGGTCAAAAATTAATCCTTTTCGAAAAAATCAATTTTTAAAATTTTCAGGTTTTCCCGAATTTTTTTTAGATTAATTTTTTTTAGAAGATGTAAAAACCATCATGTAAAAATTTTCAGGATTTTTTTTCTGTGCATAAAGCCTGATATAGACGGGGTCAGTGACTGGACCCAGTGACTCGAATTTTCGGACCCAGTTACTGTTATAATGTGGACGGGATGGCCAGTAAGTCATTTAATTTACGTGACATTATTGCTTAAAAATGTAGGTGGAGGAAGCTTTTGGGCCCGAAAATAGACGGGCAGGCTAGTCAACTGGACTGACATTACATTACATAAATCTTACAACATAACATAATAAATGGCTCAGGAACTATAATATTAACTATCAGTGATTACATTTTAAATGCAATCACTAACATAGTTTAAAGAACATAGCTAGGCAGTTAAGATAGTTAGGCAGGCTAACATAGTTAACATAATAGGCCTCAAAATACATATATAAATATTATCCCCTGACCTCCAATTATACGGTTAGTAGGACTATCCTAATAACCATACTATTTCATATTAAAAATTATTATTTCATATACTATCACTATACTTGTTTCATATTAAACATAATATAAAAAATAGGTAAATAAGCTAATCCTATCATTATTTTTTCCTTGGTTGTTCTATTGGAAAATTGTAATTGGAAAATCGGAAAAATTATGTAATTGAAGAAGAAAACCGGATCAAAATTCGTTTGAAGCCTACGATTCCACAGACAGACACACAGATACACAGACAGGCACATACACGTCAAATTTATAACACCCCGTTTTTGCGTCAGGCGTTGAAGGTTAAAAAAATAAAGAAACTTACTTGAAAAAATCGTCAGTGCAGTAGAGCTGGTTGTTTCTGGCAAAACATTTTCCGGTGAGCATCGCTCTGCATTCTACGCAGCGCAGGCAGCCGGCGTGCCATGTGCGGTCAGAGACTTTCAGAACGTACTGATCCACAATCATCTCATGACAGCCGCCGCACTTCGGTATACTGGCTGCACACAAACCATATTTCAGCTTAGCTTAGCTTAGCTTGCATGTGAGTTATACATTGATAAACTTAACAGCAAATTACTTTGGTTTAGTTGCAAAGTTCCGGAACATTTACGAATAGGTACAATACCTACACTTTTATGTTTACCTACTTTCACTGTCGAGACGGTATCTACCTACTTCGTTTTCTCTAAATCCCTCACTTGATTTTAAAATGTTTTGCATATAACTACTGTGAAAATCTATACGTATAAAAAAATCGTAAACAAGTCGTGTTGTACATAAATAAAATTTTTTTTAAAAAATCAATTTGTATACGTTATACATAATTATGTTTCCAAGGTCAAAAAAAATGTTTTTGAAATTATTGTCTGTGCACGCTAATCTCAAAAACAGCTTAACCTATTTTAATGCAATTTTCACTGATATTATTATCACAAATAATGTACAAGCAATGTCGTTTCAGATCATAAATTAAGTGTGTCGAAAATATGTGTAGACACTTATGTGGTGTTTAACTTACTTGTACTATGCGTCCCATAACATTTAATGTTTGCAAACAAAAAGTTATTCTGAATACCGAAAGTCCGAAATACCAAGCGACATACGAAAACCGATACGAAGTAGCGGGCACAACTAGTATATTTTTCTTTATTTAGAGTAAGTACATAAAAGTCGCTATCCGCGCGTGTATTATCACTGAAACTATACATAAAATTTCTTTTCTACGAGTAATTTATTTATTTTTCATGAAAGTTTACATTTTATTTATATATCCTAATTAAATTAGTAAACAAAAATTAATCATTGTTTCGTAATGAGGTATTCAAAAACGCTTTTCATAGGACGCTTTAGGTACAGACATAGGCTAAATATTATATTTCGCGCCTGTGTACAACCGGAACGTAATGCTATTTCAAAATGGCAAAATATTGACAATTAATATACTTCGGTTAAAGTTATATTGATAACAAAACTTATTCGAATTTACGTATCTTAAACAAACAAACACACACCCTCACACACACAACGATTGATAAACACAGTACACAACGAATTACATACATAGGAACACTTCTGGTAGATGTTCGAGTTGTATCGGCGGTACGCGCATGTTCTCGAGGTCGGCATCGTCCACACCCGGGTACATCATAGCACCCAGCATGCTCAATACAACCGGCTCCCGCCGCTACGGTCGGCATACTGTCGTCACCCCACAATGCAACCCCCAACCCTCTTATCACTGGCTTTGCGCTATTGGCCAACGCTACAAAAACGATAAGACCCACCACGCCCACCGACCAATCCTCATACAGAGCAGTCACACCCAGCGATCGATGTCAGGAAAATTTTCACAATATTTCCTATGCGAATAATATCGAACGGTTTACTCTGCAAGCACTCTGTGCAGGTAAGCAATGTCTAATTGCTGAAACAGTGCTTCCTTATTTATCTTCCCGCTGTTACGCTTCAGTCATATTAAGGATTATAGGTATTATGCGACGTTTTAAAGTCTAACCTGTCTAGTGAAAATGTATGGAAAATTTGTTACAACAGAAATGTTTCTCAATATAGCTGTGTCCGCAACTCAAACGTAGGGTTTTTGTACGCTAGGTATCTCGTTATTCGGTATAACTTTTTTGTAAACCGATTGGAATGAAACAAACATTACCTAACTGTTACTGGAAGCTTGCGTAAATATACCAGTGAAAACCGCATTCAAACCGGTTAAGCCGTTTCTAAGATTAGCGTGCACAAACGCACAAACAGAAAAAAATTCTTAAAACTATTTTTTTGATCTCGGTGACATAAGTACAACGTGTACGAATTGTTTTTTTTTTTTAATACTTAATGTAGAGACAAGGCTCGTTACGGTTTTGTTATATAAGATTAAGGTGAGGTAAACAATGTTATTAGCTTAGGAAAAAGTGCTTGTCGACAATGTAAAAGAAATATCACTGTATGTATGTTATTTTGCCAACTGGTCAGCTTTTAATTAATTGTTCTTAAACCTATACTAATATAATAAGTAAAGATTTAAAATAAATTTTGTCTATTTATTGTTATATCTATAATGAATCATTAGATAATTTCTTTCGGATTTTTTTTATATTTTTCCAATATAGTTTTATTCCAATATCCAATTTTAGATATGAATGAATGAACAAATATATGAAGAAAAATATTGGTTTATTTTTTGTTTAAATTACACATCGCTTGATACATTTCTCCAATCTAATAACGTACACCCAACAATGTAATAAAATGTTTGGTAAACTCTAAAACTACTGAACTGATTTTAAAAAAATGTTTGAGTAACATAGGTACGAGTATGTTAATATTAATATGGTTTGAGTAACATATACTTGTGTTTTCAGTATGAAATTTCGATTTGTGTAAATAAAATTAGTAAAAAAAACTCCGTTGTTGTGCAGCTCAGATTAACATGAGCATGTGTCGTTGCTATTTTTTAAAAATAGGCACTTGATTAGTGCCATTAATTGGTGAAATTTGCCTTTCCCACTGTGATATTTGAATTGAAGAATTTTAATTTGTATTGCTTATAGTGATAGAAATATTATGGAGAAATTACAATATTTTTTCACAGTGGCTTCTGAAAGGGGGTGTGATTATAAGTGATTTGTTTGGGTGCTGCACGCAGTAAAGCCTTATAAACAGTGAATCAGCTTGTAAGAATAATATATTTATATGGTAAGATAGTTTATACTTAGAAGCCTTTATGTGACGGACATTGTTTTACTATTCTTTTTGGAACATACTATGTACAACGTAGTTGTACGTACGTTGATACATATATTAACCAGCTTTCTACTTTAGATGTGATTTAGTAGTTCTTCTAATGGCTCTATCATCACCGGCAAATATTGCTTGTCAAGCCAGGAAAAGGGAAAGCGGAAACCAAGATATTTTCATCACACATTTATTTATGAGTAAGTAGTAACTTATTTATAATAATCACATATATCAATTAAAATGTTTATAAGTATTTAATCTACTTAACCGTTACTCATTGAGTCGTTACTCAATGAAAATTCTAATGATAATATTACGTTGAAGTGCCTATAAGATTATGAAGTCGCCTGTTATAAAAATATATCTAACACTTTCTGAGACTAATTTCAAATGTCAATACACAAACGACTTCAACTACAGTCGTGAAGATTCTCATGAATATGGGGGCAATAAATCGGTAAGTCAATCCGGTCTTGGCTTGGGTCAAGCGTGACCCGCGCATACTATGGCCCGCGCGATAAATTATACAAGCCCGCACGCCTTGGTGAGGCAACAAGCGTCGCAACGTGCGCAAACTTTACGAGAACATAAATCTGGCTGAGCTAATGTGTCTATCCCTATCCCAAATGCTTGTATAGCTCACCGGTTACAGCTCACACGGCTCACAGGAGACTTGTATTCATATTATGGCATAGAGTGACAAAGGAAGACCTCTAAACTTGGGCCGGAACGGCGCATCTATAGTATTGCTCTGTTCGACGTATGCTGCTTGGGATTCATTAGATTTTTAACAAGTTCCATGGACGAGAAACTATAATTTGAAAAAGGTTTGTGATTTTTTTAAGTGAAATATTTTTATTTTATTTTATTTTCAAAATCTATACACTAAACTTAGTTTTATTTATGGCACAGGTCATACGCAAAAGGCGCTCTCTACCCAATGGTAAATTAGTCCAGCCAGAGGGCTCCTATGCACCTATGGACTATCACACCAGAGAACACAGCACATGTGTTCACAGTATAATCTCATGTTATGTGTACATTGATGTATTTTAATACAAAATAATCTTCATTTACATAAAACTATTTTATCCGTTGAATCCGTTGAACAATACTTATCCGTTGAACCTACAATACTGAACCTACAATGAACCTACAATTTATTATATTTAAAAAAAACCTTAGTTTTCAATCTAGACTGTTTGATTAAAATAATCTAAAACAGTCTTGATTGCTTGATCGATTGTGTTGATTTATGTTTTTTATAAAAGTACCTATTCTCGAAAATGGTTTACGCCTTTAGATTAATTACTGATTAGATAACTAAAAAATATTCTGCTAGTAGTAGAATCCTAATTTTTAATGTACATTTATAATTTCATTTATTTATTTATCCATTTATATCAGACATCTCAAGTTCATTTAAAATTTTCGAAATTCCATTTCCATGTATGTACCTAATCATTTTTGTCTCATCTACAGATTAGTAAACTTTTCTAAATTTAGTTATTTCTTTATTGTAATATAAATCTTTAGTACTGAATTGGGATGAGAAAGTGCATCTTTAGTGCAGAATAAAATATTATTATTGGGATGAGAAAGGATTTTTGACTTTTTTAAATAATATGGTCTGTTTTGAACTGTATTTATATCTGTTTTAATTTTACCTATTTTATTTATTGAAGTCAAATTGGGCTACGAAAATAACGCCTTTCTGTTAAGTTGTCTAATCTTTTTATAGCCTTAGATATGTATTCCTTCGCATTTTTTTAATAAGGTGCAGGTTTTCAATGTCCGCTTGCACAGAAATTTAATCCCCGGGCGCGCTAGCTTTGTAACAAACTCCTTTCTGAAGTGTTTCCGCCTATAGCTACAACATGAGCTTCTTCAAGCATGCTGTAAACAAATTCTTGCTGGTTCGGCAGTTTACCCGCAACTCTAAGCCACATAGCATCAAGTGGACCGTCATCTTACTTGCCACCCTTTATAATATCAAAATATACGTAGTTACGTATTCCCATTACAATTTTCTTTTAAATTGTAGTCATGGGTCGCGTGCGTAGTCCCTGGGGTACCGGCGCGTGCGCGTCGCGGTAATTGAGGGTTACTGTGCATGTTCGCGAATTCGCGTAAGTACTGGCGGCACTAGTAGTGCTTCTCCCTTGCAAATCTGTTGATCGGATGCGACAGCGGCATATTCAAACGGAAATAATTGGACAGGAGAATTCAGAAGCCCTACCAGGCAACTTGTTCATCTAAGAAAAAAATGTTTGTCGTTAATTTTGAATTTTTAATCTATTGCATTACAGCGACGCCATCATTTGGCCACACGTTGACAAAACTTTGGTCATTTGGCGGAACTTGTAACTCACTCGGTTCGGCGACACACAGCATAAGCTCGTATATGAAATGGAGACTGTATACGTCATATACGTGCTGTATACTGTGTATACCTTACCGTTAATTTTAGCTGGAGATATATATAGGTAAGCAATGATAGCAATGTAATTTTTGACTGTTAAATTAAATTTCCTCTAATAACCTTTGATGCATATTTTCTATATAAAATAGTTTCGATTCTTCACATCTGCTAAGCATTTGGACGGCATTTTTTTTACGCAAGAAAAGTTACTGGCACCAGCTAGGATTTTTTGGACTAGCTGGTGCCCGCGACTTCGTCCGCGTTCAAAATAGACTAAATAAATGATCGACTTTCCCCGATAAATGGACTATCCAATACAAAAATAATTTTTCAATTAGAACCAGTAGTTCCTGAGATTCCTGAGAACGCGTTCAACCAAACAAACAAACACACTTTTCAGCTTTATAATATTAGTATGGATATAATAAGTAATATTTTTGCCACGTCAATATTAACAAGAACTTAACTGGGAGACATTTTTTGATAAGAGCAAAGAGCTCTTATCAAAAATTTACCACGTCTTTTACCACGAAATCCCAGAATAATAAAACAGTACCATCAATGGCACTACTGTTTTCAGTTCCGGCTTGTCAAAAGTTTGACGCAAGTTACATAACATTTTCTTATCTATATCAACTACTGTTATAGGATTTGAACATTAGGAATGTTTGGAACGAATTATCTGTACGAGCAAGTGAAAAAAGTAATAGTAGGTATTTTTTTGAAGTGAAACTCGCGACACTGTTACCGTAACCGACAGTTCTGTATATAATTATGTACATATATTGTTTATGTATATGTACGACATTAGGAATGTTTGGAACGAATTATCAGTACGAGCAAGTGAAAAAAGTAATAGTAGGTATTTGGGAATTTTTTGAAGTGAAAACTTCTTTAGGCGCGTTGGGCATTTTTGAGATGGGAAAAACCATTGAACTCGCGACACTGTTACCGTAACCGACACCTCTGTATGTACAATACTTTCCTGATGATTCAAAAAATACACACGTAATTGATCAAGTATTCACTTCTGTCGGCATTCCCGGAGCGCCACTTTTATTTTTGTCTCAACTTACTGTATAGTCCCGTCATTATATGAGATCTTCAAAAAAATGTACATGTGACTAACATGATCAAAATTGTGACTAAACTGTTTTCGTGATATACATGTATTTTTCTTTTATGTGTCACATTTATTATAAGGAAGAGTGTAGGTACATGAATAAGTTAAATAAACGAAACCATTATTAATAAGGTTTAATTAAACGCAAAATAACATTCTTACATAATACCTATGTACTAATTTCTTTTTTGGCGATTTTTTTTTTTCAAAGTATTTTCTCTGGTTATTTTTTCAATAACTCCTTTCATGTGTAGGTACTATCTTTTTCAATGCTTTCCCATGTCATTTCAATTCCGCTTTTCGTTGGAGTTTTATTTTTTTGTTCTGACATCTTTCTTATTTCTTCTTTTTTCGTTAGTCTCTCGCCATTGCTGTCTTCTTTTATTTTGCTCCGATGTCGTTAGCTGGCCAATAACTGGTCCTGGGTTTTAAGTTTTTTTCTACGCTTCCGTTGACGTTCAGCTGCATTCATCGCCATCTTTCTGAAAATATACCTACTTATACACTGTTCACTATTTATGCACAACAAAAACCATTTTGTACTAAATAATTAAGAAATTGTGGTGCGAAAATGATCGTTAATATTTTAAAAACTTTTTGCTAGTGTAAACATATCTTTGCTTTACATGTACATGTGAGTCACGTCATGTGAGTCACGAAATGTGACTAACATGTAAGCGCTTTTTTGGGAAAACCTAACCAGACATACCAGATAATAGACATATTTTCGATGTTTTTTACGAGAAAAGAGAATAGCAAAAAACAAGTTTCAACATATCAATTTAAAACTTTCTCGTCCGATATCTCAACAACGATCAACAATAAAGGAAAAATGCTAATGACCTAAATTGTAGAGCATAAAAAAGCAACCAAAAAGTATATGATCAAAATTTTCGTATCATGACGGAGAGCCGAGTTATTGCAAAAAAATAAAAAATTACCCCTTATTCAAGATGGCGGCGAAAGCTCATAGGAAATCTTGGTCGACAATTTGAAGTTAAGCTTTTCTGAGCCCCCTCAACACAATATCCAAAAATCAGCTTTTTATGTTCATTTTGATTTCTTTGCCTTTTTTTCGGATATAATGACTGGACTAGTAATGCGAATAATCGAAGACAGAATGCGCCGCAAGACACTCGCGGCGCACTTATTGAACTCGCGAAAAAAATAAGACATACGTCAGGATTTCCAATTTTTGTTTTGTTTTTCAGGGTTGATCGTTTTTTAATGGATTTTTGTACAAATATCTTCAAAAATTTTCCATGCCCCGTTGTCCTTTTTGTCCGAGTCTCCTGGCTTTTGTAAAAATGCAATGTACAGATATTTATGTAAACTTATTTCCTATTGATAGTTGTAATTTAAGTTGATAGCGAGAGCAGAACGAGACGCGTGGCGTTGCGGCTGCGCCGCGCCGCCGGCCGCCCGCGGCCCATATCGGGTTACTGGGAAAATTGTTATCGTATGGTCAGGGACGTAGCTATAGCTTTCAGATGGGGGGGGTCCCATCTTAGGTAGGGGCGACCCCTGCTCTATAGCTTGGCCACGTTTTTTTTGCAGTTTAACAAAATTGGAACTTAATCAATTCAATTCAATTTTACAAGAAAATTTTACACATTTGTATGACATTTGTATGACATTGGAATGACACTAGCGCTGCCAATGAATGCATAATAAACTTGGTGGCACTATAAGTATGTCTTTTAATAAAATAGATACCATGATTAATAATTGATATAATATGTACAATACTTTATCGTTCAAGTAAAATATTGAATAGAAATATGAAAAATGAAACGGCAACTTCATACTTAAACTTCTATTATAAAGTAGTTTAAAAAAAACGTAGCGGGAGATTAGCTGAAACCCGCAATCACCGATCAGCGTGGCGCGCAATAGAGCGAGGCGCGGCACCCGGGCCCCGGGTGCGGGCGCGGGCTCGGGCAGAGCGGACGCGGGACGGCGATGGGTGGCGGGCGAGAATAGCGCAGCATAATAATTAATAATACAGAGAATTACTTTTTATTCAGTGCACAAACTTTCACAACATAATATTCTACTCATGACACTGAACAACTTTCCCCAAGGAAACCATTTCGAATTCGCACAAAAATTGGACTTTGTTTGTATGGAGTTTTAGCCAATCAGCTGACCGATCTCCATACAAAGTCCACAATTTTTTTTAAGAATTCGATGTGGGTTCTTTGGGGAAAGTGTTTCAGTTTCATGAATGGAATATGTTGTGATAGTTTGTGCACTGAATAAAAAGTAACCCTGTTTATGTAAGAATCAAAGACGTTACTACTGGACGCAAAAGCTTACTTTCCAATCAAAAGTACCTAAACTAAGTAGAGATGATTACCTACCATTTTGCTCAGCCTCAGATGCACATGTTGATGTCGAGGGACCTGGTTCTGGGTCAGGTGAAGAGGCCTTTTTGATTTCTTCGTTTTGGAGTTGAATTTTCTCCTTTTTAGGAAAAAATCCTAGCAATGTCTGTTGATTAGAAGACCGCTTCATTTTTTCCGCGAACAACAAATATACAGCACATAGATACAAAACATTAACAAACACTTGAAGCAACGAAAATCGATAATCTACAGAGCGAGAGCAAAATTATTGCGGGAATACTTAGAAAAGTGAATGCCGGGCGCCCCGTGCGCCGTATCGAGCAAAAAACGGCTCGCACGGGGAATCCCCCAACGACGAAAGTGTTGCCAGAGTTGAATTTTGGACAGACTAACGCAATAACATCAAGGCTTCGTAATTTTTTTAACATTTATTTATTAAGCCTCTTGGTCCTAATCCTAAGGGGGGGGTCCGGACCCCCAGGACCCCCCCCTTATATACGTCCTTGCGTATGGTCCATCAGATCCTACTGTAAACATTTACAATTGAAATGTTCATGTGACCCTTATTTGTAAAATTATTTATATAGTATGGAATATTGTTCATTATAACTGTGCAAATCTAGAATGATTAATTTCCAAAAGGCATGCAGCCATGTGATGCCAATTTTTAGGCTATTTAGTTATTATAATAATAATCACTAGGGCAGTACTGTAGGTATAAGTAACAACACAAATAATGGAAGATTAAAACAAAATACACCCAGAGTATTACAAGGATGACATTACATCTTTTGATGAGCCCCTTGGTCGAGTGGTGAAATTGATTGCGTTAACACTTTATCAGGGGTCCCGGGTTCGATTCCTGGCAGAGCCAACTTTAAAAATGAACTTTGGTTGATATGGGGATCTGGCAAATAGTGGCAGGGCATGAGGGCAGCCCCTTAAAGAAGATCACAGTGAAATAACAGCATCTGTGCTGGCTGTTGTGTTTCGGTGAGTTAGTAAGGGAAGCCAGAGTCTCTTTCCTTATCCCTCTTTTTGACCTTTTTGACCTCATCCTTAATTCTACTATTCACCCGTAGACCTGCTTGCGTTTTAGGCGACGGTAGCCACCTATCGTCAGACCGTTGGTGGACCGTCAGACTATCTGACGACCTTTCTATAATAATAACAAGATATAGGTCGTTTATGCAAAATGAATAAACATTTTTCATCAATCTCTACCGCAGACCTATTTTAATACCACGTAATGTAACTACAGAGTTGCAAATACAGTGACAAATTACCTTAGTTATAAACAATGCATTCTGAACTGCAAGCTCATATCAAACGCGAATATAAAATCAAGCATAAAACCTAACAATATTTTTTTTTTTTTTTTTTTCAATTCAATCCATTTATTGCTAAACCATAATGTATATACAAAGATGTTAAAAAATATATAAAAGATTTATTATTAAAAAATATTAAAACATTAGCATGAATAATTGACGCATAGCAGCCGAGCTATCCCGCCCGCTAGAAAACGACGCTTTAATTCGATAATGTTCGCGTTATCTGATTATGACAGAACCGAAAAATTATATCGTTCAGTAATTAGATTAAAATGTAATTTAGAGATGCGCCGCATGCGGCACGCGCCAGCGGCCGAGACACTTTTATGGTACTTACCCAAGGGGGGGCTATTCGATGTCCCCGATAAGCCGTTCGCATAGCTTTATGGGCGTACAACACCCCAACACTTTCTTGTTAACTCTCTTTCCTGGCACTAAATTGTAAGTGAAATATTCATCTTGGCAATTGTACATTCGACACTTGCTTGCTATACCAAATAAAGTAGGCGCCTACTTAATACTGTAGTAGGCAACCCATCACATGTCTGTAGACGACGGTAACCACCTATTATCAAGTGGACTATTAGCCTGTCGACGGTATTACATATAAAAAACTCTGAAATTACCAATTGGATTTAAAAAAATCTTTATTTGACAACCTAATTTCTCAAATCGCCTCAAATCTCAGAATCGCCAAAAAGAGGCGATAAATGCATTCCATTGTCATTTAAAATTAATCGGTGAGTGAAGCCGCGGGACACAGATAGTCTAGCATGAAATGAAAAGTTAGATAACTGTATAACTCCTACAAAATGGAAGAAGTAAACTTGTATTTATGGACATCCTGCGCCAGGAAGGTGTCGCATCAAGCGCAAAGATAATCTTTAAAGATATAGTTGCCTTCTAAGCAATAAAATCAAAACTAATAAAACAACTCGCCAAACTGTTGTCTCCCCTTCAAAACGCGACTCACCCCACTTATTAAAATTAATAAGTGGGCCCTCGTCTGTATTAATGATCACGCTATGTCAATAGCATTATAATATGAATATTTGGCAAAGAGAGGAAACAAGTTCTTTGTGCGAAAACATAATGTCGAGGAGATTTTGCATTTTTAAACAATTATTGTTAATTTTTATCTAAATAAAAATTGTCTAAATAAATATTGTTCTGTGTTTTACAAGAATCGTTCTATTTCAATGTGTAAATAGTTTATCTATAATACTAGCTGGTGCCCGCGACATTGTCAATATTCAATGCAATTGTCAAAAATTAAGTAAATAAATAAATAAATAAATAAATAAATAAACACCATTATTAGTTTTAATGAAGACAAGCTGTGTTCCGTGGTTTCACCCGCCCTGTTAAATTGACGCAGACATACATAAATCATGTTTCGGCTCTTCTCGGTAATGCTCGTTTCTTGTCGAACTGCCCTCAGTCCCGAATCAATCAAACTCAACGCATCGTATACTCACTCACGTCCTACTAATTTGTCTTCGCTTCGAACTTTTTCGAGTTTTCTCTAACCTTCCTTAAGAATTGGGCTATCAATAGAAAAAAATAATATTCGACTGGCTTTCCAGAATTTTGCGCGTTCCACCAAATAAACAAACAAACTTAAACTTTATCATATTAGTTTAGATCTCAATACAATGGGCACTAGCGTTTAGTTAACAGCAGGTTTTATCTACGAATGTTCGATGTTTCTGTTCAAAATGACACACATTATCCAAATGGACACTTGAATCTGCACTCGAAGCCACTCCGACTCTTTGATCTGCTTGTTTGCGCTCCACTGCAAGCCCTTTCTGTAAGGGACCAATAGAGGGGGCGGCTTATTTGTTAGGTAAATATTATTAATAAGCGCACTCACTTCTATTTGTTTTATATATAAATTTATAACTGGTTCCTTCAAGCGATATGTTTGCTAATCATAACCGCAGTCAGATTGGTTAAAAAACAAAAGACGGGATTGCGTTGCGTGCCATTCGGTTTATAGTGACCTTGTCTTTTATGTTAATTTGTGCTGATTAACATAAAAGACTTACGAGACCTCATCTATAGATTCCTACAACTTAAGGAGTAAGGAGTAGGATTAATTGGATAATGGATAAGACAAGAGAATTAGCCTAAGCATATTTTGTTCATACCCTGAAAAACAAACAGCATACGTGCGGCTGTTTTAAAGCTAAGATGTGGTCAAACACTACATTGTGATTGTAAAAAATGGCAGCACGCAGACGATAAACTTAGTGGTTTATGGATTCCGTCACCTATAAAGAGCAGCAAGGATGCAAGTATACCTACTACCGACCGCAGTAGGATAAAGGATAAGGGACAATGCAGGACAGGACAGTGGATTCTGGCATTCTTTAACGAATACCGAATATTGTATTAACAAACGATTCTTCCGACTTCGGCCGCCGCTGTAGTGATAACAAAGTTATATAATTGTGTAGGTAAAATGTTTTTGTGTGAATAAAGACATACAAATTTGTATTGTTTTGGTAGTACTAAAGAGTCGGATTTCACATTACCACGCCACAGTCCGGTCATTGTTTAAGTAAACGCGTTTTGTATTCGTTAAATTAATGAGATTATTTAAAAAGAAAGCGGCAACATAAAGGTACAGTTTTGATAGCGGCCCTTTTAAAAATAAAATATTTAATACTAAAATACCTTATTTAAAAAATCTAATTAAATCTTTAAATTTAAAAAAAAACTAAATTGACGAGTTTATATTGATGCTAAAAGTTTTAAAAAAAACGCGGTGTAAAGCGTACAGCCCTACGCTCAAGTTTATTCTAACCTACGCATTTATTTCTGTTTACTTTATAATATTAATTTTGCGCTTTATTTTTTTAAAAAAAGGGGAAATTATATATGTATTAGATTAAAAACGAAGGGGAGACGATAGATAAAATAGGTCATATTAGTTGTGCCTGTTAGTCTATACTAAATATAATATTATAAAGAGAGAAGATTTGTATGTTTGTAATGAATAAACTCAAAAACTACTGGACCGATTTTAAAAATTCTTTCGTCTATAGGAAGCTAAGTTATCAATGAGTAACATAGGCTATATATTATAAAGTTACGCGGACGAAGTCGCGTGCAACAGCTAGTGTATTATCATTATCAATTAATATCAGGCGTAGACGTCCACTGTGCTTTACTTTTACATAGGGCTCCACAAAAATTTTCCATAAGAATTTTATAATATTATTAGTTGCTATTTATAACCCGTGCTATAATCAATTATAGCACAGGAAATATTGGGGTTATGTCAATTGATATATTTTTTGTTTATTTAATCTAAATACTTTTTAATACCGTTCTCATATATTTTTATTTATTTTTTTAGTTTTCGGTTTGCCTTATTTTTTTACTGTGCGTCTTATTTTATAATATGCAAAGTAGGTAATGCTATTAAATTTAATAAATAAAGAGCTGTAATGTAATGAAAAAACAAATTTGTACTTTTACATAAATAAATGGATTTATTGTTAAAAGCAAATAGGAAGTTTTCAAGTTAATGCTGCGGGCAGTCAAAATGTAGGTTAACGCATCGAGGTATGACTCTCACTCGGCATTCCGGTGGCTGAAATTGAATCTCGTATGCAT
This sequence comes from Synanthedon andrenaeformis, assembly GCA_936446665.2. Taxonomy (NCBI): domain Eukaryota; kingdom Metazoa; phylum Arthropoda; class Insecta; order Lepidoptera; family Sesiidae; genus Synanthedon; species Synanthedon andrenaeformis. The sequence goes on along the minus strand of OW387777.2, from coordinate 7,632,642 downwards.
GCCGTCGGCAATGGTGTGCATTTAGTTATGCTTCCATAAAGCTCACACCAAAACAACTTAAGTTTTTCATACCTATATGACCAACAAAACATGTAATATGATTCAAAAAAACTGGACCCACGTTAATGTTATTGAAGTGAAAACTTCTTTTCTTTAGGTTGGGCATTTTTGAGATGGGATAAAATCATCGAACTCGCGACACTGCCATGTAATGTAATGTAACCATTGCATGTAGCTGATATTAGTATTGTATATGAACTTTATGTTTGTATTAAGTGTACTTAATTGTAATTTTTATATTTTAAAGATGACAAAAAGAATAGTATCCTGAGTTTCTTTCGGGGTTTCTTCTCAGGATCGTCATCTTGGCTTTTTTTCCGAAACCCTAGTAAATTTAAATTTATAATAACGATCATAAGAGTTTCGTGAGAAACCTAATTGATAAATAAATATTTTGATTTTTTTGATTTTGATTAATTTAAAATAATTTTAAAAAAGAACAATTTTTGAGATGGGAAAAAACCATTGAACTCACGACCTGTTAGGTAATGTAATGTAATGTAGCGTAATGTTTTTGTGAAGCTACATTTTCACTTCTGACGTGCAATCCTACGACTGACATGTTTTTTTTTTATGCAAGTATATGGCTTGGCCATCATGGATGAACTTAGACAAGGTAAGACAAAAATAAACTTTTCGATATTCGGCTCAAAAGTAAAACTTTAATTAAAAAGTGTTTTTTTTTATGTTGAGGCCGGCAGACAGGCTAAAGGTTTACTAGATGGTAGGTGGCTACCGTCGACTATAACACAAGCAACGCCACAGATACTACAAGTGCGCTGCCGACTACAGTAGGATTAAGGATAAGGGATTGTGAAGGGATAGGGAAATAGGCTCTGGCATTCCTTACTCACTTACCTAAACAGAACAGCACTCACTGTTATTTTACGATTCTGTAAGAGGGCCGCTAGACCGGCTGCCCAAAAGACCGAAACGCAGTGTGCCCTGCCACTTCACAGTTGTAAAATTGATGTAGGTACATTAATCTATTGCTCGCATTAATAATATATTAAAGTAAGGACACTTTGCGACAAGCTGATAAGCTCGAAGCAAATTCACTTAGCACTGCAAGCGTCAGCGTCGAGCGTCATAACAACTATAATTATGTACTATGGACTAGAAGAATGCATTTTTTATATATACCTACTGGATCAAACGAGATCTCTCATTGCAGGTTAGTGCGGAATATATGTATTTCTACGACCTAGAGCAGATGTGATTACCTGCCCTTGACGCTATCTTTAATAATTAAGTTGATCATCATGCCCTTGTACTAGTTGCTTGGAGTAGACAGTCATTGCGCATGCTCCTCATTACCTAAAATTACCTATAATTTGCTATGCTCTATAGGTAAAGTATAGAAGAATGTAAGATGATTAGGGCTTATAACTTATTTTTTATAGTAAGTATATTATAAACATATATAAAAATGTATAATACCTACCTATCTGTAGAAACTGAATGAAATCTGTTATACACAATAATTTTGTCGAATCATATATACTTATATTATAAATCCATATCTATACTTCTATACTAATATTATAAATGTGAAAATAACTCAGTCTGTCTGTTACCGTTTCACGCTTTAACTACTCAACTGATCATCATGAAATCTTGTATACACATTTTCAGTACTTTTTTCCCGAAGGATCATAATTATATATTTTATAAAGATTGCAATAAAGATTGAATAAATACAAAGCAAGAACCAAGTTTGTTTTATCATTTAGGTTTTTCTTGCATTATTAGTTGCAGTACCTACATTTTTTGAATTTTTGAACCATAACCTGGGTATAATTCATATTCATTAAAGCCTCATTACAAACAATGATTTGCAAGAAAATTTTCAAGAAAAATTTCATAGAACAAATGTACATAACTAAAGCTTGGATTTGCATAAATTAGCAATAAAGTTTTAATTATTCTATTGTTCAACCAAATGAAATACTAATTAGGCAAAAAAGCCACACAACTACTAAAAATAAAACACTCTAGAGAAAACTGCAATATATCCCAAATTTATCTCTACTCACGCGCATTTCGGTGCACTGGATAAGTGTTGATTTCGGAAATGCCAGCAATTTATGGGATGGAATTGTATATTTGGCCGTTATAAATAATGCTATATAATCAGTTTACTATCAAAGGTACACACCTATCCATTAAAGAAATAAGAATAGGTTTAAATTCTGACTCGGGGGTCCCGGGTTCAATTCCCGACAGGGGCAAGTTTAAAAATGACCTTTTCAAAATTTCAGTCATGAATTAGGCAGTCAATTTTTTATTAATGGGTTTGCTCTTGGCTAGCATCTAGCCGTGCAGGAAAAACGAGGCCGACGATGGAGCGAGCTAACCCAGAAAATGCTTATTCACTCGACTCGAACTTATATACTTTTGCTGTTATACTGTTATACTTTTGCCAGACGTTGAATTTGTATTTTAGATGATCCCTTGGCAACATTTTTCTTTCTGAAAAATGTTGCCATGAAAATGAAATGAGAAGTAGGTGTATCCCTGACAACGTGTATGCAAAATTTCATGATGATCGAATACTGTAATGTAAACTGTACACTGTACAGCGTCGAAATAGACTGCCATATTAGTATAAAATGAGCGAGAAACGGATGTAAAAAAATATCAATCCTTAGCGAGTTATTACAAAAACATTTTATCTAGAAATACGTACTATTCAAAAGGGGACACAAGATTAGCAAGGTTTAAATATTCAAGGTTTCAACGAGTCTAGATTATGCTGATAATGACCTTACTTAACTTCGGCAGCCGTAAAGTCTTGTGCATTTTGTTATCTGAATCCAAACATATAACAAATTAACAATAAAATACATAGTTATAAACTTTTTATTCTTATTAAAGTTAGTGATTGTTCGTTTACGTTTGAGTTAGATTAATTAAATGTCTTCCTCTGCTCACAATGCCTTTATTGTTAACTACTTAATTTAATAAAATAATTGCGCGCCATTATTAGTCGTAATAAAATTCAACAAGGTCACACCATGATTACTTGACAGTAACAATGACAATGGAAATCATCTAGTACGAGTATGTTCATTAATCGTATCCACAACTTTACCTGGTTCATTCTCAAACAAGTAGATAAGTAATAATGAAAACTCCATGAGTGGTTTTATGTTTTTGACCCTGAAGAACTTCGTCATATGGGTCATATGTCTAATGGGTGGATTTTCCAAAAAATATTTCACTTTTTATTTATCACCTTTCTTCCTTTAACTCCGCAGAGAGTAATGGGTTTTTTATCCTATTAGACAGTCACCACCACCAGAGAGCTAGGTATAAGATTAACTTAATAAAATAAGCAAAAACACTAAAATTCTTAAAATAAATTCTGTTATTTCATCGTCATTATGTGTTCAAAGTTAGCACCGAACCCAGTATAGAAATTCTCGATTTTGTGAAAGGACGTTACAGGACTTCTAAGTCTGATGAAGCTGTTGATAAAAATTATTCGCAGCTACACACCATTACAGAAGTACCCAATGTTAGTTCCTTAATTTTAAATTAAATTATAATTTATGTAAAAAAATTGAAATTGAAATTTCATTTATAAACGATATAATGTTTTATTTATGACACATAGGTGATAAGAGATATTATCTATACCAAAATATAAATTTGAAAATAACTGTCTACCTGTCTGTTTTTTTTTTCACGCGTCAACCGATTATCGTGAAACTTTGCAAATACAAAAAGATGTCAGGCGTTATGTTGCTCATATATTAACGTGTTAGTGTGAAATTTTAACGTTAAAAAGAGCGGTAACAAGAATCAAATCAAGATGATATAGATAATGCCATATAATATGGAGTCAGTAAATCAGGATGGGTCAGCTGTGCCGGGAAGATATGGCGCGTGCCCGATGAAGCCCCTGCGGGTGGCGAAGGGCTTCGCGTGACGTCACAGCCGCATCTGCCCGACAGATGGCGCTGCGCCCCCGCCTACTAACGCGGCGATATTATCGCGCCGCACACGCCAAGCTAAACACTTTCGTGGAATTCAATAACAACAATGTTACCTACCAAGTAAAACAAAGTCTATACCCACGTCTGTCTGTTTGTCCGCTTAGATCTCTTTAATTGTGCAGTGAATTTTGATATTGTTTATAAAGTTGTCTTAAGAAGGTGATTCAGATCACAATCATTATATAAGAATACTTACTAGCGACCCACTCCCGGATTCACCCAGAATGCATTTTTTTATATACACAAATTTTCCTCGTTTATCCCTCTTTTCATAAAATACAGAATTAAAATCCGCCAGGTGGTTTAGAAGTAGTTAGCGAGAAACAGACACGATGGATTTATACCTAATATGTAGAGATTAAATTTTGTCAACCATAACAGATGGAGATATGCCATAAAGGAGTTTCTTTACGATGATGTATGAGTTCTTCTACAATTACCTACATCATTTTTATGTATCTCTTAAGGTTTAGTCTATGTATAACTTGAAATCTATGTTTCGAATGAAGTGAAAAAGTATCTAACTGATGGTGAAAACCGCATTAAAATCCGTTGCCTAGTTTAAAAAATCTAAGCGTACCTACATACATAAGGACGTTATATTATGCAAGAAAATCAGAAATAACTCTTTTAGCCTTTAATGTTAATTAACATTTCACTTTAGTCAATTCAGTGCGAAGTCGAGACGGGTTTTTAGTATGTATTGTATAATATACAAAATATCACTATGTTATATAGGTATATGTTGTTTAAAGTATGTATGTAACTAGTTCTAGATGGGAATGTTATATTAAAACTCTCAATGAACGTACAGAACACATCACTTTGTTAATTTTGAACGCATTTGCGGGGTTACGCACCCTTTTGTTTTTATAACTACTAAACGGTAATTACTGTGGCATCATTGACCAAGTGATTTGATGTTGTTTACGCCATATGACGGGTGATTCCACTCCTCTATAGCTCACACTATACGATAGCTGTGAATAACCCTATAATTGAATTGATGGAATTGTTTGCCAGTCTGAAATTTCTCAGAAATGATCCTAGAGCAAAATATTGATATGTTGGAATGTTTATTGTGCAATATTTATATTTTTGATATTTATATTAAAATTTTATGTAGTGATTAATTTAGTATATTGTATCACTGCGAACCACTATTACTGTTGATTATTATTAATTACTTAATTATTACTGCTTTTTACTAAATAATTTACTCTTTTTAATAATTGTTGATCGTTGAGTCAAATTTTCTATTAAATCAAAATATGGAAAATAAAATTATAATTATTTTTATTTTATTTTAATATTTTATAATTTTTATCTTATTTTAATACATAAATATTAGTTTATTTACTTATGGAATATACGATTAATACGCATTGAAAAATTTCTACAATTAATTCATATTAATTAATACGTCAATCGAAAGCTACGGATCGCTTTTCCAATTTGTTTGTGAGCCGATATTTTTTAGTTTAGTGGCCATTGACGAGGTTTAGTTTTTTTCCACCACCAAGGCTGAATTTCGACCAGTAGACAGTACAGTGGAAAAATCGGTTTCACAGATATGAAACCTGTTTCATTTGAACCTTTTGTTAACTTTTGTTTAATATTTCGAATTACATACTTACTTTATCTGTCACAGTTTCAGACGTGCTCTCATTAAACCATCTTAATCATCTACCTGTGTTTCAACGTTAAACGTGTGACTTTGTTCATCTACGAAACGACAAAACTAATCTTAGTCAAGCAAATAACAATCGATAAACATCGTGACCATTCAATATCAATGTAGGTATATGAGTAATTTAAATAAATAATCTTACAACAAACGTGACACTTGCAGGCGAATCATTATGTTACCAAGTGGACATAGTTTTATTTTTTCATGTTGTGATATCTAAGCATTATTATAATAATAGAATCTATGAATACCTAAGTCAATTAATATTCAATTTAATAACGTTTAATTGCGTACAAAATTTGCATTTGTTCGCTTTATGAAGTAGGTTGCAACACGAGCTGTAACTGCAATATTTTATTCATTAAAATTATTCAATAATTTAATCATGAATGTGTGTTAACGTAAGAAGCTATAGTCCAGTAGGAAAAATGCTCAGCTGCCAACGCTGCAGTCGTGAGTTCATAATATGTAGGTTTATAAATATTGACTATGAATAGCAATATTTAAATTTTTGATTTTGTCGCCTATAACACAAGCAACGCCAGAGCTGCAAGTGTGCTGCCGACCTAGGTCTTAGCAGGTATACTATATGACTGAGAATTCTACTATGCAAGTTAATATTTTTATTTAAAATTTCATTATTGTGGTTTGAAATGTACATTATTGTGGTTTGAAACTAAATATTTTTTCTAAAATTGGTTTGACTGAAACAACAAAATTGTGTATATTTTCAAAAATTTTATAAAAAATCTGCACAAAATAAAAATATTACATTCATATTAAAATTTACTTTCACTTTTCGATTGTATTTTTTAGAGTAGGTGCTCACAATTATTTTACTGACAGGCGAGAAATCAGTTAAAAGCATTGAAATAATAAATAAAATAAAGTGCTCCGTAATGCCTAACATTTGTGCCAACAATTGAGGTATAATATGAGGCTTTGGCGAACAACAAAAGTTAACCTGTCCTCCCGTCCGGTTTGATGAAATGGAACTATTTTAGGGTTGCGAGGGAAGAAATGACAAGTTAGACTCCCTACAATGTTCTCTAAACCACAATATCAATGCCCTCACTACGTAAACTTTACACCAAATCTCGACCTTATTCCGCTGACATAAAGTTCAATAATTAATTTCGTTAATTCGCTATAGTGGTTACTAAGTGGAAGTTAGCATGTGCGCATTGTACACCGTATGGCGCGTTGACATGCGCGCGATGATCATTATTAAACAGACATTGACTTACTGATTTATTTTACTAAACAATAGCCGTCTGGTAGGTTGTAATTACCAGATTAAAAATGGAGATTACGTAAATATTATAAATTAATTATCGCTCCACTCTACCACTAATTTGCTTGAATATAATTACTTACACGTAAATTTATTAAAAACGACATAACATAGGGCAAGTAAACAAAATATATACAGGCATAGTATCTTTGGAATATCTAGGTAAGTTAACAATACTCGAGTACCTAACCAAAAAAAGTATTATAATAATAAGATTTTCTATTTCTATTCTACATACATCCTACTAATATTATAAATTACTAGCTGGTGCCCGCGACTTCGTCCGCGTTGAACCAAAAAAAGTAACCTATCCTGTGTCCCGTACTTCCAAATGTTTATCTACCAAGTTTCATGAAAATCAGTTAATTCGTTTCAGTTATGGAGGAACATACATACATACATACAGAAAAAAATTCTAAAAATCGTCAATTTAGTTTCAGTATCATGTATAGAGCCTATAAACACGATATCTCTGAAAACAAAGTAACTTACTCCATGACCGACCCTTACAGATTTATTATTATTAGCCACCCGCTCCCGGCTTCGCACTGGAGAAAACTTGATTAGGTTTTATTATAATAAATATAAATATACCGTGAAAAAATATCTAATTGATGATGAAAACCGCATCAAAATCCGGTGCGTGGTTTAGAAGGAATTAGAGTAACAAATAATGTAGATAAAATCATATCCCATAAATTTACCATCTATTTTTTTATGTGAGGCGTAGCGTAACGACTTGTGTAAATAGGTCGGACTAAATTTTGGGGCTTCGGGTCACACACAAATAAGTAAAATGTAGAAAGAAAGTGAAAGGCTCAAGATGAGACTGGATCATGTGACCTTCAATAAAAACTATTCCTTCAGAAACTACACTACACACACAACAACGTATCCTACAGCTCCCAATCTATTCGCATCATTTATTGTAGGTATTATAAATAAATATAATCTCACTGCCTCATCGCATGGCCCGGCCATAAAGTCGCAAATCGAGCGATTAAACGGTCTAATAGCTAATACCATTAAGTGATAAATGCAACGGGTCGCCTATGAATAATTCCGCTGGATGGATACAATGTACAGCTTTAGCTAAACGGCTCCATATTTTCAAAATCCCCATAGAGCAATAATATTCAATGAGTCGCGTGAGACGGATGTATTGTCGCCCGTATTGGGGAGCGAGATGGGTAATAGAGGGACATCGAATCGCAAATCCGGGAGATTAGCGAGACGAGAGCGACATGTGGCCTCCCGACGCTAAAAGCACTCCCTAGACCAATGTCCTTCCCCAATCCCCATACCAATCTAATACAACATTTCATTCGCGTGATATTTTATTCAAATTAGTACAGAACTCTTATTTTTGAGAAATTTTAAGTTTTAAAAATCTTTATACCGTTTTTTGTTTAGTTTTTTTTTCTCTATGGGCCATCTCTACTTCACTTACCATCAGTTGAATGTACAGCTCGTCTGTCAGGTTTTTCTATAAAAGAAATAATATTGGATATTTTTATAGGCCTCAAAAGTTATTCTTTTACTGAAAGTCTGACCTTTTGAAAATCTGACCTTTTAAAAGTAAAGGTTTTATTTTAACTCATACGAAACGATGATGGATTTTCGAAAAATGTATTTTTAGTTCTGGATATTGAGGCCTACTTACGCCAAACAGCAAGTTATATTGACAATATAAAGTAATAAATATTTTCATAAATTGGATACATAAATAAGGAAATAGCTTTATTTCTATAGACAGAAAATCAAGTTAACAGTTTAAGCCTAAGAAGAATTTGATAAATCTATCTATACTAATACTATTTGTCAAAAGAGATAGAGAGCTGATTTTTTTTACATGAGGAGGTTTAGGTATCTCTAGAACTATTGAACCTATTTGAATTTTTCCAGATTGACACAATAAGTATACTCACTATAAATTACATTCGGGCGAAGCCGGGAGCGTCAGTCTAGTATACCTAAATATTTTATTACATGAGAAGATCAAAGACATGAATTTATCAAGTCAGTCAAATAATAACTGAGTATTAATTATTAAAAAAAACTAGTATTTTCTTTGAAACTTTTTTTCACTGACTACCTAATTATTTTTAAAAAAAATAAGGGTAATTTAGTAAAATGATATCATTACAATGTAGATTTAGGAGTCGAGAGGGTATTTTCTTAGTTACAAAAGGGTTTTTTAAATAAACTGGGCCCACTTTTAGCTCGATTTGATCAGTCGTGTAGGCAAGTGCGGGTCACTAGGACCGCGGGTCTATTCGGAGGCATCGAGCCGTAACGTTTTATTTCTATTCATTCATTCCGTGCAGCACTTAAAAGTAGTGGTGCCGATGATGCCATATGTTGTGAGCATTACTGTTCTACTGAACGCTCGTTCCCCTCTCAAGATTGATGACGTTTTTCTCAATGGCATTCAAATGTATTGGGGCATGTAAATGTTATGCGATCACTTACGTGCTAAAGCTTCAATTGATTTAAGGTGCTGCGCTGTACTGAAAAATAATAAAATTTTTCATTGGTTCCATAAACTTTAATGAATGAGTCCAAACTGTAAGTTTATTAAAGAATGATTTTTAGGTTTTGAGAAAAAGAAATAATATAAATATACTTCGAGATTATCGAGACATAATTATCAGTTGTTCCCATACTTTGTTGAAACGAAATAAATACTTCAGATTCAGATATTTTAACAGATTTCTTAGTCTGGAACATATAGGTACTAAATTCGGGGAAATAGTATATGTTCAATATTTGTTTAATTGAACGAATTTTTTAATTTAGGGTATAGTTTGTTCATCAAATTTGGTATTATTTCATCAGATTTGGTCATAGGAGTTCTTAGCAGTGGTATCAACCGTCCAGCGTGACTTGATCTCACGCTTATTTTAAATCTAAGTCATCATTTCTCTAGCAAATACATTATGTTGTTATGTTTTGTGTTCGAATTCGACTCGGCTACTGACCTATTATCATTGAAATAATATATCTTTCAAGTTCGCTGCCTATTATCAACATGTTATGATCTTAGACCAAGTAAGAACTATAGACAGAATTTTGCGGAGAAGCCGGTTTTGTGTTCCAAGCTATAACCTGAATTTTTATTCATTTTTATTGAAAATATTGGTTTCTAAAGTTTACTTAAGTGTGAAATGTGTTTACATCTTGCTTTTTAATTTTTTGTTGGCTGGCTTTTACACCCTTTCACTACGCAGTTTATCATTTTCACTTTTCACTAGTAAATATTTTAATAAGGCGAGGCGTAATTTTACCGGCTCTGTCGTCGTCAAGTCTCTATCTTTAGTTCTTATTTTATATGAGTTATTAAGTTAACAATTCACAAAAGTGGAAGTTACATTTGCAATAAAAATCCGAAAGTAAGTGTTGAATTGGCACACTAAGTGGGACGATGTCTTCGCTTGTTAAGCTGGTTTCCACAAAGGCTCATTAAATTATTACTCTCGCCGATGTAATCGCGAAGGTAGAGGCCGCTCTCGGGCCATTGAACCCTCATTCGGTTTTCACTTCATTTCATTATCTTACTCTCACTTAGTTAATTCTCTCAAAAGACGCTATTTCGCCTTTAAGAGCCTCAGTTCCAGTAATTTCGTTGAACTAATGAGGTTGTTCGGTCTTGAACACTTTTATATTACTTATCAATAAAGTATTGATGAAATTTACACAGGAAACCTGTGATTATTTAGGCATAGAGAGTTATAAGTAAATAAAATAAAAAAATGAAATTTTTAATATTTAAAAACAAATGATTAAATAATTTGGTTATGCGAGAATTTGAGTTTTTTTCTGGATATGTAATTGCTTATTTTTAATTTATTTTTTATGAAATAACATACATAATGTGATAATTTTTAAATTTTATTGTACTTATTGAAGTTTCTATTGACTGCAATTTCAGATATAAATCTGCTGTTAAAGAAGTCATTTGTTCTTATATTAATAAAAGTTTTATTTAAATCACTGTACTATGTAGAGTGATGTTAGATTGTTAGAAAATACTGTTACAATTATTTCCTATTATATAATAAATAATGCATACAAATGTTTTTCTTTCTCACAAATCGTAAAAAAAAAAGCGGAGGATGCAGAGAGCGTGTCATCCGTTTTTTAGGGTCGTTTTCACCCTTGTTATACCGCCAAAACACTTGGCACAAAAAGTGTAATGGAGTTTAGTAATGACCCCCGCGGTGCCGTGAGCAAATACAAACTGCGTCAACCCGCTGAGAGGAAGCGCTTGTTTTTGTGTTCATATTTAATTCTATTTGAAATAAATGCCAGTAAACAAAAATGTTGTATTCTTTCTCATTTTAATTTGAACTAGCTAGTGCCCGCGACTTCGACGGCGTTTGAAAATAAAAAATATATGACATTTTTTTTATAAATAACTGAACAAGTTTAGAAATTGTAGTAACGGAGCAAAGTAAGCAACATGTAATCCATTAGAAAGCAAACAACACAAGAACTTATATGACAATCAAATGTAACACTAATGCTCGCATTGGGGTCAAACTAACCCTCGCGATTCAATTATGACATACAGTTTACACTTATCCAACGTCCCGGGTGAAAATGATACTTGTGAGAGATTGCTTTATTGTTTTTTCTCGCGGATAAAAAGCGACACTACAAACTTTTTAACCTCTTAACTGATACGCTATTGTTGAAAACTATCTGTAAATATATTAAATGACCAAATACAAGGACAAAACAATCCCGAAACAATTCACCGTTTCAGCGTTTTGTTCAGTATGTAAAGGTCAACGATCTGTGAAGGTTCCAAAGTGGGCCTGATTACTAGAAACAATTCCATATATGAGGCGGTTTTTTAGCGGGTAAGAATCCCACATAACCTTGCATGTTATGTGAATAAAAGGGTTGTCCACATAACATGCATATGTTTAGCCCTTAAGGTGTCTTGTAATATTTTTCCTCTTCTATAAAACAGATTGAAAAGAAATTCCATCAGATCCATTGAAAAGTGTTCATCAAATATTTTAATAATAATTTATTTTTTAAAATTACTATTAAAAAATATATTCATAAGTAGCTTATCCAATTAAAATAACAATCAAATGTAAGGTAAATACTTTTTAGAATATAAATATAACATATAATACCTAATGACTATTAATAAAATCGCTTATACAATTTACTTACTTATAAACTAAGTATATCGTTTGTCGTGAAGCGATGGTTTAATAAAATAAAATAAGCTTTTACTGGGAGATGTATATAATTATAAAAGATAGATCTGTAGATGTATTTACAAATAATTGGAAAAAAAAGAAAATGGATGAATGAAAGTTGTGTAGTGTGTTATGAATGAAGTAAAGATAATTGAACTAAGATTAAAAGACAACCGTCTGGGCAAGACCGCCCAGAGTCCAGTGGTGATTAGTGCGTCCGGAGTCTCTGCACAGACTCACGGACCGACACGACGTGAACGTGCAGTGGTGAAGTGCGTCCGGGGTCTCAGCACCGACTCCCGGAACGATACGATGCAGACGGGCAGCGGCGATGGGTGCGTCCGGAGTCTCTGCACAGACTCACGGAACGACACGAAGTGAAGCGTGCAGTGGTGAAGTGCGTCCGGGGTCTCAGCACCGACTCCCGGAACGACACGATGCAGACGGGAAGCGGCGATGGGTGCGTCCGGAGTCTCTGCACAGACTCACGGAACGACACGAAGTGAAGCGTGCAGTGGTGAAGTGCGTCCGGGATCTCAGCACCGACTCCCGGAACGACACGATGCAGACGGGAAGCGGCGATGGGTGCGTCCGGAGTCTCTGCACAGACTCACGGAACGACGCGAAGTGAACGTGCAGTAGTGAAGTGCGTCCGGAGTCTCAGCACCGACTTCCGGAATGACACGAAGCAGATAGAGGCAAGACAGGCCAAATTTCAATGTTGTATCCGAGAGAGGAGCGACAACACACTCATTCATTTGTATCAGTCTAGCCGGCTGGAAAACCTTCGAAATCATATTTTTAAAAATTAAATTTAGAAAATAATAAAGTTATATGGCCAGGACATTTCGAATTTAGAGGTGAGGTTGTATATAAAAAGGAATAAAAAATGAGCGAGAAAGCAACAATGTAGTGAGAAAGCATGACGTCAAAATATTATGGGAACTATGGCGACGAAATAAATAAACAAAGAGATTATGTCAAAAATATATAAATTTACGTTTTTGAAATTATATGAGGACTAAATGCATGTAAAACGTATGAGAAAATGTAGGAAAAAGTATAGCAGACATTCGGAAAACAGGCTGTCGGTAAGATAATAAGGAAACGAGGGGAAAATGTGATGTAAATGATACGTGAATGACATGTAGGCCGAAAAATATATAAAATACAGGATCTGAGGCGTTATCCAGGTTAGTAGCGCATCCAGGAGTGATGTATGAAGTGTATGAACACGCTACACGTTTACTTATAACATCGTTGTCTGATTTAACATCAATGCACAGCCTCTAAATCTAAAAAGCTAAAATTTGGAACATTGGTTTATTTTATAACCTAAGCATCCGCTAAGAAAGGATTTTTGATAATTTCAAATCCGCCTTCGGGCCGCTATAAATAATACACAATATAATATAATGACCTATATTAATAGTTAATTTTATTAAATTAAATAGTGTATTTTAATATTTTTTGAAGTGAAAACTTTATAGGCGCGTTGGGAATTTATTGAGATGGGATAAAATCATTGAACTCGCGACAGTGTCATGTTACTTAATGTAAGCGTTGATGTAGCTGATATTACATAATTTAAAATAATAATAAAAAAGAACAATAAGTAGACAACTGCATATGAAAGTATACTTACTAGATATGATAACAAGGATCAATATGGTATACACCTCTGACCAAAAATTAAATAATTATGTTCTATTTATTGTCATTGTGTGTCAGTGTAATATATTTTCTCTTGTGTTTCTTGCGATCAATAATAATCGTATTTACCTAATTCGATAATCCCAAGGAATTTAAATATCATACAATTATTTTTGTGAAGCTACGTTTTCACTTCTGACGTGCAGTCCTACGACTGACATTTTTTTTTTTTTTTATCCTTCATATTTATTCTGACGTTTTATGTCGATTATTGACTTCGTTTATTTTTATTAAAGTTTTCTTGTAAACTAATATTTATATAAATATAGTGAATATTACACAAAGTATTACTATTAGAAAATAAGATACAGATACAGGTTCAGGGGCCGAAGAGTTTTTGGTGAAAATAATGAATGTTCCAAAGAATTGCCAACGAATGCGTTTACTTAGTGGCATATAAATCTTTGCACAGGTGTATGTTCAGAGCGTGCGTGTTCAGAATGTACCCGAAAGACACGAGAAATGTATTGTTTACCAAATTCAATTACTGTTCCACCGCAAACCAACTACACTTTGATTCCACGATCCACGCTAAATCAACTTGGCTAACTAGTGTGAAAGTTCATTGTTTATGTGGTTACATTCTTTTTTCCCTTTGTTTTTATCTGCTCACATCAATGCTTTTAACGCTTTAGTGTTATATTAAATTGTAAAATAACATTAAATGCTTATAATTTACAGAAAAGAAAGGTTTTTTTGTTAAAAAGTATTATGGTAATCGGTCAAACGGTGTGTCGGTCATGAGATTATCTTAGCATCTTGTAAACGTCAAATAAAGTTATGGAACTGATAAACGGTACACATTGGCTAGTTAAGTTAAACTACACATAAATGGAGTTTTACATTGGGGTACTCGGAAGCGCATTTTCAAAAGTTATCGAACCGATAACGCTAACGAATATAGATAAACCACCAACAAAAGTACCTACCTCAGAAATCGGGCATTAGAAAACTTATAAAAGTCATATATCATATATTCATCTTTTATATGATTAAATGTTGTAATCAAGTAAAATCAAGATATTCAAATTTATTAAATTTTGTGATTCAATAATAATCAAATAGTCTATATTGAGCTGCCAGCCACTTCGGACTGAATTGCTTCACAAGTCTTAATACGATAGATTGCTCTCTCTTAGAATGCCAGGTTTCCTTATAATATTTAACTTTCCCTACTGTTGAGCAAGTATTCATATAATTATAGGCATTAAATCGAAAAACGCTCAGAGGCAAGCCTCGCAGGTGTGACCGAATTTCCAAGCTGTGTCTTCTATATGGGTAGTTAGTCTGACTATTAATATACCAAAAGATATTTTCTGTAGTTATCAATAACCTACTGGGCTCTAACAGCACATAACAAACTATCCGGCTTCGCACAGGTGCAAGTGTAGATAATTTGCAGAAAAAATGCCCTTCCTCGTTATAGCTCTTTCTATTAGTGAAAATCGTATCAAAATCTGTTGAGTGGTTTAGTAGAAGTTAGTTGAGAAACGACAAACATAAAAGTAATTTATATTATTATATTTTATAATATATATGTATATATCGATTATACAAATACCTCATTACAATAATACTTACATAGATTTCTTAACTTGGTAAATCATAAGTCAATAAAGGCTCTAGCGTCGACACAGCCATAACGGTTTCGTGTGGGTTTCAGGACCGGAGTGCAAGAGAGAGGGGGTGTATGCGGTAAGCGCAGGGGAGGGGTCGCGGCTGGTGCCTAGGGACGCGTACCTACTCTCCTTGATTACAGAAACCCCCTTCATCCCCATCCCTGCCCCTGCACACCCTGTATTACACACCCGCCCCGTTGCAATATCTATATCTACATTTACGGGAGAAGTATATATCTATAGGCATCTATCTATAGGTACGTTGCTACCGCTTGCAGCTCCATTCAATGTTAAACTTTATTTTAAACTCTTATGTTCATTAATTATTTTTGTCACTTTTATATGTAAACTAGCTGGCTTCGTCCGCGTTTAAAAAAAAATACGAACCCTGAGAAAAGATTACAATTTTTTTATATTTTTAACAATCCCTCGGCAACTTAACAATTTTCCAAGATGAAAAGTATCATATTATATGTATATTAATCCAGATAATAAACTATATGTGTGCCAAATTTCATCCAAATCCGTTCAGCCGTTTTTTTTTCGTGAAAGAGTAACAAACATGCATCCTCACAAACTTTCGCATTTAGTTATAATATTAAAATAAAATAAAAGTAATTTACCATTTTGAAGTAGAACTTCCTATCTTCAAAACTGTTGTTTATTTCTTCAGTCATAAGCTAACAAACAATATTTGCGAACTCAGTTACCAGAAAGCGGAAGATAAGACCCGCCCAAGGGCGAATGACACAGGTGTCTGGGCGGGCGGCAGTCATGCGCGGCAAGGTACGGGCGGCTGAGATTGTTCGCATCAAACATGCAAGAGCTTGAACCCATAGGCGCTCGTAAAAATACATATTCTACAAGGGAACCTTTTAATACTACGGCGTAATGAGGGACTGAGGTCGGCCGTCTTCTTAATTTTCTCCTTAACGTAGCAATTTAAAAGTAACTTCGACTTTAACGAAATTAAGTCTTCATAGAGATTTAATATATATAATTTTGATGATTCTTTTCAAATGAACAGTGCGTGATCAATACAACTAATTGAAGTCAAAAACACTACCTACACACATAACTACCTATCCCCCTCATCGTTCGCATCGTGCTGCACCCATTTCGTTTTTAATACGATTTTATTAGATAAGAGCTTGTTTTTATGGGACTCCATGACGGAACCATAGTAGGCAATTAAAACTGTTTTTATTTATTACATTTTTATATACACAAGTGAATTTGTATAAGTATTTCCAATTTTTATACAATTTTTTTAAAGTTACCTCAAAGAGCAATAAGAAACAGAAAAAATCATATTGATTCCAACATATTGATTCGAACCAACTTCTGCTATTTTAGCATCCCACTGATTTATGACTATTGCTTTGTGGACAGAATTGAATTTAAATAAATATATCCTTAATAAAAACTTAATAAATATATCCTTAATTTATTACCTAATTAACATCTTTAACTTATCGTAAGATATAATAGTAAGTCGTGAAGTCTGTGAAATTGGTAAGAAAGCAAATAAATAATTAAATTAAATTTCTTACATGGAATCGAAAACAAAGTTTGACTTTTATAATAAGTAAGGGTGCACCGCGTTTTCAATATTTCCCTCTCGTCAATACCACGTAAACCGCTAACAGACATAAGCCAGCCGATGTGAACAGTAGGCGAGTAAACGCTTTTTCTCTCTGATTGATTAAAACGCTAACAAAGGGATAAAGCTGATCACTGCACGGCTTTGTGTCGAGCGAGCCCTTCGTACTCGTATAATCAAAGAATGCCCTTCACTCATTCACCTTTACAAATAATTTTGAAGATTTTTCTTTGTTTGATGTTATGTTTCTTCGTGTTTCAAAAATATGTGTTTTTAACATATTTTTGAACGCCTCTTAGATAGACACAGGTTTTTATAACTCATTTAAATATAATAAAATAATTAAGCATGTAATTAAAAATAAGAAGTCTAATTAATAATATTTTATTAATAATAAATATTATAGTTTTATTATAAGAATAAACTATCACTAGTAAATCAGAGAAACTAGCAACCTTTAATTAAAGCATGTGATGTCCTGCTAATCCGCAGGCTATAATCAAGTCCCCCTCATAAAAAATAGAAAGACAGTACTGAACTCGGCTGTGGGTCGTACTGATAGCATATATTACGTAAATAAAGATAGATAGATGCCTATCAAGCTGCAGAAATCAACTTGATAGGCACTTGATAATCCTTTTGATGGTCGGCTTCCATCTTTAGGAAAAAGGAAATTTGAAAAAGGAAAATATACTTACTAGGATCAGTTACTTTTACGCTAAGACATAATACCTCACACAACGAACTTTCTCCGGAAGGTTGGAACTGAACGAGTTCTGGGCTCATTACATTATTAGGCGCACACTTCTATAATGCGGAGGCAGCAACTAATCCAACCTTTCACTCCGCCTAGATCACTGGGTGATTGATTGTCCTATGAGAGGAACTGGGTTTGAAAGATAGAAATATGTTATCTCACAGGCATATGACAGACCGGTGTGACAGAACGGCGTGGAGGTTAGTTGATCGCAGTTCTCTGTTTAAGGTTTTCGTAGTAAAGGAAGGTAATTAAAACAATTACCAAGACACCCTCGTTTACTATATGCGAAGTACTACACAAATATCACGAAATGTCTACCGTAAGAGAAGAAATCAACAAGGTATAGCCAGAGACTGACTGACCATCGGAATGTACTTGCGATGGTTTTATCTGATCCGCCTGCGTATCCACGCCGTTTGAAAGGCACATCAGCTACCTAGAGTCCCGAGAAGCTCCAAAGTAAAATAATGAATGACTGGTCTTTGATGAAAGATATACATATACTCAAAAAACGGTATAACTCATTCACTAGTCTTAGAAACCGATTGCAAAAGGAAGAAAAAAGGAATCACTAAGGCCTTATAAGAAATTTATTATGAGAGTAATAGACTATTGTGTTTAAGCGATTACAAATCCCTTACGTAGTAGCAAAACCCATCCAATGAGAAATTAAGAATTAGAAGTAATATCAGGTGAGTTAAGGTGAATCGAGGGTAGCTATAAAGAGGGGCGCGCACCGACAGATGTCACCCCCCGCTGAGAGGATAATAAACCCACTGGGCAGTGGTTAAAATGTAACTACGACATAAATGCAGGCCTATTGTTTTCTATACTTCTAAATCATTAGTTTTCTGTTATCGATATATTGTTATAATTAACCAACTATCCCAGTATACGAGATATACTGGGACGTGTATTTTTATCAACATTTTCGGAACTGGCTACTTACATTTATCCTATCATGGTCAAGGCATTTGCAACCTTTATGAGGTTGCTTGGGTTAATAGGCGACGGTTACCAACTGTCATGAAGTAGACAGTCATGAAGTAGTCTGCCTACCGACCTTTAACAATATAATCTTACATTAACAATTCTAACACTGATCTTAATTTTATAAATACGAAAGGTTGTGTTTGGATGTTTGTTACTCAATCACGCAAAAACGGCAAAACGGATTTGGATGAAATTTGTCACACAGATAACTTATTACCTGGATTAATACATAGTATACTGTATCTTGGAAAAATGTTAGGTTCCCTTGGGATTTTCTAAAAATGAACTACAGTGCGTAAGTCGCAGGCACACCTAGTTGTTAAATAAAATGTTATTGTCTGACTAGAAAAGAGCGTTTCTTGTCTCCCAATCGAGTAAATACTCGTACTTATGACTTATAACATTACCTACGTGGGAAGGTATGTAATTATTTCGTGTTTAATGCAATTATTGTAAGTGTTTCAACAAGTGACATCACAGAAAACACAAAAAGGGTGTAATAAAAAGCGGAAGGAAGCGTATCGAGGCGCGCACGCACCGCCACGCGTCCACTTCCTGTTCTAATACGATTAATACAATAGGAGACATCTCCGCCCCCATTTCAGCTTAATGAAATAGTTCCTTTAAATGTCTTTTTTTTCATGTTTTTTTTTTATGTGGCTTAAATAAAAGTAAATAATTTTGGTTTGGATGTTGTAGTTATTTTGACACGCCCGTTGGATGAGTGGTTGGTTACGGTGCTTGCGTTAACGCTCTGTTCCTGTGGATTCCCGGGATCGATTCCTCAATATTGTAAATGAACTTTTCAAAGTTGGCTCTGGTCTGGATTTGGAAAGTAATGGCGAATCACACTGCCTTTCTCAGTCATTTGGGCAGCCCATCTGGCGGCAGTAACCACCCCATTACAGAAGACCACCGTGAAATAACAGTATGTGTGTGCTGTTTTGTTTCGGTGAGTTAGTAAGAAATGTTAGAGCCAATTTTCCCAATCCCTTATCCTTAATTCTTATGCTGTAGGCGACAGTAGCCACCTACGATCAAGTGGACCGTCAACCTATTTACTTATATTTAAAAAAATCCCACGCTACCATGATACGGTTGCTTTTGATATTGCACAACAATGTTATATTATTCAATGAATAGTGTAGAAAAAACAATAATTCGCCTGCGGCGGGCGACCGCCACCAGGATGATGTCGGCAAACCTACCCCAAAGCTTGTAATCACACGGCATAACAAATTAAGCTTTACACAAAATAATATAGGTTTTATTATTTTTACATTAGTAATACCTTACTTTAGTAAAGTAATTACTTAATTATCTTTAATATTTATTATTGCTAGGTATAAGGAAACTTTAACTGCGTTGATATATTTACGAACTACATCTGATTAAGGTCACCGAATAATTTAGAAATTGAAAAAAAAAACAGTAGGTACTATTATTTGAATATTGTTGTTGCCGGTATTATTGTTGTTAATATTGTTGTTGCCGATATTGTTAATCTAACTAAACATTTGATGAATAATATAACTGAAGTTAGTAATACTTAAGGCTAAACAAAATTTAAGTATATTACATTTATATATTATACAGTATAAAGCTTTGGTCCCCAAGGCAGTGTTATTGCCGATATTATTGTTGGTAATATTAATGTTGGCTGCTTGGTTAAGATGCTTGCCTTAGCGGCTCTAGTGTCCCGGACTTATTCCGGCAGTGCTAACTTTGAAAATAATTTCTCAGTTGACTGTGGTCGTCCCATTTCACTGTATGAGATCTAAAGATAGAGCGCCCGTGGACAACTGAGTGAAACCGGTAAAACTACGTCTTCGCCGTGTAGACGATTAGACGCACACAATGTAGTGAAAGGGGGTAAAATCCAGTCTTCAAAAAATAAATAGCATTATAGGATTGTATCAGTAAATTTGGAGGTCAATATTTTCAATAAAAAATAAACAAAAATTGAGGGTATAGCTTAGAACACAAAATCTCAATAGAGTAAACGGCCTATGGACCCATGTTTATACGAGTAAAATCGGCTTCATTATGTTCTTACTTGGTCTGACATTTAATAATACTTAGTGACCACTTATAATAGTGGTCAGTAATACATATAGTTTCATACAAATTCATTTTTAATAGGAATCATGAATTATCTTCGCCTATGTTTTACAATATATTGACAAAGGTACAACTCCTACAACTCTGTTGAACAATTTACTAAGTGCCCCATTATACGTTTTATTCTGAAAGGTGTTGTATAGGTTGTTACGGTGGTGAAATCAAAAGTACTTATCGACGCACCTACTTTGTAGCACTTAACTTGATTGCACGAAGCCGTATGGTGTGTAAGCCCATAGAAAAGCATGGTGGTA
The DNA here is from genome assembly GCA_936446665.2 of Synanthedon andrenaeformis. Taxonomy (NCBI): domain Eukaryota; kingdom Metazoa; phylum Arthropoda; class Insecta; order Lepidoptera; family Sesiidae; genus Synanthedon; species Synanthedon andrenaeformis. The sequence continues at coordinate 7,611,315 of OW387777.2, read as the reverse complement.
TGGGAACATCGCCCCGTCGCGTGGCGGCGTCCTACACCAAAACCCTGACACGTGTCTCACTTGCCGATAATTGTACCATGCGATATGAACAACGTATACAAAAAAGAGACGAATGGAAACTCCTCTCTTTTTGTATTAGCAAACATTTATTATTGAATTTTTAAATATAATTCCATAGTTTAAAATGGGATTAAAATGGGACGCATATGCTTGGTCAATGTATGCCTATGGTGTAATTTATGTAGAAGTGGCAGAGCACACTGCGTTTCACAGTCGTTTGGGCAGACCGTCTGGCGGCAGTAACCACAACCTTACAGAAGACCACCGTGAAATAACAGCACGTGTGTTGTTGCGTTTTGGTGAGTGACTAAAGGGATGCCAGAGCCTTTCTGCTTCCCAAACCCTTATCCTCAAATCTAATATAGTCAGCGGCGCACTTTCGGCACCTATTTTATTATTTATTTATTTTATTTTATTTTATTACCTATAGTGTTGCCGCCTACTATCAAGTGGGCCGTCAACCTGTATGCCGAACTAGACATAAAAAAAGGCTGGAAAAAGATAACTCCTGCTCAATCAACTCCACAGCAAACCGATTTATGTGGTTGGCTATGCGGTCCCTGTATTTCGGTATTCTAACCCTGATTTCCTCTTTTACTGTGGGAACCTTAAGATCTCAGTGTATCGCCTCTCGTTTGTTATATACCAGGGAGCGAAATAACTAACTTAATGCCATTAATCAATCGACACTTGTTTATTTCTCTTAATTAAATCATCTACCAGATATTGAAAACATATTAACCTTTTCATTTTATTAATCGACGTGTGGCTACTTTTTTTGTAACACACTATACTTCCCTACTCTCTAAACATCGATTTAATAATACAAATCCAAACCATTGCTTTTAATAATAAAATTAAAACAAAGTTTTGTCAAAGCTTTTAATAGGTGTTTAGCCTTACCTTCAAGCGCTTTATTTCTTGCTAACAATGCTAAAAGAACATCAGGCGGCGGCGGATCTAACGGACGCATCGCGTCCAAAGTCCCGTCTATGGCGACTTCGCGCCGCATTTCACATTCCGCCATAATGTCACCGTACCTCGCGTCCATCGATACACTGTTACACAACATTTACAAACAATCAGACAGCAAATGTTTCACACAAACACAGCGACACCTGTCCATAATTTCTGAGGTCTTTGTAAAGTGAATGAGACGCTGACGAAAGCCGGGCCACGCGACGTCGCGACGCTGACGAAAATCGGGTCCACGTGGCGGTTCCGCCCACGACCGCCCTGCGCCGCGCACTCTCAATGCGCGCCGCCCTCCTACACATTGAGAAGTCATTTTTTCCCCCCCGAATCTGGTAAACCCTTGGGCTAGCGGGGGATTCATGGAGGCGAGCGGGGCTCCCCCGCCCCGAACTAATTTGCAGAAGTCGTATGACACACCCCCGGTGCTTACATCCATCTACAATATTACTCTAGCACGTTATCCCGTTCGCGGGGGTAGCTATTTTGCTTCAACTCATAGCGGGTGACGCTATGAAGAAAAGAATTTAGAAATTATACATATAAAAATAAATATGATAACGTTTTTTTCGTGAATCTCTTAATTATATTTTGTTTTAATTGTATCTTACAATATAATTAATATTATTAATAACTAGCTGGTGCCCACGACTTCGTCCGCATTGAAAAATATTAAGTAGCCTATCCTCTGTCCCGTACGTCCAATTGTTTACCTACCAAGTTTCATGAAAATCAGTTAATTCGTTTCAGAGTTATGGAGGAACATACATACAGAAAAAAAATTCTAAAAATCGTCAATTTAGTTTCAGTATCATGTATAGAGCCTATAAACACGATATCTCTGAAAACAAAGTAACTTACTCCATGACCGTCCCTTACAGATTTATTATTAGTATTGATAAAGATAGTTATATTCGCAATCCAATCAGAATTCATTTTCAGCATAAGTTTGTCAATTCTTTATAACTTAGCTGACCAGGCGAACTTCGTACTGCTTAAGACTAAAACATGTTCTATACAAAATGTCTCAAAATTCTATACAAACAAATTTTCTTATACAAATTATACAAAATTTCTTCAAAATTTATTGCTATTCGGGGAGGAGACAAATTCAACAAACGGGCTGGACCGACTTTCATGAACTTTGACAAAGATAAAAAAACGGTAAAGCCGTTCTCGAGTTATAAATGGCGTAATTAACACGACTTTCTTTTTTGTATATAGATTGATGAAATCTCGATATAAATGATTTTTAAAGCTTTGCCGCTGATATTTTCAATTAAGGCTAAATTCAGATGACCGCGCGGTACAAGATCAAACTAAACAGTGTGTCTTGTCAGTGTGCGCCACAAGATCCGCGCGCAAGATCTTGTGGCGCCTGTCAGCGCGCTGTCAGCGCGAGCGTAGACGTACTCGCCAACTTTCTTGTTTTGAATACTTTTGTAGTTACTCGTACATGTTGTTCTGTTTTGCCAACTTTTATATATCTTCATAGAAAAAGTTCCATGTTGTCAAATTTCTTATTTCCTCAACAAAAGTTATGTTACTAATATTAACATAAATAAAAATTTATGTTAATATTAGTAATACCGCGCGGTACAAGTTCTACAAACAAATTTCGACCTGTTCAGTTGATCCGCGCGGTTGAGACGGCCAGATGCATAGATCAATTAAATGTTGATGCCAGACTGCCGCGCGTACAATGCTGTCATATGAAATACTTCCACCGCGCGACGCCGCTCGGTCATCTGAACTTAGCCTGAATCTAAGACTGGATTGGTTAGACGTCAACCGTTTTTAGTCTAGAATTTACAAAAAAGTATTACAGAGCCGTGATAGTAATACTTTAAAAAATCAAAAGTGATTTTTCTGTCAACCTCTGTCCAGAATCTCTAATTAATCTGTATCCTTCCGCGACTTTTTTATTGTTGACATATGTCAACAATAAACTAAATAAAATATAGCAATTTTTTAATATACCATACAAATGACATCCCAAGATAATTTATTAAAGCCTTTGAAATGTGATAGTTATGATCCCGATAGGATATTTAAAAAATTCAAAGTTATAGAGTTTCCGATTTCTTTGGTTGGACTGTCGACGTCTATACATCTTGATGTTGAAATCGATCTCGAAAGGTCGGCCTATTTTAAAACAATGTGTAATGGTCGATTAATGGTAAGTAAATTATTGAACATTCTTTACTTAGGACGCAGAAACTTTCACTAATTCAGTACTTCTGGAGATAAGTTACTCCAAATGAAGATAGGTTTACTTTTCATGGTTTTGTCAATTCGGATATCAGGAATAACAACATATATTAAGAAGGAAGAATCTTGCATAAAACTGAGGCAACAATAACTATTCTTATTTAGAGTAGTTTCCTTACTAGCCTTACCTACAAGATAAATTTATTAAAATCACAATTCACACTTTCTTGTGTTTTTTCGAGGTAAAACTACTTCTAGACTTGAAAAGTAATAGGATGGGATTACGTTTCATGTATAATTTATTACTAAACAACTAATTTTATGTCTATTTATTTATGAAGTGTTTTTTTTTTTTTACATTTGTCATTCATTTTATTTCCGAACATAGAAAATTACATGCAAAGTAACAAAATGACTATTGTGTATGTTCAAAACTTTGCAAAACACGAATTGCAAATGCATGTAAGACAGCGTATTTTTTATATTTATTAGAAGTAGATAATATATTACGGTATAATATATTTTTATCATTATAAGTAATATTATATTATGTTTTCACAAATCGTAGACAGTATAAAACAATTTTAGTAAAAAACAAAATTATACAAAATCTAATAAGTTGTTCTTTAAGATATATGTTTTTTTTAAATTATGTATTTTAGATGTTCGATGAATCTCGGGAAGTATCCGCTCCGCACAGAGCTTTTGACATTGTACAAATTGATAAAAGTATTGTAAATATAACTTATACACCGCGAAATGAATGCATTTCCAAAATGAAACATAGTAAACAATCAGGCAATAGATTTGTATTCGATTTACGACTGATTCAAATTGATGGCATTCGATGCTGTAATGACGAATCACATTCTGAGCTTGGTAGATACTACATTAGCGGACAGTTTGAATATCATAAATTAACGCATCACCCTGAAGTTGTAGATTTTGGAAATGTTCTTATTGGTAATTCAGCTACGAAATATGTACGAATAACAAATGAATCAACACTCATGGCGGTTAAAATGCAATATGTAAGAGTGACGGGTTACGAAATAGTACCACATAGTTTTAGTATTGCACCAAGATCGTCAAGACGTATATGCATAACTGTAAAACCAAGGTGTTTACGAGTTGCTAACAATTTAATCTTTAGAATAAGGAACCCTCATGACACAGCCGAAGATTGTATTGATAGCAACATGACGACTGATGAAAACTTTTTAAAGTATTTTATTAAAGGTAAATTAAAAGTTGGCTTCTGCAAAAACAGAAAAGAAGTGGTAATTGAATCTTTGCACAAATTATATGAACCAAATTCTGTATATACTTATGTTGGAGAGGAAGTAAATATTCATGTGAAAAAAAAAGAGAAGGCATTAGAATTATTAAATTTATCAAAAAGTTTACGATCTAAGAAAGCTATACAGAAGTTCACTTGTAAAAATGATAATTGTATGAATACGTTAATAGTGGAAACAGTGCTATCGAAAAACTTTTGTACGCCAGTTCCCAAAAGCGTCACTATCTACGACCTTCTAGACGTACTGTTTGAACCTTTTTATTTAGATTTTGGGAGAGTGGCATTACAAACATATGGAGAACAGGAATTAACTATTATGAATAAAACAAACTATGACATAACGATTGATTTAATGAATGACAATTGCGTTTATTATACTGACAAAAAACTTTCAAATTATTTTTTAAAATTAAAAGCTCTCAGTGACATTAAAATAAAAGTACTTTGTCTAGGTTTCATAAAAGGAAGTTATCATGGAACTTTTCAATATGTTATAGATAAGAAATATTTTCTTAAACACTCATACAGTCTTCAAGTTGAAGATCCGACATTGCTTATAAAAGACAAAAGTTTGAAATTCGGTATGGTAACTACTGAAAGCTTTATCACATCTGTGCCTGTTAGAATATTTAATTATTTCAATATTAACGTGAACTTCATGTGGGCTGATTTGCAACCAGACGTGCCATTTGAAATAACACCGGCTACTGGCACTGTCCTTAAACATTCTTGTAAAATATGTGATATATCCTACGTGTGTAAAGCTACGAAAACTAAGATGCACGAAGTAGATTTCCTGTCAATAAGTAAAGTAGAAAAAGTTATACCAATAGAACTAACTGTAACTACAAGAAAATTGTCTATAAAATTTTTAGAACAAGCTGTAATATTTAAAGAGATTGCTTTAAACTTAGAAGTAGAAAGGCATGTTAAATTGGAGAATTCATCGCGTGAAATTGCTATATTTCACGTTCTTGAACCGTTAGTACCTGGTTTTAGAATAGAACCTATGAGCGGTACGATAAGACCTAAAATGATAACAACCTTTAAATTAATAGTTAAAATTGCTTGTGTGTTAGAATTTTCTTTTGATGTGTTAGTCAAAATAAATAATAAAGAAAATGTAGTTTTACCAGTTAGTGGAAGTGTTGTTGAACCCAAAATTATTGTTCATCCCAAAAATATATATATGGCTCGTATACCATGCGACATGATTACATATGTACCTGTTACATTTCAAAATATAGGCTCATTGCTATCTGAGGTCGAAATCCTAGATACAGGTGACGAAAATATATTTAATGTTTTCATCGGTATGGGTAATGAAAAGCAAAGAGCTCTTAAATTTTGTATTGACGGAGGTGCATCTAAAATTGTTTATATAAAAGTATTTGATATTTTTCGACGCGAATATGAAATGTATATTCCATTTAAAGTCAATGATTTACTGGGCCCTCCTAATGAAATAACATCATCAACGGAACTTCAATATTATATCGGAAAACAAGAAGCGTAAGTAAACTGTAATGCGCAGAATCTTTTTTACCTACCTAATAGGTATGTTCTAATCCTGGTTTGTATACTTTCAGATTGTATGAGAATAACACAAAGGTTAAAGTGAAATCAGTTAATAAGGACATCAGCTACTGTCGCATAAGTGGTGTGATAACTGTACCATGGATATATTTTTCTGTCGACAAATTTGAAATCGATTACGATCCAATAGATAAAAACACTCTAAATTTTACCATGACTAATATATCAAAATATTTCCTTTACGTAACAATCGCAATATCAAAGTTATTACCACATTTCACTTTGAATCTCCAAACAGAAGAAAACCAATCAATCATAACTGACAATTATATAAAATTTGAATTAGATCGCGGTAATGTTGCCGAATTCTCCTTGAAATTTCAACCAAAAGGACATGGAAAGTTTGTTGCTATTGCTTTACTGTATTTAGATAAAAACATGACTATACCTTACTATAATTTAACTTTTATTGGAAGGCGAGAAACTCCTCCAATGATTCCTAGTTTAAACCGAATTATATTTCCGCCTTGTTTAGTCGGAATAAAAATTAGTCGTCAAATTGAAATAAAAGTAGAAGGTAAATTCGAACAGGAGTCCTTTTGTTGTGGCTCCATGGAAGATACAAATTTGTGCGTTAAGTTTATTGAAACTAATAATATAGACGAATCAGGAGTGTCGTATACAATACTCGTTGTAGATATAAGCGTTTCTTGTCAAACAACCTATTCAAAACTATTAATTTTGAACTTCACCAATAATTGCGGATCATGGTGTGATGTAGAGGTTAGTTTCTGTTTCTCTTATTGTCCTTTGACATTATACACAAGTTCCATAGTTCCATAGCCATCCAGAAGACAACCCATATCCATATTATCCACTGGAGACGCAGAGTAAACTGTACAAATATATGGAAACATGTATGAGTTTCTTGGAGAAATGGATGTTTCAACAAGGATTTCGTAGGGATTTATATCCCATAATACCTGATACACTTCATGCCATATCGTCTGCAATTTCATCTCAACACGATGGTACAAAAACAAAGGGAATTAACGTCTCTTATTTAAATTTTGTTCGAAGAGTTGCAGGACCATTAATGAAACATATTCGGAAGATAACGTAAGTGACATTCATTGCACAAAGGTTTAAAATAAATTACCTACAATACATTAATTACAATGTTTTTGTTTTAGGGTTACAAATATTGATGATGAATTTAAGTGTGTAAAAGAAATTCATGATACATACAGAGAAATAATCACTTTATTAAGAGCCCGTGGTGCAGATTTATGGATTCTTAAAGCTAAATTCTTATTAAGTTATGATCAATTTGTTATATATTCGGAATATGTGACACCTAAACGAAATGCTGATATTTTGATGACGCGAGAACTTATATCTGATGTGAATTTGTTTTATAGACTAAATAAACAGAGTTGGATAGATTTTATTCTTCAAAGTTATAAAGTGTTTGTTATGGACAGTTGCTTTTTCGAATGTGTATGTGTCAGTTCTCAGGAAAAGGATATTATTAAGATATTAATCGATTGGTACAATGAACAGGTTGAAACACAACATCAACATCTACGCAATAAAAATAAACGTGTAAAAGTAATAACTAATATTACAAATGATTTAATTGATGGCATTGCTATAATATCTGCTATCTTAAATTATTGTCCATTTTTGGGCGAACATTTTTCAGTTTTTTGCGAATTAGAAGATAGCAATGACGAGGGTGCTATAATTAACAACGCATGTCTTATTATAGAAGCTATGAACCAACTCAGACTTTATTTTCCATTGACAAGCAAAGATTTTTTTGAACCAAACTTTTTGCATATGTTATTCTTATCAGTTCATTTGTACATTGTTTTGCCAATGTATAAACCAAGAGATACCGTAAAGTTTAATCCTCCCTTATTAAGGAGTTCGACTCGCCTAGTGGCTATTAATCCGACAACTCAAGAATCTTTAATATTCAATTATCAATTGCTAAGTAATACGAGAAACGGCTTCAGCGTAGAAAAGGCGGCTGTGGACAGCGGTAAGAAGATGTATTTGGCTATTAAATACACCGCTAATTTTGTAGATGAAGAAAAATCTATACTTCTTGTACATGGATATAACAAAACGAGACTTTTTGATACTTATATAGTATTTCTTCTTAAAGGATGCATCGGGTCGCTCAATCCATTTAAAAAATGTAAAGTAATGGGGCCGATATATCGTCCCAATAAAGTAGACGTGTTGGTGTCTTCACCCTTCGCAGTGAATGCTGTTTACACTGTTTCTATTACAGACTGTGAGCCTACGATTCCCGTTGTTTTTGAGAATGACAATAAATCAAAATTTTATTTACGACGACTTCACTTGCATGATAAGGAAATAGCTCTTCTCGGTATGCCAAAAGAAAGTGGACAAGATATTCAAGAACACAAAATTTATTTACAAATTATCTGTTTGAGTACTCAAATAGGGAACTCCTGGATTTGGTTCAGAAGTGAAATCGGGGAGTTCTTCGTAAGGATAACGACACAACCTCGATGGGATTTGGCGTTAGACACTTTGCAAGCCAAAGTAGACCAGTGGCCAATGAATCCTTGCAGTTGTGGAGAATCTTGTGAATGTTATCGCACCACTGTGCTTCTGATTCCGCATCGCAATGATTTAATGGTAAAAGCTATGCGTTATGCATTAATGGAACAAGCATCAGAAATTATGATTGAAGTTTTCGACAACTTAATAGGTTATTATTATTTTTTATTATATTTTAAAAGCAGATTGACTAAGAGATTTAAATCTAGGTAATTATATAATAAAATAATAAATAAACCGTGTGTCAATCAATTTTTTTTTTCACAACAATTTTTACACGTACGTCAAGGTCAAAAAAATAGTTCTTAGAAATTTTGTCTGTTTGTCTGTGCGTTTGTGCACGCTAATCTCAGAAACGGTATAACCGATTTGAGTGTGGTTTTCACTGATGTATTTTAGCACCAGTAACATTTAATGTTTGTTTCATTCCAATCGTTGTAAGTAGGTATTTAAAAATGAATTTAATTAGTTAAAATTGTTTTTTTTTTTTTAGAAACAACCATTGGGAAAATAGTGCTAGCTATGTTATTGGCTGAAGGAGGCACAAACATGTCCGACATAAGTCACATTCTCTGCACGGACAAACTATTTAGAATAACATCTCGCGCTCTCTTGCCGCGGTTAGACCGCGTCATATTGTCACAACACACCGGAGCTATGTTAGCATTACCGATCACAGTGCCCTCTGACAGTAAAACTGAAAAATATTCTGTCACTATGACATCAGAATGCGGTATGGACATACGTACTTACAGAATAGTCTTTATCGAATCATCTGAAATAGAAGAATAATAAAACTTATCTCTTTATAAACTTTTTATAAGGACTATTTTGAGAGAGAAAAAAATGTTTTTGTGACTCGATAGATACTCTTTTGTTATTGTCGATAACAACAACTAATTTAATATTTATATCTGATAGTCATTATTTACATTGTATATAAAATTTACTTAGGTTTGTTTATGTTGTTGTATTTGTAAAAGTTTGTGTTAATTATTTTGGTGTATCTTATTGAAATATACCTAATTATATTGAACTGTATCAATCTTAAATTTATTTATAAAGTAAGTATTGCGGATAATTACACAGTTAAGTGGTCAAGCAATAAAATAAATTTTTGAATACGTAAGTAGATACTAAATTATAATAGTATGAAACTAAATCCTATCCGCTTCCACCCGTTTCTTCGCTTTACTTATAAAACAAACAACGGTTTTCAATATTGAAAAAGCTAAAAAAGAAGAAGGTTTGTGTACATAAAATTGCATCCATTCAAAGCCGGGGTCGATATAAAATTGCATCGCTAAATGTTTGAATTTTTGTTAGTCAAACATGAGTAAACACAATTCTTTCAGGAAAAGAATAGCAGAAATTAGAAGAAGATAATGCCAATATAAATTTAGATAAAATAGATACACTTCGAGTACAACTTGAAAACAAAATGAAACACCTAACACTCATATCTACTTATTATAACAAATTTAGTGTAGAAGACAAATTCACATTTAAAGGCGTGAATTTAATTTTGGGTTTTATCCTTTTATATAGCAATATTCCAATAAAAGTGAGAGAATCTGTTTTGGCATAACTTAATGCTCCGAATTCAAAATAAATTCGAACTTAAATGTGTAGTTCTTGAATTTTAAAACATTCCTAAACAACTGACGGTAGTTCAAAATAATATCTTTAAAAGAACTGAGCTTTCTTACACTCGTTGACCGACGGTGAGCTTTCTTACAGGGTAAGTAGAAACCACGTTTCTGCGCCATAATGTCATCACTGGCAACACTCATTGATGAATTTTAGACGAGAAGATGTCTCGGATCTTCCAAAACGCTGTCCAACCGAGCTGGATTCGTCGATTGACCTCTTTCCCGAAGTTGTCTCTACCTAATTAAACTATTTTTCATCAACAACTTCGAGAGTTGAATTCCCAACTGTAACTAGGGTGGGCACAACATGGGCATTAGACATAACTTTTGTGTTGTCCATATTCACTAAAAGCCCACTCTTTTGAAATAACCATTGAGGCCATCGAGCATTGTATTGAGGTTTCTAATCGCCTAGACCATAAATTTCCAGTAGCTTAAATGCATTTTCCAAAGCGACAGTGATCTCAGACTACATCGGAATGATTACTCTTCGGGAATTGACTGACACGAACTGACACGGTGGCTTTATTGTATACCACTTCGATATACAGATAATCAAATGCCTCCGAGTACTGCCCATGTTTCGATTAATAATGCATTTAACAAATGAATAATATTTGTTTCTTTGCGGCCAATCAAATTGAACAATCCGGAATTCCATCTTTCTACACATTTATTAGTGCGATACTTTGTTAATTTATCTGGATAGTATTCACTTATTGCCAATATTGAATTTTCATTTTGGCTCCAACTTGTATTAAAGGCAATAAAGGCAATAATGGAAAAGCATCACATAACATTTCTTTTAGTGTAGGTATTTGTTTATTTTAAGCAAGCCAAGAAATATTTCCTTTTTTTTATCTATATTTCTTTTATAATGAAAATAGCAAATTTTTATGTCTGTTTCAGGGAAGTTTTTCTTAATAGCAGCTTTCTCCGCGTTTATGGTTATTTTATAGGTTGAACTTGGGTACTTGCGATTTAATTAATTGAAATAATATATCATAAGCTTCTGGTTTTTCAGTCACTCATTAAGGCGTAAATGATCGCAGTAACAATCTATGAATTTTGGGAGCTACCTAACTCTCCGTCCAAAATATGTATTTGCATAAAAGGCGACAAACAACACTGGAAAGTTCCGTCTAAAAATTTATTTTATTGTTTACGAGAATTTTATATATATAGATATTTTGTTTGTTATTGTGGTTAAAATGTCTCAAATAAGCTAAATATTATGCTAAATATTATTACGTCTCATTTGTTTTTCCGATTCATATTCAGATAGATAGTCACACAAAAAAAATCTAAATACGATTCTGGGATTTCTACATTCTCATGCCATCATTTAATTATGGCATAATAGAAATGCACTTAAGAAGTTTTTATAATAGAAAAGCACGGTGCCCAAGATTGTAATGTAAGATTGTAATTTGTATTTTGAAATAGTTTATCTCATATAGTACCTAATCAAAATTCATTAGCTCATTGGAGGGACTATAGCCTTAAGTAATATTCATGTCCTGTCTTAATATTACCTTTAATATATTGGAATCGGCCCCATACTAAAAATAGAAATATTGTTATGGTGTCTTAATCCTTAAAAGTTTTCCTTAAACATTAAAACTGTTATTAAAGTTAACGAATTAAGCCTATTAGCTTGATTCGTTGTTCAAAAATCAATCAAAACATCAAAAATTTCGTTTTTTTTTTCCTAGTCACTGCTACTAGTAGTATCATGGATATTTTTCTTCCCCGTGACACTACCGGTAGTGCCATGGGTAAACTTGCACCTTTCGCCATTGTTTGGTACTCATAATGCCAGATAGTGTCACAGCACTACCAGACTTTCTAATATTTTTCCTATATGAATCTGCTATTATAATGTTACTCGAATCAACTCAAATTTGATGAATATAATAGAGGGCAATGTCAATGTCTCAAATTGTGTTTATCATTTGTGTCTTCTTCGTGTTCATAAATTATTAATTAATTAAATAAACTAAATATTAGAAACTAAATACATAAAAAGGTATCTTAAATAAAAATGGATTAATAAGTTATTCTTATCTTAATAAGAATTTCCAACGTTCTGTTGGAAATTCTGAACTGTTTTTCCGGAAAAATAAAGGTGGCACGGTAGTTTTAAATTCAGATTACGGTAGTTTTAATCCACGGGTAATTTGATATATGAGTAATCATCCAATGGAAAAAGTAGTGAAAAAAGTCCCATGACACTACCGGTAGTGCCACGCAGTAGTCCCTTTTTTTAACTTTGGGAAATCCTAATCCCGGCAGAGTAGGGGATGTTGCGGGGTTGTGCCGGACTCCTACCGGCTAAAACCCATCGACTTTCTAGAGCGGTCGTAAATAGGCGAGAATGCGGGAATGTTGTGACACGAAATCTAGGGAAACGATCGAAAAATTCGATATAAGTAGATATTTCGTTTTGACCCTTATACAGAGTAGCAAAATATTGTAGTTTTGCTTATAAAAAAAATTGCAACTGGTTATAAAATAAAACCGGAACTGTTAAGGTATTATAGGTTAGCAAATTTTTTCTCGACTATGATAATTTATTTGTTGATGTCTCGTGTTAACCGGCCTGTTATCGGATGAGTGCACACGGTTGGTTGGCTCGGTCAAGGCAGCAGGCGGTGCGGTGCGGTACCGCCGCCGGTAGCGCGCCACCACTGCGCTACTTCCGATCTGCTCCAATGGTCTTTACGTCATGGGAACCATCTACATTTCCGCAAAGTTCATAGATAATTATTGCCTAGTGTTTGCTTTGAAATACAGCAGTGATAATCTCGGCAGAATTTGCACTCCACAGCCAGCTAAGCAAACACCTGTGCATCTCGCATTGCACTTATTGCCTTGCACGCATCGCATCGCACGCATTGCCTTGCACTCTTTAGAGCACCTATTAATATATAGGTATCCTGGTAATAATACGTATTACCAGGATTCACATTATAGGATACTTTTTATCCAGGAAAAATATCCAGTCGTCACAGGGATAAAGATGTCGGGTATTTCTCAAGTGGTACCTATATTTTTTTTATTTCGGGCACCAGATAGTATTTTATATTTGCCTAAATAATACTCAAAAATACACTGCTTCCAGAAAAAAACGGGTTCCAATATCGCGAAAAATGAACACAAAACCAGGATTAGTAAACAATTAACTAACTATCCTTCGAGCCATTATGTCGATCACCAAAGCTACTTTTTATGCAATAGTCGACAGACAGGATTATAGTGGTATGTGGTTACCGTTGTATAAACAACACCTGAAACACAACACTACACTACACTGTGATCTGCTGTTACCGTTGCAGTTTATGACTGTAGAACGATGTGTGCTCTAGCAATTAATTGACATCGTTATCGAAAACGACTTTTCCATTTCCTTTTCCACGGAAGTACCACACAGTCAATAACTCCGGTTTGTCGGAATGTTGGCTTCACTAAAAGTGAGATTCTTTACCTCAAAGGGGTTATCGCACTGTCCTGTTATTCCACCTCTCCAAGATGATGGAAAGTTTAATCATTAACCAGTTTAATTAGTGCGGATGGAAATACAAAATGGAAATAGTGGGACTAGCGACTTTTTCGTATTGTGACCCATTATAATTTATTGACTACAATAAATCGGTCTATTCCCATTAATTCAATTGCGAGTTAGTTCAACTAAAAGTCCCAGTGATTGAACTACTGGAACTTTTTAGTTTCAGTTGTTCAATTTTATTACATTATTTCATTGAACTATCGAAAGTAAAAAGTCTTACTAGTTCAATTGACAGAATTATAATTTGTTAAATATAACGGACTTCAAAATAAAATATATTTTATTTTCTACGATATTTCAATTGACATAAATCGCATATGGAATAGGTGGAGTTTACCTATTCCATATGCTGCTGAGTTGCTGAGGAGTTGTGTATCTTACAGACTACTTGATGCTGCAGCATCAGATCGAGGATACCATTTCATAAAAATAGCACCGATGTAACAGTACACCAAATTTCACATCAATCTAATCTGAGGAAGTAGTTAAATCCCTTCGTCAACTAGGAAATGGGCTAATGGTCTTCAAATGCCTGAACGGAAACTATAGCTAAGAACCATCTCGATCACGTCAGCTTTTAAACACAAAAAGGGTCGATATCGGTCTATCCGTTTATGAGTTACGATTCCGCTGTTTTTAAGTCGGGCGTCGGGAGTTAAAAAGTGGAACGTTTAATTAATTGTAACGAAAGACGAAACGGCCAAGGGTTTACAAGAGTTAAATTGACAAGTTACATTCGTCTTTACAAGAGTTCGACTTACACTAAAACCGTTTTGTTTGGAGTATTTGGATGATCGCAAGCTAATTAACGACTCATCAGATCTTATGTCCCAGTACGGTTATCGCCGTTGTTATTCAGTTGGTGACTGTTATTTTTTATGTAAAAGTCGTCAGGCGGACTGACGGTCCACTTGATGGTAGGTGGCTACCGACGCTTATAATACAAACAACGCTACAGGTGCCGCAAGAACTCTGCCGACCATATTAAAATTATTAAATAAGAGATATGGAAATAGGCTCTAACATCACTTACTCACTCGTAGAAATACAACAGCACACATTCTTTGATGTCACGGTAGTCTTTTGTAAGGGGGTGGTGACTGTCGCAAATATTACAGAGAAAAGCAATGTGCTCTGCTACTACTTGCCAGATCCAAACCGGTAAACTTTGAAAAGGTTATTTCTAAAGTTGGTCCATCCGGAAATCCAACCCGGCTCCCCTGATGCCTTAAGCCTTTATTCGCTAAGTGGCAGATTCTTGAAAAGGCAGACACCTTAACTACTTGACCAATTTTCACTTATGCTAAATATACGAGTGGATATCTACTAGCTACTAAGACATATTGTAGAACACAATCGGTCCACGTTGTTTTTTTACAATTAATTAGTCAAGGCCGTTACGGGTGCTTATTTAAAAAATACTAAATATATATGTTTTATCCTTTAACGACTTCAATTCTGACCTTCGTTGATTAATAAATAAAAAAATGTGTGCCAGACAATCTTTAGAAGGCTTTAATTAACTTGATCCATTAAAATATAACAAAGAATATTGTGTATCGGTCCCATTATAGTGTACATATATAGCAGGTAGGTATTGAACTTAAGTATCTATGTTACCTACTTAACTTATATTTGCACCTAAACCATAAGGACCATATGCTAATCCTAATATTCCTAATATAATATAGATATGTTTGTTACTCAATCACGCAAGAATGGCTGTATGGATTTGGATGAAATTTGGCACACAGATTAGTTTATTACCAGGATATATTTTATCCTGAAAAAATGCTAGATTCCCGAGGGATCGTCTAAAAAATATAAAAAAATTGACGGCGCCACCGTCGTCACAGTCAAGCAAAAAGAGTTTGCTTGACATATAGAGAAAATTTAGTAGTGGCTTTATAGACATCGTTTTAGAAAGTAAAGTAAAAATATGTTTTTATTATGAAAATGTTTATTATGTTTATAATGTATGAGTTTTAAAATATTATGAAGTTGGATTGATAAAATATAATGATGTGCACATTGAAAACTGAAATTTAATTTAATCACCATATTCCAAGATGAATTAGTAAAGAAATATAATGACAAAGATAGAATATCAATATCATAATTCACGTTAGTGTCATAGTCAAGAAATACTCTTGGAGTCTCATAGATCGAATGCTATTATAAAATTAACAAAAAAAAAGAATTTTCTGAAAGGACAATTTTCTCTTGCAATCTTCATTTATTTACATTGTTTTATTATTTAAATCACACAAAAAAAACGCTTACTGTTACAGCTCATCATCATCAAAGATAATATCCTTCAAATAACAGCATAAAGCAGTTTTACTGAAAATCGTGTCTTAAAAAATATTAACTACTTATTTGTTTATCAATTCTGGAAGGACGTCATAAAACGACGTGGCAACTAATTATATATCGCTTCAAAAAAAGAACACGCAGGCTTATAAATTTGCATGTAAAAATGATAAGCAAATTATTTTTATAAATAAATATAGGTATATACCTAGTTATATAAAATGCGCGTGCAATTGCTGAGTGTAGCTAAGTTACAGTTTCCCATATTACTCGGTGAACGCGTCTCGGTCAGGTAAAAAGTTGAGCGGAGAGTATAAATCCACTTCTCAGCGTTTTCCGCTACCATTGTGTCTTAGATCGTCACAATAACTCGTACTATTTTTTTAATATTAAAGCAGAATAATTATAAATTGTCACATAACTAGCAGGTCTTTGTTCATTAACAATCCTTTGTTCATTTACACTGATCAAATCAATTTACAATCTGTGCTTAGTGGTGCAAAATGGACTCGCAACAGTTTAGAGAGTTCGGCAAAGCCGCTGTCGATCTGCTTGCAGACTACATGGACAACATTCGTAAAAGGTATTTTGCCAAAAAATAATTGGGGTATAAAAAATAGTTTACAACGTATTCTCAGAATATAAACAAAAAATTTCATAAAAATCGGTCAAGCCGTTTCGGAGGAGTTTTGTTACAAACACTGTGACACGAGAATTTCATATATGTAGATATAATATTTACAATAGGTATTTAAAAAAACCTGTCGGTCCTTTATTTGGTGGGTTATATGTAGTTAGAGATTTTAGCAGCAATTAAAAGTGAATTAATGTGTAATAATTATTTTAATAGCCTTAATAATAATATATATCTCTGTTCCGATAAAATAAACCTATTTGAATGTTTGAGCAAGAAAACATTAAACTTTTGTTTGTAATTATAATACTATTAAATATTATTATAATATCAATTATAGGACATCTTTCAAAATTATAATATCAAGCCAATGGTTTTTTTTAACTTACACTTTGGACTATTTGATCTTTTTTAATTGCAGAAAATTAAAAATACTTTTCATACTTTTAAGCTTTTTTAATACATTTAAACTTAGATATCTATGAAACTCATCTTAAATACAAAATTACGCGATATTTTTCCAGTAAAATCTATAATTTCTAATACAAAAAGTAATACTTGTAAATAATACAAGTTTCCATTGTCAAAACGAAACATAATAAAAAACTGATCACCTAATCTCCATACAAAACTGATTGATCTTCTTTACATTTAGTGTTCTACAATTACCTGGGGGTCTAAACTCTCACGTCGTCGGTCGGTTCCTTATACTTAAACAAATCTGTATTTATTTTAAGTCAACAGTTATTTTTAGTGATATAAAAAATATATATAACATGATATGGTTACTAAACACTAGATAACCGCGTATTTTGTTAAAATAATAATTATAAGTTTTAGTTTTACTAAACAAATATCTCATTAATATTTTTTTTATTTTTTTTTTTTTAATAATTATACATAAATTGGGACACATACATAAATTGAATAACAATACCTATATATGAAAAGTAATAAAATTAACACATTCCGAAATGTCCACACACATGTAAAACATTAACGATTATTAATTAATATTAATGAACTAGTTGTGCCCGCAACTTCGTACGCTTCATATTTCGATATTCGGTATAACTTTTTTGTTTGTTAATAGATTGGAATGAAACAAACATTAAATGTTACGGGAAGCTTGCTACAATACAACCGTGCTTGCTAGTGAAAACCGCATTCAAATCGGTTATGCCGTTTCTGAGATTAGCGCGCACAGAGACAAACAGACAATTTTTTTAAATATTTGAACAGATACGGTTCCGTTTACGATTTTATTATAGGTATAGACTAGGTGTTGTACGCGGCTTTGTCCGCGTAACTTTATAAAAATATAGCTTATGTTACTCTCAGATAATTTAGCCTTATATAAGTGAAGGAATTATTAAAATCGGTCAAGTAGTTTTTGAATTTATTCATTAAGTGTAAACAAAAATAAATAATACAAATATTTTCTCTTTATAATATTACTAGCTGTTGCACGCGACTTCGCCCGCCTAACTTTATAAAATACAGTTACTCGCTGATAATGTAGCTTACTATAGAAAAAAGAATTTTCAAAATTAGTCCAGTAGTTTTTGAGTTTATTCATTACACATACAAATCTTCTTTCTCTCTTTATATTATTAGTATAGATATAGATTAGTACAGATAATGGAAGCTATACATTCTAGACTATGTGTTCTACCTAGACAATTTCAATGAAACCTTTACTATGTTCTAGTAATTTTTCCAATTAATTAATGTTTACTCACTTGTGAACTTGCACAATTGCCTTTAAGTAGGTAATTAAAAAAATTAGCATACACCCGCCGTAATACCTACTTCCCAGTGGTTGTCTAATCGTCTGAGACACGAAACATTAAATCAATTAAGTGTAAAAACCTCCTAATAAGCAGATACCTGTTCCAGCAGTTATCCTTCTATTGTTTTAGAAGAATTACGAACTTTAATTTATTCTTTGACCCTCTAACTCTATGTTAATTATATGGGTACCTAACTAAGTACGTAGGTACTATAATGAACACTTCTTTTATATATATATATATATATATATATATATATATCAGAAAAATCCTTCTACATACTATCCACACTTCCATGTCCATACTAATATTATAATTGTAAAAGTAACTCTGTCTGTCTGTTACCTTTTCACGCCTTAACTACTCAACCGATCATCGTGAAATTACATACACGTTGTTAGAGATACAAGAAAGGACATAGGGTACCTTTCATCCATAAGTTAGTACTGTTCCCGGGGGATAATTTAAAATAAAATAAAAACTAACGCATGGCCAAAGTGTTACAGCAACAAGAGGTCAAGCGTTATATTGCTTACATATTTTTTATATTTTTCAACACACCAGCTAGTATTATTATAAATGTGAAAGTAATGTTGTTTGTTTGTAACGCTTTCACGCCTTAATTACTCTTACCGATGATCATGAAATTTTTCATACCTTGTCAGGGATGCAGAAAAGGACATAATACGGTCTTTTCATCAAAAATTTATGAGCAATAAAGAATCTATCAAGAAAACGGATCATGGACGAAGTCGCGGGAAATAATAAGTAGAGAATAATTACAGAGTATTATTCAGTAGAAAAATTACCAGACGAAAGCACCGGACGAAAAAAATAACACTTAAATAACGCCATTGTTTTAAATTAGGAGTGATATTTAACTCCAAACGTGGATTTGCAAAACTATCATTCATAGGTATTAATATCTACTCTTGGGTAATTAATGCCTTGATCATTATTATAATTGTATACTTATAAGTAAATATAAAGAAATAATTAGGTATTAAAGATTGCGTATAGAATTCAAAACTGATGTCTAATTCTCAGTGGAAACATTATTTTCAGAGATGTGCTGCCATCTGTGGAACCGGGTTACTTAGTGAAACTTCTTCCCGAAGACGCACCCGAAAACCCAGAAAGTTGGCAAGATGTTATTAAAGATTTTAATGATTGTATAATGCCAGGGGTAAGTTTTGATCTTAAGTTTTATATATTTGTCTGTTTGTTCCTACACAAATATATTTTTAATAACTGTTTATGATCATTTTAATGTGCAAGCCAGAGATATGTTTCTTGGTTGTGTGATTCTTATTTCTAAAATCTAAACTAATATCATAGACTTAAAGAGAAAATATTTGTATTTTTGTTTGTATTGAATATACTCAAAAACTACTGGATCGATTTTAAAAATTCTTTCACCTGTAGAAAGCTACATTATTTATTTATTTATTTACCAGAATAACTTTAGTTTTAACATTTATCTGTCACCCACACATCAGCGAGTAATATAGGTTATATTTTATAAAGTTACGCGAACGAAGTCGCATGTAACAGCTAGTGTATTATAAAAATATTATTATTATTTTTTCAGGTTACACATTGGCACTCACCGCGATTCCACGCATTTTATCCTACAGGATCATCGTACGCTAGCATTATCGGGAATTTACTCAGCGACGGTCTCGGCGTTATTGGTTTCAGCTGGGTAAGAAATTAATATTGTTGTGTGAAAACCGCCACGGATGGTAGACTTTTCACCTTAAGCTTTGTCTCGTCTTCCTCGTTTGTGTTATGTCGCTGCTGCTACTATGCATGAAATATTTCCAGAGCAACTTCAGCGGCCATTTATTAACTACGGGATCCCATATTTACTTCAAATTTACGAATAACATTAGACAGTTAGGGACTTTTAATGCGTTTAAATATTACATACATTTATCGCTCACTATCTGGGCCAGTTGACTTAGTATGCACGAAAACATCATCCACCGGAAGCAGGCAGACAGAAGCAGCAAAGTGTTCACACACTCGCATTGCCCACTATCCTGTTTATTCAAAATTCAAAAATTCAAAATTCAAAATATTTTATTTCAAAATTGGAACATAAAATTTCTCTTTTTGAATGTCTGAAACTACATGCAAGCTTCGGAATATGTTAGTGTTGGAAGAAGAAGCTGCGAAGAAACTCCCAACAACACGTCCTAACAACACTTCATACGTATACCGTTCAACTACCTATTACTTATCGAATATAAACTGGAGGTCTTGAGTTAAGTAAAGTAAGATTAAAGTACACGTTAAGGAGTTTAACACTTTTTTCATACTTATGATTTTTAAGTTTCTTATAGTTTCCAACCTTTTAAACCCTCGCTACAGCAAAACACCTGAAGACTTATGCGAATTAGGACATAAGTAGTACCTACCTTTGCTATGTCATATCACGATTACCAATTACAATTTATATATTTTTATGTAATATGATATAGGTAGGTATTAATATTTGCAGATGTCCAGCCCAGCATGTACAGAACTTGAAGTTGTAACGATGAATTGGCTTGGTAAGTTACTGGGACTGCCTGAAGAATTCCTAAACTGTTCCGCCGGGACTGGCGGCGGTGTGATTCAGGTAATGATATTTTATTTTCTGTTTCATCATTATATAAAATATAGGTAATATATTATATAATCATATTCCAAACTTCCAACAAATTCCTAAACTTGAATATTGGTACCTAATGCATTTTGTTCAGTGATTAAGTCAAGAAAGGTTCGCTGAACCACAAGTTGAATTTTGGCAAGCTAAAACTTTGCACGATTGCTATGTAGGTATACTTTGTATAACACAAAATTACTTTTTCTTTTATTCAGGGATCAGCCAGTGAAGCAACATTGGTTGGTTTGTTAGTTGCAAAAGAGAAAACTGTTCGTAGACTTCAGAAAATGGACCCAACTCTTGATGAAGGAGAAATAAAAGCGAAGCTTGTAGCGTACACATCCGACCAATGTAACTCTTCAGTTGAGAAGGCTGGTTTACTTGGTTCTATGAAAATGCGCTTGCTGAAATCCGACAGCGATGGGAAATTGAGGGGAGACACATTAAAAGCTGCGTTTGAGGAAGATTTGTCTAAAGGTCTTATTCCTTGTTACGTAATTGCTAATGTAGGAACAACTGGGACATGCGCTTTTGATCCCTTGTACGAGTTAGGACCTGTGTGTAATAAAGCAAATGTATGGTTACATGTCGATGCTGCTTACGCGGGCGCTGCGTTCATATGCCCCGAATACAGAGAACTAATGAAAGGAGTCGAATACGCAGATTCCTTTGACTTTAATGCACACAAATGGATGCTCGTTAATTTTGATTGTTCAGCTATGTGGGTGAAAAATGGATACGATCTAATAAACGCTTTCGATGTACAAAGAATTTACCTGGACGACGTAAAAACTGATTTCAAAATTCCCGATTACCGACATTGGCAGATGCCTCTCGGTCGCCGATTCCGAGCCCTCAAGTTGTGGACAGTGATGAGGATATATGGAGCTGAGGGACTCAGAAATCACATTAGAAGTCAAATTAGTCTGGCACAACACTTTTCCAATTTGATCAGATCAGATGAAAGATTTTTAGTGGAGCCGGAATCCTCTATGGGTTTAGTATGTTTCAGGCTAAAAGGCGGTGATAAGATTACAAAGAAATTGCTTGAAAATTTGACAGAGAAGAAAAAAGTATACATGGTAGCTGCCACCTACCGCGGAAGATACATAATCAGATTTGTGATTTGCTCTAGAGTAACTAAGAAGGAAGACGTTGAATACAGCTGGAGCAAGATTAAAGAAGAAGCTGATATCGTTTGTTCTAGTATTGTCAATGGAAAAACAAAAATTCCATCAATAAGTCATATAGAAGCTATAAGTTTATGTGAAAAATCTAAGTGATTTGCGTCTATGCTTGTAGATATTAATGTATGAATTGCTGTCTGACTAAGTTTTTTGTAAAATAAGGGTACTCATGAAAGGTACATACTCTCGTGAGAACAATTTAATAAGTAACATTGTGATTAAAGTTTAACCTTGTATTACATATCTGTATTTAAGTGTCTATAGTTTTGTAATCCTGTGTGGTAGACACGCTGACGGTAAATTTTATGGTTGGTGACTACCGTTGCCTATAAACACAAACAACACCAAGAATGTTCTGATTCTCGTAGGACAACGGATAAGGAGGTGGAAATAGGGAAGTATATTGTAGAACATTTCGTGCATCACAACTCAAGTGTTATTATTTTAAAGTGGCCTTGTGATAGGTACTGATTATTGGGGTCGGTTACTACCAAGAAATGCCTGCCTATGTGTCCCTCCACTACTAAATCTCATTAATAATATTATAAAAATAAGCTAAGATTATATAATAATTAAATAATAAACAGATTAGATATAAAAACGCGTTTTATTCAAAATACCTTTTTAAACATTGTATAAAGAGTTAGACCATTAGGTATATAAATATTTAAATGCAACTGCATGTATTCCCAACACAGAGTCCGTAAGAATATCCTTTGGGTAAACAATGTTTTTCACATACTGGATCTTCAGTGGCCTCTTCAAACTGACAGTGTATTCGGCCATGATCTGAAAGGGCAATAAAATTTTAACCTCTACTAGCTGTTGCACGCGACTTCTTCCGTGTAACTATAAAATATAACCTATGTTACTCGCTAAAAACGAGCTTTTAATAGGTGAAATATTTTTTTAAATCGGTTCAATAGTTTTTTAGTTTATTTATTACAAACAAAAATACAAGTTACTTCTCTTATTATAATATTAGTATAAATAAAAAACACTCAAATAGTCCTCTCAAATGGGTAAGAATTTTATTTTATGTTAAAGTTGGCAGACAGGCTGACGGTCCACTTGATAATAGGTTGCTAACATCGTCTAAAACACATCCTAATCCTAACTGCATAAGGATTAAGGATAAGGGATTGGCAAGGGATAGAGAAAGGGGTTTGGACATCCCTTACTTCATCACCGAAACACAACAGCACACATCCTTTTTTTTTTCACTGTGGTCTTCTGTAAGGGGGTGGTTGAGTGAGTAGCCTTATTATATGTAGTCACTCCCGTCATAACTATAACATCTAAATCAAACTAAAGCGTAGTAGGTTTAATAAGAATCACAAATAGTGATCAGCGAGACATAACAACTTTATCGCCACTTTCAAGTTCAATGCTCAAGTAATTTCATTGATAAGAGTAACCATTTCCAAAGTTGTGATAAAAAAAAAAAAATAATAACTACTTATGTGATATAAATAGGTAATTTTTAGAACAGAATCTAATAAAAATGAAATTAAATATCTTTATATATAAAAATTCAGTTTCCGTATGTTTGGTTACACAAAACTCGAAAACTAACTGAGGGATTGACTAAAATTTTTTACACAAAATTGCTTTTTAACAGAACAGTGTTTTTATATATAAATTAATATTAGACAGAGCCACAGCGAAGCATTCAACTAGAAAATAGAAAACCGGTTTCAGCTAGAAAATATATTAAAAATATAAATCACTTTACTTGGCTGAGTTTCTTTTGTCACATCTTTTCCTTCCGATTCTACTTTAGGCAACACAATCAGAGCCGCCTCGTTGACCGGAGTAATTTCATTAGCTTTATTCACCTCGATGTCTCTTGGAAAACAAATAACGTCTTGCACAACACTTGCACTTAATACAATACAAAGCAAACAGATCTCTTTAAGTGCCATTATTTAACTATTGAATAAATTTACTAACTGCGAAACTGTTTTCTAAAATTTACAAATTCACATGTAATCTGTTTGGACAGTGCAGACGGAATGAGTAATAAATAATGCATACCTACGAGGTCAACAGTAACATTTCCTTTTATATTGTATGCGCCATAATTGATGAGTAATAAGTATTCAGTAGGTATTTAGCTACGTATTACTGTTATTGTTTGTTGCGTCAGAAAGTGATTCAACAGCGGTTACAAAGCAACTTTAATATTATTCTTATTAAAAAAGTAATTAGTATATTTTGATCATATGGCGCCCCACTTTAGGCTATATTTTGTACGTCATGAAAAGACTTTAACCGGATTTGAAATTCTAAAGCAAACGACGCCCGTCGCCCACAAACGGAATGAACGGTCCACTTTCATTCTAGACATTTCATTTATTTTAATTCCGAAAACAAAAAGTAAGTTAAGTATTATCTGGTGCTCGCGACTGCTTTATCGCTGTGGCGACGGTGGCGCCGCCAATGTTGACAACAGTGGCGCCGAATTTTTTGTTTTCATACCATCCCTCGGGAACGTAGGTAACATTTTTTCAGTATAAAAAGTATCCTATATATTAATCCAGGTAATAAACTATATGTGTGCCAAATTTAATCCAGATCCGTTTGAGTGAACGAGTAACATCTATACATCCACCCTCACTAACTTCGCATTTATAATATTACCTACAATTGTATTATTCAACACAACACTCTACCTAATTTCATAGTAAGTATAAAAAAACAATCGAATACGTATCACGGCAAGAAAAATATAAATGCTATAAGTTTGCAGTGTTAGCTTTTTATAGGTGAATTGATTTCTGTTGTGTTTGCTAGATTCATAGAAATGTATTGAAAGTGCAAGATTTATTATTCTGATGATTGAAAGACGTGCATTCTGAATTCATAGGTAAATCTTTAGATTTACCGATTCTAATACGATCTGAGAAATTAACAATCTGATAAAATTCGAATAGTTTAGTTGGAAAATTGTATGTGTATTGCTTACTATATTAATAACTAGCTGGTGCCCGCGAAGAAAAATATAAAATATTTTACTATTGATAAAATCTATTAAAGTAAAATATAATTTACGCGACATCTATCGCATTTGGGGAGAACTATTTGTTCATATTTTAGCAACCCCCGGCTTCGCACGGGCGCTATTTTTTTCTTCAATTATAAAAACTTCCTTGTTTTACACTCTTTCCATTAGTGAAAACCGCATTAAAAGCCGTTGCGTAGTTTAAAATATCAAAGTGTACATACAGAGGGACAGCGGGAAGAGACTTTGTTTTATACTATCTAGACTAGCTGGTGCCCGCGACTTCGTCCGCGTTCAAAATATGAACTAAGGATCCAACACAAAAAGAATTTTTCAATTCGAACCAATAGTTTCTGAGATTAACGCGTTCAACCAAACAAACTCTTCAGCTTTATAATATTTGTATAGATATGAATTCAGATTATGAATGTATATCTGTTTGAAAGTTAAAAAAGCGTTATTATGCTCTCCCGAAACCAGTTTGCAAATAAAAAAAGTAATATAAAAACTGTATATTACATTTATTTCACTTAATTCATAATTTATCTTTCACAAAATTTCAATCAGAACCCACGATTGAAAATACTTGTATGAGACTAATCTATACCGTGGTTTCTGTTATTTCTAGTTTTTTTAAATCTCTTTTTATTTTATTTTATTCGAACATGTCATCGTATGTCACCAATGATCTTTTAGGGTCTTTAGGTGTGGTTGGATTTCTAGTATTAGCTGAAGGCGCCCAGTTCCCTGGAGGTGGTGGTCTTCTAGCGATTACCACTCGCCATCCTTCCTCGCAACCCTCAATACCAGCTAAAGCATGCGTCGCTATATCTGGTGTATCAAAAGTTAAATAAACCCTGAAACAATAAGAAAAAGGTATTCTCAAATATTTTTTTTATACTAAAGCCCATATTGTCCCCATGTTATCTCTTGGCCATATTAGAGATCAAAAGCTTCTCTATACTAATTAAATTTCATAAAATCCTTATTGATAGACAATGTGGGATTTAAATTTAATCTGTGCCCTTTTTTCTTAGGTGTTAAAATATTACTCAGTCTTTATAACTCATGTCAGTCAAGCATTGTATATTTAATTTGAAATATAAATTTTTTGCATTAATCTCTAGATAAAACATGAGACACAAAATCTATTTTTAATTTTATTATTCAATAGAATATTAAATAGAAAAATTATTTTACAATAACTAATAATTATTTTTAAGTTATTGAGTGACTAAATTGTATCCCTCATTAAAATAAAAGATATAATGCCCGACAAGATATGTAAAATAATATAACATCTAACATACATAGACACAGATACATAAACATAAAAGTATAAATATTGAATGCCTGTAATTATTTATATTTTTGCCAAGCTTTGGATATTTCTTTTTAGAAAGCTAATGCCTGCGGCGTCACCCGCTTATATTTAGCCTATGTCCATCCTGAAATTCTACTCTTAACTATTGGCCAAAGATGTTTTTCATGTCAGGTAAAGTAGTTTCGAACATTAATACCGCCTACATACAAACTTTACCTCTTTATAATAATAGTATAGATTTGGGAAGTAATACTTACTTTTCTTCATCATCTTGCGTAAATGTGAATGGTTCATAACTGGCCAAACGATGCCTAAGTACCTCTTCTGTTATTTTAGTGCCCGTTATCTGAAGGGTACTACTTCTAGCCGGGGTCTCTCCACCTCGAGGACTTTTTTCATCTCTGCAAAATACTATAAATCGTTAATACCATCCATTCACACAAAATAATACATAGTGAGAATCAACTCCATACTTTTCACGTGCTGTCACAAAGGAGTCATATAGATATTTGACTCTCTGTGCTGGTTTTTCTTCGGGAGGTGGAGGCTCTTGGGAAGCACTGAAGGGTTGATATGACGCTACACCACCGGCCGTTCCAGCTGACCCACTGAGTTTACGCTCTCTGCCTGTAAAAAAAAAATTTCATTGTCCAATTATTTTCATTGGTTGAAAATGGTTCGTTGGTTGTCCATAACCTTCCTTATCCATAGTGAACCTGCCATTTCCCTGATATCATCCTCCTATCTTTTTCTTTTTCTTCCTTTCCTTCTCTTTCCATCACAAGGGTACCAAGTAGTCACATCTTTCGACCATTCGTGTTTCTTACACCTCAGTGTATGTCCGATCCATTTCCATTTTAATCTCTTCACTGTATATGTGATATCTGTTACTTTTGTCTTTTCTCTTATAATTGAGTCTAATTCTGTCCTTTAATTTTATGTTTAACATACTCCTCTTCATTCTGTTTTGGCATACTTTTAAAGCTTTCATATATTTTTCAGTCATAGCTAGGGTTGCCAGGTGGCCGGGAAATCCCGGAATTTAGCATCTCATCCCGTGTCCAGTGATTACATTTACTTGTTTTAAGTTTAGACTATCTGATACTTACTTTTCTACCAAAAATAAAGAGGCGCTCAGTCGAGATATATTCTAATTTTACTATATTTTCCATTTTTCTTATCTCAAAAAAAAGCAATTGTAATACCTAGTAAATTTAATACATTTTTTATCGTCCATCCTCCAGTAGTTAAAGTTAGAACTTGGACCCCCTTTGTAACCCAGAAATGTCCCGGAAGAGATGAACCTGTATCTGGCAACCCTAGTCATAGCCCATGTTTTGCAACCATAAGTCATGCTTAAGACAAAAAGGAGAAAGACATATGTATGTACCATAAGACCTTAAGATAAAAAGGAAGGTAGTTAAAAAGTTTTAAATAATATTAAAATATAATATTCACCAGCCCGAGGGCGTTTAAACGTTGCATTCTGTGGCTGGGGTGGTGGACTTTTTATTGCTTGTATTGCTCCACTTTTGATTAGCTTCCGTGCTATTTCGCGTGCGTCGCGAGCTTCAGTCGGACGTTTTGGTAGCACGGGTTTCTCTGGTTCCTGCTTAGGGGCCTTTAAGGCTTGCAAAGCTTTCTTCTTTTTCTTTAACTTCTGATACTTGGCTTGTAACATTAATTCTTCTTCAGTCAAATTAGACGGAAAATGTAAATAAACCATCGTTTTAAGTTAATGTGTTTCATTTCATTTCGCGTGGATGGAAAGTAATTCCTTAAGTTAATTTAAGAGAAATAAGTACAAATAAAACGATTTCTAAAAATCTAAAAAATCTATAATTATGAACAAAAATAAACATGAAACATAAATAATTGATCGACCGACATTAGGAATGTCATGGACATTGGACATGGAATGTCACTGAGACTTTAAAATAAAATCGTCCTGTCACGTTTGAGCATCGATTTTTCGAGTCAAACAGTCTTCCCAACACAGAAAATATTCAATATAGATTTACTTCAAAACACTATCTAGTATAAAAAATTACCTAAATGTGATTTAGGTTATTTCACATTTACCTATAATAGTCCCTTAAGTAAATTTGTTACTCTTACTAATTGGGTTATATAATTTGAATAAAATTATGAATATTCTTCGTTGTTATTTAAAAGGAAAACAAACTTAAGATGCACCAATAGTTAAAAATTATCTATAAGGTAAGTTAAAAATTACCTATAAGGTAAGACTAGTATAATTTAGAATTAAACGCTAAAAGTAAAAAACTCTTTTTAAATATAATTAAAAAAAGAATAAATTAAATATTAGTTTTTGAATGAAACTCAGAGAACACGGAACGGAACTGAAGTGGTAGATTGGTGGTAGAACTAGAACTAAAGAACGTTTAATAGATGTCGCTGCATCGTGAGGTTATATCGCGCTATTAAGATTCGCAAGTGTAACAGTTTGATATCTCAACTCGTATTATTGTTATGTTTTTTTATTATATAGGAATTATTTTCCTAATTGAATTTTTGAAGCCGTGCCTGTTTTTTTTTAGGCATGCATGGCAAATAAAAATATTTTTAAATACGTCTGTCTGTCTGACTGTGTGACTCTGGCCCAACCCAAGGACGTAATACGTAATAAATCAGCCTATCATGTAGTACTAGTGGTGTACATAGATTTAGATTTAGATCTAGCTCTAGCAGTAGCCCAGTTTAACTAGGGAATATATTATATTGTAATACTGTGGCAGTACCTTCCAAAAAATTCCAAAACGCTAAAATTAGTATTGTAGTTGTGACCTCAGAGTAAATATAAGCAAGCTATAGAGCGCGAACGTCGCTAGTTGTCCATTATGCCAAGTGTAAGCAGATGTTCTATAGATACTGATAGATAGATGTAGCGGTTGAATAGTGATGTGCCACGATTGATGTCTGCGCGTAAATCTCAGTACTTAATTAGTTTAAGTATTAGGTAGGTATGTATTTTGTATGTATATATTTTTTTGTATTATTTTGTTGTACGATCTTGTATGTATTTTATTTTATATTTGTAGGTAAGTAATACTTACTTAAATGGCTTCATTTGGTATGGTATTTATAATAACATATTATTTATAAGTATCTATTATGTAGGTACGTAACATAATCATTTAGGTAAATATTTATAAATCTCATATTTGTAAAACTAGAATAAAATAATGATTTCAAAGTAAAGAAAAATTTATATGTTAGCGATATTATCTTCAGACGTAAGCAATATTTAACAGTAAGCAACCCTGGCAACACGCCTGGATGACAGCGGGGCGTAACGACGTGAAGGGGAAGTAGGTATATAAATGGCGGCGTTTGGGACGGTCACGTCCTGTGACGGTTACGTCCGGTGACGGTTCCAAAGTACCCTCAGGACTGAACCATATCCGTGTTTTCTAATCAAAATATTACTTACCGATGAAAAGAAATATCATTGTTTTTTTTTAGTTTGCTTCCGTGAATCGTTCTTACAGCTTGCTACTGCACATTCACCATTATAACATTAAATTTAAATAAATATCGGTGGGAGAAACAATCAGCGCGCGTGACATTTGTGACTAATAGCGTCGCCATTGCAATGTCGATACTGTTCAAACCCGTGCTTACAGTTCATACTCGCTAACTAGCACTCTATAGCTTGCTTGCTTATATAAACTCTATGATTGTGACGTATTTATTTTCTTAGATGATTGTACAGTCGCTTCGCTACTCAATTAATCGCGCCTGCCGCCCACTCTCATTTCGAGATGGGTACATCTTGGGTACATCCATGAACGTAAGAAAATATAAACAGAACTGTTTCCTTGCAAAATTGCATTTACGAAAATGAACTGTATTACCAACAGTTAAAGTTTATTTTTCATTGCGCCTTATACAGAGACTAATCCGAGCCCGAGAGAAAAGTCAAACGAAGGCCGTGAGTCTCTTTTTTCATCTTGCCAGACTAAAAAAATGCAGTTCATTAAAAATAATTACAACTAACTACTAAGATTCAAAAATCTTAGTTGTAACAATCTATATTCCTATAATTTCTAAATTACAAGAAGTTAATATTTACTGTTTCAGGCCTATTTTATATTTTATTTTCTACAGGTATTACTTTAGTGACATGACGGTAAATGACTATAAATTTGGAGCATGGGTGAATGTGATTATGTACAATTGATGCAAAACTATTATAAGCAAAAAATGAACAATGCGAAAATTACAACTGTTGGCTAATTCATATTTAAATTTTAAAAAATATTTATAAGAAACTACTTACACTTCTAATAAGGTGACACCTTATTAGAAAGGGACATACAGCCTCTACTACATATCCTGCTCGACTCGTTTATAGCTGCGAGTAAACAGTCCTGCTTATTATATTAGGTCTATGGTCATGCATGATACGTGCCACAGAACCTTTAGACTGGGTTATAAAAAAATATTGCCATAGAAAAAATGGTATCACAATAT
Organism: Synanthedon andrenaeformis; assembly: GCA_936446665.2. NCBI lineage: Eukaryota > Metazoa > Arthropoda > Insecta > Lepidoptera > Sesiidae > Synanthedon > Synanthedon andrenaeformis. Next base: position 7,580,013 of record OW387777.2, on the reverse strand, counting down.
GATTATCTGGTCTGTTTATTATAAATTTATTTCCAAAAAATTGTTCTATGGCGGAAAATTTTAAAAGACTGACATGGATTGGAATTAACGTGGAAATTCGACGAAGTGAAAGCATTATAAAAATATAGCAAAAATGTTTCGACTTACAAAACATTTTGTTTCCACTCTTACAAATAAGTCATTGAAAAAGAAAATTCAAAGCCATAATGTTTTAATTGTTCTTCAGGGTCAAAATTGTTATTCACAAGAAGGTAAACAAGATAGAGTTTCGTTTATTGATTACATTATTTAAAACATGTTTAAAACATTTTCTAACTAATGATACTTTACTTACTTTTTATTAGCTGCAAACGACAAATTTTCATTGAAACATGAAGAAGTTGGAAGGCCTCTTTACTTTGACGCACAGGCTACCACTCCTGTGGTGAGTAACGATATAACTAGCCGCAATTCAAGTTTAAAAATACCGAAATTATAATTTTGTCTTGATTCTGCAGGATCCAAGAGTCCTCGACGCGATGCTACCTTATCTGGTCAGTTACCATGGCAACCCACACTCCCGGACCCATGCTTATGGATGGGAAAGTGAAGCTGCAGTAGAAAAGGCCAGAGAACAAGTTGCTCATTTGATTGGTGCCGATCCTAAGGAGATTATCTTCACATCAGGAGCAACAGAATCAAATAATATATCTGTAAAAGGGGTTGCACGTTTCTACGCTCCAAGGAAGAAACATGTTATCACTACACAGATTGTAAGGATAAAAACACATCACACATATGTTATAGAAACAATATAATATAGATGATATGTATAATAATTTCTTTGTTTACAGGAACATAAATGTGTTCTTGATTCCTGTCGGGTACTAGAGGGAGAAGGATTTCAAATTACTTATTTACCTGTTAAAGAAAATGGTATAATTGATTTAAAAGAGTTAGAAAATGCACTAACCCCAGAAACCAGCCTCGTCTCTATTATGACTGTTAATAATGAAATAGGTAAAGTATAACTACTTTAGTTTGTCTATTTAGGTATTGCTTTGTTTTTAATATTTTTCAGTAAGTAAGCATATCCAAATCCAAAATTTGTAATGATGAAAATTATAAAAACATGAATTGTATAAGGTTGTCAGAGATGACCATTATATGAGTATCAGATTGGCATTACTCACTTTCTGGAGAATAAGAATAACAAGACTATTTCAGCAATTGGTTGGTCTTGGCCAATTTATTTTTTCATGTTGTACTAGCGGGCTACCCCTGGCGTTGCACAGATTTTTTTCTGCAGCTTATATATGAAAAACTTTCTCCTGTAACACTCCATTAGTAAAAAATGCATTAAAATCCATTGCATAGTTTAAAAGATCTTAGTGTACATACAAAGGGATAACTGTTTTATACTATGTTGACAGACCACCATTATACTTTTTATGTAAACTTACTAAAAAAATTCATGTTATTTCAAGTTAAATCTTTATGCTTTTTTTTATTTCAAATTAAAACACGAGACCATTTTACCAGTATCGATGACATGGTTCCACTATGAGTTTTGTGGAACAAAAATATGTATCAACATATATTTATAAATTACATTTTACTCTTGCAGGTGTTAAACAACCTATTGCAGAAATAGGGGCTATTTGTAAAAGCAAAAAAGTTTTCTTTCACACTGATGCGGCTCAAGCATTAGGGAAGATACCGATAGATGTGAACAAAATGAATATTGACCTTATGTCTATCTCTGGACACAAAATATATGGACCCAAGGGTGTCGGAGCTTTGTATATTCGACGGAGGCCAAGAGTTCGAGTGGAACCAATTCAGAGTGGCGGTGGACAGGAACGTGGGTTGAGAAGTGGTACAGTGCCTACACCATTAGTTGTAGGATTGGGTAAGTGTTTTTTAACAGACGCAAAAACGGGGTGTTATAAGTGTGACGTGTGTGTGTGTGTAGCTCCCAAACGTAGTTTTTTTTTGTTTGAAAGCTTTTGGTTTTGGCATGATCGGGATCGTTTTTAGGCATAGTTTATGAAGATCTGTTCAGGCGTTTGAAGGTCATCGTCCCATTTCCTAAACTAGAAGGGATTTGACTAAATTCCACAGTGTGATGTGAAATTTTGTATACTGTTACTTCGGTGGTATTTCCATGACATGGTAACATTGACCTGACGTTGTATCTTCAAGTAGTTAGCGGGATGCCCAACTCCTTAGCAACTTACAGCAGATATAGCGTGTTTGGGCTCAATAGAAAGTTGGGGGTTAGTTTATAATCTTCGATTATGATCATAAATACTTAAATAATATTTCTGAAATAAATTAATGTTAATGAAAGACAGACCATTAGGACAATTTTAATAGTGACATTAGAATTATTTTCACCATATTACGTCATACCTTAAAATATTTCATTTTACACGACGACAACATACATAATGACCTTGGAGAGTGCCAAATACTATCATACAAATGTATAATTATTCAACAACCACGTTATACATACAGTAATTTGTTTGTAAGTAGGCACCTACTTGTCTTTTTTTATTAATTATTATATTATTTATGTAAACTATGTTGACAATAACATGAGAAATCTGAAAAATTAGGGTGTGTCACGGATCAGTTTGTTTTTGATAATTTTTATCATATCTAAAATTAAGTATGCATTTTTATTTAAGTATTCGATAAGTAACAATATACGTAACATAAACAACTGATAACATTTGATATGACATAATCATCATAGAAAGATGTCATTGGTTTAATTTAAATGAATACACATTTTTACAAATTAAAATACAATAAATGACAGTTTTATGATTGGAACATTATTATGTCGATAAATTTATAAGTTAATTTATCGACATGATGATGATGATGATGATAGATAATTATCAACTAGCTGTGCCCACAACTTCGTACGCTTGATATTTCGGTATATTTTTTTGGAGTTTACTCCTTAAGAGCGTTACAGGATCAGAATCAGAAATTTATGATTCCCGGCGGATCATAATGCCATGATGTGTTTAGTTTGCAGATAAGATACTAACGTCATATTATTTGTAGTTTTATAATCTAGTAAATGGCTGAAAAATATTTTAAAATATTGGGATAATTTTCTCATTGGATCAGTTTTTAAAGAGCCCTTTTTTGAAACTAGCGGTCGACGGTCTACGCAGAAGCGAGATATTAGTAAAATTATATGCGACAAACTTATAGAAATATTGATTTTCAAAAATTCATATAGTTTATTAGTACATGGCTGAAAAAAACATATGATTTCTGTAAATTTTCATTCAAGAAAAGTATAATCCAAAAGTGTCACTTTTAGTAATTTTTCGTGATGTTGAACGTGTTATTTTAGGATCAAATTTGAGATATTTCTGTTTTTTATTGGACCTAGTATGTGAAGTCATTAATGTTCTAAAAGATTGCGTTATAATTTTTTTAATAACTTGTATATTTACCTGCGTAGGCCGTCGACCGCAAGTTTAAAAAAAAAAAGGATTTAGGACACATTCGTCAGATTCCTTTTTCGTCAGAATAAATTATAGCCTATTTTTTTTCTGACGAAAACGAACTTTTGGTCAGATTCCGTTTTCGTCAGAATAAAATGTATTCTTCAGTCATTTTCAAGACCACAAATATACATTAGCAGCAATATTTTTGCTGCTAATGTATATTTGTAAAGGTTTTAAAAAGGGTATTAAAATCGTTTCATCTAGAAAAATCTAAGAAAAAGAGCAAATAAAATTAAAAAAATTAAGTTCAGTACTTTAAGAGAACTTGAGTTGCCCGAAAGATTTCAATGTAATTTACTGTGTAATGACAGAGAAGATGACAAAATTCTATTTGCAGGCAACTGGACCCATAATTTACATTTTTAAGTTATTATATCTAGTTGTGTTTTTTTATTATATAAAATAAAAATCAAGACACACGAGACTTGTGTCTACTGAAAAACAATTTACCCCTCTGGAATCCATCCTTTTTAAAATAGATTATGAAACAGCAATGTGTAATGCCATCAAAACAGTTTATCCTGATTCAAAAGTTAGCGGTTGTGGCTACAATAAGGCGATTAAAAAAACATGGCAAATTATTAGGATTAAATACAATAAGAGGGGAAAATATTTTTGCAATTATTCAAAAGTTCAAAAGTCAAGTCAGGTATTCAAAAGTTTTAGTACATTTAGTGAAAAGCATTCTACAACTAACTGCGTAGAAGGTTGGCATAACCGCTTTAGTAAAAAATTCTCGAGAAAGGCAAACATTGAAAACCAATCACACCATGAATTTGCGACGGTTACGACAATTGGCACACTCGTTAGATTAAGCTTTTCGATTTTTTTAATAGATGTAACAAATAAATATTTTAAAAATTAACATAAGTTTTTTCTGTCCGAAGAAGAATTCCGTTTTCGTCCAAAAAAAAACAGGCTATAATTTATCCTGACGAAAAAGGAATCTGACGAATGTGTCTTAAATCAAAAAAAGGGCTGTTTAAAAATGTTCTAATGAAAATTCACTTTAAAATATTTTTCAGCTATTTACTAGATTATACAACTACAAATAATATGACGTTAACATCTTATCTGCAAACTAAAACATCTGAAACTACTGAAATCATAAGATGAATGCTCTTAAGAATCGATTTTCATATATAAGCCTTAGCCCAAGCAAATTAGAAAAATCAGGGGAAATAAATCGTATAGTTTTGAAAATTGGTAGAATTATACTTTGCGCTATCCAGATTAACATACCAAAAAAACTCAAGGGTGGGGCTTGTGCTGAGGGTGTAGGGGGGGGGGGGGGGTTTGAAGGTACCTTTGTTCAGGCTTTTGCTCATAATATCGTGAATATCTGCAGGAATAGCATTATGATTACTACTGACAAAAGTTTCTAGAGCATTTGTAGAGCAATGTAAAATTTTCTCATTTACTAATCTATTTATTTTATAATCGTTCGTAAAGAGTAAACTCCAGTCGTGCGTCGGAGCTGACACACACACTTTTTTAAATTTTGTTTGTAAACTGCAATTGCAATTTTTTTTTGTTTAAAAGCTGACATGACCGTGATTGTTATTTGCTATTGTTTATGAAGATCTGTTCAGGGGATTTGAAGTCCATCAGCCCATTTCCTAGTAGAAGAAGGGATTTCACTAACTTCCACAGGTTCTGCGGTTATCTGCAGAACATCAAACTCCTTAACAAATTCAGCAGATGTAGCGTGTTTGGGCTCAAAAGAAAGTCGGGGGTTAGATTATAATTTTAATTGTAGCTCGTTTAAATTACCAACCCCATACAGTTAATAAATAAGCAATTATATTACAACTCCAATATTATTTGCAAATAATTTTTATGTTAATTTTGCAGGTGCTGCTTGTGAATTGGCTGAACGTGAAATGGCATATGATCATGCTTGGATGGAGAAACTATCACAAAGATTTCTGGACAAGATATATTCAAAACTTACTCATGTAATCAGAAATGGTGACCCAACGCAGACATATCCCGGATGTGTTAACTTATCCTTTGCTTATGTGGAGGGTAATATTCCTACTAATATTATAAATGCGAATGTATGTTTGTTACTCTTCCACGTAAAAAGTACTGAACGGATTTGGATGAAATCTGACACACAGATAGTTTATTGCCTGGATTAACATATAGCGTTTTTATCCTGAAAAAATGTTAGATTTTGGAGGGATCGTCTAAAAATATTTAAAAAATTTGCGCCTTTGTCGCCGTGGCCGGCGGCAAAGTCGTCACAGCAATAAAGATGTTAGATATTTTTCATTTTTCAACGCGAACGAAGTCGCGGGCACTAGCTAGTTTTTTATTATTTTCTATAGTTTATTGAACTTTGGGTACATGAGATACACAAACGTAAAAACAAGTTTGTATACAAAATCTAAATCACAAATTAATGATTCTTAATAGCTTGTTAGTCCATTATATAATTATGCTCTTAAGGGATATTATTACATCTATAAAAAATTGTTATTCCTTCACATTTAAATAAAACAAAATTATCATTGGTCTGAGGGGGCCCTGGGTTCGATTCCCGCCCTGGCCAACTTTATAAAGTTGGCTCTGGAGCACACTGCCTTTTGTAGGCTGCCCGTCTGGCGGCAGGCCACCCCTTTCCAGAAGGTTTGGTCCGGTAACGTCAGTTTGAAATAAGACCACCGTGAAATAATAGCATATGTGCGGTTGTGTTTCGTATTTCCTGTGCCTGTGTATTCTTTTGACGGAAGTGATTCTAGATCTGGTACAGGTCGCTGTCTCTCCTTTCTCATACTATCACCATAAATCATTGATCAAAATATTATAGTCCAGTCAATGAAGCCTGAACTTTGCCATTTTGACCTGGGTGAGTAGAACCAACGGGAAAATGTGCGTTAATGATCCTGCAATAACATATCGGGAATGCAGGGTCCTAAATCACCGGATTGATTTGCAAAAAAAATTGCAAAAAGGTGAAAAAATGACTTTTTCTCAAATATCTCGAAAACTATAAGAGATATGAGAAAAAGTTTCAAATAAAAGTTGTAGAGTTGTAGTTTAATTCTCTACAAAAATGATTAGGATGAATTTTTGCGTATCGGGCACCGTTGGCACGGAAATCACGTTTAAAGTATGAAAAATTGAAAAATAATTTTTTTTTGGCTCAATATAATTTTTTTTTTTTAAATCCGGCACTGGCGATGAGAGAGAAAGACTATAGTTATGTCTCGCTCGCACTCACACAAAATTTCTGCGCGTGCGCGGCGTATGAAAAAGCATGCGTGCGAGAGAGACCAAGTTTTTCTAAATGAGAGGAAGAAGGATAGAGTGAGGCGCGTGCGCACAGCGATTAAGAGTATAAGTGCGACAAAGACAGAAGTTTTTTACATAAGAACGAGAAGGACAGAGCGACATGGGTCCGCTCAGCTCAAAAAATCGCGTTCGGCTCCAAGTTGCGGATTTTTTTTATTGATAAACGATCTCCGAAAACGTTATTTTAAGCTATATATCAATCGATTCAGAATCGAAAACTGAATCGATTACACCCACTCCCATTTTTAACTTTTTACCTTTCTGCATTATCAAGAAATTTATTATGAAAAATGTTTATTTGCAGGCGAGTCACTCTTAATGGCTTTGAAAGATATAGCGTTGTCGAGTGGGTCCGCTTGCACCTCCGCTTCCCTGGAACCGTCGTATGTGTTGAGAGCTATTGGCGCCGATGAGGATTTAGCACACAGTTCAATCAGGTAACGTATTTACTTCCTTGGATGACATGTTCACAATGGATATTTTTTAAAACCTTAAAAAACAGACACTTTGTGATGTACTGAAAATGGTTGTATAATAATAGCAGGAATATTATCCTTTTTGTTTTTATATAATTTACAAGCCTCTTTAATGTGGTTTCATTAGGCCTAAACCAAATATTGTCTCCAATACAACTATTCTATTTTATAAAATAAGTAACTGCTATAATTTTAGTATAATTTCGATTTGCGTCAACTCTAGCGCCATCTGTCAGTGAATAGTGACATTAAATATAATACTGGCAGAGTGCAGTGACAAAAAGTCTTATTTTCATCCCATCAGATGGCGCAAATAGCAACTGATTTTTTAAATTTGTTTTTGCGATATCTCATCGTATAATAATTAGTCATCTGTTTTCTATTTCAACACGGACGAAAAAGAAAACACATGAGTAATTATCGCGGGCACCATCTTGTTTTAAATATGACCATACCGATCCCATCTAAAAACATTCCGCCGTTAGTTAGCACTTATAGAAGGAAATATCTTTTATGTTGTTTCAGATTTGGACTGGGAAGGTTCACGACAGTCGATGAGATTGACTATACAGCGGAGAAGACTATCAAGCACGTGGAACGCCTCAGAGAAATGAGTCCACTCTGGGAAATGGTACAAGAAGGAGTCGATATAAAAAATATACAGTGGTCACAGCACTAATTGTCACATCGTTTGTTACCATTCACGTACATAGGCGCAGATTATATTATTAGATCTGGATTATGTATGGCTAGAAAGCCTTATTTTAATGAATCGAAATGCAAATTACATATTAATTTGTTTGATCAGCTTCTGAGCTAAATTCAATTTTTAGTGTTTATTTATGTGATAAAATAACTTTATAGGCAAGTACCTATATTGTGATTTCGGATATTATTAGTTGTTCCTATTTAGAGGATTTCAATTATGTACAGTGTTAATATGTTGAATAAAAGTGTTGGCTTGTTTAAACAAAAGTCGTATAGTATTCATTGTTAACATACAAATTTTTTCATTTGTATTCAGAATTTATTTGTCTTATTTGGAAATAAATGAAACAAATAGTTGGTTACTTTTTTAAGTTTATTGTTATTGACAAGTATTAAAAAAAATCCATATAGCACCGTAACAAAATAAAGCTTTCTCATATTGTAACTATTGTTAGAACAATGGTATTTATTAAAACGGCTGCAGCTACCACATATTATGCCTTTGCACACTTTTACTCAAGCTTGAAATGCAATTTCATAAATAAATAATTGTATTTGGCCTTTTTATTAAAGCTAAATCGTTAAAAATTACATCTCTTATTTTATACTTAATAATTAACCCTTACAAGTCTGTTCTATTAAAAATACTGATAAAATTCTTAAAATCTAATATTATTATTAACAGAAAACAATAATTATAGTGTATAGCGATTCATCTCCCGAACAGCACCCTGACTTCTAATTTTGTCGAAGCGCCATCTATAAAAAATACTGACTCCATTTTTGGAAAACAACATATTGTATGAAATTTGCTGTAAATCTTTCTAGTACAGATGATATACAATTTAAATAATATTTGAGACAAAGCTAAGCTTAAACACTAATTTAGTCACTTGGATAGTGTGAAACTACAAATTCTAACCTCAGGGCGCCTATCAAGGAATGAAACAAGTAAGCGCTTACAAACTATTTAATTAAGGAAATTTATTAAAAATTAATTAAGGAAATGTTATTAAAAGGCATAAATGTAAAATAGAATTTATAAAACACTATGCATACAACACCTTGAGAATTGGGTAGTAAACCCTCACATAAGTGGCCAGTTCGCCTTTTTGCGAAGCTCAGAAATTCAAATAAATGTACTTAAGTAGAATTTATTTAAATCTTAAAAACCAAAACAATATCATTAAGAACAAATTAGGACTTATAAAACTATGATTCCATATGTCTGAACTTAGATGTTTTTTATGTAAAAGTCCACAGCTATGTTTATGGTTCACTTTATTATAAGTTTCTACTGACTACTGACATTTAAACAAAACCACACATAGAGGTTGTGGTTTAGTTTAAGCGACTTTAAAAGAATAAGGGATAGGGGAATGGACTCTGGCATAGGTACTTTCACGAAAACTGATATTTTCTTCAAAACCTTATGACGAGTATTTAGTAGAGCTCATTTTTTTCCCGGGGGGCTACACCACCCCCGTTGGTCATGTATTCATTAAGTTTTACATATGAGGCTCATGAGTATGTACAATAAGTGGGGGGGGGGGGGGAAGAAATCGCAGTTACCCCTTGTGTAACAAGGGACCTTGTCCATCAATTATTATTTTATTTTAGCTATATATTTATTTTTCAAGATTTGCTGCACTCAGATTCATATCAATATCATGCTCCAGCACGAACCTTGCTCGCACGAACCTGGGGCAGTCCACTAATAAATGCGGAACGGTTTCCGCTACCTCATGTCCGCACAAGCAGTCCGAGCCGGAAACCTTCTTGATTCTGTGCAGATAATCTGCAAACCCACCATGACCCGTAAACACCTGCACCAGGTTTGGTGACAGCTGTAGTTTACGTATCATCATGTACGCGGCCTCTGCGTCCAGTAAGAATTTTATAAGTACACAATATAAGTACCATGTCATTCCAATGGGTTCCAATGGAGATTATAAAATAGCGCCATCTCTAGGGTAGGGTCACACCAATTACAAAAAACAAAGATTCAATTTGAGTTGCGTATCTACCTCTTCTATAATAACTAGAGACCGGATTATATGCAACATAAAAAGCTTGTTATATACATGAAAATATGCATTAAAAATGCTTGTAATATGCACGAAAATTGGCAGAATATGCAAAATTAAATGATAAATTTTAGGAACCAAAAAAAAGAAGAAAAGTAAGTTTTCTTTTTTTTATTTCAAAATCAACATACAATTAGTAAATTTTCCTTTGACAGGCGATAATATGATAGGTACAGTAACATTACATGACATTAAAATTATTTAATATTTTTGTAAACGTAAACGTATTCAAGTATTGTTCCAAATGTTCAGTGGTAAGATTGTGTCTTTGATCATTTAAAATATTTTTATAAGTGGAAAAGGTTCGCTCCACATCCACTGAGGTAACTGGGCAAAATTTGAACATGGGTGCTATGTTAGCACTTATAGTTTCTTAATATTTTATCGAGTGCGAGAGCACTCACCCTGCGTTCCGAAATGCGATAAAAGTGGATAATATCGCGAATCTGACCAGTCACAATTATTACTCAATAGCCCTTATATTTTATGACTACTAAATTTGGTCCGAACGCACGGTGAATGCACTGCACTGCACACGGAAAAATATTGTAAATGTACTGATAATATGCATCATAACTAGATCTTAGGTAAAATATGCTATTACCGCTGAGGCTTAGATATGCAAATGCATATAATCCGGTCCCTAATAATAACATAATAATCTGTGGTTCCAACAGACTTAAATTACGGCATTGGTGACGTCATAGAAATATATATTATAGCTGTGGAAAGCATTGAAATAATATATCTGCAATAAAAGTAGTTTAAGGCTGACTGAAATTAGATAATGCTTCGACAAGTATTGGAATGTATATTTAAATATGAACAATATTTAAACTGTGTGTGACTCTAACCAGTCCTTAAATACCATTTTGTAATAGAATTTTTTTTAAACACTTGTTTAACGTTTGGTTATCTTTTTTAAATGCCATAACACCAATATTTGAAAAAAGTTAAAAGATATTTTTGAAGTAACTGGTAATCAGTTACATAAAAATATTTGCTACTAGCGGCCCGCTCCCGGCTTCGCCCGGGGTGCTTTTTTTTTACGTATAAAACCTTCCCTCTATCCATGAGTGAAGACAGAATTAAAATCGGCCCACCCGTTCTCGAGTTTTGTGCTTAGCAACACATTTAGGGATTCATTTTTATATTATAGATAATAACTTCCATCTCATCAAAGAAATTATAGACCGATACATTAGCGATACAAATCTAACTGTAACAACCTATTTGTAAGAATGCTTGTAAATAGCATTCCTCAAGAAAACTATAATTTCATTTCTAAATTTTGGTGTATGAATAGAAACAGCTGGGATACTAATGTTATCGGATTGGATGTTAAGATGCCCGAAATTTGAATGCTAAGTTCAGATACATTCCATACAATCTAGGAACCAAGATAATAAATACTTAACATATTAAAAAAAACACATCACACATAATAAACTCATGAACATGTATAAAGATAGAGATTCAATTGGATGGTTTTGATTGCTATACATACACTGACTAAATTAGTAAAATTTCAGCAAGTTAGAGCAAATACAACAGAATTGTATATTCACATCCAGTTGTCTGACAAATCTATTAAAATCAGTTCTTTCAATCAGTTATATTTTCGGTTGTAATGTTGATTTTTTTCAGAAAATCCACACTCAAAAACTCAAAATTTTTGGTCAAAGACCTACATCAACCTAAATGTTTAAAAAAATACCTTAATCAACAGTTACACGGTGGTTCTTCAAGTGGTTCAGGGTTGGATATCTTGAAACTGTCATGATCTAAAGCCTGTAATTCCATCCTTGACCTGTTGGTTTCCACCAACTGTGATGCAATGTCCGCAAACATCTCCTCCACACCTTTTCCAGTTTTACATGAAGTCTTATATGTATTGCTGATAAGGTTGTGGCATTGTTCACTGAAAATATGTTAATTTTTTTTTAAATACATTTATTTTTCTTAAATACAGAAGGTGTTATTTTACTAGCTTTCCCACCAACTTCTTCATTAAAACAAGATACTCATTGTCTATTTAGCGGACTCCATACACTCATAGCCTTAATTAAAGATTCCTAATGAACAAAAAAGAATTTAGTTAATTATATTTTTCTCATACACACATTTCCTGCCCACTCTTCTCTAATAGATTGGAATTTGAAAAAATCCAAAATACTAGGTTGTTGTTTTTCACTCCATACATTGAATATTAACAAGTTAAAATTAAATTAGCATAGAAAAATTATTTCCCATACAAACCTACTAACTATAATCTCTCAGAGAATTTGAATATAAAGAAAAATATTTTCTCAAGTCTTAGTACTTACATGAATACATATGTACATCAGTCAGGACTTACATGAATCAACTAGCTTTGCCCACATGAATAATAAAATAGTAACCTACATATATCTATTAAATAGTACTAAATAGATGCAAGGCAATATAGATTTGCATGGAACTCTTGAATAAAATAATTCAAGAGTTGTGGTCCAGAAGAGCTTTTATTGGAATAAGAGGGGTAGTACATAAGTGCCTTAAATGTAAATAAAAAAAAGTGTATAAAAAAAATAATAATACCAAAATGTTTCTATATCTGCATCAGTAACTTGAGGTGCTGATCCTTCCAAGTCAGACTTGTTTCCGCACAAAAATATTTTTGCATTTTCAGCATATGTGACTATGTCCAATAGGTGTTGACTTAATATATGAAAAGAAGAAGCATTGTCCAAGGAAAATACTAAGATAGCTGCCTCAGCAAACTTGTAGTAACTGGATGTAACTGAAGCTATTCTCTCCATGCCTCCGGTGTCCCAGAGTTGTAACTAAAACATATACCTACATTAAACCAGATATTTATTTTAACAGCACAATTATCACAATCTAAGAAAGTAGAATACTTATGTGGTGTCCCAGATAATAGACAATTCTTAGTCTTGAATTCTGTAGGCGTTATTTATTACCTAGGTAAGCGGGAAGATCAAAACAACCCACTAGAGAAAGTGACAGTTGGATTTATTTCTTTACCTTAACGTCCTTATCTCCAACATGATACATTTTTTCGAAGTGATCTAGTCCTAAAGTTGACCTTCTGTCTGAATTAGGCACAAACGTATTGTTAATATATCTTCGAAACAGAGAACTCTTTCCAACACCGTATTCACCACACAAAATAATTTTAAGCACTGGGGTTTTTACTGCAGCCATTGTTGTACTAGTTGTTGAATTATAATTATACTAATGATTCGTTATAATTACTACATATAAGTTCTTTTAAATAATCGAGATTTTGGAATTGAGTTAATATAAAAGAGGAAAGAAAGACTAAATAAACTAAAGTCACTGTCAATGTCAATCAAATTATCTCACTGATATGGAAATGAATGTTCTGGGATATAGAATACTTTATATTTTGAATGTATGGACGTTGCCTAACCAGTGCCTAACCCATTATATAAATATTATAATTTATACGTGTTTATACGCATCGAAATACTACAAGGGAATTTGCGTCACAAATGCCAAAGCGGCACATAAAAAGAACGCCTTTGACAGAATCATGCCGGACTCTTGCCTTTGCGAGTCAATGGTAAAAGGTAGTAACGACTAACTTCTACTATTCATTTTAAACTCCAATGTGTTGACTTCTCAGAGTAAACATAAGCAAGCTATAGAGCGCTAACGTCGCTTGTTGTCCATTATGCCAAGTGTAAGCAGATGTTCTATAGATACTGATAGATAGATGTAGCGGTTGAATAGTGATGTGCCACGATTAATGTCTGTGCGTAAATGTCAGTACTTCATTAGTTTAAGTATTAAGTAGGTATGTATTTTGTATGTATGTATTTTTTGTATTATTTTGTTGTACGATCTTGTATGTATTTTAATATATATTTGTAGGTAAGTAATACTTACTGAAATGCCTTAATTTGGTATGGTACTTATAATAACTTATTATTTATAAGTATCTATTATGTTGGTACGTAACATAATCATGTAGGTAAGTATTTATATGTAATCTCATATTTTGTAAAACTAGAATAAAATAATGATTTCAAAGTAAAGAAAAATTTGTATGTTGTCTACAGTAAGTAACACGCCTGGACGACAGCGGGGCGTAACGACGTGAAGGGGGAATTATTTTAAATATTAATCCATAATTTGTTAGTAGATAATACAAACAATATTAATGTCTAATTATTATTACGGAAGAAATCATGTTATTACACAATATTCGAGTACAACGTGGTACAGCACTATCTTCAAGACGGAGGAGGTGTGAAGCGGGAGGCGCGGAAACGCGTCCTGCGTGGACCCGCCCTCGCGCCTCCCGCAATCTCCTTTCTCGCCATGAGTAATTTTGTTAAAATCCGTGTTTTCTAATCAAAATATTACTTACCGATGAAAAGAAAAATCATTGTTCTTATTAGTTTGCTTCCGTGAATCGTTCTTACAGCTTGGTACTGCGCATTCACCATTATAACATTAAATTTAAATAAATATCGGTGGGAGAAACATTCAGCGCGCGTGACATTTGTGACTAATAGCGTCGCCATTGCAATTTCGATACTGTTCAAACCCGTGCTTACAGTTCATACTCGCTAACGTTCGCTCTATAGCTTGCTTATGTTTACTCTGAGGTTGACTTAGTCATATTTTCTTTACATAACCTATGTTTGGTTGGTTTTAAATGACAGTTCATGCTCTATGCTTATGTCACTTTTAAAGGTTCCATTAACGCAGTGATTACATACCCTTGGGGTTCCATAAAGTTCGTAGAGTTTTGTATGGCACGCGGATTCCATGTTCTAGTAGTTTGATGTATATACTATATTATATATCGTCACTGTAATGGAGACTAGAGGTAAGGAGGCCCAACTTTATACATAAGAAAGTGTCCGTCGAATACACCCAATTGAGCGGCGCTGTAGTAAAATTGGGGCGTGGCGCTCTAGTAGCATTTTACATACTTTAGTATCTACTATTTATTTGTGCATTTTATTACGGTGGTTTCATGAACTACGAAACCAACCAATCATATCAAACACCAATGCTATACTAGCGCCATTCTGGTCAATGAGGGTTTTCTGAAACAGTCTACGTGAGATGGCAGCACTGTGGCGTCAGGTCCAATGAACTGTCAAAATACATGCGCGAATTTTAATTTTCTGTATATTTTTTGGTTTATTTATTCTTAGAATCATTACTTTAGGAATATTGTTTTCTAAAATGCCACAGTGTTGTGCAGTGCCTATGTGTGCAAATAAAACAGGAGGGCATAAGTTCCCTACGAGAGATAAAACCCGATTGAAACAGTGGCTTGTAGCTATTCGCAGAGATAAATTTATTCCAACGAAAAATAGCCTCGTTTGTAAAAGCCACTTCACGGCGGACGATTACGAGCTACCGAAGGACTCAGTATTGGAAAAACGTAAGAATATTTTCAATATTAATGATAAACTTTAATTAATCACTTTGATTATCTCAGTGCTCGACCAACCTTCAATGATGTAGTGCAAACATTTTTAGTTCTTGCCTCATCAAAAAATACTTAATTATAACATTGTATATTTATTTAATTATTATTTCAGCCAGACCAGTGTTGAAAAAAATTGCAGTGCCAAGTCAATTCCCATGGAATGAACAAAGTTCTAATCATCCAAAGAAAAAGGAGCGATATCAAAGACGTTTGGCGCGAAATGAAAAAAAAGTCAGTGTACAAGTACACATTAACAATGAAAAACAGAAGGACGACACCTTCCTCATGGAAACTACTAACTGCTGCAAAGTAGAAATTGAGTTTGAGGAGAAACAAAAAGATATTGGAATCCAATGTGATTTATTTAAAGATAATGATCTCAAAACGGGTAAAGAATGTCCTAAACATGAAAAAAAAAAGTAAAGAATCTTCAATTGAAAATGTGCTGGATGTAACCAATGCGGCCGAAATACAGTTTTATACTGGTTTCCAAGATTATGAACATATAAAATTCATATTTACTATTTTTGGTGATGAAGTAAATAGTTTAAAATATTATCCTAAAATGAAAACATTAAAGGTGCCGTTTATAAACCCATGTGATCAATTCCTTCTAGTATTAATTAAATTACGCCGGAACATGTTGTTTACAGAACTCGCCTTTCGATTGAAGGTTAATAAAACAGTGTTAAGCAACATTTTTGTAACATGGATCAATTACTTATATTGTAAATTGAAAGAGTTGAACGTTTGTAGTAACTACTTATTAATCTGTGGTTTGGGTGCCAAAACAATGCATAGATAGAAATATGAAGTACTACGGTAAGATTAATCCATGCACAGTTATAGTAGATTGCACTGAAATAAAAATAGCTGTGCTATCCAGTGTTGCCAGTGGCAGATAGTCAAATGTAACATGACACAGCTCAAAAAGTAACGTTTTCCCGAGAAAAGTAACATTTCCTTATTTTATACAGAAAATGACACTAACATAATATTTCACTTTTTTATTATACATAAACTAAAAAAGAGTTCTGTTCTTTCTTTAAACTTCAAAAGAAATGTAATAACCGATTAATTGCCTGGTGATCCTGAAAAAGAAAAATGTACAATTAATAATGTCGCAAAATCAGTCGCAAAAACGACTTTGTGTTTAATTACCTACGGATTCTCCAAATACTGCCTTGTTAATTAAAACTACAATAAATAGGTACTTACAACATTTACTTACCAAGTAATGTTAGCCGAAAGTCGATAATAACGAAACAAAAAACAACGAACATCTATCTACGAAGTAAGTAAAAAAAATCCATTTAACCTAGGAGTAATAGGGTTCTGTGCATTTAACACAAACACAGAGACACAACTTCCATGCACAACACACCAAACTACAATACAAAAATTACAAAACAAAGACAAACTGACTGATACGACGCTCGCTCGCTTGCCTGAGTAAGCGGGATGGAAGATGGAATACACGCCAGAGATACGATATGATGAAGTTACAGATTTTCGAGTGGTCGTCACAGAACCAAGTGCGCCAACACAACGAATGAAAACTTTCTTGGATGCATTCCGTTTCACAATATTTTTTTGTTTACTGGAAAATATTTATAAGTCCTAAAAGTAACATTTTAAGTCGTGTAACATAGAGGTAACATGAGAGGGTCAAAAGTAACGTAAAATGTTACAAAAGTAACATTCTGGCAACGCTGGTGCTATCTGACAGCTGTTTGGACCTGACGCCTACGAAGCGCCACCTGGTGGCAGAAAAAGTATCGAAAACCCTCATTTATGAACCACTATTTAATGCTTTTAGCTTGCAACTTTTTCAATTTAACACCCATGTAAATTGGTCCTCCTTACCTCTAGTCTCCATGCCATGACCTCCGTAACCCTGGCCGGATAAAGTTACAAATAATGCAAAAGCAAAAGCACGAATCAATCAATCAATCAGTAATTATTCGCAACTTAGTAGATAAATCAACTGTCATCTTGACAACCGTCAAGTCATGGCAATCGAGTAGTATTCTGCGGTCATACCATGGACGTAGGATAATATAAGCAGGACTATTGCATGAAAAAATTGCATTTACGAAAATGAACTGTATAACTAACAGTTAAAGTATATTTTTCATTGTGCCTTATATTGAAGCTAATGCGAGCGGAGAGAGAGCAAACGGAGGCCGTGTGTCTCTTTCTTTCTTTTTGTCAGACTAAAAAAATGTAGTTGATTAAAAATTTAGATTTAAAAATCTTAGTTGTAACACTTGTATGTTAATTGTATTTCAATTTTAACTCAACGTATTATAATCACATTAATTTCGTTTTATTAATAAATTACAAAAAAAATAATATTTATTGTTTCAGGCCTATTTTATATATTTTATTTTCTACTTATACCCCTTTAAAGTGACATGACGATAAATGACCATAAACTTGTAACTTTGGAGGATATGATTATGTACAATTAGCGCAAAACTATCATAAGCAATAAAAAGAACAATGCGAAAATTACAACTGGTAAAAGTATAGGTTAATTCATATTTAAATTTTAAAAAATATTTATAAGAAACGACTACTATATGTAGGTACATTAGAACATTTAAATTTGTCTCACATAACAAAAATGTTATTGTCACCCTATTAGAAAGGGACACAGCCTCTTTACTATATATCCTGCTCGGCTCGCTTTTTAGCTGCAAGTAATCAATCCTGCTTCTTTTCTTATATTAGATTAGATCCATGGGGTCATACAACAAATTATTGCTTCGCTCAAGCTTCGCTATGCTATATATATTTGTTGTTGTGTGTGTGTGTTGTGTTGATATTTGATATTGTAAATTGTAAACGTTTGCAAAAAATGGGATATTAATTGAAGTTTGTGTTGTATAAAGTTAACAAAATGTGAAAATAAAAATATTCGTTTTCAATATTTACAAACGTTTGAAAGAAGTTGAGGAAATTTTAATACACTAGTCATCATGGAGCCTATGGATCTTCAAACATCACATCTGGCAGCGGCTTTAATGTCGAATAACAACACTTACAATATGGTTCAGCCAGAATCGACGACTGTCATTAATTCTGCTGAAGAGATCAAAAAAGAAAAGCCAAATGAAACACCAAAGGAACCATCAGAAGAGGATAAAGAAGAAACTGGTAGTGGAGAGGAGTTTACTGATGAGGTTAGTGTTGGCAAAACCTAAATAAAAAATATTTCATCATAGCCTTGGTTGTAGACCGGTTAGAAGCAGCCTGGGTCCACTGGTGACCTGCAGCCCTTATCAGATAGACCACCTTATGGGTGGACATCCTTTTTTTTTAAATCTTTTTATCCTACACTGTGCTTGCTGGTCCGCGACATCCACTCGAGAGCTTTCTGGCGAGAATAAATATATTTACTGTATGCTATTGTAATTATGCTAATATTATATAGATGGATGTTTGTACTCTTTTATGTAAAAAAGACTCAATGGATTTGGATGAAATTTGTTACCTACATAATATAGTTTATTACCTATATTCACATATAGGATATTTTTTATCCTTGAATAATGTTATTTCCTGAGGGATCATGTAAAAATATAAAAACTTGGGCACCACTGTCGTCACAGTCGTCACAGCAATAAAGATGTTTGATATTTTCTCAGGTGTTGTATTTTTCATGGGACGAAGTCTCTAGCACCAGCTAATTTAATAAATATACTTAAATTTTTAATTAATGTTTTAGGAATCTGAAGCTCAAGCAGGTAGCAAGTCAACACCTGGTCGAGGGGTTACCTTACAAATGCTCCTAGAGGATAAAATGTTGGAGCCTGGAACTGCAGCAATGACAATTGAATACTTGGTATGGTTACTGGTTTTGGTTCAACTTAAAAACAATGAAAAACTGAGTTACATATTATGTGAAAAATCATATTGAAGAGTCAGAAGTTAAAATGACGCTTAAATTAAGTAATAGGAAGATTTCTATAAACTTAAACTTTTAAATTAGGTTTATGGACCCACTATATTTAAACATCTTGCTACACACTAGATGTTAATAAATTTTTAAGGTGAATTTTCGAAATAAACTAATGATAATGCTAGCTAATGACTATACTTAAACACTAGCTGTTGCACACGACTTATCCGCCTAACTTTATAAAATATGGCCTATATTAGTCGCTGATAATATATATTTTTAAAGTTGAAAGAATTTTTTAAATCGGTCCAGTAGTTTTTGAGTATTCATTACAAACAAAAATACAAACATACATAAATACAAATCTTCTCTCTTTATAATATTAATATAGATATATTGAAGTGTTTTACACTCACTATAAATTGACATTAAGTATATAAAGTAGTTTTATTTTTTATATTTTTTATAACAATCTATACAAGTTATAAAATGACATTTATACTAAAGTTAATCTTTTTGATAACATACTTTAATAGAAAATTTCAAAGTTAAAATTCTGTTCAAAGTTTTGCATTGGCATTAGGATTTTGTCTCTTTTTTGTGTTTACTTGTAAGAATATATATTTCTGTCTGAATTAAATATTAAAAATATATTTATTAGTTTTAATTTTCTTATAAATCGCGTTGTTCTTTTCAGGGGCAAAAATTTGTAGGAGATTTATTAGCAGACGGTAAAATTAAATCTCATGAAACTGAAACGATTTTTTGTTCTCCATCAGCTTGGGCTATACATTGTAAGAGAATCATCAATCCAGACAAGAGATCTGGCTGCGGATGGGCCTCTGTAAAGTACAGAGGAAAAAAGTTAGACACTATCAAAGGCACATATCTTCGGAAAAAAGAACTTCAAAGACAAAATATGCACACCGATGGTAAGTAATATATATAGGTATATACAACTAACTGTTGCACGCGAATTCAACCGCGTAACTTTATAAAATATAGCCTATGTTACTTGCTGATAATGTAGCTTTTTTATAGGTGAAAGAATTTTCAAAATCTGTCCTGTAGTTTTTGACTTTATTCATTACAAACAACAACAAATCTCTCTTTATAATATTAGTATAGATAAAAATGAGAAATGGTGCATATAATAAAAACTATGTTTGTCTGGGCGTTTTAGCACGCTAATCAGAAACGGCTTAACCAATTTGAATTCGGTTTTCATTGATGTTTTTTAGCAAGATTCCCGTAACATTTAGTAGTTTCCAATAAGAATGTCATATTATTTGATATAACAGATTTGATATAACAGATTTGATATAGATCAAGATGATTATATTGGCTTTTAGTTTTAATTTTTGATGGTTTTTTTTTGATATTATGTCAAAGCACTACCTTCCCTTTTAATGCTCCTTATTGAATACTAGTAGTCATTTGGAGCCAGATCTACAGGGAACCATTTTCTCCGGACAACTGTTGTTGATGTTCTGTAATCAACCATGTTCAGGAATTTATTTTTCATCTATTGTTACAAATATATGTAGTCATAATTTTTCGAGATAAAACAGTCACAGTGTAACGGTGGTTTTGTATACAAAATAAATCCAAGGAACACCAGGAGGGTTTCTCTGAGTTTATAAATAAAAACGAAAAAAAAAAATTAATATAAAAAAGTGTAGTTCGCGTTGAGGAATTTTCTTTTTTTTTACGTGAATATGTGATTGATAGGCACACTACGGTCCATTATGCATAATAATGATTAAAAGACTTTTTTATTATTATTGATGGGTTTGCTCTTGGCCAGCATTAAGCCGTGCAGCAAAGACGAGGCCGACGATGGAGTGTGCTCACCCAGAATATTCACTCGTACTTTATAGAGGTTTGGGCTATATGAGTCTGGATTCGGAACACAGTAGTCTGCGGGATACCCAACTAATTAGCAACTTATTTTTATTTTATTAGGGAAAGCAAACAATTACGTCATGTATAGTAAATTAGAAAAAAGACAAAAAAAACTTACAGCAGATGTAGCATGTTTGGGCTCAATAGAAAGTCGTTGGTTAGTTTATACTTTTTAATTATTAATACAATATTTATTTACAGAGGAAACCGAAATGGAAGTGGAAAATCCTCCAGAACCGCCTCCACAAAGGATTGTTATGAAGCATAACACTATTCCCAATAGAATGATGCCACAGTAAGTTTTCATACTTCAATGTTTATCTTTTATCAATAACTAATACAACAAACTACAACAATTATTATTGTATTTGTAACAAATTACAAATACAATAAACTAATAACAATTCATTGATAAAACAAATTTAGTTTCTATTACACTGATGTAAACAAATACATTAAATATCTTTCTGTTATTGAAAAGACTTTTTGCTTACTCATATTCAATCAAAAATCTAATCAGTACAATCAGTTCGAAATATTCGAAATGGGCACTTACTAGGTAAGCGTGGTCCACCTTTGGCCGCATCTGCACCTTACATCAAGTGAGATCGCGGCCAAGCGCTGCCTTGATTCAATAAAAATAAATAATCTTAAAATTTATGCTTGAAGATAAGTAGTGACGTCACATGTGATTTGTTCCTGTTTTGAAGAAACTTAGTATGTATTTGATGCTAGTGTTACAATGCAGTCAGTATGATTTGATTTCCAATAAAAGAAATATTTAAATGGAATCGGATTCTATTCAAATGATGTCAGCTTACGAAAAGGCTCAATGCGCCTTTTGAATTTCAAAATTTAAAATTTTGAAGTGAAAACTTCTTTAGGCGCGTTGGGCATTTTTGAGATGGGAAAAAACTATTGAACTCGCGACCTATTACCGTAATCGTGTAACCGATTAATTAAAAAAAAAAGAACAATTTTTGAGATGGTAAAAACTATTGAACTCGCGACTGTTACCGTGTAACCGTGTAACTGACAGCTCTGTATATAAGTACTGCATATGAAAGTATACTTACTAGATACGATAACAAGAATCAATATGGTATACACCTCTGACCAAGTTTCATATCAACATCAAACCTTTTTAATGGTCTGTCATTATGAAGTTCATGTTAAATAATTATGTTCAATTTATTTTTATTGTGTGTCAGTGTCATATATTTTCTCTTGTATTTCTTGCGATCTATAATAATCGTATTTGTTGCATAATAATCGTAAATGTCTTTCTTTCTTTCTTTCTTTCTTTCTTTCTTTCTTTCTTTCTTTCTTTCTTTCTTTGTATTTACCTAATTCGATAATGCCACTTCTGTCACTTCTGTCAGCACTCCCGAAGTGCCACTGTTTTTTTGTCCGCTTGTCTCAGAAACGCCTTAACTAATGCAGTTTTCACATTCCCATGTTTGTTTCATTCCAATCAGTTTACAAACAAAAAGTTATACTGAATACTGAAATATCATTTAACACAGCTAGTTATAAAATAACTTTACTCTTTTTTGTATGTTAATAAAAAAAAGGAAAATATCACTGAGAAACTCTTTTATAATTTTTTTTCAGTGATTCAAACATGTTAATAGAAGCGGTTTCTTTTGCATCTGTGAGTAAAGTCCAGCCATTTTTAGTGTCCGTAAGTTCAAACGCAAGCCTTGTACTCGATATACATTGTCATTTGAAACGTGATGAAGTATACGGATACTTAGCCGGGAGTTGGGATTTAAACAGTCACAGTAAGTTAATTTATTTAGCCTCTATTTCTGTCTAAGCTTTAATCTTTAAATGAATAATTAGTATTAATATATTTAATTTCAGATTTAATAATAACTCACACTTTTCCGTGCCTAATCAGCAAAAATGATCCAAGGGCGAGAGTGTTAGTCGAATTGGAGATACAAATGGAAATTGAAAAACTTGGTTTGTCACTGATGGGGTGGTATCATTCGCACCCAACTAACCCAGCAATGCCAAGTCTTAGAGACTGTGACAGCCAACTCGAGTATCAGATCAAGATGAGAGGACCATCGGAAATATGCTATATTCCATGCATTGGCATGATTTGTTGTAAGTTATAAATTCTAATAAGTTTTTCTAATGTTAAATTCGACAGATAGGCTGACGGTCCACTTGATGGCTATTGCGGCTTATAACACTGGTGCTGCAAGTTCGCTGCCGACCATAGTAGGATTAAGGATAGGGATAAGGAAGGGAAATGGGCTCTGGCTTCAATTACTCGCTCACCGAAACAACAACAACAGCACACATGCTATTATTTCACGTAAGGTGGTCACTGCGGCTAGACGGGCTGCCCAAATTACTACGATATGCGGCGTGCTTTGCCACTACTTTCCAAATCCAGACCAGAGCCAACTTTGAAAATGACATTTTCAAAGTTGACCCTGCCGGGAATAGAACCTGGGACGGGACCCCTGAGACAGAGTGTTAAGGCAACCACCCTAACTACTCATCCAACGAGCTCGTCAAAAGTTTTCGTGAATTGAAATTTTCTAATGTACCTTGATTTTCAGCTCCCTACAATCCAGAAAGTCCAGTTTTGGAATCATCACTGACTTGTTTTTGGGTTATGCCTCCTCCAGAACAAAGGCCCACAGAGTACCCACGACCATTACTACTTCACTACAGCATGTTACACGACAGCCATTTATCAACTCACGCTATGGAGCAGATCAAGAAAAGCATTAAGTATTATTTAACATTTACCGATGACAGTTCAATTAATTTCAAGGACAACTTCAAACCTGACATAACATATTTGGATAAGTTAAAGTGCACTCTAGCACCCAAATTCCCCAGAGAACAAAGTGATGGGTTACTGTGGCATTTTATTCGAGACGAACTTGGATGTTCTTCTGAACACGATGATAAAATGGATCTCGACGCTCTGTTAGCAGTCCCTCAGCCAATTCCAGTAGCTAAGCCCACTCAGCCCACTTCTATTCCTAACTTCCCATCTGTCAGTACTTTGCAGCAAATGGTCAGTAGGCCGGCTGGAGTACCGCCCATTAATGTTTCGTCAGGAATCGGGTCAGTCTCACCACACAAGTTTGAGCCACCTCAATTGAATATTCCAGTGTTGCCAACATCCTCAAAATCTTCAAAGTCTTCGAGTTCATCCCTTTCTTCAGCATACCCGACGGGTTTAGACATGTTAACTAGTATGGCGTTAGGATTAGGTTCTTCCAATATGCCACTGCCTCTGGGCGGGACTGGACTCGAAAGTCTTGCCGCCGCCAACAGTATGCTTTCCGGTCTCACTCCTGGAATGTCATCGAGTTTGGCTGCGAGTTTAACTGGGAGCAAATTGCCCGATCCTCCCTCATACACTGCATCTCTGCAAAACCTAACTAGCAGTATCAGTAGTTACGATAAAACTACGACTAGTACAGCTACAAGTGCGACATCATCAGCTCCTATCCCAGCGAGCATCGCGTCAAACTTGATGATGAGTTCGGCCGATATAGCTAACGCTCTATTCTCAGCGAGTAAATATTCAAGCGCAGGAATACTAGGAATACCCGATCCAATGTCCAAATCGACTTTAGCAGCGAACAATATGTTCTTATCGCCGTCTCTGCTAAAGATGCAGGAGTCGCTAATGAAACCACTGTCCTCTAGCAATTCGATATCAGCAAAAGCGGGTTTGGATCAGAGTACTCTGATGAAATCTCCACACGACCTGATAAAGAGCAACAAGGACTATCTGCCACCGGACTTTGGTAGCATTGGCAAGGTGAAATCTGAGAATCCTATAGATTCAATGAAACATATGGACAGTGGCAGCTCTATAAAGATGGAGGTGTCCAAGTCGGATTCCTTGGACAGTCAGGTCGCGGATTTCAGTATGCCGTCTCGGGTGGGTGGCGATTCGTTTCTGAACCAAATGTTGGAGTTGACGAAGAAAACTACAATGCCAGAATACATGGCAGACTACAGTCAGCCATTGAAGTTGTCAAAGTCAGACGAGCTCGTGACGTCTGCGCCCGCGCCGACCTCAACACACTCTTACTCTAGCAGCGCGAGTATCGCTGACACAATAGCTCAGGTGGCGATGGGAAACTTCTCCAAAACTGATGAGCCAACGGACTATGGAAAGGAACAAGATTATACTACTAATAAAAGTATCACGAGTGAAAATAGTAACCAATAGGGTGTTAAATATACTTCTTACCTTGTTAGGATAGATACATTTAAAATATAAGAATTAACATTACTGATACATTGCCATCACAATATTTTGTTTTTAATAATATGCATTATATTTTACTCGTTTCAATTACACATTTTGTTAGTTCAATCTATTGCCAATGATAAGTAAATCTTAAAACGCGTTCTATATGAGTGTATGGTTGGTGTTTTTAATTTTCAAACAGTATAGAACATTACATTATTTCTGTATATTGGTTCAACAAAGTATGCATATGTTGCTTATTAAGGACAGCATCAGTATTAATCGCTCTATTTATTTATATATGGTTTCGGAGCTTTGGTGTGTTATAGTGTGTCATATTGATATGTGTCCATTCCCACGAATTCTGTTGTGTGAATGTTAAATAAGTAAAGATTTTGATGAGATTGAATAATGTGTGTATTGAGTTTTTATATTTATAATGTATAATTGAATAGGAGTAAACTCCATGTGTTTAAGTCAATTAGTGTTGTGGAATTAAATTAATGTAATGAATTTCCTGTTTTTAATTTGATAAGCTGTGTTCTAAGGCTTCTAACTCAACAAATATTGATAAAGTTCAGTTTAACCCTTTAACCGCTTGGTTTTGTAGGGGTCGTCGTGCCCCTAGTGCCTGACTCATAATTTTTTTTAAGCGATAACAGCTTGATGATTTAAAAATAAACATTATACAAGTAGAGAAAATTGTCGCATATATCCGGCTCTGGCGAAATTGACATGAAAATAATTGTCGGATAAATCGGACTCTGGCGGCTAAAGAGTTAAAAGTGTTTTGATACTTATAATAAATAATAGTATGCCAACTAAATTTCTATTAATTTTTTTGTTAATTAATTCTTTAATTAATTCATTAATTGTTTCTTTTAATTGTCCCGTTTAATTCATTCCTGCTAAATAATTAACAAAGTTTTAAAGGTCATTTCCGTTAATATTTGATTTCGATTGCTTTCTTAAAATAAGGAAAAGAAAGTCTTCCTAAAGACGAATTCTTTCTTAAGGAAAAGATAGTTCAATATTTATATAATAATATAAAACATTTTATTTTATTAAGTAGTATAAAATCATGGTATGTGCATTATGATTCATATTATTATTAATAATGGATCTGATCCCCGATCGAAATCCGTTTTCATCCGCCATATAAGTACTCAAATTATGATGCTTTCATCTGTTTCTCTCCTTGGCGTATTTTCTACTAAACAATTTTTACATAAAAATATTTGTTTCTTCTTACGTATAAATTAATAGTCCAGTAACTTTATACATCATAGCATGCGTCAAATCCGGTAGTTCTGATTTTTTGCAGACTTGTTTATGATGTTGGCCTAATGAATAATCCAAGTTTGTGACCTCGAGCGCCGAACGCAACTTTGTCAAAAATCGAAAAAATCGTTATTTTTTAAAATGTTGGCGATTATAACCTTAAAGGACTAGTTTTTGAAAAAACTTTCTTAGGACATTTTTAAAGTAGACCAAATTTGCTACAATATAATATTAGAATTGTCTCTGTAAACCCAGTAGTTTCCGAGATTAAGCCTTTCAAAGTTTATCATTTTATTCGAACTTCGCAATTTTTTGTAATTCTGTCGTTCTGAATGAATTTTGACCCTGATTATGCTATCGAAGCCCTGTACTTTTATGATGGGATGTTAAAAAAGAAAATGAGAAGTGTGAACGATGATGTTTAAGCTAAGCTACGAATAATGAAGTAAAAAAAATAAGTACAACAAAAGTTAATAAGTTTATTCGTTAGGAAATTGAGTAATATTCAAAATCATAAATATAATTAATTTAGCCCTCTTGGAAGATCCCGGTTAAGTTTCGTCCGTATCTGGATCGACGTATTGGGGTGGCATATCCCCATCAGGGGATGGTGATGAATCGTTGACGTCTTGTGCCCACAAGTCATCCTCCTTTTCGACATCGGACAGATCGGCGCCTTCTGGGATATCTACTACTGCAACATCAGGTATATTGTCACAAGAGGCCCCGCTGCAGTACCTGCAGACTGATGAGCATTTTAATCCTGCCTTCCTGCAACTGCACGCGTTCCCACAACCTTTCGTACAGCTGCAAGAAATCATCCGCAAGAGGTGTTGAGAGGGTGCATCTCTGGTCATTATTTTGGGGTTGAAGCCTTGTGGCGTGGATATCCACCCCCGGGAGATTCGTCAGATTTGCATTCATGACTTCACACGAGTAATACTAGCACACTCCGTCGGAGGTAAATGGAACTTCATCCCGCTAGAGTTATTCGAGTGACGTCTAAAATATTGCCAAAAATTGCGAAGTTCGAAAAAAATGATAAACTTTGAAAGGTTTAATCTCGGAAACTATTAGGTCTACAGAGATAATTCTAGTACCATATTGTAGCAAATTTAGTTAAAACTAGTCTTAAAAACAAAATTTGAAAAAATAACGATTTTTTCGCGGTTTTTTTCGATTTTTCACAAAGTTGCGTTCGGCGCTCAAGGTCACAAACTTGGATTATTCATTAGGCCAACATCATAAACAAGTCTGCAAAAAATCAGAACTACCGGATTTGACGCATACTACCCCATACTTTCAGGCGACAAAGTTACTGGATCATAACTCATCTATTTAAATAAAATCAGAGTGTCTGTCTGTGATTTGCAAAAAACTGCCTCAAACTAAGCTTAGAGAGTCATTCGCATTCTGTTAAAACGTAAATAACTTTTTTTAGAATTTTTGTCTGTCTGTCTGTCTGTCTGTCTGTCTGTCTGTTCGGGGTAATCTCAGAAACGGCTGAAGCGATTTCGATGAAACTTTGCAGACATGAAGAGGGGGTCGTCAGGAGTAACATAGGCTACTTTTTGTTTATGTAAATTGCCGTACATACACCAAAATAACATTTTTTACAATTTTTGTCTGTTTGTCTGTTTGTTCCGGCTAATCTCTGAAATAGCTAGACCGATTTTGACGGGACTTTTATTGGCAGGTAGCTGATGTAATAAGGAGTAACTTAGGCTACGTTTATTTTAGAAAAAATACACCCCGTACGAAGCCGGGAGCGGGCCGCTATAAACAATAAAAAACGGGATCTATGCAATATATTCGAGTTTTTCAAACGCGATATTTTTTCTTTTACTGAAAAAAGTTACTAACCCTGTGACAATAAAAAAAAAGAAGACAATAAAAAACTGCACCCGTGCGAAGCCGGGAACGGATCGCTAGTTTGTAATATTTTTAAATATAGGTAATCATAATATCGAGGATTTACTTTTATCAATTCATTATCTACCACACTTGTGGGAAGTCCCTGTGTAGTTTAAGTAAAGTTTACTATTTTTTATAAACCTAAGTACTTAATTTTCTAGATTGTTAGCACCTAGAAATTTATTACGTCATTCAATTAATTTGTTGAGAATGTCATTAAATTGATAATATATGATAATTTACCGCCAATTCTCAGGGAAACAATAAAATCACGGTCAATGATAATTGATAAGCAATTAATCTAATGATAAAGAGACTTTCAAAGTGATATGGAATTTATCCATGCATTTTGCTGATGAACGCCTAGCCGATAAGTGTACCTTTTACCGTTGGTGTTTAATTTCGCAGTGATTTTATAATATATTTGGTGATAGCGAAGAGCAAAAAATGTAATGTTATTCCATGCTTTACAAGAAAAATCCTCAACCGAAATTGGTAAGTAATAATTATATAAACAATGATGAACATTATGTTTTTATACTAATGAATTACGTGTTAATATTTTGTATAGATTATCCTGTGTGAATCATTTTTAAAATATTTTAATTATAGGTAGGTAATAATAATGGCCACTTCCGGTGTAATGAGAATGAGAGGGGACGACGACTCCGATACTGAATACAAACCGATCTACGACGACAATGAAGATTTACAGTATGTTCTTTTTTAAAAATTTTTTGTACACAATGACCATGGCAGATATGACATTTAGACGCTGCGCAAAAGTAAGACATTTCTGCGTCTTGTGTTGGTTAAAAAAAAGCCATTGAATATTCTAATTTTCATATAATATAATCAATGTGAAATCTCTACTCCTTGTAGAAACTATTGTAAACTGTTCGTCGCTTTAATAATAGTGTAATATAAATAGCGTCGGCGGCATTGTTTTTGTACGCAGTCGCAAAATGGGCGCTTAAATAACTACACACGTGGAGACTAAGACCATTTGTCTCCTTATGATCGATAGCACAGTTGCTGTCACTATGGCTTGCCATTTGGCATACCATTGAAATGGTTCGTTTGCCTGCTTGAAGTTCCTTCATCTAATACTAGATACGTGTTATTGTAGTAGAAAAATAATCATATTTTTTCGCCAGTTGAAGCCTTAAATCGCGCAGATATTGCGCCTTAGCTTATTCGCCGACACTTGACTGATGCAACATCTATGCAATCGCATAAAAATACCGTACGAAAATGCTAATATGATTTATCTGTTGTGGTCTGAATTTACCTGTAAACCAATATTCAGTAATTAAATTTATTTACAGCCAAAGAACAGCTCAAGAAACTAAAGGATGGAATCTCTTTCGAGATATTCCCGTGAAGAAAGAGACAGGATCAATGGTATCGATAGAATGGGTTGATACCAGCATAAAAGTTATCAAATTGCTCGCCTATATTCTCGTGTTTGCTGCAGTTTTGGGTTCGGCCGTCATAGTTAAGGGAACACTACTTTTTATCACATCACAATTGAAGAAAGGAAGACAAATCAATCACTGCAACAAACTTTTAGGTAAATAAAACCTTTGTCCGTAGCTGTTTTTGGTTAACGCTTTTTTTTTAAATGTGAGCTTACAATTCTAATTAATACAATATAAAGCCGTTAATATTATAAATGCGAAAGTAACTGTTTGTTACGCCTTCACGCTTGAACCACTTATTCGATCGTCTTGAGATTTTGTATAATGTAGAAAAAACTTTTTTTCTTAAAATCTAGTATACTTTTAGTGGGATAGTATATTTAATAAATATTTTAACACCTAAGAAAAACGTTGTTTAAACTGGGAAAACATATACCTACCACTTCGTCCAGTGCAGTTACAGTGACGAATATAAAAACTTGGCAAGAATTTAGAAATAAAACGTAAATTGTGGATATTTTAAGTGTCGGCAGGCATATGATCCATTTGATGGTATGTGGCTACCGTCGCCTATTAACACAGGCAACGCCATAGGGGTAGTAAGGTAGTAAGCTGCTGACCTTGATAGGACAAAGAATAAGTAATAAGAAGCTCTTACTCTCCGTACTTACTCTCTAAAACACATGTGTTATTATTCCACAGTAGTCTTTTATCATACTTTATTAAATAAAAACGCTCCAAGATTATTGACTCCGAGAACTCGTATAATGAAAAAATAAATAAAAAATAAACATTAATTAACATATTTTAAATTTGCATTTAATATTTTCAGCATTAGACCAACAGTTTGTAACAATACATCCATTAGAAGAAAGAGTAACATGGCTTTGGGCTGTATTCATCGTGTTCAGTGTTCCAGAACTTGGCATTTTTCTAAGATCAATGAGAATATGTTTTTTTAAATCAATCAAAAAACCTACAAAACTTCAATTTTTATTGGTGAGTGATATACAAATAAAAATATATTTTTAAATTAATTAAGTATGTAAATCAAACATAATAATCCTTATCCGGCGATCATAACTCCGCAAATTATGTACTTATAAATTTTAATCTTAGATAGCAGGGATATCTAAGAATTTCATAAATTATAGGTACCGACTAGATAATTCAAATTGTGTTTACAAAATATTATCTTGTAAAGGCGTGTACTTGAGTCAGATACTTTAATATGATCCTTTAAATGAATCCTTTAAATTCTTTAATTTTTTTAATACTTTTTGGTTTGAACTTTCATATCTGAATATTTAGTTATGAACATGGGACACATTTCTATTCATAACAAGCAATAATTAATTTATACTAATATAATTAAATTGATCAACTAACCGCCGATATTATATGGGACCATACTAATGAAACGATTTATCTGCTGTAAGTTGCTGAGGAGTTAAACATCGCGCAGACCACTTGACGCTTCAGCATCAGGTCAAGGTTCCATGTCATGGAAATACCAACGTAGTAACAGTTCATCAAATTTCATATTTATCAAACCTGTGGAAGTTAGTGAGATACCTTCATCAACTAGAAAATGAGCTGACGATCTTCAAATGGCTGAACGTATTTTCATAAATTATATCTAAGAACCCTCTCAATCACGTCAGCTTTCAAACAAAAGAAAACGGATCAAAATCGATCCATCCGTTTGGGAACTATAATATGATGCCACATACAGATACACATATACACAGGTTAAACTTGTAACATCCGTCTTTTGCGCCGGGCGTCAGGGCTAATTTTCACCACTGTCGCAATGGCTGAAGACCAAGGTCTATTATGATCAGTGCGTCCTGCCAGTAATGACGAGCGGTCCTGAAACGTGGCCCCTCAAAGGACTGGTTCAAAGTCGCTTAGCAAGCTATGAAGGGGGCTATATACTTCTAAACCATGCAGCGGATATTGATACGGTTTTCACTTATGGAAAGAGTGATAAACGAAGAAGGTTTGTGTTTGTAATTTGCAAGAAAAAATTGCATCCGTACGAAGGTGCTAGTAAAAAGGCTAACCATAACGATAACTCGTATAACGATTTTTTGACTAATGTAGTTGCTTGGCACTGATAACTGAAAATTTGTTCATGTTGTTTATTGTTTATTATTACAAATTGATGTTGAAAAGATCAACTATGAGTTTTCTTGCCGGTTTTTCCTCATAGAATCTGCATTTGTTTATTGTTACTGAAATTTTGTCTATTTTTTTAATGTGCATATTTTTTCAGGCATTTGTTGTTGATACTCTACAAACGGTAGCTCTCGCCTCACTTCTACTGATAATTTTGCCAGAATTGGATGTCTTGAAAGGCGCAATGTTGATGAACGCTTTATGCATAGTGCCTGCCTTATTGAACGCATTCGGAAGGGACAACACAGACCCGAATTATTACCTGAAGATTGCAATAGACATTCTGGCGGTGTCGATTCAAGCGACCGCGTTCGTCGTATGGCCTCTGCTTAATGGAAACTCTGCTTTGTGGTGCATACCGTTCGCTTGTATCTTCATTTCGCTTGGATGGTGGGAAAACTATGTACACAACGTCGATAAGAATTCATCAAGTAAGTATTCTTCTAAAAAAATTAATTACCCACAAACTTCTTATCTTATTATAAACCTCAGTGCTCATAGCAGGATTAATATATTATATAGGAAATGTTTGATTATCATAACACCAGTGGTTTCGAAGGGCCAGAGTGATGGGTATCGGTATACTCTAACCGCATGAGTATTTCGAACTACCCACACTTCTCTGACAGTCAAAAAAACAATAGTTGGAGGTAATTGCGTTACGAAATTACTTCAGAACATGCTTCAGAAATTCTTATTATATCTTGCTTTTATATTTTATTAATATTATTTTAAATTATGAAATCTTATTTATTAATTTATGACTTATTTATTTTATTTATTTATGAGTGTAAGTTCCTTTTTGTCAATTTCTTATTTCGATTTAACAATTTTCCTTTACAAATGTTTACAAATGAAACAAAAGTTCACTAAAAACGTTTCCATGAGTATTTGCTTTATTAGTTTATCACCAAAATTTACCTTTTCTCTTTTATTGATCTCTTGAAATTCTTTGTTACAGTGCTGAAAGTGTATTTGTATAAATTACGCATCGATCTCAAGAGAACACGCTACTATACGCAAAGTCTATTGTCTATTTGGAAGATCATCGTATTTATGATTTGTATAGTTGTCTATTCAGTTGTTAACGAAGACGATCCATTTTCCTTCTTCACCTCATTCAATGAAGCTTTTAACGAACGCACATACAAGGCTTACGAAGTAAGTTATTTATTTTATTTCTCCTAATAATAGATTAACATCAATAGATAATTACATACAATATTATTCTCTAATAAAATGAAAATGAAAATTAATTTTGAAAAATATGTCGATCGAGCATGTAAAAGGCTTAAACTGCTGGTAAAATTTTATTGAAATATTATATCAGTTATTATTTTTAAATTGTCTCATAGATTTTGTTATATAACGGTTGTTAACGGTTTACATTATTTTGTTCCATTTTGTGAATTATTAAAACAAAATAAATCAAATTTAAAATACCTTACATAGAGGTAACAAGATATAAACGAAAAAAAAAATAACAAAAAAATACACGATTGAAACGCAAACTAACAAGCATTTGTCATATGACATCATTTAATATTTTAACCAGTTAGTAATTTTTTTCTAATTATGCCTTATTAAAAAAAGATAAGAAATATAAAAATAATTATCCCGATAAAGGAGGATGTCAGGAAATGTATAATGTATGAACTCTGGTATCCCCCTCGAATAGCTATTGTTGTGCTATTCGAGGTGCTATTTTAGCCTAGAATAGTGTGATATACCGTTGGATAGCTATTTTTGAGCTGAACAAAAGTTATTATAGCTCCTAGTTACAAATGTTAGTCTGTTCATACTGATAGCGCGCGAGTTGAATGCAGAGCTCAAGAATGCGATAGTGCTGTGACCTAATTAGAATTAATGATGACAATATGTCGATAAATTTCAACATTGTTTTAAGTTTAACATTTTAAGTTTAGAAATAAAACAATGTAAAAGGTCTTCGATGCCTCACGTTGCGCGCCACTTGTAAAAGACCCTTCATTGCCCCATTTTTTTGGCATTCATTTTTTCGGGAACATTTTTCGCCATTTCCCGTGCTTGGCGATGAATAAAAACTCGTTTTTTTGTAACAGAACTTGATTGACTCGGATCAGGCATTATTAAAAACAAAAATAACACGCGGCTGCAACTTGAATATTAACGCGATAACACAGTAAGCGTATGATAGTTGTCGAGGATAGCACGCACATCACTATACTACAGGCGTGCGAGACGCGGCGGGGGGAGATGCTCCCGCCCTTTACCTCAGGCCCCGACTGCATTCAACTCGCCCGCTAACAATAGTTATACTGTACTGTACTAAGCATGTCATTTTAGCAACGATACATTGCACTTTCGTGCATTAATACGATTAGTACCTACCAGCTCAAAATCGGGGGATATTGGGATAGGGGGAGAGGGGGGGATTAAACCAATATTGGCATCGTATAGAAAAATAATTCAGAATAATTAATTTTCCAGGTTCAAGCTATAATTGAAGACACATACGACGGTTTGATTGGGTACGAGATATCGGGAAGCGTGCTTGAGTTGCCAGCCGTGTGGAACTCCGCATTCTGGGTGGCCTTAATCAACGTGGCGTCGGCTTTTTTCTGCTACACGGCTGCTAAATTTGCCTGCAAAATCCTCATTCAAGGGTTCAGTTTCACGTTCGCTCTTACTCTGGTCGGACCGGTCACCATCAATATCCTTATTGTTTTCTGTGGTATAAGAAACGCTGACCCCTGTGCTTTCCACGATACAATACCGGATTATTTGTTCTTCGATATACCACCAGGTACGGAACAATTTTTTTTAAATAATGGCTTCACTCGAACTGTAAAAAGATTTGGGTTATATGAGCTCGGAATCGCAGACGCCGTAAGGGAGTTCCAATCCTTGGCAGTTGAAATACCACCGAAGTAACAGTATACCAAATTACACTTAAATCGAACATGTGAAAGTTAGGGAAATCCCTTCGTCAACTAGGAAATGTAATGATGGTTTTGAAACTCCTGAACAGATCTTCATAAATTATAGCTAATAATGATGCATCCAGATTACGTCAGCTTTCAAAAGAAAAACCGGATCAAAATCGGCCCATCCGTTTGGAGCTACGATTCCACAGCCAGACACACACGTCAAAGTTATAACAGCCCGTTTTTGCGTTGGGCTTAGGAGTTAAGAGGAAAAGTGTATTGGTTTCTAATAGAATAAACTAAAAAATTGTATTTTTCTAGTTTATTACCTAAGACACTTTATAAGAAACGACGTGGCGTGGATATGGCTTTTGTGGCTGTTGTCCCAGACTTGGGTGACTATGCACACTTGGTACGCTAGCTGCGAGCGGCTTGCCGCTACCGAGAAACTCTTCAATCAGCCTTGGTACTGCGGACCTCTCATCGATCAATCGCTTTTACTCAACAGGACCAGAGATGAAACCGAATTCAACATTGAGGTACGTCACTATCAGCGAAAATAGCAAGGCTTTATTCAGTGAAATGGTTTCCGCTGAATAAAGCCTACACATCAGCGGCTTCTACTTGTGGTCTGTGGGAAATTGAGTTGTTAGGGTGATTGCCTTAACGCTCTGTTCAAAGGTCCCGGGTTCGATTCCCGGCAATACAACTTTGGAAATGAACTTCAAATTTGGCTCTACTTTGAACTTGGAAAAGTAGCGCAAGGCACACTGCGTTTAGCAGTCATTTGGGCAGCCCGTCTGGCGGCAGTGACCACACCTTTACAGATAAGGCTACCGTGAAATAACAGCATGGGAGCTATTGTGTTTCAGTGTGTGAATAAGGGATGCCAGAGCCTATTCACCTATTTCTTCCCCCAATCCTTTATACTTAATCCCTCTATGATTTAAGACGTTGCTTGTTTTAAGGTAGCCACTAGCCACCTATCATCAAGTGGACTGTCAGCCTGTCTGTCAACTTTAACATCCCTATCCATACTAGTCCAAACTAATATTGTAAATGTAAAAATAACTCCGTCTGTCTGTCTGTCTGTCTGTCTGTCTGTCTGTCTGTCTGTCTGTCTGTCTATTACCTTTTTACGCCTTAACTTTCACCAAGAAAAAAAAAAGACTACAAACCACATCTAAAATAAAAAAAAAACTAACGCCTGGCCAAAGAGTTATAGCAACAAGAGGCCAAGCGTTATATTGCTTTTTTTTTAAATCGATTTATGTTGGACCAGCTAGTCCAACATAAATGGATGCACAGTTTCCGCTATGAAAGTGACACTTTTAAAACATGGCATGAAACGTCAATATACCTTGTTCCTTCACTATACTCACAATTTTGTGTTTATCAATTTATTAGGAAAAGCTTTGACGCTAGGATAGAAATGTGCATCTACTGGTATATTTGAATCAAGCATTTCTAACATACAAATCAATTTATTCTTATTTACAGGATCTAATTGAACGCCGTGAATCAGAAAGAACCTCTATAAGCAGCGAAGAAAATATAAATATTAAAGCTTCAGACAAAGTACCCAGGTATTCTTTTTAAATTGATCTATCTAACTTGTAGAAATGAAAGTTTTTTGTTTTTACATGAAGTTGTTCTGTTTTTATTCAATTAAGCGTACATCAGCGGCCTGTTTGTAGCGGCCATTATTTAATTAAGAACTTATTTTGTACTCACATTTTAAGTAAATATGTATTTCCTTCTTTCTTTCTAAAGCTAATAAAAGGAAAATAGCTATTTGCTTGATTTCTCTGTAGTTAATGTGAACGAAACTCATTTCATAGCCAAAAATTATTGAAATCGTCAATATCGACAGATTATTGAAAATTACATAGATGTCGACAAAATAGTTATGGTGAACAGAAATATTAAACTTTACTGTTTAGCTTAACTAATTTCATCGTCAAGACAACGATGACGACCAAAACGAGATATGTATAAATATACAGTTAATATGTCTAACCGCAGAATTTTCATATGCGCAACGATGTGGCACGAAACAAAAGAGGAAATGTTGGGATTCTTGAAGTCAATTTATCGTTTGGACGAAGACCAGAGCGCACGACGCGTCGCTCAGAAATATTTGGGTGTCGTGGATCCGGACTACTATGAGCTTGAGGGTCAGTATTCAAAGCATTTACTCCCTCGGCTACTTTTATTTTTTCTTTTATTTGAAAGGGCGGCAGACAGACTGACGGTTTATTTGTTGGTACGTGCAACCCCAAGGGTCTTTGGGTTGTCCCCAAAAAAGATAAGGGTTTGTTAAAAAGATAGGGGAAACAAAAATTAATTTGTTAGTTTTCTATATACTGACAAATAAAGAAGTAAAGCTTTGCTCAAAATAATGCTGTATTTGTGCGTTAGATGTCACTATAATGTTTTTGTAGCAAAACAATATGTTATGGTTTTTATATTGATAATTCTTTCACCTATAGAAAGCTTTATTATCAGCGAAAGTAACATAGGCTATATTTTATAAAATTACGGAAGCGAAGTCGCGTGCAATAGCTAGTATTGAATAAACGAATTTGTACCTTTGTCCAAACAATAAATAAACTACAGTTAATGAAAGCGTGTGTTGATTGAAATTGTAGCGAACATATTCTTGGACGACGCGTTCAAGTCTGTGTCGGCCCAAACGGAAGATTCCCAAGTGAACAATTTCGTGAAGTGTCTGATCGAGTGCATTGACGAGGCCGCATCCGAAGTTCACTTGGTGAACGTGAGGCTGAGGCCGCCCAAGAAGTATCCCACTCCCTACGGCGGCCGCCTCGAGTGGACGTTGCCCGGCAAAAACAAACTTATCTGCCACATGAAGGACAAGACCAAAGTGCGTCATAAGAAGAGATGGTCTCAGGTGAAAATTGCTCTTATCTTAGTCTGGAGTTGACTACCTATTTTCAAAGGCAATCTGACTTTTAATTTTTTTTTTTATGTCAAGGCCGGCAGAAAACCTGATGATCTACTTGATCACCTGTGGCGTTGTTTGTGTTATAGGCTACCGTCGCCTATAACACAAACAACGCCACAGGTGCTGCAAGTGTGTTTCCGACTACAGATGAATTAAGGTTAAGGATTGGGAAGGGATAGGGCATTGGGCTCTGGCATCCCTTACTTACCGAAACACAACAGCACATTTGCTGTTACTTCACGGTGGTCTTCTGTAAGGCGGTGGTTACTGCCGCCAAACAGACAGCCCAAATGACTTGCACACGTTGTGTGCCCTGCCACTACTTTCAGTAGTGTACAAACCCAGACTAGAGCCAACTTTGAAAAGTTTATTTTGACCAGTTTTTGTTTTGAAGAAAGTTTACCTAGCCGGTAATGGAACCATGGACCCTTGAGGCGGAGCGTTAAGGTAAGCACCCTAACAACTCATAGGTTAATGGTTAGAGTGCTTGCCTTAGGCGCGATTTCACCATACTCTGTTAGTATTTAACATCGCTGTTGTCATTTAGCGCTGTCACTCGCATACTGTAAACGTCTGTTAAATGACTTAAACTAACAGAGTATGGTGAAATCGCGCCTTAGCCTCCAAAAAGCCTCATTCAACAAGTAGCGAATTCTACAAGCGAAAAGGAAATTATCTACAGGATCAGGTTTGGTTCAGACCGAGGATTTGATATGTAGCTCTTGTACGACAGGTGATGTACATGTACTATTTCCTGGGCCATCGTCTGATGGACTGTCCGATCTCCGTGGATCGCAAGGAGGTGATCGCCGAGAACACTTTCTTGTTGGCGCTCGATGGCGACATTGACTTCAAGCCTGCAGCCGTCACACTGCTTATTGACCTCATGAAGAAGAACAAGAAAGTCGGAGCTGCCTGTGGCCGCATACACCCTGTTGGATCAGGTCACTACAAACATATTTAATTCTACCCTTCACAATTTCACTCATTAATGGTATTATTTTTAAATGTCTATCTTATGTTTTGTTAAAAAAATTAAGTGTGGCTGTGTCGTGGACAAGGCCGTTAGTTTTAGTACGCTGCGGCCATAGTACGATTGAGGATAAGACATTAGGAAGGGGGATAGGAAAATAGGCTCTGGCATCCTTTATTAATATGGTCGATATATAAAGAAACTTATTCAATTAATAGTACTACTCAAGATAGATATCTCATTTCCAACTGAAACAAGAAGTTTTCACTTTCTTCTAATTATTTAGTTTTAAGAAGCAGTTATATTTATATAACTACTTCGGGGTAATTAATTAAAACCTCTTTACGTTGTGTACAAATTTAATTCCACCAATCAAGTCCAACGCCTATTTTAATGTCCCCTCCCCACTCGCTCAGTGTTACCAACGCTGAAGCAGTGCTACCAACGCTAACATATGTATTTTATTGTAATATTAAGACGAGGTGTGAAGACGAACAGGGTACCACCAAAGGGTTAAGGGGCTAACTGACATGTTTCCGTAGTAGATTGAATTGAACCCGAAGTTCCCGTCGTTGCAGGGTTCATGTCGTGGTACCAGAAATTCGAATATGCGGTGGGCCATTGGCTCCAAAAGGCGACTGAACACATGATCGGGTGCGTGTTGTGTTCGCCTGGCTGCTTCTCCCTGTTCCGAGGCAAAGCCCTGATGGACGACAACGTCATGAGGCGTTACACCCTCACGTCCAGCGAGGCGAGGCACTTTGTGCAGTACGATCAAGGTAAGAATAAAGTATAAGGTTACATAGTTCTAAGATCCACCGCAAAAGGTAATGAGCGAGTAATAACTAGCGGAACCGACTCCTTTGTTTTACATTTTCACTGCAAATCAACTCATAAAATTTGATTTTCACTGCAAAAGCGAAATGAGATAATCGGACAGGGATAAGCAGAGCTAGAAATGAAAAATGACAGCCCGTTTCCATAGAGCGAGTTTAGGTGTTTCGAATCGATTGCGTGCGGTCATGTTGTGTTACGAATTAGAGATGTCGAGTGACCAGGAATCAAGTGAAGACATTCATTATCCATATAAAATGAAAAAGGGTGTATTATTGTATTGTACCACTCGTCAGCGAACACTTGACTAAGCGGACTCGTTTAGTCTGCTCCGCTTACCCCTTTTTCGGTTGAAACGTTACTATATAATTTTCAATTGCGAGTTAAACGGACTCCGTAATTACTGCTCCGCACACTAGAAATTAGCAAGCGAATTTTTATGTCACAATGTTTTATTAGACTTCTGCCACAAAGTGGCAACGGTGTCGCTCAAGGTAAACAAGAACTAGATGGTATTAATAAATGTAATGAAAAATAAAAGGATGAACAAGGACCCTTTCTCATGCAAGGGGTGCGAAAAAGTATGTGAATGTGATACGATGGTCGGTAGGCGAGGACCGGTGGCTGTGTACGCTGCTGCTGCAGCGCGGATACCGGGTGGAATACTCTGCGGCGTCGGACGCGTACACGCACTGCCCCGAGCACTTCGACGAGTTCTACAACCAGCGCCGCCGCTGGGTGCCCTCCACCATGGCTAACATCATGGACCTGCTGGCTGACTCCAAGCACACCGTCTCCGTCAACGACAGCATCTCCACGCTCTACATCATCTACCAGGTGAAACCAAGGGCCGTTGTTGTCTTTTTCAAGTGAAACCCACGTATATTTTTCAAGTTTCTTTAGGCGCGCTAGACAAGAAAAAAGTTCTCATGTTGCTCTGTTAGCGACACCCCTTAACGGTGTTTATTTGTATGAAATAATCTACCCGAATTACTACGTACTTCTTGGTTCATAATAATCTTAACTTCGTTAATAGTTTGTTCAGATGTTAATAGATGGCGTAGTTTTCACTTCTGGCGTGCGTCCTACGACTGATAGTTTTTTAAATATTAGTATTGACATTAACATACAGCTGATACACTTGATGGTAGTTAGCTACGGTAGCCTATAACACAAGCAACGTCACAGGAACTGCAATTGTGCTACCGACCATAGTGTGATTGAGGATAAGGGATTGGGATGAAATGGATCACTTACTCATTCACCGAAGCACAACAGCACAGATACTTTTAATTCACGGTGTTCTTCAGTACGAGGACTGGCAGACTGGCTGCCCGAATAACTGCAAAACGCAGTGCACTCAGCTACTAATAAACATGTATGACTTTGAGCATTGAATTCACATTAATGGTTATTTTATTATTGGACATTGTGTCTTGCAGGGGATACTGATGGCTGGTTCGATTCTGGGTCCCGGCACCATATTCCTGATGATGGTGGGAGCGATGAACGCCATCACAGGCATGAGCAACATGAACGCGTTGTTCTTCAACCTTATACCCATACTTGTCTTTCTTGTCATCTGTATGACCTGCGAGTCTAAAGTTCAGGTACCTTTGTAATATTTATTATACAAATATTAATAATACTCGTTTTACTTGACACTTTGTGACAATGCTCCCTGACAATTAATGAAATGAGTATTAATTTGTAAGTCAATTCAATTAAAAAACTTAACCCTCATAGATGAATTAAATTGTGTTAAGATTTTTTTTCTAAAAACTACAAATACTTGCATACTGTGACAGGTTAAGAAATATTCCGTAGAATAGAATGATTTGGCTAATTAAAACGGAAGTATTTGTTGAACAGTTGACAGTGGCGATCATAATAACGTGCGGATACGCAATGCTGATGATGATGGTGGTTGTCGGCATCGCCATGCAGATTCTCGAGGACGGATGGCTGGCGCCATCTAGCATCTTCACTGTCATCACTTTCGGAATATTCATCATTACGGCACTGCTTCATCCGCAAGAAATAAAGTGTTTGCTTTGCATCGTCATATACTACATAACCATCCCGAGCATGTACATGTTGCTTATCATATACTCTTTGTGCAATCTAAATAACATCTCGTGGGGAACTCGCGAGGTGCCTCAACAGAAGAGTGAAAAGGTTAGTCATTGTTTAACTTATAGCTTATTTGCAGTGATAGCTTAGTGGCTAGAACTTTTAAGCTAAGGCCACAGAGCTAAGCTAGGAGCTACGCTTGTGTTAAAGATACAGACGATCACAATATACAAGTCAGCAAGGCTTTGCTCTTAGCACTAAGCGAGGCTCTTTGTAGTCTGGCCGTGGCCTTAGCTTTTAAAACGATAGATATATATGTAGATATATTAAAAATAATGGTCACATGCTCTACATGTAGAGAAAACTTCGTTAGAAGAAAGCAAGTAGAATCATCGAAGAAAAGTCTCACCAATCCTTAGTGAACTTCAGTCACAACCTTAAGGTTAAAGAAGAGTGTGTGTCCAACATTAGGTAGTAACAAATATATCATGACTAAAAAAAAACATGACTCAAAAGTACACACAATAAAATTTGTAAATTAGTTTTGACCTTATTTTTTATTAAATTAAAGGAGTTAGAAATGGAAAAGAAAGAAGTCGAAGCCGCTAAGAAGAAGATGGACAATACGAGCTTGTTGAAGTGGTTCGGCAAGACAGAGGAAACCAGTGGAACCTTGGAGTGTGGAGTGGCTGGCGTGTTCCGGTGCATGTGTTGCACTAATCCGAAAGACCACAAGGAAGATCTGCATTTGCTGCAGATTGCGAACACATTAGATAAAATCGAAAAGAAGATCGACACGCTGTAAGTACCGGATTTTTTTTCTCGAGTGTCCTACGTACTTCGCAACTAGTCTTGCGACTTTTGTGCGTAAATTTCCCCGGTTAGTACAGTCTCGATGTTTTGAACGATCGCTAGTCCTGCCTTATTCTTTTACAATATATTCCTCCACCTTACACAAGAAATCGAAAACCAAAGGGCAGATTCGACCGATTCCGAAACGCGTCCTTTAAAGTTAGTCTTAAAAATGTATAAGTATTATTGCTATTGAAGACAACTTGGATTTCTTACAGTGGGGCTTCCGAAGAAGTAGTTGAAACGGCGCCTTTGAATATTAGTCGCCGACGCTCCTCTGTTGCGCCTCTTGCACCGCTACAAGAGTACCCGGAGAGTGAAGCTTCCGGCGACACACCGAGGGTATGTATAGGCAACTACTACCCTCATGTCTCAATACATAGACACAGACGACACACCCAATACAAAACTACACACCACTCTGAACTTAGCCGCTCATCTGATACTAAGCGTACACACGCACTAGGCAGCCAGGTCGCTGCGACTTGGTCGCATAGTGCTTATGGTACGCTTAGAATCTGTAATTAATTTTCGCAATTCGCTTCGATTACCTCTGTGAATTGACGCAATTTATTTGTCCCATTAAGTTACTAAAATAGCATATTACACGATGTCGACAATGTTTCGAAATTACACTCCGAGATTATGGACCGCGCTAACTATTACAACTGTAATAATGACAAAATTATTGAGATTAATTTTAAATCTATACTTCTATACTGACTAATATTATAAATAGAGAAGATTTGTATGTGTAATGAATAAACTCAAAAACTACTGGACCGATTTTAAAAATTCTTTCACCTTAGAAAGCTACGTTATCAGCGAGTAACGTAGGCTATATTTTATAAAGTTACCCGGGCGAAGTCTCGTGCAACATCTAGTTATTTATAATTGGAACAACGCGCCCTGGCTTCATATTAATACCAAAAGAAAATGAATACACAAATTATATTTCCTAATGGAATTTTCTTTGAACGTATTTTTCCTATATTCTTCAGGAGGAAAGAGACGACCAAGTTAATCCTTATTGGATAGAAGATCCGGATCTGTTAAAGGGGGAAGTAGACTTCTTGACTACAGCTGAAATAACATTTTGGAAAGATATGATCGACACATATTTGGAACCTATTCTTGAAAATAAGGAGGAAAAGGTGCTTCTTTTATATACGTGTAGTAATAGTTTTATTTAGTTACTTTTAGACT
The DNA here is from genome assembly GCA_936446665.2 of Synanthedon andrenaeformis. Taxonomy (NCBI): domain Eukaryota; kingdom Metazoa; phylum Arthropoda; class Insecta; order Lepidoptera; family Sesiidae; genus Synanthedon; species Synanthedon andrenaeformis. The sequence goes on along the minus strand of OW387777.2, from coordinate 7,535,784 downwards.
GTTATCTTTTGAATTTTTTTTACCTCGTACCATCAATCTTATTTACATTTTTTACAATTTTTGGTATAGAATAATTAAATTTGATTAAATTAAACAATGTTTTTCTATTATGCCGTTTTTTTAAACGATTTGCATAGGAAATTAATGTAGCTCTTTCCATTCATTCCACAATATAGGCATATGTACATAACTATGCACCCAATCTCTTGTTTAGCTTTTGTAATACAAGCCTGCAGCTTAATCCTTACATGAAATTAGAAGAATTTAAAGGTCCCCGTAGGTCAAGGTACCTACGGGACACCCAACTCCTCAGAAACTTACAGCTGATATTGCGTATTTGGGCTCAATATAAAGTCTGAAGATTGTTTATAACTTTAATTTTAGCTTGTTGTTATCATTGTTTAGGACCGTGTGACCCGCGAACTGAAGAATCTGCGTGATATGATGGTGTTCGCGTTCGTGATGTTGAACGCACTTTTCGTCCTTGTCATCTTCCTGCTTCAGCTAAATCAGGATCAAATGCATCTTGAATGGCCACTTGGGAAAGACATTACAATCAGCTACGACGACGACTCCAATACTGTAAGTTAGAAGACCCATACCACAACCGTACCCATACCGTCGTTTGATAAGATTTATAATACTAGTAGAATTATGTTTAAATCGAAATGAATGCATATATAAATAATAATATTCAAGCTATTAATCATAATAGTATAGGATCACTCGTTTTTTTAAACTTCTGTACAGTTTTAGAGTTCATTAAACACCTTCAATTGTTTTTGTGATGATTGGCAGGTGGTGATAAACATGGAGTACCTGATGCTGGAGCCGATCGGGATATTGTTCCTGGCGGTGTTCGGGTTAGTGATGTTGATCCAGTTCGGCGCCATGTTCATGCATCGAATCGTTACCCTCACGCATCTGCTTTCCACGGCGCAACTCAATTGGTTCTTCACTAAAAAGGTAATTTTATATACGAGGATGAATTGAAAAGTTTTTAGAACTGCATAGTGTTATTTATAAACCTTTTTCTTTGTCTTACTTTTTTTTCATTATGGCACTTTTTTACACCGAATTAAAATTTAATTTGAGCTATGTTTGTCATAGCCCGAAGATTTGTCGGAGCAGGCGATGTTGGACAAGCACGCAGTGCAGCTGGCCAAGGAGCTGCAGAAGTTGAACGTGGACGACCTGGAGCAACGTGGCGTCGACGAGGAGAACGTGACGCGCCGCAAGACCATCCTCAACCTGGAGAGAGGCCGCGACGCCAAACAGAACAACATCAACCTCGACGACAACTTCAAGAGGCGACTCACAATACTGCAAGACGCCGATGTCGGTGAGTCGTTCATTCGGCTCAATCGGTGTGCCTTAGGCTAAGTACCCACTACGCCGGACCGAATCTGCCGAAAACCGGCGACCCTGTAGGTTTTCACATTATACCGGATCTCGCATCATTGAAGTTTGATTTTAGTATTAAATATTCTCGCGTATTATTAAATAATGCTGGATGCTGGACGTCGTGCTGTCCAGCATCCAGCATAGTGTAAACAGCTTCATATAAACTACTGAACTCACTGGCAGTTTTACACGCCTGGTAAATTCGCCGGACCGTAGTGGGAACGTAGCCTTAGGATATTTTCATAAAAGATCCCTCCTTGCCGCTGTCTGCAGCTATACCTCCGCATCTTCTCCTTCCTTCTTCAACAGCAAAACCCCCCTCACTTTGCTGTTCAGTCGTCGGTCGTCGCCAACGTCCAAAGGACGACCTCATCCGGCCTTCGAGCTTCCGAGATGTTTCCCATCTCGGAAACATACTATGTTTAAACTGAGTACGTGTCTCTATGGTGGTAAATATTGTTCGTTCACATGGCAGATACGATTTCGCGCATGCCGTCACTGGGCGGCACGGCGAACGCGCGACGCGCGACGCTTCGAGCCATCATGACGCGACGCGACTCCGTAATAGCGGAGAAGCGACGCTCGCAGTCGCAGCTTCAAGCTGACACCGATCTGTACGACTCGCCTGCGGATTCGGTAAGCAATTTCTAAATTTGGAATGTCGAAAGTGTTAGTACGCTAAGCACCCTGCGCACTAGGCAGCCAGTCTAACATAAGACGGCGTATGAGATTCCGCTCACTAGGAGGCCACGAATCCCTGGCTGCGGCAGCCATTACAACGCGCCTGATTGCACGACAGCCAGAGCAAGTGTAGCGAATGTAGTCTCCACGCACTTGTTATAGCAGCCAGACGTATTTTGTGCTCCAGACGATTACACCGACATTCTAGTGTAGTTAAAAAACCGGTCTGGGTGTTTACGAAAATACTTAAAATAGGTATGAAATAAGCGTTTGCTACTGGCTGGCTGGCTGTCTAGTGTGCGGGGTGCTGTAGGTGTTAAGTGATAATAAACTGGTTTGTTTGAAGACGGCAAGGTTCGGAGGTCCGTACCCGAGTTCGAGCTACGAGCCAGCGCTCGACGAAGACGATGAGCCGGTGCCGACGCCGCCGCGATCGATGCCGCGGCGCAGCACCATAGTGCGCTTCAAAGACACCTACAACACTTACAAATAAGCAACATTACAATATATTTATAAACGAAATCATTGCTTTCTTTTATCTAATAACTTTAAACGGGCAATTCTTGTACCTGTATACTGAAACGGCTCTAACGATTTGGATGAAATTTTGTATGTAGATATAAGGTTTTGCTTTTTAAGTCTACTCATATAGTTGTATTTCTTATAAAAACACAATTTATCACAAAAAAGTAGTTTTTTTATAACTATTTATTAAGTAGCCATCTCGTACTAGCTAGCACTTTAAAGAATTAATGAAATCGACTGGTAACGCCAAATTATTTTATTTTTAAATAACTCGAAAAATAGTTTGCTATGGTACGATCTTTTTCCCTATTTCCTATACCAAAATATGCAAGTGCTGCCACCGCTTGTAAAAAACCATTCCATTATTTCCAACGTTCGCCAAAAACGGTCGCTGACGCACCGCGTCGTGAACTTGCATCGCATATTTCAAGCATTGAGCTTTTGTAATCCCACAAATAAAACCATCACGTCTTCCGCGAGTGCAATCAAAACTGTGCAGTGGGCTCGAGGACTCTGGACACCACGAACTCATGTTGTGAGCCCACCGCTGTCTCCATCCTAGGAGTTCCACGAGGTGGTGCTGCATGTCCTGACTTTTTTCGTTTCCTCACTCCCTTGGATTGTACATACCATCATAAAGAAAAATACAGTCCACGTTTCTCCATCTAAGATTCTCGGTAACATATTGGCGTGATCATCGACAATTTCTGACGATATTTGGAACGTGATATGCGAGGTTATCGGTTCTTTGAACTGCTTGGTGTTTAGGAAAGAATTTTGAACTAAGTAAGTAAGTAATAAAATGAAAAAGACCAAATTTCTCCACGTTCTCTCCAGTTATGGCTGCAGAACGTAGTGAGTGCTGAATTCAATGTGTGGTCAGCTGTTATTGCTGCACTTTTTGGAACCAAACTTTTGAAAATTCTCCACAATAAATAAATATTAAACAGAGCAGTTTTTTTGGTTCGTGTGAGGATTTAAACCTACATTCAGCTTGCAAAGCGCGCTGGAATACGGAATAAATTTTACCAAAAATTAAATAATTGTTAACATCAAAAATTCTGTATTTTTGACCACAATTCTGAAACGTGTATGCAGACATCGTTGATCCCCACACTAGTCTTTCCTGCGGGGAGCAGGAAGTAATAAGTATACCTTTATTCAGTGTAATTAATTTATTTTTATTAAATATTTAATTTTGTAATAAAGTCGATAATAGAAAATTAAAAGGCTTTAAACTTTCTTCCAAGATCAATTACGTTATATTATACATATTTAATAATCATCTTGTATAATATTCATATCGAACAAATCGAAAACTATTTTGAAGAATCTTGTTACTCATAAATATGTCAATTTTTTACTATAAAAATATTCATGTCACGTTTATTTTATTTCATCACTATGTAAATATTTTTATATCGTTATTATAAACAGAAAAGATTTGTATTTTTGTTTCTAATGAATAAAATCAAAAACTGAAGGGCCGAATTTAAAAAATCTATAGAAAGCTACATTATCAGCGAGTAAAATAGGCTATATCTTATAAAGTTAGTGTTTAATGTAATTGAAAGAAAGAAGCTCATCATATGACTATCAAGAGAAATTAAAAACCAAGAGAATTTTCGCATATGTATGATGATTGTAAGTCATAATAATTTACCTCAACTATGAATCGTGTATTTCGAAGTGAACGGTGTGCACTGCGAAACACGGTGTCGTCACAGTGTTACACGATGTGACACGGCTGCGCGCGCGCAGGCAGTGAGCGCAGCGCGCCCACCGATCGCACACGCGCGCAACATGCGCATCGATACTGTTCCGCGAGTGTACAATACGCCTTATTTGAATATTGTGAAGTGACATTATAACCCACAGGATTATTCCCTCTGTCTTGAATAAGAAGACCAGCGTAAGTAAATGTATATTTATTTTTTTATTGCAGATTTAATTTTAAGTTGTAGTTCTTTAGGCCTCTTTGGGCGAGTTGACCTTTTAGAGTTTTCAACTTATTGTAAGATCAGCTGCGAAAGTGTGAGAGGGCAAATTAAGAGGCAATTGTATGTATAAAATAATATTGAAGGACTTGTTAGAAAATGTGTATTATATACTTACAATATATTTAGGTAAATATAATTTAAATATTACGTAAACGTTAAAAGAAAGAGAAAGTTTGATAAATTAAAAAATACATATTAATTCTATAATATTTATTTATATTAGTAACTTTTTATTTTACCATTTTTATATTATAAAGTAACTATTATTATGACATAAGTACTTCTTAATTTAAAGTTTGAATGCACGAGTCCATATTAGTAGATACTTAATGATAAACAAAAGTGAATGTAGGCGGTGTGTAGAAGTAGGAATATACAGAATTTTTCCAATTTCAATATTTGAAAAGTATTTTTGTATCATTATATCGAAAACGGAATATTTTTTAAGACAAGACTTAGGTACTGTTTAATAATTAATTTAATAATGTGTGATGGACAGACAGACAGCCTACACAACACCAGTGTCACAGAGGCAATATAGATAACACAAAAGTTAGGATGAAGGGCATGGGATAAGTTGAGGGGAATATAAAAAACTAACCATTACTTGTAAACTTTACATAAAATCAATTCTTAAGAAATATCCTCGAAAAATAAAGATCATTTCATTATATTTAAATACTAATGACCTGCTGCCGTCACTGCCTGGGGTGCAACTTTTATATTTACAAACATTCACCGTTTATCCTTGTTTCTATAAGTCAAAACCGAATTAAAATCGGTCTAGCCATTCTTAAGTTTTTGCGAGACTAATGTTTAAATATAAAGGTTTTTCTTTGTGATTTTACAAAACTAGTTAATGTTACTTAAAGTTCTTACAAATCTACATACATATTTGTATTCAAACAGAACGTTTGGTTTCACTAAACGAACATACTTGCTAACAGAAACTCACCTGAACAACATTTTGATAATACATACTTCAAAGCTTAAATATATGTTTATTTTAGACAATATCTCGCGAATATTATTTCTTTTTATTAATGTAACCGTATTATATTACGTGGCAGTGCTACTAAGACCTCGCATACATCCGGTTCCGGCAGAGAGTCCGTTCTCACTTTAGTCGGTACAAGAATTTACGAATTTGTGAACGAATCGCAACTTAATTATGGTATTATTTTAATTATGACTGTACAAGTAAACGCAGCACAATAACGTAGCATTAACAAAGGACTTATATCATGAGTTGTCGTCCCGCCCAACACATATAAATAGAGTGAGCCTATATATTAGTGAGCCACAAATATTTTAGGCATTAACTTTCTCTTAGTTGTAAGATATTAAAAATGGCCCTTTCTAAATATAATTGTGACATATTGTGTCATAAATTCTCTATGGAACAAGAAATAAATGAATTTACAAATTCAATGCGTCGTCGCATGTCAATTTTACGCTAGCAAGTTTTGAATGGTCAGCGTGTAAAGAAAGTGGGATAAGATTTGCATGTGACGCCTGTTGAATTGAAATTGTTTACCTACTTAGTCTATTGCTCAAAAATCACGTTCCAAAATCAAATTACATCTAAATCATACTTATATCTTACTTTATAACTTACATTCGACTTGATTTGAACTATTTTCTTACCATCAAATGTTTTTTGATATTATTATTGCATTACATAAAACACACATCTGCCGTTAAAAACACCAACCACATAGGTAAGTGTCTACACATATTTTCGACACACTTAATTTATGATCTGAAACGACATTGCTCCATTGTTTGTCCAATTATTTTTAAATCCGTCAAAGTATTAAAATTTATTTACAATGATAATTTTTCAAATTTCGCCTTTTTTAAATCTCTTTTAACTACAAAATACTAGTTTTGAATTCAAATTCCTAAATATTTTTTATATCTTTAGCTATACGTTTTACTTTTACAGTACTATAAAATATAATTTAAAAAAAAATCATTTTCCGAACTTTTGAGACTATCTTGTATAGAACAAAATAGTTTATTAATAGTATTATATTTTCTTACATTATTACCCATTACGTCATAAAAGGCATTAATTTATGAATATATTATGAGTTTTAATTTGATTGTGCTCTATGTAATAGATCTGCCACTGTTCTTTGTTGTTACTCCGTACAAAAGACTTCAACGCTCGCACTTGTGTACGTTCAGTAAACTGATACAATTTTAACATTGAAAAGCAGGTATTTAGTCTTACAGTGTTGCCTTGTATAACCATTGGTTACCGTATTATTGAAATAAAATGGTTTATAATTTTACTGTTTGCAAGACTAGTAAAAAAAAGGCGGTCTCGCGAAACCCGCTTTCGAATTAGTCACAAAAATAGTTTGAAGGTCTTTAAATCTGAGTGTTTTTCTTCAAATAGTTAAAAAAGTAAGTACTAGCTGGTACCCAGCAGTGACTTTGTTTGCGTTAATAAAGAAAATATATGTTTAATATATCGCCTGACATCTATGTCGCTGTGACTACTGTGGCGCCATCACGGCGACAGTGGCACATTTTTTTATATTTTTTGACAATCCCTTGGGAACCTAAATTTTTTCTGGATAAAAATATCCTCTGTGTTAATCCAGGCTGTGTGGCAAATTTCATCCAAATTCGTTCATCCGTTTTTACTTGAAAGATACATATTAATAATAGATAACAAAGATACATATTAATAATAGGATTTATAATATTAATAATAGGATATCTCAGCATACCTATGAAGTTTGACCGTATCGATTAGTTCATTGTGTAGCCTACTTTCTCTTTTTTTGATATCTGTATTCGTGACTATGAATATAGTCGCGTAACAATACACCAGTTTAATATTATATCACGCCGATGTAAATAAGGTTTTGTAATGATCGTTATCATATAAGACAAGTTAGAATTGTGGTTTATTGTTACGCTTTTGCAGAGTGCAATTTGAAATAGTTTAACGTCCACCTTGATTGAACAGTCGACATTTACTGGATCGCCGTAGGAAATAATTTTACATATTTTAGAATGCCTGACTACATATTGCTGCCAACTCAATACAAACTTAAGTGTTACAGATGATTTATTGATACTTGCAGTTCCCTGCTACTTTGAGCATGCTGTAAGTACTTGATAACTAACTTTTTTTTCACGTCAGCACTAACTTTAGTTTCAAACGATTCAGGTGCGTATTTAAGGGATTAAAGTGTCCTAGGTCATAATACCTAATACGTCATAATAACTAATAGGTGATTATGATCGTATGTTTCGTAAAATCTGTTAATCATTTTTGCACGCGTGATTTGGGTAACAAACCTCTTCTTAAAACTTTTACGTTTATAATATTTATGCAATATACTAATATACGCTACACATTACGATCTTAAAATTTAATAAAAATAGTGTGAATGAATTAGTTTGGTTAAATATGAGTAAGTATATTGTTAATTTAATAGAATCTCGTCTGGCAACTCGTGTTGTGAATAATCCACTTGTGTGCAAAAGCCTTTTTGAGTGAGCATCCTTATCATTCATATTATAGTTTTATCAGAAAATAAATTATATATCTACTAATGAAAGCAGACTATTATTCTTAAGGTGTAGTCTAGATTCCTATTACTTATATTCTGTACAGAGTATAAGTAATCGTACATATAATTATAAAAATATTTGTTTAATCCGGCACATGAAACTATAACAAAACCAGTTCAAAGTTACTAACAAAAATTACATAATGCGATGCTGTAGGTACCTACATGTTAGCGGAAGTTATATATACTCAGAAACTAAAACGTTTTGCAGTCCTTTGGGTAGCCCGTCTGGCGGCAGTAACCACCCCCTTGCAGAATGTGTGTACTGTTGTGCTTCGGTGAATGAGTAAGTGATCCATTTCATCCCAATCCCTTATCCTTAATCCTAATATAGTCGGAAGCACACTTGCAGCATCTGTGGTGTTGCTTGTGTTATATTGCTGTCTGCGAACCTGTCCAACAAATAAGTTACTTTAACTTCATTGGCTCAGTCAGTGATCTTGTCAAGTTAGTATTTTAGCTCTCAGAGTAAGGCTCCTTCATTTCCTACATTTAATTTATGGATTAAGATCATTATGGCAAATGTATGTCTATATTCTAAGCAAGTATGAGTAGGTAGCTAAGTAACACGCACTGCGAGGTCAGTTACTCCGCCCTTTCGCCGTCGTCGCGTTCGACGCTGACCACGCTCCAACGGATTTCTGGCACGATACTATTTAAATATCAAGCTGTTGATGAACTACTTTACTAGAATATTTTAATGAGGAAAATATTTGAAGACTAAGCCATTGATTGTTTCCAGTTATATTTCAGATTCGAATAGAATAGATATAGAGATATATATTTACTTTAAAGACCTTGTAAGGGACAAACCAGTCTTTGTAAGGCCACAGATGAAGCACTTTTTTTAAAACAAACGGTAAAATAAAATAGCGGTAGATATCTAAAAATGTATACTTAGTGATTCATTGTTATTGTATGGTTTTGACTACCCCTTAAAACAATTAAAAGTGAAAAGTGATATTAAAAGAAAATGTTGGCGAAATTAAGGCCGCGCGGATCAAACTGAACAGGCCGATGCATGTTTGTAAAACTTGTACCGCGCGTCGCCGCGTGGTAACGCGCGGTTATGTAGACGAGGAACACTTGATCACGCGGTTAGTAGTTCCGCGCGGTAATGTGAACTTAGCCTAATAATTTTTTAAGCATTGTTTCATTCATATATTTTTTCATTATTTGGAGCTCGTAAGAAACAAATAAATATTTGGTTTAGAAAAAGCTTTCAGTTTCATATATATGAATTATTTTTTTCTGTCCGTGTGTATGTGGCTGAACTCCTAAAACGGCTAGACTGATTTTGATGCATTTATTGTATGCGTTTGAGTTTGCCCCTGAATGGTTTTTTACATTTAAAATTGGACCCGATAAACTTATGTTGGGACCCCTAGTATTTCTATATAATAAAAATATATATACTTAACAAAAATATATCTTATGGCACTACTAGATAATAAAGATTGGTTTAAACTCTAAACCAATCTTTATATAATAATAACTGAAATAGGAATTGTCAGTGGCCCGTCGTGAACGTCTGAATCCACCGTCTGGCCCGACTGTTAAAAAGGTTGAGCAGCCTTGGTTTAGAGCATTTGATATCTAGTACGAACATTTGAAAATTAGCTTCGAAAATAATGTAATTTTCATTTTTGTCTTTTATTCATAACAAAACGTATTAAAACAATAACCACAGTTTAATAGTAGCGTTTATCGACGTTGATTGCTATGTTGGCTAACCTCATCAATTTCCAATTAAATTAAATTTAAAACTGGAATTGCCTACTTGTAAAATCAGTTACGATCAATTAAAAGAACCGTTATTATCCCTGCTTCATTAGGTTCAATATTCGAGTATATTTTCTCTATTTACTTACTTTTATTACAGCCGAGGCGGCTTAGGACGGAGTTGAAATTTTCAAAAATCCTTTATTCTTAGCGGATACTTCTTAGAATAATTTGAATCGCTAAACCACGTAGAGGATTTTGATGCAGTTTTCACCATTATTTAGATAATTGTGCAACTGTTAGTGTATAAAAACTCATACTATTTTAAATATTATGTTATGATAAAGGGTAGCAACTTGACAGAATATTGCAAACATACAACTCCTATGCAATGGTAGCCCTAGCCACCTAAAGACTTAGTATCTAAATATTAGATGTTGCATGCAACTTTATCCGCGTAACTATAAAATATATAGAGTTTTTGAAATCAGTAGTAGTTTTTGAGTTTATTTATTACAAACATAAACAAAAATATAAACATTAAAAAATACAAATCTTCTGTCTTTATAGTTAATATTAGTAAGTATAGATAAAAAAGACATCGCTCAAAAATACATAGTTATGATCGATTTTTTTTGAGTGTTTAATATATATTTACATAATATATTTTATGTGTGTATTGACTTCGTTTAATATACAGAAGCATATACGAAACATCGATCAATCAACTTCTATGCTTGTATTGGGTCTTGCTTGTCAAGGGTCATGAGGGTCAGACATCCTCGCAAACACTTACACCATTCGACAGTCTACCAACTCTGTTGATATTTATTTAGAAATGTTTACTCAAACGTATTCAGAGCACACTCAGCTAAATTTTTTACTCGTGACGTTTATAATTTTATCGTGAGAACATTAAGAACGTGAATTGCTAAAGAATGTTGTGTGCATTGCTACGAATGTGAGGCAGTGTTGCGTGGCATGAAGGCAGTATTGCGATGGGAGGGGAGAGGTCGACGTGAACAATCGCGGGGGAGGGGAGGCAGCAAGCACCAGCTGACGGCCGCCAACAGTGAAAGTGAGCCAGTACCGGCCCTCGATACAAGTTCGCGTTGAGAATCGATTGAAAAACTTTGCTCATAACAGCTTTACTACAGCCTCTTGGATTATCCGATTAGTCACAAAAGTGTACAAAAAAAATTACAGTTCATTCTCTGTAAACCCTATCTATCCATACTTACTAATATTATAAATGAGAAAATAACTCTGTCTATCTGTTACCTTTTCACGCCTTATTACTCAACCGTTCATAATAAAATTTTACATAAAAGTACTATTCCCGAGGGATCATCTAAAATTAGGAAAACTAACGCCTGGTAAAAGTGTAATAGTAAATAATATGTCAGGCGTTATATTCCTTATTGATTTTTAATTTTGAACGCGGACAAAGTCGCGGGCGCAAATACAAAATAATAGTAAATGCAATATATTATTATTTTCCAAAAGAAAAAAGTCCTTTCACTATGGATTTTTTTTGAAAACTCATTAATGGAGCGATATAACGAAACACTACCTACTTAGTATGGTAGGACTCGAGTAGCATTTCAAAACATCTATAAGTAACTTAATATGTAATAATATATTGAACTAAAGTTTGTAAGTTTATGATCCCATCCGATAGAAGATTGGATCTTCGAGATGAATACAGGATTCATTTTTACCGCGAGCGAAGCAACACATATAGAGTCCTTTATATTTGTGCATAAGTTCAGACTCAATCTGTAAATAGAGTAGGTACAACTTTCCGAGGAGGGCGAGGCTCGTTGTCCAGTTAGCGACCAGCGCGGAAGTCGCTGACCTTGCCGTTGTTAAAGCAACTGCACGAGCGACGCCTCCACAAGCTCTATATAAAAATACTATTCAGATAGTGTTGAGGAGTGGACTATATGTAAATGAAATGAAATTATGAGTATTTAATAAAATATATTTAAAATAAAACTGTTACCAAATTGACACGCAACTCTACTAACTACCAAATATACAATTGACATAATATCGTACATACATTGTTTTACTACAAGCATTCTTTATTATTGTTTGTGATCACTAACTAACCAACCAATTGTTGACAAATAATTTTTGACAAAGCTGCTTTAATAAAGGGGACAGGTGAGAACAGCGAATGGTTCCCATTATCCCTTACTCATTCTCACTCGTAAAATGGTTACTGTCACCATGTACCAGAACTCAGCTGCCCTAAGCTGTCATAATAATTGATAATAAAATGTAAAGGTAGCATATTATTCGTATGTAATTTTTAATATTTTAAATGTACTTACGTCAGAATTAAAATTATAGCTAGATAAATATAACTTACAATTAATTTGTTTTGTATGTCTGAGTAGTAAAATGTATCACATCTGAGTATCTAAGTAAATATAATAGTGAACAGAAATTATTCAGTTGTAAAAAAATACAAAGAAAAAGTGACTTGAGTAATTATTTCCTTTACTTTTTACATCAAGTAAAAATAAATGAAAGAAGGAAAATGCGTCCTTCTAATATACAATATATATGAATGATCCCATACAAGGGATGAATGACCTGCAAGGTCAAGAGATCGCTCGTGAGGAATGCGAACTTCGCTGGTAAGACATGATTCATGGATCCACGCAAACGATTTGGTCTAATCATGTATTCAAACGCGAAATGTACTTTTATTTGAAAGAGGAATGAACCTGTAATATTTAAAATCATTCTATATTATAAATGCGAAAGTTTGTTAGGATGTTTGTTGCTCTTTCAAGCAAAAACTACAAAACGGATTTTGTTGAAACTTTACAGCAACAAACATACCAGTAACTTTATACAACTTAACATCAGAATTAAGTAGTGGCAATTGATGGGTTTTTTACATTAATGACACTATCTACATTCAGTATACATGTTGTTTATTTAAACGTAATACATTATAATATGAAACACTTTTTTCAATTAGAAGAATATGACAAGACATAAGTAATACTTAATACAAACGGAACAGTGACATGGAATTGATGGAATTGAATTGTTGAAACCATAGAGAAAACACTGCGTTTCGCAGTTACTTGACTGCAGTTACTATTAACCGCTTACAGAAGACCACCGTGAAATAACAGCACGTGTGCTGTTATGTTTCAGTGAGTAAGTAAGGGAAGTCAGAGCCCATTTCCCTATCCCTTTCCAATCCCTTATTCTTAATTCGTTGCTTGTTATAATCGACGGTACTACCCACCATCAAGTGCATCAAGTGTTATCAAGTGGACTATCAGCTTGTCTGCCGACCTTAACATAAAAAAATAACCAATAGGGCACATTTTATACAGATATGCGGACGAAGTTGCAGGCAACAGTTAGTATGTTTTGTTTGTCCAAATAATTGCTTATAAGTTTCTATTTAGTCTACAACGGTGTAGTCACGATTAAATAGGTTCTGTAAGAGAACCGTGACAGCAAGTACTTCTCAAAATGAAAGCTAATTCCACTTCTAATCCACTTTTATAGTAAGCAGCCTGTAAATAGCAACGAGATATACCTACATTCTTTGTTTAATTTAAAGAGAGTCATTTGCCAATAAAGAAAAGACAATTCCATGCGAAATGTTTTGCTTTATTTTTAAATCCAACCTGAACTGGCTTGGTTTGATCTCGAGGTCTAATAATAGTAATTTGTGCACGAGAATAAATCTTTTCTATATGTATTTATATTACTCGTTACTGCGATAAGCGATAAGTGACAAGCGGTTCTTGGGTCACTCGACCCATTATGATTTTCTTTTATGTTTACAAGAGTAATGAAGAGGGTACACACTGCGTTTCTGGGCAGCTCGCCTAGCGAAAGTAACCACAATCTTACAGAAGGCCACCATCAAATAACAGCTCATTGTGTAGTAGTGTAGTTACAAACCCCATATCCCTATCACCCATCCTTGTTCCCTACAAAAAAATACTTACCTAATTAATTTTAAAGAAAACCATTGAAATTAGTCAAAAATTTAAAGGTAGAAAAATCCAGTATCAACGCTCTCCTTGAGGCAAAATTTTTTTACGTTAAAATGTCACGAACGAAAGAACAATAACAGACTTCGACTCATTTGTGTACGTATTATTAAAACATTTAAAGTGTAAGTTGAATCCACTTGTAGATAAAAATGCACTTCATCAAGTAAGAATTTAAATAAGTATGCGTTCCTTTGTCTCCGTGTATAGTAAGGCTGCGTGGGGTGGGGTTTGTTGTGATTTTTTTTATATACTTTCTATTACTATCGTTTGAATTTTTATCGATTTAGCGTACAAATTCTTTCAAGTGCCTACATATGAAAAACTGTAAAAGAGTTTTTTAATTAACTTCAATCATATGAACTGTGTGAAAGTTCCAAAATATTCATGAAAAACATGAAAATCATACCTGTATTATATGATTTTACAGACTTTGGATACAAAATGGCTGCGTCTGGGGGGAAGAGGCGGGAGGAGGCCAGCGACAATTCTGACGATGAACTCACACCACTCGCCAATGACATCTACGGAGGCAGGTTAGTAAAAACTACCCTTTGCAATATACTTACCTATACTTACATTTAGTTTATCTAAACTTTAAAACAATAGTATTTTGCTTTATTTAGACAAGGACTAACCTCAGACCGAACACAATTTTTTACCAAAATGAGCGTAACCTAATAATCTATGAATTAAGATGCAATATTGCACGACAAGTTTTTGTGGTTTTTCGGAGATTTAAAATTACAGATTTAAAATTGAAAGGTTTTTCTTAAATATTTTGTAAAATATGAAAAAAGAAATAAAAGTAGTAGATTAAAACAAAACTTAAGTTAATTAATAAACTTAAAAACAAATGTAGTTGTCGTTGAAATCTTTTATTACTGCGACGAGAAAATGTTTTTTTGGGCAGTAATTTACTATTTTTCTTTTTCTCAGAAAATAGAAGTTTTTGTATAAAGCCCGATTCAAACTTTTTAAATATAGTCTATATTATGCACTATATTATATTTTTATATATGTTTTAATTTTACTCTAAGAAGTCAAATTAGG
Source organism: Synanthedon andrenaeformis (assembly GCA_936446665.2). Taxonomy (NCBI): domain Eukaryota; kingdom Metazoa; phylum Arthropoda; class Insecta; order Lepidoptera; family Sesiidae; genus Synanthedon; species Synanthedon andrenaeformis. The sequence continues at coordinate 7,520,766 of OW387777.2, read as the reverse complement.
CGACGAAAATAACGCTTTCCTGCTAAGTCCTCGCCTTAAACAGAAGCAGTATTTTCGCTGCGTTGTCGGTGGGAAGGTTGAGAACTATTGAATGATGATCGGCGATCTTGAACTCAGTATGACATCATCAATACAAGTTTTCGGTCATCCACGTCATTGTGCACCTGTAGGGTCGCTAAGATAATTTGTCGAATCTGTTAGAAAAATTTATTTACTTGTACTTACTTTTTCTAATAAATATATTTTTGAGACAAGTTCTTCTTAACTTAATTTTAGTTTATTTGAATCTATCTATATAGAAAATAAGCAATTGCGTTTTAAACGTTTTAATTGATTGACAAACCTCTTCACTAAAGTAATTAGAACGGTATTCGTTTTGCTCAATATGGTAAAGTACGCGCATAACAATGCGCTTAGTGCAACATGTATGTACACGGTACCTACTTCGCAATAGTTGATCTAACGCATTATATTCCCATCATCATTGAGTGTTGAGCAATAAATGAATCGTCTTCGGTCTTTTACTTGATCCGTGTCCACATAAATTCAAAGTGATGAGTCAAAAGTTAGAAAACCCCATAGTTCGATACGAATTTTCATAAAAGGTGCTAGTGGCCAGCGACATTTCTCTTAATCACTTGGGAATATAACCAACACAATAACATACTTACTAGCTGGTGCCCGCGAATTCGCCTGCGTTGAAAAATTAAGAAAATATCTGACATAGTTATCGCTGTGACGACAGTGGCGCCGCCACGGCAACAATGGCGCTCAATATTTATATTTTTATACGACATCTCAGGAATCTCGGAATTTTTCCAGTGTTGGAAGATGAGGGAAGATGATATATTTAATGTAAAAAGAAAAACAATATATTATGTGTTGCTACGAACATGTTTTTTATTCAAGTTACATAGTTTTATGGCACATCAGATTCTATTTATTATTTCTTAATATTTTAAAGATTATATTAGTACTATTTACAACACAGAGTAAAAAGTATCCTATATGTTAATCCAGTTAATATCCATGTGAAAAATTTCATCCAAATCCGCTAAGCCGTTTTTGCGTGAAAGAGTAACAAACATCCATATATCCATCCTCAAACTTTCGCATTTATAATATTAGTAGGATGAATACTAAGTTATAATTATTATTTACAAATTTAAGTTTATCTTTTGCTTATAGAACAATTATAGGCGGGATGTAGCTTAAGGCGCCACCTATAGGCTGAAAAAGACGCCGTATCAATTCAATTCATGAAATTGAAAATATTGCAACAAATTTCAAATACTGTACACAGTCATACCGATAGTATCACACTTTCTTCATTTAGTTTCTTTGCATGTTGGTATATAATTAAATAGACTTTATGTACTCCTTATGAACGATTATAAATAAATGAGGGTAAATGAATGCATTTTGTTAACTTTATTAATTTGTTAATTTTCTCAATTCACAAATAAATATCAATGGATATAAATATATTGTATGTATTATATAATATTAATATGTATTGAAGCATATTGTAGCCTGTAACGCGTAACGTGTGACATGTGATATTGATTTTACTCCCATAAATTTTCATACCCCGGGCTTATATGTGAAAATCGATTCTTAAGGAGTAAACTCCAAAAAACTGGTTTATCTAGATACATTTATAATCAAAGTTGTCGTTCTAGTTACAATTTAATGGAGATGTAAAGATTTGGGCACAATTTCTCTATTTTATATTGTGTGAAGTAGAAATATTATCAATAACTAGCTGGCGACCGCGACTTCGTCCGCGTTGAAAAAGAAAAAAGTAGCCTATCCTGTGTCCCGTACGTCTAAATGTTTATCTACCAAGTTTCATGAAAATCAGTTAATTCGTTTAAGAGTTATGGAGGAACATACATACAATACCTACACTTACAGATTTATTATTATTACTGATCATTGATTGATAAAAATACAGGTATATATTTTTTCCTTTAAATGCAAAGATTTAAAAGATTCGTATTTAATACTGAATATTTGTAATAAAATAGATAAGACTGGAGAACTAAGTATTAAAAATATATTTAGCTAGAGGTCGGATCACGTTCGCCGATCGGTCACCGCGGCCCGGAACCCACTCAAATGCCAAGGTTGACAACTCTGACGACACTACTTTCGATCGGCAGGAGACTGCGTCACATTTTTGCGCCCTACTTTGTACAGTATACTACTCTAGCCGTATAACTAGAACTTCTAGTAGAGTTGGTACGACTTATCATCTTCTTCATATACATATAAAAATGTTAAGTTGGTGTACGCTTCAAAAACTCGAAAAGTTCTGAACCAATCCGATGACATGATAGAAATCAAGAGAAAACAATAGGTGCTTGTATACTTGTGTATAGAAACTACTCGTATACTTGGATACGTTTTAGTAGTTGTTGTTGACAAGCCCATTGGTTGAGTAGTTAGGGTGCTTTGTCTTAACGTTGTTACTGAATCTACTTTGGAAAACAATTTTTCAAAGTTGGCTCTGGTCTGGATAATTTTGGCAGGGCCACTGCGTTTTGCAGTAACTCGGGCAACCCTTGTGGCGGCAGTGACCACCCTTACAGACGACCACCGTGAAATGACAGCATGTATGCTGTTGTGTTTCGGTGAGTTAGTGAGGGATGCCAGAACCCATCCCATTCCTTCTTTATCAATTATTTATCCTTAATATTAGGATTAAGGATAAATAATTGATGAGGAAGGTTTTCTATGGTCGGCAGCGCACTTGCAACACTTATGGTGTTGCTTGTGTTATAGGTGACGGTAGCCAATGAACATGAAGTGTACCGTTACCCTGTCTGTCAACCTTAACATAAAAGGTGCACTTTACATGAGAACTATTCTTAGCAGTGACCGTCTGTCTCGGCTGTTAATAATAATTATAATATTGATAGAGTTGTAATCTAACTTTTCTTAAAATGCAAGATTGAAAAATTTCTTTGTTCATATCCAAGCTCGTTACTTTCTTGACTTACCTATACCATAGTTGATCGAAACATAAGTGCGGTTTCGATGGAGGTTCGCTCGTGCATGGAATAATTACGCTTTCTATTAACTCGTATAAGTAGCAGTCACCCGATTGGTAACAGGATTGAAATGCATAGAAGATTCATTGCAACATACGTACTTTTGAGAGTCCAAATTATATTACTTCTATAATAATATTTATCAGCCAAATCAGCAAATTTAAATTTAAACTTAAGTACACTCAGAAATAAAAATTTAAGTTAAAATATTGCCTTTTTTCAAACGCATTTTTCCCTAGCGCATGTCGTTGAACTTTGTAATCATTGGACGGACACTACTCAGAGGTACGCATGAATCTGGAGGTGGCTTGCATACTAAAAGATGTCTCCGAAACTTGAATACCACAACGATTATTGTACAATATTTTTATTGTTAACTAGAGAACCGCCCCCGGCTTTGCACGGGCAATTTTTCTAATTTTTCTCTTCATAAAAATCTTCCTCAGTGGCATTCTCAACTTTTGCGTTTAGCAAAACATTTAGTGATTAATTTTTGTATATGACTAGCGACCCCAGCATTGCACGGAATATACTTTTTTCGTATATTTAAAAAAAAAACCGCATTGATGTTAGCAAGTTCTCGAGTTGTGCTCGAAAGATACTCAAATGTTATCTGTATTGAAACCATTGGTATTTATTTTGAAATATTTAAATCATAAAAAAGAACTGAATCTGACAGCACACGCACTGTTATTTCATTGTGATTTTCTATACGGGTACCCAAATGACTGAGAAACGCAGTGTGCCCTGCCACTACTTTTCAAATCCAGACCGGAGTCAACTTTGTAAGTTTTTTTTTCTCAACGTTAACCCTGCCCAGAATGGAACCGGGATCCCTAAGACAGAGCGTTAGTTAAGACAGGCACCCTAATCCATAATTCAACGGGACAGACAGATAATGTTAGGTTTGCTATTAGTTGTGGAAATCTTGTAAATACATGCCGAAAGAGCTTTTTACTATAGAATATCAATCTAGTGCTCCGATTTATAACATTACATTTGAAGACTAAATAAGCGAATTGCGAACCAATTTCCTCAAAGAACGGGCATTTATTTTAACAAGTTTTGATCTTCACACATCTCACCCAAAGCTTAATCTTATAAATTAATTAATATTGCTAGACATAAGGTTCTAAAAATAATGTTAAGATATTGACATTCCTCCTTATTACACAAGTATGAGTGATCCCATGGCCCGATCCGATCTAATAACAGAGCCGCGGTTTGATTAGACAAGGCTTTCGTAAGTTTTCGTGAGTTCGGGCGACATTGAAATATCTATTGTTCCAAAAGTAAGAACAGCGAATACCGCGGCGTCGCTTTAGCTGGCGCAGGCATTCAACATTCTCGCGTTCACTTGTACTATTTTATAATACCTACATTCATATAACATCTTTGTCTGGATCGTGCGTAGAGGAAGGTCACGCCGGTTTTAATAATGCACCAGGCTCAATCAGAATTCGTGATTTTTTTAAACTGGTAACTCGTTCCAAATTTGAAATCGTCAATACATTTTTCATATACCAATTTTAGAAAATTATGTATTCATCATTTTTTAAAATTGTTTTCAATGTAATTATTGTATGAAATGACTTTATTTAAGACTAGCTGTTGCACGCGGCTTGGCCCGCGTAACATTATAAAATATAGCTTACGTTACTCGCTGATAATGTAGCTTCCCAACAGTGAAAGAATTTTTCAAATCGGTCCAATAGTTTCGGAGCTTATTCAATGCAAACAATCAAATCTTTCCTCTTTATAATATTAGTATAGAAAAAAAAAAATCTACACAATCATTTTCAGCACTTTTTCAACAGAACTTTTGTGTGTACAAGGTCACAGAGTACCGTTTCACATAATGACGTAATTAACTCAGTGTTGAGGACTTATAAATTAGATATATATTCTAAGAATAATTGCATGGTTTAGAAAGCCCAAACGAGCTATTCGTCGTCTGAAAAAGGCATTTAAACATTGTAGGTTTAAACGTGACATGTTTGTATTGTATATAACCGAAATAGACAGTCAGGTATACGGAATAAGATAATAGGTTACTTAATACTTATTTTGTTCTCGCGTACGCTCGAGTTAAATATTTTTCAGTGAAGTAGTTTATGTTCCCTTTATATCCATTACTTAAGATTCCTATAAGGTTACTAAGTACTTACTTAGTGTGAAATATACAATATTTACAAAAACATTCTTTTTTATTTTTAGAGACTGATTGAAAGGGTTGCTTTTCTTTTTTTAGTAATGGCAGGACATACTGCGTTCAGCAGTCATAAACTGGGCAGCCAATTGGCGATAGTAACCATCCTCTTATCCTTATCCTGTCAAGGTCGACAGCACACTTGCGACCAAATATATAGCCACCAAATATCATGTGGATCATCGGCCTGCCTACCGATATTTTCAGAAAAAACTTTCATTTTCAAGCTTTTTTTACGCAATTACTACTCGCAGTACCTCATACAATCATAGTAGCAATTAGCGAGCCAACGATATATAATTTCACATGCCCACTGCCGCAGAACGAAGAACTCACCACACACTAGTTCAAAAGCGTCTAATATCTTGACTAACTCTTTAGTTATTTGTGAACCTAAAATATATCTTTTAATAATCCGCTTTGGGCTGGCCAGTTAGGCTGTTAATAGACCCAAAAAATCTAAAGTTTCATAGTATAAGTGTTCTAAAGTGTGTTATTTTTTGTATAGTCTTCATAAAGCTTGTGTCTCACCGAGCGAATAAGGCATAACTCCAGTTTATAATAAGGCATAACTCCAGTTTATTTTGACTTTTGGCGTTGCTTCCGTCTGATATAATTCCTGAAACTTTTTTTCTACTATGTCTGTCTTTCTCTTACCTATTTTACTAGTCCGTTAAATACCAACCTAATATATACATGTTGACCAATTGTAGAAAAACCATATTGCGAGCGCCATAAGACATACAATTCCATATTTACAGTTGTATCCAAACTACTAAAAGCTTTAATAACATTTAAAGTTCAATACAGTACAGGTGAATTGCAGAATCGAACGTGTTATGAATGTAGAGAACTCATTTTATTTCCAATAATAATATTGCATATGTAATTAATATTCCTATTTGTCCGCTGAGCCACATTGGCGAACCACTGTCCAGTGTAGTGGAAGCGAATAGCCCCACAGCAGTCACTATTGCGATCGCACCGTTTGCTGTCCTCAATAAAATTAACAATGAGTTATTGAACAATATTCGGTCGGACAGGACACGTAGTTCATTATCCTTGCTGCCTCAAAATTCATCCCTTTGATTTCTGTGAAGTGTTCTTAATACTTAGAAATGGCTGATAGTGTGTGATAGTGATGGAAATGAGTGATCACGATCGTAAAAGTTATTACGATAGGGAGGATCTTGAAGAGCCTGTTTACGGGGCGAATAACAACTCTCTCTATAGCAATGGAACATTGCATTACTGTAGTATTTACAGGTAAAGATGATAGAGATTTTTTAAGAATTAGTTTCAGTGAGTATACCTAGACTTTTCTGTACTTACAAAAAAAAACTTGAGGTATTTGCCAATAATTTGGGTTTACCTCTCTTCGCACGATATGGACCTCGGCATCTAAATATGTGTTGTACATTTAGATACACATATTGCGCGAAGGTGTACCAAAGTGTTTATTGCAGTGTGTAGAAATGTAAAATAAGAAAATATTATTACAGTGCAGCCTTTTACACACTGGACTTCTGATTTTTTTTAGTTATCTTTGTATTTATAAATGTTAATTACATCATATTTTTTAATATATAAAAATTGATGAAAAAAAAAACATGTTCTAAATTATTATTCAAGTAAAACTAAAAAATAATTATGTATAAGTACTAATAAATAAAATGGAAGTGTCTTTTTGTAATGTTAAAATAACTGTTTTTTAATAAATATATATCAAAGTATAAATACGGTACTTATAACAAAAACAAAACCATTTTTAATATTTTTATTCATCTCTGTGTTACGGCTAATCTTCGAAACGGCTGAACCGATTTTGATGGGACTTTCACTGGCAAATATTTGATTTTATAAGGAGTAATCCAGGCTACTTTTATTTTAGAAAAAAACGTGCTTTAGCCAAGCCGCAGCCAAGCGTTTCCGGGTTCAGCTAGTTGTATAATAAGAATGTTTTAAATAGTTTTAACAATGTTAACAAACCTATTTTGTAATATTTAATTAATAAATTATACCCAAATGAAAGAGTTGATAATTGCTTCTTATATTTATTTAGTCAAATGGTATTGGTATTTTATTTGTTTTGGTTATCCTGACACAAGCTACATTCAACGTTTGTTGATATTCAAAATGCAATATGCAATTACTGCTGATAACGTTCCCTAAAAATGGTGGTCACCGAAAGACGTACGCAGTACAATCACAACGTTTAATTGGGTTACCGCAGTAACAGTAGCAGCTATGTTTCCTTACGTAAACCCCACTGTCACAACCACAACGAAGCAACTATGCGAATCATTTCGAAACCACTACGTGACAAATCTATTTTCATGTAATGATAAAAAGAAAAATATTTCATTACTTATTTAAAAAATAGAAAATAAACGAAAAATAAAACTATTTCATAACTAAGTAGGTAATAGGTATCATGGGCGCCGCCAGTATTACTGTCAGGGAGGTGCATCTGCATGTAAACATTATACTACACCATGCTCGATGCCAAAATTGCGTGCCTATGCTTACAGCTAGCTTTTTATTTAATTTTTATTTCAATGATTAAAAGCTTGTAATAAAAAAATTATGGTTTATTGCTTAAAAAAAACTATTGGAGCTCAAATTAAGGGATAAAAAAAATCTTGATTTTCAGCAAAAACGATAATTTTAAACATTGAAAAAAGTTTCAGGGTTTTTTCAGAATCCTTTGAGGTTGAAACGCCATGCAAAATATCCTTCGTAACCGCATTAATTGCATAGTTATTCGAAGGTATCCAAATATCTTTAAATTTGTAATTTTTTACCAATTTTTCGGTCAACATTTTCGGATTGAAATTTTTTTTATCAAATTCCAATCTTTCCCGACAGAGGGGTGCAAGTACACCCTCTTGCACTCTGCTGCCGGCGTCCATGCTAGGTATGGATATGTCAAACAAGTGATGATATTTACAATTAGTATTAATATTAAAATTTAAACTAGTTACAACGCAATTTTTTGCCATAAGAGCCTTTTTTTACACTTGAAACTGTGGAAAATTTAATTTCTCATTACTTTAAAAGAATAAATTCTTATTTTAAAAGATTAAAAATAGAATCGACTACTTAACATATAGACAAATTATAACGAGAAGCTCAATTTTTTATTTATATTTATGTTTAATGTTATAGTAATTACCTATAAGTAAATAAAGCATGATATACCTTATTCAAAATTATATCTTTCTTCCAATTTAATTTTATCCAGTTTAAGTTTTTCTTCCAATTTAATTAAATTTCGAGACTTCTGCGTAAAAAATAGTTTTTTTTTGAGTTTTTTTTGCAAATACACCACTATTTCAAAATTTCTTATAAAAATACACTTCATCGTCTTAACCTAACTATCGTATAAAACTTTCCCTCGTTTGTTTTCTTGTCGGAAACATTTCAACAGTGTTTTTTACATACAAAAAAGAATCAGGCTTGGTTACCTAAGCTCCAGGCGCAAGTAATCATTCTAACAATTTTCATTCGCGTAACTTAACATAAGAAACTCAACGCCTGAAGGTCATCCTCGACAAGTAGGTATACGAAATCGGAAGAACTGTACCACGCTTCGTTATAAAACATGGAGTCGCGAAGATTTCTCTCTCAGCTAAGACGCATGTGAAAGTTGTTTTCTGTTGACGGTATTTGCGGACTATGTACTCAGTTAATTTGTATAGTGACACTTATTACATTATAAAATGAACAATAATTCAATAAATTAACAAAAAAAAAATTCAGTTTTTTTTAAAGTTATTTATTATTCGTAGTATATCTTTATAAGTTTGTAGATTTTGCATTTTTTTTAAAGTAGATATGATTAATTGATTAGATGGTAAGAAGAAAAAAAGCGGTGGCGGGAGCATCTAATTTTGTAAAAAGTTTGTAGACGCTGTATTAAGAAAAATCCTCCAAATAATCGTCAGATTAAGAATCAGCGGGATTCGGAATTTAAGCTGAACCGTCTGTATGAAAGTTTGACGTGCTCAGGTATTCCAAAATGGTAATCGCCAAAACTCTTTTTTGCATTTTCAAAAAGCTGCCACGAGCTTGCGTTACATCCGAATCGTCTGTATTTTAAATTGGAGCTTAGTTTCGGTTCACTTATCATCGCCTCTGAAAATCTGTCGCGCTCGAGTAGTATTTAAATTTTTACCCCAACCCCCACAATTCAAACCGGATCGGAGACACGTAGGGCACATTGGCAATATCCGACGCGCTCGAGTAAATCCCAAAATCCCCTCTTGGGCTATACTATGAGTATTTTTACAAAATTAAGTACACACTGAAAGAAGTTTTCCACAGAAAGAAAATATTATGTTCATTCACATAATTCCTATGATCTGAGATTTTTACGAACTAGGACTCGGTTCTTAACTCGTGTCCCTGTACAATTATAAAATCGGTCAAAATTCTTACATTACTATTTTTCTTAATTTCAGTCAGAGAACAGTTCATGAAACAAAAGGATGGGACGTATTCAGGGAGTTCCCACCGAAGCAGGACAGTGGGTCGATGGAATCGCAGAAGTGTTTGGAATTTACCGTGAGACTGCTCAAAGTGATGGCATATCTTGTAACATTCGTGGTCGTGCTGGCATCAGGGGTAGTCGCCAAGGGAACCATGCTCTTTATGACATCTCAGCTCAAGAGAGACAGGCGTCTTGCTTATTGTAATAAAAATTTAGGTACGTTTATATTTTCTTCCTGTATTTGCTTACCGCATTCGCGACTTAAAATATTAGTTTATCGCATTTTCTATTATGACCTCTAATGAATGAAATTCTAAAAATAATGTGTAACAATAACGTATATACATTATTTTGGTTGTGATGTTTACAGGTAGAGACAAGCACTTTTTAGTGAGTTTACCAGATGAGGAACGTGTAGCCTGGATGTGGGCTATAGTGGCAGCCTTCGCTATTCCTGAAATCGGCACACTCATCAGATCAGTCAGAATTTGTTTCTTCAAATCATCGAAACGACCAACAAGTGCTCAATTTATAGTGGTTAGTAGATTATACCTCAGTACATTCATATTTCTAAACCTAATATGTGTAAACAATCCTAATGCTCTGAAACTATTTTATTTCATAGATATTCGTAGCAGAATCTCTTCATACAGTGGGCATGTGGCTCCTATTGTTCAGAGTTTTGCCTGAACTAGATGTAGTCAAAGGAGCAATGATCACAAACTGTTTGTGCATAGTTCCCGCAGTCCTCTGTTTGCTCTCGAGAAACTCCCGAGACTCGAAACGATTTGTGAAAGTAATAGTCGATATGGCCGCCATAGTAGCTCAAGTCACCGGTTTTATTATGTGGCCACTTTTAGAGAACAAGCCAGTATTATGGCTGATCCCTATCGCTTCATTGTGCATATCAATAGGGTGGTGGGAAAACTACGTGACTCGACAAAGTCCCATCGGTAAGAATAAAAAGTTTGATACCTTACTGATGTGAGTAAATAAATACGAGTAGAATTTCTATAACCTTTGTTTCTTTTCAGGTTTAATCAAGAGCTTAGGCAGACTCAAAGACGAACTGAATCATGTACGCTACAACACCTATCGGTTTATGTCGGTATGGAAAATAATCCTGTTTGTCATGTGTATTATGTTTAGCATTTGGATGGACGGTGACGATCCTGCAATGTTTTTCCAGCTATTCTCGCAAGGATTTGGGCCTCATAATATTATTGTTGAAGAGGTGGGTATTTAATAAAAATATTTTGAAATAAATGGAACAATAAACAATAATTACATGAGGACTAATATTTTGACATACTTTTAGGTTCAAGTTCAACTTGGAAGCACACTTATTCCAGATCTAGCAAACGCGACACTAACAGGAGACTCAGTAGAAGTAGCGGCAGTTCATAAATCGGCATTTTATGTTTTGTTAATACAAATGTTTGCTGCCTATTTCTGTTACATATTCGGGAAGTTCGCATGTAAAATCCTTATTCAAGGCTTCAGTTACGCCTTCCCTATTAATTTAGTTATCCCAGTGGTAGTAAACTTTTCAATAGCTGCTTGCGGATTGAGAAACAGCGATAATTGTTTTTTCCACGGAACAGTGCCAGATTACTTATTTTTCGAGAGTCCACCGGGTATAGTACAATCTTTTTAAACATATTAATAACAAATTTGCCACTATATATATATATAAGGTTATGTAACTAACATACATTACGGATTAATTACAGTGTTTACACTCAGTGACTTCATCTCTCGACAAATGGCCTGGATTTGGTTACTATGGCTATTATCGCAGACATGGATTACTATACATATTTGGACTCCGAAAGCGGAACGTCTTGCTTCTACTGAGAAACTATTCGTCCTTCCTATGTACAACGGGCTTCTCATTGATCAAAGCATGGCATTGAATAGAAAAAGAGATGATCAAAAGGATGTTAAAACGGAGGTATTGACGTTTATAATAATTATTATTCCTTGAAAATATTTTCAAACTTTAATACTTACTCCAAATATTTTAGGACCTTGCTGACATTGAAAAAGAGAAAGGCGATGAGTATTATGAAACGATATCAGTACACACGGACAACACTGGCTCTTCCCCTAAAACAGTGAAATCTTCAGATCAGATTACAAGAATATATGCATGCGCAACTATGTGGCATGAAACTAAAGACGAAATGATGGAGTTCTTGAAATCTATCCTGAGACTCGACGAAGATCAGTGTGCGCGTCGCGTCGCTCAAAAGTATTTACGAGTTGTTGATCCTGATTATTACGAATTCGAAAGTGAGTTTTTTTTTTGTAAATACTAGTGCCCTCGACTTCGTCCGCGTTAAAAAATCTATTGTAGTTTAAAATAGAATTAGGTGAAGTGACATCTACCGGATCTGGGTAGAAATACTTGGTGATATTTTTAGCGACCCGCTCCCGGCTTCGTACGGGAGCATTTTTTTGCAAATTATATATAAAACCTTCCTCGTTTAATGCTTTTTCCATTAGTGAAAATCGCATTTAAATTCGTAGCGTACATAGAGAGGGACAGCGGGCAAGACATAGTATAAAACAAAGTCGCTTCTCTCTGTAAAAAATATAATAAAGAATCTAAATAAATCCGCTGTAATAAAGAAATCTTTATTTCTCTGATATATACTTACTTGGTAATTGATGGATATTTGTAGCCCACATTTTCTTGGACGACGCCTTTGAAATATCGGATCACAGTGACGACGATTCACAAGTGAATCGTTTCGTGAAACTCCTTGTGGATACGATTGACGAAGCCGCTTCTGAAGTTCATCAAACTATAATTCGTGTTCGACCACCGAAAAAGTATCCTGCGCCATACGGAGGACGGCTAACTTGGGTGCTACCAGGAAAAACTAAAATGATTTGCCATCTAAAGGATAAAACGAAAATCCGTCATAAAAAGCGTTGGTCTCAGGTGCGACTTCATTTAATATGTAGCACAGGCCCTTTGCAAAAAATGTTTAAAATATATATATGCATAATATTAACCTTTTTATATTGTATGTTCATAGATTATGTACATGTACTATTTACTTGGTCACCGTCTAATGGAACTGCCTATTTCCGTCGACCGTAAAGAAGTAATGGCTGAGAATACATATTTATTAACCCTGGATGGCGATATTGATTTCCAACCACATGCTGTCAGATTACTTATCGATTTAATGAAGAAAAATAAAAACTTGGGAGCAGCTTGTGGTCGTATTCATCCTGTTGGTTCAGGTTAAGTATAACCAATAACTTATTGTGCTCATTGAAAAACTAATTGGTAATACTTATGCTCTTGTTTCTAATGTTGGAAAGTTCTGAGGCTGAAATTTTCATGATATATTTCAGGTCCTATGGTATGGTATCAGATGTTTGAATACGCGATTGGTCATTGGCTGCAGAAGGCGACCGAACATATGATTGGCTGTGTACTTTGTAGTCCTGGATGTTTCTCTTTATTTAGAGGGAAGGCCCTTATGGACGACAACGTCATGAAAAAATACACTTTGCGATCAGACGAAGCACGGCATTACGTACAGTACGATCAAGGTAATTTCGTAGCAATTCTTAACAATCTCTTTTGACAATTTTGCTTTTTAGAGTATGTTGTCTACAAGAGAGTAAGTTTGGTGTTTAAATTTTCAGGGGAAGATCGTTGGTTATGTACACTTCTTCTTCAACGAGGTTATCGTGTAGAATATTCAGCCGCCTCCGATGCTTATACTCATTGCCCCGAAGGATTCAATGAGTTCTATAATCAGCGTCGACGATGGGTGCCCTCCACTATTGCTAATATTATGGATTTGCTAATGGACTACAAACATACGATAAAGATTAATGACAATATATCTACACCATACATCGGTTACCAGGTAGATAATGTTTTACCTCAATTGATAATTATTTTTTTATAAATTCATTTTAAAACATGTATTTTGACTATTTACAGATGATGTTGATGGGCGGAACAATTCTTGGCCCCGGTACTATATTCCTTATGTTGGTGGGTGCTTTCGTAGCGGCATTTAGGATCGATAATTGGACATCGTTTGAATACAATTTATACCCAATATTATTGTTCATGTTTGTGTGCTTTACAATGAAATCAGATATTCAGGTAGGTACATTAGATACGAGTATTTTAGTATATTTAGGTAAAAAAAACATGTCACATGAGATACATAAGTTAAATACGCAGTTAAAAGTACATAAGTGAATACGAGGCTGGCATGTCTTGCAAGATTAAAAGTTGCAAAAAATATAAAAGAAAAGAATATACTTAATCAAATGTTGTGTTTTCAGTTGTTAGTTGCACAAATCCTTTCCACTGCATACGCCATGATAATGATGGCTGTCATCGTCGGTACTGCACTTCAGTTAGGCGAAGACGGAATTGGTTCACCTTCTGCAATATTCTTGATATCCTTATCAAGTTCCTTCTTCATAGCAGCCTGTTTACATCCCCAAGAATTCTGGTGTATAGTTCCAGGAATCATTTACCTTTTATCTATACCGTCTATGTACTTACTTTTGATTTTATATTCTATAATAAACTTGAACGTTGTATCCTGGGGTACTCGTGAAGTCCAAGTCAAAAAGACTAAGAAGGTGGGTTAATTTAGTAATAAGTAATGGAAAATTTATTATAAATACTAAGTAATACATACAATTATACGTTAAATGGTTAAAACATATTTCAGGAAATAGAACAGGAAAAGAAAGATGCAGAGGAAGCAAAGAAAAACGCTAAACAAAAATCATTGTTAGGTTTCCTTCAAGGAGTAAACAGCAATGAAGAGGAAGGTTCTATAGAGTTCTCTTTTGCAGGATTATTTAAATGTTTATTGTGTACGCATCCTAAAGGAAATGAAGAAAAAGTTCAACTATTGCATATTGCCTCTACGTTAGAAAAGTTGGAGAAGAAATTAGACACTGTCGAGAGGTTTGTCAAAGATAGTGATATTTGACTCAATATAAAATGTTTACGAATTACTATTATAAAATGTTTTCTTCAGGTCAGTAGATCCACACGGATTGCACCGAGGTAGAAAGCTATCAGTTGGACATCGAGGCAGCACTAATGGGGACCATCAATTGGACGCATTAGCGGAAGATCCGGAAGATAACGAAAATTCCGATTCTGACACTGACACCCTTTCAACTGTACCCCGGGTAAAAAAATAATGTTAATTTCTATCTAGCTTTTGAGCGCGTATCTTTATAAATTACTAGCTGTTGCACGCGACTTTGTCCGCGTAACTTTATAAATTATAGCCTATGTTACTCGCTGATAATATGGGTTTTTATGAGTGAAAGAATTTTTAAAATCGGCCCAGTAGTTTATGAGTTTATTCATTACAAACATACAAAAATACAAATCTTTTCTCTTTATAATATTAGTATAGATGATCTATGTGTTATTCTGATGTATAAACTATATTACTGTAAAGTTTCACCAAAATCTATTAAGTAGTTTCTGTTTTGTAAAAGTATCAAACATCCATATACATATATACTCACAAACTTTCATATTTATGATATTACTATGGTGTATGTCGTTAACATTTAACAATTACGACTTCTGGATTTTAGGAAAGAAGAGATGATCTCATAAATCCTTACTGGATAGAAGATCCAGATTTGAAAAAAGGTGAAGTGGACTATTTGGGTCCCGCTGAAATTTCTTTCTGGAAGGACTTAATAGACAAATACATATATCCGATTGATGCTAATAAGGAACAAGAGGTAAAAATTTTAAAAAGGCAAATGACATTTTCTCTACAGCATGAGTATTTTTTTTTTTTACTTAATAGAATAAAATCAAAATTGAATTTTTTTTTAAATTTACCATAAGTTACTAGTAACTTTTAGAATTTAAGCCTTTTCAAAAGTAAGTAACTGCTTCTAATTTTAATATTTTGGAATATTTAAGACTATTTTCAGGTATTATTAATAAGTGCTTAAAATAATTTGAAAAATTAATTATGTACATGTGATTTACATCTATGTTTAATATGTTTTACACCAATTTTAGGCCCGTATTTCCAAGGATCTGAAAGAATTGAGAGACTCGTCTGTTTTTTCCTTCTTTATTATCAATGCCCTTTTTGTTCTCATTGTATTCTTGCTACAACTGAACAAGGACAACATTAATGTTAAATGGCCCCTTGGAGTTAAAACTAACATTACATATGATGAGGTCACACAAGAGGTAACGTGATAGACCACTACTGCGGTCGACCTTCAACGTTGACTCAGGTTGAACAAGATCGACAATTTCAACAAAGAATTTCAGAAGAATCTTAGCCAACAGTCACAACCCCAGTCACCCTTGAAAGTTGATGCGAGTTTATTAAACATGTTTTTGTTTATGTAATTTTCCAGGCCCGCATTGCAGGCGATTTGAAAGAGCTTCGCAATAAGTCCGTTTTTGCATTTGTTATGTTCAATGCTTTATTCATATTGATAGTATTTTTGTTACAACTCAATAAAGATCAGCTTCACGTGATTTGGCCTTTGGGAGTAAAGACAAACATTACGTACATCGAGGAAACAGGCGAGGTATAGCCAAATGTTACAAAAAATGTGTGTCATTTCACAAGTCTAACGACCTTCTTCTAACCGGTCTGTCATGGTTTGGCACACCAGCATGGAGTCCCAGAGACACAGAGGACTAAACAAGGGGTGTCACTATGGTTCCACACAAAATGTTCTAATAAATATCCTCTTCCTGTAGCCCCACAATTATAGTTTAGAAAAAGATGTATACAACGTACAATCAAATAATTATATCCCATAGAAAAGAAAGCTTAAAAGCTACAAGTAAAAACATGCAATTATTTTTGAGACCCTAAATCAAGAATTCATTAACACACCTATTTCCGCACAGTACGACCACAAAAACCCTTCAATATTTTTACAAATTAATATTCTTTTCTGTCTATTAAGGTGGTGGAAATTTTCCATTAAAACGACAGTCGGGACGAAGGTTTCCTTTGTACATACCTCGGATGATGTGGTGATTTGTATAACATTGATTTTTTATAATATATAATAGTACAAAAACATAGCAAGTCAAAATTTTCATATAAACTGCATGTCCTTTGGTCTCTTTCCTATGTTTTTGTACTAATACTGTGACAAGAAGCACAAATGTTATATCTTTATGTTTCATTCGTTTCATAGAGCACAAAATGTTTCATTATGCGTATTTTGCTTTGCTTTCACAACTCAATGTTTATTATTGCTGTTTGACAAGAAAAATAAAATTTTCAGGTGTTGATTTCTAAAGAATACTTGCAACTTGAACCTATTGGTTTAGTATTTGTATTCTTCTTCGCCTTGATTTTGGTCATACAGTTTACGGCCATGTTGTTCCATAGATTTGGAACCATGTCGCACATATTGGCGTCTACAGAATTAAATTGGTTCTGTACAAAGAAGGTATAAATAAAAATAATTTAATTTAATTTTTAAAATAATTTAATTTTACATCAGATATGGTGGGTTCTAACGAAATTGCCCTGTTAACAAGTTGTCTAATGAACTTTCAGGCGGAAGACTTGTCTCAAGACGCTCTACTGGATAAAAATGCAATAGCAATTGTAAAAGATTTACAAAAATTGAATGGTTTAGACGACGATTACGATAATGACTCGGGATCTGGTCCACACAACGTGGGCAGAAGAAAAACTATTCATAACTTAGAGAAGGCAAGGCAGAAGAAGAGAAACATTGGCACTCTTGACGTCGCTTTCAAGAAACGATTCTTTAACATGAATGCAAATGATGGTCCAGGTAATGTAATCATTTATTCCTTCAAACCACTGAACTGGTGATCTTCTGTGCTAACTATAATTGCACAATTTAACAACATTTTCAGGTACACCAGTTCTAAATCGGAAGATGACATTGCGCAGAGAAACATTAAAAGCATTGGAAACAAGAAGAAATTCTGTCATGGCGGAGAGAAGAAAATCGCAAATGCAGACACTTGGCGCCAACAACGAATATGGTGTTGCTGGACTGGTAATTCAACGTGGTTTTAACTGTAGAAATTCGTGTTATTATTTCATTGGGTCGTAAGCATACTATTATTGCAACTACATTAAATATTATGAAAAACTCCACTATCAATTTGGGAAGGGTTGAGTACTAAATAAAGTGGGTATCGACCCTTTTCAATTTCGACCCTCACTACATTGCACATGTGCTGATAAGGTTTTGAGGCTTAAGATAATCTTAAACCTCGAAATCTTTTAACACATGTGCAGGGTAGTTGAAAAGGGTAGCTGAAAATCATGCATATAATAAATATGTATTATGGTATATTTATGCTTAATTTTTCCAGAGACAAATAGGATCAAATTTTAAAACTAATTTCAAAGAGTTTGCATGATACCCTACTCTATCAAAATAGTCCAGAATAGAATGTATGCTAAACGCATATCAAATGTTAATTTCAGGTAAATAACAATCTGGGGGTCGTCGTGCCACGACATAGGACGTCTACTGCAAATATATCAGTGAAAGATGTATTTGCGGAACCAAACGGGGGGCAAATAAATAGAGCCTACGAGACGTCGTTAGGCAATGACGAGGATAGCAACTCGATGAGGCTTCAGCCGAGACAAAATCAAGTTTCTTTTCAAAGATATCAGTGAGACGAGAATGATAGTATATCCTAAGATAAGAGTTGCCAAAATTGTCTGAAGTTAGTCAAGTGCATAGGTTAAACAAAATGTAGATACTCATTATTATTATATATACATTTTTAGTGTAAGCTGCATACCCTATTTTGTATTACTTGTGATATTTATTCTATTGTATTTGTTCATTTTTTTTTATTTTAACCTAAAAGGGGAACATTTGGACCACTCGGTTAATTCTATATGTATAAAAATTGCTGTTCGTTTGTCTCACTAAAACTCGACAAAGGCTGGACCGATTTTAATTCTGTCTTCACTCATGGATAGAGGGATAATCAAGGAAGGTTTGCACGTAAAAAAAAAATTGGTCACCAGGCGAAGCCGGGAGCGGTAACTAGTAAAGTATAAAAAACACATGGTATACTGAAAAATAACTGATTTAAGATTATATAAAAACACTGAACTATGATTAAAACGAATTTACATTTATACTACAAGTCTAAATTAAGCTAGATAGACAGAAACAATGCTAATTGAGGAATCTTTTGAGATAATGAAAAAATACTTTTGAATAAAAAAATATTATTTTAATTTTGATATATTCATATCCACTATTTTTATATATTTAGTTAAACATTTAGTTTTTTTTTCACTGCCAATAATATTTTTGTAATTATTTAAGTAATAAATTGTGAAATTACTTTTTACTGACACCTAGTTTTATTTTATCAAGTAAATTGAATTGAAAATGTTTCATTTTGGGGGTATAATTATGAAAACATCTCAGAAATATCTGACGTTTCATTGCCGATCTGCAGGAGCCGTAATTGCATTCTTTCTAGGTGCCAAGATATTTCCAATGGATTATAATAAAGTTTTTGAGCATTAGAAAAAAGGATTTAATTCTTAAATATTTATTGCATACAATGATATCTCTTACTCAGTTTTCTAAGAAAGACACAAACTCTGTCAGCTTGAACAGTTGATCTTCACTGGATGTATGTAATGGTGCGGGATGAGTTGGTGGTGAAGGTTTGATGGTGACTCCATCCTCGTCTACTTCCCATTTCCTTTCTTGGCAAGCGTTCAGTACAGCCTCCCTAGACAACCCTGTCATGGACACCACCGTGTTGATAGATATAGAACTGTATGAGCGGCCAATCAAGTTGAAGGCTCTCTCTCGGACTTTCTCTGAAAAATTAAAACAATAAAGATTTTATTACACATACCAATTTCTCAATGCAAAAGCAATATACACAGACAAACCACTAAACTGATTTTGTTGATATTTACTATGGAGCCTGAACCTTAAGAGTAAACCAAGGTTGTTGCAGATATTTGCAAATGATAAACTTCCGCATCAATTTAGACATCCACAACCATATCCGCATCAGCAATAATCAATGTGAATCTTTTGCAGTTGTGTCAATGGAGCTAGTCCTAAGGATCTGGCAGATTTCCACGGGATGAATTATGAAATTGTTTCAGTTTTTTTATTTAAATTGTTTCAATTTTCTACTAAAACACTTATCGCTTGAGATAACTATGGTTGTGCTGTCCTCTTTCTATGTGTAATTTATGCACCTTCTCATATTGGTTCTTCTCCCATTTCCTCCCTACATTGTTCTTGCGTGAACCCCTTAATAAACCCCCTTGAAATACAGGTGTGACACAAAATGACAAAAAATAACCATATAAAGTGTGTACACCATTGTGAGAAGACAAGAGAGAAAAATTATAACAGGGGAACAGTCTCTGAGGCCCTTGGGAATATACAAATACAAAATTACCTTCTAAAACTCTTATGATGTTTGCTACGGATTCTGTCCAACTGTAAGCAGCTAGTGCCTGATATGTTCCTGCAAGATCTTTTTTCCATAATTTTTGTCCAATAGCCCAAACAGCAGAAATTTCGGGATTGCTACTTGTGACATTTTGTGGAATTCTCTTCCATAAAAATTTTGCATTACATCTAAAAAATAAACAAAAATTATATTTTGAGAAAATGGATTGTGAATTAATAAGTATATTTTTACCATATATTATAGTCCAATAATTATTTGTATCAATAAACATGAGTTTCTTAATTTGACTAGTCAATCTAGTGGTCAAAATAATATTTATTTAACCTAAGACTCAAAAATTCTTTTTTTCTTTAATTTCCTTACAGCTCAATGTAGGTATTATTATAATCATAACAAATAAAGGATATTTGTTTGGATGAGCAAATGACTTTCTTTAATTTATTACTAATCAGTTTCTTGATTGTTGTTTGATACAGCCCTAAAAATAAAATTAAAAATTATAAAGAAAAAAATGTTTACTTACAAATCATTTTGATATAAATATATGGCCAACAATTGAGCATAAGTAGATGGAGGAGGAATTCCATTTGGGGCCTAGAAAACATTAAAATAAGTATCAATATGAAAATGTTAAACTAAACAGGTACTTATATTAAAAAACAAAACCGCTGATCAAACAAACTTACTTCTAGCTCCTGTTTCTCTAAGTCTGCACAGTGTTTATCAAAATTTGTAATCATTTTTAGTATTTAGTATTGGTAAGAAAAAAATATCAAAATCTATTTTTCGGTGAGTGAGGTTAGCAATTCTTTTGATAACGGAACTGCTACATCATAACCTGATTTCAATTGAAAAATTACACTCTTTATAAATGAAGTTTGGAAAAATTATATAGAATTGTAACGAATTAAAAAATTTTTTTTAGTTTAGGTTTACCAAAAGTAAATCAATGGCAACAGTTCGCAATTTTTCTTGTTCATGTTCAAGTTGTCCACAGTCCATGTCAATGTTGCCACACACATGCCAAATAAATTAATCGGTGTATGGGTATGGGCATTGGGTACTCTGTATAAACTATTCTGTATCAAATCTGATGAACAATTATAATTGGTATCTTTATTGGATAACTAGATAAGCTACCAAAATAAAAGAAAGTTCGCATCCTCTTGTCAAAATCTCTCTTTTTTAGACCAAATGCTTTAAAAAATATTTTATCTATCACTGCCAAGGATTAGAAGTCCCTGCCGTCGTCTGTGTTTCCGAGCTCATATAACCCAATTTTTTTTAAAGTTCGAGGCATCTTCTGGGTGAGCTCGTGGGTGAGTAATTATATGTTTTAATGTTTTGTAAAATTGTTGAAACAATTTCCGTTTTATCAATAATTAGTAATAATGTTTATAACAGTGCCATCTAATGATTTTATATAAAAACGAGTTGAAATGTTTAACTCATAATTTAGTAAAGATGGCGCTAGCAGGCAATTTTTATTCTTTTCGGAAATTTGTAAACCGTTTGGAATACGGGAAGCTTGCTATAATAAATCTATGAAATTTTTATTCAAATCGGTTAATGCATTTCTGTGATCAGCGTGCACAAACTCGTAGACAAACAAAGATTTTATTCTAAATTTTTACAGACACAACATGTGAAGAAATGTTTTATGTTTTGTTTAGCGACATTGTTTGTTGCCGCCTCCGACAGTGAAATTTTTATAGAAAGTGTGTTCAAATAAAATTAGAAATGTTTGAGAAAAGTAGTTTTTTTAAACATTTCGTAACAAAATAAGGCTTGAGATCAAAATAAGTGCCTGTTTGGGGTGTTATAAGATAAAATAAGTTTATCTTATAGATAAAATTTTCTGCTTTTACTTCTGTTTTCTTTTAAAACTTGTCATAGGACCCATAAGATAATTAAATTAAACTTTCTTATATTTCAATATCATAAATTTAATTACTTCATTTTACATAGCTATTCATCAAAATTACTTTAAACCATCTCAAAAAAATTCTAAAACACTTCTCAATATCTTAAAATCAACTGACATACATTTGTAAAAAAAAACCCTTCGTTTGTTTTTTAAACTACATTCTAAATTATGTTTCTTAATTTTGTTAGAAATTAATTAACCAGTATTTAAAATTCAAACCTCTAACAGTCCTGCCTTGGTTTTTCAATTTTTACATAATCTTGAGTTCATGTTGGCAAGTGTTGCCCTACACAACATATCTAAGATGTTAATCTTGGATTTTAGACGTCATGTTAGCACGATCGTGTGCCCTACACAACATACCTACGATGTTAATCTAGGATTTTAGACTTCATGTTGTCACGTGTGTCCTTACAAAACATTCTTACGATGTTAATCTTGGATTTTAGACTTCATGTCGGCAAGTGTGCCCTACACCCTACACAACATACCTACAATATCTAAACGCGCCATAATGTAGTATGGAGTAGATAGATATTAATTTTCGTAGTTCGACAATCGTAATAGTAGAGGCATAGATAGATAGAGGTATTGCACCGTAAACTGACCTACATTTTTATAATTGAATTTCACGGCTATTGATCGAGGGTTTGGGCGGGCTTGCTAGTCGACTTGTCGAGTCGGGTTGTTCTTGCATCACAATGAGACCTGGTTGATAGCGCGGATCGCTGAGTCATTCTTCATTATTTTGTCGCTCATATGCTAATTTCTCGTTAGGCTTGTTACAATTTGTACCTATATTAATGCTCTATATTAAGTTTATTATTGTTATGAATTGATCTTGATATATTCAGTTAAAACAAAATAAAACTGTATAGTAACCTGTAACGTAAAGTAGGTATTAAAAAATATTGAATTTGTTAAATAAATTCAAATACTAGATACAAATAAATGAGATTTCATAAAGGAATGTTGTTAAAATATAATAAAGATAATATATAACTTGCCTTGTTTATAGAAATATCAATAAATTTTATTATTAAAAAATCAACTTATAAAAATTTACCTGGATACCAGCTACGTCAGTGGATTCATAAGTTACATTTCTGGCAAGATTAGATTCCATATTCCGGTTGGCAAGATTCTAGATTATTAGATTACATACCCCTTTTCCATAATCCTATTAAGTTCGGCATCGAACTTTGTAGCGCCCGTCGTGATTGATACTTGCGTTATACGACGGTAGCCACCTACCATCAAGTGGACCAAGTCTGTCTGACGACCTATACTTAAAAAAGCATATTTACAAATATAACTAACTATATGAATTTCACTAATTACTGGATTAATAAAATATATTCTAATTGAGCTAAATTCAATTAGAAGCGTTTCAGATAGCCATTATGATACTTTTCTAAACGGAATTTCAAACTATTTATTTCAAAATAGGTCACATGAAACATTTGCGCAAGGTTCTGTGAAGAAGGAAGGTTTCGTCACTTTCACTTCTTGTGGATTGTCCAATAATACTGTTGTCATGCTTAGCCGGTAACCAATCGGCATGCCCACCGCCCCGCCTCGAGGATAGGCGTGCGTCGCGGCCCCGTCCCAGATAGCCGCAACAATAACTGCTGTCCCACGACAGGCCAAATTGTCAAGTGTAACAATATCATATGAAAAATTCAAATTGAATTAATTCCCACACTATATTTAATAACATATGTGCTAGGAAGAAACAGTGACAACCTCATCTATTTCTCTCCTGTAGGTATTGTCGCATACAAATGTAGAAATATGCGTTAATTAAGTAGGTAAGGTACCCACATACTTTAAAGCACTTCAGGTTCTGTTTAGTATTGGGAGCTACGATTTCACAGGCAGACACACACAGATACACAAACATGTCAAACTTATAACTCCCCGTTTTTGGTTGAAAACTATTTCTAGCCTTTCGATGCTAGTGTTGCTGGACGATAGATACAACCTACCATTAAGAACCTATGTTTATGCGGACCGTTAAATTGCCTGCGGTCGTCTATCATAAAAAAAACTTATAGAATAATTTATATACCTATCAATAAATGGTGATTTTCATTAGTACCAATACCAACGAACACTTACTTAATTGACATATCGTTTCAGTCAATTTAAAAATGTTCTCATAAAAACTTGCAATGTCCTATTCCTGTTGAATGTAAGATTACATGTCCATAGGTTAGGTTAGTGTTAGGTATTCCTCATGGCGCAATCCCGGTCAGCCGGTTAAGTCCGGATGACCTGCGGCAAAGGGTCACCGCGTCATCGACGCCGCTGCACTGCGCCGACAGCGCTGTGCAAAATTGCTAATTGCATTCAATCGTGGTCTCGCTTCACGCTACATTGAATCACACACGTGCCGACATACACTGCGACCAACTTTTTACTACTTAACTGCCCTGATCTTATGTTAAACAGATTGGCACTACTCAAATTAGTCTTCAGTATTTTGTTACGAAACAAGGGAACCTTTCTGGTAAGGGAAATTTACTATCGAACCGCCTCGGCATCGCATGTTAAGCACGATTTAATCTACTCATAATATTGAACGGTTAAGTTGGTCAACGTCTATGTTGCTCCAAAACATTGATTTTATAATATTACAAAAATATTTGAGAATGTTTCACCATCAAGAGGTTTATATATTTACGTTCCTATATTAAAATATATCGTATATTACACCATAATTAGCTTAAAAGTATAATTTTACAATAATTATTTTATTTTAAAACCCAAAATTGCTGATAATTTTATTAAAAATCATGAACTACCAAATTTCCCATGATTTTATGAATTCTTGTCCTTTCATTCAATATTTCTATAATTTTAATTATCACATAAAATTTCTTAACAAAACGTTTTTAATTCCCTTAGATTTGTTTTCTAAAATATAAGTACTTAAGTTTGTGCCTAGGTTCATAAACACAATTGCGTTTCTTCGCGAAGTGGTGTTGGCAAATCTTACACCACATTAAATTGTCTTTGCCTTCGGTGATTTTCGAAAACAACCCATAATAATGAAAATGAGATCTGCACTTTCCATAGGTCAAATTTAAAAATCAACTAAATGAACTACTGTTTCAACGCATCCAATGATAATGTCCATTAATTAATACAATTAGTCGTGGGCAAATTGCACGTAAGACTGAAATAATGAGCGTAAATTGAGGCAACTTTACACTTCTGATTTATTGTCCTGCACTTGCACGATTTCGACGAAAGAGAAAACAGACCAGTTTCGACAGATATTACGGGCAGTATATAAAAATGATAATGAATATTTATAAAAACTCAATCACAGCTTACTAAAGTTCTCCATCGGGTCAAGAGGAGAAACTATTGATCAATATTTTTCCACTTAATCATGCGTCGTTTTCTCTTTGCGATTTATTTGTAATTCACTCAAAATTCATACAAGATTTAATGAGTATTGACTTATTCCTTTAACTAACTTGAGACTTTGATATAGCCGGGTAACAAAAACCTTCATCCGTTTTCAAATTCACTCCTACCAAGTCGTAGTCGTAGTAACTTTTAAAACAAAAACACTTAAGCAGACGTTTCAAATGAAATTTTTCAAATGATGCAAGCAAATGTCGATTTTGAGATGAAGATTTTTTTTATCTGACTGTACATCCTAAATTAGTTTATTTTTCTGAGACTGTTAGGTTTGTCAGATATGTTTTTTATGGAATTTGAAAGTAATAGGAGCTTTGGCATCCCTTACTCATTCACCGAAACACAACAGCACACGTGCTGTTATTTCACGGCGGCCTTGTGTAAGAAAATGGTTTCTGCCGCCAAACGAGCTGCCCAAATGACAGCGAAATGCAGTGTGCCCTGCCACTACTTTCAGATCCAGATCAACACTCCGTAACACAACACCATGTTTCAAGTTGTGTTTCGGTGAGTAAGTAAGGGATGCCAGAGCCCATCCAGAGTCCAGTTTTCAATCTTTTCTTAATACCTTATCCTTACTCCCACTAAGGTTGGCAGCGCATATGCAGCACCTTGCGATAGGCGACGGTAACCGCCTATCATCAAGTGGACCAGCAGCCTGTCTGACTTGCGACAACGAAATAGTAATACTTTTATAGCTATAAGTAAATAAGATGTATAAAACAATACAACTCCTATTAAAGGAGGTCTAATATTGAAATGAACAAAATTGTCACTAACGACACAGTCTCGATCAATCTTTTACATGTGTATTCGCGAACGCTTACTTTTTCAAGGCCTGCGACATCTTGGTTTTATCGAAAGCCGTTTTTGCTTACATTGTAAACATTCCAGTTTTAATAGTGTTCAGTTTCGTATCTAATGAACATTTTAATTTGGGATTCAGATATCTTGACGCCATGTAGGTAAAAGTCTTAAATATGCACTGATAAAATATCTCAATACTAATTTCGATTGATATCCGTTTTATCAATAGTGTAAAAGCATATTATTTACACGGTCTAGCGGCAGTAACCATTCCCTTATCACAAGGTCTCCTTGAAATAAAAACCAGTATGCTGTTAAATTACTGTGATGTGTACCTACTGTTAGTAGCCAACACTTCTGTCTTGTAATTATTCATTATCGTTTAACGTATCAAGTTTGGCAGCGCACTTACAACCTCTATGGTGTTGCGTTAATAGCTTGCCATTATATAAAAATATTATTTATTTATTTGAAAAGGCTTACAAACTAAAGACATTAATATTATACTAGTTTTTTCCCCACGCTTCTTCTTATAAAATAAAGCCTATATAGTAATCTGTATACAGACAGACAGATAGATGTATAGACTATATAAAAAAAGATATTATAATTATTATTTGTTTAAAAATTAAACATTTTTTTCATAGATTAAATAATCTATAACTGTTATAACATTAACGACAAAAAAATATAATGAACCGTTTTAGAAGCGTCCGAGCAAGTAATTACTGAAGTAGCTACTTGATGGGCGGTAATCGTTTTTTGTGACAGTGAAAAAGTTGCTACAGCAGTGGCATGTTTTGTTGACTGCTAACAAAGTGTCGTAATGGTGGGCTACGAACACGGACCGTTTCGGATGACATGTTATCGGTAAACATTTAATAAAATGCTTGTCCGATGATGGAGTGGTCCGACTAACCGTGCCAAGGGTTTTGGCCATTACCACCTGACAGCTTGTGAGCGATCGCCGACCTGGGTTCCTACTTCGCCACCGCCATTGTCACAAAACAATGGCCCCTCGAGCTATCTTTAATCACCACAAAATAGATTCTAATTGGATCCGCGAAACAATATTACGTTTTTGTCGATACAAGTGTCTGTGGAGTGATCGTTCAATTCGAGGCTGCGATCAAACGCTTATGAAAGCCTCACTTTGCTTATTTTTGAAAACTCATATGTCCCTAGTAAGCGTGGGCAGTGAGAAGGCGAATACTTAGTGAGTTACAATTTTATTATCTTTAGTTTTTTTCCTCTGACCAAATAAGAACTATAGACAGAATTTTGCGGAAAACATAGTGAGCATAGGTTTTATAAACATGTATGCGTAGCCCGTTTACTGTGTTGAGATTTTGTGAACACCGCAATTTTTGTTTATGAATTATTGAAATATTGAAAATATTGGCCTCCAAGTTTTCTTACGTGTGAAATGTGATAAGGAAACACTTTATGTTTATTTTTTGAAACTTGGTTTTTAAAACGTTTCACTACGCAATTCGGCATTTCACTAGTAAATGTTTTTAATTTGATTGCATTTGTGTGTGTGTAAAACAGTGTGTGTATACGACGAGGTCGTAGTTTTACCGGCTTCACTCTCCTGTCCACAGGGTTCTGTCTTTAGTTTTTATTTTATCTGAGGTTTTTTGCTAATAAATTAATTAAGACATTCGAATCAATTTACGGAAAGACCTTGGGTCATCTGATTTATGACAACGCCTTTAACGGTCTCGCAAATCAAATGATTAACATAAAAGGCGTGATTTTTGGTCACATCTCAAGTAAAGCGAATGTCGGACGGCGATAATTTAAAGAAATTTACATTTAATCGAAGAAAGGCGTTGTCTTACAAATGTTTCTCGATATGTGGCACTCACATATGTGGCAATGATTTTCGTCTCATTAACTTTATTTATGTGCATTCGGGTCAATCCATTGATAAATGTCCCGGGACTTTAAAAAAATGGCGAAATAAGAATTTCAGATCGATTAAATCGACTCTACCTATAATTCTGAATGAACTTAATGATAAAAGCAATTCTCAAGGCATCTCTTTGTAATTGCAAATGTCACGTGAAGTAAAGTAAGTATGCAGGTGGGGCTTATAAGTTTACTTAAAAATATACGATAAAATTAAAAATTATCTTGACTTTAATTATATATGTGTCTTGTATAAGTTAATGCGTAAGTATCTCTACATCTTAGATTAACGCAATAAGTAGACGTAGATACTATTTACAGGTTTAAAGACCTCGATAAATGTTTTATATTACACAATACTCCGTTGAATTTCCAGGATAATGCCTCATAAGACCTGGCATCGCAGTGATCAGTTCAATAGATGATCGATGCCGACCGGGTCGTCAGGCAAATAAGAAATGTATGGTCCACAACAAAATCAAAATATTATAGGTTGGTAGTATTTTGCATATTTTTATTTATCTATATGAAGTAAGTTTTTTTTTAAACTTTCTAGAATATTTTAGAATATTTGCCTGATTGTGTACGTTTGTGCACGCTAATTTCAGAAACGTCTTAACAAATTTTAAAGCAGTTTTCAGTAATGTATTCTATAACTCCTATGATTAAGTATTTTAATTTTTCAACGCGTTACAGTCTCAGCAACATAAAAAAAATACATGCGATCTTCGCGGATTTTATTACACATGTCAAAATACTAACGGAAGTTTATCAATAGATAGAGGTAAACTTTTTGCAAGCTCTACAATAGAGTCGGCGTGAAATGGCCAGTTAGTGAGTAATACCATGTTATTGGAAGGCGGCGAGAGCGAGCGGCGAAGGCGGTCGTGCTCGTGACGGTACATCGCCAACGCGCGAGCTTTGGTCACGAGTCCGCTCCGCTGACCCTACAGGGCTTTCCTCCTTAAATCCTAAAACATCAATATCAATGTACCAACCAACACACAAAGCCGATTACAAATCACACAGGGACAAGTGGATAAACACATCGACTGATTCGCGTTGAATAAGGTGTCACATTAAAGTGTAAATTAAGTAGTGGTGGTGTGAATGACACGATTTGCAGTCATTTGGGCAGCCCGTCTGGTAACAGTAACCACCCTCTTACAGAATACAACCGTGAAATAACAGCATAAATGTGCTATTGTGTTTCGGTGGGTGAGTGAGTAAGAGATACTAAAGCCCATTACCCCATGCCTTCCTTATCCCTTATTCTTAATCATTTTATGGTCGGCAACGCACTTGCAGCATCTATGGCGTTACTTGTATTATAGGTGACAGTAGCCACCTACCATCAAGTGGACCGTCAGCCTGATGTCGACCTTGGCATAAAAAAAAATATTCGAATCTTGATCGCAACAGTGCCAGTGGTACCAAGGATTTTTTAACCTCCGCCGCCCGACGTTATAACGGGGTGTTATAAGTTTGACTAGTGTGTGTGTCCGCTGCCGCAGATATTGAAAATTCTGCAACCGCACAACCACTGCATATTATCCTGCAACTCTGATACTTAATTTTTTTACTTAATTAAACTAATTTTTTAATTATTTTCTTCAAAATTGTCTCTGTTACTGTCTGTACTAATGTACTGGCTTGTTTCACATGCGATAATGACAGTTCAAATGTCTTAATATCAGCATTTAATGTACGTTATAAATTAAACGAATCACGGGTGTCCTGTTAGACAAAATTCAAGCTTCGCCCACTAACTAGTCGCATTAAATGTAATGTCCGTTGGAAATCGCTGCAATTTTATTAACATTTTAGTGAGTATTGCGCCGCCGGAGCGACTACACAATCAGCAATCAGTAAGCACGTAAATTGTATATGCGATTCAAATTACACCACTTGATATTCCTGGCAAACACTTGCGTACCTATAATGTTTATCCGACTAAATTAAGTATTTTTAAATTAATATAAACAATATTATAAAATGTGAAAGTGAGTTAGTTTGTTTGTTACACCTTCACGCCTTAATCACATAATAATCCTAATCTTAACTAATACTAAAATTTTTGAAATAATTTAGTTTGTTTGTTTCTTAGCTACGATTTTACACTCTAATCCTAACTAATATTAAAAATGACAAAATGATTTTGTTTTCACGCCTTAACCACTCGACCGATAATCAGAAAATTTTGTCTGAGAAAGGGACGTTTCTCTGACAAAAAAGCCTATTTTTTAACACGAAATCCAGAGAGATCAGTAAGAAAGTATTTGAATGATATTTCCGCAATTACTTGTTCTGTAGCATCGATTTCTGTAGCAATAATGACCAACTAGTAAATAATGATTTAAATAAATGTATTTTTCTTATTTTTAAATGAATATAGGACCAATTGTGTAGCCCCCAAGTTATTGATGACTCTTTTGTTACGTATGGATAACCATACAACGTATACTGAGGGCAAACCCTGCAGGTCTTTACCAAGGTTAGACCAGACACAGAATAGTAGTAGCAGCCCAGATGGGCTTCAAACTTGGAAAGCCCTGATCAGAGCAGTAAGAATCATTAAATAAAATAATGGTGGTGGTGACGAATATGGTGATTGGTGGTGTATATTCCTAGATACGTAATCTTCGAAACTACTGATCATATTTAAAAAAATCTTTCACCAATAGTTAGGATAATAGAATAAGGCATCAACTTGGCAATCTATTGGCAAAAGCACAATATTGAAAAATAATAACTAAGACTTATAATGAATCGCTCATGACCTGCTTAGTCGCTGAATTTAATTTAAGTGTAAACGAGTTATAGAACCGCTTCGCTATAATATCAAATATGACGAAATAAAACAATATTATTTCACAATGACTTATCCTTTAATCGCTATTATTTATTTTAAATTGAGTAGAAGGCAATTTTCAGCTACCTACGTTAAACGCTTAACGTGAAATCAAGATTTAACCTGTTTGTAAGCGCTCGAATTTTTTTTTTTGGCAACTTGATTGCAATACATCACTTATACTATTTATTTAGCTAAATTCATTTGAATATAAGTTTCGTAATAAAAATCTAAACCACAGTGTGAAAACCTCAACAAATAAAATCAGGCATTTACTCAATATAAAGCCTGACCATACATTGACTCCTGACGTTTTACTTTTAGCAAGCGTTCCAGCGTTGGATCTTTTTTTGATAGCTAGTGCCCGCGGCTTCGTTTGCGTGTAATATTTAGCCATGTTCACCCTGAAATTCTATTCTAAGTATTGGTGATTTTTTTTTTAAATAGGATGAGTAGTTTCGAAGATTACCTCCAACATACAAACATATGTTGGAGGTACAACAAAATCGCATTACTAACCCTGTATTCACGAAAAAAATCAATTACCGCTTTATTAACTGTCATTTACGTGGATTTAGTAGGAAGAAACATCCTTCACTTAAACGGCCGCGCGGAGGTCGCCTACTTTCCTAAATGATCACGCAGGTATGCTAATTATTAAAGAAGCGTAATAAATAAGATTTTACCGTATAATTTGCGAAACGAAATTGCATGACATTCTTGGGCGTGGTAGAGACATGTGTAATTATAATTTGGTGATTTATATTAACATCTCGGTAAATCTCCCCATTAAGTATTTTTCCTGTCGGAAATCAGTGCAAGGCGAACAACGAGCTCAGAGTAGACTTGGATCTCCTGGATTTTATTCTTCAATCTTTAGGGCACCCTGTACGAGCGAGTGAAGTCAGTAATAGATATTTGGGAGAATTTGTTCTCGCAACTTACTATAATGCGATGCGAATAACTGAAGACAGAATGGAAGCAACACATAATATTCGCGTCACTCATTGAAGTCTCGAAAATAATAATAATAATAATAAAATTTTAGAAAAATCCTTATAAATTTTAGCTATCAACAACACAATTTTATATGTACATATTGGCATTTAGTCATTAATTACTAGAATTCAGCCCGCGAAATGTCACAAATTCTGTACACTTTTCATTTCCTAGTACGACATTTCTTAGAGTAAAATTACAAGGTAGATAAAAATGTCTACCTAAGGTAGGTCAAAATATTTTAACACCTTTTCAAGCTATTAATTAACTTGAAGTGTGTACTAAAATTTTAATCGGCTATTTTTGTTTATTTAATCATAATTTCCGCAATCTTTCCAATTTTATTATGTCCGGTTATCTCCGAGAAGCTATAAAAATTTGTTTGTGCGTAAAATTTGTGTGTTGTGAGCTTAGTCCCTGTCTTAAAAGCTTTTTACGGGGTTCGTGTTATTTGGGAGCTCCGTAATGCATTTTTGCAAGTATAATAAATAAATAATAATAATAATAATAAATATCTTGACACATTCCACACAGCACCATCTAGTTCCACACTAAGCAACTTAATGCTTGTATTATGGATACCAGACAGTTGATATAATACATAGATTACTTTTTTTTTTTTTTTTGTAAATACATACATATTATAAATACAAACATCCATGACTCAGGTACAAAGGTAAATGTTAACACATAAACAGTTGCCCCTAGCGGGATTCGAACCCGCGACCGTTTGGTTAACAGCTAGGGTTACTAGCCACTAGACCAAACGTGTCGTCAAAGTATATCGAGCGCCCGTTTGGTTGTTACGCAAGGATGCCCGTAGAACTGGTCAGACCGGCTCCAGATCTGGGCCAGAGCCATCTCTCCGCTAAGATATTACCGCTAATAGATATTGAACATCCCGCCGCCGCTAGCCGCAACCGACTTTGCCGACGCGCGCTGCCGAGTCATCGCACTTCGCCGACACGCGTTGTCTTTAAATTCGCTTTTTATATGCTCTTGCGCATTTTTATAGCCGTTCGCAAGACTTGTTTTGTCCATAAGCTTTGGATGGCAATAGAAAAAACGATTTGATATTAGGCAATACCTCGAGAAATCATAATGTTAATGATGGTATTCGACTACCGCATTTTTCTTTGTCTTAAGCATTTTTGTATGGCGGCAGTAACCACCCCCTGAAGGCGACCGTGAAATAATAGCACTTTTGCTATGGTGTTTGGTGAGTAAGGGAATCCAGAGCTCATTTTTCTATCCCTTCCCAATCCTACTGTACTTGCAGCACCTGTGGCGTTGCTTGTGTTAGGCTTTTATCAGTTTACCTATACTCCAGATTCACACATAATCCTAATCCGTTGAGTGTTAGATAGATAGATAGATAGATAGATAGATAGATAGATAGATAGATAGATAGATAGATTTATGTAATGAATGTTACCTACTTAAATCCTATGGAACGAAGTATTGAGATACTGCAGCTTGATGCCTTTTCTTATTTTATGTTACATAACATAATATATTTCATGACGATATTGTTTTCATTCGCAACACCATGTTCTAATGGAATAAATCAGTATAATAAGGACACTGCCAGCACGTTTTCTATTAAATATCTACTTTATTTTCAATAATATGTTTATTAATATACGTAATTTTAGAAAATCAATTGAATTCACGACGAAACCAGTCTAGATACCAAATGGGTTTATCCGATGTTGAATCACATACCATTACTTAAAGCTATCATAACATGGAATTTATTTGGTAGCAAATGATAATCATACAAACATTATTGTGATGATGGAACTTTATAATTTAAAAATATTTCTTCAATGTTGCACGAAGTTCGGCCTGCATAAAATAAATCGATAAAATCGAAAAATGTCCACTTAGTGGTCGAAAAAAAAAACTTGTCCCATTTTTTTTATAGGTAACACAATACGTCAATCCTATTAATATTACAAATGCGAAAGTTTGTATGTTTGGCTGTTTGTTCCTCAATAACGTAAAAACGTTTGAACGAATTTGATTGAATTTACCACACAGATAGTTTATTACCTGGATTAACATATTCTCGAAAAAGGTTAATTTCCTGAAGGATCGTCCAAAAATATAAAAAATACAGCGATAAAGATGTCAGGTTTTTGTAATATATGTAAGTAGGTAATTAGGAATTATCCATTAGCATGTAAGGTAATTCTAAAACTGTGTACCCCATTCTCAAATAAAACGTATCACAAGCTAGACGATGTTTAACTGTTCTCCTTAACCAAGTAAAGACATTTCAGTGGCGACGAGAAAAATTAAGTGCTCATGCGTGAATTTTACATATGACATTATTCAGGTGTTATATTTTTATTTTTTAAGGTAGTGGCTGGTGCTCAAACAAAACAAATAAGGTTGTCAATCAGTGTTATTTTTATGTTCACTTTATGTTAAATGGTTGCGGGTAGGGTCAGTGTGTGTGCTGTCATTAATAGCGTCCGTTCCACCCATCCCTACTAAGTATATTCCCACTGGTACTTACTTTCCCATTGGTAAGTAGGGATTATTTTCCACATATATCTCCACCAAATACTTTTTAAGCAAGAATCAAGTTTAACTGTCAAATTAATTTTACGTGTACCTACATATTTTCTCTAGTTATTTTACTAGTTGTGTTACCTACTATGGAGTTATTTTACTTTGGTGTAGTTTTACTATTTATGCATGATATCTTTAACTATTGAACGCTAAATTTAATTCCTCATACGTGAAAGAATTACAAATAAATACTGTAATAAGTTAAAAGGGGTCGCAGCTTATTAATTGAACTGTGATCGTGTAATGATATTACACATGCTTGTAAATATGTACATATCTTTAAGTAAATCTAATTTATTGGAAGCTAGTGCAATCATGCGCGTGTACAGAGCAACACAGAGTTTATCTCGGTAAATAACTAGACAGCGAAAGATTCATTAGGCGTCGATCCGTGTCGAGTCGAGCGGTAATCGAAGTAATTGTTCTCTCGGGGAAATTCAATTATTAGCTCGTAGGTGCCGCAAGCGCAAAATATCGGCCATTGGGCAACCCGCTGCGTCGTCGTTAGAAGTTAGAAATAATTGTTTGCGATTTATCTCTCCTCTCTTGACTGTAATTAAATGGTTAATAATAAGATGGAGTTGACCGGATAAATTGTTGGGACCGCGGCCTCAGAGCCGAATGCAAGCGCGAGTGTTGTTGGTGCGATATTGCTGCGGTCGTGCTTCGTGCTTGTTGTAATTTCGATTGAGGCGATTTGCCCAGGGTAGTTCGCTCTCACGCTTACTATAACCAGTGTAACACTTTATGTATCGGACGTGTTGTCTCGATTAATACACAACGTAATAACGTTATTTAATCACTGCGCCGGTTGGGTCTAATATTATTTTATCAAAACATTTGTTTTTGACGTCCTTAAAGGATACCATGAAGATCAGGGCATCAGTTTTATATATTTTATATATTACTTTTAACATTTGAAACTTGTACCATTGGGTTAAAAGAAATTATAGACTTTACTGTAATTTGACTGGAAAATGACAGCAATTATTGTGTGCTGTTTGTGTTTCGGTGAGTGAGTACCTAATGCCATGCGCGTTGCCCTATCCGTTCCTTATCCCTTATCTTTAATCCTTAATCATGGTCAGCAGCGTACTTTTAGAATCTGTGACTGTCGGCCTGTTTTTCTTTTCTTTCTTACTGAGAAATATTTTTAACAACTTATAACCTTATTTGGTGAGGCGTTTTTTAAATAAAAAAAAATTACAACATTAAAGTACAGAACTCGGTGGAAATATTTCAACGCAAATGCTATTGATTATGCCGAATTAAGTTGAAATGTGTGGTATTGAAATTTAAATTCATGATATTCAAAAAATAAACGACACGTCCACCGTTAAGACCAGCGTGCCAACTTGTGAAGCGGCAATTGAGGAATACGAACACGAAATAATTAATAAAAAATATATGTTACAAGACAAAATTTATACTTTTTATATTCCAAGTGAATAAGTTTGACTTTAACTGACGATCTCTTGAAAATAATTAAAATATTCATATCTATTAATTAATTTGAATCCCTGAGGTTAAGAGTGTGTGTATCTTGTGTGCGTATGTGTGGAATTAGTGTTTATTTAAAGCCGATTTCCCTATCCCTTCCTAATCCTACTTACTACGGTTGGCAACCCACTTGCAGCACCTGTGGCGTCGCTTGTCATACGTAAAGTTAGCAAAGTAGCAAACGCAAAGTAGCTAGCCTAACTTAAGCCTATCTGACGAATTGAACAAAAATAAAATTATTAAAAACCTCCCAACTATTTATTGATATACACATATCTGCTCTATGTTGCTAAGGAATTGGGTATTCCGTAGATTATGTACTTGATTTCGCAGCATCAGGTCAAGGTTACCATGTCATGGAAATAACTACCACCGAAGTATATCAAATTTCACATCAATCGAATATGTGGAAGGTAGTGAAATCACTTCGTTAACTAGGAAATGGCTTCAAGTTTTTTAAACGTCTTAACAGATCTAAAAAAAACCGATCAAAATCGGTTCATCTGTTTGGGAGTTATGATTCTACAAACAGATACACAGTACAGACACATCCGTCAAATTTGTAACAACCCGTTTTTACGTAGGGCGTCGGGGGTTAATAAATATAAACAAAGGATAGCTTCGAATGTGTTTTGTGAGCATAAGTTTTGCAATGTTTGCCTAAGCATAATGCTTCCATATGTGTCTTCCGCCATTCTAAACCAATAGACAGTTAAACTGTGCGCTCCATAATAAATTTCAATTGTGTGTTGTCATTAAATATTCCATGTGATAAATCAAAGTTTATCTCAAGTCGTCGTAACGGTTACACCGCAGACGCTCCGTGGATATAATTTAGCGATATCGGGGTGTCGGGAGAACACGGCTTTAACAGCTACATAACATTAACGATGTCTTTGGAAGCGCATCCATTTTAGGTCTGCATACTTAGATAGTCTTGGCATACACTTATTGTCTCAATGAACAGGTATTTTAATTTACTTAACTTTGAAATCGTACTCACGTGATTTCTAAATTTCTTTTTGTGGGTAGTCGTAGAATTTTTTTTGTTGTTAAATACCTACTTAGGTAATATTTGTTCAAAACTTAAAACTGCTGCATTGACGAGCCCGTCGGATGAGTGATTAGGGTGCTTACTTTAACGTTTGGTTCCTGGATGATTCCCGGCAGGATCAACTTTGGAAATGAACTTTTGAAAAGTTGGCTCCGGTCTGGATAGTCACATCTGTTTGAAAACTGCAGAATTAAAAAAAATATATAAGGCCAGTTCCTTACAGGGAATCACATAGGTATAACTAATACGATGTAGATACTTCTCGGTTTGGGTCTAAACCGTGAGATCCTGTAAAAGATTTTGGTGCCATTTTATAGCGATAATAATTACGATGTGCGAATATTGCGGTTCCTTAGATTATGCTTTGACAAATCACGACTTTGCAATTCCAATGCAGCAGATTTAATGTATGGGCGGCAGTTTGCATTCTAGCGGCGACCCGGCGGGCCACCTCTTTCCTAATGCACGCTTATTTGAGCTTTTTAACCTTTCATCTGCAGCGCAGGGCTTAAGAATTAAGGGACCAACAAAATGGCTGATACTTTTGATAGAACGAACTACATATTGCCATTTATTATAATGTGCCTTTCTTATGGCAAAAGCTTTTAAAAATTGCCTTGGTATTTACAACTAGTTTTTTCCTGGAAATACCAGAGGATCCAGTTAGCAAAAACAAAATGTGATATAATTAATTACTATTCAAATAACTGTAAAAATTTTATATTTAAAAATAGCTTATAAATGAATTAAACTTACATTTGATAAATTTAAAATTTGGAATTAAATTTCAAAGCACGTTCAAGATGAGATTTCAGAAGTAGGTATTTTAAATTTAAAATGTGTAATACATAATTATTATTATTATTATTAGGTAACTAGATCGACCCGACTTTGCCCGAGTTATGTATGAGCTATGTAAAGGTACCTGAGTCAGAGTGCTAAAGCTTCAGCAACCTTAGCACTCTGCCTCATAGGTGCTAAGGTGCCACCTCGACCAATCAAAATACATAGGATACATATTTTCTACTAACTATATTTGGTTAGTTCTTACAGTGAAGGAATTTTGGTTGGCTCAACTCATAGCTCCTTAGTTTTTAAGGAGTGGTAGGTATGTAGGTAATTTACAGTAGTGTTTCATTTAGAAAGTAAATAGCAGAAAAAAAATTGATCAAGAACAATAACATCAAACAATGAATCATGATTACAAACAATGTAAGCGTAGGTATAATGCTATGCTAGGAGATACATGTAGTTCGGTGACCCGCAAATCTAATTGACCCGCGATAGCGAATTCAATCTTCTAAAAACAATTTACACGGTAATCGTGCAACCTTAGTCGCTTGTTTGCTAATGCACGATATTAGTTTACGGTTTGCACACAGTCCGGAGCGAGGGTTGAATTGTATATTGCTGGATTGCAGTCGTTTTCTATTACAAGCTGAATGGAGTTGGGCCCGAGGCGTGTGTTACTATTCTGGGAAATAGCAGGGGATTGCGTAATAGCACAGTGAGGGGTAGGAGGTCGGTGGGGCGGGGCTGTGCGGGCGGGCGGATGGTGAAAGGGCTGGGCGGAGCGGCCGTGCGCGGTGCCGCCCACCATCCATTTCACCACCTCGACTCCGACTTGCAACCGGCGACGTAGCTCGACCGCCCTACTTCTCTCGACAGGTCCCGCTCTCGGTGTTCCATTGTGTGCCTCACAGCGAACAATACTATTGTGAAACTAAAAGATAACATCCTTATAATTTCTATTGTAACTGCACAACTAAAAGTATGCAGTTCAATTTATTTTTATCTAAAATCACAAATACGCACGGTGAGTATATACCTACATACTCGCACGTACTTCTAAATACTCTTTTATTAGATCCGTCAACCCTGAATGGGTTAAGAGATAGGATAGGAATTATTTAAAACTCATTTCCATATATACGAATATTCAGTTATATTGTCAGATATTTCTCTTGGTAAGTTCATAAATGATTGGATTAGGTATCTGTCACTATATTCAAAACAGTTCTTCAATATTGATTTATAGACATAGTATTTTTGAACAAGTCTTTGTCTATAAGTTTTATTAACTAAAATTCAATCAAAAACTCATCACTACTAATTTCAATAATATACAGAATGATGAAATCTGTTTTTAATCAATGGGCACTAACCAACATAATTCAGCCACACAATAATATAAAAAACTTAGATTCAAATTCTTAAAAGACACAAAAACTGCAGTGCTAGATGCAGACCTCTTCTAACAACGCTATAGCTATTCTATACTCTCAAAAACTCATCTCATTGGGGAACTCTTTTTAAGCTATATGCAATACTTAAGCATGTAAGTACTGCAAAACATTTCTGAAAGCACACAAGAAACATACCAATTAAGAAACATTATTTTGAAGTCAGTTAAAACAATTGTATATAATTCCATCGAAGATAGTAAATTACCCATTAAGCTGAGTCTTATTTGGGTAAATTGCTGACATGAAACGCCCCTAAATCACGTAGGAGGTAACTATGCTAATGTATGCAACTTGTATGGTTATAAGTGACCCGAAGTATATACTTGATTTGATAGCCGGCTGCTAAAACGCGGTCCGTTGTTCGTCGAGGTAATTGTGCTGAAGGCATCAATTTGAGGCGCGATTGTGCCGCGTTTGGTTCTAAATAAGACGTCGTTGCATGGAGTACTGGAGACCGCATTACTCTCATTGATGCCTCGAGCTTGCATTATCTGGTTGCCTCTGGCGTTTGTCGACGCGGACGGCCTGGCGCTGTACCTATACAATACAATGCCTAACCACGTTAGGGGCGAATTACATGAGACGATTATCCGCGCGCAATCGCCTATTCATGACCACAAGCTGCCCCAACATTTTTGTAGACATGTTTAATCACCAGAAAATCTATTTTAATTTTTATGTAAAATCGCGATTTTATTGTACCCGCCATTTAGGATAAGGGACTGGCAAGGGGAAAAAGGATAATTAGAAAGGATAATTAAGAATAATGGGCTCTGGCATGCCTTACTCACTCACCGAATGACAACAAGATAAGTACGTGTTGTTATTTCACGGTGGACTTCTGTAAGGGGGTAGTTACCTAATGTCGGCAGATATTCTGCCCAAATCACCGCGAAACGCAGTGTGTCCTGCCGCTACTTTCCAGATCCAAACCAGAACCAACTTTGAAAAGTTCATTTCCAAAGATGACCCCTGTCGGAAATCGAACTCGTAACCACTGAGAGATAGAGTGTTAAGGCAAGCACCTTAATCACTCATCCAATGGGCTCGTCAAAAGCATCAGAACTATCAGAAGAATGCAATAGCTTACTTAAGTAAAATCCAGTATAAAGTTATAGATAGTTGTTAAATCACTTAGTAGGTGACACAATGTAATTTAAATCACAATTCTGACTAATATGTCGTTTATTACTCATTACTCAAGTCATCTAATTTAATATTCAACAACACTACCTATTAATCTGATGGGGCGTTCCGTACAACTTTGCGCCTTTCATCGCGTCATCTCGTGAGGGCCTGCACTCTGTTCGGAGTGCGCAATGCTCAAGCTATGCTGTGCCCATATTTTCGCCGCGATGTCACAGATCCCGAAAGGTCGCTGAACCGAAACCCCATTGTTTTGTGTTGCGTCAACATAGCGTCTGCCTTCGAGATGAATTTAATTTGTATCGTACTATTGTTACAGAAATTGCGTGACTGATAAACATATATATTATACATATAAATTAGAGATTATTACTGCCATTATTTCTAGTTTGTACAAATTCGATTGTTAGATGGAATAAATTACAATCTATACATATAATGGAATGGAATCGTAAACGAGCCGTGTCTGTTACATTAAATATTTTTTCAAACAATCTCAGAAACGGTTCAACTCGCAGCACCTGTGCTTGTGTTATCAAGTGGACCGTCAGCCTGTCTGCCGACCTTAACATAAAAGCAAAATAAATTAATGTGAACTTCTGCTAATTCTGCTATGGAGATAATGTTCCAACAAATCAAAACATCGCATAATTCGTGACACTAGCTCGAACATAGATTGTATATTAAAATCTGACTCTAATGATTACCGTAAATAGTCCAAATGCACGTTTGTCTGGTATATTCAGTTACTAGTAGTTAATTATCATAGCCTCAATTAGCAATCGACATCCGATCGGAAAATGATGAACGGGGTCCTTCTCAATCGAGCGAGCATAAGTTTAGGAGCGCAAACGCAATGGTGAGCACGAATTGACAATAAGAGCAAAGTTCAGCCCGGTTCAGGACTCGAAAGGAATGCCGGGGCGCGGAGGTAAGCGCTTGCGAAGGTGCTACGGTACAAAATCACGATTAGTATTTATAATGACATGTCTGAGATACCCACACTTGTATCAGTCGATAGTATTGCGCAAAACTTCTTAACTAAATGCTACAGATAGAATTGAAAATATATTGTATGTAATCGCTGTGTGTTCTGACGACGGCGTAAACGTTCCGTATACACTTGTATGTTTATTGGCAAGGTTAAAAGAGATTGTTATAGATGGTTTGAAATATTTTAGAGAGAAAAAAACAACGGTGTTGTAACGTGTCGGCGCAGAATTAAATAAGATGAAGTCGCTAAGTAACTAACGATTCACAGTATGGCTTCATCTTCAGTAGCATAGTACATAAGTACAGTACTGATGATGTATTACAATACCGATGATTATTATTATACTAATTATAATAATAGTATACACTTAGTAGTATATATATCACATAGTATACATAATGAAATAACACCAAAATCAATATTGTTTAAAAAAATGTGTTACGCCTGCTGTGGATGTTAGCTCTTTGAAATCCATAGAAATCTATATAATAGCAATTATCTTTTTATATGCGAATATTATGTATGTACCTAAGTTATTAAGCTTTTGAGCCAGCTATGCGGATGTGCCTTTTAAGCTAAGTAAGTATATTAATTAATAACATAAAGCATATGTGTTCTAAGTGTAATTAGGTTGTAGAAGTTG
Source organism: Synanthedon andrenaeformis (assembly GCA_936446665.2). Lineage (NCBI taxonomy): Eukaryota > Metazoa > Arthropoda > Insecta > Lepidoptera > Sesiidae > Synanthedon > Synanthedon andrenaeformis. The sequence goes on along the minus strand of OW387777.2, from coordinate 7,478,436 downwards.
TTATTGTTACACTTGCAGGCTAGTATATTTCATTTTCCTGGCGTAATGTTAGTATTATTTTTAAACTCTTAAATCAAATAATAAAACCAGATAGATAATAATAGTTAAATAATTGAAACTTGGACTAATTAGAACTGATCGGGAGATTAGATTTTTAATATTTTCGTAAAACTATACCAATACAGTTATAAATTTAAAAATGCGCCCGGAACTCAATTAAACTAAAACTTAAACTAAACATAATCAAAAGGGATTTATTTTAATTATTTTCGCATAAAGTGTGGGTCTACAGATTTACAGCAAATTCAAAATTATACCTAGTTTCGAATGACGTTGGCGAAAGTTATGGCCGCGATGCGTCTGTACTTGTAGTACCTTCCAATAAACTATGTTCACGCATGACCTCCAGGTCAGCTGCACACATTCTGACATATGTCAATTAAGGCTCACTGCCGCCGGGCGACGATTGAATTCTTGGATATGTTTGTGGAAATTCTTCGTCCAAGAGATTGATTCATTACTTTATTTGTAAGTGGATAGACGAAGAGCTCTGTGAATGTTGCAGGAATTATTTATTAGTTACATTTATGTTTTACTACAAGTATTACAACGTGTTCGGAGCGTAATTAAAAGTTTAATTAGACAATAGAATTCTGCATGTCATGTCGCACTTTGCTTAGAAGTCGTGAAATTTGAAGGTTTAGAAAATTATGCCAAAATTTTACATTAGTGGTATTGAGACGTAACCTCCCTCTGACCACTGACAGAATCTAGGTGTACCCGAAAATGAAGGTAGGTAGCTACGTTGGGATGTTGAGGGCCTAACGACGGGCGGTAATCTCCCGCCCAAGTCCCGATTAAAAGGATAGGTCAGCGCCCTACGCCTGACTCTCTTTCGGCAGAGCGTCTGAGAAAGGACATCCTCTTCCCGCTGCCTCTTTGCGCAACATGAAGGTGCGAACTCTCCTATCCTAAGTCTGTGCAGATTGTATACATAACATTAGTTGATTTTATCGACATATTTGGTGATTCGTTCACCAAAAACTGTTTGTCATAGTTTTTAATTGATTTCTTTTTCTTCCTTTTTTATTTCTTGTTTTTTCTGTAATTACTTTCGAATAAATATTTTCTCGATATAAGTATTTTATTTTTCTTGTATTTGATAATGTGGCTGTTTATTAATGTTCTCACTGTATCATTGTGTTTAAGTTAATTTAGTTTGCAAATGATATCACCTGTAAATAGTTGCCACACATGTTTGTTATTAAGTTGGTTCGTTAAGTTTGCTGGTAAAGTTTATATGTGTGAACAGTGTTGGTGGATCTTGTTAAAAAAGTTGTTTTCTTTTTTCTTAATTTTTTTATTTTTCTTTATGCTTTTATAATTTTTTTACATTGTATCAATAATATTACATATTTCTATTTCTCAGTGATTCATTTTGGTACATGTGCCTGTTTATTATAATGTTCTCACTATATTATTTTGTTTTACTTGTTTAATTGGAAATGATGTTAATCTGTAATTGCTTGCCACACATGTTTGTTGTATGTTTGTTAAGTTTCTTTATAAGTGCGAGCAAATGTTGGTGGACCATTATTAAAATTAATAAAAATATAACGTGTAACCTTCTGTTTCGTTGTGTAGATAAGGGATGCATTAATCCATTCCTCAATCCTCATCTTATCCTTTATCGTTTATCTTATTCTATGTCTATATTAATTGTGTGATTGACAAAGGCTTTACTGTGAGCGTTGTACAGTGGGGGGTAGGACCACCTTCGTCAGTTTTCGAATTCATTCTGTTATCAACGTAGACTGTTAGACAATAGGCATACATACTTTCGAAAGGAAATTTTGGCATGACTGATAATTGCCTTGGTGCAAGCAAATGTTGACTTTAACCTTTTCTTTTTTCTTACTCCGTCTGTACTTATTGCAAACGTTGAAAAGCAACATTGCGGCTCTTGATCTCAACTTGTCCGTCATGCGTCACACATAAAAATCATTGAAAACAAAACTATGGTACTTGAAATGGACATTCTCACCGTACAATTTATGCTCATACATATCTACTGTTTCGTTATTTCTCTGAAGTGTCTGTAGTTGTAATTTACCGCCTCGTAGATCGATCAGCTCCTATTATATTGGAAGAGGTCGGACGTGTACAAACATCGATTTCGCGTCGTTAATCTGACGCTCCGTCGCCTTCGATGTGAGATTCGACTTTATCTCACCTCACGTACAGCCATAAACACAACAACCTCTAATAGTAATCACACACTCTATAATCACCAAATTGTCGGCCAGTCATAGATGTGTGGTATATAATTAAAATATATGCTAAGATTCTATGTGATTCAGTATTTAATTTTAGACAAATTCAAACTTTTTAATTGGTATATGATTTGTGGCATTTTTATGTACCTACTTCATTTTTAATTTTAAGTTGACGGTACACTTGATGGTAGGTGGCTACAAGCTATATCACAAGCAACACCATAGGTGCTGCAAGTGCGTTACCGACCATGATAAGGGATTAGGAAGGGACGGGGTAATGGGTTCTGGCATCCCTTGCTTACTCACAGAAACATAACACCACTGTTGTTATTTCACGGTGGTCTTCTGTAAGAAGGTGGTAACTGCCGCCAGACCGCCAGTCCAAATGACTGCGAATAGCAGTGTGCCAAATCCAGACTTGAGTCAATTTTGAAAAGTTCGTAATCAGTTTCGTAAGTTGATCCCGTCAGGAATCGAACCAGGAGCCCTGAGAGTTAAACAAGCACCCTTACCTATCATCCAACATTCTTCTACCATTTGTAATTATTTTAATTTTTTCTTATAGTGGATTTTGGAAAATTAGTTTCAGTTCAATCGCCGACTCAGCGAAAAGTACTTACAACATCGTCCGCGAATCTTAAGTGTTATGAATATGATAAAAGACATCGATGGATAAAAGTGTGTCAAATAAGATGACGATTTATTTGCCAGTTTATCATCAATTTATCTGAGGAAAATCTAATAATATATAACTTTAATTTAATTATTATGTCGAAAGCGAACTTAGTGTCGAATACAAATGCATATTTGAAATTTTAAAAACATATATCTCCAATTATTAAAAAATGGAAGCATTTTATTTAAACGTCTCACTGACCTCAAAAAAAGAGATTAACAGCATGTAGATTTTGCTATTACACAATACGAGTAGATATAATATATATTGCAAGTGTTTGTGTAGATAACGTTGTAATTTACATATAACTGTTAAATTGTGATTTGCAACAACCGATATAGTATATAGATAAGGTTGTGAGATAAATTAATTATAACTATTTAACAACTTAATAGACCAATTAGATTTGTTCCAATTTCCAATCACTTTGCTTTAACTCTATTTTGTCGCTAACTCCTAAACACCTTTAAGTAATTGATGAATTTGTTTCACTATAGACTACAGAATTTTAGTATTTAGTCATCAATACTAATAATAAATCTGTAAGGGTCGGTCATGGAGCAAGTAACTTGGTTTTAGAGATATCGTGTTTATAAGCTTTATACATGATACTGAAACTAAATTGACGATTTTTAGAATTTTTTTCTGTATGTATGTATGTATGTTCCTCCATAACTCTGAAACGAATTAACTGATTTTCATGAAACTTGGTAGATAAACATTTGGACGTACGGGACACAGGATAGGCTACTTAATATTTTTCAACGCGGACGAAGTCGTGGGCACCAGCTAGTAATAAAATAAAAACATATTTTTATATGAATTTCTAAATAAGTAAGTTTTCAAACTGAATAGAAATCTTTACATAGTGTAAAATAAAGTCGCTTTGAAATGAATTTTTGAAAGTTGGCACTGGTCTGGGTCTGGCAAGAAGTGGCTGGGTATAATGTGTTTCGCAATTATAAATTAAAAAGCCTTTTACAGAACGGCAGTTTCGGTGAGTAATAGATGCCAGAGTTTCTCTATTCCATCTTAATTCCATATCCTCAATTCTACTAAGGTGAAACTCACTTGAAGCTAGTGATTCATATATTGCAATTCTTCAAAGTCAGCAAAACAAGCTCTCGAGGAAGAGAACATGTGTGCCATGGTACATAAAAAATAATGAGATTCATGAACACCTCCATGTTAAAACCATCAAAGAAAAGATTCGCAGCTTGGCGACTAAGTACAAAGATCGGCTGATTCACCAATCGAACGAATTAGCTCGCCAACTGTAGTCAGTTACAACAGAATGTCAGAAGATTGAAGTGTTACAGCATACTGGAACTGGAGAACCGCCTCTAGTTTCTTATAACAGAATGGGTCGATGCTTTCAGTGGGAAGCTGCTCTATCAAAACAACCCTCACCCAACAAATTTGCTCATAGTCTTCATGACTGTTGCAAATAAGCCAACAAAAAAAAAGTTACGATTAGTATAAAAAAAATGTTCAACTCACATTAGTTTGTGTTTCTATGATTATTATGTCACCGTATTTTATCAGACGCGAATTAATAATATTTTATCTTTATTACAACATAACAAAAAAAAATTGCACGAATACTTATTTGTGAAATATGTTATTATATAATTTGTTTGTCATTCTCTTTTGATTGAATCCGATGGTTTGTGCAACAAAGACTGTTGTCAGAATTATTACCGCAAATGACTTGACCCGGTGCGACCCGAACGAGATGTGATTGATTTCTATTAGTTCGTAATAAACGTTACTGACTTCTAAGAAAATTATTGATTTCGTGTTTGAGGTCGAATTCCCTTCATTCTGTTTTCATCTTAATAGTCACCACGACATTCAATATTCAGTATGCAATAATCACCATAACATACGAACACATTGATTACTTTATGAAGTATAGGTAATATATTATAGTTAAGTAGGTATAAACTGGTTTAAAATTTCGTAATCTCCCATTCGTTTAACTTTTTGGCTTGTATTTAATGTCTATAATTGTCTATAATTTTTTATTCGGCATTTTCACTAGTATTTACTTAAATTATTTACTAGTATTATTAAGATATTTATATTAATAAGGCGAGGCATAGTTTGATTGTGTTTGTGTGCCTGTAACTGTGTATAAAGGGAAGGCGTAATTTTATCGGCTTTACTCTGCCGTTCACAAGGCTCTCTCTATCTTTAATTCTTATTTCACCTGCATCCCCTTGGCGTTGCATGTGTTTACAGGCGACAGTAACAATTTTCCTTTACTTTGAAGTGTCAGTCTGTCTGAGAGCCTTTATTATAAAAAATAATATATTTCAATTAAATTCAAATGACAGTGAATTTGTTTATACGTTGTTGTTTTTTGCCTACGGACCTATGTAGCATAGATTGCCTTAAATTTAATATTCAATTAACGTAAACTTAGTTAATGAATAGAAACTTACTACGATTAATTAGCCGAAGACTTTATTTAATAGATAAAACGTTAATGTCCTCGGATTAACATGTTAAAACCGCAGCTAACATTATACCTGATTACTTCATCCTCTCACAGGCGCCCATTTTAACATTCCTTTAAACCGTTCTAGCTCTTAATTGCTGTTCGGTCAACGTTTACATGCATGCATTTATCAGACACTGTTCAGTTGTAAACAAAACTTAAGGGATTACTTACTTTACAAATGTCATCACATGTATCATCATTAAGTTAACATGGCCGAGTTAACATAAGACAGATCTTAAATTGCATTAATCAGGTAGCTCGTTTTCAGTTCTATGCAATAAAACGTATTAAGCTTTACTTCACCGTTTTTCTTCTGCTCTAATAACTTCTTATTCTAATCGTTTTTTTTAGAATGCATTAGTAATCTAGGATATGACTTATATATGTGTGCCTAAAGTCCATATCCGTAACGGTTTTCTTATGAATGTCTAACAAACATCCAACAAGACAAATAACATATTAGCAAAGATATAGTGAAGATGGTTGTTATGGGTTATAATCCTTTTGTAAATACCTTTGCCTTACAAGTACACACCAATAATACCTCTTTCTATAACCCCCTTGTCAGGATGTGTCGACAATATAACGATCTCCTGCTTAAACATAGCGGTACAGTGGACATATTCGAAAATAGCTTAACTAAATTCAAAAAGCATATCACGGCCATCGTAACTGCGAGCGTCATTAAATAAAATTAATAGTTATGTATATATAAATAAATAAATTTAAAAAAACATATAAACTCTTAATAGATAATATTTTATTGCACTTATATATTAATGTATTATAATACTTGTTTTATTGTGGTTTTGTGTGGGCGTGCTTTCATCTCAAATTGACTTCCTTTAGAATGTGGCTAAGCTTGCTTTTGGATGAAAGTGCGTCTGTTTTCTTCCTTTGTTTTATTCTGTAACACTGTTTTGTTTGGACATGCTGTGTACACATGTTTTGGGCCTCTGTCTAGTTCACTTCCATGTAATTATATCTATTCAATGTATTTAATGTCAGTGTCCTGTTTTGTGTACCTTATTAAATTAAAAAAAATAAATAAATAAATAAAAAAAAAAAAAAAGAGGATCTAGATGAAATGTACCATCTTACTTAAGTCTTTCACTCTTTACAAAATTTCATGATGATAGTTTGAGTAATTAAGACGTGAGAACGTAACAAACAAACAAACTCACTTTTGCATTTTTAATGTTAAACTAAGGATTCTATGTTGACATCTTAAACACGAAAGTATTAACATAATTTTCTGTTTTTGATAAAATTTTCTTTTGTTGTAATTTTTAGTATTTATATTAAAATATATTCTAAAACCACGAAACAGGCATCAAAAAAGCTCCGTTTCAGACAAAATCGAGATTAGACCCGATCTTTTAAATTTCCATGGTCTCTCGACTTGGTGTCGGACGATTAAATTTATATGTACTTCACATGTACACGTATTTGTGCCAATGACGTTTTAAGGTTTATCGATGTTGAAAACTCTCGCCAGAGCTTCCGCCAAACGATCGTTTATAACATCCAGCGGTAACCGCCCTGGCACGTTCGTTTATAGCGCGTGATTGCGGCCAATTATTTTCTGTTTATCTCTAATTACGCATGCGCTGCCAACGTTGCCGGCTTATCAATGATCTACCCTTCGGCCTCAGATGCGATCGCTTTAGCTAATCAGCTCTCATTCCCTTGTACATGGACCATCATTTCACTAGTGCGGTAGATCAGGTCGAATAATTTATTGTAGGATACGTTAACGATAACGATTAAATAAACTCTTGATGTTTTTGTCATTAACAGTTTGAAAGAAGTGTGTATGGTTCCACATGCACCTTCATACCTCAGGGAAAAAAGAAAGAATCAATTGCATGCAGTGATTCTAACAAATAAATAGATAAAAATAGTCCAAATAAAAAGATGGATAAGCTCATTTACGAGGGGTGTTCATTAAAAAATGAGAATGACAAAGACGCAGGTTATCTTTTAATACAACTTATCTGATTTTTAACATAGTCACCTTTGAAGTTAATTCACTTAATATATCTTTTTTCTATACTTAAAATTCCCTTAGTAAAAAACTATTTATCCTGAGCCTCGAAAAAACCGTGTACTGCGGCGACTATTGCCTCATCGTCTTCAATTTTTTGGCCTCTGAGGTACTCTTTAGACCGCGGAAAAAGATAGAAATCACTAGGGCGAGGTCAATTAAATATGGAGGATGTTCCATCAGTTCAAAGGCAGCATCTTCAATGGCAGCTATCACAACGGTCGACTTGTGCGCGGGGGCGTTATCTTGGTGAAACAAAACAACTTTAGTCGGTTTTCTCCATTTCCGAGAACACGTTACGAAACGTAGAAAACAAATGACTAAAATTTGTAAAATACAAATGAAAATCGAAAACTTTTTTAATTATTATTATAACAAATGTCTAGGCTTTGCCTGCCAGTATCATTTTTTATTTCATTTTCACTATTTCTTGAACACCCCTAGTATTATGAAAAAATGTTTTAAAATAAAAATATAATGCCTGAATAGATAAATAGATAAATATTTTAAAATAAAAATATAAAGCCTGAATAGATAAAATGCCTGGATAGATAAAAGTTTGTGAAAGAGTGAATGGTATATAATCCCATCTTATTTATTCGCAAGTCTAGTGGCATTTTCACGCGGTGAAAGGACGCAAGACAGCATAAACTTTATTGTTTAGTTAGCAGTAGCTTTATTTTTATTAACTGTACTTTACCTAAACTTGTTAAGTTTTGGGACAAACTTGGAATCAAACATTGTCATGGGACGAACGAGGAAATTTTCGGAATGTGGGACAAAATATGGGGACGAACGAGGCTTAAATCTTAATAACAAATTCCCTCCAACGTGAGTCTTGGCAATAATTTTATCGAAAGCACGTACATTAACTGGTTATATGATTAAATGAGGCGTTTTTGTGGCGAGATTATAAGGATTGCGAGGCTGCAGTCAACTGGCTGTCGTGTCATTGAGAGTGAGTCGCGACAGGACAAGAACGTGCAAGGATCGTTCGTGTCTTTTTCGCAGGAGCACTCGGACAGTATTAATTTATCGGCAAGTCGTGCAAACAGAATGACGTGCCCGTTTTTTGGTAGGCATTCACGACACGGTGAAATTAGGGTGCATTAACGCAAGGTCAAAACGCTCGCCGTGTCCTGCATGCGGCCAGTGTGTTGTTCAGGAGTTGCGGTTTGTTATTTCCGTACTTAATTCACAAATTTAATGACTCGTTATGTTTATAAAAAAAATATGATAGAAGACTATTCTATATAGGCGTTCTATTCTATGAAATCTAGTCTATTCTAATCCATTGATTTATTATAATGGAAAAAAATATATTTTCCTTTTTTCCAGTAGTGTAGAACAGAACACAAAACTACATATCCGATTTAAATCATTCTTTGCCCAATGAATTTCAGAGATTACAACTCAGAATAGCCTTTAGAAAAGCTTAGGTTATATTATATCCCAGACGAAGCTGCGGTTCAAAGGTATATTTTAAATTTTATAATATTTATTTATATCAATAATCAACGATTTTGTATTTTAGGAACCAAATAACGTACTGAAAGCGAAATCATAATAACGAGACAAAGGTGAACCTTGAAAATTTCTTTTCCGTAGATGACCTTATCAGGAAACAAATCCCTCTTCCATGGGATTCATTTCCTGATCAGTCACGAATGCCGTGCAAGAGACCTTTGCCAATGAGTCGGAGAGTTAAAATAATTACCACCGGACTAAGCTTAATGAATACACATTTGTAATCTATAAAAACACAACAAAAAATAGAGTTTGGTCTAGTGTAATCCTCTCATTTCTAAATGGCTATTCAGAAACATCTTTTCTTATACATCCAATCTAATTCCGTTAGTCATCGACAACATCTTATCTGACGCATTTATCTGGCAGCCGTGTGAGAAAAAGCCAATCAACCGAGCCACCGTCGGCATATTCATGAACACTCCAGGTGACTAATGCGAAAGTTATGAAACTGTGTACAGTCAGACGAACGAGCTAATTCGATGTGACAAGCTTAAACTAACTAGTTAATAGAGATACTTATCGAAGCTCACCAATGCATAATTTAATTTTTGTTTACTGTATGATCACAGTATGATCGACAAAATAAAAATATTTCGACAGTATAAAAATCGGAAGAATCCATAATAGTCCAGTAACCTTATAATACAGACCTTGCATCAAATCCGATAGTTCTGATTTTTTGCTGGTTGTTATGAGTTTTAACTCATCCGGTGAACCTTTTAAAATTAGTTTCAAAAATGAGATGCTTAGGCGTCGATCGACTGTTAATGTAAATTTTAAGATTTTTTCTTTTATAGTTTGTAATAGTTGTAAATGCATGATATATCCGATAAGTGGCATAACATATATATCTAGGGTATGCCACTTATCGGATTTTGTTTTGTATGAGACTGTGTATCTAGCATTATAGTCGATCGACGTGCTTAGGCAATTACTAATTAGACTTTAAATGCTTATTTTCTGTTATCAATATGAAAATTTATATTAAAAAACGATTTGCAATTAAAGAATGCTTTTCCAATTACAGAGTCAATTATAAAAAAAAAGTATAGATGCGATTGAAGAACTGATTGAAGCTTTTATACGCAACTAGTTGCCATAAGTTTGTTACTAAAAGATTTATTAAATTTCTATTTTTAAAATTGAACAAAACATTTACTCTTTTTTACACAAAATCATGTCACGCCAACGTGATATCATTGCATGTATTTTTTTAATGCCATAAATATCCTATAGGTTTGTTATTGAAAAATTTTGTTAGAAATATTACGGCCTATCTAGATTTAAACTATTAGTAAGGCGAGCTAGATAAGATTAGGTAGATCAATTACTAAGTTCTCACGGATACCATTCGTCGAGTCGTTGGCGCTACCGGCGCTATGCAGTGCGGTGGCCCAAGCCTTCGCTGCCTACTACCTTCTTCTACTACTGTAGCAACGGAACATTATTGTGTACACGTGGAAACATTGTGAAACATTCGTAATTTGAATAAAAATAATAAAGAACATAATAATGCACAATGCACTTTGATTAGTTAAAATCTCAAGAACCCTCGATCATATTTTCTATTTCAATTAGCATATTTCGAGCATACATGCTTAAATAATTTCTATTTATACTTAGTTAATGTCGCTTCTCTTCTCTAGTATAATCTATATTTTAAATACAGTACTATAAAAAAGTATTGGAAAAATGTTTTTTTAACATTAAGGTTTAATAAATACAGTGATTCGTGTTATTAAGAATGTAATTTGAAATTTGACGTCATTTGTAGTAATATAATGCGTGAATGACAGAGTGCATGATGTCATTTGAAATGATTGCACTGTTATTTAGTGAATGCATTAGCTTACCCAGACTGCCCTGCTCCCACGATGCAGTGATAAGATTGCGAGTGACTGATGCGTAGGACAATATGTAATAGATCAGCTAAAGCTAAATATGAAATGACTTGTCTCGAATAATAGCTCATTTATTGAGATAAGTGTCACCGTTAACGTTTCGAAGAAATGATTCTTGTACCTACTGATTGTTCTGAGAAAATAGTAACGCAATACTCCAATTCGACTTTAATTTGAAATATAGGTACGTGGACTGAAATTCAAAGGTTCGTTACATTCTGAAATCCTAAATGTTAAGCAATAAACTAATATTTTTGTATTCGAAAACACTTTTTACGTGCAAAATAATAGAGGCGTTTATGGCAATCTAGGTTGATCTTAGACACTGTTATCTACTTAATAAGTCTATAAATACCTGGTACAATAATATGCCAAGATTTCTATGTATAATATGTAGGCATATTATCATCGTATTGGCACATTATCATAATAGGTCATAATGTGCCTGTATGTGCCTGATTATGATAATGCAGTCTATTCTGAAACAAAAAATAATATCGGTTGAGTAGTTAGGGCGTGAAAGCGTAGCAAACAAGCAAATAAACCAACTCACTTTCGTATTAGGGTAAAGTGTAAGACGCGTTGAGGTTTCTAACACAAGTGCACATGTGCTGATATTACATGCCTAATGTAAGAGGTTGGTTATGGTCTGTTAACAAAAGAATTAACTGTTTCTGTGAAATTAAATATCACAATGATTTCTCAGCAGCTTAAAATAAGTGGAAAAAATTCCACTTATCCCTACCAGTGGGGATATCTTAATTACACGGTGGCATAGTAAGAGGTTGGTTACTGCAACGAAAACGAATTAACACTTTTTGTCAAATTAAATTCCACAGTTCTTGCTGTTCTTTAGCAATGAAAATATGCTGCTTCTCTAAGGGTGGTCTATTGTAAAATGGTGATACTAGTTTATGACAGTTTGTGCATAACTGTTTACAATAATTATTGAAAGGAAATGCAATTGTATTGTTCGCTAATCGTGAACTAAACAGCCTATCTGGAAATGCTAAACAAATAAAGCATTATTGCATTTCGCATTATTGCAAACAGACAATGGCGATAACCTGTTGAGAAGGTGAATTATAAACATTCGTGTAGCGCACTTTGCCTTCTCTTGTTGATTAGTTAAATAAGTGAGATTACATGTTTCTTAAAGAACAAGAAAGATCATTAAGGGCACAGTGAATTATAATAGTTGTAATGGCATATTACATATGCGAGATATGCGAGGGTCGTTAGGGATCTGTATTAAATTTAATTTTTTTGACAATTTGTGAAGTTTATATAATTAAACCAATACTTACATGATCAATTATCTAGTCATTTGGTAGTTTTACCTGTAAAGTTTTCCCGTAGATTTGAAATATTATTTGTTATTTCATTATTGTTTTCTGTAAGGAGTTGATTGCTACCACCAGAAATGCCTATTTGTAGTGGTTACTGCCCACTTTATGATTGCGAAACGCAGTAGGTATGCCCTGCAACTAACAAAACCTACTTCGTTTTAGAAGATTTTTTTCATTTACAGAAAACCACCGTGAAATAATAGCACGTGTTTTGTGTTTAGGTAAGTAGGGGATGCCAGAGCCCATTTCCTTATCCATAATCACTTGTGTTAAAGGCAACGCTGCCTCCTATCTCCTTGTTAAAGCATCGCTAATTGCTACTTTAGTCTTCAATGAGAACTTTATCGCTCATATATTTTAATACTTACATAATTTATATTCTATAAGAAGGTACATAATTTAAAGTAATATTCACAAAATGTTTATCACCCATTCTCAAAAGTGTTAATATTTCCCGTAATAACATTTAAGTTACATTGTTGCTAAGTTTAATGCTAAATTACGGAGAACACGCCTTAATGTCGCTTGAATGTAACCAACTGATCGCAACATCAATTAACTATTATTGTTTAACTATTTGTAGCTTAATAAGTTAAACTGTAAAGTCAATTTTCAACAATTTGTGTGTAGATCAATGTGATTAATATAAATGACAGGTCATTGCAAATATTTTTATAAAGTACTGGAGAATAGCCCAAGCGCTGTATACACTATAATACTATTGTAATAGTATAGAATATTATACTATACTAATTTAATAAAACCGAAAAGTTTTTTTTTTGTTTAATTTTTTCTAATGCGCTAATATCTGTGTTTTGCATATATTGATAGCTCAATTCTTATATTAATTAATTTCACGCTATAATCCTTAGGAGCCAAGCAAAAGAAAAAGCCAGAGAGAACGCTTAGAGAAAATTAAGTCGAAGCGCAGGCGACCGTGAAATAACAGCATATGTGCTTTTGCGTTTCAGTAAGTCAGTAAGGGATGCCAGAGCCTATTTCCTGTCCCTTCCTAACCTTTTATCCTTAATCCTATGGTTGGCGTAGGTAGGTATGGTATTTAGTATGGTCGGCAGCGCATTTATTTATTTATTTATTTATTTTTCACAGGTGCATTTACAGCACCTGTGGCGTTGTTTGTATTATAGGCGACGGTAACCACCTACCATCAAGTGAAGACACCCTGTAAACTGTCAGACAATCTTACCATAAAAAAGTACAGTGTGAAGAACTCGGTGTGCCTTGCCCATGTCTATTAAAAACTAAATAATTTAACGTAGTTCCAATCTAATGTACAAAGATTTGGTTCATTATGACCTGTTTATTACAACAGAATATTTTTAATGTCTTTTAAAAACGACATGCAAAGTATGTATTTAATCTATACTAGATGCATACTTTGTAGGTCGTATACATGTGTGCTGGTTTATTGCAATGATGGCGCAAAATGAGTCGAGAAATCGCCTCGTATCGCACACTTTCATAACAATCCAGTGATTGATTGCATAAATTTGAATACTGACGCCGTTAAAACCAAATTAAATTCATCCGCGGCATCGGATAAAACACGTCGCAACAGTTCTCTGATAAATTACCGGAATAATGATTAAATGACTATTGCATACAGATATTTGGGACCGACGTTGCGTCGTATCATAATCTGACATTATGAATACCTATTGCACTTACACGGTCGCTTGGATTATTAAAAATTAAAAAACGATTAGAAATATTACTTACGTGGCATTTGATTCTTCCTATTGCTAAATAAGAATAATGGATTTACATAATTTAGTTATACTTAACTAGCGATCCACCCCGGGCTTCGTGCAGATGCAACTAGTACTGCAAGTTGTCAAGTCAAGTACCAGTGGTCAGTAACCACCCTTTACTGAAGAACACCGTGAAATAGCAGTACCTAGGTACCTGCATGTGCTGTTGTGTTTCGGTGAATTAAAGAATTAAAAGTATTATTATTTTATTTTATTTATATGCAATAAAATATAAAAATTCAATACTTAGGTATAACGTCGAATGTATTAAAAGAAAAACAGTAAAATAATTGATTTGCCGTCGATTCACACAGGACATAACAAATTAATTAAACGCACTGGTGCGGAAACACTTCGCCACAAAAAAAGCCCTAATTTGACGTCTTATTATTATAATTAAATCCATATAAAACCTACCCCTCAATTATTTTTATAGGTTGAACAATAAACACGTGTTGCGTGAGCTACGGTTTCGGTTTGACGAGTCGCCGTTCCGGGGTCATTTATCGCCATTGATTCTGTGGTTACAAACTCCCCTGTGTACCCATGCAGGTGTGTAATTAAGTAAAAAAAATACTAAAGCGATTACTAATACAAAATATATATATATGATAATTTTACCTGTGTGGAATTCGACGAAATTTCTACCTAATCTAACCAAATGCAAATTTTCTAGGTAGGTAGGTACAAATTATCGAAATCGTAATCAAAGTCATTCTTAAAAAATCTACTTAGTTATTACAATATAATATAGTTATTACAATATATAATACAATAATTTGTTAGGTAATTGTATATTAAATCCTGTATCAAGTACCTATAAATAGAAATGTGAAAAATATTTGAAAATGTAAAATAATTGCAAATATAAGTTATGTATCTTCGATCACTTCAAAGCCGAACTGTGTTCCGTTTAGTTTTTCTTTTACATTTATTTTAATTTAAAAATGAAAATACTAGAGATATACCTACTCTTAATATAACGATAAAACTACATCCCATTTATGTCTTTAAAAATCTGTAAAAATATCATATTAACTTACAGAACCTTTTATTTTTATTTTTTTATTTTTTCAAGAGGAATCCATCATGGATACTCACCGGCCTGGGGATTTTTCTTCTTAATTATACATTAATTACATTAATATTTTGCTGGCCACAATGCGCCCATTTAATCATAAACTGTACGGTCATTCTGCAGTAAAAACACCCTCTTACAGAAGACCATAGTGAAATAATACGTGTGCTGTATTTGTATCCTTTCTTTCCTGTTCCTACCCTTTAAGCTTCCAGGTTCGGTAATTGATAAATATAAAGATAATATCGAAACGACAGCGAGATTGAAAGTAGCATTGCATCGCGCTTTATCGCTTTACCAATCACGATGGATGGCTCAAAAACAATAAGAAGGCATCGTTTATTTTACCTCTATGATTTTATGACGAGATAGGTGGTTAATCGATATTAGCGCAATAATGTCGTCGCAATGTTTATGCCTCGTAGTTTGTTACTGACGGTTTTATGATATTCGAGATTGGCGTGCTCATTAGCATTGGCACGAATAGCTCACGCTATCGACACAAGCTCGGCGACTCTTGACTCAACGCAGATGAGCTTTGTTAACACATTTGAAACTTTAATTAAATGTCCGTCATTTGTCTCTGGCGATAGCACGCGGTTAACTTAGTGTGTAGGGTTACAATACAATTTGTAAGCACGTGAAGATCGTTGTGTCACAACACTACAAGCTAAATATTTGTACCGTAATACTACTGTAAGTTTTAGTACCAGATATTAAAGTTTACTATAAAATAGTAAAAACGGTATAAGGCTTTATAATAAATAGGCTTGTGTCCGAAGCTGTTACTGCGTCTCGTCTGTATGTTTTGCGCTGGTTTAGTAGTTGCGTCCGAGGGGGTACCGCATCATCTCTTTTGATGCGGTTTGTGTGCTGACTGGCACCCCTCCATGGGAACTGGAAGCCGAAGTACTAGTGGCGGTGTACCGCGGTATCAAACGCGCGGTCGCGCCGCTCGGTTTCGACGTCGTCAGGAGGTCGTCACGTTGAAGAGATATTTTTGTTTATTTTGTTTCTATATGATTCCCTGGAATAGAATTTTTTTTCTGGGTGAAAGGTACGCTATGTCCTTTTCTGTATCCCTGCCATACTTAGTGTGCAGTGCCATACTTAGTGTAAATTTCATTATTATCGGTTTAGCAGTCAAGGTGTGAAAGCGTAACAAACAAACTCGCATTTATAATGTCAGTTATGATAATATTAGTTAAGATTAAGCTGAATATGTCATATGTCATACGACAACATGCTCAGGTACAAACTGGATATTACTCAAATCAATTGAATGCCATGTAGACAGAGCCGCACAGCCGCAGTACCTACATCAAACTATTCCTTAGATTACACTCGTACGAAACTGGAGAAAGGGTTTAATAGTAATAAAAATAAAGTAAATAAATAAGTACACAACCAAGAGGACCTTCTATAAAGACTCCGTTGAATATTTAAATTGGATTAGCGAAAGCTAAGAAATAGATCTGAGGGAGAAACTATAAATAAGGAGTGGTGATAGGTTGAATGTATATCAGCGCGAGGCGAGATGGCGAAGTGAGGGCGGAAACAGCCTCGAGCACTGCACAATGTAGCATTTGTTTACGTTCAAAGTTTCAACTTGAAGCACTATATAGGGAACATACTTACTGATTATTACAGAATTCACAATAACTTTGTTGCAGTTATATGAACGATTTTTTTTTAAATTTGAATGCACTTTGTTAAGTTTACATTTTCGCGTGTGTCGACGTTAGATTCACATTCAAATACATTTTCAATAAAATGTAATCAATCAATAACATTTTGAAACTATTATTTTCGGAGAAAAAACCTTCGTAGCTATTTCTCCCATATCCCTTTCCAATCCCTTATCCTTAATCCTTACATAATCGGCAGCGCACTTGCACCATCAGTGGTGTTGCTTGTGTTATAGGCGACGTTAGCCACCTACCATCATGGACTGTCAGCCTGTCTGCCGACCTTAACATAAAAAAGTCATAAAGAGTTTGTGAAGCTAAGGCCCCACCAGTAGGACCAGCACCAGGATACCAGGAGACCAGGAGTAGCACCAATAATCTTTTTACCAAATCTTTATCCTTGCTCACAGGCGACATCTGAAACAATGAACTTTCTGCTTTCCTTTCGAAGGAATTTTTTCCCACTTCTTTCAATTAATCTATTAAATAACCTTAAGGTTAATTTGCAGTTAGTTGAGCCATGTAGGTAAAACTTTTATGTGTAGATAAGTACCCAAAGCGATTATTAGCAATTTATCAACAATGACAGTGAAAGTAACACCTTGCCATAATTTCCCAGTAAAATATTGTACACAGCACACAGCCCTTACGGGCTGTCGTAAATAATTGGAAGCGCCCTGTTTATACTAATGCCCGATCTCACTATATAATTCTTCTTTTTGAATTGAGCCATAAATTTGTTGCTGGAAGCTCGGCACAGTTCGCACGGACTCGCGCACACCGTGGGTTGAATACGGAATGCCGAAGCTAACTAATATATCCCAGAGAAATATTCCTAACTGTAAATTTGTTAATCAAGCAAGATGTTACGACGCAGTGATTCGACGCGGTTCGCAATAAAGCAATGGGTGTTGCAAATGTACAGAAGCGTGCCAATACTTGTGTCGGTCATCGACAAACGTGACGATGACGCAATCAACAAAAAAATATCGTAAGAATATATTTAATAATGGAGAACAGTTAAATGATAATGATCTATTTTTTTGCCAAAAATTTGCTTAATAAAATTTATTATATTGTACAACAACAAAGAAAAACAAAGTTGTTGATTTATCGCGTCTCTTTATGAAGCAAAAATTTACTTGAATTCTATGTAAATGAAGCATTTAATAATTCGATTCATAAATATTAAATATGTAATAATTTTTCACATATATTTTTTACAACACATATATCAGTATCACACTTTGGTTTCTAGATCTAAAATTGTCAAAGCCGCTTAGGCAAAATTCCACGATCTGCGAATGATAACTTAACATCAAATAGGTTTCGAAAGCATGGGATAAAATCCAATGGGATCCATTACGAAAAGCTTACATCCAGAAATAGATGGTTTAAAAGCGATGATGACGTATCAATGTCTAGTATACCTGTGATATTTTAAGTTGTAATGCTGTTTTTTCACGGTATAGCGTGAAATAACAGCATGTGTGCTGCTGTTTCGGTGTTTGAGTAAAGGATGCTAAAGCTAAGCGATGATCAGAAGCGCACATCAGCACCTGTCGCGTTGCTTGTGTTATTGGCGACGGTAATATTTACTATCAAGTGGATCGACAGCCTAGCTGTCGATCTTAATATAAAAAAATCTGGGTTTTGGATATTACTAGACGATCCTTTAAGAATTCGCCTTTAGTTGATTATGCATAACGCTTAAAATCCACAGGTACAATATAACATATATTGTTGATCTCATATACAACCTCTTGTATTCCATACTGTAAGGAAAAAGTACGTTTTGATGTATATAAAAACACCAGTAGTTGTCATAAGCGGTAATTGTCAAGTCGTAAATAAAAGATTGGATTGAAAATATATGTGCTTTAATCAGAATATAAATCTCCACGTCTATAAGGCGTGGACTGCTTCACTGCTCTACATACAAGCATCGAAAAATCAACAGGTTATACCTGTGGATTTTAAGCGTTTAATACATAAATCCTTACATCTAATATGAAATGGATGTTTGCGATGCAACGTCTAGAGCAGACAGGTCCGGCTAAAACAAGTTCTGCCGATTCGTTCTTGTAATATCGGAGTAATTTATTTAATGTTAGAAATAGACCTCGCTCAGCGCCACAAAGAATATTGGCTTTCACAACGGAACCTGGCAAATTTATGTGCAGCGAGATTTTGCCAACAGTGTGCTCATAACGAATCACGAAGGAACAAAGCAATCCTGCAATAGTGTTAGTACTGCCCCAGGCGTGATTTAAAGGACCGATCTCACACCGAACTACACTAACTAGCGCAGACGGCAATAGGTAATTATGACAAAACCAACTCCAACAATGAATTCTATTGGAATGTTCTATTGTTTTATAAAACAAAGATATTTGGAATATTATTGTCTCTAGGAATATTGTAATTTCATATAATGTATTATTAAAATAAACCAATAGACGCAATATGATTCAAATCTTTAGATTAATTTATTAATATTTAAATTACTTAATATTATTACTTAACATTAATTTATTCAAGAAGAAAATAAAGAAATTACTCGTCGAC
Organism: Synanthedon andrenaeformis; assembly: GCA_936446665.2. Taxonomy (NCBI): domain Eukaryota; kingdom Metazoa; phylum Arthropoda; class Insecta; order Lepidoptera; family Sesiidae; genus Synanthedon; species Synanthedon andrenaeformis. The sequence continues at coordinate 7,459,045 of OW387777.2, read as the reverse complement.
AAATGTTATTATAGTATTAAAGATTATATGTCTGACAATTCATTGTAATAATTAGTAATATTAATTAGTTTTATTCTTATGTAGTGTACCTACTTAAAATATTTGCACACCCTCGAAGGGTAGAATCTAGCGAGAAATATCTTTTATAAAACCATTGTAACCTATATTCAGCAAATAAATTATTATTATTATTATTATTAAAAAATCGACGTAATCTATACTAATACTAGCTGTTGCATGCGACTTCGGTTTCTATAGGTGAAAGAATTTTCAAAATCGGTTTAGTAGTTTAGGAGTTCATCGCGGACAAACAACGTGACACGAAATTTTTATATACATATAAAGATTATAAAGAGAGACGATTTGTATTTTTGTATTTTTGTTTGTAATGAATAAACTCCAAAACTTATTTCACCTATAGAAATCTACATTATCAGCGAGTAACATAGGCTATATCAATCGCTTAAAAACATAGGTAATATGCGTTTCGAAAATGTTCTTATTCAAGCCGCACTACAATAACATTTATGATGAGAGGCAGATTACAACTAGCGATAGTATTAACGAGCAAAACAACGTAGTCAGGTGATATAGCTTAGAATTCATAAAGTAATCTATTATTATTGTTATCTAGTACTAGTTACACGTAGTTACGTACCGACTAGTTTCCCTAGTACCTATCGCCTTAAGCCAATTCCGTTACTAGGAATTATGAGTGGACGTCGCTCTTTACACCTGCCCTTAAAAACCGTTCGTGTAATTACACTAATTGTACTACACATGCATTGCTAGAAGTATTCACTTCATTATATAGCTAAGGAACAGTTATTCTAATTAAAAAACCCGAAGGCTGCTCAAAAAAACGAGCAGAAGTATGTTTCTTGTAAAAAGTACAATTACTAACAGACCTCTGCAATCTCCCTACATATATTTATTAAGCAAAAAGAGCAGTATTAAAGCGTGCAAGTCAATTTAATAGTATTGAATGATAGGTGCGATGACGGGAAACATAGTAGTCGCGTGCTCACTTGCTAGACCCGTTTGCAAGATGCTGTCAGGCCAGCACGAATAGTTGCTAATTGGTGACAGAGGAGGCGTTACAATTATTGTGTGTCAAACTGTTAATTGGCATCCGGAGATAATTCTGGCTTGACCAAGCGAGTGTCTAGTGTATACACAAGTCTATTCTATACGGACGTCTGCAAAGCTCGCGTGCACCCGGAGTAACGGTCCTAGCAGCTGATCCTCGCCATTGTCCCTTAAGCAACAGCTACTTCATAAGTTATTTTATATGATAACTGAGCAATTAAAAATCGATACAATTAGTAGAAAACTATAGACAATTATGAATGTGCGTGCCAATGTAGAATAATTGCTGAACTGTAAACAAATTTCATCAATTTTTTTTTTCTTTATCCTTAATTTTGAACCTTTATTAAAGAATTCGGAAGATTGTAAAACAATATAAATAAAAAAAACCATGTTCATAATCTATATAAATAAAAATGAATCGCTAATTGTGTTATTTAGAGCAAAAACTCTATAACTGCTGGCCATTTTAGCTATTTTTTTAATATTCGTTTTGAAGTCTAATAAGTCTTATTCGTCAAAGGTCTTATAAAGGAATCGAGAACAACAGTTTTATAAGAAATTATAATAAAAAATCCTTTGAGACCTCCACACGACAAATAATGACATTATACATTAGGTACTACACACTTATACGAAAGAAAGCCTAACTAAATGATCATTAATATCCGGAACAAGTTCACGGTTCACCATCTAATTAAAGGCGGCCCTAGCTAATTTGACGCGTGAGTTCCCTGCCGATGTCTGCCGTTGCCGCCGCCTAATGAATGATATCGCACACGTTCATCGCACCACGTTCGCTTACTTCGTACACTTTGCACTGCCCGCTCTCGGCCTTCACAGAACCGTAATGACGTAAGCGGCATCATAAATTAGAAACTTGTTTAATCACCCTCAAGCCCAAAATTTTAACTGGACTTAGTTGCTGTAAGAATTGCCTATGTGATATAAGGCTGAGCCCAGTTCACCATACACTGAGGAGGACTTACGAGTATACCTACAATGTTTTGGTAAGTAGTGGCAGGCTACACTGCGTTTTGCAGTCATTTGGGCAGCCCGTATGGAGGCAGTCACCAACCCCTTACAAAAGATCAACATGAAATTATCAGCATATACTAATAATGTGTATTATGATAGTAATAACTTAAAAAAGAAACTCTTATTAGCAATCGTATACGCTATTAAACAACTTGGGGACTTTACGAGTGAATTTTCTAATTATTATTTACAATCGTTCAAATTAGAATGTTATTTCTATTTAATAGAACTTATGTATCAATAAAAATATTTGCAAAATTTATGTGCAATAATCATATAAATATGGCTATTGTAAAATCGATTACATAACTACACGTGATTATGACATAGCGTACACAAACGGCTTTGTATCTGGCAATAATATTGAGTTAAAGTATAAAGTGCTTGGAGCGAAATACTCAAGTACTGGGTAATACTCGTACAAGATGGAATTGACTCAGCTTTTCTATACGACTTCAGAAAAGCGAGACTAATGCTCATTCAAACGTTTGCATCATGTTGATTATGTACTTTACACACAACGTGAATGCTTTTACCTTTATTAAACCTCGATGTATTTATACGTACAATGCACGAAAATTACTAAATTATCTTTTCTATGATTTTCTTTAACTAATACAGGAAAAGATTACGACTTGCGCGTAAAGTAAGTACATAATAATTATAATGAAACTTTCTTTCAGATATTAGGTATATCATTTTTATCATTACTTAGGTATAGTTTTAGTCTTTATATCTATAGTTATTATAAAAAAAAGTCGCTGTTATTTTTTGTATGTAACTTCCTCTATACTACCCAATGAGTTGGATACGATTTTCACTGATAGAAAGAGGGGTGGATAAAAAAAGAAGATTTGTGTTTTTCAAAAAAAAAAATTGCATCCATGCGAAGTCGGGGCGGATTGCTAGTAATTAATAAAGTTTATTTAAAAACTCAATATCTAAATTTAAAAGATATTTTTCTAATTAATAGACTGACGATCGCTTCTATTCGCTTCACTATCAATATTTGAATTACATATTTTATGTTTGTTAAGTTATTAAAAAAAATACATAAGTAATACATAACCATCACTTATTTGATTATTGCAAATAGTTAATACACAACTCAATAATCAGTTAATCACAAATAAACAGTACATATATATACTAAAGAAAAAAAGAAATAAAAGAATACCATCTTTCTATTTGTTTCTGCGTAAATAATAGTAATAGACGAATATTATGGATTTCTTGAAGATAAATATAGAGCCAAACCCTAATTAAGGGCATAAGTAATTAAGTCGCTGAGTAAAAGAAGCTTGTTTGTGTTGTGCAATGTGCGTCTGCACACTCATCTGGATGCGATAATATCGCTGTTAACGGTCGCTTTATATTTTTTTCATACTTTAATTATAAACTCTAGTAGTTACACTCAGCAATTATCCTCGAACGATTATGCTGATGGAATATGTTTAATATTATCCGCAGCTTTCGTAAACCATCCTTGGCGGTTTGAGAGCTGATGAAAGAGTGCGAATTAGATCTTCAATTTAATGTTCACTTAACGACACGTTTGTACTGATGAGCATTTCAGCTTTATACCAGTTTCAGTAGTGGCACACTACGAGTACCTTCTGCAGTCCTTAATCTATACTAATATTAGGCCTTAATCTATATTCTATATGTTAGTCCTTAATCTATACTAATATATAGAGTACATAGGCTAATTTTATAAAGTTACGCGGGCAAAGGCGCGTGCAACAGCTATAAACAATAAGGTTGACAAAGTCCATTTTCCTACGTTAGTTGCTTACCAATTTCATACTACTAGTACGTAATTCCATGATTACTTGTTAGTTATTGATCGTAGCAATACATAAAAAACATCACACTTCTAAAACTTCTAGGCTTGGATGGAAACAAGAAACTGAAATTAATTTCATATCTAATACAGTGCATTTCTAAAATGTGAAGAATTTGTAAGATTTTGGCGGGTTAAATTCTTGTAGTTACTGACTAAAAGCCAATAATGTTTTCCATGAAAACAGCTATAATGTACAATTGTACATTAAAAATTGTGTTGTCAATAGCTCATCTATAGAGATTTTTCTAAAATATTGGAATCGCCTATTAATTATAATAGAATAATTGTTAATAGCTTGTATTAACAAGCTGCCGACCATAGAAGAATTAAGGATAAGGGATAAGTCTCTCAAGCGGGCTCTTAAGAGCTCACTGACTTGCTAAGGATGGGATGGATGAATATAAAGGTTTTTCTAAAATATTACAATTTTATTACTTTCGTGAGTTCAATAAGTGGCGCGTTATTCTGTCTTCGGTTATTCCCATTATAGATAATTGAGACAACATATTCTCCCAAATACCTATTACTGACTTCACTAAGGGCACTCTGTACGCTTTAGCAAACACCTTAACGACGGACGGTTCCAACGGACTCGTCAATAATGAACTTCACACGACGCCATAGTAATAGAGTACCTAATAGAAAACGCTTACTAAATTAAATAAAAATACTTTTATTAGGAACATCGATAAATATGTTGAACATGTGTATATGTAACTAAGCTAAACGTTAATCATAATAGCAAAATGTAAAAGGTAATGTAAATATTGTATGAGCAAAAAGAACAAGAGCAGTGGGTAAGTGAGTGAGTCTTAATTGTTGTTAATGTTAGGTGCATTTTTAATCTAAGTAAACATGGATACGCTACGTAGCCACGTACCTACCTCTACACCTGTCACGCTGGAACGTTGATTATTGTCAGATGTCATTTCTAAGCAAAAAATATAATGAACTCTATAAACGCATTTCCTGTTTGTTGTTGGATTACATTCATTAAAATTATTATTATTTTCACATTATAATGTCTGCAATCTACACTGAATCTTTTACTATTGTTCATCACAGTGGATAAAACTCATATGAATTTCACTAGAGTAACGGGCGAATATGTCATATGTCAAGTATTCTTTAAAAATCTTTCGGAAATCCTACTTAGTTATAGGACTTATCTTTCAGAAGATTAAGTATAAGGCCGTTTTGACGGCCTAATACTAATGATTTGACTACTAATTCTTACTTTATTTTATTTATTAATTTTAAATTAAATTTTATTAATATTACGAGTTTTGACATACAATTAGATTTCTTTACTTCTCAAGCATTTTTGACCAGAATAAGTCTAAATTTGTATCCATAATGGGAGGCAATTCAGAAAACTGATGATTACAAAATCGGGGGATACAAAACTTAATTACATTACACCATATAACTAAGTAAAGGGCACTCTTCATTTTCCACATTAGAATTTTTCCGCTTTTAGGGACTTTAGGCGGGAAAGTGTTTTTAACTATATTTGCCTCTATTCTGCATTCGAAACAGAATAATTTTAGGCGCACCTGTATCGCAGATAGTGAGCGGAATTCACACGGTTAAACACGCAAACAGAGCATTGAACACAATCCAATAATCGTTAATTACCGTTAAAACCAATATTGAAATAGTATAAACAAAACCCTTTAATGCCTGTTTGTCAACTTAGTTCTTCTGAACTACAGAATTTCTCTGTCATCTACGAAGTTTCTGTGTTTATTCTATAGCGACGTGCGATATATATTCTATACATGATAGGTGAGCCCACGATGCCAAATGTGGACTTACTCGAGCGTCGTGGGGACCTATTGGAATTTGAAGATTACATGGTAGAAAGAAAAAAAGGTTATATGATGTTTTTCTTTTCAATGTTTGGGGTGAGCGTCTACAGGCGTTCAAAAGTTTGTATACGCTGTTTTAAAAAAAATCCTCCAAATAATCGTCAGATTAAGAATCAGAAAATCTGACGCGCTCGAGTATTACAAGATGGGAATCGCCAAAAAACTTTTTTGCATTTTTAAAAAGCTGTCCCGAGCTTGCGTTACATCCGAATTGTTTGTATTTTAAATGGGAGCTTAGTTTGGATTCACTTAACATCCCCTCTGAAAATCAGACGCGCTCGAGTTGTATTTAAATTTTTACTCCAACCTCCACCAACCACACCATCCAAACCGGCAGATTAATACATAATATCCGTTATCGAAGATACGTGTGGAATATACATTAGCAATATCTGACGCGCTCGAGTAAATCCCAAAATCTCCTACTATAATATTATAAAATCCTTTGTCCTGACCACGACCTTAACCGATCAACGCAGAGACAAAACTACAAAAATCTAGAAAGCAGAAATTTGGAAGCGGAGGCGGAATTTTATATTTGAAATTTGAAATTGAACTCTCAAACCATTAAGTTATTGTTTTTTTTTATATTTTAATGAGTGTTGATTTAAAGAAAAAGAAAATAACAAATAAACGTATAATATTAATCAGAATACAGATAATATGAGTAATTAAAAAACATTAATTTTGAACAGTAGTGCCTTTTATTTCATTTATACGTTCTCATAATTGAGGTTTTAAAGTCCAGTTGGCAATGTAAATCGCACTGAGTGCTACCACTACAAGAGCGCCGAACAGACGCGTCGATATCGACAAATTCGTGCACCAAACCAACATGCACTTATCTGACAATTTGTCACAGGACCGACACCGTTTTCGGCATTATATCGTCAAAGATTAACAATATTTATACCAACAGAATAAAATCGTATCCACATTGTTTTTTATAGCGACATTAATTAAACGTACATGAAAACATGTTTATATTTTTATTCCTCGTATCGAACTTTTTTCATTACCCTTATCTGTAGTTGAGAAACACATGTAAGTATTAACGAATGAATTAAAAGCAATCCACTCATGTTCACCTTAAAGCGAGTACACAATAGTTTATTCGAAAGCTGTACAGGTGAAGTTATCTTAAGGGCACCATGTACGAGCGAGTGAAGTCAGTAATAGGTGTTTGGGAGAATACCTATTACAGACTTACTATAATGCGAATAACCGAAGACAGACTGCATGCAGCCTTTCGCAGTCATTTAGGCAGCCCGTCTGGTGGCAGTAACCACCCCCTTACAGAAAACCACCGTGAAAAAACAGCATATGCGCTTTTGTGTTTCGGTGTATGCTAGAGCCCATTACCCCATCCCTTCCTTATCCCTTATCCTTAATTCTTCTATGGTCGGCAGCGCACTTGCAGCCCCTACGGTGTTGCTTCTGTTATAGACGATGGTATAGTCACCTACCATCAAGTGGACTTGTCAGCCTGTATGTCGATCTTAACATAAAAAAGTATGAATAAGATGAAATGAAAAGTATTACGAGCTATTACTTGCTTCACTCGTTCGTACAGGGTGCCCTTAAGTGTTGATACACATCGCTTTGTCCTCATTATTTTCTACCTACGTCCAAGTCTATGGAAGAGAAGTCGCGACGCGATCTTGGTTTCGGCACAATCAACTGCGCGGTTAATTACTCCGACGAAGACTCACGACTCTCGATCGCTTAAAAGGCTTTAAGCCGTCTCATTTGTTTGCGGCCATAATGGACTGATAACGGACACAATTGGCGCTCACTGCCTTTAATTCGTGCTATTTGACAATTTAAATAAACGACTCTTAAACAGTGTTTGAGTGCACATTAATTTACTTATAGTATAACTAGCGACCCGCTTCGGATTTACACGGTTGCAATTTTATTCAACAATTTATAAGTATACACAAAGTTTTCCAGTTTATTACTATATCCTTAATTGAAAACCGCATCAAAATCGGTTGAATGGTTGAGAAGAAGTGAGCGGGCAAACCGACTTGGGCCTTTAAAATCTTTTATTTACTTTTACAAAAATCCAGTTGACTCCACACTACGCCGTGCTTGTGCTGTTTGACTCAAATTGCATAGACTAAGCAGTACCAATAAATACAACAAAAACAAAGAATCAATAAATAAATGTAAACAAGAATTATACCGAGCCCACAGACATATCAGACAAACCGAGTGGAATTTACAAGTATATATTGTAATATGGCAAAGTTTCCTTATAGTGCGCAAATGACGCTACAATGTATATGTAAATTAGTCAGAGATGATGAAGACAGCAGGGGCGTAGCTACCGCCGTATCAGCCGTATCAATGATACGGGGGCCCCGGGATACAGGGGCCCCTAACGTGTGTAAGCAATAATTAGTAAAATGTTATCTACAATGTCACTTAATCTCGTGCTTCCCGAAAAAAAAAACATATAAAAAAAACTTCAGTTAATGATGATTTAATAAATCAATTTGCCGAAAAAAGGCAAGAAAAGTGTATATATTTTAATTTGAATTGTTTGGCTAGCTCAATTTCTAAGAAGAAGTGATAACTTATAAGCAACAAATATTTATTTGAATTTAATGCAAGCATTTTTGTTTCTTTTGTGAGAAATCTTTACCCTTCATTTGGGCCCCCCAACTAATTTTGATATAGGGCCACTCCAAGGTACGCTACGCCACTGGAAGACAGCTGCCCTAAGGAACGGTATTCAGGTACTTGCTACTTCATAGTATGTTCTGTGAACAGTAATTAAACAAAATTATGTGAGAGCAATGCAGGTACATGCGAATTAAATAGAACTACCTAAACGTGTAAATAGATGTTGTAAGTAATATGAAATATTACACTTAAACCCAAGTACTGCCAGTAATGACGTATGGTGCCGAAACGTGGACTCTCACATCAGGACTGATCCACAAGTTCAAAGTGGCGTAGCAAGCTATGGAGCTCAGAGTTTCTTTTGTGGATAGGATCAAATTGGAAAAACCAAGGTTGTCGATATAGCCAACAGAATTAGCAAGTTGGAGTGGCAATGGGCCGGTCACATCCGAGTAGAAGACTTCTCGAATAGAGGCCACAAATTGGAAATAGCAGCGTAAGACGCTCTGTGGCTAGGTGGACAGAAGACCTAAAAGGCTTCGCAGCAAGCGGCTGTATGCGAATGACAGAAGACCGTGCATAGTGGCAAGCCTTGGTAAAGGCCTACATCTAGCAGTGAAGAGACACAGGCTGATGATGAAGTAATTTCACAGGTAATTTGACGACACGTTTGGTCTAGTGGCTAGTAACCCTAGCTGTTAACCAAACGGTCGCGGATTCGAATCCCGCTAGGGGCAAATGTTTATGTGTTAACATTTTACGTTTGTACCTGAGTCATGGATGTTTATATTTATAATAGGTATGTATTTACAAAAAAAGTAGTCTATGTATTATCTCGTAAAAAGTAATCTATGTCTGGTATCCATAATACAAGCATTAAGTTGCTTAGTGTGGAACTAGATGGTGCTGTGTGGAATGTGTGAAGATATTATTACTATATATATTATATTATTATTATATAAAACACGTTGTATGTTAAATTAAAATAAAACCTTCGCGTCTGTATATTATTTTCTACTTGAACAAAGTACTCGGAAGTAAAACGAAATAAGATCAATCACTGCATTCCTCAATATTTCATGTCAGTATTCAACATAAATAACGGGAAATAGTCACTAAAATTACTAGTGCCCAGACAAAGAGATTTATTCTTGAATAAATCTCTGTAATAAACAAGGCAACCACCGTTTCTGTTGACAATCAAGACACTAAATATTTAGTGAATTTAAAGAGTTTAAGGGCGCAACACTGTGACATCCATTTAATTCTGAAACAAAATTATAATAATTTCACTTAATTACAGCATTTATTTCGCGTCGAGGTCACGCGCTCACACTCTATCTTGCGCTTGCGCATTATCGCTTCTTGTAATGTTACTTCGTGTCCGCGACAATGAATTTAAGCGAAAAATTAAAAGCTTTTCCGTGTTTTGCTTTCCTCGTGCTAGTATCAGACGAAAAATCTATAAAAGACAGATTATTTTCCCTATCCCATCATGTAATAGAATGGGAATCCTACTAAGGTCGGCAGCGCACTTGCAGCATCTGTTGCTTATTGTGCGATAGGTACATAACATCAAGTGGACCGTAAGCCAGTCTGTATTAAAATTTGAATTTTTTAACGATATTGACGTTGTTTTGACGATGTTGTTACTCTATCACGCAAACATCGTTGTATGGATTTAAATAAAATTTGGGACAAATTACTATTAACACATTATTGATTATTGTGTAACACACACCCATTACTTTATCACGATATCAAGACAGTACCTATTTGAATTTTAGTTCTGAATTTAATTAACAGATGACGCGAGTGGAGTCACGGTTAACATGTAGTGCAAAATGAATATTTTTTTAAAGTATTTTGACGCTTGGTGGTTTCAAAGAACCAAAACGAACCCAATTACGGTTATTGCAACTTTAATTGAAAACCAACAATTTAAATTGAAGAGACAATGAGCTTCGCCACACAACGCAAGAATGACACCAATAACCGAATTATCCGAATGTTTTATTAGACAGCTGGTCATAAAATGGAAGGTGGGACTTTGTTTATGCACCCGCCTTGCATGCTCCAATCGACATAAGATATAATTTTTGTGTACGAACTGTTGCCGATACATAAACAGTCAATTTTATAGTCACCTCTCCGACAATATCAATTTCGATCACCTGATTCAGATTATCATTAGCTATGTTATAGGCGATATGGCCTTACACAAGAAGGTTTCACAATTTACTATTTAAAAACAATAAAAACACATTTTTATTGGCGTTTTATTTATCGCAACAGTAAACCGCTTCCTGTGTAAATGGCCAAATAATTGTCTGGCTTCGTTTTGCACTGTCACCAATAATAATAAACATCGCTACGTACTTCGTATTCTGGTACTTCGCTACGTATCAGAGTGTACATCGTCGTTGTCAAACCAAAATCTGGTATGTGCAAAAGTATACTTTTGAGATATTGAAAATAAAAAGTTTACCTGAAGAACTTTACATGAAGGTTTATCAAAAAACGGTATTTTTTTAAACTTAGGGTTGTTTTACGTAAACTTATTTGTTTTTTAAGCAAGAAATTTTAAAAGTTTATATATTATTTTGATAATTAAAAAATTATTTTGTACATAACAAATTCGTCTAGCTGCTGCACATAGAACATTTTATTAAGAGGTCACAGTTCGACAAATAGCACTCACTAAGGTCAAAATGTTGGAATCCTAAAAAATTGCACATAGCAGATTTCGGTTTTACAATGACGACATCCTTTATTATAATTTTTATACTAGCCCTTTTGATGCCATTGTTTTAATATTAAGGATTCATCCGTTGCATCCTGAACAACGTAGGTCTCTACATTTTTTAAAAATTGACATTTTTAAAACAAGATTATTTATCTTATAATATGATAATATGCAAAATAAGATGTCAAGGTTGTATTTCCACTTGACTAAATTAACTAAATATAATGTTAATTTCTCATCCCAGACACCCAGACAGTTATATTTTTCATTGTAAATTTACATACGTCAATATTTAATTATATTTGAAACACCGCGTAGTAATATTCCACTTTGTTCTGCAACTACACTATATGCACTATACCACAAAGTAATGGCAGGGTCACATTGCATTCGCAGTCATTTGGGCAGTCCGTCTGGCGGCAGTAACCAACCCCCTACTGAAAACCATCGTGAAATAACAGCATGTGTATCGTGATGTTTAGTGAGAACAGACAGAAAGAATATATATATATATGTGTGTAATTATATATTTTTTATTATATTATACATGAAGTATGATTCGTATTATTGCGAGCATTAAAACGTCTGAGTCACATTATCAACACCATTTAAGAGAGTGTTCATAATGTGGCAATCGTTTTTTTTTTCGTTAGCTTACTAAGATTAAATCGACCACTATCGGTGTTATTATTAATTCATTTTTCATGCCGATAGTCATCAGCGTAATCCGGAGCCAGGCAATGACTATTCCCACGTTACCAATAGGTACTCTTTACAATCACTTATAGATAAGAAATTCAATGGTAAATTAACTGTACCATTTAAATGTGGAGACGAGTGAGCCACTCGAACCAATTTCTAAAGAATTTATCTATCCTCTTAAAGAAAGACACATTGTCGATTAATAATATTAGTTTTACCACGACAACAAGACTGCACGCACACGCCAACATTATAATAATATGACGGTAGTGTGAGGGTTCATTCTCAAACATTGATGTCAACTAATCTGAAAGTCAGTGGAAGTCAGAGAGTCCTTAATACCACGGCACATGTTTTCGCCTTACAAACAAATTCTTCTTATAAATGCGAGAGGTTCTGAGGAATCTGAGGATAGATGTATGGATGTTTATCGCAATATATTGCTTTGTACCAGTCATTTTTTTAACCTAAATATTTACATTGTATAAAACAAAGTCGCTTCTCGCCGTATGTTCCTCTGTATTTACGATATATCCTCCTACGCTCAGATCTTGTAAACTACGCAAAGGATTTTAACCAGTGATATGTTAACTAACATATCACTGATTTTAACGGAAAGAGCGAGAATTTTATTGATGTTCTGCAAATACGAGTATGTAGAATTCTGTGGAAAAATGCACATAAAATATTTAAAATATATCCTCAGAAATATTGTGTATTAATAGCAGCGTTATATATAATATATGTATAAGAGTTCGAAAAGAGTCAAAATTTTCAAAAACCTTTCTTACCGGATGTTTACCTAAGTTATAAAATAAAGCTATGTTCAAAATTTCATCTTTCTAGACTTATTAGTTTTGGCTGTGCTTTGATATTAGTGTTGCTGTCAGGGCAAACAATTGATTTTATATTATATATTATATACTTAAGGAAGGATTTTGTGTAGTGATGGATATCAATTATATTACAAAAAGTTTTTTTTTTAGTTTTTTTTTTATATATAAATTCACCGACATAATGTGTAGGTAATGATGCATTCTTGGTTTTACTTCGTTCTTTTCTTTCTATGAACATCCAACACGTGCGTCATGCTGTTTTAAGCCAATCGTGTTTGCAAAACGTATTTTACCTCAGCTTCCTCGTGGTATATCGACCTGGTGTTACAATGTTTGCAATGCCCCAAGCTATTGTGCGTTTATATGTATAATTACGGTTCGGTACTTCAGAAATGAAAACGTGATAAAGTGAAATTTTGATTACGTAGTGCCTTACACTGGTAAAGATGTTATTTGTTACCATTACATGCTTTCAAGTAATTGTCAAAAACCAGAGAACTTGAATGCAAAGATATATTTTTCCATGTCAAAAACAAAACTACTTTAGTATTACAGTGTAGTGAAACTTAGAGCATTTTTTTTATGTTAAGATCGACAGTCAGGCTGACGGTCCACTTGATAGTAGGTGGCCACTGGCGCGCCTATAGCACAAGCAACGCAATAGGTGCTGCAATGGCGCTGCCGTCCATAGAAGGAGTAATGATAAGGGATAAGGAAGGGATGTGGTAATGGGCTCGCTGTTGCACGCGACTTCGTCCGCGTAAATTTATAAAATATAGCCTATGTTACTCGCTGATAATGTAGCTTTCTATAGGCGAAAGAATTTTAAAAAGCGGTACAGTAGTTTTTGAGTTTATTCATTACATACAAATCTTTTCTCTTTATAATATTAGTATACTAGATATACATAAAATCATAAAATAATATCAACAAAGGAAATAAAAAATAATAATAAAATTTCTTGATCTTACAATCTACTTTAAGTATAGGTTTGATTTTTTTCTTTAAAATTCATTTTGTAAATCAATAAAACCATATAGTTAAACGAGTTAATTAAGCATAAGAAAGTACGCACAAATTAAGAATTTAATTGACGCTTTATTGATGAATTGACACATTCTCGTATATATTTTTTTATGTTACACAACGACCCCGATTGACATAACCCACGAGTTACTTACTTTAATTTCATCACTTCATTTTTTCCTTACTCCACTTTTCGCGGGTCGAACCTTGACGTCTGACCCCAACTTGATTTATAGTCGTCTTACTTGTAATTATTTAAGTTAAATATTTGGAACTTAAGTATATTTATCTTCTTAATACCAAAACTAAGTGCATTATACATCATAGCTGTGCATTTAATCAATTATAATGTTTCAAACCTTGTTCTCAAGTCACATTTCTGACAGCTTTACACGGCTGTGATTGCATACCATTTAAAATACAATTTAACAGTTGTTAGAAATAAGAATGTCGTCATTGATTATAAAAAATATCTGCACTGTTTCATACAACAAATCCATTTATATGTGAATTTAAATTATTTTAATCAAACTATTGATTTTATGAAAAAAAATATGTTAAATGTTAATAGAAATCCGTAGTGACTTGAATCGGTCGCGAAAATTTCCAGTTTAAATTTTTAATATTTTTATTTTTAATGTAATTAAAGGTCAATTGCATCATGTAAGCGATTTTTTACATTTGATTAAAAAATGCCATTATATTTTACTTTTTCAAATTTAAATATGACGTCTTCTATACTTCTATACTAATACATATTCTAGAGAGAAGAGTTGTATGTTTGTAATGAATACCTACATTCAAAAACTACTGGACCGATTTTGAAAATTCTTTCACCTATTTTCCTATAGGACCGGTCAGGAGAAGCCTGGATCCACCGTCGTAAATAATATAATAACGATAATACAATACTATTCCTATATTGTATACTAAATCCTGCAGGAGTTTTATTTAAAATTGTCTCATAATGATTTTTCTCATACTTACATCAAGTAAGTATTACTCAAAAAACACGATCTTTAGTCTATACATTCCACCCTCGTTGGCAGCTTCTTTGTATCACTTTGCTTTTATATGCACATATCAATGCATTAGAAATATAATATAATACCTACTACAACTTTTAATGGAATAAGAACAGCAAGGTCAGGTCATTCGTTAAACCAGTGCGGATCTGCACTCACCTCCAAATCCTTGACCTATCCAGAAGAGGCTACTTCTAAACAGAATGCACCGCGATTCTGTCACCGTACATAGATAAATAAGGTAGGTATTTAAAATGCCGTTCGCCGTGGGAACCGTGACGGGCGCCCGAACTGCGATAACCCTGCGCCTGCGACGCTCGCTTGTACAGCACTCGGTACTAGGAATTGCGTTGCGAATCAACTTCGATACCGAAATCCATTTGGTTGCCTAATTTCGTAACTGAACCTATCTGTCTTTTTTATCTACGCTCTTATTTTCAATAAACGTTATGGTTGTACTTAGAAATAAGCTCTATTTTCCTTTCTTTAAGGACGTTGTAAAATAGGTGTGCGCGATGCAAATTCGTTCTTATTTATAAAGTGTTAAGGTCTATAAATTTTGCCCTCGAGAGCAGTAAACGTAGAGGTATGGCTGCACGCTGCGAGATGTCATCTCGGACCCCCGCTGCGACCCGCGAACAATATTGTCTCTGCTTGAATACATCATGAATTTTTAAATCAATTCATATTCGCTATAAAGAATTGTTGCGTTGTGAAATGAGTACTCCCTAAGTATGTATACATAATAGAAATTTGAGTCTTTACTAGTGACTTTGTAACCTACTAGTGACCCGCCCAATTTTCAAAAATCCTTTCTTAGCATTACCTTATAAAATAAACCTACGTTCCAAATTTCAGCTTTATAGTCTTAATAAAATAGTCCAGAAGACATTCTGGCTATTTGTGGCTTTGATAGTCCGTCAGGGCAAACAAACACACATTGAAATACACTTAATAAAAACAAATTTTTAATTATGTTTATTAAAAAAGGACTGAGGCAACTAAGGTTCAGGCTATTTAAATTAAAAATATTACCTCAATTCCAAAATTCATGGATTTCGGTTCAGTGTTTTATTCGTAAACGAATAAATAGTAAGGTTATTTTACATTTACATACTTAAGATATATTTATTTATATTGAAATCCTACATATGTAATAAAAAGTAGTCTACGGCACACATAAACTTTTATGCATACCAAAAAAGGAATTCAAACAAACATGCTAATATAACAATACCTAAGTGTAACATTATACTATAATATATTTATTAACAATAAAAGATCAAATAAGCCCACAACCAATTTACATAAGAGTAGGTACAACTTAAAAGTGTTTTCAATTTACTGTTTTAAATTTACGTACGACAATAACACTTCTTGGATTTTAGCTGTAACAAAATTAGCGATCCGCATTTCTATAATTGTAACTTAGTGTTTTTAATTATAATCTTATAATTACACGTAGAAACCATTGATACCTATATTAATGTAGTTAAGATTAAAGAAATATTTTTGGTTTTTTCTTGATAAACGATGATGGGCAGGTTGACGATTCAAAAATATGTGAGCAGATATATATAGAATGAATGAATGTTAAAAAGCTCGGGAACGGACGCATTCGTGTAACATATTAAATAACAATACACATATTAAACTTAACTTTAAATATAAGTAAATTTACACGCAAACAAACTTTAAAAAAATCAGTTTTTTATCTTATATAAAAAAAAATTATACCTACCTACTTACTGAGATTGATGTGATCCATTTTCGGCCAATTAATATACTTAATACTTGTTTGATCGTGAGCAAAAATTTATTCTGTGGCTTGTTCGCGATTTTTGGACAAAAAATATGTTGACGTCTCAACCACCTTATTTGCCGGACTTGAGCCCGTGCGACTTTTTCCTGTTTCCAATGAAGAAGAAAAATATAAAGGGGAGACGTTTTGCGACTACAGACGAGTTCATTACCGAACTTCTGAAGAAAATGCACCCAAAACTTGAAAATATTGTTTGTTTATTTACTTTTAGATTCAGCATATAACGTAACATAGGTAGTTAAAATAGAAAAATAGTTCCGTTTTCCGTTCCGTTTTCGTATCTGGTTATGAAAAATGGTTACGAATGTGGCTGAAGAGGCAATGAAAAGGTCTATCGTAGTTGAACTCATCATTTCCATTAAACATAATATAAATAAAATCTAATGTCATATTATAGCAAAACAACAAAACCTATATTATACACAACACAATATCATCAAAAATAATTTAAAAAAATATTGATCCTTTGCCTATCGAGTGATGTTATTAAATTTTGGATGTAAATGATGGATATAAATAGCTACAGCATCAAACTCTATCCCCGGTTATGTTATCATCAGTTTTCCGAATTGCCTCCCACTGTGGAAGAAAAGATAGACGTGTTCACGTCAAAAAATACAAAATAAGGTTAGTAAAAATAATAAATGTTAGCAGAAGTGTATGTCATACAAAGGTGATTACTTTAAAGGAGAGGATAATTATAAAATAAAAAAAATTATAAAATAAAATATCGGCACAAAATAATTTTGTCAAGTTAGATGAATGTCTAAGTATAAAAATGACTACTAGTTTTACCCCGGCGGACCGGGGAATTAATTAAGAATTTGTCGATTTAAAAAGTTGTCGTTTTAGGAAGTTGTCATTTAGGACGTTGACATTTTAATAAGTTGTCGTTTTAGGAAGTTGTCGTTTTAGGAATATTTGTTGTCACCCTGAGGGCTTAACCCCTATTACTCAAATAGATTATTTATATCAATAGAATTTCACGTCAAGTTGTCGCTACGAACCATAACTTCATGACGTTATCACAAAAATCTTTACATAAATTATTATGTGCGAACAACACATTTTTATTTGGGCAGGGGTTAGTTGCAAGTAGAACGAGATACGAGATCCATTATAAAGATACAGGCATCATAGAAAAAACATCGTAAACATTGTAATGGCCTCTCTCGATTGTTATCTTCACTTTTTATTGCAATCTAAATGGATTTTTGAAAGTTATCGTACTATTAAAAAAAATTTAATTACAATCACAATAGAAAATGACATTCATTAAAAATATGACAATATTTCATTCTAATTTAAATAAAAAAAATTAAGTGAACCAAATATTGTATTGTAAACTAAGTAAGTATCTTTTCTTTTTCTTGCGGTATAACACATACAAAAATGGTAAAAAAGCTAATCCTAAGAAGTAAGTAATAGTTTAGAACAGAAATGTGTGCGGAGATCCAGTGTATTATAATTACTCAGCCGGAAATTGACTCAGTAATTATAATTACTTCAATTTGTGAGCTTTCCTAAATCATATACTACATTCAAGTTTTATTAATTTGTATAGATAGTTTTATATAAAGTCTCAGTATCAATAGTGTCCAGGACTCTACACATTTTATTCCTGAGTTATAAATATATATAAAAAACGCAATACTGGATACTTTTAGCAGTTTATAAGTCTACAAGACGTCTACAAGACAGCAGTGTTCCTTTGTGCGCAAGTTTGTCATTTGGAATTTGATTAGTGTAATGATATGCAATGTGTTCATGCACCGTTTAGGCCATTACATAATTGTAATACCCTCATATATTACGGGCACAAACGGACGGTTCAAGTAAAGTAACATATCAAATTCTCCCGTTCACCTGCGCGATCCCACGATCGGTCTTCTCGATTTATAGACATCGTAGAATCGAGAGGCGCTTTGTATTTTGCATAACACTGCTAAATTGTGGCACAATGCCCCATGGCCCACAATAAATAAACCAACTCCGATGACGCTCATAGGTCAAATCTGTGATCGTTATAACAAATGAACTGTAGCAAATGTGCAATTATTAAGGCTCCACACGAACGCGTTTGACTAAAAAGCAACTAATATTTAATAAAAAATTAAAAACTTTAAGATAATGAGCTATGTTAGCGCTGAATATTTTATTATTGATATTCTTAAAAAATTACTTGTCTACTATTTACTAAAATTCATTTATTTATTTGAACATTCGACACCAGATCAACATCATTCCGTTCAAATATGTATAATAAGACCTACTTACGTTTTTATTTAAGTAGAAAATAAAAAACTATATTTTGCAACCAAGTCGCCGAAACTGTCCTCGTCTGTCTGTTTCTCCGCTTATAACTTCTAAACCACCCAACGGATTTTAATTTTTGGTTTTCTGCATTCTGCAAAAAAGTGCATCCCAGGTAAAGCCGGGAGCGGGTCGCTGTATGACATATTATGTCATATTAAAAGTGAAATATAATAATCGGATAGTTAAATCCGAATGGCTTCTCACACACGCACACACACTATTTTGGCTAATCTCCATAACTACTAGCTCCAGGCCCCCGTCACTCGCGCCACGGAGCGTTTCCGCTAAGTAGACGGCCGGCAGTCCTAACGACAGTAGGTTGCCGACCGCAAGACTGAGTGTGCACCTGCACGTTTCCCGCTCAAAACGCAGCGATACATATTTTATCATTAAATTATTGACTAATAAATTATTTACCTATGCGTAAAGGTAGTAATAAAATACAATGAAATCCCGTTAAAATAGTTTTTATATGTTTTGAACATTTGTATTGTAAAAGTTATTTTTATTATATGAGTTTTATTGTAGTGAGTTAGTAACAAGTATAAATAACTTGCTACCTTATAATAAGGTTCTAATTAAATTATCTAACTGTTGTTACACCTAATGAAAAAAAAAATATAACACATTTAAATAATATAGAAAGTTATAGATATTTTTTTATATAATAACTAGCTAATTATTTATATAATAGACCATTTAATTTTATTACATAATTACCAAAAGTTGACAACATTTTACATCTCTTTATTTTAAACTTTTTTCCCTATTGTTAATATTTGCTGAGATTAGTCAATTAAAAAAAACCAAATTTTTGTTTTTGTGAAATATCTCGATAATTTTTGGAAATCGAAAAATAATGTAATAATCAAAGTGTAATAGAGCAAGAAATTTTCTACAATTTTTGTATGAAACTTTTTTTTGTAAAATCAATAGTTGCTGAGTTCCGTCGCTGTTTTTCTTTACTCGTCGGCAACTTTAATTGCGCTTGCGGCACTGACATAATCCAATCGAAAAATAAATTAATAGGAGATTTGCAGACCGAATATCTAAAAATCTTGGACTAAGCCATTTTGTTTAATTTATATTCCTTGTAGATTTTGTACAACCCTAACGTTTTCGCTCGATGACGTAATCGCGCTGTGTACGCGGGAATCTCGATTCTCGGCGCGCGTCCGTAGAGTAAGTTTCTTCTTGCAGAGTCTTTTGTAGGCTAGCGTAGGTATTTTAGCTTTGTATGGGAGTGACGCATCTGTTACGATAGTAACTCTTATTTTATCTGTGCTAGCTCTTTCTAGTTATGTTCCCCTCATAGCTAAGAAGAGCATGCATAGCATAACTTTCTTTTTCAATTAGAATAGGAAGTCACTCAATATAACTAGTTTTCAAAAATACGTATTTTTTTAATTCATGTCTTTTTCAAAAAAGCTTACAGAAATTCCCTATGAGGGATAACTGTCTTCATCAATACTAATAAATACTATGTATCCACATAAACATTTTAAAAACACCACGCAAAGTCGGGCGAATGATAGTTTTTTAATAAATCAACCATAAAGATAATAAACAATATTTCCATTACTTTCCCCCGCTCATGTCAATCGTCTCGTAAAGCAATCAATTGTCGCTACTTGATCAGCGTAATTAATTAATACTGTGACCATAATTTTGTCGGCAGACAGCATAAAAAATTTAATCAAGATTGGGCTTTTAAAGAAGGATTCGAAAAACTCGCATAAATCTTTAATGCTGTTGTTCAATTGATACCACTTCCTGTATGGACCAGTTGCGGTGAGCTCGCCACTTCCAAATAGGTGTTCTCATATTCTTTTTCAACGAATAAAAATAGAGCAAAAACACATCGTCGCCAGGTTTTTTGTACCGGACGACCTTGCAGCGTAGTGGCTTACTGATTGTGAAACGTTAATACTAGCGTAACTACATCAACATAAAGAGTGTGATGAATCGTTCGCATTTAAACCGTACATCTTATCAAGAAGCCTTACCGTTCTTCGTAAATAAACAATCAATTAATTTACACCTCAGATAAAATAAGGATTAAAGATAGACCTCCGTACATAGCAGAGTGAAGAGACGGTAAAATAACGCCTTGCCGTGTATATACACGATTAAACGCAGACAAACTGATTACATTCAAACTATGCCTCGCCTTATTAAAAAAAATTACTCCTGAAAATGCCGAATTGTGTAGTGAAAGGGTGTAAAATGGAAACATTTCACATGTAAGTAAATTCGGAAAACAATATTTTCAATATAAAGAAATAAAAATTGAGATTATAGCTTGGAACACAAAATTCAACATAGTGGTTGCCTTTATTAAGCTTTATTTCTACTTATTTCTACTTATACGTTTATGACAACCGTATAAGTATTACTTACAAAAACCGGCAAAGTGCAAGTCGGGACTTGGGAAATTGGTATCCCTATCATTATGCTGGGTTATCTCACGACTAGGAATATTTGGGTGCTATGAATTTATTATGGCAACACCGGTCTACGCACACATGCTTATAAAACCGGCTTCATTATGTTGTTCGCAAAATTCTGTCTAGTTTTCATTTGGTCTGAGATTTACACAAAACATATTTAAATTTTCAGACAAGCGGGTAGCTGATACATCAATCAAAATCTGTCAATTACGTCTATGAGGATTCACTTTTACTTTTATTCAATAACTCACTTATTGAATATTCATGAGGCTCGGACAACATCCAATATTGGCAGTTTCGTTATTTATATTTTATTCATCAACTGTCAATCAGAGAATCGTGATTGCTCACTTAGTTATGTTTCTTCATGTTTGCCGACGAAACATGTTTGTTGATAGATTTAGATGTTGGTGTAAAAATGTGTCATCCATTTTGCTATGAGTCAATATGAACAGAATAAGGTACAATTATATTATAATTGATGTAAGTATTTTAAATTTGTGACTATTGAATACATCTCACATATTTCTCTCATATATTTGAGTGTAGAAGGTTAAAAAAAAACTACAAAATGCTTTTTATCCCACTAATGAATTATTATCTTTCGCTTTGGCGTCAAAGTAGGTTATTTTACTATCCGAATTCTGTACAAATAGACGAAATGGCGGGATTCATTTAATATCATTATGATCGATATGATGATTATGATAACATTTTACAGCTTTTTTTTTCTCAAAAGGGATTTCATTTTGCACAAGAAATTACTATAAAAAAAACCATGGCACTAGTTGTAATTTTTCCTTATAAACCGTACTCTAAAATTACTTAGCTTAATAATAATCAATACTTTAATTAATAAATAATACACATTTAGTTTAATAATAATATTCACAAGTTAGTTTAATAATAATTCAAATCAAGCGCTCGAATAGTTAAACGATGTCGATATAATTTATTTAATTTGTATTATTATAGTGAAAACCAGAATACGTCGCCGTTCACAATGTATTGTGTTACGATGCCTCTACATTCCGCTAGAAAGTCGCTTATCAATTCAATTGTCTGAGCCACGCCCGCGCGCGTCAACCCGACGCAGACCGGCCTATCTCATTGTAACAATTTATACCCATACAAATCGATGTATTACTGGGCAATTATTTTAAAATAATAGAGTATTAGACACGTGCAAAATTTAACTTTTTATAACTATATAGTGAACAATGCAGGATGGCACATTTTGATAGTCATCGATAACTCAAGGTCCGCATCAAATAAAGCTTTCAAACATCATGTTCTTGACAAGGTCGCGAGAGCGCACGAAAATAATAATAAAATACAAAATCAAATTGTTATTTCTATCAACAGTTACAAGTTACAAATAAATGGTATTGTTTATGGTTTTTTTTTTACTTGAGTATACGTCTTTAAATTTGTTGGAGGTCATTCAGTAAAGTGATGACAACAAAATCTGAGTTTGATGCTGTAGATCTACATACATATCTGTCATCTACATCCAAAATTTAATCACACCACTCGATGGCTAAAGAATCAAAGTAATATTTGGTATACAATACACGGCCGTTTTTATTTGAAATCTTTATAAAGCTTTTTTCATGTTATGGTCGACAGACATGCTGACGGTCCACTTCATGGTAGGTGGCTACTGTTGCCTATAACACAAGAAACGCCAAAGGTGCTGAAAGTGCGGAAAAGCGAAGGTGTAGAGAATTGGGCTCTGGAATCTCTTACTCATTCACCGAAACACAACAGCACACATGCTTTTGTTTTCGGTGGTTTTTGTAAAGAGGAGGTTACTGTCGCGAGACGGGCACCCCAAAAGACTGCGAAACACTGTGAGCCCTGCCACTATTAACTGTTAATGTTGTGATAGAGATTTCTACTAATATTATAAATAGGAAAGTAACTTTTTTTGACCGTTACCTTTTCATTCACGCCTTATCTACTCAATCGATCATCATGAAATTTTGCATACACATTGCAATAAAAAAGAAGTTTTGTTGGGCGCAATAATAAAGAACTTGATTCTCAGCGGCGTCGATGTCTTTAGTACTGAATAACTGAACGAAAGCTTTCTTATATTAACTTTACACGCAAAGTGATAGCAAAAAAATGTTCACGGCTATGAGTATAATAATGAAATTGGAATGAGAACATAATATAAAAGTTCGTTAAAAACAGAAAAAAGTGCTTCAGTTAAGTCATAACACTAAGCAGAAGTAATTTTACGCGAGTGCGAATTAATAAGTATATTTTAAAATGGTAGCGCAGCACACCCAAGTCGATATCGGAACCTGTCCTGAGCAGTTCGTTGCGGTAGGACCGTTCTTTGTCCGAGTCGTCCTAGACAGCCGCCGCGCATTGCATTCATGCATAGTAAATAATTACAGTGATCAGCGGCAGGTGGCATCGCACGCGCATAGAAATAGAAAGGCACATTGCAGCAATTATTTAGTACAGTTATCCCTAATGGGTCGTTTTACGAAAGCTGTTAAGTAAATAAGCAGAGTCCTGCGGTTCCTGCCGGGTGCGCGCGCACACACAACGGCGTATTAGCACGCTAGCCTTGTTCGTCACACTGGCTCACAACCATCTCTCAAACAATAATAATTATACGAGAATATTTCAACAAAACGAATTCAACATTCCTGTAAAGAATGGAAACATTAAAATAAAAATGTAAACGTCGAACGTTAAATTTTAAAAAAGGAATTTTGTTTACGATTCTTGGTTTCTCATATAAGAAAACATCTGTAGTATTGATAAAATGAACATATTTACGGCCAAATATCGTTGTTCCTTCGCTGTAATTTGATTCTAGTCTTAAATTGTTAATTGTCCGAAATTGTGGACTTAATTGTGGATTAATGATGGACACACATACACACACACATTTTTCTATTTTTTCACGTATTTTCTAAATTGAGTGTAGGTAATAATTGAACGTGTGTAGCAGGCTTAAGGTTAGGGTACGATTTGGTTCCTAGTGTAGTGATGTTGAATAGTGTATGAGATTGAGGGCGAATCGTAGCGCAGAAAGCTCTGACGCCGTTGGGTAGAGGTCCGGCGTGCGGGGGCGGGGTAACGTTAAGCGGAGCTCCTGTGTGGCTCGCGCAGCGGGTCAGGGGTTAAGCGATACTTTATTTTGAATAATTTATATGTCGTACCGCGATAGACGGCATGCCCTCCGCCTGTACTGTTTATGGTAATGCCGCATATCGCGCATTGCAAATGTGCTCAATGTGTCGCCACTAGAAAGGACCGGTCGCGATAACCTGTGTAATACAAAATGTACATAATATTATTCCCAACGAATAGGGATGCAACGAAAGGGATCTATTATTGCAATGAAACTGTTAGTCCAGAAGAATTTACTAATAAATCAAAATTTGAGTCCCCCAGAGGCATTTTTTTTTATAAATTATACAAAAATGGTAAGGTTAGAAAAAAAAAGTTTCAAATAAATATTGCAGACAATTAAATTTTACATAAAAATGTTCACATGACTTTTTTATTAAAATTAAAATTAACACAGTTAGGGATGTCAAGTTGTTAGGAAATTTAAAAAAATCTTGAGCCAAAAAGTATCAACCCTTATCTTCTAACCTTCCTAACTGCAATTTTAGCCAAAAAAAATTTCTCATCATAATTGTAAGAAAACTGTTTTTTTTTTTCACCCCTATTTCATGGTGAAATCAAAAATTTCTTTGACCCGCGTCGATATTATACATATCTGTATAATCGTATATCTGTATATGTATATTATACATATCGTCTGCAATCTGGAGAGTGTGCGTCCGTTCTGTTTGATTTGATCCAACCGGAACCGTTCCACTTGCGGACCACGAGGCGCGGGCGGGGGTTCCATCCATTCGTGGTTGCCGTTCCTCGATCGCGCACGAAGCGTTTCAGTTCCACCTTCCTTGTCCGAACTGCTAAGGAGTGGAACTCATTGCCTGCGTCCGTGTTTCCGCATAATTACAATCTCGGGGTCTTCAAGTCTAGGGTAAATGGGCACTTTAAGCGTGGTCCACCTTCGGCCGCATCTGCACCTTACATCAAGTGAGATCGCGGCCAAGCGCTGCCTTGATTCAATTAAAAACTAAAATCTAATCTACTATAAAGTTATGTCAAAAATGCCCCGAAGAGACCCAAATTTTGATTTGTTAGTAAATTTTCCTGGACTAAGTATGTTAACAAAATACTCGTTAAATTACTCGAACCGGTAATCGCGTTGTTCTTATTTGTGATGTATTTACAAGTGTTTAACATCAATGCCAATAATGAGGTATGTGTTCATTAAAATGTCAATGGACATGTTAAATTGCAATCGAAACAAGAACAATCGGTCAAAAAATATAAAGTTAATTAAAATGTAGAAGGTTCGCTACCATCCACGGCGATATGGCCCGCCGACTTGCACGCGTAATAGTAAGTTAAAATTCACTTTTGAGAAATGGTCATTAATCAAAATTAATGGAGTTATTATCGCACTGGGACTTGCAAAAAATATTTATTGCCGACATAAATCAGTCTTAAGGGCCGTAACGAAGCAGCGCCGTGAGCTTTCTAGGACAGGGGTTTACGAATTCGAGCGCAATTATAACACGGGCCCACCCTAGTGCACTTAAATATTGGTCAGTTTTTACCAATCAAAATTATATTTCTTTTTTTTATGTTAAGGCCGGCAGACAGGCTGACGGTCCACTTGATAGTAGGTGGCAACCACATCGCCTATAATACAAACAACGCAAAAGGTATGTAAGTGCACTGCCGACTACAGTAGGATTAAGAATAAGGGATTGTGAAGGGATAGGGACACAACAGCACACGTGCTGTTATTTCACGGTGACGGTGAAAGTATTTCACTTCTTTCCAGATCCAGAACAGCCAACTTTGAAAAGTTCATTTCCAATTTTGACCCTGGAACAGCATCCTAAGCACTCTTCCAATGGGCTTATCGAAACTTTATTTCAATTTCAAGCAATTAAAGCTATCTCAGTAGCAGTGGGTGTTAAATATTTTTAATGCAGATGCAATATGTCAAAGTGTTTCCATCCACTTGTCAGCCTTAATCCTGCTTATGAAATAATGCAATCAGTCTTTGTCACATTTGAAATTGAAACCGATAGATAATTCATGATATATTTTGTTACGTCTTTTCTCTCCGCCGGGTGGCGGACAGGCAGACAATAACAAAAATAATAAAAAAAATTAAAAAAATGAGAAAATAAATAAAAGAAGGTTTTACAATAATAGTGTTTAATTAAAAGACGAAAAACTATAATTTAATTAACACAAAAAACAACAAATTAAAAATAAATAAAAAGAAAGAAGTTATGCTATTGTGTGCCAGCTGTCGATCGGCTTGTGCCGAGCTATGACAACTGACTACACAGCAAAAGGGTTTAAACCAGGGGTTTGTGGAGAATGAATTGAAGACTTACCACCGAAGGAGAGCCGTATATAGAAAGGTAGCCGTCTAAAATAATCCTAGCCACCGTATAAAAAAAAAATAATCCGAACTAATATTAGAATAAAAATAAACGGAAACGCCAAACTTGAGAGGAACGCAGCTACTCCGGTATCGACCGAGGTAACTGGACTGAGTCGACGAGCTGAAGAGGCTCAGCGGTTCTGCGCGGAGACTCGAAGCCCGACCCGACGCAGGCAGACACTCGCAGTCCGTGCGGATTTGCTCGCTCGAAGCTCAGTGAGCACGGTCGACGTCTCGTTTAAAACGTTGAAATATTTTCAACAATTTTTGTATATAAAAAAAAAAAACCCCCCAAATAAGATTTGGAGGTTTTATTAGCAAATGAACAGCCCTTGTAAAAAATGTGAATTGTAAAGCCTTTGTAAAGGAATTAAATCCAATTCCGAAACTGCTATTAAAATTTCGACGGTGGCTGGAAAAAACTGACAGCTAGCTCTCAACGCTGCTTCCTTCGTCAAGGTTCAGGCCGGAAAAGACCTTTCACCCACCGTCCGTCCTTTTTATTAACACAATTTCTAGATTATTCCCTAGACTTTTTAAAAAAATAGGATCGGTATAATTTGCTACTGCTATCCGTCAAAATCGACTTGTCACAGAGTAACGCCGCACCACAGCCCTTCCAGACAGTTCTCTGCATACAAAAAAAAAGGCATTGCGCAGGCACAGACTATCTGAAAGTGCCGTAATGAGCGCTAAAAAGGACGTTGACGCGACCTCTGGGGTCGAGTAGCGAAATTATGAAGACGAGGCTGCCATTACCAAAAAATAAATGTCACAGTACCCCCCTAGCCATCAGAATTTTACTCCTCGGAGGAAAATTCACGCTGGTCCCCAGCTTCCAACCGCAGGAGGACAGCCGAAGACTACTGTGACACCAACCTATCAACACAATAAATTCAAACAAAAATACAAAGTAAAAAAAACAAAATTAAACCAACTAAGAACTCATTAGAAAGAAGAAGAAAGCACTGCCCTTGACTGAAAATAAACTAAATAAATAATTATAATTATAAGATAAATAGAAGAGGATAGGATATATAAGATACTGTAAAATAAACTAAACGAAACGCTCTTGCTGCAGGACACCGCTTAGTGTTTCGCGATGTACTGGAAACAAGAAACGCTCGGAAGAAAGATAGATAGACATAAATACTATACAATACAATAAGTGAAGTCTGAATATACTACATACAATTACACAGAGTTTATATACGGAAGAGAGTAGCAAGAAGGCTTATTTTTACAGAGTTGCAATCCGCTCTGAGTGGAGTGAGTACATAAGTAGGCGTTAAAATATGCACAAGTGTGCACAAAATTGCACAAAGTGCGCATCGGTAAGCACCCTTTCTCTCAAACACGTGCTTACACGATGCTAAAAGTTTGTTGCACACAACGTGTACAACAAAAAAAAAACGCTGTCTACTTATGCACCACCTAGGCTTATTTAACGAGTCACTACCCGCTCGTAATAGGAAGAGGAGAAGAAGAAGTGGCGTAGGCTATTTTTTAAAGAAGTCGCGACCCGCTTCTGGTAGTGGGCTTATTTTACGAGTTACCGACCGCTCGAAAGGCTATTAGAATAAATACAATAATATAAATAAATTACACACTATAAGGAAAGTATTCAGTCAAAGTGCATGCTCCTCTATCAAAGAAGAACAAGTTAAAAAAAATAAAGAAAAGAGGAAAATAAAAATAACTACTAACTAAGCTACCAAATAACAATAAAAAAAACAACAACAAGATATTGTAAATTTAAAAAATGTAAGTTCGTGCCAAACTACTTAAAATGCTGGACATGCCAATTTCCAATGCTTTTCCCGTCGGAGATCCGCTCTAACTGATAAACCAGAGGTGAAAGTTTCCCTATCACACGACACTTCTCGTATTTGGGAGCCAATTTAGCCATGAAATAATTAGCCGCGTTACTCAAGGGAAAGGTTCTTTTCCACACGATGTCTCCTACTTGGTATTCCACATGCCGGCGACCTCGATTGTAGTATCGCTGACTGCGATGGTGAGCTTTTGCGATGGCTTCTTTTACACTGGCGAAGACAGCGCGCAAACCCCCCAATCGAGTAGCATACTCATCTCGAGAGGCACATGACATCTCCAACGGTTCGGTGGAAAGGTTCCCTCGGTAAGTAGATCCGCTAACAATAGGTTCCCTACCGTGCAATAAAAAGAATGGGGTAAACTTAGTGGTTTCATTTACCGCTGAATTGAGAGCGAACTGAATCTTGGGCAAGGACACGTCCCAAGTTCGGTGATCGTCCTCAACTAAGATGGAGATAGCGGTAACAACTGTGCGGTTGTAACGCTCGACGGTATTGGATTGCGGACAATAACGTGGTGTAAGGTGGATGTTTGGTATCCTGTATTTTTCCCACAGCTCTTTCATCTCCCTTCCAACAAACTGGGTACCATTATCTGCAATGACGGTACGGGGTATTCCGTGTATAAGGAAAACACCGTCCTCCAACTTCTGCACTATGGTTTTCGCTACAGCTCGGCGGAGTGGAAACAACAAACAATACTTCGAAAAACAACATACCACCGTCAACAAAAACGTATGACCAGCCCGCGAACGCGGCAAAGGACCTACCAAATCTACGCTAATCGTTTCGAAGGGACGCGAACAAACTTTGGGATTCCCCATATGACCAGCAGGCGGAGACTGTGAATGTTTGTACGCGCGACAAACTTCGCACGCACCTACAAAATTAATTACATCCCTGTACATCCCTGGCCAAAAATAATACTGCGCAAGTCGCTTGTAAGTTTTAAAAATTCCAAAGTGGGGGGACAACATCCCGCAATGGTGTGATTTAATTAAATCAGCCCGACGTTCTAATGGAACAACCTCCTTCCAATCAAACTCATCGGAAAGGTGAAATTTATTTTTAGAATATCTCACTAGCTTGTTATCCCGAATTTGGTAATTAGGACAAGAGCCCGGTGAGCGAGTACATCGGTCTACGATCTTAGAGAACCAAGGGTCGCTAGAAACAATGTCGATGGTCAATACCGGGACAGCTCGAGACAAGGCGTCCGGTACGACGTTCTCTTTCCCCTTTCGATGCTCTATCACAAAATTATAAGGTGATAAACGACATCCCCACCGTGCTAATCGACCTGTAGGATTAGTGAGATTAAAAAACCATTTCAAACTCGAATGATCGGTGATAACCTTGAACTGCGGACCGCCCTCTAAATAAGGCCGGAAATGCTCGATCGCGAAGACGACAGCCAACGCCTCCCGCTCGGTTGCCGAATAATTTTGCTCAGCTTTGTTGAGCGACCGACTCGCGAACGCCACGGGATGCTCTTGACCGTCCTCTCCGGTCTGCATTAAAGCGCCTGCGATACCGTAATTCGAGGCATCACAATGTACTGAAAAAGTTGTTTCAAAATTAGGACAAGCCAAAATTGGGGCTGACATCAATGCTAATTTAAGCCTGTTGAATGCTACCTCCGCCTCCTCACTCCAATGAAAAGGCGGCGCATTCTTACGCGTGCTCGTCAATGCATTTAAAGGGGCAGCGATTGAACTAAAATCCTTAACGAATCTTCTATAATAAGATGCCGTTCCCAAAAACATTTTGACTTCCTTGCGACAAGTAGGCGTAGGAAAATTTACAATCGACTCCACCTTTGAAGGGTCCGTTCGCAATCCTCTTTCGTCAACTACATAGCCAAGATATTTTAATTCCTTTCTAAAAAAATGAGATTTATTTAAATTAATGGTGAGGTTGGCCTCCTCAAGACGCTTGAATACGCGCCTTAAGAGGTCCACGTGTTCCTCAAAAGTAGAACTCACCAAAATGATATCGTCTAAATAGACGAAGACTCGAGAATCGAACTCCGGTCCGAACAAACTATCCATTAGGCGCTGTTGCGTAGCTGGAGCACCTGTTAAGCCAAAACACATGACTTTAAATTGGAAAAGACCTCGTCCGGGGACAGTAAAAGCTGTTTTTTCCTTCGAATTTGTCTTGTCGTCCAAACAAATCTGCCAAAAAGCACTTTTCAAATCGATCGAGGACAAGAAACTAGCGTCCCGGAGGCTATCGAGAATGCGGGAGATGTAAGGAAGGGGATACGCGTCGCGTTTACTGATGCTATTTAATTTGCGACTATCCAAGCAGAATCTCAATTCGCCGTTGGATTTAGGAACGAACAGGATGGGATTGTTCCAAGCACTAGTGCTAGGTTCAACCACATCCTGCTCCAGCATCTCATCCAACTGCTTGTTGAGTTCCGCTAGTCTAGCCGGGGACATGCTGTAATACCGCTGTTTAATTGGCGTCGCATCACCAGTGTCGATCACGTGGGTGACCAGGTGAGTGCGTCCCAAACCTTTCTTCTCCGAAGAAACCTCTCGGAACAGCTCGATCACTGAATCCGCCACCAGCCGTTGGTCTGGCGACAAACTGTCAAAGGGGTGCAAGCGTTTGATTTCGTCAGCCCGAGGGCTCACGGAATGACAAGACATGAAAGACAAGTGTTTAAAAATTTTAGGAGCTAAGTTGAAAGATTTCCAGAAGTCCACACCGAAAATTAAAGGAGTAGAAATCTCGGGGATTATATAAAATTTTATAAGGCGGGTGACACCGTCGAAAATCACTGGCAGTGTCAGATAACCGCGAACCTTAACTAACGCATCGTTAGCGGTTGAGACATGAGAAAAACCTCTGTCCTCATGACGTACCATGCCCAATCTTAAAAAATATTCAGCGGTGTCGGAGCCCAAAATAGACACCACGGAACCAGAATCTAATAATCCAAAAAAATTTTTATCTAAAATGGTTACGTTCAAAAAAGGTCTATCATCCCCTATGGGGCCACTACGAATCGAAGCTAGTCTACAGAATGACAGGAAGGATTTTAATCGTTTTAGATGCAACTGCCATTCCGTAGAATCAAAGTTGGGATGAGGCTTTGACTCTTTGCTAAGATTCGTAACTAGTTTTTTGGAGTTTGTTGCATCGGCTTAAGTGGTCTACAAGTAGGACAGCGAGACAAGGTGACGCCCGGCGTTCCACAAGAAAAACACGACAATTTCTTAGATTTACAAGTGCTCAAAGTGTGCCCTGGAACTCGACAGCGAACACAAAAGGTTGAGCTATTAGGCCCTGCCTCCTGTTCTGCCTCTACTCGATGAAGAGTCTTTCCCTTGAAGGCTAATTCCGGAACCAAGGTCGCTGGTCCGATCCTAGGTGGTTCCTTGTACGTAGCAGCTCGTAAGAGTCCACTCTCCAGCGAACGACACTTGGACTTCAAAACCTCCAAGGAAGAGATGTCCTCCAACGCTAACCCCGTTAAAAATTTGGGATGAAGGTTCCCTCTAATGGTTTTTAAAATGGTGCCCTCTGAGGCAGCCTCCGATAACCTACCAAAATAATTAAGCATAGTGGAAATAAAAACCGAACACGACTCTCCCGCTCCTTGGGTACGATTCCGAATCTCACCCCACAGGCGATCGTCATAGTCTGGCGGCAAGAACTCGTCCGTGAGCTTCTGGCGTAAATCCATCCAATCCACCAACGAGTCTCGGACGCTACGATACCAAATCAAGGCTCGATCTGAAAACAATTCGACTGCCGAACGGAAGAGAGCATCCGAAGTTATTTTCCTAGATTGGCGCAGCTCCTCCAACCTGAGAAGGAACGACAGGACACAAGTGGTACCGCTATACGTTAGGTTAAGTTTCTGAACCCCCCTAAAATCAAAATTAAAATTATCCTGCTGTACAATTAAACGAGAAGGCTCTAAATTATCCACAGCAGGCTGTGGCTCTGGAAGTCCCTCATTAGTAATCTCTATCGATCTTTTAAAAGACCCAAACAACCTATCTAACTTCAGCAAAAGTACGTCCAAATCCCGCTGCAAAATGTCGAGGATCGGATTATCATCCAAGCCCACTCGGCTCAGACGATGAAACAAGTGGTGAGCGATTGCCCTAGCCCTTCCAAAAATCTTGTAAGGGGGTGTGCCCTCTAACATCTGCCTTAATTCCTTCAATTTATCATTGATAATTTTAACTTCCTCATTGGGATCAAGAGTTGTTTCAAAGATTTCGTCGGACGGAACTGTCCGCGATAATTCTCTAATCTGAACTCTAAGTTCCTCCACTGTATTAAGGGGTTTCACATCTCTGATGGCAACCTCATACTGTAACTCCTCCTTCCTCAAAAGGTTGTACGCAATGGGTCTCTCCATCGTCGCACAAAAATAAATTAAAAAGATTCTAAAATAGAAAATATAAAAAAAAAATCTAAAATAGAAAAATAAAAAAAAGTCGAGAAAGGAAGCAAAAAAAAAATTTCAAAGAAATAACAGTGGGGAGAATCCAGCGAAAAAAAAAAAGGAAACTACTCAAAAGAAAAAATAAATAAATTGAAAGACAGCAAAGAAAGGTAACTAAAACAATCACTACACCGAAAGAAATAAAAAAAATTAATTAATTATTAAAATAAAATAAATGAACAAGCAAATCCGCTCGCCACTACGTGTTAAGAAAGTTTAAAATATTTAAAGGCGCAAAAGGAAAAAAAAATTGTTAACTAAAATAAAAAAACTAACCAGCAACGCAAGGTCCTAATGGCTGATAGTAATAAAAAATTGAAATAAAATTCTAAGTCAATAAAAAAAATAATTAAGAAGGGAAAATTAAATTAAGATACTAAGTTAAAAGAAATATTAATTAGGCTAATTAACGCAATTAATGAAATTGGCTCTCCGTCGGTCGCAGACTCCTCTCCTAAAGCACAAACAGTACACAAAAAAAAGTTATACAAAAAAAAGTTTGTACACAAAAAAATTCAAATGTTAAAAAAAATTCAAAGTAAAAAAAAAATTGGTAAATTATTTCAAAAAAATAAAGTTATGTAAGGAGACAAACGTCCCCTACAGTAACGTTCAATAAAAGAATTTAAAATTTAAAAAGAATTTAAATTAAATTTAAAAAGAATTTAAGTTAAAATTAAAAAAAAGAATTATTTCTATGTGTAGGTACACAAAAACCAAAAAAAAACAAACGTCCTTAATCTAACACACTAAGAAAAAAAAACAAGGTATAAAAAAAAACAAAATGATAACTAAAGAAATTAAAAGGTAAAAAAAAAAACTACATAATAAAATTAAATAAAAAAAAAAGGCTCTTCCCTTAACGTGGTGCGGCTAGGCTAGTGTTGTGGTGTATTATCCCCCCAAACAACTAACTTAAAATGAAAATTTAAATTATTAAAAAAAATGTTAAAAAATTTAAAAAAAAAAACTAAGCCACCCACTAAAATATAAGGGAAGAGGAAGGGAAAGGGTAAGGGAAGGAATTGGTGTGGGAAGGATAAGGATGAAGGATGGGATTGGAATATGGATAGGGATGGGAACCTTTGGACACGTATCCACCGGACTATGAAAACAGCCGGCTGAACGGATACGTGTGTGGTACTTGCACCAAAGGCGAAGCTTGGGACTAGCTTCTACCACTGCCTAAGGAGGGGACAAGGATGAAGGATGGGACAAGGTTCTTTGGGACGCGTTTCCACCGTGCTTTAAAATGAGCCGGCTAAACGGAGACGCGCGTGGTACTTTCACCAAAGACGAAACCTGGGATTGGCTTCTACCACTACTAAACACAATACCAACCCAGCAACACCACACGGTCTCCTTCGATGAAGAGGGAACGAATCGTATCACTAGGAAGGATTAAAAAATTTAAAAAAGGGTAAAAATAAAAAATTAAAATTAAAAAAAAATTTAGATGTAAGTCTCCTTTTCAATTTGTTGTCTAAGCAGAAGGACTAGACAACTCTCCACAAATTACCGAGGTCCCTGTTCGGGCGCCAAATTTTTGTTACGTCTTTTCTCTCCGCCGGGTGGCGGACAGGCAGACAATAACAAAAATAATAAAAAAAATTAAAAAAATGAGAAAATAAATAAAAGAAGGTTTTACAATAATAGTGTTTAATTAAAAGACGAAAAACTATAATTTAATTAACACAAAAAACAACAAATTAAAAATAAATAAAAAGAAAGAAGTTATGCTATTGTGTGCCAGCTGTCGATCGGCTTGTGCCGAGCTATGACAACTGACTACACAGCAAAAGGGTTTAAACCAGGGGTTTGTGGAGAATGAATTGAAGACTTACCACCGAAGGAGAGCCGTATATAGAAAGGTAGCCGTCTAAAATAATCCTAGCCACCGTATAAAAAAAAAATAATCCGAACTAATATTAGAATAAAAATAAACGGAAACGCCAAACTTGAGAGGAACGCAGCTACTCCGGTATCGACCGAGGTAACTGGACTGAGTCGACGAGCTGAAGAGGCTCAGCGGTTCTGCGCGGAGACTCGAAGCCCGACCCGACGCAGGCAGACACTCGCAGTCCGTGCGGATTTGCTCGCTCGAAGCTCAGTGAGCACGGTCGACGTCTCGTTTAAAACGTTGAAATATTTTCAACAATTTTTGTATATAAAAAAAAAAAACCCCCCAAATAAGATTTGGAGGTTTTATTAGCAAATGAACAGCCCTTGTAAAAAATGTGAATTGTAAAGCCTTTGTAAAGGAATTAAATCCAATTCCGAAACTGCTATTAAAATTTCGACGGTGGCTGGAAAAAACTGACAGCTAGCTCTCAACGCTGCTTCCTTCGTCAAGGTTCAGGCCGGAAAAGACCTTTCACCCACCGTCCGTCCTTTTTATTAACACAATTTCTAGATTATTCCCTAGACTTTTTAAAAAAATAGGATCGGTATAATTTGCTACTGCTATCCGTCAAAATCGACTTGTCACAGAGTAACGCCGCACCACAGCCCTTCCAGACAGTTCTCTGCATACAAAAAAAAAGGCATTGCGCAGGCACAGACTATCTGAAAGTGCCGTAATGAGCGCTAAAAAGGACGTTGACGCGACCTCTGGGGTCGAGTAGCGAAATTATGAAGACGAGGCTGCCATTACCAAAAAATAAATGTCACAATTTTAAAAATAATTTTGAAAAGGTATTGCGAAATATGACTGTAACGATACATGAAAAGATTTAAAAATAATATTATAGCTACAATTACATTAATGTGGTGGAAGGTAGTTTTATATAATAATTTGGCTACTTGACTATATACAAAAACAATCTACGGAAAAGCGCTCGATCCCTGCGACAGTAAAGCGCAGCACAGACGTAGCGTAAAAAAGACATAGGGACCATTAATCCAAAAAAAGTGCTGTTCCCGAGGGACCATCTAAAAATACACATATATTTATACGAGCAATAGAGATTGATTAAATGTTTTAACACTAAAGAAAAGGGAGTTCGAACGAAGTCGCGGACAAAAGCTCCTTATGTCTGAAAACCAAATACTAAATCGAATAATTAAAAAAAACTCCATAAATACCCGCTTAAGTGCAGCAAACCAGTGAGAGTTGCATGTTTCGTAATTATTGTTACGGAGATTTATAGTTGTTTTAAGATAATGGTACGATAATAAGACAGAGACGACGCAGAAAGTGACTTTGTACAAAATAGTGAACAATATGATGTGATATTTTTAATAGATAATGATGTTGATGGACGACAGCGCACCGCCGCGGTCGACGCGCGCACCGTGGGAACAAAATTTCGGCTCGGCATCGTGCCGTTTCGCAATAGCCCACTATTTGTGATATCAGACCTCTAACTGTTATTATAATAGGTATTGTATACTCGATTTCGTTCAATCAAATCAAACAAGTTTAACAACATATAACATTTATACATACATATATTGTTTCTTTTAACATTGTATTAGGTATTGTAAATGTGAAAGTAAATCTATTTTCTTTGTTACTTTTCGCTTTTCTTTTCGCTGTTAAAACTACTGAAACCACTAATTTTAATGGAGATTGATGAAAAGCTTGAACTTGACTGAGTAACTGTTTTTAATATTTTTTAAAGGGGAATTATATTCTCCAATAGTCCAAGATCCCAGTCACCCCAGACTTACGTCATTTTAGGAAAGATGAAATTTTTAGGATCGAATGGATACTCGCTAAGCTGAAAGCGGGGCCGTTTTACAGGTAGCATGTATCAAAGGTGGAAGAAAACCATGCTAACTTACGTCATTTTAGGAAGGCTGAATTTTATATATATTATTAAGTATAATATTTTAAAATATTTTCCAAAGAGCCAGACAAATCTGACGGGCCAAACATCCTGCCAGACTCATTAAAAGTTCCGCTGTGCGAGGAAGCGCTAGAGCATTATTCAAGTCAATTCAATATTATTTATATTTAAATTTTATTATATTATTTATTTATTCATAAAAACTAATAATATTTGAGGGGTGGCTGGAGACCAGGTATGCGACGCCTGTCTTTTCAGCTTTTTATCAACACATACACAGTTTCTGATGTAAATGAAGAATTCAAGCGTAATAGTGTAAGAAACTTTGATGCAAGTAATCTTCCACCGTGTAAAAGCGAATTACTCCAACAATTTCATCGAGCCAACTATATTGCAAGTATTTGGAATAATGCTTACATGAAAAATCCAAGCACTTTCAGTCCTGAAAATAATGGTTGGGTAATGGAAAATAACCAGTATAATTTTAATTGGTTCCATGGAGATCAATTACCTAGCTTTGTAAGCGAGTCACTGCAAAATGAACCAGGTAATAAACAAAGGGGATAATTGATAATAAACTATTTTTATTTTATTTTTCAAAAATTGTGATTTAGAGTAAATAAAAATATTTTTAATATAGAAATATTTACTTCATTTATTTAAGTACAAATACATTTTTTATGATAAATGTTGGGTAAAAGGACGACAGTTCATTTTTGGAATGCACTGGCGACGCTGAAAGGATAAAAAATAAGCGATAGATAACGGGTTCCGGCATCTTTTACTCAAACACAACTGCACATGTAATGTTATTGCAGCCAGACTGGTTGCCCAATCAATATATACATTTAAAAAACTATAAAACAACCAATTTTTTAAATAACCCCACGAATACAACTTTAAAGAATACGCAAGATATTCCAGTGACCCAAAAACGATATTGCGATAATTCTCTGTCTAAATGTTTATTTTAAGATATCACGAATATAAAGCCATAAATATGTCCCAGAAATGGTAGTAATAATCGATTAAATCAATTCGATGTAAACGCACAATCTATCAAGTACATTAAACAGAGGATCCTTTTACGGATACGGAAACGAGAAAGAATCTGATTGTTGTGAGAAAGATTAAGAAGTTGACGCTTGCCAGTGGCCAGTTTACTTTGATTATAATTGGCACTATATTAACAAACAAAGTGGTCCGTGGGGCGGACTGGCATATTTATGTGTCCCGTCTCGAGTCTCGACTCCATGTGACCTGTTGCCAATTTAACGAAAGCTCACGCAGCCCGAGATACTTTCTACCGGCTGTGGCATGCATCGCGACGCCCAGCGCGCGGCGAACATTTTCATTATCGATCGCTTTCATAATTCAACTGACATTTTTATTTCTCACAATTGCATCAGTTCAAGAACTCATTGGCGACGTGATTTACTTTTTATAGATCGGCCGAACAGCCGAATATTATTATGTTTCTTAATAAACTTTTACATGTAAATGTCAAGTTGACTGCTTTTCAGACTCGTCACGAAAACTCGTACTAAATATTAACTTAAACCTACATAGAAATGCTTCTTTTCTTTATTAAATTACTATTAAATTTATACTGTTCTAATCCGACCAGCAGTGGGCGGACTAATTTGACCGCGGTGAGGAAAAAAACTAACATTGCCCAAAAATATTCTATTGATAAACTAAACATAAAACAAAATTGGGAATGACTTCACAAACAATTTTGAAAAAAAGGAGCCGAAGTTTTCGATTTTAAAATATCCTAATCTATAATATAAAAATGAATCCCTAAATGTGTCGCTAAGCGCAAAACTCGAGAACGGGTGGACCGATTTTAATTCTGTCTTCACTCATGGATGGAGGGATAATCAGGGAAGGTTTTTAGGTATAAAAAAATGCACCCCGGACGAAGCCGGGAGCGGACCGCTAGTAATATTATAAATGTGAAGTTTATATCTTTGTTTGTTACTCAATCGCGCAAAAACGGCTGAACGGATTTGGATGAAATTTGGCACACAGATAGTTTAATATCTGTATTAATATATAGGATACATTTTATCCTGAAAAAAATATTAAGTTCCTAGGGATTATCAAAAAAAAACGAACTACAGTGCGTACGAAGTCGCGAGCTCAACTATAATATAACTTTAAAATATTTCCACCATTGGATGATAAAATGATGATTATAAGTATAAAGTTTATTTTGATAGAATTGTCTGGAACGTTAACATATTATATATTGACGTAGCGAGTACTTGACTAATTTGGCTTCGAAACGCTGATCCTTTGAAGCGGACAGGATCAGCGAGCCTTAACCTGATCTAAAACATTTATTGCTTTTATCTTATATCTTTATTGCATTTACACTTTCGCCAGGCGTGAAAAGGTAACAGACAGACAAAGGTAACAGTACGGATAAGCTGACTCCACTTTGTTTGAAAAAATAATGAATAACAAATACAATAATTCTATTTGTTAATAAAAAATACAATTTAACATTAAATGTGTTCTCACCTAAACATGTTATTAGAATGCATATCTACCCGTATAATTAATTTATATTTAAATATGCAATCGATCTGATGTATTAGTCAATATTAAAGATTTATTAGCCACTCAATATCTTTTAAAATTCAAGTCTCTTAAATGGGAAGGTTGTTTTGACAATATATATGCGCCTGATACTGATCTCTATAATGAGAAATATTATAACAGAGGCTATAATTAAAAATTATAAAATAACCCTCGCCTTTCTATTGAGCCCAAACAATATTGTTATTTGCTGAGGAGATGGTCATCCCGCGGACTACGTGATGCTACAGCATCAGGTCAAGGTTACCATGTCATGGAAATATCACTGAAGTAACAGCATCTTAAATTTCACATCAATCGAACCTGTGGAAGTTATTAATGAAATCCCTTAGTCAATGATGATGAGCTGATGATCTTCAAATTCCTGGACAGATTTTCATAAATTATAGCTAAGAACCATCTCGATCACGATCGATCACCTCTTGAATAGGAAGTAAAAAAAAATCCCAATAACTATGAGTATGAATACCTACATGAACCTACATTTTAAGTATAACAAACCATCCGCACAAAGACGTACTTGGTTATCGGTTTTGGTTAAGTATAATTGTTTCACTGCACCTACGTTGTGGCTACAAAATACAAAACCGCATTTTAATCAAATGTAAACTTGAATTATTATAATTTATTATATAGTCTGACAATAGGTAGACTTCATGTTGCAAGGACATCCTTAGCAAACGTAATCCATTCTCATTTCTGAAGCTGCATACGGTAAGAACCATGTTTGCGATAAAGCCATTCGAAGCTCACTCTCATTTATAATATAAAAAAATTAATTGGCAAATAAAAATTTATGAAATCTCATATTGGCAATGTAAGAATAGATTGTCTGAATTCTTGATGAGGTGTTCCTACGAGGTAGCGATTGTGTTGTTTACCTTCGCTTCACCAATGCACAGAATTTCTAAAGTTCGATCATGCTCATATAGTTTTAACACACATCCAGACACACCTGGTTTCCCCATGATTTCACGTCATTTACTTTTGGATTTCTGATTTTGTTTTCCTATTTTAGGAACTTGATTGTATTATTGTGTTACTTATGATTGTGTTAAGAATACTAATACAGGTATTAACTTAAATAGAAACTCTTGTATAAGGTTTAATAAAAAGAAATTTTCATAATTTAATTAGACTCGTCCTTTCTTACTATTTATGGCATCAAAAATGTGGAAGTTGTTGACGCAAAATACATTGAAATTAAGTATAAGACAAAATCACTCGCGTATGAAGTATCTGCAGATAATATAATTACGATTATGGCCGTACTTAAGACAAACGACAATGCTTCCTGGAATGGTGAAAGTATTAAAATGGGGATAAATCATCGCGGTTGGTAAAGAGACAAGTTTGAGATAGGCTTGTCGACGAAAAACAAGCACGTGACATCGGGGCAACGCTTGTACAATATGTTCCGTGCGGCGGAAAACGTCACCCGCTGCGCACTGCCCGGTCACCGCATGCCATTGATGTTGGCTAACTTTAACCGCACATATAAATATACACTATCTCAACACATAAACAAAATACTATATGGCAGTGTAGAGAAATGTTAGCATTGGCGACTTAACTATTCTCACTAAAGTTAGCGAAATTATAGCCCGAGTTACATCATACAATTCGATACAATATGCATTGTAGTAGGTGACTAGTCGACGTTGTATATTTTAAGAACATTACTATTTATATTATGCTAGCATTTGCTCGTGACTTCGCTCTATTTTCTTAATTGTTAAAACATTTATTTAATCTTTATTGCTCATATATTTTTGTAAGGCGTTGAATCTTTTTTTTTTTATATTATCCCTCGAGTACCAAGCTTTTGTCTAGATGAAAGCTACCCTAATATGTTTTTTTCTATATTCCTGATAACGTCTATGCAAAATTTCATGATGATTTTTGAACAGTTAAGGCGTGAAAGTGTAAGAAACACAAAAACAAACTCGCTTTCACATTTATAATATTAGTTAGGATTTTACAACAGAGTGCTTTCGACAATTATCATATGTTCTGAATGCGGTCAAAACCGTATTCAACATCAACACCGAAAAAG
The DNA here is from genome assembly GCA_936446665.2 of Synanthedon andrenaeformis. Classification (NCBI taxonomy): domain Eukaryota; kingdom Metazoa; phylum Arthropoda; class Insecta; order Lepidoptera; family Sesiidae; genus Synanthedon; species Synanthedon andrenaeformis. The sequence goes on along the minus strand of OW387777.2, from coordinate 7,417,369 downwards.
CAGCGGCTAGTGAAAAGAGCAGCGAAAAACTCACAATTTATGTTTGTACTCATAGACCGTAGTATATATATGTAATTATATAAATGAATTAAGATGTTCATAAATACAAAAAAAGTAAACCATTATCTCTAACCTAATGTCCTTCTTTGGTTTTGTGGCGTTAGCACTGTGATTGCAAAATTATCGTTATACGTCATGGAATACAGCGTTAAGATGAGAGGCCATATCTATATATTAGAAAGAGGAAAAAATTCAACTGAATTTGTGGTTTTGAATTTAGTAGAATTAAATATGAAATCATTTCATGAATAGTTCTTAGAATCCAAATTCTAATTTATTCCAAATTCAAATATTAAGATCTAGATATGCGGATACAATATTTTAATTCAAAACCTTCAATATTTTATTCGCACTCGTAGTTATTCAATAATAAATTCAATAAATGTTTCTATATCGACTAGAGATGGCTGGCAAATTGATCTTACTAGACTGAAGGCCATTGTCATGAAAAATCCTGGGCACTTCCAGGATAAGGACACCTCTCGCCTCATGTTCAATCTTCGTCTGGGTATCGTGGTCTGTGTTCCAGGCATCTGTCCTCTTGGTAGATATATCGATCAATTTTATTGTATCTCAACTGCCTTTCTTGCGTCATCCCCTCTGTCAGCTTAGATGACATCATCCCTGGTCAATCTCTTGTCAAAATTAATGTACCTGTGTCTTTAGAACTGAACAAAGTGAACAACATCAACAATGCCTTTCAAATCTGAGGCTGAACGGAATGTCCTTGATTTTTGGATGTGCAGGCCGCTGGCTGTTTGTTTATAATTTTAATAGAGGCTCCAAATACTAAGCAACACCAGATCAGAACAAGGTCAAGTGTTACCGATCCTAACATATTATTTAATTAGGTATGGTGGCCATTTTTATGGTTAATTTTTTGACTTTTACATTATTATTTTTATAATATTATATTTATAGACTAACAGTAAGATTGAGATGCATCACAATATTTTCTTCCGCATTCCTAAAATGATTAAATCCGTTTAATTGCATGAAGTTGTAGAAACAATGAACAATAAAATTACCGTTTCTTATTCGTAGATATGAGTTTATTCAATAGATGGATGCAATAAATTCAATTTCCCCAAACAAAGTGAGCGAAGTGGGCCAATCAGATATAAAGAGGCTATTGAAAATCGAAACCGTAGCAATAATCACAGCACGCAAAAAGGTCTCGCGGCGACTTGCGACAGCACTCCGATCGCCATATTGTATTCAATGGGAACGTATGTTTGCAAAGAAATGATCAATAAATTTGTGCCGTCAATAAAGATATCGATCAAAATTACAGGGTTCCGATGATTTAACAAATATGAGTGGATCGCCTGCGTCGTGCTCTCGGGGTGGCCGTGTAGCTCTTCCGTGAAATTGTAATGTTATGGCTCTTAACAATAATTTAGGTTGGCCACGAAAGCTGGACCAATTTTTTTTAATTATCGTCTCAATTGAGCTGTTGGAGTCACTTAATTAACTACAAGAATCTCTTTATTTGTAAAGTGATTTTATGATGCTATTCGGTTCGCGAGCAAGACATATAATGATAGTCGTCGGCAAACACGATCAGGGTTAATGACTTTCGTCGCATCGAAAGAATCTGTGTTAAAAAATTATATTTTGCACAAACAGCAATTATGAATAGCCGTATGCACCAACCTATTATTTAAATAAGAGCTGTTTACTTACGTAACTAAATAATTACGAAACTTAATATATGTATGGATTTTAAAACGTTTACCTCAAAAATAATAAGCATAAATATTCGAAATGTTTGCTCTTGGCTTAAATTATTAACAAGCGCAATGTACTAAGATAAAAAATTAATGGTCATGACTTAAGAGCAGGCCCTACGAAAAAAATTCCTACGCTCGCTCCGCCCACGTCCCGCCACCCGAGAGTTACAAGTTGCTCGGCGGCTCTCTAGGATTTTTTTTTAATACATCGCAAGATACAGCTTACGTAAGGTTGAATATTGCGTACATTATTTGAAGCATGATTTGGTATGCACTAGCTCGGAACTAAACAACGTAAGTCTCAAAATTGTTTTCGTTAATTAAAGGAGTAAAAATAAACCTAAGTTTATTTTATTTTGACAATCACTGGTAAACAATGTTTCCTTGCTACGAGCAGTTTTTTGGCGATATAACTCAAGCCGTTTAGTAGAAAAATGTAATATTCTCCGGAAAAGGCGCCGATTTCGATCAAAAAATGTATCGAATGAAAATCACCTAATTATGTTTCTGACTTGATAATCTACAGATAAAGGTCTCAAAATATATATATATGTAAATTCCACATTGATCAGATATGTGGTTGACTCAGCACATTTATTTAAAGTTCCCTTAGTTTCATAGGGCCTGGCCTTAAGCTAAGCATCTTAAATTAATTAATTTTCATGTTATTTCGATGTGAATATATGCAAGTTTATTATTTTGTTTACTAGTTTTCAAGAAATTGTGCAGAAATGATTATGTTTCACTAATGAAAAATTATAAACTAACTAACGTTAAGTATAATTTTTATTTATAATTTCCATTGAGCCCAAGCACACCCAAAACAGAAAATTATTAAGTAATGATAAAATATTTTCATTCTGCAACTTGATAGTTTAAACTAGTAAGTATTACTAAAAGCAATGAAAGCTGTTGAATGTTGAGCAATGAACTTATAATCCTACGAATATTGTAAAAATGCGAAAGTTTGTGAGGATGTTTGTTTCTTATTACTTTCATTCACTTCATTTCACTTTATAACTCTTCCACGCAAAAACGGCTTAGCGAATGTGGATGAAATTGGTGCACAAATTACCTGGATTAACATATAGAATATGTTTTATCCTGGACAAATGTTACTTTCCCAAGGGATCGTCTAAAAATACAAAAAAATTGGGTGCCATTGTTGTCACAGCAACAAAGATATTATATCAGGCGTTATTCGACGCTTAATTTTTCAACGCTTACGAAGTCGCAGGCACTAGTTAGTATTCAATAATTGGATCTGAATGGATTGTGAATGGTGGAGCGATATATTCTGACTAGACGTCGTTAGGCGGAGGATACAGTCGCATCTTGTATTGAGCGCCGTCCTAGCGAGGCGCGTTACCGGCGTTACTCCCAAGTTACTCCCAATAAAAAGTTGACATAAGTCTCATTAACGCCTTGCGCAACCTCGAAAGCGGCCCTTGGGGCACTCGTTGCCAGAGACAAGCAACGCAAATTACTTTGGCACCGTTTGACGGCGGGAAATTTCATTACCACGAGCACATATCATTATTATCTCGCCAGCAATCTACATATTTTACTCGGTAATAAATGCGCAGGGTAGTTTCACTTTCGGACACTGGTTTTCGAAAATGACCTGACTTTATAAATTTGCTGCGGTGCGGCTCTCGCGAAGGGCGTGTTACAGTTTTAAGTGAATTTCTTTTTGACCTCTTGCTCCAAGGTGTTATTCGTAATTACTTGCACAATGACATGTAATTTTACGAAAACAACAAAAACTGACATTTAAGCTTTTTATAAAGGCGGTTGATTAAGTTTAATTTTTATTAAGTAAGTTTTAATACGAATGAATGGAAGAATTGAACCCTGAGTAATAAAGCTACATGACCCAACATCACACTTTATTATGAGCACTTTTTTAAATGTTATGCTGCTTGTCCATTCAAGTCATATGAATCAATGAAGTCATATATATCAATATAATCTATTGACTAACTTAAAGGCCATTACATAGTTTTTTTCCAGTTATTTGGGCAAAATGTTACATACGTAGTATCAAACATGTTTATTTTTATTAACTTAATGTATTCCTAATGTTTATTAAATAAAAATATTAGTAAGGTAAGGGTACCTACCCAAGTCGTACCCCCTAAGGAAATTACACTGTAATATTCACTGCAATTAAAATAAAACAAAATCTTTAACACTTACTAAATCTTTATTTAATTGGTTTTGAATTAACAATTATAAAAACTTGAAATTCTTTAATGAAAATAGGTATTTTATTGTTTTTATTGATTAAGGCACCTAGTCGCCTAATTCGTACCACCTATAGCCTTAGTCGTACTTAGAAAAGAAATGTTAGTAAACATATTAAAAACTATAAAGAAAAACACTTAATAATCAGAGATCACATGAACAACTAAAAACTACAAACAATTTAGTCTGAGATCAATTTTTATAAGTATCAGACGAGATATTGCTGGGGTACGACTTACGCAACCTTACCTTATTCTCCAGTCCTTTTCTACATAAATTTAATTGTACCAAATTTTACACTCCATCCGCGCAATTATAAAATAATAATAATTACAATTTAAAAAAATTATAATAAATATAATTTCTTAAAAGAGTAACCAAGGTTTTCGCTTCACGTATTATTAGGTAACGACGATGAATAAAGAAATTCAGAAATATGTTTAAGCAAAATTATAGAAAGTTAAGCTCGTATTAGAGAGCTTAAATGTTTTTAAGTATGAGTATAAATGAATTCGAGCAAGCAATGTAGCTCATTATCCGGCCACCGAGGGCCCGACAACGTAATGACAAGGATACGCCCCTTGTAATCACCAGCGCGTGATTTTTACCACATCACACCTCGAAATCATTTTGCGAATTTAATTTTTTTTTTTTTTGAAGTTATCAAAGTCCCTACACGTTTCACCTTACCGGTCGCTAAGCGTATCATTACTCCGACTGAAGCCTGCAATTACATGCATATTCGACAAAAAAAGAAAACATTTTCAAGAAGTAGTATCGTATCAGACTAAAGTGTTCAATTATTTATGTATAATAATTATTTGTAGAGTCACAATTGACAATGTTAAGCGTTTAATCCAGCTTTAGTAGTGGTCGGGCACATTGCGTTCAACCCGGACCTAAATACTAACGGTAACCACTCCCTTAAAGAAGACCACCTGTGGAAAATAGCACATGAATGTTATATTTCGGTGTTAAGTAAGTAAGCTTATCTATACTAATATTATAAAGAGATAATTTGTATGTTTTTTTGTTTGTATGTAGGAGCTAATTTTCGAAATTACTCATTCGATTTAAAAAAATCTTTGATCAATACTCAATAGATAAAATAAAATTTCAGGGTGGACATAGACTAAATATTCCAATATGGCACCAGCTATCTAAAAATAAAGATCCAGCGCTTTGCAAAAGTATAATGTCAGGCGTCAATGTATGTCAGGCGTTATATTGCTTTATTTTTCAAAGCAGACGAAGTCGCCGGCACTAGCAAGTATTTCTATAAATAACTTTCAGGAAAAAGCAGGACAGTCAGGACAAACGATTTTTAAGTATCGATTACGTCAAACTAAAATCAAAACAGGTACTAACTGATTTTAAAATTACATACATTGTTTGTTGGTAGGTAGGTATGAACAGATCTTACAATGTTCCGCTTCGAAAACCTCTCATACGCTCACACAGCTGTCGTCGAAGTCTTGCCGCGTGAACAGTTCCGAGATGCTGTCAGTAATTATTCCACGTCGCCGAAAAATTGAGGTAGATACGATTATAAAAATGCAATGCGATAAAAGTACCGTGGTCGCACTGAGCACAGTGCACCCCTGACTGCACGACCAGTGCTGAAGGCGCGCCGAGAAATGACGGCTCAGTTCGCCATTCAAACCAGTATTACAAATCGATTACGCTTCATTTTTCTGGTCTCACGATCGCGTGACGGGGTTTAATTACACGAAGGTGTCGATTCGAAAAACGGTTAACGAAAAAAAAAACAATCTTTAAAAAAATATTTTTTACAAATCATAGTTATTAAGCCAATTGGGTAAATTAAAGTCGTGGGGGCTCCAATTCTCATTATTGTGTATTAATTTTTTTTACAAGACTGTGAAATACCTGGTTTGTTATTACAATGTATAGGTTTGTTGTGAAAATGTTTCCGGAGTTGGAGTTCTCTTAAAGAGCTCACTTGCCAACGGGAGCCGCTTACTAATTCCATACTACGTAATTCCAAGATAACTCGTTAGTTATTGGTAAAACATGACATTTCTGAGATATATGTAATATGAAAGTTTGGGTGGAAATAAAAAACTGAAATTAGTTTCACATCTAGTACAATTAATGTCTAAACTGTGGAGAAATTGTGACATTCGCGGGTTGAATTCATGTTTTATTATTTTGGCGAGTTCCATAAGTTCTGCAATGTCTTGCCGTCAACAAATTCTCCCAAATATCTATATGACCACTCGCTCGTACAGGGTGCCCTTAACGGGATTTAGTTGTGATGCAGTCACTGTATAGAGGTATAGGGTATCGGGATTGATCGGGTAGTGGCGGTTGGTTCGCCGGAGTACTGCGATCGGGCTGTGGACGGTATCGGCCGTTCTATCTCACGCCCTGTTACCACGTTTCTCACCTCGAGACGGCACCTCAGTCCGGCGAGTTCGCCCGCCGCGATGCTTTATCGTCGACAATCGCGCCTCTCATCTATTACTAGTACCTTACCCACTAAACTAAATGTCGATCGGTTGACCTACTCAACCTTACTCTTCCTTATGAGGAATTACGACTTGTGACAGCCGCGTGACCATTCACTACTTGGGAAATTCAATTAAGGATATTAGTTATTACAAAATTGCATACGTAATTAAATGTTAAAAAAAATTGTAAAAAAATACATTCTTAAGCCTTAGTTGCGGTATAATGGTAACCATTTTAAATAAATAAATATCAATTGCTTTCAATTTTTTTTTATAAAATGTTAAATAAAGTCCACAACTTTGTGCCTATTAAAGTGCATTAAAATATGTATTCAAAATATGCACTAAAATATTATTTTAAAATGAAAATAGTGCAAAATTCCAACGCACTTCCAATTCACTTCCAATTCCGACAAAATACCAAAAGAATTATTACCTACACTCACAACTTCGTCCTGCGTAGATAAAGTTAAACAAAATAATAATAAAATTATAAATACACTAAGCTTGTAATTTTACATGTATTGTAGGCAAGGACCAAACATTATTTTCTCTTAGAATGTCGCATTAATTATGATCAATCAAGACAACTTTTAAAAGTACAGGAAAAATTATTGCATAGATAAAAATTATTGCAAGCATTGAACTTTAAAACGTGAAGTACAAACAGGTAGATTAATTCCTGCATAAATAAAACAAAATTTGATTACATATACGAAGTGCAGTTAGAGACAGTGGCTGACAAAATTGACGATATAAAAATTGCAATAAAAGTTACTGGGACTCTGGCATTTAATTTACGACACTAACTAGGCTGTTCAGTGAAGCGGTAACATCTAGATTGACTAAGCGGTTTTATTAGTATAATCCTAATTCAATATTGCTTTTTGTCTGTCTGGAACCGACGCAAGCATTAGGTATTGCCTGAGAGACACTAGTTGAACGGCTTAAATTATTCATACCGAGACCCGAAGTGCTTTCATAGACTAATTGTTGATAATATAACGTCACCTAGTTCGATAACATAATGTCAACATGTCTGCCCACATTTCGTGCATTAGTTACTAAGTCTGTTATTTACACATACGGTGATGCTTATAGCGATTCAAGGTAAGTTTTTGGTGACTGCATTAAGCTGTCAGGTTGTCCATTACTCGAAGCTTAATTCATTAATTATATTAAATCGTTTCTTGTTTGCTATTCCAAAGTCATCATCTCTGCACACATTATCAGAAGGAAGTGAATTTTTAATTGATAATCGATCAACAAAATTACATTTTGTGCTATATTCGAATTTCCGGGCAGAGGAAAAATTTCGGTGAGCAGAAATTGGTTTTGCCTGACAGGTGCGACCTTAATTATTCATCATGATCTGAATTATTCTTTTAATAATATACCTTACTATAGACGCAAAGTTCATCCTCATTACTTTGATATATCTGGTGAATATAGTTCGAAGTCTCTTAGACCTTCTTAAAGTCTCAAATTCCCTTCTGAAGTGTTTCCTACCTACATTTAAGGGAAATCTCTTCAAGCTCCGGTTTTCTGTCATTTAGTGTTAGGCTTTGATGTTAACCTAACATTAAGTAGACTGTTAGCCTCCCTGCTCTCATTAACAATAAATATGATTTGGTCGTCAACTCCACTGAAAAAAAGCTTTCCAAAAAGGAGGCAGTAACAAAAGCTGGCATCAGCTAACGCGTAAGCCCGAGTCATGCTTTATAAGAGCTTATTGAGAAGGTAACTTGAAATCATACGGTCTAAATACACCGACCATCACAATGCATCAGCGCAACAACTAAGAGAAGGGCACTCGGAATTCTCGGATTATTTTAACTTGTCTTTTTCAATGTCAGCGTTTAAAATAATTGCATCACAATTTTAAAATGCGAGGCTCTTGCTTCGGTTTAAAGCGTTTTAAAGCGTCATATAATAAGATTATTTCCTGGAAATCATGAAACACTTCTTTGTCGGTGATATTCTTTATAATTGTCCATATTTGTGTCCTTTATACAAATATTCACGGTGGTATTTGGAGGATTTCTGAAAACGCATTCATTGTCTTGCGTTTTATCGAAACAAAAACAAACTTTTTTTAAAACTGTGTTCTTAATTTCAAGACTAACCATAGGATTTTGGTGAAATTCGATTACAGGATAGTTGAAACCTGGGTAACTATGATATATACTATTTAATTTTTTACCTAGTAAGCAAGTTGTAATTGATTTCTTTTTTAAACAATTTATCCTTAGTCATACGGATCCTACAAGTACCGTACACGATGAGTGTACACAAAGAAATAGGTTCAGATATGTCCGGACGCACGCTCGTGACCGGTCGACGCACGGCCTTCCATTCTAGCGGTCCACAATTATTTATATTAAAATTACGGAAAATCACTCTCTCTCTCTCTTGCGGGCTTATCGTCCATTGTTTCATGTCGGAAACGATTTTGACAATTGATGGCGGGGTGCTCGTGCGGTTAAGTGCGCGCCGCAAGATTATTGGCGTGGGCTGTTCTCTATTGTTGTACTTCAATTTAAACAGCCTTAATTCCGACGTCGCGCTTCTCGGAATTAGATTCGGCACAGATACCTACCGGTGTTTTGTGGTACTTTTCAAATTAGATACAAAAGTATTTGGCATACAAACATATTCAAGTTGCGACACACACGTCAAAATCGTAAACTGGTGTCTAGAAGTAACATTCTCAACATGTTAGCGAAAGATACTCAACGGAAGATGAATTCAAACTGATCCTAAACTACTAGACCAATTTTGATGAAAAATTTTGTGTGTTTAAGAAGGTCTTCTCTAAATAATTTGGATTCAAAATTGGTCCCGATAGTTTAGTTTAATTTAACATATTCAACTTAATTTATTTTGAAATATAATAATTTGGAATCATCGAAAACACATAAGCAATAAACATTATAATCTCAACTCAGTAACAACCTGAGGGGATTATCTTCTATAGCTTAGAAAATTACAAAAGATATACGGAATAAAAATATAGCTAAGCTTGTTTAAAGTAAAGCAATTCTTATCTTGACGAAATTGGCGGGCAGTGTCGTAGTTATACAAGTTTAGTTTTCTTAGTCACATTATTGACTGTTTCTTTTAAATATAAATAGAATTTTAATTACAGATTGAGCGTCTCAAAGCACAAATATTACGTAATAGGTATATTACTATACCTATATAGTAACATTTTTAATATATAACCCTCTCTATCAATTACTTTACCTATATATGCCTCCCTATATACCTACCTCAATTTTAACATCCTATATGTAATCAAAATTAACTATTATCCGGTTGTAGTTATTATGTAATTTATTACAAGTCTGCATTTATAAAATAAATATTAATATTTGACAATTACCCAATAACTAAATACCTATTGGGTGATTGTAAAATATTAACTAATTTGTACAATAAGTCTCCGTTTTGCTGCGAGCGATTATGGAGGTGTCAATCATGGCTGGAACCGCCTGCGGCTGCCACGATTCGCTTATTTATAAAAATAGTCAAATGCGCAAAAAAATTATCAAAATAGGTTTCATAAAAAGTAATGTCAAATACCTGTTTACCGTAGCTTAAATGCAATATTAACAAACAAAAAATGTAACATTACGAAATCATTTATTATGATAATATAGGGGTTTATAGCATTGCCACTTTGTGGAGTCCAGGTCCTCAGAGTTCTATCGCAAAGGTTTTAACGATCTTACGATTGGATGGCAGTAATGTGTGTAAGCTAAGTACTTATCCTTAATCCTACTTTTCCCTTATCCTTAATCTTACTGTCATCCAGTGGAACGTGAACATTTTCAGCCCGGACTGCTTGTGCGGACATGGGGAAGCGGAACTGTTTCAGGTTCGCGCGAGCAAGGTTCGTGCTGAAAACGACATTGTCAAGATTTTGAGTGCAGATAATCTGAACGAAATTTTGAAAAATAAACATTTTAGACTACTGCTACAGTGGCAACGGTGTCGATCAGGATGAATATAAATTAAATGGATAACAAAAATGCTATAAAAATAAATGCTATAATAATCTGCTGAAGAAGGTCCCTTGCTTTATAATTCCTGGGCAAGGGTAACTGTATAATTCCCCCAAAGAAAAAAAAAAGTGGACCGTTAGCCTGCCTGTCGACCTTAATATAAAACAAGATAATAGATGATACTCTGGTAATAAATGATACGCTTATGATGATAAATAATTTGAAAACATGAAAACTATAAAAAAGTTAAAAAAACAGTCACAGTCTCACCTAAAATAATTCAGTATAAATGATACGGATAATTAAGCTTCTGTCAGAGTTACACTTAGGTAGAACTTTAAAATGAAACTTTGACCGCAGCGACCGACACCTGTTATAATAACGAAGCGTTAAGCCACCGAGAGAAATTCGTTGGAATTTCAGTTAACGACATGGAGCAATGTTGGTAACAACGTGACATGACACGAAGTACAACCCAGAAAGTGTTGCCGACGGGCGAACTGGCGTTCATTCCGTCCGTGTGACATTGTATGTACATAAATCCATCCAGCAAAATATTTAGTGCCTACATTTTTAATTAACATCACGCGTTCTCAAGCCAACTTGTTTTGGACCAGCGATTCCTATTAAACGAAACATTACTTATTCCTTCGTGCGGACCTGCATTAATTGCCTGTATTGGACATTAATTTTAAATATGTAGAGTTTTACTTAAATACTTAAGTGGTAACTGTTTCAACTGCAACAACATTGGAAATATATTGGTTCAAACTTTTTTCGATTTTCACACATTATTTTAACCATACGAAACTTTATCGCGGATTATATCGTATAAAACGTTGTCAGGGATATACAGAATAGGGAATAAGGTATTTTTTATAACAAATAAAATACGTTCCATATTATCCAAAAATCATCTCGACACATTTGTTTGTGACTTCTTAAAAGGCATATCTCTTGGTTAAGTGCAATGGTTAGGCGGCAAAGACGGCCTGTACATACACGAGATAAGCTTTCGAAATAACGAGCTGTATTTGTGTTTTGAAAGAACGCCCGAAGCTACTACTTTCCTGGAAAGCTGTGTCATAGGTCGCGCGGCAACACGCAATATTCGCATGTACCTTACACTCAGCAGCAAGCAACATAACAATTAATTTAGTTTCGATGACAATTAACAATTACATATTATTACAACTTTCGCTTGCAGTTAGGTAATTTGATTTCTAATTTTTAGCCTGCAATTTTAAATATATGTAATCACCGTTTTCTATTATAATCTTATCATTTTATAGATTTAAGTAATCTCTGTAACAATTGTTTAGACTTATTTTTGAAACAAATGTTTTTAAAAATAGTATCTACTTTTAAATATGTAGATAACAAGCTGTACCTAATTAAAAATTATAAACTAACCCCCGACTTATATTGCGACCATTCCAATGAGCCCAAGCACTGCTACATCTGCTGTAAGTTGTTGGGTATCCCGTAGACTATTTACCACGTCATGACAGGTCAAGATTACCATGCCATGAAATACCATCGAACTAACAAAAAACAAAATTTTTAATTAAATTCCAATCAACCTGTGTGCAAGTTAGTGAGATCCCTTCGTCTATTAGAAACAAAATTTCCGTTTAGTATTAGTGTTGAATTAATGTAATCAGTCCATAACTTAGTAGTTGATCTGATGGTCATATTCGAAGGTTAAAAACAATTGCTCGAAAAGGATGAAAAATGACGGCGTTCGAGCACTAATCGTCATACACAATTACTTTGTAACTGGCCATCAATCTTCATTACTGCGTGTAACCGGCGCCTCGCGATTAATTTCACATGCACCACGTGAAAGTTGCATCATTACCGTTCATCTCAAGCAATCACATCAACATAAATAAGCCAACAATTAATAAACGAGCTCATATTTTGATACGATAAGTATAGTTGTTGGTACAATCGAATACTTAAGTTTTATGTAAGCTAAATGTACCCCTAGTATATGCGGATTTCTAAATGCAATTTTTTTATGTTAAGTTGTACAGACAGACTGAGCGTCCACTTGATGGTAGGTGGTTACCGTCGCTTATAACACAAGCAACGCCACAGGTACTGCAAGTGCGCTTTGAAGACCATCAGTCCATTTCCTAGTTGACAAGACTAACTTCCACATGTTCGATTGATGTGAATTATGGTATACTGTTACTTCGCCGGTATTTCCATGACATGGTAACCTTGACCTGATAGTGCAGCATCAAGTAGTCTGTGGCATAACCAACTCCTCAGAAACTTACAGATTACAGCAGATATAGCATGTTTAGGCTCAATGGGGGTTTAAATATAGCTTATTTGGTGTATTACACGCGTATTGAACTGGACGGTATATAAACAAACGAAAGAATAAACTAAATATCTTCTCATGAATGGCATGGCATACAAGCGAAAAGTTAATTCATGTACGCACACATTCTTACCATAGTAAGGCTTTCTAACGAGAATTTCTAAGAAGCAATAATATTAAGTATTGTAATATTACAATTATAATTATAATATTATACTAGTTGGTGCCTGCGACTCCGTCCGCCTTGAATAATAAAAGATATAACGCATGGCTATTGACGTCTGCACTAAACACCGATCCATTCAAATCCGTTCAGCAGTTTGAATGAAATTAGGATACGAATACAAAAAGATTGACGAATACATGTAGTTAAGCGAAACCGTTTTCTTTTGTACGTACTTAAACGAAATGTGTACTGTACATTGCACAAGAGCCGATAATTTGTAGCCATTATATTGTTTTTGTGTGTGAAATGCGGTTATTTTGCGGGCGCGCGAGTAAGGCAGCGCGGTGCGCGGCCCGTGCCCGAGCTCGGGCGCCTTTCACCACAGGTCGCAGGTCAGGGCGCGCTCAGGTGCTCCGCCCTCGGCCGTTTGAGCACCTCTCCCTGCCCCTGTACCCGCCGTCGCCATTGCCCTATTCAGCTGTCGTCGCGAGACCACAACAACACTTATGAATTATTCTGCCGCTCTGCACTGTTTGGAAACAATTACAAAACAATACGAATCCATAACATAAATTTCACAATGCTCTTTGTAAACTCTTAGTATAGCACTGGCTGCGCTTGTAACAATGATGCAGATCGGAGCGGATTGCATTAAATCATGTACCCCCATTCTAGTTAGTCTGAGCCACTCGTAGGTAACAGGTAACCGGTAATGTCGCTCCTAAACTTTAACTGTCTGTAAGTTTAAATTAGTGATACAATAGGTAATTATTTGCTCGTTAACATAATCGCTTACAAAATCAACTGTTTAAAAACAAATCGTCAAACTGTATATATAATGATAACAAATCTGTACAACGAACCTGCATAAATTATGATAATTTATAGACGAAATCAGCATTTGCAAAATGAGAAAATATATAAGTAATATAACGCCATCATTGATAACGCCTAACACCTGTGATCGCTGTGACGACAATGACGCCCAATTTTTTATGTTTTTAAGTGATCTTTCGGGAACCTAACATTTCTCCAGGACAAAAAGTATCCTATATGTTAATCGGGGTATTAACTATCTGTGTCACAAATTTCATCCAAACCCGTTCAGCCATTTTTGCGTGAAAGTGTAACAAACATCATCCTCACAAACTTTCGCATTTATAATATTACCTAATGGGACAATACAGACTGATGGATAGCTACTACTTATTAGATTAGGTTGTAATACAGATGATAAATTCAATTCGATCAGATCAACATAATGAATTAAAGATGCGAAGCTCCTTTCTTTAAAAAGACGTTTGCATATTTGCGTCTTCTTTTATTTATACGCAAAGCGAGAGAGTGGGATACTCTCCCTTCAATGTTATGCCACAGCTTGGGCCCCTGGAATATACAACTTGGAACAAAGTAAATATGGTGTTAACGGGCAAGGAAGTTCCATCTTCGACCTCACCTTTACTTACCATCAGGTAAGATTGATGATCAATCGCTATCCTGTCTACAAATAAAAAAAAAATGTTACTTTATTTTTACTTGTTACAAGTTGTTTTTTCTTCGCGTCTTTCGCGCGTTTCTAAACTCTTTCCTAATAATCTTTCACTTGGATAATGAGCGAATCAATTTGTGTTAAGAGTGTGTATGTGATGTGGCGTCATAGCGTGCAAGACGCGTCGTTAGGTTAATGCGGGCGTAGCGGCGGAAGCTGTTTCGCGGCGAGCTTTCGGCGGTTCCCACGGCAGTGGTGGCGGTGCGGCACCCATCACCGCGCCTCGCGTCCCTCCCGCCCCGCTGCGGTTACACAATGAGGTGAACGCGGATCTAAGCAATCGCTTAACCTCGCCCAATACTGCACCGTACCACCGCCGTTACATCGCCGGCGCCGACAACGTACCAATATTATTATTACCTTCCACGAGTTTCATCAATCAGAATCATTAAATGTAAATTTAATTTAATTTGTTGACATTTAAAAAAAATTCACTTTGTTAAGCTAAAACTTAAAAGAACATTTGTTTAAGGCTTAGTTATCGAACAGAGTTTTTGTTGCGAATTTTCCGAAAATTACTTCGACTGATTCTCGTGTTAATGTTTGAATTGTTAAGTACATTATGAAATATAAAATAGTTAATATAATAATCTAAAAATGGTAACACTAAACCTGAAGTTTTAGTTATCGAAAAGAGTTGATGCTGATGCTTTAACAAATTTTCTGAAATTTACTTCAGCTGATTCTCATGTACATGTTTGAATATAAATATATTTAAACTTGACATTATTAAAACAAACAATATTATTAAATTTAAAAACCGATTAACATTTTAATTTTTAGGTACTTAAATTAATTAAAACCGATCTTATTTATAATTTTAAAACTTATCTGTTTTCTCAGAATATTTCTTAATTTTTAATTTGAGCACTTGCGATAATTTCGCTCTCATAACTCACGACTCCGTTGCACTCGTATAATAACAATATGCAATGCACGAAATTAATTTAATAATGATTCTTGACAATACTACCGCAATTTTGCATATATCAGTAAACCTACCTCCGGAGATGCTGTCAGAACGTCCTCGCTAAATAGACATCAAATGTGTAACCCCGGTCATTGACATGCGTGCAAACATTCTTACATTGTACGAATCTTTGCACGCATGTGAAGGAACGTGACATTCATTCGCAAACTCAGCGAGTAGGCAAATGGGTTCGCATACTCATTTGCGAATGCGTTGAAGGTGAAGATGATTTTAGTGCAGTTTAGTGTTTGTCCAATCCATGATCAAATTCAATTTACGCCACTCAGTACACGATACGAACTCTGAAAATGGTAAACGAGATGTCCGTTACCTACGCAATCAATACGCAATCGTACGCGAAACTGGTCGCACGAATGCTTCCACGAATGTGTGGGAGACTACGCGAAGGTTTGAGGTTCGCGCGCTTTGATGTGCGTTAAAAAACCGACACTGCACGGAAAAGCGCGAATGTAGCAAAAACTTCGCATAGTCATTTGCAAATGTCGTCCTACACTTGTTGGGTTCGCGTATTCGCGCGAATGTGAGTGACCGGCATAAATGCTAGGAAGCTGCTATCTCTTTTTTCTCCGAGTGATGTCGCGATCAGGCGCTTAGTCATAAAATTGTATTGTATTGTTATGAAAGGTTTTTTATGTTATGTCATGGCTAAGCCACAGAGCAGCACAACACAACGAGTATTTATTTATTTTTTAATAAGTTCACTTACGCTAATTACATTTGAAATAAGTACTTAAATAAAAGAAATAGTTTCAAACAAAGGTGTAAAATAAGTGAACTACACGTGCGAAAATTAATAAAATAAAAGAAATAAAAACATACATACATGCACACATACATACATATACATACCTACATCTTATTGTTAGAATAAATGTGTATATATATAAGTATGGCATTAGATATAAATAAAAGTCACAGAACAAAATTAGGGAAAAAAGCAAACAAGAGAAGAAAGGAAATAGAATAGCGGTACAGACTCTGCCAGCATTACCGTTTCATGACAAGGTGACAATAGAGTAGTAAGAGCAATTAAGGTGCGGTTTATGAAGTCCATTTTCATCATTTCACTTGCTCTGTATTCTATTTTTTTATTATTTATGTATGTCATTGTTACTCCCTTAGTACCCTACCTACCTGATACACAGATAACCAACACAGAGACTACACGAAACCGTTGGGACAAGTGCGCTGCGCTGCCCATATTGTAGCTAGATGGAAACAACTCATAAGGGAGACTGATTTGATATAACTACACCGTATTGCCAGTTTTATAGTAAGAACAGCTTTATAAATATAAACGCTCGAATATCTTCCAAAGTGTTTTTATAAGACACACACAACCTAAAAACATTGTTTTATTGTCTTTTGAATCATTAATTAAACGCTATTGTCGTATTATTCAAATGGTGTCGGACACACGATCATCGTGCCTCTTCTTTGCATAATTGATAAATGAATGCGATATTTTTTGATATGCTAGTATTTTATTTCGAAGACCATGTGTTGCATAACGCCGTTACGAATCAGTAAAGAATTAACTTTATACAAATGGTAAAATTAATGGACTTATTTTTAAGAAACCTACTCGCAGGTATATTATGCCTTAAAAACAAACTTGGCTTTCATAAATCTAATGTTTAGTTTATTTTATACTAACTGTTGCCGGCGACTTCGTCCACGTTGAAAAATAAAAAATAAAGTATAAATATTATAATATATTATAGTATGGATTAGTATGGATGTAAAAAGTACTTTCTTTTACCAAAGAGTTAGGTATATATAATTAAAAATTTAGTTTTTTGTTAATAGTCACCAAAAGTAAATATTAATTCTTCCACTAATGCAAAAATAGAGGAGTATCAACCAACAAAAGACATTTGTACCTATCCCCATGAGCTCATTTAGCTATCTCTTTTTCTGTTGTATCTAAAACTCGCCAAAACTCTATAGTACAAACTAATAGAAAGAATTAGAAAATCATACTTTTTTCTATCGAACATAGTGGAATTATAATAGGGGTTAAAGTATGAAATTGCCGTTTTATTGTAATAGGTACTTCGAATTGACATAGAACCTTCATGGTTTGAGATTTTTGAGTGAAACTTTTTTCATACGGTACCTATGTAGTTCTTCTTTTAAAAAATGTGCAACATTCGATTATCAACTTTCAGTTGTTTTTTTTATTCAGCTTAGACAATACAGATGGATACTTCGAAAATTCGTGTGATTTTTTAATACGAGTTCCGACGCGGAACTAACGCGGCAGAAACAGCTCGCAATATTAATGTTGCGTTTGGAGAGGGGACTGCTAATGAACGCACTGTGCGATTTTGGTTTAAACGCTTTCGTGATGGAAACTTCGATTTGAAGAACGAACCACGTGGAAGACCGCCCACACAGGTGAATAACAATGATTTGAAAGAGATGGTGGAAGCCGATCCGAGCCAAACTACCCAGGAATTAGCGGCATGGTTTAACGTTACCTTACCAACAATATTGACTCACTTGCGTCAAATCAATAAAATAAAAAAATATGAAAAATGGGTGCCTCATGATTTGACTGATCTGCAGAAAGAAACGCGTGTTGAAACTTGCGTTGCCTTGTTGAATCGATACAGAAATGAAGGAATATTGGATCGAATTGTGACATGTGATGAAAAATGGATTCTTTACGATAATCGTAAGCGGAAAATGCAATGGCTGACCCCAGGTTAAACGCCGCAACAGTGTCCTAAAGCAAAGCTTACCAATAAAAAGGTAATGGTAACTGTTTGGTGGTCTCAGCGTGGTGTTATTCACTATAGCTTTCTCCGATCTGGTCAAGCAATAACGGCAGATGTCTACTGCGCCGAACTCCGAACAATGATAGCGAAACTAGCAGTGAAACAGCCCCGACTTATGAATCGATCTTCACCATTATTGCTCCATGATAACGCGAGACCTCATACAGCACGAGAAACCGTTTTAACTCTACAGGAACTGCAATTAGAAACCATTCGTCACCCTCCGTATTCGCCAGACCTTGCTCCAACGGACTACCATTTTTTTCGTGATTTGGACAATTTTCTGCGTGACAAAAAGTTTTCTTCTCAGGAGGCAGTGCAAAATGCTTTCACACAGTTTGTCGAATCTAGATCACCAGAGTTCTATCGCAAAGGCATAAATGAGCTTCCTATTAGATGGCAGCAATGTATAGATAATAATGGTAATTATTTTGATTAAATAAATATGTTAAATTAAAAAAAAAACGAATTTTTATTTTTCAGTACAAATCGGCAATTTCATACTTTAACCCCTAATATATTATTAAAATAAATTATTGAATTTGAAACTTAAGTTCAACAGCCCCAACATATACTTATATGTAACCTGTCGTTTGTGTAGCACTCATGGACTGGTAGAAGCTTAGTGCCAAATTTGGGTCACACGAAAGTACTTATACTTATTACACTACTTATTATATACCCAGAACATTACTAATCATCACATTTTATTACAGAATCTGCACTCATTAATGATCTTAACAACACAAAATTTTCTACAAAAATTAAATAACTTTCTCGAAGGAACTTAGTTTAGTGAGCAAACAAGCAAACCTCACAAAAGAAACATAATTTACTCAACATGTAATTGGATTGAGCATTGAGTTCGGTGAGTTTGGGACGGGCTCGTCATCGGCGTCCGCGAGATAGTGATGGGCACTTTCGATATATCCGGCAGGCGGTTTGACTGGGGTCACGACCGCTAGTTTTTGTGTGCAGCACTACGGTGCACGCGACGTGTGATTACGTTCGACGCGCTTAATTATGCTGTCACTTCGTCACTTGATGGGCGATAGTGAAAGCGAACTATACTCTCCGTTGTAATGATAGAGGGAAGGAAGAAAAAACGCGTCTTACAACTAATTGTAATAAAGTATATACTACAACTTTCAATCGACATGTCGTAGGTCGACGGGTTTCGTGGGACTGACGAGCGCGTCATCAAAGCGCTTATAAATTTGTTGTTTTTTTTAAATATTTATTCTAATTGGATACATTTACATACATGTGATGATTATAATAAATTCTCTAAACAGTTTGCCGTTTAAACGTAGTTTTAAAATCAATATTGTATAAATAACTGCATTGTTTGTCATGTATAAACTTAAAAACGTAGAGATAATAAAAGGATGGATCTTGAAATAACAGCGTGTGTCTGTCTATCTGTCTGTCACACTTTCTCATTAAAAGTAGATCTAACGATCTAACAGTAGATAAATATGATGCAAAACGTTAGCTCATAAAGTTTAAATTGTTTTCAAGGTGAGCAGACAAATACTTTAATTAAACGTTGCACGTTTTTTATACAAATAATAAAAATAATTTTAATAATTTATTAGGTAATAAATAAAATATGCAATTTTCGATTGCGCTACTTTGTTAATATAAAATTTATAGGTATTGAGACGATAGAGATCGGCAAGATACGTTCCCAGATAAGTTCGCGAGGGAACATTAATAATGTTAAAAAAGCTATGTGTGTGAGAGGCGGTAGGTATTCATCCGAGTGTTGGTTCGGTTCCGGCTCCGCAATGATCCGGTCCTCCTTGAGCGGCCGTCGCGGGCTGAATCCGACGACGCACCCAGACCGCAATCTTTTAGATCATCGCCTATACTTATGTAGATCTATATTTTAATGTAATTTGCCTGAGCCAATCAACAACACCAATATAACGGAAAATTTCCGAACGTTTTTGTTTTTCATTATTATACTTTGCGTTAACTATATTTAACGCATATTTATAATTGTCGCAAGGACCTTGAATTATGATTTAGTAATTAGCTCTATAAATCCAGAATAGTATAGGTAATTCAACGTACTCCACTAAAACTATATTGCCTGCTAAGGTTTAGAAATCCATTCCATCTCCCTTTTCAATCTGCAACGAACTAACATTTTCTTTCATCATCATCATCTCAGCCGTAGGACGTAGCTCAGCCACTGGTGGACAGAGGCCTCCTCCATAATTTTCAAAATGGACCGGTCAGAAGCAGCCTGGATCTACCGTCGACCTGTGGCTCTAATCAGGTCTTGTCGGTGGATATGCTACGCTAAACGTGGCCTCTAACTATAGGCCTCATAAGAAAACTCATCGTCGCTCACAGTGTAATCCCGAGCTATGGAAATGGTTATGCTCGGAGTTACACTACGAGATCAAATCAGAAATGAGGAGATCCGTAGACGTACGATAGTTACCGTCATAAGCCGACGGATCAGTAAGTTGAAATAGCAAGGGAGAGCCGACGGCCGCTGAGGGCGGAAGGTTCTCGAGTGGAGGCCACGGACCGGCTGGCACAGTATTTCTTTTAGATGATGAGATTAGATGATGATGATTAGATGATAAGACCTAAACCTAACCTAGTTCTCAGTGGGACCAAGTGGGTAAATAAATATCTTAAATATATTTGGGAGTTCAGTTTTTTTTGTGTGAAAAATAACTAATCAACAGCCTAACAGCCGCTTTCTTGCCTTTATGAAAATAAAAAGTAAATGCATTGAAAATGCTTACTTTGTACTAGATGTTAAACTGTCGGTAAACTGACACTTGTAAACTAAAATACATGGAATTCATTTCTATAGCAAATTTTACCAAATCTTAAAGAAAAAAAAACCTAAAATTGACTTTTGTCAATTCTTTTGAATAATGAAACAAACATCAAACCGAAAGAACTTTATTGCCAACCCAATAATTCGCTAGTCGTTAGAATCAAACTTGGACATGACATTGGATTTATCTGTTTTACATTAGTTAAGCAATTAAAACTTAAGTAGGTATTAAGTTAACAAAATTTAATTTCAGAATGTATCATTAAAAAACTTAAAGTTGTTTAACTAATTGATTAATTACTTAAATACCGAATTATATAACTTGTTACTTACTACTGGTGCCTACGACTTCGTCCACGTTGAAAATAATGAATAAAAAATATTTTCATATTTTAGATGACCCCACGGGAACAGTACTTTTAGTCTCGATGAATGGTAAGTATATCCTATATCTTTTTTCTGTATATCTGACAACGTGTATGCAAAATTTCAGGCGTGAAAAGCTAAAATTATTAGGATCTATTCACTTTTAATCTAAATTTTTAAAAAAAATATGGGATAGTCTCATAATTTTAATTTTTAATTTTATACCAAGAGAATTTTAATTTTATACCAAGAGCATAAGAGGTGACTTGCAGTTTTGGCAATATGTATATTTAGACAAACTACAAATTAGACGAGTTACAACATAAACAAATTACAATTAAGACGTCTTGATAAAAACAACATTAGACTAAATGATTTTTAGACGACCTGCTACCATAGACCACCTGCGTTTTAAACCATATACCTACATACTTAGACAGCACATACAGTTAGACAAGTTGCTACCATATACCACCTGCGTTTTAAACCAAATGAGACTATCCCAAAAATATTGTCTAATAAATAATAATAAAAAATCCTTTCCCCTAGATTTTCCTTTTGAAAATTTCTTCTTTTAAAGAAAGTGAAAAATATGTCTTCTAAATATTACAAGCTGTTGCACGCGACTTCGTCCGCGTAACTTTATGAAATATAGCCTATGTTGCTAGCTGATAATATATCTTTCTATAGGTGAAAGAATTTTCAAAATCGGTTCAATAGTTTAGTCGCGGACAAACAATGTGAAACGAAATCTTAATATATAAAAATTACGTGTCCTCCGCGATGAACTCCCGAACTACGGATCTTGATCAAACTTCATAACTATCTGTATATTATATTTCATAACTATGGAATACACTTTTGCGAATTTCAACCACTAAGGTTTCGATTTATAAAAAAAACTATGCTGCTTACAATATCAGAATAGAATTAACTAATAAATAATGGAAATGTATAAAGAATAACAAAGAATAAAGAAATTTATTTCAGAATAACAATTTTATATCTAATATATATAATTTAATTTTTTAAAAGCATCTAGGAAAAGCATATACAGCATATAGGAAAAAGCATATGAGAATCTTTAAATATTTACTCAATCTTGTCCCCAAATTTAACAAAATGCGACGACAATGTTGTAAAAATCACAACACCAATTAAGTATAATATAACTTTCATTTCTTTCAAAAGTTATATATAAATTTTATGAACGTTGAAAAGCCATAAAGCCAGTTTAGCTTTATCCAAAAGCATTATTATAATATTATGCACATATTTTGTAACAACAATTAAGTCAACGTTAAGTCAGCCCAAAGTCAACCAAATGCCAAATTATCTTTATAATTTAGCTTAATTTGGTACAAGTTTGCAACTAAAGAATATACCACTGCTAAAAACTTCTATGGGTGACCTGGACTTGATTCTACAGCATCAAGTAGTGCGGGATACCCAACTCCACAGCAACTTACAGCAGATGTAGCCTGTTGGGCTCATTGGAATTGTCTCAGCAGAATGTCGGGGATTAGTTTATAATTTTTAATAATAGCTTGTAAGCCCTGTTTATCTTTCATTAAGCCCTGGTGTAGTTATTTATAAGAAAAAATGAACTGTTATTTATTTAATTTATTTATAAAGAACAAAAAAATTTATTATAGGAACTAAAATTTTCTTTTTATCGCCATGAGTAGGTTTCTGTAAGAGAAATATATTATTTTAATTAGTTATTAGTTTTATTTTTATTTTAAAATTGTTTTTTGTAATTAATTCATTTTAATAAAATTTGAATTATAATTCATGTTTGATTGTACATTGACCTGACCTTTTGAATGAAAATCTGACCTTTTGAAACTCAGTCTGACGATTTGAAACTCTGACGTTATGGGACCAAACCGCCCTGACATAGGTAGCCAAAAAGTGCAGATAGCTTCTTAACCATGGGATTCTTCAAAATTTATGGGATTACTACAATAAGTAAATTTTCAACAGGAGAAGTCTACGTGTGGTACAGGGAAGATCATTCGGAAAAAATGTGCAAAGGTGTTTCATCTAATATTGAATAATGTCCATAATTTTTTTATTCTTTTCTTATAAAAAAAATTAGTAAGAATTAATGTTTTCTGAATTATTTTCACTACGTCAGATATGAGGATATAACAAGTCATACGGCGTATGTTTGAGAAAAACCAGCTGTATCCTGCCAGCCAAAGAGCCCATTTATTTCATTTATAGCCAGATCAAGTATTTTTGAAGATATTGAAGATTTTCTAAACGACCCTTTTTCTTTGCGGGCGCTCCAGTGTATATAGTAGTCGCAAAAATTAAGGGATATAGAAAAATTTCCAAATTTTTAGGTGATTTTCAACAGGCTGTTGGCCTAAAAATTCAACAGGAAATGGTCGTACAGAGCTCATTAAAAAATGAAATTGTAACTTAAGGTCTGTAGTTTATGAGTGGTCGTCAGAAAACCAAAGGAATTTTTTTCCTAAATTTTTGCTCGTCTTGAAATTGTTGTACGGGCTGTAATATATTTTTTTTTGTAAGGATTAAATCATTTTTATCCCTTAATTTGATTGATAACTCAGTGACAAATCATCGTACAGAGCCTATAAGGGGGTCAAATTGTACAGAATTAAATTCTCTAAAAGAGCTTTATGATAGCATTACCAAAAAAAATATTACAGCCCGTACACCAATTTCAAGATGAGCAAAAATTTGTGGAAAAAATTACTTTGGTTTTCTGACGATTAGTCATAAACCGCTAACGTGAAAATACGATATTTAAAGCTCGGATTCAAAAACTAGAGACTTAAAGCTACAATTTCCTTTTTTAATTCAAATTCTTTTATTTTCAGGTAACTAGACCCATATTTTACATTTATTTATCTAAACAGTTCCTAATTAAATTTACCAGGGTTTCGGAAAAAAGCCAAGATGACGATCCTGAGAAGAAACCCCGAAAGAAACTCAGGATACTATTCTTTTTGTCATCTTTAAAGTGTAATTTTGAGTGTTAATTTTGAGTTAAAATATGTGATGTATGGTCTACGTCTTCGTCACATTCGCTTTTTACCATATTTGGCATTCGTCATATTCGTTATTGGTCACACCCATTTATGACGTAGCCAAGTACATTCATTAAGAAATATATTATCCTCCATATCGGGAGTACCTCCCGAAAGACCCTTTTCAAAGACTACATATTATGGAGAAGAACCAATTGGGTTTTGGAAAATGCTAATTGACAGCAAAGAAAAATATTCTTTTTACACGGAACCAAATTTCAGTCTCTTACAATAGTTAATTCTTTTGCATTTACCAATTACAATTTCTTTTGTAAATAATAATACTAGGATTCAATGTTGTTTTTCTTTTTGTATAATAATTTAAGGGTTTATTTATGACAAAAAGCAATTTTAAATCCCACTATAAGTGGCTATCGTAAATGAAGGAAGGAACCCAGAGTCGCTATATCTAATAAGCCAAGTCTAACAAGATAAAGATATTGGAACAAACGAGGTAAGAATCAGGGCATCAGACATCACTTACACTTCCAACTAATATTATAAATGCGCAAGTTAATAAGGATGGAGTTAGTAAAATGTTTGTTAGACTCTTTCATGCAAAAACGGCTAAATAGATTATGAAATTTGGCACATAGATAGTTTATTACTTGGCTTAACATATAGGATACATTTTATGCTGGAAAATCTTTTAAAATTTAAAAAATTGAGTGCGTCACAGCGATAAAGATGTCAGGCGTTATATTACCAACTCATTCTTTTTCAACGCGGACGAAGTCGCGGGCACCAGCTAGTACACTTTATAACAAAAGCATACTTTATTCTGTAAGGCATTGGTTACAGACGCCAGGCAGACTGCCCGATCATTACTCTCAAGCGCAATGTGCCTTGCCAATACACTTTACCTATTACACTCTTAGAGTACGTCGATTTTTTATCCTTTATTATCCTTTAATGCCCAGTTCTTATTCCAATGTAAAGATACGCTACGGTCGTCCACCTACACAAATTGTGAAAAATCGAAGATTGATTACATAAAATAATACAATGGTCATACGTTTGCAGTAATGTGAGACAAAGACACCGATAAAATCGTGTAACGTAACTGCTTCTGTTTAAAAGAAATATTACATGTCAAATATGTTTGCATATTGATAGGAGACGCACGCGCATGCTGAGCATGTGTGAGTGCACCTATTATTTAAAACCAGCACATATAAATCAAGCGATCAATTTACACTTCTTGACGCGTAGGCGAGTGTGACTACGCGATTAAAACATAAATTACAGACAACCTCCTGGCGATAAGTTATTTTTTTATGATAAGGTCGGCGGCAGACAGGCTGATGGTCAACTTGATGCTAGGTGGCTACTGGCTAGATACCGTCGCTTATAACCTTAACAACGCCACAGTTTCTACAAGTGTGCTGACGACTACAATAGGATTAAAGATAAGGGATTGGAAAGGAATAGCGAAATTAGCTCTGTCATCCCATACTCACTCATCTAAACACAACAGCACACATTTTTTTTAACTTGATACACACTTTTAACTTGATTTTCAAATATTTTTCTAAAGTTAATTGTGCAAATATTATACTGTTAATCATTAAGTCAATATAATAAAATATTTTAATTAAAAATGTGCCTATTAAATTAAATGCACACATGACGTAAATTGCGATTATGTTAGATGACAACTTGTAGGTTGATATGTACAGTTATGTGAGAAATATGTCGGCACAAAAAAGGAAACATGAATAATACACATAACTAAAATACATATTAGACGACATTACGGTGTACAATAACGGACTCAGCGGAACAAACACCTTGCATTTTGCTACACATTGCTAATGTTAATTAGATCGTAACAGAGGCTAATAATTACAAAGGCATTTAATATAAAATTGCACCTATATATCAACCAATAATTACATGCAAACTGGATCTGATCCTGTGAGTAATGGCAGACTGATACTTCAATTTATAAATAATAATAAAAATATATTAACGCGAAATAAGTACCTACCTACTTTCCTTCTTTTTAAGGCCGGAACCATAGCTGAAAGGTTTGTGGGTTGTAAGCTTGTGATCTGATTTTTTGGTAGTTAGACTGAATCATGAAATTGAAGGACGCAAGAGGGCTGAAAGACTGATGTTAGTAAAAGGCAAAACATTTTTAATTTTAATAAAAGTTTTAAATAAATAAAAACGTCACCAAAATTTATTTTATTCCATTAATTGGTACTAAAATACATATAATAAAACAGTAAACGGGTGTGTCTGTACATAAATATTTTTCGATTCGCAGTCATTTTGGGCAGCCCGTCTAGCGGCAGAAACCACCCCCTTACAGAACACCACAGTGAAATAACAGCGTGTGTGCTGTTGTGTTTCGGTGTGAATAAGGGACGCTAGAGCCCATTTCCCTATCCCTTCCCAAACCCTTATCCTTAATCCTACTGTAGTCGGCAGGGCACTTGCAGCACCTGTAGTGTTGCAGCGCTGGCCCAGCGAGATGGCTATGCGATGGTTGATACGCAACTGTAGATGCGTACCGCCATCGCTAGCCCACTACCTTTGATGTGCGACCGGAAAACCGTCACCGACGCCATCCCACGACCACCGCACGCGCCATAAGCCACACGACACCACTACGTCCTCATCACGCTGTCCCATAATAGTGGACCATCGCGATGGCCCATCTAGAAGCGGGGCCTTTATAGGCGGCAGTAGCCACCTACCATCAAGTGGACCCTGACATTAAAAAAAAATTATATACAACTCACGTTCAATAAATATTTTCGCAGGTAACAGGGCCAATAAAAACTCCTTCATTCAAAATAAACATGTTGAAAATTAACACAAAATTTTGTTTGTTATCTCGGTTAGATATTATATCATCACTAGAGAGGTTTCACTTTATTGTCAAACAAAATATATTATGCAACTGTCCATACAACGCAGTCATATTAACAAGATGCACATTCTGTTTTTGCTTCCTCAATTTGATCTATAGAAAACATTTTTAATTTGTGTTCCATAGTATGACTGTTTGTACTTTAGAATGTAAGTTGTCCAACATGTAAATTACAAACATGGAAATACAATCCTATAAATATAAATATTATAAAAAATGCGAGTTTGCTAGTATGGTTGTGTGGAGGTTTGTTACTCTCACACAAAAACTACTGAAATGATTTTCATGAAACTTTACAGTATCAGTTACCTTTACCATATATCAATATTTTACACTATAATAACCTCAATCGTAAAAAAAAGTGCTCGCTCGAGAGCGTAAAAAAATATACGAAAAACTGTCAACTGTCAATGTCAAATGGACAATTTTCCATATAAATATGGATACGCTATAATATAATTTTCCATATAAAAACGCTCTCGCTAGCGGGTGCGGTCATTATAGACTGTTATAGACTCATGGTAGAGGTACGAAATAAATAACATATCTTTACATAGTAAAATTTTAAGTCACTTTCCGCGCGTATGACTGTATATCCACTAACTACTCCTAAACCATATAACAGATTTAGATGCGGTTTCACAATCAGTTAGATAATTTAATGCGATCTTTGTACATTACCTATTAGGATAAATGGTGTTGTATATTGAACATTAGCCATCCGTTCCCGGCTTCGCACGGATGCAATTTTTGTCTTAATAAGAACCTTCCTCAGACTTTAACGGATAATTTGAAGGAAAAAAAAATTATTTAGTAAATAAAAATGAATTATATTATTGTCTATACAAATTATATATTATAATTTTTATAGACATAAAATGAAATAAAATATGTGTAATAAATAATAATAATTATAATAATTATATTATAATTTGTAAAGACAACATATATTTTATTTTATTATAGAAAACATGTTCATTATTTATTGTAATTAAACCGAAGGACTTAACCGAGGATAATATTATCTAGTAAGTAGTTTTTAATACAGCGATAGTGATCTTCACTATATGAATATATTAAAGGTAATTTTAATATTATTTTTTAAACTTAATATTAAATTAACATAAAGCTATAATGACTCATAAATCTAAAATTTCTTACGTACAAATTTTAATGCTTGTCACAGACTATTGTTGAATCTGCAAATTATCTATCAGACAGACCTTAAACACATGTAAAAGGTATTGTTGAATGCGTTTTCACGAATCGGTCAGCGGCCGTCATATAGTGTCAAGAGGTCGTCGACTGCCTCCCAATGGTATGACATCAGCTCGACTACTTAGGATTACAAAATGCTTACACTCGCTCACGTAACACAACTAAGCTAGACTTTTTAGTATCATAAAAATGCAATATTATTGTACCACCTAGCTCACGTAATTATTAGTATATATTATATTGATGTATGTTTGAATTACCTAATTTCTTTTAGGATTACTTATACCTATATAATGACGTGTCGCAATTTTAAAATTGAGAAATATTTGTCTGCATAATATTTGCAACAAACATAATATGCGGAAAATATAAAATTCTAGCTGTGCTGTTGTACGCGACTTCGTTCGCGTAACTTAAAATATGGCCTATGTTATTCGCTGATAATGTCGTTAAACTAAAATGCAAATACTCTCTTTATAATATTAGTATAGATAGATTGAGGTGCAGGCCAGACTGGATTTCTAACTTGCGTCTTTTTTATGTTAAGGTCGACAAGCTGGCTGACAGTCCACTTGAGGGTAGGGGCTACTATCACTATAACATAACAACACAGGTGCTTCAAGTGCACTGCCGACCATAGTTGCAGATATTAGGAAGAGTTAGTCGTTAGCTGTACTTCTGAACTACTGGGTCATTCTTGCTTAGGATGACATAGATCGCCTAAAGACCTGTGAAACACTAGAGAAATCGACATAGCGATAAGCGAAAATATGATATGAAATTAATTAATTAATTAACCTTGTTTAACCGAAGAGCCGAAGAAAGCAACTATTGTAGCAAGTAAGAAACACCAGCACACTGGTGATACACACTTGCAACTTTTACGCGGGTATCGTTCAAAACCAAGCCGTAGATTTGTTTTGTGATAATTTGGTAAATAATAAAAAAAAATTAATTTCAGTAATTTCTTGTGATTTAGTAAACATTTAAAAATTAAAAAGACTTTTTTGGGGGATTCCATGGGAAAGTAAACCTTGAAGTTTTTTTTTAAGTTTTTCATATGCTATCAACTATTATATGTATCCATACAAAATACTTCGAATTTCACACTTCCGGAACAATAATTATTAATTTTTATTTTTTATTTTTTTATTAAGTTGCAAACATTGATTAACGAACCTTACGTAAATATAGCTAAATTTGTTTCAAGTTGGCAACACTGTGGCGTCAGTTCTGGTTTAAACTTGCAACTGTCATTGTGCTTAAAATTACTTTGATTGGATTTGTAATTAATACGTGCTAGCGGATTCTAATAAACGTAAGTAATTCTGCTGTAAAATAAAAATAAAGTAATCAGTGATTACGTTGTCCCACCCGTTGCGAAAACACACGAAAGTTTTGTTTTTCAATAACTGACTTTGAGGTTATGTTTGAAATTTATTATTTACTTCTAGTGTAATAAAATAAAACTTTCGGTATACTGATATCTTTTTTCTGTTAAATAAATTGAGAACTATCAGCTGTTGAATTTGGTCCCACCCGTGACAATTGTTTCGTCACGGGTGGGACGGTTGTATATGTTGGGGTTACTTATGCATTGCTAATGATTTAAAAACGTATTTATGCTTTTCTGGCCTCTACTTCACGTGTTATTAATGTCTTTTATATAGAAAAAGCTAACATTTTAGCATTTTCCTCATGATTTATTATTAATTTTTGATTTTAGGGCAATGGGTAAAACAACATCTGCTCAAAGAATGAAGAAGTATAGAGAGAGACTTAAGAACAGTCCTGAAAAGTACCAAAATCATTTATTTAAAGAAAGGGAGAGAGACAAGAAAAGAAGGGAGAACACCAAGAAAAAAGAGGATTCTTCAGCACGACTAAAAAATAAAAGAAGAGCTAAGGAAACTGAAAGAAAGAGAAAGTATAGGGAAAAGATAAAACTTTTAAAACGGGCAGATACTGGCGAACAATCGTCCTCATCATTGGGATCATACTCTTGTAAGCAGACATTGGGAAAGGCTGTAAGCCGAGTTAGTAGAACACTGCCTTCTAGCCCAACCAAGAAAATGGCAGTAATACGCAAACTTGTCCTTGATTTAGGCGATGTTTCTTTTTTAAACAAGCCCTCCAGCAAAAGTAACGTTAAACACGCCTTATCTGATGATCATAAAGGTTTAGTTACAGAGTTTTATCAACGTGACGATATCAGTCGACAGGCTCCAGGAATCAAAGATGTGAAATCTGTAAAGAACCCGAAATCTGGCGACAGAGTTTTGTGCCAAAAGAGGCATATGAATATGACAGTGAGAGAGGCTTATTCTTTGTTTGTAGTCGAGTATCCTGACATCAAAATAAAAATAGCCAAGTTTTATCAACTTCGCCCAGACCATGTCTTTCTAACTAGTGAGATGCCGCACAATGTTTGTGTTTGTAAGTACCATGCGAATTTTAATTTTCTGGTTGAATCTATAGCCAAAAAAATTACAGGCTTTCCTTCTATAAGTGGTGAACTGCTGGAAAAAATTTGCTGCGACGTAAAAAGAGAAGAATGTATGCTTAGTCGCTGTACTCATTGTAAGGGCTTTGATTTACGGTCTCTTCTAGATAATAATGAGGACTTGTTTCAATCTACTGAATGGAAAAAATGGATTGAAATTGAAGGACGACCTACGGTCGTAACTGTGGGAGGATCCATTGAAGAGGCTTTCCTTGAATTAAATAATCAACTTGATCGTTTTAAGCAACACGTTTACATCAAGAGAGTGCAATCACATGCCTTTAACGAAGCGAAATGTAATATGCAACCAAATGAAGCAGTTTTACAAATAGATTTTGCAGAAAACTATGCAGCAGTTACTCAAGACGAAATCCAGTCTGCTCACTGGAGTCACAAACAAATAACTGTTTTCACTGCATGTGCTTGGTTGCCAAATGATAGAAAATACTCTTTTGCTCTCATAAGTGATGTGTTACGTCACGACAAGTATGCAGTTTTCGCATGCTTGAAAAAAATAATGACTTACCTAAAAGACAATCAGATTGAAGATTTGGAGCTTATAAAAATATTTTCGGATGGTGCAGCATCACAATTTAAAAATAGATTCACTCTATCAAATCTGTGTTACATGCCCCACGATTTTGGTATTAAAGGATCCTGGTACTTTTTTGCTACATCTCACGGAAAAGGAGCCGTAGATGGGGTAGGTGCAATAGTGAAAAGAGCTGTGTGGAGCCAAGTTAAACAGCGAAAAGTTGAAATCAACAATGCTGAAGATTTTGTGGTGGCAGCGGGTAAGACCGTTAAAAACATCAACATCTTGCATCTGTCAGAAGAAGAAATCGAGGCGAACAGAAAAATCCTAGATAGTAGATGGGTAGTGGCCACTGGTATTGATAAAATACAGTCACTCCACTTTTTCAAAGGCTATAACCAAGAAGACTTGTTAGTAGCCACTACTGCTGACTCTGATCTGAAAAGATGCAAGGCTTTCAAGCTCAAAGTTTCAAATATATACTCTGATACAGACTCAAGCAGCTGGAGTGACTCTGATTATGAAACTTTAGCATCCATATCAACAAAAAAAACCTAAACGCTGCTTATATTGACTGGTAAATCGTACGTGTCCCACCCGTGACAATACTAGTCCCACCCGTGACACACTTTATTAAATTTATTGTAAAAAATGTCCTCATCATAGGTCATTTTTTTCTTTTCAAATGTTACGTTTAGTTTGTTGTCTCAAACAATAATTGTAATTTGCATTAAAAAGTTTAATCAAAGAGCAGAGTTTTAATGAATATGATTCATGTGTACCAAGACAGTCAATTTTGTGTCCCACCCGTGGCAAAAAATTAGTGTCTTTTTTATTTAATTTTATATGGTATTAACCCTGTCTTCATCATAAATATAAAAGTGCATCAATTAATTTGTTCCTTTCTATATAAAGCAATATGTTATCATTGATACAGTCAACATAAATTAATCACACAGTCTGAAAATTAAGTACAAGTGTCCCACCTGTGACGGTAGAATCGCCCTTTTATACTTATACTTCCATTTCCAAATTACCTATGAAATATTTTAACAAATAAAATGTATAATTTCTTCTTACCTAATGGTAAAAATAACAAAAAACTCATTGATCTCCTTTTGTGTGCATTAGATTTTTCTAATATAATCTAATTAATTTGAAATAATGTTCATATAAATTATGTTAGCAATCAGCTAATTAAACACCCACTTACATATTTTTTTAACTTGTTAAGTAATAACTAAGATTTCTGTCGAGTAGACTACGGACAGACACGGTCACAACTAATGAGTCACTATAGTCATAGTAGCTAAGTATATGTACATAAGGTGTTTGCTATGACTGCTTAGATATATATATATAAAATAAGAAATTATTGCGAAAGGAATGTAGTACTTAGTTGTTTTATTGTTTTAACTTCAGTAAGTTTTAATAAAAAGCTGTGTTCAATATAAATAATAAAATATTTAATAATATAATTTAATAGAGCCTGGCACATAGACGCAAAATTGCCAGTCTATGTGTCTTTTATAAGATGTACTTCGGAGAGTGTGCTCAGGAGCTGCATGAACTCATACCGCCTTCCCCTTTCTTCCATCGGACATACAGACATACGGCTGGTTACCATCCTCATCTTGTCGATATCCCTCTATTTCGGACCAAGCGCTTTAAAACTTCCTTTATAATGCGCACTGCCAAGGTTTGGAACTCCCTGCCGGCGTCTGTATTTCCGAGCACATATAACCTGAATCTATTCAAAGTTCGAGTGAATAGGCACCTTCTGGGTGAGCTCGCTCCATCATAGGCCTCATCTTCGCTACACACCTGGATGTTGGCCAAGAGCAAACCCATCTCTACTTAAAAAAAAATAAAAAAAAAAAATAAAAAAAAAAAAAAAAAAAAAAAAAAAAATAGAAATTGTAAAGATCGGTGAAGAGTTTATATATAGTGTAGAATATTATGTTGGTAAAATAATTTTGTTGGCTTACCAACAACATTATTTTACTTCAAAATTAAAAATTAATTTAAAACAAGCTTACTTGCAGCTTTCCAACAAATGCAATTTTTTTTCCTGCAAATTATATCATCAATATGAATTGCATATATGAAACGAAAACACGGACAAATCCAGGGAAAATGATCTGTAAAGCAAACTTGAGTCATATCGCACTTTTATCTATGTCTAAGATTAACGTGTCAAGAACATAACGATGACCATTAATAAAAATAAGAGAATATTTGTATACATTCGGCCTTAGGCGTTTTTGTAACAGAACACATAATCGCAGAACTTAAAAAGTAATCAATCCATTTTCTCTTTGGCAACGTTTACAAATTGTGTCTTCAATGACTTGTAAAAATCTCATGACTCTCACTCCACAGTATGTTATGAAATATCGCCACGCTTTGATCATATACGCACCTTTACTTTCAACTCTACATTATTTCATACTAGCTGGTGCCCGCGACTTCGTCCTATTTGAAAATGAAAAACATAAGTCAAAAAGAAATTCTAAAAACATGCGATCTCATTTTAGGCTACCTATTAGTCAAGCAGAAGGGCCTCTTGAAAAAATTTGATTTATGGCACATTTAGGGTAAGCTATTGTGTCTATATGAGTATTAGTCACAATACATATACTGTAACACAGTGCTGGGCACTACCTTACCTTGTCGAAGTGAAAAGATATAGGGCAGCTCATAGCGGATTGGAAGGTTCTAGATTCTGAAGATTCTGAAAATTCTGAAGATTTCTGTATTTACTTCTAGGTCACACGATGTTTTCCTTTACAGTTTAGCAAATTATCATTAATCACAAACAATTTTTTATATAACTACTGTACTGACATTTTATTTCTTTATTTATTGGACATTTTAATGTGACACTATATACAGGGTGGAAAAATAAGTCGGGCCCTGGAGGGAAACTACCTTAAATCTTTAAGTTGGCTCATTTTACATAAAAGGAACATTCCTTTATTTTTAAAAAGAAACAAAACTGCATTCAAAGATTTTCTAAAACTCGCTTGGCTCGCCCGGGACTCGAACCAACTAAAATTAAAAAAACAAACACTCCCTATTTTATTATACTAATCGATAGAAATATCATTCAGGATAAAATTTCTCTAACAAACATTTGATCTTACTCTCGTCTGTCGTACAAGACATCCATGAAGAATACCTATTTAGTACACAAGTTCTTTAATGAACGTAATGTAAAAAATGTTATTTATGAAACCTGTTATGACACCGAGCAAGAGCTAAGGGTTGTAGAAAATGTTATTAGGGGCATACACCACAACACTGCTAAAGGCTACAAGAAATGAATTTCAACGGAGACTAAATTTGTGTATCCGGAACGAACGATGTTAGATTTTACGTTCATTTTGATTTTTAAGACCAAATGTTTGTTAGAGAAATTTTATCCTGAATAATAATCCTATCGATTAGTATAATAAAACAGCAAGTGTTTGTTTTTTTTAATTTTAGTTGGTTCGAGTCCCGGGCGAGCCAAGCGAGTTTAAAAAAATCTTTGAATGCAGTTTTGTTTCTTTTTAAAAATAAAGGAATGTCTCCTTTATGTAAAATGAGCTAGCTTAAAGATTTAAGGTAGTTTCCCTCCAGGGCACGACTTATTTTTCCACCCCGTATATTTATATAGATTTTTTTTTCTCATTTAGCTGTAGGTTTAGTATATTGGATGTTGCTTAGAGCTTTCATTGGTGCAAGCTGTGCCTCCTGTAATTGCGGCGGCATTTACTTAACACAAAGTTTTACTTAACATATTGTTTGATGCCTGCATCGTTGGAGGCCTCGTATAATAAATTAATAAATAATAATTGCAGACCCTACCGGGAGTTGAACTTAGGCCTGGCAGTCGTGTATATAAATGTTACGCCAGATACACAAGTAATCAAAACGAAGTAGGTATAGATAATACTTAAATAAACCATTAAGAAGCGATAAAATTAAAAAAAAGTAAAACAAATATGTTAATAGTTTACGTGAAGATAAAAGATTGTCAGCCTTGAGAGAATATTTTGCAACATAATGAGCCGTCCACCTAATCCGGAATTGTAAGCGCAGATGTCCACCACGCGACCTCTACTTGATCGATTCGACCATTCTCTTCGGCGCGGACCGTAAAATATGCTGATTCCATTATTTATTACACAAGGACTCGTCTGATATACATCGAGTATTCAAACTTTGTCTCTAACCTAATAATACACGCGATGAATATCATTACAATACTCAACTAACTGCTACTCAAAGATTGCTTTTAAAGAAGATTTTGACTATTCGGTAGTAAGGTCAGTTTCTTTTGTACAACTTTTACTTAATTTAGGTTCTTATATAATACGCTCAGTGTTTTTAGAAATAATTTTTTTTATGATAAATGTTAGTTAATTAGCCTAGCTATGCAACGAGAAGAAAGACAAATGCTATATACAAACATTTTGCATGGGACTGAACATCATCATTATTAAAAGCCGGTATATCTCTCCATTTCTGGATGTCCCAAGGCTCGCCACCACGCACGGTCTTCTGTCTTTCGCATCCAACCGAGAAGGACAAAATAATATTTAAGAACTTATTAAAACAGTTGATAATATGTACTTAGTATCAAATCTCATTTCATATCTGAAACAAATGATTTCATGATTTTAGTGACCAATGACTGCGGTTGATGCGCTTTATATTAGTATAATAGAAAATACACAGAAATGTATCATACCCTTTGTCGGCTTCAAATCTACACCGCCAGTCAAGATGGAGCTCCAGTGATAGCATATTCCTATAGTTAGTCTCATCTGTTTGTTGTATATTAATATCGTCGGTACGTTAAAGAATAATTAGCAGCAAAAAATATATATAATTACATATTTTCCATTATATTTTTGTTCATAACAGTTATACATAATTGGTGGCTGACAGTCCACTAGATGGTACCGATACCAGAATTGCTGTCGACCCTCTGAGGACAGGAAAGTAAGGATAGGGGAATGGATAAAGCTTTACTAACTCAACTAAAACATAACATAGCACATATTACAGTCTACATAGTGTTTTGTAAGAGAGTGATTACAGTTGGCAGACGACCTGTTATTTTTTGATTAATCCCCGACGCCCGACGCAAAAATGGGATGTTATAAATTTGACGTACTTTCACAGGTTCGATTGATGTGAAATTTGGTATACTGTTACTTCAGTGGTTATTTCCTGGACATGGTAACCTTGATCTAATGCTGCAGCATCAAATATTCTGCTGGACACCCAACTCCACAACAACTTACAGCAGATATAGCGTGTTCGGGCTCAGAAAGTCGGGGGTTACAATAGTTTTTCATTTTAAATAGGTATTAGTTTGTGTATTTTATTGTGGGCAAAATACAGTATTAACTTACCTCAACTTTTTTTTTCTCCTTTCCCTTCTCTTCAACGTCTTTAATCATTTTTTTTATCGTTATGAGAGACACAGTTCCCTATTATTTGGAAATACCCAGCAGTGGTACTTAAGCATATTAAACTATTTAAATTTATTATATTATAATAAATAATAATGAATAAAATTAATTCATTTGCTATCATCGCTTGTCGTATCACATGAGTTTGAACGCGGGGACTGAGTGTAGGCAGATTCGTCTCACAATCGCCTAACAAGCTTCCATATTTACCCAACCAGGTGACTTACCGGTCCTCTCTCAAGCGAGTGGGCCGCTACTGGTTCGTTTTCGTATGATAATTTGACTAAGAAATATGTAACAAAAAAATAATGAATACTTGAATACAAATACGGTAAGGTGTGCATTGTACCACTTTTGTATTACTGCACAGGTATTGACAACAGATAAATATTTAAACAGGTATACAGGTATGTATATTTTATACCTATCAACCTATGTACCTACTAATTTGTCAATTGTTTGCCATAACAAAAACTTTCTCGTAATTTAGTCTCTTAAACTGCACTTCATTATAATCCGTTCATAAGTGTACCACGTTAGAAATATAATATGACAATAATAGTTAAATTATATTTCTAACTTTATATTTCGAATAATTAATTTAATAGTTATATTTCGAAGATAAGTATACTACAATATTTCTATATGCATATGTTCTCCCTATTCCATAGTCCTACTATGGTCGGCCACACACTTGCAGTACCTGTGGTGTTGCTTGTGCTATAGGCCACGGTAACCAAGATTGTCTGTCAACCTTAACATTAAATCTTAATTGACGACACGTTTGGTCTAGTGGCTAGTAACCCTAGCTGTTAACCAAACGGTCGCGGGTTCGAATCCCGCTAGGGGCAAATTTTTTTATTAAGGGGCATTAAGTTGCTTAGTGTGGAACTAGATGGTGCTGTGTGGAATGTGTGAAGAAGATATATATTAATATATAAAAATTTCGTGTCACTACTGAACCACTGAACCGATTTAGAAAATTCTTTCACCTATAGAAAGTAGTGATGTAACGAATATCCGCATTCGCATTCGCATTTGCGAATATTCGCTTGATTTATGATATTCGCATTCGCATTCGCGAATGTCAACAACAGATGTTCGCATTCGCATTCGCGCTTAAAAAACTGGCATTCGTTACATCACTAATAGAAAGCTATATTATCAGCTAGCAACATAGGCTATATTTTATAAAGTTACACGGACGAAGTCGCATGCAACATTCGGGGTTTTATTGCAAGATCTTATCAGAAATGAAGATCCGTAGACGTACGATAGTTGCCGACATAAGCCGGCAGGATCAGTATGTTCAAGTGGCAGTGGGATAGTACGGAGAGCCGAAGGCTGCTGGGGCTGGAAGGTTCTCGAGTGAATGTTGCGATAAAGACAATTCTGTACGCACTGAATCATCATTCAAATAATAAAATAATTTCTTATACATACATGGGATTACAAGCTACATATATGTAGTTATCCCGAAAACCTATACAAAGGTAGGTTATTTAGGCAAGCAAATAAGTAGGTTATTTCTTCCATTTAAGAATAATGTACCTTATTCGAGACAAAAATATATTAAACGAGCGTCAGTTCGGTTAGTCAAGATGAAATTAAATCCTCACTAAAAAGAAATAAAAATTTGTAACCTTGAATCGAAGTGGCTTGTTCCGCGTTCGTTCCTCCACCCAACCGGTCACTGCGTCTATCT
This sequence comes from Synanthedon andrenaeformis, assembly GCA_936446665.2. Lineage (NCBI taxonomy): Eukaryota > Metazoa > Arthropoda > Insecta > Lepidoptera > Sesiidae > Synanthedon > Synanthedon andrenaeformis. The sequence goes on along the minus strand of OW387777.2, from coordinate 7,378,480 downwards.
ACCTCTACAAGCGTTCACTCTGTTGCATATACAAAACAGATTCAAGTTATTTTTTAAAAATCAATTTTATATTTTGATACCGTTTCCAATGCAAGCTCCAGACGAATGACCGGAATGGATGCTAAATAAGTTAAAAATAAAATAAATAATTTGGTATTATCGGCGACACAGCCCGAACCGCAATCCTACTGAAGTTTGTGACACATAGTCACAAACGGGTGCTTGTTACTCTTTCACGTAAACACGGTTTAATAGATATGGATGAAATCTGGCACGCAGATAGTTAATATATAGGATTAACTTTTTATCCTGAAAAAGGTTGTGTTCCTGAGGAATCGCCTAAAACTATAAAAAATTGGGCGCCACCGTTCGTCTTAGCTATTTTCTAAGGTGTTATATTATTCATTTTCAACGCGAACGAAGTCGGGGGCACCACTTATATTACAACATATACAAAAGAAAATACAAATGAAGGAATCAGGATGAAGGACCTAGGCAACGCTAAACGTCAAACTCTAAAAAGATATAAGGTGGAAAAAGACTTATTATAAGAGAATAAACTCTGACGTACTTTACTCATGTACCGAAACACAGCAGCACGCGTTGTTTTCTTATTTTTTTTATTTTTTTAAATTCTGTCAGATCGACTACCCAATGTAAAACTAGGAACGTTTCTCAGAGCTGGTTGCGTTTCACAGAATATACTCCCGTCCTTTCAAAGCAACTATGTGTACCACCCGTAATCCTGTCACCAAAATAGTAAAGTATAAGAAAAATTAAATTAAGGCTTTAGATATTAAATAATTTAAATAAGAATCATGTGATAATGCAAATACACTAATCACAATTTAAACTGATGAGTTGTAATAATCGTGTAAAAAACACGACTTAATTCAGTTCTTTGAATGCAGTAGTTAATACTATTAAAGATAATTGATTATAGTAAAACAGACATTTGTTACACTACAGGCACTATATTGATCACAATCTGACAGCTATGTATGATAATAATATTTACAATTTAGGATTGTTACTGAGATCATAACTGATATAAATTAAAGTAAGGCACTAAAGATTAAAAAATATTTTTTTAACAATGAAACAATACTGCTAAAATAATTTATTAAGTTCCAGCAATGTTAAATAGAGAATTAAATAATGATTAAGGCAATCACGTGGTACTTGATGCATCTATCGATGATTATTCATTTAAGAGCATTCATCCATTAGAATCACGCTGGAGGCAAAATTTACGATTTTCAGTAGTTTCAGATGTTTAGTTTGCAGATAAGAAGTTAACGTCATATTATTTGTAGTTTTATAATCTAGTACATGACTGAAAAATACTCTCATTAGAACAGTTTCTAAACAGCCCTTTTTTAAACTAGCGGTCGACGGCCTACGCAGATAAACATACAAGTTATTAAAAAAATATAAAACAATGTTTTAGAACATAAATGACGAAAAATGGCTAAGTGCACTTTTGATTTTACTTTTCTTGAATGAAAATTTACATAAATCGGATTTTTTTATTCAGCCATGTACTAATAAATTATATTAATCTTTGAAAATCAATATTTCTACAAGTTTGTCGCATATAATTTTACTAATATCTCGCTTCTGGGTAGACCGTCGCGCGTCGACCGCTAGTTTAAAAAAGGGCTGTTTAAATACTGATCTAATGAGAAAATTATCCCTATATTTTAATTTAAAATATTCTTATCAGCCATGTACTAGATTATAAAAGTACAAATAATATGACGTTAATATCTTATCTGCAAACTAAACACATCATTGGTTTATTTTCCGTCGGAAATCATAAATTTTGACCCCAGTGTGATTTTGATGAATGAATGCTCTTAACGTTTTAATTTTAAGCAAGAATTTAAGCAGAGAAAACACGGTTTCGACAACTCCACTTATCACATTTTCTTTGGAATTATTATCCTACTTATTCATCTATTTTGGAGTTGGACTCTTCGGGTTCTGTTGAAACCGTTATTGGCTTCTCTTCCTTACCATTGTCTTCATGAACCCTGTCAGAATTTACACAAGTAATTTCTTCCGTCTCCACGTTTCCTTGATTATTTCTTACTGTTGTATTATCGTCAATTTTTTCTTTTATATTTGAATCTATATTAATTTCATTACTTTCAGGTATACTCGTATGTACTTCAATCTTTGGTACTTCAATTGACAGTGTTTCAGGCTCTGATTCCTTTGAAGATTCTGGCACTTTATTTACTTCTAGTGGTCTAAATATTTCTTGAAGCGACGACATCTTCTTCTCAGTTGGGATTATTCTATTTAAGTAAACTAAAATATCGGACAATGAAACAATTCCGATTAGTTTATCTTCCTTATCTACTAACAATAGTCGATGACTCTCAGTTCTGACTATAACTTCTAAGGCCGCGTATAAAGTAATACTTGAACGACATTTTTGTAGTTTTTCTTCCCAGTCTTTCTTCTTATTTCTCACGTCTCCTATTGTTAGAGACAAATTCGAATAGAGCTTTTCACTCACAAGATTCAATACTTCGTATTTAGCATAGACATCAATCAGTTTCCCCTCTTCATCTAAAACGGGCAATGCAGATATATCTCTGTCTAACAGAAGCTGAAAAGCTTCTTTAATACTAGTAGCGTCTGTTACAGACACTATATCATCGTATGTCCCAATTTTTAATTCTATTAATGTTGTATGGAAAAATGTTAATTCTGGAAACCCATTGAGATACACAAATAGGAATCTTAATATTCTCTTGTGAGACAATATGTACAATACGTCTCCAGATATAGGATCGATCATTAAAAGACGGTGGACACGATTTTTAGAAAGTAAATTAATGGCTTCATGTAAAGATTGGTCCGGACCTACACTACATAGGGGCTTTCGCGAAGGACGCAACATTTTCTTCCAATTGTGGAGAGTGTGCTTTTCCAAATCATCTGTTGGTAAATTTTCATTATCGAGATGCAAAAGTATCATTATAAAATCTGTTACCGTTATCATGCCCGCAAGCTGTTTTTTATGTGAATCCCAAAGCGGGGCACTTCGAATACCATTCGATATAAGTGTTGAAAATGTTTTCCGTACTGAAAACTGTGTGTCAAAAATAATTACTTTCGCAGATTTTGGTAATATTTCATGGCATTTATGATATTTGAAAAAATTTAACAAAAGTCTTGTCTTATCTCTTCCGCCTAAAGATATTTGAACGATGGACAAATAGGGATCGTACTTGGGAAGGCCACGAACTTCTCTAAATAATTGTTTCGCTTGAGTTGGATCTAATAATGCGTAGGAATTTTTATGATAAGTAGGCGAAGTTGTCCCTATAGATGATCGACGAATTTGCTTTGCACTCTTCTTTTTGGCTGGATCTGATTGATTCGCTTGATTCATTTCAGGCTGGGGCTTACTTCTAAAAATATCCATAACACGAGTTATAGGACTATATTTTCGTGACGACGCTCCTGTGACCGTGTGATAATATTTCTTATGTGTCCCCTTGGACTCTTCCAATTTGGGTTCCTCTTTTACTTCTGGAGCTTCATTCGATTTTGAAGTACCGCCTAAAACAGCTTTAACATTTTGCATAAGAGATTGATGTTTTTTACCATCACTCTTCCTTCTAAGTCGAAAAATGTCAAAAATATTATTTCGTGGACTAGATGATGTACCGTGAAAAGTTTCATATTCCTTTGCTTTGGATGAATCCCTTTCAGCACTCGACGCCCTTGCCGCTTCAGGTTTATCCTTAAAAACTGATCGAATATGAGGTCTTTGAGACTCGACACCGCTCGTCCCAAAATGTACAGTATGAACATTATCGTGACCTTCACTCGTAGACGACTCTTTTTCTTCGGAACTAGGTAATTTAGTAACAAGAAACTTTCTCGTTTCTCCGACGACGGTCTGCCCATCTTTCTGTGCATCGGATTGAATTTTCTTCTTTTTGTGTTTCTGTTTGGACTTTCCATACTTCGTTGGTGTATCGGATGTCGTTGCAGTTTCATTTTCTAATATTGGATCCATATTAAATTTTGACTAAGTAATTAATTTTTAAGTACCTCTATAATGGACCATGTTCCGACCAATGTAATGCGGGCACCTGTAAAGAAGAAGAAAAATTGTATCAATAAATAGTACGAGAATTAAATTTACAAAAAACAAGCGTAACTAACATTTTGAAAGTAGTAGGACAATATTCTTATGAATAATAAAAAATGGCTCTTATATTCTATTTCATGTCAACTATTATTATTATCAATTAGGTATATAATACAATATAACTATTATGTAACAATGAAATTGTACCTATGTGGTCTTGAAAAAATATCTGGTGCTCTTACGTATTTATTTACTATCACGGGAAAGTTATAATAATTATAATAAAAAATTAAAAAACAATTCAATTATCACTAATAAATGGACTCATCAAGGCACACTTTGTCCAATAAATAATCGGCTAGCATAGCACTGCAGTAAATGCAACTAACTGCAACAAGCTCAGAAATTGTACTATTGCGTAATCTTACATCGACAATAATCTACTCAACAAATAAATAACTAATAATTTAAATTATGTACTTTTGCCATTTCAACAAAACTGCACAAAAAGCCATACCGATCAAGTGACACAGATAAATATTGCCAGCTACATACAACTCGTTTTATTCGTGTCTGCAAAAATCAATAACACAAACGAAGAACGACAAAAAAAATGTGTTCCATAAGTATTATCGCATACCTGAACTGATTTGTGGATTAGTGAACATTTTAACTTCGATCATAGTACATTTACTTATAGGCCCTGCATATCTTATTTCTTAAAAACTATTCACTATTTTTAGGGTAACATTTGTACGACGATATTGTGAGCGGCCATGTTGACAATTAACGGCGGGAGGGGCGCAATAGAGTGCGACATCTAACGCCGGGAGACCGACAACAATTGTAGGGTGTGAAACATAAAAAAAAAACTCCGAATCCTGTTTTCTTGTTTGTTCGTAAGATGTCGATATACTGTTAGTATGAGACCTCTTTTAATTTTTGTTAAGCATGTAGACTATCGCTCTTATTCATAAAAATCCCTTAACTATTAGGGGTTTAAAACGTTCATTAGTTAAAACGCTCATAAGACCTTAATAAGCTTATTATAAAATTCCTATTCATAAACGTTCAATAAGCCTGTCATAACTAAACATTCGCTATGGGTTAGTTTATAATTGTTATGTTGCCGTTCTGATGAATTCATAGACAAAAAAGCTAAAATCTCTCTATCCACGCCCTAAATGATAGTAAAGTGATTATTGTGATGTAACATTTTGACATTTCTTATGAAAACAAAACAATTCGCAGAGGTTATCAAATTACTTACGTTTGATCCCGGTCGTTTTTAGTTACTAAAATTATATTTCTTTTACAATTAAAGTGAATAATGGAGACAAAAACTATCAAAAAACAGGAAAGACAAGATCAATAATAAAGGCAGCCGTGTATTAAAACGGTATCTCCTTTTGAACACGTCGGGCAAAGAAAATGGATCATATCTCTCTTGGAGATGGTTGAAAGTAATTTTGATGAATATGTTTATATAAAGTTATACATAGCTATGTAAAATGAAGTGATTAAATTTATGATATGAAAATAATAAGACAGTTTTATTTAATTATCTTATGGGTTCTATGACAAGTTTTAAAAGAAAACAGAAGTAAAAATAGAAAATATATAAATAAGAGTTATATCGCTTATTATGTTATCTTACTTAAGTAATTTAAACTATTATTTGTATAAATAAATATCTTAGATATGACCAACTCCCTTATAAACATTAATCTCTACATCAAACGTCATTCAGAAATCAGCTGTTTTAAGTCGGCCATCTTGAATTGTTCCCTTATTAGAGGCTTATAGTAGGGTTCAGGCTTACTATAGGCTTACTACTTATAGAAGGCGTTATTAGAGCGTTTTACGCTATTGAACGTTTATGAATAATGTTTTTTGGTAAATTTCTTATAACAAGCTAATAACCCTCCTATAACTTTTTATGAATAAGACCGTATGATTATTTGTAATATGTCGAAATTTAAAAAAATGTACCTATATAGGTACTTCTTTCTGTGGGTGACAACTTGTAATTTAAAAAAAAAATTCTTAATTTATATGAACTTAGTACCTACCTAATCAGTTAGGAAATAATTTATAATTGATCTTTTAATTAATAGGCATTTAGTTTTGCTCACCTTATTTTATCCAGCTTTTTAGGATTCTAAGTGTGCATAACTACATGTAGTTGTTTATTGAGTGTTGTGGATACAATTTTAATTTTTTTACAATAAATATTTTAAAAAAATATTATTATTATTTTGTTAATAGCTAATATGGATATTATATCTGAAATAAATGATTATTATTATTAATATAACTATTCATAAGTAATGTGTTTTTGTTTATCGTTTTTGAAAACCAGAGCTCCTTTTCAACGTCACCCGCTTTATACAAACATGTATTTCGAAATCTATCTATACATACATTAAGTACTTATCTACACAGTGAAATATTTCTATACAGTGATTTCATGAATGGAGAGTATAAATATATAGTTAATCTACTTATAACACACAAGACGTCATCTTATCAACAGATAACATTTTTAAGGTTAAATAACAACCAGACTTATTTGTCTAAATATGGAACTTACGCCAGCGATCTTATTTTAGCCAAACTTTGCGAGAAACAATCTAACGCATGCGTGAAAAACTATGACGTAATATGTCGTCACCGATCAATGACGTCATTGTCACGGGCGAGGTGGAAACGATGACGTATCAATGGGGGAGGGGGAAGGTTGCAGATCGATACACAGCTTTAGTAGGATATTCCTCCAGTTCAATGACGCTCGACTAATGTCGGCATTGAAGTTATTATATTACACATATTATTATATTATAAGCCTTTTATTAGATAAGTCACGGGTCGACAGTTCACGTGCTAGACTAAGCTGGACCCGATTTGCTCAGTATACGCGTTGTTGAACATAGGTCAGCTGATTCATTAAGGAGTTCAGAAAATGTGACATTATAAGTGGTTCAATGGGAATACAGACAATTGAACCATGAAAATAGATAACATAGCAATATTTTCGATCGATTTAATCCTTACGTGAGATTGAGGCCTTTTATGCAACTTCACACACGGAATGTAAGAATTCGAATATCATTTAACTAATCCCGATGAATGATATTAAAATATATGTATTGGTAACAACCACTGTCTCCTACGGATAAACTATTCTTCTCTTTGATATTAATAGTAGTGGAAGGACACACTGCATTTCACATTAATGAATTGGGCAGCCCGTGTCACGAATCACGATCGTAACCACCCCTGTTATATGTGCTGTTATGTTTCGGTGTGTAAGTTCGGTGAGGATTAATTCCTTCATACTAATACTAGGGTCGATACTAAATACTACTAAATATTAGGGTCGATACTAAATACTACTAAATATTAGGGTCGATATACAGCACAATCACTGGAATAACTCAGGGATATTGGATAGTTAGTCTCGGCTAGTAGGACTTGAGATGAATTTGAGCAAAATGAAAGACATGTTCAACGAGAACATTCACCCAGGACCTGTACCTTAAAGTTTGTGCGGGATTATGTCAGGAACAACTTTGACTAAGAGGTTGACAGAAGAATCCAGCTGAGTTGGGCTGCATTCGGGAAGCTACGTCATCTGTTCTTATCACCGCTGCCCCAATGTCTTAAGACCAAGTTATTGTAATCAGTGCATTTTGCCAGTGATGACGTTTGGTGGCCAAACGAAGCAGGACTGATCCACAAGTTTAAGTTCCACAAGAAATGGTATCGAATAATTTTATCTTAAGACCAGAATAATTCAGGTAGGTATTAGATAATTCGACGTGGAATAGAAAATAACAAACCTCTGATAATGTAATTGCAATGCCTAATTAAAGGCAACACTTCGCAGGTTCTGTTAAAAATAGTATAACTGTACGGACACCTTCAAGTTATGTAACTGGGTTGACAAGCAACCTACAACGAATCCATAACGTACAGGTAGGCGTGCCAACAACGTCACACACAACTCATTGATTTATTGCGGCAAATACATAATATTATCTATATTTATCAATCCGATAACTTTTGACGAACTTCCCCTTACGTAAACCATTTCTTTCCTCTTATATCCTTATCCTACAGATTATCCTTTTATTCTCCACTCAAGCATAGTTCTTGTTTTTTTTATATATATCTTTCTAATGACAATTTTCTTCATAGAGTAAAGAATAAAATGCCGCCGCCAGCCCGTTAAGAGTCGGCATGGTAAACGCTTTCCATACAAATCCAGCGTGTCATCGTGTTTTTTTTTTAGTCTTTCTTTAAGCCTTTGCTACTTCTTTCAAATTATAACTGCTCTCTTTTTACCTACTGATTCTCTTCAAAATTTAAGGAATTAATAAAAGTTAAAAGAAGTTCTCTTCTACCATTAAATTAAAAACACAGGATAGGTTCTCAATAACGTTGAAACTTATGTTGCTACTTGCTAAATTTAGGCTAACTTAGAAATTGTTAAATAGAAAATGCAGATTTCAATATATATTATTATTAAATATTCTATTTTATTTGCCAACAGTACTATCAGAATGAATTTGTAACATATTAGCATTATACTGGGAGAGTCCAAAGAAATCAAGTGATAATTTTATCAGTTGAGTGTATGTACAAATCTCTCCATATTTGAGTGGTTATTTGTATAATCTAAGTACGTAACTGTCAGACACTCGAGGGATTAAGATAAAGTACTCATGGGGCATTATAAAAGATTATAAAATCACTTCACAGTAGTGTTGTTAGAAAAATCTAAATCATTTGTAATATGAGATTACTGTGAAGATAATTTGAGAAAATAAAGAAAATACTTCTAATTTCATCAGTTAGTTATTTAGAGTAAAATTTGCAGGAAAAAATAACTACTTGGTTGGTACTGGGGAAAAAGAGCTCGCCGTTGCTATATGCAACTAAAGATTTCCGAAGTTGTCTTATATTTTGTGAAAGTTAAATTTTGTAAAAACTTAAGTTAATTAATAAGCTAAAAAACTATAACGTAAGGAATTTTTATTACTGTTACGATAAAGGTTTTTTTTGCAATTCATACTTTTTAAAATATGGTCTGATATGCACCGTATTTTTATCTGTTTCAATTTTACTCTGTGAAGTCAAATTAGGCCACGAAAATAGGTATCTAGCGATTTAAATTCCTAACCTTAAATTTTTAAAATTTATTATTATTGAATAAAGTCGTTCGGAAAGCTTCGAGACATCTTGTCTAAAATTCCTCAGTGCTTTTCTTATTATTATTTATTACTACTTCTTGTTCATTGAGAACTGTTAAAACAATTTATGGTTCTGATGTATTTCCATTTACCAATGATGACGTATGAAATCACGTAAGAAAGTCACTCAACCTCGCACAACGAGCTATGGAGAGGGAATAAGGAATGAGATGATCCATTAACAAACGAAAATCCGCAGCAAGGGATGGCCATTGCTGGGCATAACATAAGCCTATCTGATAATTAAAATTATCCAAAAGGACCGGTCAGTAGCAGTCTGGATCCAGAATCAGTCTGCGGTCATCTTATCAGTCCATCTTGTGGGTGCACGTCCCACACTGCACTTGTCATTCCGTGCTTTTCACTGGAGAACCTTTCGGCCCATTTACAGAAGATCACCTTGAAATAACAGCATGGGTGTCGTTGTGTTTCGGTGAGCGATCCCTTTCCAATTCCATATCCATACTATGGTTGCTTTGTTATAGGCGACGGTAGCCAATTATAATCAAGTGGACCGACAGCCTTCAGCAACACATATATTATTCGAAAACCTTTGCTTTAATAGTTCTCAATAAACGAACAGTCATAATAAAGACCTTCTTCTCACTTATCTCGCGATTTGTTTACAAACGATTCGTTCTAGTCTCCCGTAGGCATTTATTTGTATAATAAATTATATGTATCTACATATAACTAATACAATCTTGTAGGCAAAGATTTAAATCACCAGATGCGCTCTTGCCATACTTCAGGCGGCCGAAAATGTGTCATCGTTGTGAAGAGTGAGCTCACGCTTCACGCCTGTCGCTTGTGGTGTAGAAGCAGTGAGCGGTTCACGTTGCATACAGACATATTACGTGGACAGTTTTCAGAAGCACAGGGCGCATCTGTGATTTAAATCTTTGATTGTAGGTACATACATTCTCGTGTCATGTTATCAGTACATTTTGTTTGAGCTGTCTTTGTGAGTTTGTACAAGCCACGGTGTGACGTATTATATACCTACACCTAAATAATAATGAACTAAAACACCTACTCAGCATATAATGTTTTTCAATTTAACTATTTTGTAATGACAACTCATTTTGTAATTTAATACATTAAATACTTCTCCTTCCCGTTTCAAATATGTAATCATTACTATTAAGTACTACAAAGTTTTTATTTCCGAATTAAAAATCACGGTTGATGTAGGAATGAATTTATAAAATACTAGCTGGCGCCCGCGACTTCGTCCGCGTTGAAAAAGAAAAAATTAGCCTATCCTGTGTCCTGTACGTCTAAATGTTTATCTATCAAGTTTCATGAAAATCAGTTAATTCGTTTAAGAGTTATGGAGGAATATACATACATACATACATACACACAGAAAAAAATTCTAAAAATCGTCAATTTAGTTTCAGTATCATGTATAGAGCCTGTAAACACGATATCTCTGAAAACAAAGTAACTTACTCCATGACCGACCCTTACAGATTTATTATTAGTATTGATAAAGAATGGGTTGTGTTTTAACACAGACCTAAGGAAATAGGGACGCAGACAGTTCATCGGCAAAAGCTAGTTAAGTAAGTAGTAATGTGTAAGTGCCGAACTTTTTTTGTAAAGGGCGTCAGGCAGGTTGACGGTACAGGTTATGGTAGGTGACAACCGTCGCCTATAAACAAGGGGCACAAGTGCGCTGTCGACCTTAAAATAAGCGGGATAAGGATTTATTCCGCAGTAGTTGTGCAGACAAAAGGATCTTTATACCTACCGTGAAAACTGAATATTAAAACGTTCTATTATAGGTACCTCAACAACATGTTAATATTATGTTCATACATTATTAGAGCGACCTTTCTTAGCGGATGCTTTGCTTACGTCCTACTAATAGGTATTAACCAGTTATTAACTATAAATGCAAAAGTGTGTGAAGATAGATGAATGTAATGTTTGTTACTCTTTTACTTAAAAACTACTGAAGAAATTTTACACACAGATAGTTTACTACCTGGATTAACGTATATGATACCTTCTATCGGGGAAAAATATTAGGTTCCCAACCCAACTGATCATATAAAAATATAAAAAATTGGGCGCCACCTTCTAACAGCGGTAAAGATATTTTCTCGGATGTTCATTTTCATTTTTTTAACGAACGCAGACGAAGTCGCAGGCACTAGCTAGTTATAAAATAAATCCATGTTCCAAATTTCAGATTTGTAGATGGATACCTACCTAGCTACTAATTATTATTTTAACATTTCATAACTACAAGAATCTAAGTAGGTATTATGCATAGAGGGTAGGAATCATAATGGTAGGTATTAGGTACTTATATGCAATATAACTACTAAATATTATTAGTACCTGACCTGACATTTTTATCGCTGTGACGACAGTGGCGCCCAATTTTTTTATATTTTTAGACAATCCCTCGGGAATCTAACATTTTTCAGGATAAAAAGTATCCTATCTATTAATCCAGGTAATAAGCTATATATGTGTGCCAAATTTCATCCAAATCGGTTGAGCCATTTTTGAGTGAAAGAGTAACAAACATCCATACATCTATCCTCACAAACGCATAAATTATTGATCGAAAATAATGTGAACAAAGAAACCAATAATTTCATTAAACATCTATAGGAAAGCCAAAAGCACTAATGCACATGATGTGTAAAGCCCTTTGAGGCGTCATAAGTGTAATGTAATACAATATCGCAATGAATGCTCAGCTCCACAGTATTGGTACCTTTATAACATAACCTCAAAATCAAACAAAATCTCACTATATTTAACCAATAACATTCGCTTTATTACTTACAAAAGAGACCATCGCGTTCTACTCCTTGTGCACTGACTATTTATGTTCACTTGAAACGCACACACACGCAAAGTGCATATTGCACCTAGCACCGAATAGTTTGGTTTGATTCGCGTCGCAGGCGTCACACAGGGCTTTACTGGTGGAACGCACGGACGTTGTAAAACATAGGTCCTAGGGCAGTAATTGATGAAGCCACTGTTCTATAAACTGACATCGCCATGCTCAATTAGTACAATTTACAAATGCACGCAATGTTTCAACGCGCTGACGGCATAGAAACGAACTAGTCGCGATCGCGTATGGAATTCTCTCCGCTGCGTTGTTTTGTTTGTTCGGCCACTGATACGAGTATGAGCGAGACGCACACACGTGTACGTTTCCTTCGCACACACACACACACACTACTAATATAGTGTAGTGACGCGCTCGCGCTCGCGGTGATGCCACACAACTGATAATAATAATTAAGTCGGATTACAATAACAATAGCGATAATTCGAGCGGATATTGCAACATTCGATTAAGCAAGTCAAACAGAAAACACATACTATCTGCAGTTAGAGAATGTGTGTAATAAATAAGACAAAAATTTATTACTTACTTTTTTTTTAAAACCGCATTAAGGGCACCTGTACGAGCGAGTGAACTCAGTAAAGAGTACCTGTACTATTATTTATCTACTGGTAATAGGTATTTGGGAGAATTTGTTGTCTCATCTTACTATAATGCGAATAAGCGAAGTTAGTATGTTACTTATTGAACTCGCGAAAATAATAAAGCATACATACGCCAGCAATTCCAATATTTTAGAAAAACCTTCATAGATGGTAACTATTGACAACACAATTTGAAATATATGCCTATTAGCTAGGATGTTTTCATGGAAAAATATTATTGGCTTTTAGTCAGTGTCGGATTAGCTACGTAATACTCTAAGAGCTAGCTACGGAAATAGGTTTGCAATTTATAGAGCAACGAAATCCCCCTTGTTAGTAGGCCATACTATCATTATTAATTAATCCGGGCGCCTGGCAGCTGTTTAGCGGTGGGTGTGAGAGTGAATGGGCAACAAAGGGGTTGTAAAATCAATTGAAGGTGTGCAATTTATAGAGCTCTGTGTTTAGTGTGATATTATAGCTAATTATGTATTTAATTTGAATATAACAATGCCAGGCGTTTTAATTGGGGGAAAAGTAGTGCCAGGTGACATCCAATATGCGCGAAAAAGTGCTCAGTCCTCTCATTTACTGGGTCAAATTTTATCGTGTTTCGTTACCCAAAGGGTGAAAACGGGACCTTATTACTAAGCGTTAGTCAAGCGATGAGCGACCGGGCGACGACGTGCGGACACGGACATCGACATTTGATCGACATCGTATGACTGACTCGGCGGGCGGGGGTAGCGCGCGGTCAACGCGGGGCGCGCAGGCGACGCGAAGCAAGCGGCCGGCGCGAGTTGGAACCAGAGGGCCTAGTGCGAGTTTTACTCGATCAAACGCGACGAACACGTAAATGTCAATTTGTATGGGAATGAAGCAGCGCCACCTGGTGGCTCACGTGTAAGTCTGCTTCATTCCCATACAAATTGACATTTACGTGTTCGTCGCGTTTGATCGAGTAAAACTCGCACTAGGCCCTCAGTTGCATTTTGTCGTCGCCTGGTGGGTTGATCGACTGAATATTCGCGCCTGTATTTTTGCACACACGATTCTGAAGGTTCACTCTAATTAAAAAGTATAGGCCTAGAAGGCAATTCTCAGTATATGCGAGATATCTCTATTTCGACAAAATGTCTATTTTCAAATGTCTACTGAAAATGTCACAAAAATGTCTATTAGTACGAAAAAGCGTATTCTCGATGTCAATAGAGATAAATGTCTCACGTCTTTTGCATGTCTATTACTGACTACGTTCCGTTTTCTCGTTTATTTTGAATCATAATCGAGGTATGACAATTCTGAAGTACAATAATTACTAAAATATAAAACTATTTTTTAATCAACGAGTTGTTTACTTCTAAGTAATATTATAATGAATAAATCTCATAGAACAGGTTCTTAGGGAAGTGAACGAAACATTTTAATGAAGAAGTGAACAAAGTACCATTCAGTCTGCGTGGAACTTAACCTAACATTATATACTCTGTCTGTATAGCGTAACGTAAGTGTCAAATTTTTCCGTTAGATCAACCAACTAAATTGTGAACTAATTCCTTAGATAATCTAAAATTCTTTTTAAAAGCACTATCCCGCATTTCGAAGGGATTTCCGCGCCACAGGGTTCGCCTTCGAGGATATTCTGCCAAAATCCGAGCTTCTTCCACAACATCATTAACAAATGCAAACACAAAATTGTCAATCATTCTTCTTGTCTTCACAAAATAAAATAAACAGAGAGAAATTATTGCACTATGAACTTGGCCGCTCAAAATTATTAACATAAATTATGACAAATGTCGAATGTCGATTGACATTTACCACTCTTTGCAAGTCGAACGCTGGGCATAGACATTTCTCTACTGTGACATTTCGAGAATACCAAAATTCTGTTTTAATCGACATCCGCCATTTTATTTCGACATATCTCGAATTCGAGATTATGTCTATTGCACGAGAATTGCCTCCCTAGTCGTCTATAAATGAGACGACTTTGGCACTTTTTCCCGCACCTTGTATGTCACCTGGCACTACTTTTCCCCCAATTAAAACGCCTGGCATTGCTATATTCGAATTAAATACATAATTAGCTATTATATCACACCAAACTCAGAGCTCTATAAATTGCACACGTTCAATGGATTTTACAACCTCTTTGTTGCCCATCCACTCTCACATCCACCGCTGAACTGCTGCCAGGCGCTCGAATTAATTAATAATGATAGTACGACATCCTAACTAGAGGGATTTCATTGTTCTATAAATTGCAAACCTATTTCCGTAGCTAGCTCTCCCTCTACAGGGCGTCCCACGACTATGCCACATGGAGGGAAAGTACCTTGAATATTGTAGATGGAACATTTTACTGAAAGAAGACTTTATTTTAATTTAAAAAACAATTTAAACTGCATTCATAGATTTTTAAATAATTACATGGTTGAACCGGGAATCGAACCAGCTACACGAGAAAAAAAATTACCCTGTAGCTTTATCATACCGATCGAAAGGCTTCATCATAAAGATTATTTTTTGCTAAATAACATAGTGTCAGAAATAAAAGGAAGACCATGAATTTTAACATTTGATGTGAAATTTTGTTCAGAAAAATTAAAAGCTGACACTGCCGTAAGGACATACAACGGCATTATCATAAGTACCTATTACTATTACTAATAAATGTACCCACTTGAGAAGTACGCATCATTTCCCTATTATAATTTAAGTGCATGATAAAATGTAATTAGTAGGTAGGTACCTGGTTGTATGCAACAAATCGAGCTGTATCCTGACGCGTAAATTATACGCGTAAAAATTTAGTTTACAAGAACCAGTATGAAAGTGTCCACGAGCTACAAACAGAACTTAGACGTATTATTCTAAATATCCACCACAACAAGATCAAAAAATCGACAGGGAGTGAAATAATCAAAAGAGTGCGACTTTGTATTCAACAGTATGGGACTCATTTTGAGCATTTGATAAAATGATTAATTTTGTATTAAAAACGTTAAAATTCATGGTCTTCCTTTTATTTCTGACACTATGTTATTTAGCAAAAAATAATCCTTATGATGAAGCCTTTCGATCGGTATGATAAAGTTACAGGGTAATTTTTTTTCTCATGTAGCGAGTTCGATTCCCAGTTCAACCATGTAATTATTTAAAAATCTATGAATGCAGTTTAAATTGTTTTTTAAATTAAAATAATGTCTTCTTTCAGTAAAATGTTCCATCTACAATATTCAAGGTACTTTCCCTCCATGTGGCATAGTCGTGGGACGCCCTGTATAAGCAAAAGTAGCAATTACCTACTATGAGCCTCGCTTGAGCGTAAAATAATTTTTTCGTATCGTCACAAATTATCTGTATTACCATTTAAATAAAAGTTTGAAGCAAAAATAGTTTAAAATATTAAGGAATATGTATATCACACAATAAAGTTACATGGGATTACAAAGTAATCAGTAAGTATAGACCAAGCGGAGATCGCTGAAAAACGTTGGTAACATGTACAGATAACGGAAACCGCGGTATCAGGAAAATTTTACAAAATATACTTACTTATCTGTTTTCTGGCTATTAGTTAAATAATAAACCACAGGTTTGGCGATTTATTATTTTGACGAAAACTTTTTTAAATTAATTTATAGGGTGTCCCTGGAAGTATGGATCAAATCAAACAAAAGCATCGAGGGATCAATTCTGAACATTTTAGGCCTAGAAGTTCTAATTCGATTTGGTATCGTTTAAAAGTTATAATCATTTATTACTTTTTTTTCTTGTATTCACTAAAGGGGACAAAAAATTTCATAAAAAAATTATTTGTAGGCCTATCGGCGTCATTTTCTTTTTAGTATGCTACAGAAAGGTGTGCCTTTCCAGGAATGGTATTGAACTGTAGCAAATAAACATATGTAAAAAATAAATAAACAAATGTACAAAATGAACTTTGACAAAATTTTGTTCAATATTTAAGCTCTTACTGTAAAAAAAAAATGTTCTGTAGAAAATTGGCCACATATCACAAAAGCTTGTCTGTTTTCTGCAGATTCCGGTGACACCAAAAAGACTCGGTTATTGTTATAATTTAAGAAGTTGTGATATTTGTAAAAAAAGTCTCGATTTCAATTTTTTTTTTAAGATTCCTTTCAGTGAGACATGGTTTACTATCATTATTAAATATTATTTAAAGTTTGTCTGAGTACTAGATCTTAATAATAACAGTTTAAATGAAATAAAAGAATTATTTTGTAATCATCATCGATGTTTAGTAATCATATAATATTTCATTATTATGGTCTCAAAGCGACAAAAAAGCGGGGGTGAAGGAGGGAAGGGACAGCAAACAAAGGGAACACTCGCAAACGCAAGTGGAATTTCTTTAGTGACTCGCTTGCAGCTTGTAACTTACGTGCTTATTTCATATTTCTGTCTTCTTACGACATTTAACCGACTTTTGGATTTTTCTTCTTGGACTTTGTTTTTGCTTTTATTTTGGACACTGTTTGATTTGGTTGCACGTTACACTGTTGCACTGTACGTACATGTTGCACTGTTTGATTGGACAATGCATATCTGCATATTCACGACTATTATATGAAGTCATTTTGACGCAACCAAATCAAACAGTGTCCAAAATAAAAGCAAAAACAAAGTCCAAGAAGAAAAATCCAAAAATCGGTTAAATATCGTAAGAACACAGAAATATGAAATAAGCACGTAAGTTACAAGCTGCAAGCGAGTCACTAAAGAAATTCCACCTGCGTTTGCGAGTGTTCCCTTTGTTTGCTGTCACATGGAAAACACAAAACACATCATTATCTACAAAAAGTGTCGCGACAGCATATGTCTAACTATTATAGTTATGGCACAATAAGGCTAGAAAAGGCTTGGTATCACGAGTTTAAAAATGTATTGGAAAAAAGTTAATAAGTTAAGTTCGTTAAATACCCTTGTAAAGCCGGGGCGGGCCGTATTGTATAACGTTACGCGGCGTGCAACAGCCAGTAAAATATAAATGTACCTAATTATTATTTACTTGATAGCTTATGATCAGTAGAAAATAAAAAATTTAGTTTTGAATCCCTAATTTTGGCACATTCGTAAATTCCTCTCGACTGTAAATAAAATTAAGGAGCCGTGGATGTTCAGTAAATATTTTTTTTAAAAAAAAAGAACAAATGTACACGTTGTACTTATGTATGTTAGCGAGGTCAAAAATATAGGTATTAATTGTTTTTAGAATTTTTGTCTGTGCCTGTGCATCATCTCAGAAGCAGGTTAACCGATTTGAATGCGGTTTTGAGTTTTCACTGATATGTTGACGATTACCTGGATTAAACTATAGAATACTTTTTATCCTGGAAAAATGTTACTTTCCAGTGGGATTTTAAAAAATCAACTACAGCGCTTACGAAGTTGTAAGCACCAGCTAGTAAATAAAAATAAAGGATGATTTATTAATAGAAGATCACTAAAATTTAAAAAAGTCTCATTTATTTATTAAAAAGTGAAATTCATTGCCTTGAGGTTAGAGGAAAGGGAATAGGAGAAGAGGAAAATGTAGAAAAAACTGTTTTTATTCGATTTTCACCATTCACAATGATCTCATAATTTTTTTTTTCTTATTTGCTGTGCATTATTATTTTTTTTTGCAGAATAATTTGCAGAAAATAATTGCATCCATTTACAGTCGGGAGTTACTTTTTTACGTTTAACTTTTCTACTAAATTTCAGTACAGGTTTTAAGCCTTTTATGTATTATACAAAAATCGATAACCGAATTATAAATTAATAAAAATGTTATTGGTTTTTTTAGGAACCAATAATATCTTCTTCTTTAAAACGGATCCTTGTAATTAAGAAATTAGTAATCCTTAAAGAATAAATTAAAACCGGTTTCCTTACATGTCTGTTTTTATGTATATATTCGCTAACTCCTCTAAACCACGCAACGGATTTTGATGTGGTTTTCGCCATCAGTTTGATAGTTTTTCACGTTTTATGTATATAATAGAACCTAATTAATTTTTTATATTAAAAAAAAAAAAAAAAAAAAAAAAAAAAAAAAAAAAAAAAAAAAACAATATTTTACAACCAAGTTGCCGAAACCATCCGCGTCTGTCTGTTTCTCCGCTAACTACTTCTAAACCACTGTGGTATTCTATTATATCTAACCTTCTTAGATAGTCTTTCATGTAATCTGTCATAGTTATAAATGTCTATATTTTTACTAGTTTCATATTTTTTTATTAAAACCTTAATTCCAATGTTTTGTCTTATTATTTCAACCACCCAATCGAGGTTCATTCGGTTTTCACTTATGGAAAGATGAATAAACAAGGAAGGTTTGTGTACATAAAAAAATGCAACGGGATTCTTTAATTTAATTGTTTTTTTTTTTCATCGTATCATTTTTAATAACCCCTAAATTTCTCAGTCTACTATGCGTATTAAATTCCTTAATTTAGTACTTAGCATATGTCAATTTTCACCTTTGACGGATGTACGAGTAGTAGACTCTTTGGTCGGATGAGTTGGCGATGCGGCGGCATCGATTATATGTAAAATTAGAATAACTGGACGGTTGCCCGCTCTGTGAGCAGCAAATAGTACTGGGGCATGCCACCAATCGTAACAGCCACAAATACATGTACCATTCTCTGCTAGTACATACCGTGGTGGGCAACTACCCCCCAACTCTGTCTTGAAAATTCATTTTAAATATAAATAAATATTTTTAACTTTTAACTTTGTACGCGCGGTTTTCGTACCTTTGATATTTCGGTATTCTGTATACTATACTTAACTTTTTTGTTTGTTAACCGATTAGAATCACTGTAGTACACAGATAATAGACAGACCGCCTATTTGTACAAGTGCTCGCCACTTCGTCTGCGTTGAAAAATTAACTGGCCAACGACAGCCACTGTTGAGAACAGTGGCGCCGCCACAATTTTTTATATTTTTATATGATCTCTAGGTAACAGTAGGTATTTTTTTCTGAATGAAAGATAGGTATGTCCATTCCTGTATCCCTGACAACGTGTATGCAAAATTTCATGATAATCGGTGGAGTAGTTAAAGCTTGAATTGTAATAGACAGATAGAAATACTCTCACATTTATAATATTAGTATGGATGTATCGTATATTTGTCCCCTATGTGATTCTACACCATTCGCCCGAAAGCGACTAAATATTGGTTACATTGGGTTGTTCTGCGTTCACGAAGACTCCTGAACAAACACGAAATCAGTTCAATAGTTTTCGCGTGAAAAAAAATATATAATTTTTAGCTATCAACAGCCAGATTTTCTGTTACAGCTTGTCTTACGACAAAGGCCTCCTCCATTTTTTCTTTTTATTTGCAGTGTGTGTCCATTCTTTACCACCAGCTATCTCTTAGCGTTCCCTTCTCTTAGCATGTATCCTGCCCATCTTCACATTTCAGGCGTTTGTATACGTTATAAAAAGTCTTGGAATAGTATGAAATAAATAGAAAACGACACACAAATATGAGCTAAATGCGAACGGTCAGCCACTCTATAAGTGTCCGCATGTGACGCCCGGCACAATCAATGCGGAAATGTTCCCGGTCGCCCCGAATGGGAGCACGGGATGCGTCCCGCGACGCCCGCCATCACTGCATTTGTCTCCTCACTACTTTAGATATTGCAATGAGGAACTTATCCCTTTGCGTACACTTCAACTATATCTTAGCAGCTAATTGATCGAAAAAATAAGGTTTGGTTGGACCACGCGATCTTTGAAGGTTTTTTTTTTCGAGGGATACCTTATCATGTCTAATTCAAACACAAAATTGAAAACGTACAGTAAATGCAGAGCTGACCAGGATTTGAACCTACATCTGCGATGTCGATAGCCAAACATTCATCCTTATCTTAAGTTGGGTAGTTAAATGTAAACGCTGTCTACTGAAATGTTTAATATTTTCTATAATGAATATTATGAAGAGGTAAAGTTTGTATGTTTGGTTGTATGTAGGAGGTAATCTTAGAAACTACTCATCCTATTTATATTGCTGTACATATTTTATCGAGTCGTTGATCGAGTCGTTAGGTTCGGTTATTGCAAGATCAACTGCCGAAAAGAATTTTGAGAAGTTTGATTTAATCTAGCACAATTACAATATATACAAATCTATATTAATACTTTTGGAATCATATTATGGCTTACTGTTAGCGCGCGAGTTGAATGCAGAGCTCAGGAATGCGATAGTGCTGTGACCTAATTAGAATTAATGATGACAATATGTCGATAAATTTCAACATTGTTTTAAGTTTAACATTTTAAGTTTAGAAACAAAACAATGTAAAAGGTCTTCGATGCCTCACGTTGCGCGCCACTTGTAAAAGACCCTTCATGGCCCCATTTTTTGGCATTTATTTTTTCGGAACATTTTTCGCCATTTCCCGTGCTTGGCGATGAATAAAAACTCGTTTTTTTGTAACAGAACTTGATTGACTCGGATCAGACATTATTAAAAACAAAAATTTTCCAGGATAAAAAGTATCCCATATGTTAATCCAGGTACTAAGCTGTATGTGTTCCAAGTTCCATTTAAATTCGTTCAGATATTTTTACGTGATTGAGTACCTTAACAAACATCCAAATATCTACACATCCAATATTTGGATGTTTGGCATTTTTTTATATTATTATTAGTATTATGATAATGAGTTTATGGGCCAAATATAATAAAATCGATATTTTATTCAAAAAATATTGGACAATTTTTTATTACTTATTATTTGCCTATTATTGTTCATTGCTTAACACTTAAATGAAATTAAGTAATAGCAATAAACATAAATAATAATAAAATAGCAATATTTTTTCTTTATTGCTTAGCTCAAACCCTAATTGTGATTGTTATACGGTGCCATCTAGCGTCCAAATTAAAGGATATTTTACTTTAATAAGGTTTGATTTGCTGTTGAGGTAAATAGGTATTATGCAATGTTTCTTTGGGAACATTTATATCGTTACATTTTAAATTATGAGACCTAAATTGAACCAATTTTTTAACACTAGATAGAATACTTTTAAAAAAATACTATCGATTTCAAAGCTACAAGCAAAAGCTCTCAATTATTGATACAAGAGCTTTTAAAATATATCCAATTATTTTTCAATGACAAATTTTAACGAAAACCTTCCTTAAACATTTTTGCCAATCTTTTTGTTTAAGATTAATTGTTTTTACCCATGTTGTATGAGTGAAGATTTGTTTTTCACCTTGCACACCGAAGGTTAAGTGAATTCTTAAACAAAGTATAATGTATAACAAAGTAGTGAATTAATAAACAAGTAAAGTCAAACCAGAACGATTCGATCAGTTATAGGGGCGCGAGCTTGACCATGGGAAGCGTTTGAATGTGTAACGCAATGGCGGGCGGGCGCATGAAAGCTTCGCTCCGTACTAGCGATGCCGTTAGCGCAGGCTCGGGCGGGCGGCTGCGGCGGGCGGCCCGTGGGAGGTACCGTTAGTGACGTCACCGAGGTGACGTCGCCGCCGTGACGTCAGCCGGCGCGATATAGCCACTAGCCTCGGCGGCGGCGGCCTCAGTAACGCACGGACCGTTCTCTAGTGCGTACCTCCGCGGACCCTTTCGCGAATACAACCCGACAGATAGTAACGAGAGTCGACGGACTGAGTGAGTGAGTGCGCGTGCAAGTGAGTGGGATGTGCCTGGCCGCATGAGGATCCTGCTAAGCGAACTGGGATTGTCTGGCGCGTGCTTCGGCCTGACCCTGGAGCCACGCGACTCCTCGCTGGAACCCGATAAGTCTGCGCCAGGTCAGCGGTCGTACCACGTTAAGCGTCCCAATACTTCTGTGTTCATTTCCGCTTTCGTTGTGTAGAACCTTCGGGTGTTGTAGACTCTGTGTGGAACTGTCGTGATGATGGCCATCGGCTAGAATGCGAGGTGCGTGGCTGACGCCCTCCAGCCAACACTGCGGCCTTAGACAATTCCACAATACACGTACGTACTTCCCTTTTTTTATTTTTTATTTTGCAATTTTTTTTGTTTTTGAATCCATTCTGTGTATCACCGCCCAGCATGTCGACTAACCGTAATATGTTCCTAATATCCTCACACCGGCGTCAAAAATTATGAATTTATCCGAGAGTACAATTTAAAAAAAAATATGATAAAATCAAATAGAAAGCTATTTATAAAATAGAAAACTTCAGACAAAAATTATTTAAAAATATTTTCATATAACAAATATATAGGCTTCTAAAAATTGTATATAATTGTGTTTTATTATTTAAATCTAAACGAGATTATAAAAAAAAAAATTATAGAAAAAAATATCTAAATCTAACCTTTTTATTTTAATAAAATCCAACGAACTAAATACATTCTGTTAAATAAAAAGAAATCTATAACTTTCAAACAAACAGTTGGGACAAGGAAGTATATTTATTTATTGTAAACACTTCAAGACTACCTACACAATAATACTTCAAAGAACTTTTTCTTAACTGACGCATCGAATTGTGCGTATATTTGTATAGAGTTGGTCAGGATTGGGTAACTGCGGCGACTATAATGTGGGATGTTTATGTCGCGATCGGCTTCGGAGCCGATGGCCTCTGCCTAACTGCCTGGCTTACCCAATCGGTTGTCGCAACCGGCAGACGTTACTTGCACCTGCTGAGATGCGAACCTCCTATTTGCCATGCATGATCTAAATTAACTTTTCACAATATGCTCAATACAGCTAACTAAAATTACTTATCAAAACTATTTCAATTCGCGTACAGACCTACATATATTTGCATTGATAATATCAAGAGGTTACCTAGATATATTATTGTAAACAACTTATTATATACGATAAGCACATAAGAGATTCAAACTTTCACTTTTAGCACTCCTCTCTATACGTAAGTATAATATATTTGTCTAACATTAAACAATCCTACACATATAAAAAACACAATTTGGCTACAAGAAGGCAAAAGTGGTTCTATAAATTAAATAATGACGCAAACTAAATTAGACATAAAACTTTATGAACGTAGAACTCAAATAGCAAAATCGAATTTGCATTGCAAATTAACTATAGATAAAAATTCATACGTTCATAATCTTAAACGGTTCTATAAAATGAGGATTTGATATATTTTTTCTAAATGGGGTGTGACTGTGTCGTGGATTACGGCCGTGTATTACGTGAATACGTGTATAAAAATATGTTCAGTAATATTTCCTTATATTCAACGATTTCGAATATAGGTACCATATATATTATACCAAAAAAATCTAGATATCGAGTGGTGTAATTAAATTTTGGATGTAGATGATAGATATGTACTTAGAGTATCAAACTGTATCCCCCGATTTTATTATCATGTTTTCTGAATTGCCACCCACCATGGAAGCAAATTTTAAGACTCATTCGCGTGATTCGCGTCAAAAGAGGCAACGTATCTTGGTTGTCAGGCGATATTGTTAGACGGTTGTAGTGATAATATTGCGTGGATATTCAACGCCAGCTGGATATACGTCACGGCGGCAATCGACGTCACTGTGGAGTTTCTCCCAACCCCACCGTCTGACAAACCCTCTCCCAGTCGGCGGGACGATAACGGAACTTTATATTTTCCCATACGATACAGCTAAATAATAAAACAATGATGTGCTCCGTTTATTTGCCAATAAACCCTTTTTCATTGGAAGCATACTAATTAATAACTAGGTATTTCCTAAAACTAACACTTGATGACCATATTAATTAAAATTATTTCAAGATCTTTTTATTAAAAGTACCTACTGCAGTTTATTTATAAATTAATAAAATAACAAAGGATCAATTATGCAAAATGTGTTTTAAAATTTACAAATTATGAATTTTTATACATTTAAATTAATATCAAGATTAAAATGATAATAAAATACAAATTTATAAAATATTAAATACAAGCCAGTGTTACTCTAAAACAACTAAAGTCAAAATTACCAAATTATATCCACAATATCTGAATTGACGACCAATATTGAATTTCCGGCTATATCTTCTTTAAATAGATGTTAAATAATATAATTTCCGTATATATGCTGGATAGATAAAATAAGATTCAAATCGATAAAAGGAAAAAAAAAGTTTACAAAATAAGTGATTACAAACTAAACAAAGTATTAACTGTTGTCTATACATGTGTTCGTAATATCGAAAAGCATTAATCAAAGTAGCCCATTAATAAAGAGGTCACAGTTTTTAAATTGTATTCTTGTACAAAATTATAGAGAAAAATAAAACTAACTTGATCTAAAAAGTTTGCTTAGTTGTACATTATGACAATACTAGCGACCCGCCGCCTGCTTCGCACGGTTGCAATTTTTTCTGAAAATTATTTACACAAACCTTTCTTGCTTATCGTTCTTTCCGTTACTGAAAACTATATTAAAATCCGTTACATACATGATTTATAAGAAGTTAGCGAAGAAGTAGGCAGAGACAGACAGCGACTTAATTTATTTTATAGATAGCGATCCGTTCTCGGCTTCGCACGGGTTAATTTTTTTTTTGTATAAACTTCTTTTGTATTTTTATCTGAAAAAACCTTCCTCATTCCATTAGTGAAAACCGCATTAAAATCCGTTGCGAAGTTTAAATGATCTAAGTGTACATACTATACATACAAAGGGACAGGGATTTTGTATCTGT
Organism: Synanthedon andrenaeformis; assembly: GCA_936446665.2. NCBI lineage: Eukaryota > Metazoa > Arthropoda > Insecta > Lepidoptera > Sesiidae > Synanthedon > Synanthedon andrenaeformis. The sequence continues at coordinate 7,352,936 of OW387777.2, read as the reverse complement.
ATATGTTTTGATTTATTTGTATTTATCAAATATATATATTTGACTGTATATCCGCTAACTTCTAAACCACGCAACGGATTTTGATGCGATTTACACTAATGGAAAGGTTTTTGTATATAATTTGCATAACCGGGGCGGGCCACTAGTGTTTATTACATAAATTTACTAGCTGACCCGGCTAATGTTGTTTTGTCAAAAAAAATTTTGGGGTTGGCCACCTAAGTGATAAGGGTATAAAAAATAGTTTACAATCTATTCTCAGACCTACCGAATATACACAAAAAAAATTATAAAAATCGGTCAAGCCGTTTCGGAGGAGCCACACAAACACTGTGACACGAGAATTTTGTATATAAGGTGTAGAGACAAAAGTTGTTACATAATGGATATATTTTTACCCATTCGTTTCCAGGTGTCCATCCGCTTTCAAATGAAATAGGTAGTTACGTCACAGAGTTCTAAAAATAGTGGGGTGGTGCTAGGGTGTGGGGGGTGGTGTGCCCGCGGCCTCGGCTGAGTCGTTTGACGCCCGTGACGTCACAAGCCAAAATACGTCACTCATCGACCCGTGCCCTGTTTCAAGGACGCCCGCGTGCTTTACTACAGTTATGTTAAGGCGTTCTTAATGCATCGAAATTTTCTTTTAAAACATTCTTAAGACTAACAACTTTAAGACTAAGCTTTGCAAAACTTTAATTATTAATTTTTTCTTTTATATGAATATCGTTAAATAGTACGTAGGTATAAAACAAAGTCGCTTCCCGCCGTCTGTCCCTCTGTATGTATGTACACTTAGATCTTCTAAACTGCCTAACGGATTTAAATACGGTTTTCACTAATGAAAAGAGCGTTAAACCATAAAGGTTTCTATATATAATTTAATTTGCAAAAAAAATTGCACCCTTGCAATGCCGGGAGCGGTTTGCTAGTAGGTATGTTTGGTTTTATGAAGTTACTATAAATGATTTCTAATAAGTTTTTGAATATATTATATATATGTTACGTTACGGCTAGAACCCGAAGTGCGGCTACGCCTAGTTTTAGCCGGTTAGAACTAGGTGTAGCCATTTACTCTTGGTTACATCTAGTATAAGCCGATTGTTTTCGGGTAAAACTAGGTCTAGCTGGTGTCATTCCGGCTAGAGCTAGGTCCAACCAAACCCTAGTGGCTGATACTAGGCTTAGCCAATATCATGTCGGCTACAACTAGATCCAACCAATCCCTGTTAAATAAAACTAGATGCAAACAAGTTCAAACGTGTAGCAGGCGACTAGTTCGCGCGAGTCGCCTAGTTGTTTTTTTTTATTAAATATTATTGAATGCAAGTGTGCATTCAATAATATTTAATAAAAAAAAAATCTTAAAAGTATTAATATTAAACTCGTTTTTTTTTAATATATAAGAATAATACAATTATAATAAGAAAGCTTTATTAATTTCCATAAACAATAAAATTAAATGAATAAGTATTATGTAAATTAAATGAGCAATTTTCTGTAAAATATGTAATATATTTTACATGATACATAATTTTTATTATATAGTTTTATTTAATACTAGCTGGTGCCCATGACTTCGTCCGCGTTGAAAAATATTAAGTAGCCTATCCTGTGTCCCGTACGTCCAAATGTTTATCTACCAAGTTTCATGAAAATCAGTTAATTCGTTTCAGAGTTATGGAGGAACATACATACATACATACATACATACATACATACATACAATACCTACACTTACAGATTTATTATTAGTATTGATAGCTCTCAGGAAACCTCTTTGTGGTCGTTCACTAGTTTCTTTTTCTTTATTTTTGCAAACGGATTCTTTGCAATTAGTAGGTAGGTACTAGCTGTTTCACGCGACTTCGTCTGCTTAACTTTAAAATTTTTTGCCTATGTTACTCATTGATAATATAGCTTTCTATAGGTGAAAGAATTCTTAAAATCAGTCCAGTAGTTTTGGGTTTATTCATTACAAACAACAATACAAATCTTTTCTCGTTATAATTATTTAGTATGGATATTGCAATTTTTAGTTAATTAAAAAAAATATATCGTTTTCAGAATTTTTGTATGTTTGTCTATGTGCGCTAATCTCAGAAACGGCTTAACCGATTAAAATACGGTTTTCATTGATGTATTGTAGCAATCTTTGCGTAATATTTTGTGATTGTTTCATTCCAATCGGCTTACAAACAAAAAATATATATACCGAATACCGAAATACCAAGCATACGAAAACCGCGCGTAGGAAGCTAGTAAAAAAATAAATTACATGTAAATACGTTCTTTCAATGAAGTAACAAACATCTTCATAAACATTCTCATTCTCGGCAATAATAAGTACTACCTACGGTTTGTAAATGACACCTTTCCGTAATTGGTTGAAATATAAAAATGGAATGATCACGTAAACGTCAATGTGGGGTGTGCGTGACGTCACAATCCCCCCCCCCCCCCCCCATCCCTTCGCCCACGCGCAACTGATGAACCGCTATATAACAAAAGTCGTGAATAGTCATCCTTACGTCATACAATGAACACTGCGAAATTTTTCATACTTATGACGACTGAAAAATCACCGCAAGCGTACCATGGCGCGCCAGTATGCGACAGACAATACGGCAAAATGTTTACGTATGTAGGTATGTCATGCTTTGAGCTTTTTGTCTGAGAAAGAAGTTAAGGTTAAATCTTAATAAGTATTTACATACTTTGAAATTTGTATGTTTTATCTGAATATATTTTAAAAACAGCATTACATATTTTTAATACTTATTATATTTTTTGTAAATATATTTTTTTATAATAAACTAACTACATTTAATTTTTCAATTAAAAAAGTGTCTTTCCCATCAAGTTTTTAGGTGCGCTGTTACTCTTCTCTTCTTGTTGGGTCCCACAGATAACATCTGTGTTAGGTCCATTAGCATATACCAGATATCCCAGATGAAACTCAGTATCCGATGAAAACTTTTTTATTGGAGTACAATTTTATATGTTACTTTCTTTTGTCAATATATGCTTATAAAATCTCATCTCAATTGTGATGAAAACTTATAAAAAACAACATCATTTTAACTTACATTGAACGCTATTATGTGCTAACTGCTGAAAATTGTTAAGATAAAAATTAACTAACTCCTCCTAACCTCCTTCCCTTTACCCTACTTATGTAAGTTTTCAGCGCACTTTCAGCACATTGGTTTCAAGAAAAATTGGATTTTTTTTCTAAATTCAAAAGTCGCACTGTAATTATTATAATAGCGCCATCTCCTGTGTTACAGTGAAAAATAATTATTTTCGTGCAATAGTAAAACGTATCTAAATTTAAAAAAAAAAAAATTGGACCCAATGTATGTTGTATTTTGTATGAGCACAGTGAACTTGAGTTTTTAAATCCAAATAATAATGTAAAATTTGTTATTGAACGAATTTTACAAATGATTTTTATTACACAAAACTAGCAGCGCCATCTAGCGATTACATTAAGTACAAAAGCGTGCAGTCGTGTACTCCGTCCAACTCCGCCGTGATAAAACTTTCTTCTTGATAAAGAGCGAAGTATAAGCCTGATTGATTTTAAACAGATGTCGTTACTACAATGATAATAAATAAAAGAGCAGTTCTATATTGCCATGGTATTTCAAATAAAATCAATGACAATTTGAATTGCAATATTTTTTTTAAATTAACTAACTAGTAATGAGTAGGTAGGTTTAACAACTGTATATTAACATAACAATTGTATTTAAGCAATTAAATGTAAGATAAAAGTATGATTAATCAAAAATATATATTTAAAAATTGTAGACAAGTTTTAAAAATTAATAGACAATATGAACCTTGATGTGTTAACTATTTCAACTTATTTCATGCATTTAATATTTCTTGTATGTTCGATATTTCTGTAAAATAGGTACATAAAACATACTGTATCACGGATCAACATAAAACAAATTTATGTTGATCCGTGAACATAGTTTTTTTATTATCGGGGTGTCGTGCACTCGGAATTCTTGCGAGAAGGTGATACAGTAAATAAGGAATATTGTCTGGGCGTTATTCGACGTTTGAGAGAGCAAATTCGTCGAGAAAGACCAGATTTGTGGAAAGAAAACTCATGGATTTTGCACAACGATAACGCGCCATCTCACACGGCATTTCTGGCATCATTGTGAACGCATTTCTGGCCAAAAACTCAACAAATCTTTTGGAACAACCACCGTATTCCGTGATATGGCTCTAAGCGACTTTTTTCTTTTTCAAAAGCTCAAATTACCAATTCGAGACACCCGTTTTCAGTCGATAGAAGACATAAAAGAGAATTCGCATCGAGCAGTAAAGTCGATTTCAAAAAAAAAACAGATCAAAGTATCTGTTAGTATATGTATATGGTAAATTGGAATTCGTTGGATATATAATTAAATACGCTTAATGAAAATAACAAAGAAAACAACGTACACGTATTCACGTAAAACACACGGCAGTGTCCACTACATAGAAGTACCGCATTTTTTATACTATATTTGTCAACAAGGTTTAGTAGAATGATGAAAATTATTTTTCAATTAGGTAGAAGGTAAGATACTGTAAAATAATTAAATCAAAACATAAATTATCGTTTGCGCAAGCTTGGGGGGTCGCGTTAAGTATGTAAGTAGGTATAATTATATAACATTTTGTTCAATAAAACGTAAAAGATGTGGATACCTAAACAAAAAAATGTCAATAAAACTAACTAAAAAAAAAATGCGAATTGTTTCACGTGCATTATAACTGTTTTAAATATTTTTTTCATATATTTTATATGTTAAACTTTGAACTTCGTACCGGCGGGCGGCGAAAGTTGTATTTTTATTATTATATAATAAATGAATACTCAAAATGAATTAAGTAGAATTAAGTGTACATAAATAAAAATTAAATCTATTTTAAGAAGAATTCAAATTATCATTAGTTTTTTTTTACCATTTGACACTAACTTAAATTTTAGTAAAACCCCTAGTAGTAGTTTTAACAGTAGTTTACCTTAACGGTTTCTTATACATTTTTACATATAATTTTACTTAGAACCAAATTGGGAGTACATATATTGACATGAACAGCTCGTGTGCCAATTTGTTACTCGATGTTTTTACTAAATAAAAATTAAACTAGGTTTTGTACGCGACTCCACACGCGTTCACTCAAATAAACAAATCGATATATTTTATATCTTATACATGGTTGAAAATGAACAATGAACATTCTCGGTAAAGCATAAAGTTATGTGAAAAATCATAAATAAATGTAGATAATTAAGAGATGCCGTTTCTTATAATCTTCTTTAAAAGTGTTTTCTTACCGCAGAAGCCTGTATTTTTTTTAATAACCACTTCCTCGTTATATACTCGTAATAAGGAATTGATTATAGTCAATTAAAAATGTATTTTCAATCCATCGAAAAATATATCAAATCCAATAAATTTACATTTATAAAAATTAATAATTAATCATTTTGACATCATACTGACCTTTACATCATAAGTCTGTATATAACGTATAGAAATCCTTAACATACTAGTCTCCTGCTAACTAAAAATACTAATTAAGAATGAAAGAGTACTGACTAAAAAATCTATTGGGATATATGGGATATTAATTTACAAATTTACGTGTCTAAATTTTTTTTTTAAATATTTAAAAATAATATTTTTAAACGTTCGCTTCTCCGCCAATTCATAAATGGCGCTCTAGTTTAAAAAAATTGTTTTAAGAAAACTTTAAAGATTTCTACGGACTTAAATTGGATATTCTTTGCAAAGATATATTATTTCGATTAATATTTCAGAAAAAATTATTGATTTATTAAAATTTATTAATTAAATTTAAAAGAACATCCGAAAAGAGTTTCGAAAATATAAACGATATTTACATATTATTTAATGCATTATAAAAGTACTCAATATAAGTGTCTTTAATAATTGTTTTTGTTTTATCGTATTTATTTTTTATAAAAGATATTCCGGAACCTAACAAAACGTTTTGTTTATAGCTTATTAAGACTGAAATTAATGGTTCTTAACATAATAGAAATTGCAAATGCCACTGATTTCATAACCTCCCAAGGGATCCATCGCTTTTTCGCCCTAAAAATTTTCATACAACCCTCCCTAACTAATCTCGAACCTTTTGTAGTACAACACAAGGTTCAAAATTGAATTGGTCTGCTTCTATTTTACAGCGTTTTTATTATCAACAATGGCAAGGTGTTGTATATATTAGATTCAATTTTCGGGGCGTGGCAAATCAAGTACCGTGACACAATGTATTCAAAACGCCAATATTTGGTTGTTATAACTGCAGTATAAAACGAGGGACCTTTTCTTTCTGTCGTCACTGTATTTTGTTGGGCGGGGATAGTCGGTGTTCGGTAGTCCTAAATTACCACCAAACTATATGTAACATCCAATATTGATTAGTCAATAACGACTGTTTTTATTGAAAAAGGAATCAAAGTATGTTCGCCGAGGGTAAATATAAATAATGCATGGCTTGTATAGCGTGATAGTTCAAACGTGGACGACGCGAGTGGCGATGCCACTAATTCAACGTCCAGCCGTCTCCTAGCGCACATGTAACCGACTGCTTGCTATTTAATACACCTGCTCCCCTTAACAATAACAACTGTGTGTGTCTCTGTACAGAATTTTTCGCGTAAAATGTAAAACTTTCATGTGCGGTTACTTGTTACAGGGCCGAGCGCAATTGAGCCGCGCTCGCCAAGCCCTTTAACGACCAACACCTCCAGCATGCTACTGCTGCAAACACACGTAAGTGAAACTTTTAATTGATTTTATTTTTGTGTTATTGAAAGAAAAACGATTCATTAGAATCCCAGTCGCCATAAATCTTGCGGGTATAGACGCATCATCAATTGTAAGACTACCAAGCAAACGACCCATTGGATGCCATGTCGCATATAAACCTAGGGGACTTAGTGGCATCGTCAAACATGATAAAAGGATGTACAAAAAAGATAAACGCACGAAATGAAGAAACAATTGTGACATCTCTTACTATCGCGCCTAAACTTAATAGCAAAGGTTCTATTATTTCATGGGGGGTTTCTGTAAGATAGTAGTTACTACCAATATACGAGCTGAACAATTTGAAATTATCGACATATATAAAAATTTGAAATATGAGTCTACTTACAAACAAAGCAAGTCCGTCATTGGTGCTTAGTGGACGCCCCTGTCGATACTTTGCCGCCTACCATTGTACAACGCCTACATTATCGATTGTTTTGTCTATTACAGAGCAACTACGGTTCGTCCTTCACTGATTTATTGTCGCCACAATATAAAGAAGACTCTTCGGAAATCTTAGATGAGAATTTGGATCCATTTCCGGACGTCGAATTTCATGCGCCGGTACCACTTGAAGTCAAATCTCATCGCACTACGCCTGTGAGCGAAGCTTCTTCGCCTACGCTTGGATCGACACTTCCTAGTTTCGAAGAAACGTATTCAGTTCGTTACCCCAAGCAAGAAATGGCTGAATTTGGCATCAAAATGGACGAAGATTGTTACAATGTTAGTGCATACTCTCATCAAGGCCACACGTCCACTCAATTACTATATCAATACCACCAGCCATCAATCCCTTACGTTCCACCTGCATACTATGCGCCGCCTCAACCTTGTAGTCCTACTTTTGACACAGGAGGTGTCACACACAATCAAGACTCTTACTCCTTACCCCCCTTTTCAAGTTCTGTAGACTTGCACCTATCTGTAGATCAAGGAGCAAGACAACGACGTGCATCTTTACCTGTACAAAGGTCCGAATCCAGTAGTTCGAACGACAGTCCTAAAGTTCACAATGCTAGAGTACATTGCATGCAAGCTTCAGCACCAAGTTCGGCGTCAAGCTCCCCCGGCGGAGTGCCACCTGAAAGTGTCGGTCCCCGTGCAGCACCTCCATCGCCAAGTCAATTATGTGCCGTATGCGGTGACACTGCTGCATGTCAACATTACGGCGTTCGAACATGCGAAGGCTGCAAAGGATTCTTCAAACGTACAGTTCAAAAGGGATCAAAATATGTATGCCTAGCGGAAAAATCTTGCCCAGTAGATAAACGAAGAAGAAATAGATGCCAGTTCTGTCGATTCCAAAAGTGTCTCGCCGTTGGAATGGTCAAGGAGGTGGTTAGAACTGATTCCTTGAAAGGGCGACGAGGAAGGTTACCATCAAAACCAAAATGTCCCCAAGAATCATCGCCAAGTCCGCCAATTTCACTTATAACTGCTCTTGTACGAGCGCACGTCGACACATCTCCTGATTTTGCAACCTTAGATTACTCACAATATCGCGAACCAAACCCAATGGAACCTCCGTTATCAGATCAGGATGTTATTCAACAATTTTATTCTATTTTAACGACATCGATTGATATGATCAAACTTTTTGCTGAAAAAGTTCCTGGCTACGGTGACTTGTGTGCAGAAGATAGGGAGCAGCTTTTCGCGTCTGCGAGACTTGAACTATTCGTGTTACGGCTTGCGTATCGCACCCGCCCTGAAGACACCAAGCTCACCTTCTGCAATGGACTCGTGTTAGACAAGCGCCAGTGTCAACGTTCATTCGGCGAATGGCTACACGCAGTGCTCGACTTCAGCAACTCACTTCACTCCATGGACATCGATATCTCTACGTTTGCCTGCCTCTGTGCATTGACTTTAATAACAGGTAATATTTTTCAATTATCTATTTCATTTATTCGTTTAAACCAGTAAAAAGTTACCGTGAAAAGTAATCTGCCAAAAACAAAATCAATCTAAGTACCCTGTGTCACACAACATGAACAGAATAATATAGAAAAAACATCATTCGTTCAGTCGTTGCATAAACTGTTATAGTAAAACTGCATGTTTTGTATCTAACGACATCTCAATATTTTATAAATAACCTATTTCCTAATACCGCGGAATCAGAAAAGTAAAAAAGTTTACAAACGAGATTATATTGTTACTAGAATTATAAAAATGGCACGAATTATATTGCGTTAATTATAACACGTGTAACTAAAATAGGATAATTATAAAAAATGAGTTAACATTTGTAGTTAATAAAATAATCCACACAATATATTTTTGACATAAAATATATTGTGTGGATAATCACCCATAAGATTAAGTGATAATATATAACAAGCGTAAAAAGTTCGTTTAACTAAGCATAATATAAAAATGGTTATTCTTTCTTTCTTTAACAGAGAGGCACGGCTTGAAGGAGCCACACCGTGTGGAGCAATTGCAGATGAAAATCATCGGCTGCTTGCGTGCTCACATGCCGAGCGGCGGAAACGCAAGCGCGGGCGGCGCTCCACATTTCAGCCGAGTTCTCGGCGCTTTGCCTGAACTCCGGTCGCTGTCAGTGCAAGGACTCCAACGCATTTTCTACCTGAAGCTCGAAGATCTGGTGCCTGCTCCACCGCTCATCGAAAATATGTTTCGCGCGAGTCTACCGTTCTAAGGAGCCCGTCCCCTTCACTCGCGCTATAGTTTCCCTGTGGACCATTCCCGCCTTTACAGTGAATTCTTTTCGTACTCTTAAGAGCCGACTCCGTTATTTTTATAAACATTTAGTATTAAAGATATTTTTATAGAAAATAAGAAAAGTTGGATAATTTAGGACGCGATCTCCCACGGCATCGGTTCTTGCTATTGTATGAATTTATATTAGTTTCTAAGCGGAGAATACAATTTTGCATCGCAATGAACATTGTAAGTTTAAGCTTAATTTATTGCAAACGTAACATTAGTCTTATTTTGGGTGTGATTTCTTTAAAAATTTTTATTAAATACTAATTAAGTAGTCTGCATTTGAGTTACCGCTCGTGATCAATGGCATCTTGTCGTACAAAATATTCCTATATTATGTTATTTACTTGCGTATTATTTAGATAAGAAAAATCTAGTCACAAGACTTATTTGTTACTTAGTTGACTCGTGAACTATGAGTATATTACATAGTAAATATAAGACGATCTGTTTTTACCTATGAACGTTTGATGTCGATGTATACTTGGGTTATAACCTTCTTCTGCGATACCTGCTGGTTGTATCGTGCTTACAGGGACACATTACTAAGATGTAACGGGCCTGATTTTTCCCATACATATTTAATAAAAATATATTACTCGAAAAAATTTATTATATTTTTTTATAAAATATTAATATTTCTTCTTTCCATTCGAACCCGTTAATTAACAAGATTTTGTACCATCAGTATATGAAATCGCTGATAGAGGATTGAGTCCGTCTTAAGGTTCATGTGTCTCTGTACTGAATATTAAATCAAACGTTAGAACAACTGTTGAAAGTTACCTTTTAGGCTTAAATTATTTTAGAATAGGTACTCTAGACGCTAGGATTACGGCGTATGTAATGATTTTGTTACAACAATACATTTTACGAGGCAAGAGTTTTAAAAGTTCAGCATCATTATAATTTTTAAACCTTAAACTCCAATGTGTCTTAAAAAGTACCTTCGTAGATAGAATAGAATTAGAGGTACCCTTAAATACTTTTTTTACCTAGTAAAGTTATGTAATGCATGCCATATATTATATTATATATGAGGAAATAATACTAAAATACATATCACCATTGTTAACTCTCAAATTAGATAGCTTAAATTATTTCAATGCATTTCTATAAGAAAAAACTAATTTTTGCTATATTTTTTTATGAAAAGACTTCGAATGTAAAAATAATTGTAAATAGGTATCGTGCTAATTTAACAATTGTACGAAATGTGTTAAACAAAATGAAAAAGAAAAAAGACAAATCAGTAAACTAGTATGAAAAAGTTATGTATCGGTTGCGCGTGGCTGTTGGCACCATAGGTGTTACTGTCAAATTTGTTATTCATCCTGAAAGTGGCCTTGTAAAGTAGATTTTTTTATCAAGGATATAAAGCTTACATTGATTTCAATATGTAAGCACCTATAGTAAAGTCAAAGAGACAACGCAAACCTGGCCCCCTGTCCTTTTCCCTCACACGAAGTGGCCGACGCTATCTGTTACATGGTATAGGAAGCCATCTTAACAACCCTTGAAAGTCTGTTTACATTCTTTGCATTGTCTCGGTGGCCTTGCTTTACTTGTTGTTGACCATGGATGTTGATGTCGTAAAAATTAAACTAAAAAGACTAAAAACGGATCTCTAGCGGTATAGTCATTATAAGAAAATTAAATTAGACGCGAAAAATAGCTAATTTATAATCTTGATACCTTATTAAAAAAATATCATATTATCTACCTTAATATTTAGATTAATTTTATGCTGAACTTTTTACTCGTAAGCCAGAATTCCCTTTAATTGTAATTAATTTTATATAGATTTATATTTAAAAGAGGAATTTTTTTTGTTACTTGTTTGTTACATGAGTGTCACGATTTGCAATAACTTTATGAACTACATTTAATGAAACTATACTTGGTTGTGCTTGAAATTAGTGGAGACGCAGATACTTCGTTCAGGTTATTTCTCAGACTAAATAAAAACTAAAGACAGAGTTTTGTGGACAACATAGAGAAGCCGATTTTTAAACGTGTAGTGCGTAGGCCAATGTTGCCGTATTAATTAATATTTATTTATTTTTATCGAAAGCATTGGTTTCCAAATTAACTAACATGTGAAATTTGAATCAATCCTGCTTTTTTTTAGAGCATTCCACTAAGAAATTCGGCATTTTCAATAGTAAATATTGTTATAAGGCGAGGCGTAGTTTGATTGCATTTGTGTGCGTGTAACCGTGTATGTAATGTACACGGCGAAGCGTAATTTTACCGGCTTCACTCCACAGGGCTCTATCTTTAGTTCCTATTATATCTGAGGGTTATTTATTAATTAAGTTATTAGATATTTACGGCACATTTGGATTCCGTGATCTAAACAAAATATAGCACTATACCCGATCATTCTGAAACATAGAGCACATAAAGACTTATACATTTTTATCTTTTAACTGATTGCAACATTCCGTCGACGATGAACACAGCAATTATATATTAAAACTTCAAAATTCCTAAAAAAAATAACATACTCATAAGACATTGGATCTGTGCATTCTATTTCGTGTTGAATAATAGAATACCTACCATAAATGCATTTCAGTAACTCAAAATAAATATATGAATGTGCTTATATTTTATACTTACTTATGTTATATACATACCTACATACTTAGTTTATCTTTTTTGTAAATATTTTGTCTCAATAATACTGATGCGAGTGCATCCATTAATTTTTAGATGTTTTATTTACCCTTGATAGATCAAAGGCTTCTTTTGATGACGAGCCCGTTGATTGAGTGGTTTTAACGCTCTGTTCCAGGGTACCCGGGTTCGAATCCCGGCAGGGTCAACTTATGAAATGAACTTTTCAAATGTGGCTCTAGTTTGGATCTGGAAAGTAGTGGAAAGTACTGCGTTTCGCAGTCATTTGGGCAGCCTGTTTAGCGGCAGTACTTAACCACCTTCTTACAGAAGACCGCCGTGAAATAACAGTATGTCATGTGTATTTCGGTGAGTGAGTAAGGAATGCTAGGGCCCATTTCCATATCCCTTCCTTTGTCCTTAAACCTACTGCAGTCTGCAATCGACGGCGCACTTTCTGCACCTGTAGCGATGCTTCTGTTATGCGACGGCAGCTACACTACAGACACACCGACAGCCTCATACAAGTGCCGACTTTCACATACAAAAAATGAATTGAAATTAAGCGAGCCATCAAGTGAGCCGCCAGCCTGTCTGCCACCTTTATGTTATTTTTTAAAAAAGTAGTTGACTCTGACATTCAATCCAAAAACTATCCTGTACGAAATAAAATTAAATGAAAATAATAAGAATAAGCCCAACTAAATTCGACCGTTTTTAGCCGTATCATTTAGATAGCTCCGTATCCAGGAGCCGAATCACATGGAGAAAATACGCTTTTAAACAGGGTCACTCTTACTTTCACCGTAATTACCATTTTCATCATTATGGTTGTAGTAGGTACATTGATGTTATTAGTGATTCAACCACGGAGAAGATAAATACGGAAATATAGTTGATTCATAGTTATTGTGCACCGATCAGTATTATAGTAGTATTCATTAGTTGTATGTGCCGTTGTCAACAAGTTCTATTTTGGTAGAATTTACTCATTTACTCATTTACGCCATTTACGCCAGAGCAATCCGGTGCGACATTGTGGCATGCTACATGTTGTAGCGTGTGTCATCTTGTGGTATGCTACAAATGGAAAACACTTGCGGCTTAAGTAGCATGTGGCAGCTTATTTTACAGTTTACACCGAGGCAACAGCATGTTGTAAAGCCTCATTTCGCCAGAGCAACACGGTGCGACATTGTGGCATGCTACATGTTGTGGCGTACGTCATCTTGTGGTATGCTACAAATGGAAAACACTTGCGGCTTAAGTACATTGTATTACAGTTTATGTTTGTTTCATCGTCATCATCTTCGAAATATAATGTATTAACTAATAAGTAATACAAATTATTTTTGTTAATGATATTTCAATGATTTAATAACTTTATACAAGGCATTATTCACTGAGATTCACGGTTGATCTTTTATTACAGTGAGTATGGCTGAGAGCTGCGGGCTCTGCCCTCTATCTCAAAAACGGTTGGGCGTATGAAAAAAAAATTTAAGACAAAATTTTTCGCAAATTTAATGCTCTATTGGAGCTATAGAAACCGAGATAATCGCGAAAACTGATTCTTATGACCTTGAATAACTTACGACGAAGACACGAGATTTTATGAGACTTTTGAAACAACTTTTAGAACACCAAAATAAAGGTGTATACGAGTTTTCAGCTTATTATCTCTCATTCCGAGGTTGACCCCTTTTTTTGTTTAATTGACTGGGCTATTACGCACCGACGCGACGGTCAGGCGAGCTGTACTTGTTTTGACGCAAGAAAATGTGGCAAGTCAATCCAAGGAGTTTGGATACAAGGTACGACAATCTGCCACATGACGCAAGGTGCTGCCATGCCGCACGACTCGTGCAACAAAGTGCGACATTTTTAAGTTTCGTAGCATAGCAACGTAGCAACGTAGAACGCGAGGGTCGGACCTCAAGGGAGTTGCGATGATAAGGGGTCGCGAAATAATAATGAAAAAATGATAAAAATCTACATATAAAGAAAATAAATTAAGGTATTGATTGATATGTTAATTTATTTTCTAGTTCAAAAGACTAATTATGGAAAACCTCTTTTGGCCACAACTTATGTGCACATATTTCAAAATTCACAAGAATAAAAGAGATACAACCTACTTCACTTAATAGTGCCTATCTAGCCTTAGGTAGGTATATAAAAAAATTATAAAAAATCAAACATATTAAAACCTAAAATAATAGATATATTTTTAAGCTGACCGTATGTGAGTAAGGAATACTAACTAGTTATTTCATTATCAAACAAATAAATAAAATAAATAATATACGAGGGGTGTTCAATAAAAAGTGAGAATGAAAGAGATACTAGTTGCTAAGAAAAAAAAATTGATACTGGCAGGCAAAGCCTAGACATTTGTTAGATTAATAATTAAAAAAGTTTTCGATTTTCATTTGTATTTTAAAAATTGTATTCTTTTGTTTTCTACGTTTCGTAACGTGTTCTCGAAAATGGAGAAAATTGAAATTCGCGCGGTAATTAAATATCTGCTTAATTTTTTTTTACTACGGAGCAGGTAAATCAAGACTTGCTAGGAACATTAGGGGTTCATGCTCCGCCATACTCTACAGTTGCTCGTTGGTGTGCAAAGTTTAAGCTAGAAAATTATAAAAAAATTTGAAAAAATTGTTTTGGCGGATCGTCGTGTTACAGTTTATTTTATAGCTGATGAAATGAAGATTTCGAAAGGGAGTGTCTATAATATTATGCACAACCACCTGGGCATGAAAAAGTGTCCGCGCGCTGGGTGCCCATTAGAATGCTTACGGACGCGCAGAAACAAACCAGACTAAGGATTTGGATTTGTTGCAGAAAGATCCTGGTCGATTTTTGTCTCGATTCATAACCATGGATGAAACGTGGCTTCATCATTATGACCCGGAAACGAAACAGCAGTCCATGACTTGGAAGAGACCGTCATCTCCAACTCCTAAGAAATTTAAACCAACTCCATCCGCCGGTAAGCTTTCTTTTCTAGGACAGCCAAGGTGTAGTAATGATCGAATACCATTGGAGTCACTATTACGGGGAATTTATATGCAGAACAAATAAAAAAATTGCACAACAAAATACGCAAGAAACGACGTGACAAACTGACTAAAGTTGTTTTGTTTCACCAAGATAACGCCCCCGCACACAAGTCCAACGTTGCGATAGCTGCCATTGAAGATGCTGGCTTTGAACTGATTGAACATCCTCCATATTCACCGGACCTCGCCGCTAATGATTTCTATCTAATGATTTCAATGATAATGATTCAACCGCTAATGATTTCAAAATACGTAATTTTTGGTACAAAAAATCAAATTTTGAAATTAAATTTTAAAAGGAATATCTCAATTATGGGTAAAAACATAGAGCGTGTGTTTGAGGCAAGGAACTTAGGGCTTGTTATGGACGCTAACTTTACTTTTGAACAGCATATTATACCATCTATTAGAACTTGTTTTTATAAACTCAAAGTTTTGTATAGAATAAGGTCGTATCTAAGTGAAGAATTGCGAATAAAGTTGGTAGAAACGCTCGTACTGTCCCGACTGAACTATATGGATACAGTATTTGGTCCTCGTCTGCTCAAACGAACGCAACGTCTAATCCAAAGAGTACAGAGTGCATGTGCACGTTTTTGTTTTAAAATACCACCTCGAAGTCGTGTGACGCCTTTTTTGAATAAACATGCAATTTTGAAAATGAGGTCTAGACAGAAACTGCATTTAGCAAGTTTACTCTTTGGTTTGATAAAATTCGAAACTCCAAAATATTTGTATAAGCGACTCGAATGGATCGGGGGTTCCAGATCTGGTGAAGTACGTAGGCATTCCCGAGAACTGTGCACGCCACGTCACGTGTCAATGAGTTTTAGAGGTAGTTTCCGATACGCGGCTAGTAAGATCTGGAATAACATACCGCCACCAATTCGCAATCTTCACAGTTTGTACGGGTTCAAGACCAAATTGAAACTTTTTCTCAAGGAACTGCAGAAACAACAGGAAAATTTGAAAACAGAAGTATCAATTATCTAATTTTTTCTATCATAGTTCGAATAACGTCAGTAATATATATATTTACACTTATGGTTACACTGTATATATAATTAATATATTAAATATATGTATAAATTAATTAATGTATTTAAAACTATATTGTGATTATTCATTTATTTATGTTATTAGATACTGCTATATATTTCTCTAGTCTAGTGATATATATTATTTATGTGTAATGTTATGGACTTGGGCGGGCGTCCGTGAAGCCGACCATGAGGTCCCCAGCGGAAGATCAGCGCTGTGTGTGACTTGTAGCACACACAGCATATGTTGAGTTGGTTGCCTATTTGGGTCGAGACACTGGTGCATGCACTGGCAAGTATGGTACCATTGCTAATACGATTCAAATTATTCTTATTAAACTTGTATTGCATGTGCTATTTGTGTTGATTCAATAAAATTTCTTTTCTTTCTTTCTTTCTTTTTCCGCTGTTGAAAGAGTACCTCAGAGGCCAAAAATTTGAAGACGATGAGGCAGTAGTCGCCGCAGTACACGGTTTTTTAGGCTCAAGTAAAAGAGTTTTTACTAAGGGAATTTTAAGTCTAGAAAAAAGATATATCAAGTGTATTAACTTAAAAGATAACTGCGTCTTTGTCATACTCACTATTTATTTAACATCCCTCGTACTTACTTACATAAATTAATTATTACAAGAATTAATCATTATTTATTACAAATATTAATGAGTAATTTTATTTTAGTTACATTTTTTTAGTTTTTCTATACACTAGTTTGTTTATTTGCTTGATAATAGACAAATTATAATATTAATAATATAGAGCTATTCCAAAAATTAATGATGAAGTATTGAATTAAATAAAGAAGATACCGTCTGGGGCTGCCATAAAATTTTATATAGTCACCATGTCACAACGAGATCACAAAGTACTTATTTGATAATTATTATAACGAGATGACTCAAACTGACTGACGTTACTGGCGTGTAGGAACCATATGTCAATGTCAACAAAATGTCAATTCATTATCCATCGATCACTACGCGAATTCAAGTTGAGCAAGACTCAAGTAATTAAGTATTATAGTATTTATGTTCATTTCAATTCAATTCAACAGTATTTTCAATTTATTTCAAATATAAATATTAAAAATGGCCCGTGTAGATTGATTTATAAAAGCTTTAATTAACACACAATCATTAATACATGCGACAAAGCCGTGTTTTTGGTTTGTATACATATTATAATTTTAAGAATTGTATATAAATTAAAGTGAAAAGACTAGAAAGTGGACAAAAAGAAATCTGAGTAAAACTTTGGAAAATGTCAGAATCGGCAGATTTAAAAGAAATGCTAAATAAAAACTTGGAAGATTATGAAATACAAGAAGTCTTAAGAAAGGGTACAGATCTTAGGGAGTATGCCTTACAAGTTGATAGTAATATTAAAGAAGCCGAAAAAAGCTCAGTGGCCGATTATTTAAAGGAAAGCGAGAACATTGCTTCGCTTCACAATCAAATTGAGGATTGTGATGGAATCTTAGAACGGATGGAAAACATGCTATTGACATTCCAGGTACTTTTTGTCCATTTTTTTTTTCTAGGTCGACAGTGACAATTATTTCTTGTGTTACAGACAGGCTGACTTGATGTTAGTTGCTTATAACACAGCCTTAGGTGTTGTAATTACACTACCCACCATAGTAGGATTAAGGATAAGGGATTAGGAAGGAATATCCCTTGTTCACACACTGAAAACAGCACACATGCTACTGTAAGGGTGTGATTACTAGCGCCAGATGGGCTGCCAAAATGATTGTGAAACACAGTGTATTTAAATAATGCAATTTATCTTAATATTGTGTATAATTTCAGAATGATTTAGGGAGTATCAGCAATGAAATCATAAGTTTACAAAAACGGTCCGTTAAAATGTCAGTGCAATTGTCAAATAGACAAATATTGAAAGGCCCACTTTCATCTTTCATTGAAGACATGGCAGTATCGGAAACTCTTATATTGTAAGTTAATTGTTAGGAAATAAAATGGATTTCATTTATAACGACCTCGGTTGTAATGACTTTTTGATTATAGTGACATAACATTTCTAACATAACATAAGTCCCTCGCATTTAAATTATACTTTTAGTGGACAATAATTTTTCTATATCAGATGTAATGTTGATTTGTAACAAATCCTTAGAAATCTCATGCAGCTATTGGATTCTAGCAAATAAATAATTAAATTAGATAGTAAACTATTCTAATTTAACTGTTTTACATTTCAATTCACATTATTATTTTCAGTGGCATAAATAATGTTCCTGTAACAGACAAAGAATTTATGGTTCAGTTAGCAATACTAAACCAAAAGTTAAATTTTGTCAAAGAACAAGACTTTAAGGAAACAAAGGCCTGTCATGATGTCAAAGATGTACTGGAGAAATTAAAAATTAAAGCTGTTACAAAAGTGCGAACTTACATTATAGAACAGATTTATAAATTCCGCAAACCAATGGCTAATTACCAAATACCACAAAATGCTATGCTTAAATACAAGTTTTTCTTTGAGTTCATACTAGAAAATGAAAGAAATGTTGCACAAGAGATTTGCAATGAGTATATTGACACTCTGGGTAAAGTCTACTATTCCTACTTCAAATCATATTCCTCGAGATTAGACAAATTGAAATATGAAGAAACACCAACAAAAGAAGATTTAATGGGGATCGAAGATGGATCTAAAGGGGGATTTTTCCAAAAATCTAATTTAAAAAACAAAAGTACAATATTCACAATTGGCAATCGTGGAGATGTTTTGGCACAGCAACTGGAGGCCCCAATTATAGTTCCTCACGCCCAACAAAAAACAAAAGTAAGTAAATTTTCAATTTGAACCAGTAGTTCCTGAGTATAGCGTGTTAACCAACCAAACAAACAAACTCTTTAGCTTTATAATATTAGTATAGATGATGATTTTAACGTGTTTTTATAACTATTTCTTTTCAAGTTCAGTCAAGTTTCCTAAAAGTGGGCATAGGAATTTTTTAGGCGTGTTGTAACGCTCATGGAATATCTCGAAGGAATCAAAATTTTCTTACCACACAAGTGTTTTAAAAAATTTTAAATAGATGATCCGATATGTCCTACAATCTAAGATAAGGATTTGTCCATAGTATTGTACCTAATTTATCTATTAATTCTGTTGTCGGATCTTCGTGGAAGATCAAGGTATGAGCACCGGCAGATCCTGGTCAGGCTTTCACTTCTTTTCTATTTCATATAAATATATATATATTATATAATTGTCTGGAAGATATCGCTTTTAGCGATAAGACCGCCCATTGTACATTGTCATATTTTGCATTTTTTTTAATTTTTTTATTGTGTTACTCTGTGTACAATAAAGTATATCTATCTATCTATCTATCTATCTATATATAAAATAACTGATTTCAGTATGCATACGAGGCGTTATTCAGAAGTTTGCAGTATGCATTAGTTGACAACGGATGCAGGGAATATTTATTTACCACTGAATTCTTTCATGTAAAAGGAAGTCACGCTCAGGAGCTGTTCGATAGGATCCTTGGCAAAACACTGTCTCTGCTTGTGGTAGGTGATTTATGTAAGTTTATGTATTTGAATATTAGAAATATTCAGTTTAATTACCAAAAATTTATCTTTGACTTTCAGAAAAATGTGGAAAATTATGTACTGGAGTGCTACGATTGCCTTGCTCTATTTTTGTGTATTCAACTGATAAACAGATATAGATGGATGTGTCACAAGAGAGCAGTGGGGGCCTTAGATAGGTATTTACTAATTTTATTTTATTACTAGTGACCCGTTGCCAGCTTCACCCGTGTGCAATTTTTTTTATACAAGAACCTTCCTCCTTTACCCCTCTCTTTTCATAAGTGAAAACCGAATTAAGATCCGCTGGGTGGTTTAGAATTAGTTAAGAAATAGACAGTTTTGGCGACTTGGTTACAAAATATTGTTTTTTTTTTGTTTTCTATGCAAATAAAAAGTGAATTAGCTTTTATTATATAATTATTTATTTATTATTTCAAGGCCAATAGCACTACAACTTTGCGACGTTACATCTTCCATTTAACTTCACAAAAAAAAATTATTGTTGGCAACACACTTGAATTTTGAATTGTACTTTTCAGTTACTGGGACTCCTTACATAACATCCTTTGGCCGAGATTGGAACATGTATTAAAAATGAATATACAAAGCGTGAAGGACTGTGACCCCGCTAAACTGTCTAATAAGGAACTAGGACCTCATTATGTAAGTTTTTATATATTGCATTAAAAAGGCAGACAGGCTGACTGTATACTTGATGGTAAGTGGATATCGTTGTCTATTGTGTCCTTGATAAGGTAAAGGATAAGTGGATGAGATTTTTCTTTTCTTTCTTCTGGGACTTCATTCATAAAACATTTATTAATTTCAGTCTTTACAAAATAAGTGAAGTTAGTCATATTTTTCTCACTTGATTGCTCTAAATTGGCCGTTTATTAGCAGTGAGTAATGAACACAATATGAAATTAATCATTTTGTTAAAATATTACAGATAACCAGAAGATATGCAGAATTCTCGGCAGCGATGTTAAGTTTGAGTGAACAGTTCCCATCGGAGGAACTGAGCATTTTACTTTTACAGCTTCAAGATGAAGTTCACTGTTTCCTACTGAAAATGGCTGCCGAATTTTCTCAGAGAATTCAACAATTGATATTTTTAATAAACAATTACGACATGGTATTGAGTATTCTGATGGAGAGAACAAGGGACAATACGAAAGAGGCGGAAAGTTTTAGAGAGCAGTTGCACGCTAGAAGCGCTGAGTACGTTGAGGAAATTTTGAGTCCACATTTTGGAGGATTAATGCAATTCGTGAAAGAAGGGGAACAACAAAGTGATAAGAAGAACGAACTAATGAGTCTAGAGAAGAAATCCCTGTCGATAGTGGCGTCTTTCAGTGCTGGCTGGAAGCACAGTCTTGAAGAGATCCATAGAGAAGTCTTAGTTTCATTTCCGAACCTTGTGACAGGATCGGGTTTATTACAGATGGCTCTCACAAACTTTGTGCAGTATTATCATAAATTCGTAAAACTCCTTACACCGAACGCACGCACTCAGCTAGTTAACATTCATGTTATTATGGTTGAAATAAAGAAATACAAAATTAATTTCTAACAATTCCAGGGACTAAGATCGAAACCAGGATCTGATTTTTCTTCGAGGCTTATGATTTTATTCTTGGTAATTCTTGTAAGATTCGATGTCATTGATGAATTCTTTTGACCTAATAAATAATTTATTTTGTTACAATTCTTTGTATGCCTGCCGTTTTGACAACAATCTTGTAGGAGATTTAAAACTAGTGGCTGTAGTTGAGAAATTTGATTGCTTTCCATAAAGTATTATTAATCCTCAGCTTAATAATTCCTTTAGATTGCTTTCCTCAGGTAAAAGACAAACAATTAGCAATATTACATTTATACCTGTTCAATTTTAAAGAAGTCAGAAATAACACTAAATATTTTTTTAACGCTAACTACTGGGAGGATCAATCTTAGTTGCCGGATATATCTTCAATAGAGGTAGTTGAGTGTAAAGCGACCCTTTTGAGAAATGTATGAGAAAAATGCTAAAGTTACTCCATAATAATACTGCTTGACTAATATACCCATGATCTATTAATTCAACTTATCAATGGGGCAGTCATCTGCAAGATCTGTAAGAATTAAGACAAGTGTAAGAGGGAATTAAGTTAAATAAAATCGCTTGTTTACACAAATCTTTATTTTTGGGCTGCTTGCACTAGATCTACACATACTGAGTTGAACCCTTAATTTAAGTATACACATATACGCTTAAAACCTTATCTTTAAATTATATTATATGTAACAAAAGCTTAGCATAGCATAAAATAAAATGTAGTCTTAATAATAATCGGGGCTTTCATACAAATAACACAATTAATATGACTTCGAGTACTTAAAACAATATACATAACCTAATAAATTAAATTCAGAGTACGGTTTAAAGAACGCATAATCATTTGATACATTCAGAGCAAAAATCTGTATATCAGAAGCAAATTATCCTGAGTCACATTTAGTAAATTATTCAGTAAACACGATAAACGCATGTAACGAGTTGGTCTTGTAACATATAATCAGAAGCGAAACTTTTTTTTCTTTGATAGGACTTTAAAGGAGTAAATAAAACCAATAAATAAATAATAGAACGTAAAATATTTATTCCAATGGCATCACGATTTTTTTGAAAAATGGACTTACGATAGTATACCTCTGGTAAACATGATAAATAAACACGAAATCGGCCTTGCCTAAAAATTGGTTGTACTGGTAGTTTTCATTGAATCACGGATCTATTACTTATTTTAATCACTTTTTGTTTTAAATAAGGAGCGTAGACGTACTCGCCAACTTTCTTGTTTTGAATACTTTTGTAGTTACTCGTACATGTGGTTCTGTTTTGCCAACTTTTATATGTCTTCATAGAAAAAGCTCCATGTTGTCAAATTTCTTATTTCGCCAACTTTTATTTATGTTAATACTAGTAATTCTTGTTACGTATACTATTATTAAGTAGATACAATAATAGTATTATTTCGTCAACTCTAAGCAGTTCTACGCACGTTAATATATCTTGTCTTCGTATTTAAGTATTTATTATTTAACCTTTTTGATAAGTTTATGCACTTCATCCTGTGTGCTATATACAATCCACGGTTACATAGGAAACCCAAGTATGTAGTACTTAATATAAAAATTTACAAGTTCTCTATGACGAAGAAAAAAAAAAGCCTTTATTTGTCTAATCAATAACACAGAGAAAACAGTTAAAATAGTTTATTTATTTGTTTAGTTTGCCTCCGAGGCAAATTATAATGATACTCTTGCATTAAAAATAACAAGAATTTATTGGCTGAACTATATATATAAA
Source organism: Synanthedon andrenaeformis (assembly GCA_936446665.2). NCBI lineage: Eukaryota > Metazoa > Arthropoda > Insecta > Lepidoptera > Sesiidae > Synanthedon > Synanthedon andrenaeformis. The sequence continues at coordinate 7,329,691 of OW387777.2, read as the reverse complement.
AAAATACAAATAACTTTTGGCGAAATTCCTAATATAATTGATTTTTAACGCCCGACGCAATAGATGAGTGTTATAAGTTTGATCTGTGTGTATCGGGTCATTTGTCTCTGTCTGTGGCATCGTAGCTCCCACATGGCTAAACCGATCTTGATTTAGTTTTTTTTGGTTTGAAAACTGGCGTGATCAAGATGGTTCTTAGTTACAATTTATGAAAACATGTTCAGTTGTTTGAAGATCATCAGCTCATTTCCTAAAGACGAAAGATTCTCACTAACTGGATTGGATTCACTAAAAATTGCGGATCTTCATGATTTTTTGCCAACACTGTTCTTCAAAAAGCGATTCTATTATAGATGCGTAAGCACAAGAGAGCAACTAATTTTTTTGTCTCCACAAAGAAAAAGAAATTGTTTTTGTTTTTTTGTTTCTATTAATTATTGTAGTTTTATTGCTAAAAGTTCTTTTTTTTTTGTTTGAAAAAAAAAATATAGGAAACATTCGATGTGTTTTTTTTTAGCAACCTGTAGTTGGCTAAATATTTCAAATTGTGCATCTTTTTCTAAAAGTTACCTAATTAAGAAATAATATTCATGTTGGTGTAATAATTGACGAAACAATAATATTAATACGAATTCCTACAAAAGTTGGCAAAACAGAACAACATGTATGAGTTACTACAAAAGTACTCCAAACAAGAAAGTAGGCGAGTACGTCCACGCTCTAAATAAGATACCTATCTTATTTAGAGCGTGGACGTACTCGCCTACTTTTTAAAAAAATTGTGTAACATTTTTTGTGGTCAATAATGGTAAAATTTTACGAACAGAAATGAAAATCAAACTTCAAAAACTATAAGCACACTGAGAAAGAGTGCTCTCCTAACATTCAAAGAATCCACAGATGTCTAACTCAAAACAATATACAGGATGTCCCAGAAATAATGGATTGGATAACCTTGCACGTACTTGTAGACAAATGTAAAGTACCCATACAAACTGCTTTTATTTTTTTTATATTTGCACAGAATTTTGAGTTATACTGTTTTTAATTTTTTTTTTTCAATAAATCCACTTTTTATCATAGTTTTGCATACCACAGTCGTAAACCGTCTATTATTTCATATTTTTTTCTCTAAAACTATTGTCAAATAGTGGATCTGATGATACCACACATATCACAATATTTAAGATATACACATTTTTCAAAAAACTACTTTGAAAAATATAAAAAACAGTGGCTCACATTTAACTCCAAAGTTTGAGCACCTCTGGTCTAAAAGTTGGCCTATTAACTGCAGATTCTAAAATGGTAAAATACATGGTGCTTATTATTCATAATAAAAAGTTATTGTTACATAAGTGTCATGTCAGCCTCTTTTACCACATAGGAAAAAATATTTAATTTGAAGATGATACTAAGTGATGACTTCATAGAATCCAAATTACTTGTTTATGTACCTGCCTAGTATTTCTAAATTTATTTTGATATTCCCTCCTGCTCTTTCTGCACATTAGAGTGAGATAGAATTACGTCATTTGTACCATTTGTGAGACGTGGAAAGAGACGCTGCCTTTTACAGACTTTAACTGACTCTACCTACGAGTGTAGTGACAGTAGTGAGCGGGTGCGAAATTTTGCCGGGAAATCTCTGGGTTGCAATGCTTTTACCCGGGTCAAATATTAGGGATGAAAGACGGTCGATTTTGCGATACCCATTTGTCGTGTAGGTGATTACACGGGTTGATGTTAAAGAATCCTTGTCAATCATATTAAGCACGACGTTTTCATCATCCAGACGTTAGTGATGTTCTTCGGGAGCGCCGCCAATCCATTGACCAGGTATCCTTACCTTCTCCCTGGATAACGGGTTATCCTTGTTATCCTTGGGCATAACGGGGGAGGGTCCTGGTGCGCTAATGCCCAGGATCCTCATGCCGATAAAGACCGCCGCGGAGATTTAGTGGATATACCTCCCTCTTTAGGGGGAAGGGTAGTCCTACATAACCGCATTGTCTCCCCGTGCGACGTGTGTATGCGTAACGCATTTCACAGCGTTCAAAAATAGGTATCCTTCAACATAACAGGCGTGCAGTCTCATTAACACACGGTAATCCGGATACACTATCCGGATAATCGCTCACTACAGTCAAGTCAGTTAGTTACTCAGACAGTTAAAGACTGTAAAAGGTAACGTCTCTTTCCATCTCTTTTACAAATGGCACAAATGACGAAATGTGCGCTTTAATGTGCAGAAAGAGCAGGAGGGAATATCAAAATAAATTTAGAACAACTAGGCAGGTACATAAACAAGTAATTTAGACTCTATGAAGTCATCACTCAGTCTCATCTTCAAAGTAAATATTTTTTCCTGTGTGGTAAAAGAGGCTGATATGACACTTATGTAACAATAACTTTTTATTATAAATAATAAGCACCATGTATTTTACCATTTTAGAATCTGCAGTTAATAGACCAACTTTGAGCTAAGTTGCTACTTAGGTACTCATACATTTTTTTTAGACCAGAGGTGCTCAAACTTTGGAGTTAAATGTCAGCCGCTGATTTTTATTTTTTTTAAAGTAGTTTTTTGAAAAATGTGTGTATCTTAAATATTGCGATATGTATGGTATCATCAGATCCACTATTGTATAATAGTTTTAGAGAAAAAAATATGAAATAATAGACAGTTTACGACTGTGGTATGCAAAACTATGATAAAAAGTGGATTTATTGAAAAAAAAATTAAAAACAGTATAACTCAAAATTCCGTGCAAATAAAAAATAAATAAAAGCAGTTTGTATGGGCACTTTACCTTTGTCTACAAATACGTGCAAGGTTATCCATTATTGCTGGGAAACCCATAAGAACCGAGAACAATTAGCAAGTCTGGATCTGGATACAACGACCCACAAGGGACTAGCAACCGACTATGTCGTACTAACCGCACGACGTTCAAAACGACTTGATTATTTAATATTTTATTATTATTATTATTATTATTTTTATCATAATATATTTAAAATAATGTATAAAAATATAATATATAAATATATTAAAATTAACAAAAACGAACTAGCAAAATTGCCACTTAAATATTACATTACATACCATACATTCTATTCATTTTAGTTAACGTAGAAAGTTTATAATTTTGGTTTGTTTATGACCGATTTGTTCGATACTCGAACTCATTTTAGCACAAGTAACGAGACCATAACCTTGTTATTAAAACACTTGATTGTTGATTTGAGCTCTAATCAAAATACCTAGGTATTTTGATTGTGGTAGAAACTGAAACAAAACACCGAGCGTTGCTCTAAAAGGACAATGTTTTGTATAAATAGAACGATCAGACATTAAGTATAAGCGAAGTCGTTATATCCAGTTTCTACTGTGTATCTTTTCAAAACGATACCTAAATAGAAAACCATTCTACACTTCTGTAACTGTTCTGTTCTGAACAAAGAGCCTTAAACTTTGCTTGCTTCAATATTGAAGTTTTCAAAAAGTTTACAGACATCTAGCTTTAAAATACTTGAGTGCACTATAAAGGTGAATTTTTATAAATCCAATCTACAAAGCTTTCAAAAGAATTTATTTTGATATTGTAAATCTAATACATAGGGAATCACATAGGGACTTCTGCTTATATTAAGTAAAGAGTTCAAAACAACCATTTTCTTTTATTGTACGCACCAATAGAGAGAATTTTCATTTATTCTCAGATACGCTAAAACAAATTCTTCGTGTACTTTCATTTAATATTCCGAGTACCAGCCTCTCATTTTTACACTTACAAATCACGTTTTTTCGTTATTAAATACTTCCATCTTTTTGATGTCTTTTCTTTGATATAGTTTTTCATCCTTTCATGGAGTTCCTGCGACAATTGAGTCTGTGGCTCCCAACTCATGAGCGCTCTACACACTTTCACTTCATCGAGTCGACACATATAAATTAAACTCGTCACGATGGCTTCTTCGATTTTAGGTGTTTCTGTAACAATTCAAAATTAACATTACAGTCGAATGCTCACAATGGGGGAGCACTAAATCCATACTACGTAATTCCATGATTACTCATTAATTATTGATCCTAGCAATCGTCGATAGGTAGCTAAAAAAAACATAAAATTTCCGAGACATGATATGAAGATTTGGATGGAAACAAAAAAATTAATATCATATGTAGTATAATGTTTTATTTTATTTTATTAATAATTGGTTTGCTCTTGGCCAGCTCTACCCGTGTAGGAAAGACGAGGCCGACGATGGAGCGAGCTAACCCAAAAAATGCCTATTCACTCCAACTTTAAAAAGATTTGTGAAACTTTCCCGGGTTGAAAACAATGAAAACATCCTAGCTATAATAATGTACATATAAAATTGGAATACCAATAGGGTTATTATCTATAATGGAATTTCTATTGGAATTGTTGTCGTATGTTTTATTATTTTGGCAGGTTCAATAAGTGGCGAGAATGTAAGTTGAGACAACAAATTCTCCCAAATACCTATTGCCAGTAGATAAATATCTTCACACATCCCACACAGCACCATCTAGTTCCACACTAAGCAACTAATGGTTGTATTATCGATACCACACAGTTAATATACTACATAGATTACTTTTTTTTGTACACATATATTATAAAAACAAACATTAATGACTCAGATACAAAAGTAAATGTTAACACATAAACATTTGCCCCTAGCGGGATTAGAACCCGCGACCGTTTGGTTAACGGCTAGGGTTACTAGCCACTAGACCAAACGTGTCTTCAAATAATTGTACAAGTACTCTTCACGGAGTACCTACGCTCGTACAGCGTCACCTTAATAGAAAACACAAACAATACTTACGACGTTTAGACAGCATTTTCGTGAGAGTGTTTAATATGCAATTTATTTGTAAATTCATTGAGCCCGTATTGAATGGCTTCACGAGAGCACCGATCACAGATAAGCAGAAACATCTCACACTCTCTCCGACGTTCAGCTCTTTTATAATGGGATCGAGTGTTCTCTTTATTAAGTTGTTGTAACACCAAGTATTGCCAAGCCTTTTGCCAAATAGCACAAGCATCCTGGCTAACATTTTCGTTTCGAGCTCGTCACCTGGAAAATGAAAGACCATAGTTTGTTGTTTATATCTATAATAAACTAACCCCCCTACTTTCTATTGGGCCAAAACAAATATTGCTGCAGCATCAGGTCAAGGTTGTCATGTCATGGAAATATCACCAAAGTATAACAGTATACCAAATTTCACATCAATCGAAAATGTGGAAGTTAGTGAAACCCCTTCGTCAACTATGAAATGGGTTGATGATCTTCAAACGCCTGAAAAGATCCTCATAAAGCTAAGATCTCATCTCGATTACGTCAGCTTTGAAACAAAAAAAAAAGGATTAAAATCGGTCTATCAGATTGGGAACTACGATTACGATAATTTTGACGTGTATCTACGATTACATAGATACAAGTCAAAATTATAACAATCCTGTTTTTGCGTCAGGCCTTAAAAATACTCAATTTAATTTAAACACGTTCTTAATTCAGTAATTACCTGTCATTTGAAGAATTGCCTTTTTAATGTAATCTAATATTTTCATTTCATTCCAATCCGCAAACTCGTAGAAATATTTTTTTTTTAATATATGTCTAATAGCATCTATGCGACCATACTTGTCATCGCACTTGTAGAAATGCATCAGGTAGACCAATCCTACGACGAGGGGATTCTTGGCTGAAATCAAATTTCAATCAAGGTAAACAAATTTTAGGTGGTTATTGTACAAATTCTATTGTCTCAAGAAATATACCAATTACATTCAATTCAATGAAGATAATTAGGAGAGGTGTACCAGTCCCAAACCAGGTACCAGTGGTTGACCACTCGTATGTTCAATTGAATAAATTAAGAAATAGAAGGCATTTTATTGTTTAAGAAATAGAAAAAGAAGAATCCAATTGTTTTGTCAGGTTGCCTAGACTTTTACCAACCTACCAAAGAAAATTGTAGCGGGAGTGAACGAAAAATATCTATTGGAACGCACTGGTCAAACTAAGGCACAGCCCCGTTTTTGATATTGTTCGTGAAATGTATAAAAAACTGAAATATCTGGATTCAAATCTCAGATTCAAATAATTTATCAATATTGCAGCGTTAGTAAACAATAAACAACTTTACATATATATTTCTACCTTAAAACTACATAATATCAGTTCAGAGCATTCCAAAGTCAAAATTTGTCCTTAGGTGGTTTGGGACTGGTACACCCACCTTACATTATATATGCCAAATTAGCTTCTGCCTATGCCTACGACTTCGTCCGTGTCCCTGAATATGAATATGAAACCCTGACAATGTTTATGCAAAATTTCACGATTATTGGTTGAGTGGTTTTTGAGCGCTAAACATATATTTGACAACTTTCGATTAGAAAATAAAAAAATGATAAATGTATATAAAAATTGCATAGATACGTAACAATACCGTAAAAAAATATTATGTGTGTGACATAACCTTTTTCATCCTGAACAATAATCCTCAAAGTTTGTGACTACATTCTCACTCTATTATTTTTACATAATATAAAACAGTCGCTTCCCGCCGTCTGTCCCTCTGTATGTATGTACGCTTAGATCTTTTAAACTGTGCAACGGATTTTAATGCGGTTTTCACCAATGGAAAGAGAATTAAATGAGGAAGGTTTTTATACAATAATTTGCAAAAAAAACCCTTGCGAAACAACAAAGAAAATATGTATTATACTCACCCATGTGATGATTTGCCCTTGGCAGTACGTACGGGTCCACATCTAGACACTGTTTGATGACGCATAGAGACTTGAATTGTATGCAATACATAGCGTCCATAATGAAACATCGCATTTTACTCAAATTATTTGAAGATCTACACAGTATTGCGTAGAAGTGGGACAAGCTTTCTGTTGCCTCGAAGCTTGGCGATTCGTTTAGATTGAAAAGTGTCTGTTCAATTTTTTTCATGAGAATTGAGATTATATCCGTCGAGGGCCAATGAGTTCTCAGCTCTAAGAGAACATATAGAAGCATTTGTTCAGCTTGAGTCATGCATGGAGCTGGCGGCGTATGAATCTTGTTGAACATTTCTATTTTCCTTTGAGGATTCATCAGATATTTGACGACGCCTGCGATCAATTGATCGCAGTTCGAATGGCTCAATTCTACTGTTAACTTATCTAATTCAGATTTCACTATTTCTCTGTGATCTAATGTTTTTGTTCTCTCTATAATTGACGGTATGCGCTCTTCCAATAAGTTGCTTAATTGAGTGCTTGTTTCGTCTGGAAAAAAAAAGAAAAACATATCAAACACATCAATAGAAACTATATGGAGTTAATTAGTTGAACAGTCTACTAGCACTGTGAAAGGTTCGATTCATATCTATACTAGTTATTATAAAGAGAAAAGGTTTGTACTTTTGTTTGTAATTAATAAACTCAAAAACACTTGTATTAATTTTAAAAAAATCTTTCACCTATAGAAAGCTACGTTATCAGCGAGTAACGTAGGCTATCTATAATATAAAAATGAATCCCTAAATGTGCTGCTAAGCGCAAAACTCGAGAACGGGTGGACCGATTTTAATACTGTCTTCACTCATGGATAGAGGGATAATCAGAGAAGTTTTTTACGTAAAAAAAATGCACCCCGGGCGAAGCCGGGAGCGGACCGCTAGTATTTTATAAATTTACGCAGACGAAGACGCGTGCAACAGCTACTAATTTATACTCTTTTATGTTATTGACCGTATGGACAGTAATAACAATAACATCAACAAGTAGCCACAAAAGTTACATATAATTTACGTAATGTTAATGTATTGCTTAGTGTTACTCCACAAGAAGTATAACTGCAGTGTGGAATCACCTTTAAAATGTATTAAAGTAATATAAAAATAAAATGTACTAAGTACTAAAGTCTGTCTTACCGGTATCTTCCTTCTTTTTTAATTTGCAAGGCTTAATTCTCACGTACTTTTCAATCATGGTACGTAAAATTTTATGCGGCCTATTTACATCTTGTTTTTTAACATTTTGCATAAGTTCTAAAGGTTCTAACACAACAAAAGGTATAGTGTTACAATCCTTCATTATATTCTTTATGAGTTGTACAGAATCGTAACGATTCTTAGGTGACTGAGAATGCTTTAATGTCCTATTGTTGTTTTCTTTTGAATTGATAGTATCATCTTTAGATTGAGAGGAGGCATCACCAGTAGAAAACATGTCAATATCTCCGTAAGATACAATACTTCCACTCGCGATTTCATTTTTATCTTTTGTTTGATGTGTCTCACTATTTACATTTATATTTCCATGTTTTTTATTAGACTGTGAAATATTTTTTTCAGATAAGTTATCCGAATTCTGTTTCGTTCTGCTAAAACAAGCAGAATCTGCATTAATTTTCGCAGTTACTTCATTTTCCTCAATTGATTTGTTTCTAGAACTACGTAAACATCTAGTTGATTTTTGAATTGTACCACTAAATTTTTGACTAGAGTTGCTATTACTATTTCTCTTTCTAGTTCGTTTGATAGGGCTATTTTCAAATTCCCCGTAAGCAACAGTATTGACTTCTCCATTTTTATTTTCAAAGAGTGTTTTTCTATCTTCAATGTTTTCATTTTCATCGTTTGATTTGTTTCTAGAACTACGCAAACATATAGTAGATTTCTTAATTTTGACACTTTCTATTATACTTGAGTTAATACTATTGTTTCTGTTCCTACTTTGTTTAGTGATGGGGCTATTTTCTTTACAGTAATTATTTTCTCTTTTATATTCTTCACGACCTTCACCAATACTTAAATTATTATCATCACAGCCTAATTTAGAATTAGATCTACGTAATACTCTTTTAGGCGGTATTTCTGTAGTAGTAACACTTAAATTACGTTTTCGTGTTCTCTTCTGTGGTTTAGACGTGGTTTCTTTTTCGACATTGATATCAGCATTGCTAATATCAATATCTTTGCCAATGGTGTTCGCAGTGTGAATAGTTGGAGATATAAGATTTTTTGGGTGACTATTTCTTTTGTTAAATTCTGCAATTAATGCAACGGCTTTTTTCCTGGATGCATCCAACTCCGATTGTGTAAACTTTTTTTCTTTACTTATAGACCTTAACCCCGTGTGTTTGTGTGGACTTTGATAATTATTGTCTTCTTGTATTTTACCCTTTGGTGTACATTTATTTCTGAATCTTTGTAATTTAGTTAATTTTTTGTTGTTTTTCTTACTTTCCTTTAGTGAGTCACCATTAGGCGGCTCTTCCTCAGCAGACTGAGGCATACCCACTTGTGAATTGTTTTCTAAATTTGATACAGTTTTAGAAAGAGCCTCAAGTGCTTTTGTTCTATTTTCTAATACTATTTCAGTTTGTAAAGTCCCTTCAGACTGCCTTTCACATATTTCAAAGGTTGTTGAAGCCACAAACATATCTGGTGTATGTTTTTCGACAACATTGATAACGTTATTAATTTTAGTATTATTTAAGACATTGGTGTTTTCAGTGTCCAAAACATCAATCGTTGAAGATATTTCTTTTATTGAATTATTTTTTTCTTTGGAAAATTTAGCTTTATTTCTGGGTGCTTCTATCTCAGATTGTGTAAGCTTCGTTTTCTTTTTCGGTAACCTTAATCCTGTTAGAAGAATTTGTTTCTGATGATCATTGTTATCTTGTTCTATTTTAGATTTTTGTGTAAATTTACTTTTAAATCTTTGTGATTCAGTTAACTTTATGCCTTTTTCGTGTAGTACTTTATCATTTAAAGGCTCTTGTTCAACAAATTCACCAGTGGCTACTAGTGAAATAGAATTGTCCAAATTGTCTACTATATTTGAAAGGTTCTCGAGTGCTTCTGTTCTAATTTCTAATATTTTTTCTATTTGTGATGTTTTACTTTTACTTATTTCAGTAGCTGTTGAAGATAAAAATATATCTAGTGAATTTTCGCTTTCAGAAATGGATGGTATAGGCGATAATGATTCGAAACCAACTCTCATTTCATTGAAAATTGCTTCTATTTCGTATTCTTCATCATCAGAGTTGGCTGTGTTATTATCATTTATAACCAAACTCTTGGCAGGCTTTGTTTTCTCCTTTCCAGCTGGTACAAAAACATTTTCTTTGGTAAAAATAGATTTGCATCTATAACAAACCGAATCTCTGACAAATCCATCCACAGGTGAATTTTCTATATAATCTGTATTTGTGCCAACATCGGCATAATATCGTGTTGGTGTAAATATTTTTATAGGACTAGAAGCCCGATCAAGAAGTTTATCATTTGATAAATTAAATACACATTCGCTTGTATTTTCAACTGGACTTGTGGAACGATCAACAAGTGACGTTTTTGCTTCATTTGTGACTGGGAGTGGACTTTTGAAAATGTCTTCGATTGGATTGCTATGATCAACAACTGTTAGATCATTTGTTTCACTACATATAATGTCACTCGAAAAACTGATCAGACTTGTGCTACGATTTACGTGAGACGTACTTGTCTTTTTTGTAACATTGAAATCGCTAAGATCATCAGTGGTATTCGTGCCAACATCTAAAAGTGGCTGCCTTTCTTTTTCACAAGAAAAAATTTCATTTATAGTATACAATGGACTTGTGGCCCGATCAACAAGGATATTGAAGGTATGGGTTTCTTGATCTTTTAACTGTTTTGCATGTTCGTTACACGTGTTTAAGGTACTAACTTGGTTGTCACTGAGGTTACAAATTGGACTTGTGCTCCGATCAATAAGTGATCTTTTATTGTCATTTGTAATGTTGAAGTCACTCATGTCACCAGTTGTATTTGTGCCATTATCTACAAGTAATTCTCTTGTTGGACTTGTGGCCTGGTCCACAAACTGCATATCAGCCATGCTTTGGGGGCTGACCTCATAAGATGAAAAAACGTCAAATAAAGAAGAGCCTCTTCCAGTATCTTCACTAGATACTCTGCCATTTTCAAAATCGAACTCCATAATATGATCTTCGTTATCATCTGAAACTGAAAATCAGTTTATTATTTTTTTTGTTTTACGTGTAATTGAATCCTGTCGTGGGTCATAAATTAGAAATATTCTAAATAAATACACCACATTCTTTTATACAAGTAAAAATAAAATTGATTTAGAAATAAATATATTAATTCTATGGACAGCAAGTGTAATAATTATTGTTGTAAATAAATAAGTAACACACCATTATTTGATTTTTCCTTAGACACCATCAGCGGAATATCTATTGCATCAAAATCCTCGTCATCTATATCCCTGGTTTCTTCAAACTTCTCATGTCCTTTATTTTTCTTCACATTGGGATATTTCTTTTGTATGCCTTTGAATCTTTTTTGTGTTTCTACAAAAATTTTTTTTTAACAAAAAAAGTACAAAAAGCAAATGAATGTATTTAATTTAATGTAAAGACACGGTATTGAAGTAAGTAATAAAAAGTACACTCACTATTATTTGGTTGCCACTTGTGAACCAAATAGTAAATATCTTTCCTCATATCGAGCACTTCTAACTCGTGGTTTTTTAATTTTCCCTTATTTTCTTCAATAGTTTTTTCTTGGATTTTAACCAGACTCTGTAAAATTAAATTTTATAGGATTAAATATTATTTTTCTGTTCCTAATAACATACATAACTTAAGGCAACGCTTATCCTAAGACCGAACACATTTTTTACCAAAATGAGCGCAACCTAATGGCCTTTGGGTTAAGGTGCAATATTGCAGAACATATTTTTGTAGCTTCTTGGAGATAAATGAACAGATTTAAAATATGAAGGTTTTTCTTACATATTGTGTAAAAAATTAAAAAACTAATAAAAGTAGGCGATTAAAACGTTAGTACAGAATTTAGGTTAAACAAATGCTATTATTTTATAAGTGTGACGAGAAATGATTTTTTTTGGGCAGTAAGTAATTTAATATTTTTTCTCAGAAAATAGATTTTATATGTATAAAAAATCTGCCAGATTCAAAACATTTTTTAAGTCCAGTGTATTTTGCACTGTATGATTTTTTTATCTAAATTATAATTTTACTCTATGAAGTCAAATTGGGCGACGAAAATAACACTTTCCTGAGAAGTCCTCGCCTTAATTATAAAATACTTATGCATTATTTATGCATATGTTTGGTCACGATTCGCCATCAAGGCATTTTGCATTGTTAAGTGGCGTGTGATTAACACGTGTAACCCACATTGCATCGTCCTAGTACCAATGTTCCATTACCTTCTTCTGTTATAATTTTATTTCAATAAACGGTTAATAGTCTTTTTTTTTGGACCTTCGGCTGGCGCTATTCTTAATTCATAAGCATATATTTATTTATTTATTCATACACTAACAATGTTCTCGTACAAACATTTAGCCTTAATCTCAATTAAACAGTTTTGATTTACGTCATTTTCAATTAAAAACATCAAGTGCATATAAATAAACCAGCCAGCTGCTATAATAAATTTTGAATTGAACACAACGAAACTTGAATTGCTGATTTTAAAAATTCTTTTAACTGTATAAAGCTACATTATCAACGAGTAACATGGGCTGTATATTGTACTCAAAAAAGAGATCCCTACAACAATGTAACCCAGTGGTCAAGGACTATGTTATTCGGTTAACATTATTTGACAGTGGTTTTCGTGAAATTTCTTCAAATTTGAAAGCTCTCTTTGAAAGCGATTCTAAAATTGGAAAATTGGATTTATTAGGGCATCTCATAAACATTGGTAATTTCCTTCGAAATCTTGATTTCTAAATAAATATTAACTCTTAATATTTTAAATACCTGCAATTGATTCAAGTGAGATAGAAATGCCTCATTATTTATTTCTGCTACAGATTCCTTCTTCTTAAGCTCCTTACATTGTTCTTGACACAACTCCAAAGCCTGAAAACGTTATACTAAAATGTTATTGAAAAATTAAAACATGTGCATAAAAAAATAAGTCTAGTATGAATTAAGAAATACCCTTTACTATAATTAAAAAAAATTGTACATGTTGTACTTAACATAAATACAACTGTACAACCATGTACAAGCCGAGGTCAAAAAGAAAAGTTTTTAGTTTTAGAATTTCTGTCTGTTTGTCTGTGAGTTTTTGCACACTAATATCGGAAACGGCTTAACCGATTTGAATGCAATTTTTACCGATGTATCGATGATTACCCGGATTAAAACTATAGGATACTTTTTTTTTTGGAATTTTCAAAAAACGAACTACAGCGAGTACGAAGTTGCGGGTACCGGCTAGTTTAAAATATAATTCCACATAATTATAAGTAAATCTTTTTTTTAATGCTATTGTATCATTACAATAACTCAAAACAACTTAAATTAGTATATAATTTAAAAAAAAAACTCACAGTCTCTGTTTCACCCAATGTCTTGAGGGTACTGCTATAATCTGTACATATTCTTTTATTTTCATTGTTGCTCGTGTCTAGGGCCTTCTCTAATTTCCGTCGCTGCAACTCAGTTTTATGAAACTCAGTTGCAAAGTAACTAAAACATAATATTATATTAAAATATACACTTACTTACATATTACACAAAAAAGAAGTAAAATAAATATATAAACATAAACTGATGTTATTTATTATTTTCTATTAAGGGTGATAGTAAGGGGTCACCCAATGTTTTATTCTTTTCCACTTTCCCTGCTATCACCTTAACACCACCACATACACACAGCTGTACAGATATACATATGTATTTGTACATCTGTATATCTTTCATCAATTAGTTCAATATAATTGACTATTATTTGCAACAATATAACATCAGCTGTGCGACAGCTTGATTGAGGCCTCTACCTTGAATTGGCTTCTCCAATGAAATAATTAATAAAATAAGTAAACTACATCATTATTTGACAATACTTACTTGATTTTTCGGAGCAATTGTTTGATTATAAGACAACATGCCTCCAAGGAATTTGGTTTTAACTGAAATGTAAAAAGTTAGATAAAAATTAGTTATCAGTGCTGTTAAAAGATATGGCGGCTGTCATTTTCAAACAAGAAATTAATTATAATAAGATAATTATTATTGATAAATATTGATTATCAATTGATAGAAGGAATAATTTTTGTGTATACAATTGTGAATGTGATATTGTTTTTACCTGGCTTTACATTTCATGTATTGATACTGCTATAGATTCTTAATTTCTCGCTTGTTATTTTATTTTAGACCCTGTTAACATATTATGCAGAAACTAGTGAAGAAAACTGCTTAAAACTGAACCTACTAACAATTCCTAAGACTTCATGATTAGAGGATTTAACCTGACATTATTATGACTATTTGTACAGATGTAGTATTATAAGTATTTTCATTTCATGAATTTGTTGAATGAAACGAAAATTGGAATGCAATGTGCTAACACATTATCATGTCTTTCATTAAATCAACTTCCTTCGTTTATTGCATCCATTAAAGTGTCCACCATTGACTCTGAATATCTATTATTAGAATTTCCTTAAGAAGGTTGTATAGAAACAAAAGAAATTACCCAAACAATGTAATGTTATAAAGAGAGAAGATTTGTATTTTTGTGTGTTTGTAATGAATAAACTCAAAAACTACTTGGACAATTGTAAAAATTCTTTCACCTATAGAAAGCTACATTATGAGTGAGTAACATAGGCTATATTTTATAAAGTTATGTGGACCAAGCCGTGTGCAACAGCTAGTATGTAATTAAATATATTTAAAAACATGAATGTATTCTATTTAAATACAATAACATAAAATATTAAGTACGAGTCATGAGTACCTACGTTAAAGAAGGTAGATACGAAGAAACGCTCAAGGCGGGAAAATAATTTTAGCTCTTTTTAATCCACATTTTCTCCACATTGTTGATAAAAGATATTCACTATGTTTATTTTTTCAAAATTTACAAAATATAAAAATATGTACCAACTAACAAAATAATCTAGTAAACATACGTTACATCGACATTCATACAATTATTGGAAAATTGGAAAAGTAAGTAAAAATGCAATACATTTATAATCTGAAAGAGAATAGTATAAATAAAGGATTCAATTAAGAGAAAATTAGTCTTAGCGAGGTCCATTAAAAAATTGTATTTAATAGTTCTTACTTTTAATTACACTGCCTTTTAAATTTATAATAATATAAAAACTAACCTCAACAAGTGAAGTATTCCGGTTGTCAAGAAATTCCAAACCAGAGCTTTCGCCGCCGGCATTTTCGCCGAAAGAGTGATTCATTTCGACTAAAAACGAAAAGGGAAACACGAGGATTTAACTCATTTCGAAAAGATTAACATTGCCACAATTATTGTGTTTCAATACATAATACATATGTATATATGTATATAAACGAAAACAAGCAGAAATCCAAGAACATTCACATTTCACAATACAAATTACAATACACATGTCCAGGGTTGTCAGATGCAATTTTATTATTATTTATTTCCCCAAACTGATTTTATTTTTTGTGCTGTAGCTTGGTACAGGTGACAGTTGTCAGTATGACGTTGACATCCCTCATTACCACGTGACTAGGGATGTGACGTTATGCAATTCATTTTTATCACCAACGATACTCGTAGCATAAATCTCGTTATGATTAGACGAATAAAATGTACGTTTCTATAAAAGGTAAATAAATAAAGATTCCATCTAAGCTGAAGTTTTTATATAGTTTTAATTGCACTAAATATTACATTAATATTTCCTTAGGGGGTACGATTTAAGCAACCTTACCCTATGTATGTTCTGTTGTTTGATTTATATAATTATAGAAAGACTTTAACAATTAAAAATGGAACTACGCAAAATAAACGTTTTTAAATATAAAAAATATCGACTATCCATCGTAGCAGTACATCCCATCACTAAATACATCTTTGGGGTTACGTTATACGCATAACACTTTGCTTAATTTTTCTTTCAATTTGATTTTATTTGTAGACGAACATTCTGGTTGGGTTTAATTTAATTTACTACTACAGTTATTAATGATTTAATATATTACGAAAGTGGTGCAGCTGAAATACTAAGTCATAATTGTAAATCGAGAACAAGAGAGTGAAACAAAACTAGTCGTAACAGTCATCCGCACCAAGCTACAGCGCAAATAGTAAAAATGATACTTCTTAACAGAAAAAAGTTTCTACTAATAAAAACACTATAGGTATGCAAGTTATTGTTCATTTGAAATAGCTCTGGATTTCAACCATGATGTTACTTAGTCTTTGAGGAGTTTTTATGGTTTTTAGTGTTGTATATTAGTCTATGGTCGTAGATACTCATTACTCTATAGGGTCATTACCTAGGAGACAGTTATGTATATGTTTTTTAAATATATACGCCAGTCACCGAGTCCAGGATTTTTATTAAAATATATATTCCCTGATTAATAACGAACCCAAGAAGAAACATGGTGTCATATGGGATTTAAAACAGGACGACGGGAGACAACACAACATTACTCACTTCAAACTTCAAAGGTATGGCCGAAAATAATTTTTTCATGAGCACTACGCTGCGTCCATTATGCATAGATGGCAATGCAACGGAAAAGTGGAAGTCATGGGTACAGAAATTTGAAATATTCTGCGATGCAAACGATATTAAAAAGGAAGTCGAAAATAAAAAAGTCGCAATTTTTCTGAATGCAATAGGCGACACAGGATTAGAAATATTCAATTCATTCAATGTCGATCGCACGACAATAACCTTGACAGAGGTCATAAAACTTTATGATGAAAAATTTAATCCACAAAGCAATTTGACTGTAGAACGATATAATTTCTTCACACCAGCGTTGCCAGAATGTTACTTTTGTAACATTTTACGTTACTTTTGACCCTCTCATGTTACCTCTATGTTACACGAGTTAAAATGTTACTTTTAGGACTTATAAATATTTTCCAGTAAACAAAAAATATTGTGAAACGGAATGCATCCAAGAAAGTTTTCATTCGTTGTGTTGGCGCACTTGGTTCTGTGACGACCACTCGAAAATCTGTAACTTCATCATATCGTATCTCTCGCGTGTATTCCATCTTCCATCCCGCTTACTCAGGCAAGCGAGCGAGCGTCGTATCAGTCAGTTTGTCTTTGTTTTGTAATTTTTGTATTGTAGTTGGTGTGTTGTGCATGGAAGTTGTGTCTCTGTGTTTGTGTTAAATGCACAGAACCCTATTACTCCTAGGTTAAAAGTCGTTTTTGCGACTGAAATAAGTTTATTTATGTATTAATTGTCATCTAAGTATCAAATCAAATAGCACTGCACATTAGCTTCAAGAAATTAATGTAGCTATTTTTTTTACTTAATTAGTAATAATAATAATAATTTTCTGTATAAAATAAGGAAATGTTACTTTTCTCGGGAAAACGTTACTTTTTGAGCTGTGTCACGTTACATTTGACTATCTGCCACTGGCAACACTGCTTCACACGGATGCAGAAATCTGAAGAATCATTAGACAATTACGTTACCATACTGAACAACTTCGCTTCATCATGTGATTTTGGTGAATTGAAAAAGTCGTTAGTCAAGGACATGTTCGTTATTGGCATAAAAAACTCACACATACGTGAACGTTTACTACAACAAGACAAACTTACTATTGAGGATGCATTAAAAATCGCCAAAAGCATGGAACTTTCTCAAGAACGGTCGTCACGAATGTCCAATAACAACCATCAGCCTATTGAGACCATACAAAAGGTAAGGACGAGCCGATCCAAATCACGAAATAGAGGTGAAAGGAGAAATTACAACTCAAGAAGTAACACTCCAAAACGTAGTAACAGTCTGAACGGGAAGAAGAACAATAAATGTACAAGGTGTGGTCAGATACATAAATACAAGTGTCCAGCGGAAGGAAAAACATGTGTCATATGCAAGAAGAAGAATCATTTTGCGGATTATTGCTTTTTTAATAAAAACAAAGGTCATGTGCGTAGTGTAACTAGTGTAAGTCAAACAAATAATAATCAGGGTAATAGTAAAAATAGTAATAAATTTGACATGGATAATAATTATTTTATAATAAACAGTATTAATAATGATGAAAATATGACAGGTAATTATAATAATGATGAATGGAAAATGGATGTGAATGTTAACAATTGTTTAATAAAGTGTCAAATTGACACAGGGGCAGATACAAACATTATATCAAAGCAGACTCTTGATAGAATTAAAAATATTTCTAAGACTAACATTTCTATTTTTAGGACAAATAACAAAATCTTTTCATTTTCAGGACAAATAGTGCCTAATCTGGGTAGTTGTTGTTTGAGATGTAATTTTGAAAATGGACTTAGCACAAAAATTTATTTCATTGTTGTCGAATGTAACTCGCAAACCATTCTAGGATGGAGAACCTGTGAAAAATTAGGAATTGTTAAAAGAATTTTCCAAATTCAAAACAATATTCAGAACTCCACAGAACGGTCAGTACAAAAAATTGTATCTACATATTCTCATACTTTTGAGGGCATAGGATGTCTTCCCACTGTAGCTCACTTAGACATTGATGAAAGCATAAAACCTAAAATTTGCCCAGTGCGGAGGATACCCTATTCCTTACAAAACCGATTAAAGGAAGAGTTAGATAGCATGGAGAGGATGAACATTATAGCAAAAGTCACAAAACCAACTAAATGGGTTAATTCAATAGTTTTGGTAGAAAAACCAAATGGATCTCTTAGGATTTGTCTAGATCCAAGAAATCTAAATATTGCTATAAAAAGACCTCATTTTCCCTATCCTACTTTCGATGATTTAAGATCTCAAGTAGCTGGTAGTAAATTATTTTCAAAACTTGACGCTAACTCTGGATATTGGTCCATAAAATTGGACAAGGAGAGCAGTGATCTATGTACTTTTAATACTCCACATAGTAGATACAAATTTCTTAGACTCCCATATGGAATAAATTCCAGCGGAGAAATTTTTCATAGAACAATGAACGAATTATTCGGAAACCTGCCAGGTATAATAATTTTTGTCGATGATATACTGGTCTACGGAAAGAATGAAGATGAGCACAATCGGAGACTTGAATCAGTTTTTAAACGAGCCTCTGAAGTAAATTTAAAGTTCAATAAACAAAAATGTCAATTTGGTCTAACAGAAATTTGCTATGTTGGTCACATTTTTAATCAAAAAGGTGTATCTCCTGATAAATCAAAAATAGAAGCAATTACCAAAATGTCGAGTCCATCTAATGTGAAAGAATTACAAAGGTTTCTCGGAATGATAAATTATCTAGGATCTTACATACCCAATTTGTCAGAGGAAACTAGTATATTACGGGACTTACTTAAAAAACAAAATAAATGGGATTGGACTATAAACAATGAAAACCAATTTAATAGACTAAAATCATTAATTTGTCAATCACCTGTATTAGTACATTATGATGTAAACAAACCAATAAGATTGTCAGTAGATGCTTCCAAAAATGCAGTTGGAGCAGTTATTTTTCATGATAGAAACCCAATAGCATATGCATCTAGGTCTCTCACAAAATGTCAACAAAACTATGCTCAAATAGAAAAAGAACTGTATGGAATAGTATTTGGATGTAAAAAATTCCACCAATATGTCTATGGTAAACCTATACAAGTAGAAACTGATCATCAACCTTTGGTTACTCTGTTCAAAAAACCCTTATCAGAGGTACCAACAAGATTACAAAGAATGATGATTACTTTGCAGGCATATCAATTAAATGTATACTATACAAAAGGTTCTGAAATGTATATTTCAGACACTCTTTCAAGAGCGCCAGTAGATAATTGTGACAATACTTTGAATAGCTTAATAGATTTTGATCAAAATTTAGACATACATATTAATTTATTAACATCAAATTTAGCTATCACACAAGAAAAGTTAAACAAAATTTTAACTCATTCTGAACAAGACAAAACCTTGCAAAAACTTAAAGAATATTTTTTCAATGGTTGGCCTAGCTGTAAAAAATTATGTGATCCTTTAGTATTACCGTATTGGAATATTAAAGAGGAAATCCATGTGATAAATAATATTGTTTTCAAAAACACATCTGTCATTATACCTATTTCCTTAAGATCTGAAATTTTAGGCATTTTACATGAAGGACATCAGGGTATAGAAAAAACAAAAAATTTAGCTCGAGGCACAGTGTTTTGGCCCAACATAAATCATGACATAGAAAATAAAATAAAACAATGTGAACCTTGTAGTTTATATAGTTCAAACAAAAGTAAAGAACCTCTCATGTCACATGAAAAATCTATTTTTCCTTGGCAAAAACTTGCAACCGACATATTTGAGTATAAAAACAAAAAATATCTATTAATTGTTGATTATTATTCCAACTATATAGAAATTGCAAACTTAAAAAATGACAGTACTAGTTCATCAATAATTTTACATTTGAAGTCTATTTTTGCGCGGCATGGCATCCCGTTGCAATTGGTCAGTGATGGTGGACCTCCATACAATTCAAAAGAATTGAAGAATTTTCTCATTGAATGGGACATAGAACACATTTTGACAAGTCCATACTTACCTAGATCTAACGGTTTAGCTGAAATATCAGTCAAAATAGTAAAAAATATACTCAGAAAATGTGAACAAGCAGGAACAGATCCACACATTGGATTACTGCAATACAGAACTACTCCAAGGGGTAATATGCCATCTCCTTCACAATTATTAATGTCAAGACAACTCAGAACAAAATTACCTACTAAAATAAAAGAATTAAGACCTAAAACTGTAAAATTTTCAAATTATTCAAAGACTAAAGATTCAAACTTACAAAAGACTAAAACTTACTATAACAAACATTCTAAAACATATCAGGAATTTAAGATTCATGATAAAGTCTATTTCAAGAAAAGTCCTAAGGATATAATTTGGACAAGAGGCACAATTATATCTGATACAAAATATCCAAGATCTTTCATAGTAAAAGATTCTTTTGGTTCGACATACAGGCGAAGTACACAACATATTCGACATGATCATAGTCAAAATAATTCTTGTAAAAATAATAAATTAAACTCCAAGAATTCATGTGTGACATTTGAAGATAACTATAGTCATAGTCAAATAACAAGGCAACACTCAGGCTTTGACTTGAGAAATAAGTCTGAAAGTACCATTTTTCAGGATAAGGGGGATGATAACTTATTTATTACTTCCTACAGAAAGTCGAAAATTATATCAAGTCCTATAAAGGAACAAATAAATACAAACATTTCAAATGGAAGTCTTAGTGAATCTGAATCATTCAAATCAATCGATTCTGAACCAAATGTTTTGTCTGGTCAGTCAGTTGAGTCACCAGAATTTGTAAATGTAAATGAGGGCCTTTCTGATCAAAGCTTACAAGACTACAATGAGTACAAAGAGGACATAACTTTATCCCCTCCAGAGCAATTATTACAAAGTTTGCCTAATATTGTAATTTCACCTGACGAAAACATTAATGTACCACAAATTGACATTCCCAATGATGAAAATAGATTAAATAGATATAGCTCTAAGGGTAGATTATTAAAAAGACCACAAAGACTAGATTTATAATAATTTAATATAGCTATAAGCATGACAAATATTTAAAATGTAATAATGTTCAATGTAAATATTATGAATGTATATATGACAATTTCAATGCACTGTTAAACTGGTAAAACTTATGTTTTTGTATTGTATAATTATTAATGTCTTTCAATCCATAATTGTAATTTTTATCCTTGCAGGCTATTTATCGTAATAGTTCATGTAAGTTAAATTTTTTTTTATTGCATTTAAATTTTAATTTGTAAACAATTTCATAACCTCAATGTTATGTCAAATTCAAACCATTTGTCAATGTCATTTTTCTTTTTAAAAAAAAAAAAAAAAAGAGGGGCATGTTGTATATTAGTCTATGGTCGTAGATACTCATTACTCTATAGGGTCATTACCTAGGAGACAGTTATGTATATGTTTTTTAAATATATACGCCAGTCACCGAGTCCAGGATTTTTATTAAAATATATATTCCCTGATTAATAACGAACCCAAGAAGAAACATTTAGAAGTGCTAATTTAGAATGTAATTTGAAAAACAAATGAAGGGGTTTTTTCAAATGTATGTAAGATATTTATCAGTGTGTTAGAAATGGTATTGAGATGGTCGTAATGTAATTTTGATAAATATATTTATGAGTTTTATATAGTTATGTAAAACAAAGAGTGAATAAATTTACGACGATAGAGTTAAATCCGAGATTCCTACAAGATTTTTATCCCAAAGATTGTATTTCACCAATTTTTTTTCAAGAGATAATTTTATATTATTTTTTTATTTATTGATTGATTGTATTTATTTATTATATTTATTTAAAACAGCATCAGCCTAACACACTTAACATTCTAACCCTATCGCTCATCATCTAGGTCCAGTGTGCAAGCCAATTAGAGCTGAACACATAATTAAATTCGGTACCAAACTCAAACAAACAAATTCTAAAAATCCGAAATAATAAAATAAAAAAAAATCTAAACAAAATTAATTACAAAAAAAATTAGAATACAATGTCAAATGTTAAAAAAAAATGTCAAAAGTAAAAAATCAAAAGTTAAAAATATCAAAAATTAAAAAAAGTTAAATGTGTGAAATATTTCCCGGAATTGCGAAAAAGAACCCTATCTGGTAATGTTGCACATGTCACACATTAACCACAGCACAGCAGAATAACAAATAAACGTGGGAATGAATTGATGACTGATATAGAAAAAATAATATGAAACCACAGCACAGATCTATAAATGTTGCCAGAATTTTTTCACAGCTGTCAGCGTAGCTCTCGTTATACATGAAACCATAGACACTATTATACAAATAGTTGTGTCTATTCATGAAACAGCTCTCTTAATAAATAATCATAACTTTTGAAGTATACAAAATGGTACCCCAGAACCGTAGTAAAGTTTTTGTACTTGTATAAAACTTGTTGTAAGGTACAAGTTTTTTTGGCATATTTCCAAAATTACATGATAAGAATAATTAAATAACAATTTTGCTTGCCAAAATAATTAAGAAATAAAAACTGGCAATACTTTAGTGTCCTCTTTCTTATCCTCCCTCTACGCTCATCATGGTTAAAAGCGGGACAATACTACAGTATTGCCACTTTTTAACTTCGTAACTCTTTTGCCAAGCTGTATAGATATTGGCCAAAAATATAGACTGAAACATTGCTTGGAAAGAGTATTGACATGACACTGACAAACGTAATCAAAATCAAATAATAGCTGTCAAGTGTCATAACAACAATTATAAATAAAGAAACTAAATTCACAATAGCAAAGCTAACGTGTTTCCTTAAGCTCAACAGTAAAAAAAATATTTTTTCTCTACTTCGATGATGCTCGTTACACGTGCAAGCAATAAAACTTTAAAATTACACAAAAGTATAACAGTTTAGGGTTAGTCGAAGTTACATTAAATATCCTTAGAAGACATAAGTACTGCGAGCGAACAGTGTTTTGTGTGGATTACTTCACAATTTTTCAAGTTCAAGGTTGCTTGGGTTCATTGGCGGTAAGCATAAATTATAATTATTAATTATCAGCAATGCTCGATTCAGTAAAGATCTAATAAAATTTTCTTTTTTCTAATTTTAGATGGGTTTCAAACAGAGCGAATTTGAACACAATTTAAATGAGAGAGCGAGGAAGCTGCTAGTATCGTCTAATTTTAGCGATTGTACCTTTAAAGTTTCCGGACGCGAGTTCAAAGCTCACAAATTAATAATGGCTATGGGTAGCCCAGTATTTGAAGCTATGTTTTATGGCCCCTTATCAGCCAACAATAGTGCAGTAGTTATAGAAGATATTGAACCGGATACATTCCAATTGCTACTTAATTACGTTTACACTGATAATGTTAAGATTTGTAGTATCGAACAAGCGTTTGAATTGTTATATGCGTCTAGAAAATATTTGTTAGATAATCTAGGTCGCATGTGTATAGCATTCATGCAAGATATTATGACTGTTGACAATGTGGTGACCATTTTAAATTATCCAGACTACATCCAGGACAACCAATTCAAAACTAAGGCGGTGAAATTCTTTTGTGAACATGCACAATATTTATTCCAAAAAAACAAACATATCATATCACCTTTGTGTTTGATGTCCATACTAAAAAGTGGGCACATAAATATCACAGAGAAAGATTTAATAATAAACATATTTGAATGGGCCTTAATAAATTGCCATAAGAATAATATATCAAGTACAATCGAAAGTAGACGGGAATTCTTAATAAATACCGGTATTTTCAAATTTCTAAGAGTCTTAACAATTTCTTTAGACGATTTGAACGCAATCATCTCTAATGAGTTTAATCTGCTAATGCCTAATGAATATGAAAATATAAAGAAAATAATTTCAAATTCAAATATTAATAACCTCAATGGGACCAATTTATCATTTGATCTCACAATGTTGCCACGAAGCAATATTAAGTTGCAGTGGCAATTATGCTATCGTAGCACTTTCAGGTCGGTTGCTCCTACAACTATTGGGCTAAATAATAATACAATAAATTGCAGAATTAAAACAAGTAAATCTGTATTTATACATTCCCTTTGTGCACCCACCAGACTGTCGCGTTTGGCATATCAAATTGACTTTCCAAACACCTATGTTGAGTTATTTTCAGTTTCTATTGTACGTGAATCTGAGAATAGTATAAGTAATGTGACAAAATTTAAAGAATATGTTGAATATAACTCGACCATGGAGATTGAACTCTCTGAGCTTTGTTATGTTAGTAAAAACGAATGGTACAGAATTAGCTTTATTTGGCCCCCCACCGGATGTGGATACAGTCAACCTATTTATTATAGCGGTACACACAAAGATAGTTTATACGAAGACCACAGGATAACTGTGAAGTTTGATGACATGTCAGCATATCCAAATGGTGCTTTTCTAGACGGTTTGAAATTTTGTTTTTAATTCAATACATTTTCTCTAAATAGGTGTATGTGTTGTTGATTGTGTAAAGGCGCGATTAAACGACGCGGGCTAGCCCGATCCTACGCGAGCCGAGCCGTCCGTGGAGATGCGGCTCGGCTAAATACGGACGCAAGCCTGCTCGTTTAAACGACGCGGGGTAGCACGATCCTACGCCAACCGAGCCGTCCGTGGCGGCTACACATCGCGCTGTTGAACCGAGCTGTCCGCTTGTTCGTTCTTCAATATGGATAAAAGAAAACGCCTTGCTGCAGCAGCAGCTACTGTTATTTTGCTCGGTGGTGAAGCATCGTGCACATTGTTGCGGCTTTTGTGACCTGGGTCTTTTGGGTTCCATATGGCCGGTTCCTCTTCGTACAATTCAATGAAGAGTTGAATCTTCTCGTTGCTCCACTCCATCTCGTACAAAACCAATCCCCAATTAAAAACTTCGCTAAAAAAACAAAATAGGTCTTCCTTCGTCGCGCGCTTTGTGACATCTGTTTAGACGGCGCGTATTAACACAAGCCGAGCCGCAGATGGCGCGCGCGCCTTTGATCTGTGTCGAAAAACCGACAAGTGATGGATCGTGCGAACTTTGCCGAGCCGCGCCGAGCGCAGTTATTTACACAGCGCGTGGCGCGGCGAACCACGAGCGGAGCCAGGCTCGGCTCGCATGTTTGCGCGCCGTTTAAACGCCGCTTAAGGGCCTGTGCACATGGCGAATTTAATACACACAGAATATACTACCTATATCAATGTATTAATTTAATTAAATTAAATTAGTAAAAATCAAATAAGCAAAAACATTTGTTTAAATATATATCTAATTGATCAATGTACATATTGTGTACCACGATTCATTGCCTAAATAATATATTTAATAAGAGAAACTTGCATATTTGTCACATTTAAACTGATTCTGACCATCATTGGAACTGTGTTTTGATGGTGATAAATGTGAAAAATGAATTAATTTTTTAATAAACATTTATGTTGGTCATTTAACATAATGTACGTGAGTTGGTCATTATTGAAAAGGTTTGCATAAAAAAGTAATTGGGAACCACTGCCCTATCATGTGCGTTATGTGTCTATCACGATCAAACATATATAAAAGCTAAGTGCATAGGTTTTAAGTCAATTATTTTAACTTGATTTTAACATACAAAGAAAATAATATGAAATCACAAGAAGACAGTATTCCAGCATTTATATGTTAATTTGGTGGTTAAATAGCTAATTAAGTAGTTAATATGGCGGTTTAATGTGTAGGAAGACATGCCCACAAAATAAAACATCATTTTTATTAAGTACTAGTTGAACCCAGCCCCACGCTTCGCTGTGGCTCAGTCATCAACGTTCCATGGTTGCGATTACAACGGTCAACATATGGAAATTGTTTTTTTTTATAAAAAAATCCGTATCCGCATTGGAATTTTGGGGAAAAAAGTATATAAAATCATTCCTCTGTTTAAATGCAATGTTGTGTTCAATGTTCAAGTCAATCCGTCGGCTAGTTTTCGAGTTTTTGAGTAATACACAACCCAACACAACATTTTTATATACATATGTAGATTTTTAAAACATTATTGTGAATTAAATATCTTAAATTATTAATGTATTATCTTAAATCACTAGCTGGTGCCCGCAACTTCGTCTGCGTTCAAAATGTTATATACCCTAAAGCCTTCCTCGATAAATGGACTATCCAACACGAAAAGAATTTTTCAATTCGAAATAGTGGTTCCTGAGATTAACGCGTTCAACCAAACAAACTCTTCAGCTTTTTAATATTAGTATACAGGGCGTCCCACGACTATGCCACATGGAGGGAAAGTACCTTGAATATTGTAGATGGAACATTTTACTGAAAGAAGACTTTATTTTAATTTAAAAAACAATTTAAACTGCATTCATACATTTTTAAATAATTACATGGTTGAACCGGGAATCGAACCAGCTACACGAGAAAAAAAATTACCCTGTAGCTTTATCATACCGATCGAAAGGCTTCATCATAAGGATTATTTTTTGCTAAATAACATAGTGTCAGAAATAAAAGGAAGACCATGAATTTTAACATTTTTAATCATTTTATCAAATGCTCAAAATGAGTCCCATACTGTTGAATACAAAGTCGCACTCTTTTGATTATTTCACTTCCTGTCGATTTTTTGATCTTGTTGTGGTGGATATTTAGAATAATACGTCTAAGTTCTGTTTGTAGCTCGTGGACACTTTCATACTGGTTCTTGTAAACTAAATTTTTACGCGTATAATTTACGCGTCTCGGCTCAGGATACGGCTCCATTTGTTGCATACAACCAGGTACCTACTAATTACATTTTATCATGCACTTAAATTATAATAGGGAAATGATGCGTACTTCTCAAGTGGGTACATTTATTAGTAATAGGTACTTATGATAATGCCGTTGTATGTCCTTACGGCAATCAGCTTTTAATTTTTCTGAACAAAATTTCACATCAAATGTTAAAATTCATGGTCTTCCTTTTATTTCTGACACTATGTTATTTAGCAAAAAATAATCTTTATGATGAAGCCTTTCGATCGGTATGATAAAGCTACAGGGTAATTTTTTTTCTCGTGTAGCTGGTTCGATTCCCGGTTCAACCATGTAATTATTTAAAAATGTATGAATGCAGTTTAAATTGTTTTTTAAATTAAAATAAAGTCTTCTTTCAGTAAAATGTTCCATCTACAATATTCAAGGTACTTTCCCTCCATGTGGCATAGTCGTGGGACGCCCTGTATAATAGATTGTATATAATAACCAAGAGGCGAAAATTTAGTCCTGGTATCTCACGGGAGCCGTGTCATTAGATCTGAATGGATGAAGACGAAAAGGTTTGTCAAAAAATATGTTTTAGTGTGATTTATTATGTTATGTAAACGGGAGGGAAGCGGAAAATTTTTCAGTAATTTATCCATAAAAAATGTTTTGTATAAATACAGCTATTATGTGCCTAAAATTATGTGTAATGTAAAGCTTTTAAGAAAAGCTAACGTTAATAACAATTAATCAAATGGTACATAATGTATCGACTCAGAATTGGCGTCACCTGTGTTTGATGAATATTAATCATTGTATAAATCAAATGTAATTTTGTTGTTTATAATAAAAATATATTAACTAAAATAAATTTTGTCACGGAATATCATTAGTTTGTTGTTTAAAGTGAAAAACTATAAATTATAAATCCTTTTCTTAAAGTATGTGTAAAATTAAATAATATTTCCTAAAATTTTCCTTAAATAATATTATATAATATTTCCCAATATTATTTTTAACCGCCTATTTTATATTTTTTCACATTACTTTTCCATTGCCTGAAATTTAAATATTATTTGACAAAAGTAGTGTACTTTTCTGTAATCATCTTAATACCTATGATATTTATTTTGGATTACATATACTTCATACTTATGTATTAAGTATATAGGTATAAATAAAAATTACCCGAGATAGATTATGTGGCCAATTTTGATATTGTACTATTGATACAAATTAAATAATAGTGATTATAATAAATTGTAATCGCCATAGTTGGTATTTTGTTTGTATTTTTCCCTAAAAGTGTTGTTAACTATGTATATCTATTTATAAATAACATAATCATGTCGCCCGCCTACGGCCATTAGTGAATAAATTTAATGAATCTCCAATGATTTTTTTTTTTGTATTTCATTTGTTCTCTTATGACTGACGTTATGGAACCAAACCTAACAAAGTAGGTACGAGAAAAGATATAAATTACGTAGGTAGTCCTATGTACCTACTTACCTACGACTTGTTTACGGATACCTCTTCAAATTATACTACAAACACCATCGAATTTTATGCGTTAGTCCAATTAGTTCTACGATAGAACAGTTTGGACAAAAATAATCCAAGTAGTTCTACTACAGAGTGACAGATGGGGTCTTAAATTTAAAAAATGTTTTAATTATAAATTTAATGTGGTGTAATATAGTTCTTCTCTTTATTTAATTTATAATACTTACTTATATCACATAAGTAATAAGTAGGTACACATATAACTAACCAACTGAAATTAAATTGTTTTCTCCATTTGTAACTAGCTGGTGCCCGCGACTTCGTCCGTGTTGAAAAATAAAAGAAAACACGAGTAAATATGACATCTTTGTTGTTGGTGACGACCGTGGCGCGGCCAGAATTTTTTACAATTTTAGATGATCCCTAAGGGTGTAACAACGTTACATGTCATGAATAAAAAATAATAATAAAAAAATTAGTAATATATATTTTAAAATTTATAGGTACCTAAAATAATAATACGCCCGAAGTGCATCTTCACCGGTGAGCGGCGGTAGATGGAAAATTACGCGCTGGTGAAGATTTGTTTTTATTTTCTGCGACAGGCAGTCGCATAAAAGTCTAAGATCAAGAAGTTCACACCACGGCGCAATAGTTGAGTTTTGCGAATTAATTAAATCTAGAAGGCGATATTCGACATTTTTTTTTTATTTAATTGTGAGGCTATTAATTCAAATATTAATTTGAATCTCCCGCGATAGGGTAAGTTTTAAATGGCACACAATTTTCTATTTTTTTATTACATTTTAAAATAGCTTATTTTTTTATTGCTTAGTCATACGATTAAATTATTATTATTTTTTATATATACATTTCTTAGTATTGCTTTGTTGCTTTATTTATTTTCATATTTATTATTTTGTAAACTCCGTTCTGGTTATGCAACACTGCGGCAATGCTACTGCTGCCAAGCAGGTAATTTCTTCCTGTTGCCGTCGTGGAGTATCCAGATCGGAAGGTAGATGTACCAGAACGTGATCCCGTGGTACTATCGATTTCAGGAGTATCCCCCGGGCTAAACATCCCCCGGGTCAAGCATCCCGCGGATTAGTCATCTATTCGTCATAGACGGCCAGCTTTGGATTGCACTAGATCCAACTGCCGGCTGCAATCCAGCCACCGCCACCTATCGCCATCGTCCGTACGTGCATCGGCAGGACGCACACCACCACGTCCATGAAGCCACATCTACCACCTTCGTCGGCTGGATCATACAGGGGAGTGCCTGCACTGCGTTGAGGAGATAGATAGGCCGACCACCCACGACCTACACCAATTCGTGTTGCCTCACAGAGCGCATTAAAAATATTAATTAATTTCGATCACGCCGTTTTATTTTCTTGGTAGGCTACACTGGCGCCCAGCTAGATTTCTCTTTCTTTCCTACTTAATCTAGTCAGTGTCGTTGTTGGAAACCTAACGCGCGACAAGGGACAATACTTTTTTCTTGATAAAAGGTATCCTTTGTCTTTTCCTGTATCCCTGACAACGTGTACCTATGCAAAATTTCATGATGATCGGTTGAATAGTACGGATGACTTTCATTTATATTAGTATAAATAGAAATCTCTTTTTATTTTATGTGTATATGTCACGTCGTGTGTATATTGTCACATAACGGGTCAAAAAAATTCTGTTAATCCTGGACTTGGTCTATCGGTATACAAGTTTCATCCCAACCCCAATCTTCATTTTGTAAGGTCAGTTAAAATAATTACGGCCCGAGCCCACCTGATTCAGTTGATAGCTTAGAGACACATGGGTCAATCAATAATTTACAAAATTCTTTTAAATATAATACAATAAAATTTATAAACTTCCCGAATTGTTTAAAAAGTTTCTGGATCATTTCACATTAAAGTAAAGTAGAAAATAAACAAAAATCGCCATTTAATGTTAAATTAATAGGTATATGTCATCAAAAAAATAACGACTTAGCTAACAACGTCGCTTACAATAGGTATACGTTGTTAATACATATTAGTATAATATGCTAATATAATTTGTAGTGTTTTTCAATTTTTTTTTATTTTCATTTTTTTTTGTTTCATGCAATGAAGAGAAATAAAAACAGAAGTAAATTCTTTATTGAACTTAGTACATTTAATAAAGTTTGTAAGTATAAAAATTTACGTATGAATAAAATTAGTCAATACGGAAACAAATTGTAAACATTCCACATACAAGTTTTAATTACGTGTCTAACGCGGAGGCCCTTCAAATTTTTTAGTTAGCAATATGATGCGTTCAGCTTCACGGATACCACTGAGCCTCGCTCCATGTACTGTTGCAAAATATCCTGGCACCGTTGCTTCACCCGCAAAACATAATATTGGAGGATCCGGTTCGCAAGGACCGGGCACTGGCGCGCCTAGTTCACACTGATGACTCACACATGAACAACAACTCATGTATGAATAAGCTCCGCAAAAGTGTGGGTCAGATGCCCATCGAGATCTTAGCATCATTTGAGGATACGGTAGGCAGGGATTCCCCGTAAATCTGCGTAACAACAGCGTTAAAGCTTCTGCGACATCGTTGTCGGTCATAGATTCCATCAACGCTGCCTCTTGTCCCGAAATAGATGCGCACAAAACATGTTTACTTCCTGCCATTTCGTCAATAGCGCACACGCCTCGAGTCCATTCACTCCCGCATTGCAACTCCTCACATGACCAGGCTAGTTTCAAACTACCTTCGTGACACACCCAGAACGGTTCAGCGTATTCCAAAAATACTTTATCGCTCAGTCCGAACCCCAAACTGCAAATTGCATTTAACTTACATTCGGGGAGAGGGGGTGAAAATAGTTTGTCAGCTTGACATTTCAGGCAACCAAGTGACATTGTGAGAATTACATAATCAGCCGTTAACTCTTCGCCGTCGCAACATTTCACTAAAGTACGTCCATCTCCCGTTTGACCCTTACCCCACCGTACCACGTTTACGGGTTTATTATATCTTATGCAATTATCCGGAAGCCCTCTAAGTAAAGGCGCCATAACACCCACATATCCCAAGGGTACCCGTACAGCACCTCCCGGTAACTCAATGTAACTGCCGTATTGATCAGCGCTGACTAGAGACAAATCGTCACCGCATCTATTTCTCAAAATATTCATCAAGCCGAACATCACTCGAGCGGCATCATATCGCTGATCTTCGGGAAAGTTGTGCAATTCCTGTTGTATACGTAAACCAATAAAATTGAGTAAAGTGCCGTGGCATCTTTCGCCGCCAAGTCGGAATAAGTTCGCCGCTTGCTGCTCTATTTGTCTGAATGTATGATATGATGTAATCGTAACCGGTAGATCAATTGCACGGCCTTCGCTAGTGCAAAACAAACCACGTGATGCGTCAAGACGAGGTAAAGGTGTTTGTAGAAGCCTATCCATAGATGCTAGTGTATAAATGGAGTTAGGAAGACAAGCACCATAAATCCATTCCGCACCCATTTCAATAACTGCATCGCCTAGCCAACACGAATGTATACGCCCTCCAGGTCTGTAATATAAACATAATGTATAAATTATCATTTATACTATTGGTCCTAATTTCAATGAGAATTTTGAAAATGTATTATGTAGGTATGTGTTGCCAGTGATGACTCAACGAGCTATGGAGAGAGCTATGTTCAGTTACACTGCGCGATCGAATCAGAAATGAAGACGTCCTTAGACGTCGAAAGTTTTGGACGTCCACCCACAAGGTGAACAGACAACCTGATAAGGGCCGCGGGTCGACAGTGGATCCAGGCTGCTTCTGACCGCTTATTGGAAAATTATGGGAGAGGCCTATGTTCAGTAGTGGACGTCCTGCGGCTGAGATGATAACAGTAATAATTATTCATGTTACCAACCTTTCTTTCGCCTCTAAAACGACGAAGTTTCGTATGCCACATTGCGTGAGACGATGAGCAGCAGAGAGGCCAGCCATACCGGCACCTACAATAATAACTCTAGGTTCTTGGACATTAGGATTGATGCAGCAAGAGTCGAGTATACAATGTTCCTGTCCAATGCCAGCCGATCGCACTGCACTGGCATATTTTCTAGAGCCTGTTGATCTCACTACTTTCCACCAGTCCACCTCTGCCGAGGCGAATTGCTTTGGTATCGTACATGGACATCCCTGTAAAATGTATTTAATGCGCGACAATTTCATTTTAAAAGAACTATACCTACTGAGAAATTTCTAATTCATCATAAAAATATATTTTGCACTTCCCAATTTTGAAAGTTTGACAAGTTTCATGTTTGCATTTGTCATAGAGTCATTGATAGACAAATTATTCTCTATTAAGAAATAGGTGGCTATTACATAATTACGGATGACTCGTACCTCGAAAGTTTGTGTTAGGTGTAATAGGTGTAAAATTAAAAAATCCTACTCTCTAAAAATACTTAATTTTTAATCATTGATTGAAATAATTTAAATCGTTCCACCTAGATATTCGTGACTACCATATTAGGACGAGGTCTCACGAAACATTTACTGCCTTGCTAATAACGTTTAGTATGGACTGTCATGTTTCATGAGCTGCAGAGTAGCATAATATGGTATTATAGTCAATTTATGTATTTTGTTTTATTACCAAACTATAACGGCTTAACACGTAGTTAAAACCAGTAACCACCCCCTTTCAGAAGACTACCGTGAAATAATATCAACTGTATGAACACAACAGTTTTTCGACACGGAATACCATTAGTACAAGAGTAAGGGTTGCCAGAGCCTATTGCTCCATTAGTACACCATTAGTACAGAGTGGCGTTGCTTGTATTATAGGCGACGGAAGCCACCTACCATTAAGTGGACCGTCTGCCTGCATGTCGAGATTAACATAAAAAGATTTTTTTTCGAGCTGTTACTTAACAAGTATTTTTTTTAGAGATTGGTTTGCTCTTGGTCAGCATCTAACCGTGTAGCGAAGATGCGGCCTATGATGGAGCGAGCTCACCCAGAAGATGCCTATTCACTCAACTTTGAAAAGGTTTGGGTTATATGAGCTTGTAAACACAGACGCCTTGGCATTATTGGCAAGTACCGTACCTAGTTACCTACTTCATTACCTTTTTTTTGCACAGTTTGATAAAAGGACTATAAATAAAACAACAAAGTACACATCGTTGGAAGCAACACTTATATATTTATATCAAAATAATAACATTTAATTTAAAAATTTATTACAGGTATTAACAATAAAAAAAAATATTATAAGAAATTCCGAACTTGAGAGAGCTGAGTTTGAGACCTTTAATTCACCGAAGAATTTTGTTGAAGGTTATCGCTCATAGTCATGCACACGGTTACGTAACGAATACGCTTATGTAAGGAAAATACAATGCTAGTGATAAAATACCCAAGTATAACATTATTGTCATAATTTACTTATATTGTCAGCAATGAATAGATACATACTAATCTAACAATGCAGATATCAATACTGTTTAACTACCTACAATAATAATGATCACAATAAATTATTATATTTTTACTTATTAAATAAACATATCCAGCTAGTATTAATTAGACACTGGGTAGGCTCTAGTAAAGTTGGTGGTGACAGTACACTAAAGTAAAGCCAAGTAGACAACGCAAACAATGTAAACAAACGCGACTCATACTGAGTTTTACAACATCAATTAATTATGATATATCTCTCCTTTTCCCTCGTAGGTACGTAAAAATGTTAGCAGCGGCCGCCTCTATCCGTTCTGGACTACGAATAATAGGTTCTGGATCTGGAAAGTAACTTGACAAAACTTGGTCTCCTTTTATGGCCCGTTTTTATTAATGGCTGTGATACTAGACAAAAAAAGCACTACTAGTAAAAACACACGATACTATTTGTTCGATTAAAAAAATGTTATGAACCCCTGAAAGCTTGTTTATTTTCTTTGCATTGTCTATATAGCCATGCTTTACACTACAGAGAATAGGTAGGTAGGTATACCTTAAAGTTTGCATAAATATCAAACTTAAGTCAAAGATATTAAAGCATGTAGGTATGTGTAACTACTGATTAATGATTAAACGTATACTTTTTCCTTGATAGCTGTTTGTGCTAAATCAAGGCAATATCTGTTGACCTACATACAATAAATACATTATTCAACAACATGCACGCACAATATAAAACTAGGTAGTTGACTTAAGTTAGTGAAAATTTTAAAAATTGTTTTAAATCCGTGGAACTTAAGTAGGTTCGTAGATATATTTCTATAGTCATTTTTCTTGACGTTAAAAGTTCCTGAACATTTAGTTGTTTATATTTGTTCTTTAATAAGAATTAATTGCACTATCTAGTCAATTACCGCGTCGAATTCATCGACGACATATCAATTAAACATTTAAAAAGCTTAACATTTTTTTATAATTTGTCACTACGGGATAAATAACTATCGTATAGAACGGGTTGTTGCGGATATTCGCATCAGCAAATGCGGAACTTCCGCATCAATTTAGACATCCGTATCTGCATCCGGGAATGTTGAAAATTCTGCATCCGCAACAACCCTTGTATAGACACACAAGTAGGTACTTTTATCACGTTTATAACGGCACCTGTACATATTTTGATGCCTAAAAATCAATTATAGCCCCTGCATTTTACAACCAAGTGTAGAATTTGTATTACCTACCACAAATTTCTATATTGCGTGTCATACAAAAACAAAACGCGCATTCATAAAATGCATGAACAATAATGTTATTGCTATCTGTGTAATACATGAAAAGCGCGTCTATATAGTTAGAAGAATTAAGTTTCTACGTGAGACTTCATTACTTCGTCGGCTGAATCTTTAACCTCCTGCCATGAAATGTTAATATCGCTTTCTTCGCTGTAGCGCGAACAAATCGCCAACCTAAGAAAATAAACATCATCTATCTTCGATGGAACCAGGTGGATTTTTCCACGGCCGTTAATACGCTTTAGAAGTTCCTCATTGAGTTCATTGCTGCCTTTCATCCTGAAGCACACCAAACCCATAGTCACTTCTTCGAAAATCTCAAATCTGTTGTCAGACAAGCAGAGCTCCTCGAAAAGGTGTGCCAGAGAAATCTGTTTCCTTATGTGTTTCTGAAGGTTTTCGATACCATACAATCTCAGGACAAACCACAATTTTAGAGCTCTAAATCTACGTCCGAGCGGTATTTGCCAATGGCGATAGTCTGGCGCTGAACCTTGATGGTCATGTTTTAGGTAAAGTGGGTCGACATTGAATGCGTCGACGATCCAACGAGGCTGTTTCAGCCACATAGCGGAACAGTCGAAGCCGACTAGCAGCCACTTGTGAGGATTGAAATTGAATGAGTCGGCTTTTTCAATTCCCTTCATAAGGTAGCGATACTCTGGACATATGAAAGCAGAGCCAGCATAAGCCGCGTCAACGTGGAGCCAAACGTTGCGTTCGTTGCAAACGTCGCCGAGTTCGTCCAAGGCATCAAATGTGCAGGACGATGTAGTACCCAAAGTGCATACGACCTGTAAAAAGGAGAAAATATTGTGAAATTGTATTTAAATCGATCAAATATATTAGATGCACATAAATATAAGCAAAAAAAAATGATCCCGCGACAAAACTCATCTATATGTATATGATATAACACGCCTCTCTACAGTTTCTTATAAAAAGGTATAAAATTTGAATTAAAATTGATTTTATTGCACACTTCAGGACAAGTCAACATTGTAAACTTAACACATACGATCATGGGGGCAAATATAATTAGATTTGATAAAGGTTATCTATGAGGTCTTCTGAAAATCCTATAAGACATATGAATGTATAAGAGTGCAAGACAAATAAGTCTATAGGCTATGCATATCTATGCTTTTAATGATACTGTAAGTTAATACTTACATAAAAAGGTATTAATCCATTACGAATGTCTTCGTCTATGGCTTCAGCCAAAATGTCACCTCGGAGACGCCTTTTGCTGTCTGGTTTCAACGTTCTGAGTTTTATGCCTCCTAATAGTCCAGCACGCTCGACAGATGAGTGGGCCTGTTCTAAAAATTACAATATACAAAGTTTTAATAGGTGCAACTTAATGATTGAAAAATCTTATTCAATAGACGATTTCTCTCTCTCTCTGCCAAAAAACCGGCTTCAACTCTGCATACAACCAGCCAACAACCAGTATTATGTTGCGTTGAAATCGGATAGTGGCAGTAGACGTGTGTGTGTTTTTATGTCTTATCTGTGTATGTCTATTCTTTGTCGCAAATAAAACTTATTCTTATTCTTAGATGAAAATAAGTTCCTACGGTTGATTACAATAATACTTACTGTTACAATATCCTACTAGTTTGGGGATAATATCATAATCGCTCCATTCAGGGTGTTGCTCTTTGACGCGTTGGATTGCGCGCGCCTTTGCCCCCAAAAGGCCCACAAGTGTGGCCTCGCTGGCAGTGCCCTGTATCACTCCACCGCCCTCACCACCAGAACGTGCCAGGAACTGTTCCGGCAGTCCCAACATCTGGCCCAGCCAGTCGAGCATCACCACTTCAAGTTCCGTACACGCGGGGCTCGCAATCTGTATAGGTACAAACACAGTTAAGCTATTTAATTAACGTCCGAATATTTTAGCTAATACTATAGTAATCATAAAACTCAATCGATCATCATTAAATTTTCCATACACGTTGTCAGGGGCATAGGATTCAACCTTTCAACCAGAAAAAAGTACTATTGTGTGCTTTTGTGTTTCGCTGAATGAGTAAGGATTGCCAAATCCCATTTTCCCTATGCCTTCCCAATTCCTTACCCCACTATGCTCGGCATCGCACTTGCAGCACCTGTGTCGTTGCTCGTGTTATAGGTGACGGTAGCCACCTTCCATCAAGTGGACCGTCAGCCTGTCTGTCGACCTTGACATAAAAAAACAACTGATTTTCCAGAAAATTAGGCATAAACATAGATTGAAACCTACATCGTTCAGTTAAACTAAACGGCAGCGAAAGCTAACTAACTTTAATATTTATTCCTAAATATTTAAGTTTAGGTACCAATTAATTATATGGAAACCGGTTTCGCATGTTGTCCTTTCCACAAGTGACACTGACACTGGCATTGAAACATTGGAACCGTATCGGGTCGACTGCTAAAATACGACATCAAAGGCCATTTGTAACACTAACTATTACCTACTGCGTAATTATATGGACTATTTGCTATTTATTGAGGCAATAAAAAATCGTTTGCGGATGTGGTCAACAGTTTTTGGGTAGTTAGTGTTGATTCTTAAATAGATTAGGTATACAAGTGTACACTTATCTACGTATGTTTTAATGTCGCCAATTTGTCTGCTTATGCTCTATCATTTTATATCGGAGTTTAGATAACGCAAATTGAACTGTATTGTTTAGGATTATATATTAGATATACTTACTTCTAGCCTTGCGATAAAATGTTATCAACTTAGGAAACCCTTTCGAATTTAATTCTAGGGATAAGGAGTTACACCACATCAACACAGATTCCTGATCTCCATATCAAATTTATTTAATACTAGCTGATGCACGCGACTTCGTCTGCGTAACTTTATAAAAATAGCCTATGTAACTCGCTGATAATATAGCCTCCCAACAGTGAAAGAATTTTTCAAATCGGTCCAGTTTCGGAGCCTATTCTATGCAAACAATCTAATCTTTCCTCTTTATAATATTAGTATAGTCTAGCGACCCGCCTCGGCTTAGCACCGAGTTAAAAAATTTAAAAATCATTTCTTAGTGGATGCCTAAGTACATTATAAAATAAACCTAGATTTCATCTTTCTAGACTTCTAGTTTCGGTTGTGTGTTAATTGTCAGATTTATCAGTCAGAACAAACGATTTTGTAAGTATTCACAGGGCACACTGCGTTTCGCAGTTATGTGGGCAGCTCACCCGGTGGCAGTAACCACCCCCTTAAAGAAGATCACCAAGAAATAACACCATATGTGCTTTCGAAGAACAAATCGTTCTATACGAAATAAAAATATTATTAGGCGACTGCTAAGTACCAAGTGAATGTCAATTAGTTTAATATTATTGTAGAGAATGAGAAAAGAAGATAATAAAAATCATACCCATGTAAATCCAATGCATGCGATAGCTCCACTGAGCATGTCGGCGACTATTGACGGATAAGAGTTGGCAGTGGGGAAGTAAGCGTGGAAACGAGGGGAGTGCCAATGGGTGACACCAGACATCACTACTCGTTCGATGTCAGCCATCACGGCGGTCCATGGCTCAGCCTTTTCGGGCGCTTGCTCCGGCACTAGAGGGCGCAGGTAGCCTGGCTTCACAGAGGGCACTACTGGTCTGGAAATCAAATAGAAGTAAGTATACACCCAAGTCTATGATTTAATTGAGTAGAATTTAATTATTTAATTGTCTATGATTTAATTAACTTCCTAATCCCTTATCATTAATCTACTAAGGACGGCAGCGTACTTGCAGAATCTGTGGCGTTGTTTGTGTTAATAGGCGACGATACCATAAAGTTGACCTTCAGCTTGTCTCACAACCTTTGCACAAAAAAGAACTCCTATATAAAATATCTATATAAATAAAAATCTCGTGTCACGATGTATGTTCGCGATAAACTCTGAAACTACTGAACCAACTTTGATCAAATTTCATAAGTATATGTTATTTGGTCCAACTTAAAAGATAAGATAGTTTATATCTCATTTTGTTTATTATTTTTTTTTCAAATTATATAATATTATTAACATAGCGCCATCTGTTGATACTTATTCAATACAGCAATTATTTATCTGTGAGTTCCATAAGGTTCTCACAGATGGCGGTTAAAGTAATTTATTGGCTGGATTGTAAAAAAGCACCCCGGGCGAAGCCGGGAGCGGGCCACTAGAAAAAATATAAAATTAAGTAACTGTTACAGTTGTGGTTGGTTTTCTGAAAGTCCCACAGGAACCCAACATTTTTGCAGCATAATAAGTATCCTATATGTTAATCCAGGTAATAAACTATCCGTGTGGCAAACTTTATCCAAATCCACTAACTACTAAGCCTTTTCTGAGATTAACGTGCACAAATAGAGATTAAAAAATATTTCAGTATTGACAGCTCGTTTCCGATTTTATTATATGTAGATATAGATTTAAAATTTAAGCTGGCTATGTTCTATTATCTCTTGATTATAGAATCCCTCAATTATCCGTGCATTTGCTTATGTTGATAAAACAGGATAAAGCAATAAATACCTAATGCAATTCGCGCATAGCAACCAGCTGATATGAAATATGGAAATTTATCTACCTCTCTCTTATATTTTCCAAGTATTCGCCGATGTAATCGGTCATAGCCTTGGCGAAGTCTTTGAAGTCTCCGACCTCCATAGTTTCTGAAAATTATTAAAATTACAGTAAATTTAAGTAATAAAACACCATAAACCAAATTATGTTATTACAGGTTCCTTGATATGGTCGATTGTATCAATAACTATAAAGAAAAAAATGCTATTGTTTCACTACTTTCTATCATGTCATAACTATATAGATATGGTATTGCAATATATTTGTAAGGATAGGTTGTGGCAGATTATGACAAATAATATGCCGTAGGTAATGGACAAGGTTTATTTTTATAAGGCACATAAAAATAAATGTATACCTAAGTATAAGGAGTGGTATATATAACTAACAAAAACTCAAATAAACAAAACAAAATAGGTGATGTGTTACTATATATACCTATTATAACAAAATATAAAATGTCTACTACGAAATTTCCTATAGGTATCTGTAATGTAAGTACATAATACATAATTAAATGAACATATCATCACGAGGAATAAATCATGTTATATTAATAATAATTAATATTTAGGTATTTATTTTGACATTTATAATTAAAATCTGTTCATTGTTAGCTTAAATACTTAAATTTAGGCCATATTAAGACATAATCAACATACCAATAACATGCGATTTAATGGTCTATTGTCTTATTAGTATTTTGGCTCGTATTTAAAAAATATCAAATTTATAACATTAAATGGCCGATTAGCGACAAGAAAATAATAAAATAATCGCCGCTTATATCGCATTTCTGTTTTGTGTCATCGCATCGTGTTATTTAAATAGCATAGAAAGATATGCTCCGAGCATAATTATCTTCTTTACTCATAGAACATTTCTAATGTTCTATGAAACGTACACAAATGAATGATTTTTGTCTATTCTAACGTGAACCCCTTATTTATTAGGTTTATATTTAACTTTTTTATTCTCATTAAAAACTATAAGCTATAACTTATAACTTAAAACCTATACATAGGCTTTCGTACAGTATTTTTGAAATTACTTAGGAAAAAACATATTAAAATTGGCATTAGGAAAAAACCGCCAAATAAATAAAACTCAAGCAAGGAATCACTTTTTTCTTAATTTTATCCATATTTTGAGTTAACTGGTGACCACTGGTGACATTTAAATATTTTAGCGAATATGCTCTCAGAGGAAACACAGAAAACGACACAGCTACACAGCGAAATAGCGAAACTAACAACAAAGTGAAATAATTGGACTTTTCACTAATAAGCAATGAACATAAATTTGGACTGACACAAGAAAACAAAGAAAAATAAATAGCCAAAAAGAAAACAAACACAGACGGATAGGCAAGAATTCACATGAAGCTTTCAAAGCTTACAAATGTGAACTATTTTTACCGAATTTCAATTTGCGATCCTGTTCCATTGCGACGTAGTACCTAAAACATCAATGAATAATTTCAATTATTATATATATTTTTTACTAATAAGTGATTGGCAAACTTCTCTGTTGACAGCATTGACTGTATTTTTCCGAATCCCAAAACGTATACTTAACCACATATACCTCCAGATAGTATGTTTTTTTCTTTTATCAAAATCGATGCATCTAACCGAAAGGAGTATGTATGGCAGTTCCATACGTCATTTCAATTAATAACAATCTTTCAGTTAATAGCGACTAAATGAAAACTACTCTTTACAAAAAAAATGCATAGTGCGAAGCGGGAGGTAATTCAGGTTCGGCCGTCTAGTGAATTAGTGAGACTTAAATGCTTTAACCACAAATAATTAAGTCAATTTCTATTTGGTAAGCAGTCCACAACAGATAGAGATCTGTTTAGAAAAATACGATACATTAAAAAATCTTAATTACTGAACCTGAATTACCACCCATCTTATTCAATTTCTGACTCAACCAACTCGAAAATTGAGTTCTTTTAGGCAATAAAGCTGTATAAAAATCTGTGGGACAAAATGTTTTTTATGTGGAGCAAATTAATAGGTTTTTTGTTCAAGGCGAGGACTTAGCAGAAAAGCGTTATTTTCGTCACCTGATTTGATTTCTTTGAGTAAAATTTACTCATAGATAAAAATACAGTACATGTATACCCAATAGACTATGTTTAAAAAAGTTTGAATTGGGCAGATATATATAAAAAAATAAGATGTCTCGGGAAGATGTCTCGGGAAGTTCCGAGACATCTTCTCGTCCAAAATTCCTCAGTGTCTCAAGACAAAGGTTTTCGACCAATGTGTGTTGCCGGTGATGACATATGGCGCTGAAACGTGGTCTCTAACTATGGGCCTCGTAAGGAAGCTCAATGTCGCTCAACGAGCTATGGAAAGGGCTATGCTCGGGGTTACACTGCGAGATCGAATCAGAAATGAGGAGATCCGTAGACGTACGAAAGTTACCGACATAAGCCGGCGGATCAGTAAGTTGAAGTGGCAATGGGCAGGGCATATAGTACGGAGAGCCGACGGCCGCTGGGGCCGGAAGGTTCTCGAGTGGAGGCCACGTACCAGCAAGCGCAGCGTAGGACGTCCACCCACAAGGTGGACAGACGACCTAATTAAGGCCGCGGGTCAACGGTGGATCCAGGCTGCTTCTGACCGGTCCTATTGGAGAGTTATGGGGGAGGCCTATGTCCAGCAGTGGACATCCTGCGGCTGAAATGATGATGATGATGATGATATAAAAAAAAAAGTAGTAAATTATCGCCAAAAAAAAACTTTTCTCGTTGCAGTAATAAAAAATTTCAGCAACAACTGCATTTGTTTTTAAGCTTAATTAACTTAAGTTCTCTACAAAAGTTTTTATCAGCTACTTTTTTATTTTACCCAATATTTAAGAAGTTATCTCTGAGAAGCTACAAAAATTTGTTGTGCATTATTACACTTTTCAATTTGTAGGAAACCAACTTAGGAACCTAAGTAGTGAACTAGTGATCACACCACTAATTTTTTTTTCTAAATCGAAGACAGAATTGAATACAGATAAAACTTAAATTGGATCCAATCTGCGGTTATTCGCATTAAAGTGAGTCAAGACAACAAATTCTCCCAAATGCCTATTACTGACTCCACTCGCTCGTACAGGGTGCCCTTAAGTAAAGTGTGTGTAGGATGTAAAGTCACTGAACGCCCTACACACTGATTCGTGGTCCTTGTTCAATGCCGAGAGAACGGCACAGCGAAGTTTGCGTAAGTCGCGAGCTGCGAGCAAGTGGTGCGAGGTTATTCGTGGACCTCGCCCGCTTGAGTAGGGGAGGGAGGGGGAATAACGCTCACTGGGTAATGGCGCTCACGTCTGTAACTCCGTCAAAATAAAACGTAGCAACATGCCAAGTCGCATGAAGCGTGAGGTGAGGGGACCTCTAACAGACAGCGATGCAAACGGACAGTCAGCTCGCGTCATGTGACCGTGAAGTGCGTTTCTTCGTTTGTGGCCGCGCTGATCTAATTTTTGGTTAGGTGTTTTTTGTCGGTAAGTCCAAAACTTTAATGCTTATTTAATTATTAATTTTACTTTTCTGACAATAAAACTATTCTATTTTGTGATAATGCAATCAATTTTCAACAATTGTTTATGATTTTTTTTTAA
Organism: Synanthedon andrenaeformis; assembly: GCA_936446665.2. Lineage (NCBI taxonomy): Eukaryota > Metazoa > Arthropoda > Insecta > Lepidoptera > Sesiidae > Synanthedon > Synanthedon andrenaeformis. The sequence continues at coordinate 7,285,847 of OW387777.2, read as the reverse complement.
TTTCAAATTAATTACAAAACGACTGTTTGGGGTTATACCGCTCATCTGAGCGCCATTACCCCTTAGTGACTAATTTTTTTATTGTTGTAGATATGCCAAGAAATCGTCAAAGGACCACCGCTAAAGCGCTTGAACCGAAGAAAACCTTATATCTGCTAAAACTGCGATTGAAGGAGGTTTATCCAAAAGAAAAGCCGCAAAACAATATAACATACCATTTACTACTTTGGCAGATCGAATAAAAAAAATTACAAGAAAGTTCTTCAGAGAGTGAAGATGAAAAGCATCTTTGCGACGATGACAGTGATGACGAAATAAATGTGGATGATGAAAATTATAACAAATGCATTATTTGCGAGGAATTTGGAAAAAATAACGAGTTGTGGTATCGCTGCACCATCTGCGGACTGTGGGTTCAAGCTATATGTTCAGGATGGGATTCGGCAGATGGATGCATCTGTGATTTATGTGTCCAAAAATAAAATATTATTGTTTCTAATTTGTCTTACCTCTAATAATAATTATTATTTGATATAACATTATAATAATTGAAGTTGATTTGACATAGAAGACTTTACTATATTTGTTAAATTGAAAAAGGCTAATCTTACGTACAAATGGTATCCCCATTTGTACGTAAGATTAGCTAATTTGATGCTAATTTGTGATTGTAGACTACTTTTATTGTATAAAAAGGTTGATCTCATTAATATTTCTTTTATTAAAATGTATCTTTCTTGTTGTATTCAAAAAAACATGTTTGAGCGTCATTACCCCGTACCCTGAGCGGTATTACCCAAAGTCAGGGGCAATGCCGCTCAAACATGTTTTTTTTATAATGTTTTCCTACTACTAGTAGGTCAAAGATATATGCTTTTATTTTTAAATAGTTGATTACTCAATAAATAAAGACTTTATTATTTTTCTTAATTTAGATTTATAAACAATAATTTAAAAAATAAACCATGTTTTCCTTAAGTGAACGCCATTCCCCCTCCCTCCCCTACCGCCGGCGGTAATGTAATCATTACTATACATTTATTTATTTATGCACCACCGATATCCCCCGGACCTTACAGATAAATCTATACTTATATTATTATATAAAGAGGTAAAGTTTGTATGTTTGTTTGTTTGTATGTATGTAGGTAATGTAAGAGGTAATCTTCAAAATTAGGTACTCATCTGATCTAAAAAAAAGCCACCAATAGTTAGAATAGAATTTCGGGATAAACAGGCTAAATATTCCACGCAGACAAAGCCGCGACCACCAGCTATCTAAAAATAAAGATCCAACGCTTGGCAAAAGTTAGGCAAAGGCAAAAGGCAATGTCAGGCGTCAATATATGTTAGTCTTTATATTAGGTGTACATATTATATAAAAACAAAGAATTTTTCAAAGAAAAAATTAAAACTGTAACTGATCTGATTTCAAAATGACCTGCCTCCTTTAATATTATATTTATTATATATTTATCCAAGATTATATAATTTTAAATTCTATACTTAAATAAAGTCGTGCTAGATAGGTGGGTTTATCTAGTTAATCAATAGCTACAAAGTTAGTGTCAAGGCAGAGCATTTGACAGCACGCAATCTATTAGAAAACAAAGAAAAACTTTTATCTCCCTGGTTTTCTGGGTAAGTAATTTTAATTTTTATGGATATTATTTCCATTAAAATTCATAATTGATGTAGTCGAATAAATATTTTATGTCTTATCTGTAAATGAGGGTGACGTGAAATTTTACAAGAAGTCACAGGTGTTTCCAATCTTTTGTTAATTAAAGTAATATGTAGACACGTCATGTAACAGAGAATTCGACGATAAATTTTATAAGCTATGTATAAAATGTTTTAAACTTTGTGTATTTTTAGTGCCTAAATATATATATACATATAAAGTAGAAGTACACAGTTAAGTTGATGGTCCACTTTATGGAAGATTCCTACCGTCGCCTATAACCTATAACTTAAAGAACGCCGAATTCCTTGTTTTCATTCAACAGTTCTAGTTCAACAGGGGATGAAACTGTCAGTCTAGAAGAAGACAAAGGATACTTAAGGGTGAAAGTAGGTGGAGGGGAATAGGTTCTGGAATCATTTACTCAACATTAGACGTACTTTTATTTTACGATGGTAGCTATTCTATAGGGGGATTTCTATCGATAATCTTGGATCTTATTTTTCGCTCCATAATTTTTCATACAATAATTATACTAAATGGCAATTTTTGTGTAAAGAAAGCGGATGTGCGTCGCAATATCAATATGTTAACATTCCTGTATGTTACTTTCAAGTAATAATAATAACTTTGTACACAGTTATTTGGGATTACACAAAAAAAAAATAATATATTCATACACATTACATATATCAGAGCATAGTTTCTTTGAGATTTCAAAGGCTTTCAGAGCACCGTACCTTGTACCTTGAAAATGAATATTTTGCAACTAGAATTATTCGCAAATCGCAATAGTTTCGATTTGCTATACTATAATAATATCCTATTATATTATATCCGAGGTATATCAATGACCCCAAATTCCAATTCTAGAATGTGTATAGGCATTTAAAATGATTTTTTCCCAATTCAGAATTAAAAAGTGTCCCTAAGCCGTATCTGGGTATTTACCGCGAGTACCCATTTGATAGTTGTTTAATGACATTTTTTTCCCTCAACAGACCCACGTCGTTTTTGCGTCAACTTGTTGGATTTTCCCTAACAAAACTGGACTTACATTATATGTGCAGTTTTCCCCCATTAGTAGTATAGTAATAATATATGTTGGTAATGTTAAGAAATTCCAGGTTTATTTGCTTTATCTAATGAATAAAAAAAAATTTAAAATTAATTTAATTTTTGACTGGGTTTAATAAGGTTAAAAATAAATAGATATTCCTTTTTTAATTTGTATTAAGTTCTCAAATGGGCATTAGGTATGTATTGTCAAATAACATATCTACGTAATATGATGTTATTTTTATTTCATTTTATTTTACATTTTTTTCCTATTTTATGAAATACAACTATTTTGCGGCATAAGATCGTGATTGACACAGTAGTCCTCAGCAAGACATTTATTTGACATTTATTTTTTGTCTTGATATTAATTTACTGATTTTAGTACAAATAAATACAATGAAATGTAATATCTGGTAATACCACACTTGACTTCAGTGAAACTAATTAAGTACCTAGGTAAGTAGTTAGTTTGTGATAGTTTCATTATGTTATATAGGTTGAAGGTCAACTTTAAAACATGTCTGTCAAACATTTTATCGCAAATAGATCATAACAGGCGACTAAGTTAAATATCCCCGGAGATATTTAAAAAAAATGTATAATAAAGATTACAGATAAGTTAATTTAAATAAAATATTGCAAGATATTTATTCAAAATTTAAAAAACATAACATTTTGAAATTGATATTTCAAAAAAATATACTTTTCAAAATCGGTTATATAATATTTACATTAGTACGATGAAACCTCAGTACAAAGTTTCTATCAACATACACTGTTATAAAAGAGCAGTTATTTTTATTAACTTGTTATTATTAATATAATTTATCCCTATCTTGTTATACAAATACTTCGACATATATTTTTTTCTTAAAATATAAATATTATAAATTAACATTACCAATAGACTGAACAGTATCAAACAAGTATCAATTTCGACATCAACAAAATAATAAACTATATATTGATTGTATCATTGGTTTGTTTCCACTTAATTCTCATAATTCTAAAGATTAGTTTCTGTATATTTTTTGCCTTATAGGGGCTCAGTTATTTTCCTATAAACTTTACTTATTTATAGAATCATTGTTTAATTTAACTTCTTAGGTATTAAAATTAAGATTTAGGTTTTTAACAATTAGGCAAAAAATTAAGTACATACCTGATCAAAAACTGTAGTCAAACACAAATAAAAACAAAGTTAAAAATAACAAAAAACGCGACCTTCACCTCTTAAATGATGAGTGTAAAAAGTGAAGTAGGATTGCGCTCGCCGTCCGAGTTTATAGAATGATTCACGCCAACTGAGTTACCGACTCGCCGTGAACGAACACTATGGCGGTGGCAGCGAATGCAAGGTTTATATACGTAGTTAGTGTCCTACGTACTACATTACGTTGTTATACGTAGTTACGTAGTAGCTACACTTAAAAAGATTAGCCGCAGCGCATGAGCCGTCGGGTCTAACTGATTAATTTTATACATAGTATAATTTGAAGTCACTTTCCGCTTCTCTCGGTCTGTATAGCCGCTAACTCCTCTAAAACCATCATTTAGATAAATTTAAAATATAATAGATATATTTGTCGAGCTCAATGGTCGATTGGTTAAGGTTAGCCTTAGCTTTGTCTCAAGGGTCCCAGGTTCGATTCGCGGAAGGGTCAACTTTGCAAATGAACTTTTCATAAGGACCGTAATAATCTCTTTAGAGGTGAAATCACACATATTTCTAAAAGAGGCTATTTATTGTCAAAATAATTAGAACAATAATGTAATTATTTTAACATTTTGCGTTTTTCCGGTTACTTGGTAGTAATTAAGCAAACGCTAAATTATTTACGTTGGGAACTTGACTCAATTAAGTAAAGGAATCTTTCAACACATTTGTTTGAATCGCCTGAACATTTGATAATTAGCGTTAAATACCTACTTATCTGTTTAGTCAAATTGCATATTATCACAGACCATGCATATTATGTATATCTGTGCATGAGTCATATAGGTTCTTCACATTTTTTCAAAATTGAACTTTTAATTAAACTCGTAAGATATAAGTCATAAGATCTGTCACATGTTTATGATAGAATTTGCATAAAATCATTAACAATTAACAATCCCAACATGCTTGGCCTGCCCTGCCTAGGGGACCGAAGCTTTAAACTATATAATGTATATATAACTTAGAATTAAATGAAACAAAAATAAAAAGAAATAACATCAAGTAATAAAATAAAAATGTATTATATTTTTAACTTCACCATACTTGGTGTATCCCACTAATTATAAATGCCATCATCCATACATTCATTGCCACAAAGTTTGTGGCAATGAATGTATGGATGTTTGTTACTTCTTCACGCGAAAACGGCAAACGGATTTGGATGAAATTTGGCTCACAGATAGTTTATTACCTGGATTAACATATAGGACACCTACTTTTTATCATGAAAAAATGTTAGAGATCGCCTATAAATACAAAAATTGGACACCACTGTTGCCTTGGCAGCGCCACCGTTGTCATAGCGATAAAGATGTCAGATATTTTCTCATGTGTAATATTTTTCAACACGAACGAAGACGAAGGGTACAGCTAGTGCAAAATAAATAATATATGAAAGTGAATTTGCTTGTTCATTGCGCCTTCGCGCCTTAATTAGTTAATCATCAATCACTATTAAATTTTGCATACACGTTTTCAAGGTTTCATTGAAAGGGTAGGGATCTCCTTCCTAGAAAAAAGTACCTACTGTTTAGGATGAAAAGGATGCAGGTGCAGTCGCGGGCAATCTATATTTCTATACAAATAAATAAAATTGAAGAGTCTGTTCGTAATGTCAAAATAACTGCTTTAAATGTATATCAAACATATATCAAACTATGTACGGTACTTATATGAAAAAACTATTATTAAAATGTTTGTCTGTCTGTTCCGGCTAATCTCCGAAACGTCTTTTTTATGTTAAGGTCGACAGGCATGCTGACGCTCCACTTGTTGTAGGATGACTGACTACCGTTTCAGTGAGTGTGAGTAAGGGATGTCATGTCAGAGCTTATTTCCCTATCCCTCCCCAATCCCTTATGCAGTATGCAGCGCTTTTGCAGTACCTATCTACATATGGCGTTGTTTGTGTTATCAGCGACGGTAGACACCTACTATCAAGTAGATCTGTCAGCTTGTCTGTCAATCTTAAAATAAACAAATAAATCCAATGTGACATTACTCATAAAATAGGTTAAAGAAGTTATTTTAACCGCTTGAATTTCGGAACACAGATCTGTGATTACGTTGTTGTATGCCGAACACAAATCTATATTCGGGGCCTCTATCGGGCATTATTTTGAACAAATGTATGAAATGTCAAAATTAATTAATAAAGGAAGCATTTCAACATACAAGAGGTTAAGACAAGGACTAAAATGAGCGCAACCAAATAACCGATGTATATTACACAAATATTTTTGTAGCTTCTCGGATATAACCGAACATGTTTAAAACTGGAAGTTTTTTTTTTAATATTCTGTAAAATATGAAAAAGAAACAAAAGTAGCCAATTAAAACCTTATTAGGTAGGTAAAGAACTTAAGTTAATTAATTAGCTTAAAAAACAAATGTAGCTGTCGCTGAGAATTTTTATTATCTACTGTGTTACGAAAGGTTTATTTGGGTAGTAATTTACTTTTGGAGAAAAGCCTATTGCCAGAATTTTACTCTAAGAAATCAAATAAGGCGACGAAAATAACGCATTTAATTGTCACCCTCCACGACAAATTGGAACACAAATCTGAATCGTGGCTGATTTGCTCAATGCTCGCAATGTCGAAGTTGTCAGCAAAAGAGAATTTTCAAAGCGGAATTTATTAAATGGCACAATTTCCCGACAGATGAATCTCTAGAGAGAATTGATTCGATTCACCGTGTCCCGAGTGCCGACTTACCGAGTGAGGCTATCCCCACACTTGACATCAAACCCATACCTCTCTCACGCGATGGGGCGGGTGGGCGATACAGGGGGTGTTAAAGTGATTCGACCATTTCAAATAGTGTGGGCCTATTACTTTAAGTGTATAAAAATTCAATGAGTCCCAATCAAATTGAGTAAATACTATTTTTGTCTAACTAAGTTTATGTGCACAAGTGTACATATAAAAGAGCGACCCGTGCAGTTATCGCAAGGTGTTTAAATTTTCTAAAATTCTTTCTTAAGGAATGCTTGCTTTATAAAATTAACTTATGTTGCAAATGTTTAGATTTCTAAATTTAGTAGTTTTGTTGACTTAGTAGCATTGATAGTCAGTCAGGATAAAAATATATAAGTGTATTAAATTAAAAAATATATAATTAGTGTTCTTGAAAAATTGTCTGATCATGAATACGCTTTATCACGAACAAATAATCAGAGTATTCATCTTGTAGAGGGTGAATAAGCAAACGTAGGAGTTTTAGTTTAATATTGTTTAGCCAAAACTCGCTAAAACAACTAACTAAAACTAGCTTAAAAGGTTTCTATTTTTTAATAGTAGACACTTGCAGAGCTGATACTACGACATAAATCCAAAGGAGACTGATCATATTCCAATATATTGTTGGGCTAAGCATTCGACCAAACTTCCCAATGTTTTAGTAGTGAAAGTAGAAAAGTAGAAATGTTACAGGAAAATACCAGTTACAGGAAATAATTATTGAACTAATGTAACAAGAAGCTGGTATTTTAAACTTGTATTGTTTTAAATTTGAATTCTTTGAAACGAGACTGAATGAAATGTACGACAATTCTCTAAGAACAATCCACAAGTGTCCTGTTACGGAAATGACTTATCGCTTTTCAAGATAAAGCTCTACGCCACGCTCCATCAAAAGCTTTAGAAGCGTAATTACCCGTTGTGACGCAAGTCCAACGGCTATGCTCTTGACTTCCCTCGTGGGTGTGGTGGGATGAGGAAAGGCCGGAGGGAGTGGGTGGGTGGAGGCACAGTTACCATAGTTACGGGAGATAGGGAGACGAAGATTGCAACAAGTGGATTGTGTAGTTGCGAAAAGCTATATAGGGTGTGAAAAAAGTTTTAGTTGTAGATAAAAAGTCATAGATAGATAAATGAAATAAATATATTGATTATAGTTCTTGCATTTCCCGAGTGCGTGTCAGCTTCGTTGTGTTGAGCGAGTTATGGTAAGCATAAAATTATTTAAAAAATAAAAAAATAAACATTGGAATTTTATATTCCATTGGGTACCTTTCATGCATAAAAAGTACTGTTCCTAAGGGATTATCGAAAATAAAATAAAAAACAAACGCCGCGCCCCGGGACAAAGTAACAAAGGGTCGAGCGTTATATTGCGTATACATATATATTTTATTTTTGAACGCAGACGAAGTTGCGGGCACCACCTAGTTTATTTATTATAAAACTAGCGACCCACTCTGGCTTCGCAAGGATACAATTTTTTGCTGCAATTTATATACATCCATTTATGCTGGACAAAGACTTTCATACAAGTTCCGAAAACATAACATTATCTATCTAAATAAACATTACGTTAACTCAATATTAGTTTGAAATTTTATAAATGTTGCAGAAAATGGAGAATTTAAAATTTAGGTAGGTACGTCAGGTTTTTAATTCTCAAAAATTTCTGTTCTATTTTTCGATTACTTATTTATTTCTTTATTATTTTTCAAAATTCTTACATTAAGATAAGTATAGGTACTTAATAATTTTTCTACATTCTAACATTTTCCTCTTTTTTACATAGGTATACATTAGTTACACACTTGATAAGGCGCGTCGTGAATCTTCCTTCACGCAGAAAGGAAAATCGGCTCCGACGATTAACGAAGAAAGCTTAAAACTTAAGTACATAATATGTACAATTAACCTTAGATTAAAAATCTATAAGATTCATAACACAATGCAGCTGTAGTGTATCGCACTCCCACGAGCGTAAGATACCAAGAGGCGCACGCTACATGGCGGCAGCTGGCGACCAATAGCGGTACTAGAAAACGCCGCGAAGTGTATAGATTGGTAGATACAACACCTACTTTAGTAGGTGTTGGTAGATAGCATTTCCCACGATTTAAAAATTAGACTTCTGCGCAGGTACATCGGTAAGCCATATCAGTTGGGTACTACTGCACCTACTTATTTTTACTTATTACTTATTCTATATTACTTACTTTTTGGATCTTTAAATAATTTATAATATAAGTAATATTGAACAAAAATTTTAAACCTAAAAACGATTATGTAATTTTGTTCTTTTTATTATTATTAGCGCAGATGAATGTGATTGGTGTCTTCCCTGTCAATATTTATTTCTCATATTGCAGGCAGGCAAGCGCAGAAGGATGAAGAAGGATAAGACTAGACGAGGTATACTAACTACATTATTAAGTAGCTAAACCATTAACAAAAGCTCATGATATTTTTATTTATTCTTCTCTTATAATTAGATATAAAATAGTTTGGGTCTGTGTTCAATTTCGCACTCATCTACATACAAACCGTACAAACCTTTAATGATACAAACTAGTTTGTGATACAAACCTACAACATGTGTGTAATCTGTGTGATAAATTTTATAAGGGGTCTGTGCCATCTTAAATACGATAATTTTCTTGATCTGTGCGCACGTTTTACTTGCTCTCCGCTTCCCCTTCCCTTCCCTTCTGCCTCACGAACCGATCCGAAAGTTTAGGTTCAAAGTCTGGGTCCAAAAATATTTATTGATATTACCTTTTTAATTGTATAGTTACATTTTTATTTGATAAAATATGGCTAATAGTAAGTTATTAAGTGCACTCAAAATCTTAAGGAATCGCAAAGATGTGTTTCTTACTGGTAAGTGATAACTTTGAACAAGTTTTTGTATGAAGACAAACTTTTCGTCAAAATCTTATTGAGATATTAAAATTTATTTTGATGCAACACTTACGTAATGATTTAATGATGGTTGTGTTTTGGTACTTAGGTATGCACAGCAGAACGTTTGCCGCTGCATCGGCTACCAACGTCCATACCAAATGCAAGCTGGTCAATGGAGTGTATGTGATCACTTTAGACTCTCCAAATGTTAAGGTAATGTTTTACCAATAAGCTGGTCAAAATCGGTTACAGGTTGCCAAATCAGGGAAAACTGGTTGAAGATATATATAAGATATAAAACTGTCTTATACCCAGATGGGTTCCAAGCTATAAAAATAGGAATTCAGTATATGTACTAGTTTATAAATATAGGAAATAAGAGCTTTATTATCATTATATATTATTACCAATAAGATAAAAATAAAATAAGTCTTTATCCACTGAGAATTGAATACAATTATATGTTTATAAAAATTTATTTATTATTATTATTTTTTAGTTATATTTGCACATGTAAGATTTGTACTTGAGATTATATTTTGTAGTTTTATATAATATTTATACATTAGACACCTGCAACCTAGTCAGGCTCTCCAAAGTGATAGGTCTTCTCCAGTTTTACCCTGGAGTCGCGACGGTCAAGTACCAGCTCAGCTTCTTTGCCTTTCTTCTGTTTCTATCTCTTAGTTACTACTGATTGGTCAGTGAATGACTCTTAGTCCATGACTAGTCTCTTGCTTAGTCCATTCTTGGACTAGTCTCTTACTTCTGGACTTAATGGGTCATTAATGTAATAATGTATTACTACCAAATCAAATGTAATCAGTTTGTGATACAATACTTGATGACTGTGTGAGTTACTAGAAAAATAAAATACATTAAATTTGAAATCCATTCAAATGAAATAAAAATTAACTTTACAGGTAAATTCTTTGAATAAAGAAGTAATGGATGAAGTCAAATCAATAGTATCTGAAGTAGAAACGAACCCTGCCATTGAAGCCGCTGTTTTTATATCTGGGAAACCAGGGGTTTTTATAGCTGGTGCTGATATTACAATGATTGAAAGCTGTAAGACCAAAGAGGAAGTAGCCGCCTTGGCTAAAAATGGTAGGCATCTATATCTATTTATACATATCTGTACTAATAAGATGTTGTAAAGTTTGTATGTAGGAGGTAATCTTTGAAATTACTCATTCAATTTAAAAGTTCTCTCGCCAATAGTTAGAATATAATTTTGAATGTACCTAGGCCAAATATTCCAAGCGGGTGAAGCCACGGGCACCAGCAATCTAAAAATAAAGTTCCAATGCTTGGTAAAAGTATGTCAGGCTTTATATCGTCTGTTTTTCAACATGGAAGAAGTGGCAGGCACTAGCAAGTTATAAAATGAATTGTCTGTTTCTCCGTTAACTTCTTCTAAACCATGAAACAGATTTTTATGAGATTTTCACAAACAAAAGAGTGATAAGTGTCGCTTAAATAATCAGTGACCTTATAGTAGTGACCTTGACCTTTCGAGAGGAGTTTGGTTTTAATGACACCTTTAAATTTATTTATAGATAAGACTCTTATCATCTCAGGCAGTTTATTATAAAACCGTATACATTGACCCATAAAAGAATTACTTATCTTGTGGGTCTTATGTAAATCTAAATCATTTTTAAAACATCACATTTTTTATTAAATTGACTAATAATTTTATGCACGTAAATTAAATTTTTAGCGTAACAGCTACAATCTTTATTTCTTTGAACTTTTCTCTGAGTGAAGACTGCGGATCTAGTTGATAGATGGCTCTAAAGGCCCTTTTTTGTAAAATGAAAATAGTATTTATGTCCGCAGCGCTATCCCAAAGAAGAATCCCATAACACATTATACTGTGGAAGTAACTAAAATAGACAATCCTAGCTGTATCAACATCTGTTAGGTGTCGAATCTGCTTAACTGCATAAGCCGCAGATCTAAGCCTTTTACTTATTTTCTCAGTGACCGCCGAAACTAATATAGACACACTAACCTTACGGGCTAAAAATTTAGTCAGATTTTGGATAAGATTTTACAAATTTTAGCTTATGCAATGTCGGGGCCCCTCTAATTTGATGGTACTGTATAATTGAAACAATTGAGATGGCAGTAGCTACGCCTCTAGAATCGCTTACATGACTAGATTTAACAATGTAAAGAAATTAAAAAACTATAAAGGCAATTAAAACATGAAATCATTGCAGGTCATGAAATCTTTCAAAGAATAGAAAGATCTCCAAAGCCGTACATAGCCGCGATCCAAGGAAGCTGCCTTGGTGGCGGACTGGAGACAGCTCTCGCTTGCAGATACCGAATTGCTGTCAAGGACTCTAAGACTAAACTAGGATTACCTGAAGTCATGTTAGGACTTTTGCCTGGAGGGGGTGGTACCCAAAGGTACTACAATCTTACAATCTATCTTTGATGATAAATTGTTGTAAAAAAAGTATTTTCCTATATATTATATTTTTTGTATTGTATAACTAAAAACATAAATTTTAATAAAAATCAGGGGATCAAAATCTTATAAATTAATTTTAAGATACCATGAAACTTTTATTTAAAAACTAGCGGTCCGCTCCCGGCTTCGCCCGGGGTGCATTTTTTTTAACGTAAAAATCTTCCCCGATTATCCCTCTATCCATGAGTGAAGACAGAATTAAAATCGGTTCAGCCGTTCTCGAGTTTTGCGCTTAGCAACACATTTAGGGATTCATTTTTATATTATACTAGCGGTCCGCTCCCGGCTTCGCCCGGGGTGCTTTTTTTTTTACGTAAAAACCTTCCCTGATTATTCCTCTATCCATGAGTGAAGACAGAATTAAAATCGGTTTATTCTGTCTTCACTCATGGATAGATTAAAACAGCCGTTCTCGAGTTTTGCGCTTAGCAACACTATGGAAACTCTAGGATTAGTTTATAATTCTTTATTATAGCTTGTAAACAATTATATTTTTAAGTAATTTAAGTGTTAAAGTTAAGTTTACTTACACTAAAGATAAATGAAATTTATGGGATTCAATCAAAATTAAATGTTTTACGTTCTTTTAGACTACCAGCACTAACTTCGATTCCCACAACTTTGGACTTAGCACTTACCGGTAAAATGGTAAATGCAGACAAAGCAAAGAAGTTAGGAATTGTGGATTTGCTGGTTTCACCTCTCGGTCCAGGTATATACGGTTTTTGAATGAACTCTTTCGCTTAATAAAATATGGATTTAGTGAAATAATAAAACAAATATATATTTTTTAGGTCTAGGAAATCCTGTAGAAAATACAACGAAATACTTGGAAGACGTTGCCGTGAAAGTTGCAAAAGATATCGCTTCTGGTAAAATGAAGGTGGAAAGAGGCAAGAAGGGACTCATCCAGAAGATCACAGCCAACATAATGCAAATGGAATTCGTTAAGAACATGATTTTCAAAAAGGCTAAGGAACAGGTCATGAAAGCGTCTCGTGGCCTCTATCCTGCGCCCTTAAAGGTAAATGAGTATAAATTTTACTATTGAAGATACCAAAAAGTTAATAAATGACCTTAATTTTTATCGTAAAACTAGCCAGTGCCTGCAACTTTGTACACGCTGTTGTTCGTTTTTTTGAGAATCCTAACCTAAACTAACATTTTTTCAGGATTTTCAATCCAGGATTCAGGATTTCATTTTTTCTGCAAATTACATATAATAACTTTCCCCCTTTAACGCTCTTTCCATTAGTCAAAGTATTAAAATCCGTTCCATAGTTTAAAAGATCTAAGCGTACAGAAAAAATTGCACCTGTGCGAAGCTGAGAACTGGGTGCCTAGTTTGAATAATTATGTAAGATCCCTTGTGCATTTTACAAAAAGTGCTGTTATGGAGCACTAACGAACTCTGATAAGTCTTTTGGTAAGAATATGGTTTTGTGGGTAAGAGTAAAAATGCAGAGATGTTTGTTAGATACTGGAAGTAGTTCGCGTGGGCGCGGACAAGGGGCCGACGGCGGGCTACGAAGCAGAAGTTCAGGGCTTCGCTGAACTCGCAATGACGCCTCAGAGCAAGGGACTCATCGGATTGTTCCGTGGACAAACCGAGTGCAAAAAGAACAGGTTCGGCAAATCCAAACTCGACGTCAAAACGGTAACTACACCTTTTTGGATTATTTGTGCTGCTTGCTAAATAGTGAAAGATTCACCAAATTTCATATTTGAGTTAAAATGGCCGACTTCTGGCTGAACTTCAGTTCTTAAATTATTATTAGCTTAACAACACTCAAAAAATCTCATGTCTCTATGTTTGACGATTATTAAGTATTGTTAAATAATAAATAAGATAATGTTATTTAACATTTTTACGGTAAATATAAAAAATCTCTTGTATATTTTTAATAACATAATTAACATTTATTGGGGGGGGGTTTACCTATATTGGGAAATTTTGGATGATTTTTTCTTATGATCTCTTTCGACATAGATTGGTGTGGTGGGAGCCGGTCTGATGGGTGCGGGCATCGTCCAGGTTTCAGTGGACAAAGGATACAACGTGGTGATGAAGGATGCAACGGAAGCGGGATTGTTCCGTGGCGTAGGGCAAGTGCAGGGAGGTCTCGTCAATGCTGTAAAGAGGAAGAGAATCTCTGCGTAAGGACACTTATACTATACCACAGTTGGTTTTTTTTTTTTTTTTCAGTAGAAACCGGATATAACTACCCTCAAGGCACCGGCGACACCGCGTCGTACATCTTTCTTTTCTGCTTGTTTTTGACGTGTTTAGTTTTTGATGTGTCCATCTTTACTATCGGAATAAAGATGTTACATCGGTCGTCACCGTTCTAAAGTCAAATATACTATCAGAAGTAAAGGAATAGAAGCCTACTGCGCGTACGAGTTAACTGCAGCTCGCATCGATGACGTCATATTGACTAACTGGTACAGTGTGCAAAAAAGAAACAAAATAAATATTACATTGTAATTTTAAAATAAATGTTTGAAAATATAAATTTATCCTTTTCTCTAACGTTAAATGAAATGAAGTATAAATGCATCAGGATTAAGAATAAGGGATAAGGTAATGGGCTCTGGCATGCATTCCTTACTCACTCACGGAAACACAACAGCACACACGCTGTTATTTCACGGTTGTCTTCTGTAAGGGGGTGTGTGCCCTGTCATTACTTTCCAAATCGTTATAATAAATAATATAATTTATTGTATTATAAAAGTAGTACTAATTTTTCAGGTTACAAAAGGACAAATATTTAGCAAATCTCCTGCCAACTTTGGAGTACTCCAAGTTCAAGAATGTCGACTGCGTGATCGAAGCCGTGTTCGAAGACATTAACATCAAGCACAAAGTGATCAAGGAGCTGGAAGCGGTTGTGCCTCAGCATTGCATCATTGCCACCAATACGAGTGCCATACCCATTACCAAAGTAGCCGCGGGCAGCAGCCGCCCTGACAAAGTTATAGGTGAATACAATTTGCTTATCACCTTTTTTAATCGATTCTGAACGATTTTATCCACTTTTGATCCTCCTACCCTCATGTAAGAGCACAAAAGATGTCTTAGATATATTGTTTTTATTGTAAACCTAAAAAACTTTATTTAAAAAATAAAACATATTAGTTCCGCCAAAGTCTTGGCCAAATTGGCGTAGCGAGCCGGTCTCATGCTCAAAATATTATATTTGACATCAAAAAAGTTGTAATGTTTAAAGGAGGACGTAAATGAACTCAGTAAATGTATGAACTTTCGTTCAGCTCAAAATTATCTATCCAACGGTAATTGGTTTCATGTGGAAATTTACATTGTTCTGTCAGTAACTGGCTAGCACATGTTACGTAAAAAGTTTGGCTATGTTGACTTGAGACTAGAACACGCAATTAATTGTTCGTAAGGTATGCACTACTTCTCCCCGGTGGACAAAATGCAACTGCTGGAGATCATCCGGCACCCAGGCACCAGCGACGACACGGCAGCGGCCGCCGTCGACGTGGGCCTGCGACAGGGCAAAGTCGTCATCACCGTCGGAGATGGGCCCGGCTTCTACACTACCCGCATCTTGTCCACCATGCTCAGCGAGGCCGTCAGGTTCAAACCCTTTAGTGTTACATTTAAGCGTCAGTTCACACTGGCTATACAATATAGAACTTATTTCCTACGGTAGTAAAAGGTACGCGAAAGTGGTCTCGGCGGCTCACGTAGATACGCTACGTCAAACATCTTGCCTCTTCAAGCATTTTCGTGTCGCGTCGCGTTTCGTCTGTGAACTGACCTTTGGGAACCTGTCCAAAGGGACATTTAAAGACTAATGATTAGATAATTTGTAGCTAAAAATCCATTTGTAACTTATTTCAATAATTTGGTATTGAACAGATAAACCAATAAGGCATCATCCGTAATTTCTTTGCTCTTACGTGATAGTTAGTTAGCAAATACATTAGCTTTTTTCATCTACTTATATAATATAATAAGGAAGGATTTAAGAGTTTGTTTAATGAACACTAATCTCTATAAGTGGTTTGATATAATATGGGAATATATGTAATAGGTTGCTGCAAGAGGGCGTGGACCCGAAGGAGTTGGACAACATGACGAAGCAGTTCGGGTTCCCGGTGGGCGCAGCCACACTCGCTGACGAGGTCGGAATCGACGTCGGCTCTCACATCGCCGCAGACCTTGCCAAGGTAACCCTAAACATCATTGAAGATGATGTGCACCTCTCCTGCACATTTTCTTCAATTATTGCTACCGTGTTTCGTCAGAATCTTAATTAGACAACTTCTGGAAGGCGCTAATCTCTGGAACTATCAACAGGTTTGAAGAATTATTTTTGCATCTTTTTGTCCTTGGGTTATGTAGCTACATCATCAAACTGTATTCCCCGATTTTGTTATCATCACTTTTCTGAATTGCCTCTCACTTTGGAAGCAAATTTAAGACATATTCACGTTCTGTTTGAAGGCCTTCGCCGAGCGTATAAGCGGCGGAGACTTGGGCATTATGCAAGACCTAGTGAAGGCAGGATTCATGGGAAGGAAGTCCGGCAAAGGCTTCTACGTGTACGAGAAAGGATCCAAGAACAGGGATGTGAATCAGGAAGCCATCCAACTGTTGAAGCAAAAGTACTCACTGGAGCCCCGGGGATCAACTTCCGTCGAAGATCGGACACTGCGAATGGTCTCAAGGTGATTTTTTTATACATCTTACATATTACTTTCCATCGCTGAGCTTTCGGCCTCTACTCTACTTTTTTTAATGTTAAGGTCGGCAGACAGGCTGACGGTTCACTTGATGGTAGGTGGCTGCCGTCGCCTATAACACAAGCAACGCCACCGGTGATATGAGTGCGCTGCCGACTAGAGTAAGATTTTACGGGTAGTGGTTACCGCCGCCAGACGGGCTGCCCAAATGACTGCGAAACGTAATAAATTATATATATGTTCTATACAAAATTGTGTTGATAGTGCGATGGCTATTTTTTTTTTAAATTACAGATTCGTTAACGAGGCTGTACTATCGTTGGAAGAGAAGATCTTGCACAGTCCACTGGAAGGTGATGTTGGCGCTGTATTCGGTCTCGGGTTCCCGCCGTTCACTGGTGGACCCTTCAGGTACACCTTTCATTTACCAGAAATAACAATCTTTTATCCATAGCGTCAGCTAGGCAAAAAGTTATCCATAATTTTGCCGCATGATTCAAGTTATCTCAACAGTAAATTTTAGTGCCGCGGTGTTTAGCTGTAAAAACATAACATTGTCTCAGTATAGATAACATCTATAAGATTTCTCAGACATTAGCTTTATTTTTTAAATCCAATAAAAGAAAAGTATAATCCATACTTTCCATACTATAATATTATAAATGTGAAGGTAACTCGTGTCTGTGTCTGTCTGTCTGTCTGTTACCTTTTCACGCCTTAACCATCAACCAAACATGAAATTTTGCATACATGTTGCAGGGGTACAGGAAAGGACATGGGGTATCTTTCATTCAGAAACAAATTACTGTTTCCGAGGGACATTTAAAATAAAAAAAAAAGAAACGCCTGGCCAAAGTGTTTTAGCAACAAGAGCGTTGTATTGCTTATTTATTTTTTATTTCATTTTTTATTTTCGTCGTCTGTCCCCTGTATGTACGCTTAGGTATTTTAAACTACGCAACGGATTTTAATTTGGTTTTCTTTAATTGAAAGATGAACGAGGAAGATTTTTATGTATATTTTTCAAAAAGAAATTACACCATGCGAATCCGGGAGTAGGTCGCTAGTGTAATAATAAATTAAAGTAATAAGAAAAATTGTCGTATCATGACATATTTTTTATTTAATAATATTGTATTGATACTATCTACTTCTCCAGGTGGGTAGACCAATTTGGTGCTAATAATTTAGTAAGAAAGATGGAAGAATATCAGGCATCCTACGGAGCTCCATTCAAGCCGGCTCAGACCCTCATCGATATGGCCAAAGACTCGAGCAAGAAATTCCACAAGAATTAATCACTGCCCACAAGCATCTAGTTATTTGAGATTGACTTAAGTCTAATTGAGTGTTTGAGAATTTTGTTTCAATATTTATTTTATTACCATGTAAGCTTAATTTTTTGATTACTTAATAAATTAAAACAAGAAAAAAAATGAAGAAAGCACTCTCAGCTAACGACTGAAACTGAAAATGTTATAAAATCACTCAGTGACATGATATAGAAATTTGTAAACATAGAATAAGAGAAATATATACATGTGAAACGTTTTATTATATCTTTAATATAGAAAGTTGTATTCCAGATTTTTAAATCAATAAACTATTTATTTTTTAAATATTGTTTTATTCGTATTTTTATTTGGTGTACATTAATGTGTCCAGAAAATAACACTATGAATGGAATACCGAGCGTACATAGTTAAAAATCTCTTTATTAAATCGACATTTATAACTTTACAGTGATTATATTATTATTTAAAAAAAAAAAACGAGTAATATGTCTCGCATATTTCCGATACTGACAGGAGAGTGAGATGAGTCATTGTTAGGGGCGGGGCCTACATCTTTGTTCTTGTTGCAAATTGTAAACATGTAAATAATTATCGGTTCTTTATATTCCGATTACAACTAAATGTGATATTATAAATAACTTATTTTATTTATATCAAAATTAAAATCAAAAGTAGCAGATCCCGAGACTAGTCAATCAAGTCGTCTATAATTTTTCTTAGTTTTCCAAAGCAGTCAGGTCAAGACGGTCAAGTCTATGGGTGTATAATTTATAATAATCTATGTCATTGTCAATATTGACAGCCAAATGACAGTTTTTTGTTTGGGTTTACTTAACTGTTGAGATTTGAGAAACTTTTTATCTATTTAGGAAGAATAATAAGTATTTACAATATAATACATATACTGAATGATTAGTACAGTGTCTTATTGTTAAAAATACTATATACAAAATAAGAATATATATATAGAAAATATTCTTAAGGTCCATGTTTGATAACCTTATCTAAGATACGATAGGACCTCCTCATAGATCTTTCTCATAAGACGAAATGATTATTAAAGTGAATTCGATTAAAAACCGTGGCCTGAAACGAATAGCAGAACACAGTGTTTACCTAACAATATTGTTTGTATTAATACCAGTGTTTTTATACTTCGAAGTATGTGTTGTTTTGCCTACTGTGGCAGAAACATGGACAATCGCGTACTGCATCCACATCATTTGTATTACATTCCTCTTAATTAATATTATTGGAAATATGATTTATGGAATGTTGACTAATACCAGTATTAAAGGAGTATTTTTAACCAATGTCGATAAAGAAACATGGTCACTGTGTAGTGCATGTGAAGTCCTAAGGCCACCTCGCGCTTGGCATTGTGAAACCTGTGATATATGCATACTGAAAAGAGATCACCATTGTACATTTTTCGCATGTTGTGTAGGCTATTATAATCATAGATATTTTATGTATTTCACACTTTATATGTTTCTGTCTATGTTATATGCATTTTATTATAATGTGCACTTCTTAATGCAATTTTTGACTTGGAGCCGTGGTCTTATAATAGCTAAATTTGCTTTCCCTCTTGCAAGTATATTTGTTGACTTTGGCTCGGAAAGTCTTTACATACTTTTGGTTGACATTAATGCTATAGTGGCAGCTTTTACGGGATTTTTATTTTTTTATCATTTAAATAATGTACTATTAGGTAAAACAACACCGGAAAGAAGACATAATACAAAAACATCAATTTATAATAGAGGCTGGAGATGTAATATGGAGGAAGTCTTTGGTACCAGATGGTATTTAACATGGATTTCACCGTTCATTAAAAGTCCTTTGCTTAGCGATGGAACAGAATGGATAGTTGAAGATAAGTATAAATGAAAATTATATTTATATACTAACTTATTGATTTAGAATTATGTAAAACATGACAGCATTTACCAAATTATTGTGTATCACAAAAATGTAATCACCACTAAATGAGGGCTGAATGCAAATCTGCCCACTGACTAACAGGTTATTTACCTAAGGCTGCCGCACGAGCCAAAACTGTAAGGCTGCCTCGCAAGCCCCTTTGTCTGGTATGGACCTAATTTTTTTTAAAAATTCACAATAATTAAAAACATACTCTGATAGCCTAAACCACAGATCTTTGGATATGCACGCGGCCAGACGCCCCGATAACGATATGGCATATTAGAACAAACAACCATATCACTAATTACGCACACTCACGTACAAATAGCACACAATAACCGGATACTGTTTATGTAAAGTTTATATTTTGTTTTCTTTATGTGACTTGGTATGTAAGAAATAAAATGTCGAAGCACATGATTGAATTGTCGAGCTAGAGAATCCCGAAGGCACACTCTATTCTTTAGTGGTGCCATTAAGTGATTTAAGTGACAAAAGCAAAACAGTAGGCGTAAATATGAACGCCAACAAAACAAAAGTAATGACGAACTATCAAAACAAGTTAATACAAATAGATGGTAACCAAATCGAATATGTGGAAAAATATATTTACCTAGGGAAACAAGTGTCCTTTGACCTAGATAGTAATGAAGAAGAAGTCAACAGAAGGATAAATATTTCATGGAAGAAGTTTTGGGCACAAAAAGAAATTTTAAAAGGAGATTACAGCATAGAGATGAAAAGAACAGTAATGGAAACCTGTATTCTGCCAAGCCTGACCTACGCAAGCCAACCATGGATATACACAAATAAGATCAGAAATAGGCTACTGACCACACAACATGCAATGGAGAGAAGTATCTTAAGTCTAAAAAAGGTACAAAAAATCAAGAACAAAGTTATAAGACAACGGACAAAACTGACAGATGCACTCGAATATGCATTAAAGATGAAGTGGAAATGGGCAGGCCATATATCTCACTACACAGATAAAAGATGGACACTACAAACCACAAAGTGGACCGGACCTGTAGGAAAAAGGAACACAGGCAGACCAAGGATGCGCTGGGTGGACGATATAGTGGCGGTAGCTGGTAAAAATTGGTTACAGGTTGCTAAAAACAGGGAAAACTGGATGAAGATGGAGGAGGCTTATACCCAGACGGGTTCCAAACTATAAAATTGAAATTATATTTAAAAAAAAAAAGAAATTTTCTTTTGTATTAGGTTATAGTTATTGGAATTAAAAAGCTTTATTATTATTTATTATTATTATTATATCTAGCGGGGTCGCGCACATTTCCGAAGATCTGTGGCCTAAACAATCAAACTAGTAAGATATATTGTTAACATACAAACTATTGGCCCACCTCCAGCCGCTTTGCACAGATGCAATTTTATTATGCAAGTTATATACACAAACCTTGCTCATTACTCACATTACTCTATTAGTGAAAACCATATCAAAATCCATCAATTGGTTTAGAAGAAGTTAGAGGAAAAACATAATAATTATGTGCATTATTATTGCTATTATAATGAATTTAAATATTTATTATAATTATTTATATTATTTAGAATATTTCTTAGTAATTCAATTATGTAAGCTATTAGAGTAGGTTTTTCAACTACAGTGAAAATTTTAGATTTGCATTTAGACCCCTCATATAGTAAAAAGGCTGTGGATTATGCAATAGTTTAATAATGAATATGACTGTAACTGTTAAAAAGGAAACAACCCGTCCAATATATTATAATTTTATATAAAAATTGTTATTCAGTTATAATATTATAACTGAATATACATTATTATCTAATCAATAATAAAATAAAAAGGAAAACAAGCACAAAAAATGGTTATTGATGTAATAAGTTCAAAATTCAAAATATTTTATTTCAAAATTGGAACATAAAATTTCTCTTTTTGAATGTCTGAAACTACATGCAAGCTTCGGAATATGTTAGTGTTGGAAGAAGAAGCTGCAAAGAAACTCCCAACAACACGTCCTAACAACACTTTTTTTTTTTTAAATTGCTTACGATCATGTATATACATTATTATTACAATTATTATTATTATTATTACATTTATTACTATTACAAATATTACAATTATTACAAGCATGTATTTACAATAAGTATATACATAATATATTATTAAGTCTTGTGCTGTGCTGGAGCAACCACCGACCAGACATGCTTATCATTAATATAGTCTTGTACTTTATAGTATCCTTTGGTACACAGAGTGTTCTTTATCAAAATCTTAAATTTATTTTCAGGCAAATTTACAATATTGTCTGGAATTTTATTATAGAATTGTATACAGTTCCCCACAAATGAGTTTCTAATTTTGCTCAATCTAGATTGTGATTGTGTTATTTTATTTTTATTTCTTGTGTTAAAGCTGTGAATATCGCAATTTTTAACGAAAAGAGATGCATTCCTACGCACATACATTATATTTTCAAATATATACTGAGAGGGCAGCGTGAGAATGTTAATTTCTTTAAACAGTTCTCTAAGGGAATCACGACTGCACAATTTATATATAGATCGAATTGCCCTCTTCTGTAACACAAAGATGGTCTGAAAGTTTGTGGCTTGTGTTCATAAATTAGAGGTGCAATAAAACACAATACGATTGTAATAATATCTGCTTTATTTTATTATTAAAAATTATTTAAAAAATTTCTTATATTTATTACATATTATACATATTCGATACTTTACAATCTAAAAATACTATTTACAAACATCACACTAGTTAAACTTTGGACAACTTGTGCTGAAGAACTTGTCAGGTCTTGGAATATTCAAAAATAAATAAAGATACATTATTGAAGTGAATGCTTTTCATTCTTTTGTCTGTCGCTTTAAATATATGTCAAAATTATGTTAGTGTCTTTAAAATAATAGGTTAGAAAATGAAGCTACTATATCGTCCACAACACTGTAGTTAATAATCTATTGTCTCTCGGGAATGTTAGTATTTGGCAATATTTGAGACAAGTATCTGGTTCGTATTCTGTCTGAGTGAGCTTGAGCGACGTCCGGTCTAGGAGTCTCTTCGGCTCGAGAATCGGTCTCCTCTTGATCCGTTGTGTCCTCGTTGTCCAGCAAATGTGCAGTTTCATCGCTTCTTTCTTCGCTACTAAAAACATTTCACGAGTTAAGTTCAATATAGGCTTACTACTTGAGTTTTAGAAGTTAAGTAAGTATGTGCAACAAAGTCCTTCGGATGATTGGGCAAAAATTCAATCTCATGCTCACTGTGAAAATGCGAAAAGTTTAATTCAGCAAGAAAAGTTGGACGAAGGAAGATGTCGTGGGTGAAGAGTATCAGGGAGTTGACCGGGGTAACTAACGCAGTAGCTAGCTAACTTCCTTAATTACTAGCTGAAGCCTGACTCTTCATCCATGTTCAAATATAAAATTATCACAAAATATGTAAAGCAATTTAACATACGCCTGACATTATACTTTTGCAAAACGTTAGATCTTTATTTTTACAATAGATATCTAGTGCCCCATTGGAATATTTATGCCGATATTATCTAACTATTGGTGATAGAATTTTTTAAATAGTAAGTGATCTTAAAGAGTTTAAGTGACTTCCAAAACAAAAACGATGGTTTTTTGCCATTCTTGTTTTTTGCTATAGATGAACAAATACAAACTGAACTATTACAACTGAATACGATGCTTTAACCCAATTCTGATTATTATTTTTTTGTATAAAAATAATACACAAAAAGCAAACAGATTGCATTAAAAGGTCAGTCTCGCAAAAAAGTGAAATTATTATTATTTTTTCTGTGGAAGACCACATTATTTAATGTCATTACTCATCAATTCATCAACAATTTGTGATGAAAGTTTCCAATAAAAGCCTGATGCATCAGTTCTCGTAACATTGTTTATGTACTTACGGTTTTTGAATATAACGTTTGCTCGGAGGAGAGTTGAGTATGCCGTCACTTGCCGAATCAATTACGTATATGAGAACTGCAGCAATCAGTGATACTGAAACAACAAATGTACATATTATAATTAAATAAAGTATTAAGATAAAGATAATATGTACTGAGATCTGATTTTTCAATACCTACTATTACGAAATGGGAAGCAGACAAATCGTAAATTTACAATTAAAATTGGCAAATGAATAACATAAAATGGAATTATAAAGATCTATTTCCGTTTAAAAAAATAAAATTTACTAAAGTTTACTAAATTTACTAAGTTACTAAAATACTAGCTGGTGAAAAAAAAGTACCATGAGTAGTTTCGGCGATAACGTCCTACATATAAACAAACTAACTCTTTATTATATTAATATAGATGAGTTCCTAGAAGCATCGATTACATATAAAGAGACGATTTTATCAATAAATTCTTACCAAAAAGACATCCCAAGAAGAACATCTCCAACATCAAATACCCATATTTGTCCACAATCACTCCGGCTAGAATAATTACAGTGGCGAGGCCAAGGTTTTGAACTGCTTGACATCTGTAATGTAGAAAAGTAAGAAAAAATCAAACTAAAACGACTCAAGTACAATGTTTATAATTCATTTAAATGTTGGCAAGTGAAAGAAAAACCAAAACAGAAACAATTCTGTCTTAACAAAAATTGGTCAATACGACCCCCGTCTCAAGAATTTAAAATAATGTTCTCATATATAATTTAACTTGAATATTAAGGTTTCATAGTAAAAAATAATAATAATAATTAAACACTAGTTGTCAAGCGCAAACTCAGACTAATCAGAAGAGAGAAAACTCTGGAGGCAAAATTTAATTTTGTTCCCACTATCCTCTAAAGCCAATTGACGTTTTTTGAATAGGTGTGATGAAAAATATATTTTTTGTCTGGTAAACAGATGGTGAAGAATAAAGTTGGTCCTGTTTAAGATATCACCTATACAACAGTGTACCTACTTACATGCCATACGCGGTGCCAAGTTGGTTTTCCGGTACGATCAATGCCACCAGTGGCCACAAACCACTCGCCAATAGTGAATACGAAATACCCAATGAGATCTGTAAAAAGAAAATAGGAAATAATGTCGATATGCTCTCGATAACGACTTGATTATTTTGTGAATAGATAATTAACTCATCATCATCTCAGACGCAGGAAGTCCAAGTCCACTGCTGGACATAGGCCTGCCTCATAATTTTCCAATAAGACCGGTCAGAAGCAGCCTGGATCCACTTGTGGAGAACCCAGCAGCCCAAGGCTCTCAGTACTATGCGTCTATGGATCTCCTCATTTCTCCATTGCTCATGTAGCTTTATAACGAGGCCCACAGTTAGAGACCAGACAGACGTTTCAGTGCCATATGTCATCACCGGCGACATACATTAGTCGAAAACTTTTGTTTTGAGACACTGAGGATAATTACCTATGGTGGTTAAATTGGGACGCTTTTAGTGGCTTCGCCCGGGGGGCAATTTTTATACATACAAACCTACCCCGTTTATACCTCTTACCATATGTGAAAATTGAATTAAAATCTTGAGTCTCTGCGAGACTAACGCAAAGCCTTATAATACATACATATAAAACAAAAACACACCCTACAAAATATAGCAAAATTTTTCACTTACCACTCCAATATAGGGATTGTAGAAAGTGAAAGCCATCAAGAAGTGGGCACCGATTGTTGTTATAATACTTATAATGACCCAAGTAACATTTCGACCTGTCTTGTCGATCAGAATTCCAAAGAATGGACTTAGAACCGAAGACAACAGATAAACCATCGAATTGACCGTGTTCGCGTCTTGCGGTGAAAAGTCAAATTTGCGTTCAAAAAATAACCTGTAATACAATATTTTATATAAATTAAACAAAATAAGTATCTTAGGTTAAATTAACGGGAATTAGCATTCTTATAGAAAATTAGTTTGTTTTTAAACAAGACAAACAATCATCAACCCATTATCTTTCAACATAAAACACAGTTATTGTAAATTAATAAAACAACTTGATAATATAATTAATATCGCTATTTTGAGACAGACAGATTGACTAAGAATAGTTAATACTGACGGTATGGCAAACCTTATTTCAATCACTAGCTGGTGCCT
Organism: Synanthedon andrenaeformis; assembly: GCA_936446665.2. Classification (NCBI taxonomy): domain Eukaryota; kingdom Metazoa; phylum Arthropoda; class Insecta; order Lepidoptera; family Sesiidae; genus Synanthedon; species Synanthedon andrenaeformis. The sequence continues at coordinate 7,259,704 of OW387777.2, read as the reverse complement.
GTGACTTCGTGTGCGTTTAAAAATAATAAAAAATATATTAGCAATATAACGCTTGGACTGACGTCGGAAAGCGATTTCATATTATACTATGTGGCGATTATAAATACTTGTGTGTGCGGAGTATTTGATAAAACTAAGTTCATTTTACTTTCCTATCGACCGCTCCTAAATTAAACTAATTATCAATTTAGACTGCACTGCTAAAAAGTCTTTCTATAACGTCAATACGCATACTTACTTTCCCAGTGCGATGAATGGAAATATTGCCAGGTAATAGAATACGCAAATGACAGACACAAGCCAAAATACTGTTTTAAAATGCAACACATCCTTTATATGGAAGGGTTGGTCGGCGTGTGCCTCCTCTCTTCCCAATATCTTTTCGGCTCTATGGTCCAACCAACCAAGTGTCAGACCACAAACAAGGGACAAGAGGCAAGTGAGGGATGCTAAAAACAAATTTCAATTATTGTTAATAAAAATATGGGAATAAAATTAATTTATTCTAATGAACCCAAAACAATTACACATTCAAACTTTTTTTAATAATAAGTACCTTATATACCTTGAAATAAATTTAGTAAAAAGCAGTTATTTCTACATTACAAATAGACACATCAATTTTATTTATTAGTGTAGATAAAATTATTTTGATTTGAATGTTTACAAAGTCGGCAACGGAAGTTTAATCGAATTAGTAACTATGTGAAAGGCTCAATAGTCCAGTTAATTTTTGCTACTGAACTAATGAGACAAAAATGACTCAATAGCCTGATCACCTGACTAACCACTGGACTACTGAAACTAGGCCATATAAAAATAATAAACGGATTAGGACAATGACAAATAATAAAGCTCCAACAAAAAACTTGTTAATAGTAAAACAGCAGTAAAGAACAATCAAAAACACAGAATCTTACATCATACTTTCATAAAATGAAAACTTCAGATTTTATCTATCATGTAGGAAAAAATATTAACAATATTAATTTATCCAAAAACAACATAATAATTCTCACCAAGGAACAATGCTACTCCAAGCTGTTCATAGCCCCTATAATAATTGGCCATCGCTTTATAAACAGGTTCCATGACCCAAAAGTTGACTGTGCTACCAAATCTTGAAAAGGACAATTGAAGACCAAACACCATATTCAACTCCTTGCCCTTGAACCAAAGCACTACATAATTGTTGACCGCCACTTGGAGAGACTCTCCACCAATTCTAAAAAATCAAGGATATCTTTGAAACTTTTATTTATTTTTATTGAAACATAAAAATAAAGTCACACAGCACTTAATACAAGAATAAATACATAATGTATGTAAATCATATTATACTACAAAAAGTATAATATGATACAATACTGTTCTGTGTTTGTAGTTTTTACAAATTACAAACACAGAAGGTACATTAATTTTAGTTATCCTTCCTTTATATATTTTTTACAATCCTGTTAAATGAGTGGTTAGGGTGCTTGCCTTAACGCTCCATCTCAGAGCTCCTGGGTTTGTTTCCCGGCACAGTCAACTTTGAAAATGCTTGCAGCACCTGTAGTGTTGCTTATGTATAATAGGCGACGGTAGCCACTAGCCACCTACCGTCAAGTGGACCGTCAGCCTGTCTGTCATATAAAAAACCCTTAACATATAATTTTTTTTTTATTCTGAAAGCAATTTTCGGACTCACCCAAATATAAATCTGCCGAGAATCATAAGCCAAAATGCATTAATATAAACTCCCAATGCAAAAATCACTGCTCCCACAAGCACAATAGTCATATATATTATAGTTCCCAATCTTACGCCGAAACATCTGTTGACAATAAATTAATGTTATAGCAAACTATGTAAAGCGGTGAGGGCATCTTTTTCATTTACTGCAGCATTTTTATATTCAACTAGCTGGTTCCCGCGACTTCGTCCGCATTGAAAAGTCTGTACATATAATAAAATCGTAAAGAAGACGTGTATGTGCATTAAAGATTTTTTCAAAAAACAAGTTGTACCTGCACATTGTACTTATGTTACCGAGACAAAAAAAAAGTTTTTAGAATTTTTGTCTGTGCATTTGTGCAAGCTAATCTTTGCATGGCTGTCTCAGAAAAGGCTTAACCGATGTGGGATTTTCAAAAAACGAACTAATGACATACGAAGTTGCGGGCACCAGCTAGTGAAACATATAACACCTGAGAAAATATCTATAATCTTTATCGCTGTAACAACCCTATGGAAAGCTAACAATTTTTCCATGATAAAAAGTGTCATAATATATGTTAATCTAGGTAATATACTGCCTGTGTGCCAAATTTCATCCAAATCTGTAGCCATTTTAGCACTCACAAACTATCGCATTTATATTATTATAGTAGGACAGTTGATAATCAAAATATTAAATGTTATTCTGTGCCAGCAGGAGAGATAAAAGTTACAATAATTATGTATAAATAATGAAACAAACTATATTATACCTATCAATTAGATAACCGCCGACGAAACATAATATTACATTAGGCCATGAATATATTGAATACAACAAAGCGAACTGAGATGTGTTCAAATGTGAGTCATTTTTGAAATTATCAGCCAGAGCTCCTGGTGTGTCATAACAAAAGTAGGAACCTGGAAATAATAAGCACATTGTTATTATACCATGAACATAAATATTATGAATTTTACTTTATTTATTGTTGAAAATAAAACATTTAAATACATTATAAAATTGGTCAACATCTCTATAATTTAAAATAATGTTTTCATACATAATTTAACTTGATTAAGATAGTTAAGTTGGTATGAAGAAGACATTTATCAAAAACCAGCTTGTGCCCGCGACTTTGTCCGCATAAATTATAACACCTGACAATAGGCAACTAAAAAATATAAAATTCATATTAAAAAAATGTTTTTTTAATTACAATTTTTTTTTTTTTGAGTTTATTATGTGTATACATCCAAGTAAATCCATCTGGATATTTTTCATATATAATGGAATTTTTTATGTATATAAACTATAACCAATGAATTTTTTATATATAATGGTATATCCCACATAGGAGATCGCTATAACACTCAATGATCCTTTAGCTATCAAGTGGTGTAATTAAATTTTGCATATAGCTACAGCATCTAACTGTAGCCCCCGATTTCGTTGTCATTACTTTTCTGAATCGCCTTCCACTATGGAAGCAAATTTAAAGACATATTTTTGTCAAAAATAAAAAAAAAGCACTTACCAAAACAAAGAAAACACATTAATAGCAACGCAAAGAAACGGTGCACTTTATGAGCAGGATGACACCATGTTATTGGTTGCACCAATGGTGTTCTGCTCCCACTTGCTTCCGCGTTTTCCATGGTGCTATTAGTTTTTATTGAAACTGCAAATACATGAAAAGGAAAATCTTGTTATCATCACGCTATTATTCATAATTAATTTTAAAATGACTGCCATATTTCTTTGTTCATTATAGACACTAGTATATGAATCAAGTACTAAGTGAGTATTGTAAATAAAAGGAAATTTGCATGATAACAATATGCTCAAAGTAACAACAGTAAGATAAGCGCTGCAATTATGTATCTTCATATAACACTATACTGAATATAATGTATGTAAATAAATATTAGTCCACTTTACCTATTTATTTATTTAATTTAAATCATTTATCGTGTTCATATATTTTTAAATAAATCAATCATAAGCATACAGCTTCACAACTCCAATAAGAAAAAATGGATCTCTCAATTTGATTTATTGTTTGTAATTTGAATTGTGATTCAATAACACCAAACCAACAAAAACCAAACCCTATTGTAATTATCAAATAAAAAAACGAACTGTCTGATCGACAACAGTCGACTACAATACAAAATTACAAATCAAAACACAACACATTGAGGTGAATGAAAAAATGCAAGAATGCAAGATTAACGCTTGGGACTGTCATTGTCAAGTAATCTATCAAATTAGTGTCAATTTAGCTCCTGTCCTGTGTCCTAGTCCTGTGCTAAATTAGTGTCCTGTGCTACCTAGTCGCTACAACATAACGATAAGCAATAATAATAAATTAATTATTAAATTAAGGACCATTTATTCATTGCTGTCACATTCTGTTAAACAATATAAGTATTCATAATATAGTATTAATAAACAAAATAAGTAGGTATTCAACTATTGTATATAACCACAGACCATTTCAATTCAAGCGCAAAATATCGAACCATGGTTTCATTATTATTAAGCAAACGCAAAAAAAACAGCATAATGAAATCACCCAAAACACACGGTATAATAAAGCATTTTCTTTATAATGTATGTAAGTTTTAATTAATATATACATTTTAAAAGATCAAAGTAAGGACCTCAAAAGATTACATAAATATTTATTTAGAGTAGCCGGGGCAAACTATTTAGATTCACTTTACATTAAAGTAATCATATAAATAAAGTCTTTACACAAATATTTTGAAGTAGATAGTGTTTGTACATAGGTAATTATTGCGAATGTCCGACAGAAGAAAGGGGAAGGCGCTATGAGCTTTCCGATGTACATCTTATAGAACACACTTTTAAGTCTTTTAAAACGTACTGCCGCCTATGAGCCTCCTAGCTCTGCGATCTACCTACTGCTGTCGAGTGCAGCAAGTGGGACTTGCGCCGAAGTTCCTACATGTTCGTAGCGGTTCGCAGATGTCGTGTCATAACGTTCCCGCGACCTCGCCTATCTACGGCCGCACTAAAAAGTCGTTGGGTTTTAACTTATAGCCCGGCTTATCCCCGCAGCGTCTCCTTCGCTGCTGGACATCCATGAGGATTTCCCAATGTAAGCAGGTCGTATAAGGCATTGTGGTAAAATAAAATAAAAACATTATAATAATACTGTGGAATAGACCTAACCGGACCGTACATACCAATACCCTATTTACATAGAAATAATACTTAAAACAAAGTCGCCCCCTGCCCCCTGTATGTACGCTTAGATGTTTTAAACTATGCGGTTTTGGTTTTATATATAATTTGTAGAAAAATCCGTGCGGAAACGGGGGCGAGCCGCTAGTAAAATATAAATGGCAAATCAAATTTAAAAAAATCATCTCGCAAAAACATAAGAATGGCTAGACCGATTTTAATTCGGTTTTCACATATGGAAGGACGGAAGGAGGGATAAACGGGGAAGTTTTGTATATATATTCATATAAAAATTGCACCCCGGGCGAGTCCGGGAGCGGGTCAATAGTGCTTTATACATATCGATTACAAGTTTGTTTATTAAATAGGTACATGTTCATAAAACTATAGGTACAATTTTTTGTACGACGTTTTAATAAAGAACTCCGAACTCAATTACGTGAATGTAAACTGTATTCGGCTAATATTCAATGTCCTAGAAAATCGGTTTTCCTCAGCTAGATTATCAAATACATTGAAGCGTTATTCGCCTGTATTTGTTAAATTTAATAATTACTAAAAAGCCTGAATAATATAATCGAGACGGTAATCATAAAACGAATCATTCGGTGAGCTACTCGTGCGATAATCTGTATGCGTGCGCAGGGCGGGCGGGACGCGGAGGGCGGGCGACTAGGCGGGCAGTGGGCGCGCAGTGTTCCTCGCGCAGGACCGGAGCTGTGTTCACTCGGTGGCGCGCCGCGGCGCGACATGCCCAGCTGATGTTTATTTATACCGCGAGCTCGGCGGAGGGCGCGCGCGGGAGGCCCTCCCCTCCGCGGCACCACGGTTTCGCGTGATGCAGCCGAGCGAGCCAGCCGACGCAGCGCACGCCGCTAGCGGAAACCCCCCGCAGCGTGGCCTCAACGGTGGCCGGTTCGACTTTGACGATGGCGGCACTTACTGCGGTGGCTGGGAGGACGGCAAGGCCCACGGCCACGGCGTTTGCACCGGCCCCAAAGGACAGGGGGCCTACGCTGGATCGTGGCACTTCGGATTCGAAGTGTCCGGCGTCTACACCTGGCCCAGGTGAGATAGTGACTTCGCCCGGGCCTCGCACATGCCCGAGCGCGAATACGTGTCCGAAGCCGCTCCAAAAATAGGCTGCTATTAATAATTGGGTTCGCTGTTTCGCTAGAAAACGCGCGTAACAGCGGTGAAAGTGCCTCATGGCCTAATCGCTACCAAAATGTTCATATCGATTTGTGCCTCCGATACGGACACGTGATAACAGTATCACCACTAACTTATGAAGTGTCTATGTCAATTGGCTTGTTGTCATTGAGGAGACAGATCCATTAACGGCACAATTATATGTAGGTATCTGCTACACAATAAATCGCTATTGAATACATACAACGATTCGTCTCGCTTCTATCTGTTCACAAATTAACCATAATTTAGATGTTTGACAAGTACGATTGATATGAAACTATTTAAGTCACTTCCATAGTGGATGGCTTTTTGTATTTATTGTGCCTTCAGCGTTAAATACGACACTGCGAACAATTGTAATAGGATATAAGGTTTATTTGTTTTAATTGTCGCCATTTGTAGACGAATGAATATATGGCTCTGGCAGAATGCGAAGATGTGCCAGGTCTTCCGGTTATTTCACTCAGCTACTGCCTGTTCCAATGCAACCCATTTTCAACGGGTCATTGCTCTCGTATAGACAGAAGACGATTTAATGCTCTGAAAACATCCGATTAAAATTAATTATACCATTAAAATGTTTTGAGATAATGAATTTTGTATGGCGATATTGATGTAGTGTTGCGTATACTTTACGATTCATAATTAACAAAATACTAAGTAGCAAAACAATATGTATTTTTTATAACATGGTTGTTGTAAAACCAAAATCTGTTAAGTATGTGCACTTTTTTTAATTTCTTACATTTTGACCTTAGTGAATAGTACAATGCCTTATCTATTGTATAATTTATCTATTGTCAATATTTCAAAAGTATACTTTTTGCACTATAGGAGATTTTTAGTTTGACATCGACGACATGTTCTTTTATCGCTATTAGGTAGGTATACAAATGTGTACAAAGTTTTTGACAGCTAGAAATATCTTTCCTATTATATTCTTCGTAAAAGTTATTTTTTAAAATTTTAAAAAATAAACTATTATTATTTATGTTCACGTTATTCGTAAGGTTGTAATACTGGATCTAGATTGATTCTGGCCGGTTCTTTTTCTGATAATAAATAATTTTTCAGATTATAAATAATAACATCGCCTGAGATGGTGATGTTAATGAACCTATGTACTGGATTATTATCATCACTAATCTAATCTATAGATATTAAACGAGCCGTGTCTGTACATTAAATATTTAAAAAAAAAAAACAATCTGTAGGTACAGGTTGTGTGCACGCTAATCCCAGAAACGGTTTAATCCATTTCAATGCGGTTTTCACTGAAGTATTGATGATTATCTGTATTAAACAACAGGAATCTTTTTTATCCTGGAAAAAATTTAGGTTTCTGTAAAATTTTTAAAAAACTAACTGCAGCGCGCTCCAAGTTGCGGGAACCAGCTAATTGGTATATATAATTTTGTAATTAAAAAAACTCTGTTTTACAAAAAGTTAAATGGTAACAAAATACAAAATACGTACAAAATACAACAACGTACAAAATAGATTACTGAATAATCGTACATTAGTTAAATTTTCATTTTTTACATTTTCAAAAATTTATTTGATAATGACGATACCGCCAGCAGTATTTTCTTAATTGACCGATAATAAATCATCAAAAAAAAATTCCTAACTTTTTGCCAAACGGGTTAGTCGAATGGTTCACTAGCTCTTAGTCCATCTAGCATCTCAGCCTCAGATCATTAAAAGGATCTCAGCACAATGCTGAGCCAGTATCCGATTCACTGCCGCGAGGACACACACCTATTACCTGCTTATTAATTTCTGTTTTGTGGTTTTTGTGTTATGTTTGTATCTTTGTGTTGCGTGAATAAAATTATTTCTTTCTTTATAAATCTCTCACCGTTAAAGCAGCGTTCGAAAGAATCATTTTTGTTCGACCGTTTTTTCTTCGACTTACTTTGCAAATTCGATTACCACGAATAGGCCTTTTTATTTTACGGGATAATAAATAGCCTCTGTCTATACCAAAGAGTATAGTAATATATGTCTATACTGAAATTATATTCTAACTATTGATGAAAGATTTTTTAAAATCGCATGAGTAGTTTCTAAGATTACATACAAACAAACAAAGAAACATACATACTATCTCGTTATAATATTAGTATAGATGGTTTTATTGCGACATTCAAAGTGTATAAATTCGTATCCGTTCATCGAATCTACATAATTATTCTTTCTACAAAATCGTGTAATGTCGGCAACGTGAGTTTGGTCTGATAAAGTGGCGCATAAAATATATAGATTTATCACGAGAAACATTCTATTTATTTGTAAGTAAGTGAAATAAGCCAACTATAAAAATATTCGAGAACAAAGCTGTTATGAAGATTGGTTAATTCGATGTTGAAACAGATCCAGGTATTAGTGGCCCTGTGCAGGCGCCACTCGACTAGACTGGCGTGTCTAGCACACATAAAAATTGATGATTTATTAGTCAATGCTAGCAGCTACAGCTACCTGCCCCTGCTTCGCATAGGTGCAATGTCCGCAAATTAAGATTTATATTTTATACTAGCTGGTGCCCGCGACTTTGTCCGCGTTGAAAAATGGAAAATATCGCACCTGAGAAAATATCTGACATCTTTATCGCTGTGACGATGATGGCGCCGCCATTGTTGACGTCAGTAGTGCCGCCACATTTTTTTATAGGCGATCCCGCTGGAACCTAACATTTTTTCAGGATAAAAAGTATCCTATGTGTTAATCTAGGTTATAAACTATCTGTGTACCAAACATCCAAATCCGTTGTAGTTTATAAGTGAAAGGGTACACAAACACAAACAAAATCCAATTATTACAATTGATTGTAAACAAATCACAGTTTATACAATATTAAACATTGTATGAGCTCAGAATAGTTAATAATATTTTTTCGAACAGAGTTTGGTTTTGATTACACTTTTGTATTGATAGGTAAAGCTCTGAATACATCAAGAAGTTTAATATAAAACATTGACCCCATAAAAGCATTACTAATCTTGATTATATATTAAAACTGTAGCTACAGAAAGTCCTAAGTATAAGTCATAATGCGTAGACGAACAAGATGTAGCCACGTACAGTAAGTATACCAGAAGGTAAAAGTATACCAGTTTAGAAATAGCGGAGAACAAAATGTTGTTTTTTTTTTTTTCTACATAAATGAAAACTATAGCAGCCCACTTTCGGCTTCGCACGGATTCAATTTTTTCTGCAAATTTTGTACACAAACCTTTCATTGTTGACATTACCTTTAAAATTTTTAACAAAAGCAGCCAAATATTAGAGCAAGTATAAAGGCCTGTTATATATACTGGCCATACGAGAAAGAGTCACACAAAAACACACAACACGTTAACAACGTCGCGCACTTGACCGACTTTTCACTTTGACGAAGCATCGTCGTAGTTCTGTAGTGTATACTGCAGATCGTTCAGACTAATTCTATTCCTATTTCCTACCCACTTCTATGACTTTGACATTAAGGTCGTTCCCTCTTTTCACACCATTCTCATTCACATTCATAGATTAGCCTAGCGAGTGTGAATGAGAACGCATAAGCGTATCGCGTCCAATTGTGACAAAATTTTGTGGTTTTTCATATCAAATCAAAATCATTGATTTATTTATAATTATATATTCATAGTACTTAAATCTAAAGCCGTCAAAATATTTTTATATTCATTGCATATTTAAAAAAATCTGAACGAGTTGATAGTATCAATTTTTATGCATTAATATGCAATAAAAATCAATTTTTAATGTATATTATATTATAATAAGGAAATTAACTTTCTCCAGTCCGTCTCTTTATAAACTTTATAAGAGTGAATGAAATTCTTTCATCAAAATTTTATTAATAATTAAATTTAATTTAATAAGGTTTATCAGAACTTATCAAGTTAATTAATAAATTAAAATTTTCTGTCAATATTGCCAACTTTTAACAATAAATTCCTTTGAGCTGTACAAAAATAATTTTAGATTCCTAATTAAATTTAATAAATAAAATAAAAGTATTAACAAATGCCCACAGTTTACACGGGTTACTTCATCCCTTACCGACTAAGTTATAAGTTAATAATGTTACTTTGTATTATTTTTTCAAAATTTTAATTTCATGACTATTTGAATGAGTTGTTTAGTTCGTAGATATTAGTCCGTAACCAAATAAAATTCGTAGAGGGTCGTCACAGAACGGACAGCGACGTAGACACTCATTTCGTAGCAATTCACACTCTACGCTACGAAGGAAAATATGAAAAACCCCGAAATTTCAATATTCTTATATAAATTATTTTCAAATTTAAATATTTCTTAAATTGTAGTAAATTAATTTTATGCATTGTTTATTGTTAAATTAATAATACAACTAGAAAATTATTTCTAGTATAGAAAATATTAATTTCGGCAGACAGGATTATAGTCCTCTTGATGGTAGGTGGCTACCGTCGCCTATAACACAAGCAATACCACAGGTGCTGCAATTGCGCTGCCTTGGGAATGAATAGGGAAATGGGCTCTAGGATCCCTTATGCCCGGTTTCTGAAGTTCCCAGTTAAACTCTCACTTACTATTGATTCGATAAAGTTAAACGTAAGATAAACGGCGGATAACTGTCACTGAGTTTCTGAATACACAATGTGCCGTTCAATTACTATGAAACCGATATTCAGTTCCTCTACTTGCCACTAGATGGGTCTCGTCAACAAAATAAGTCTTAAATTGATTTTATCATTTCAATTCATCATTAGTAGTAGTTACAGTAATAGTAAATAATATTCCGAGATAAATAAGTAACCAAAAACTATTTTTTATTATAAATTACTATAATTCTTTATTTATCATGAATGACATCGCTGCCAAGGAAGTGTCAAATGCGCTAGCATCTTGTAAGCGTCAAATATAGTTATGGAACCGATAAACGGCACACATTGGCCAGTTAACATAAACGGAGTTTATCTTACATTGGGGTACTCAGAAACGTATTTTCAAAAGTTATCGAACCAATAGCGCTAGCGAATAGATAAACTACCAACAAAAGTACCTCAGAAACCGGGCATTACTCATGTTATGCTGTTATATCACGGTGGTCTTTTGTAACGGGGTGGTCACTGCCTCCAGACGTGTTGCCCAAATGGCTGCGAAACACAGTGTGCCCTGCTGCTGCTTTCTAGATCCAGAGTAGAGCCAAATTTTAAAAGTTTATTTCCAAAGTTTACCCTGCCGAAAATCGAACCCGGGAACCCTGAAAACAAAGCATTAAAGCAAACACCCTAACCTAAGTACTTCAACCTTTCTATTCGAATTTCCCATATCCCTGGAGGGGACACAGTATGAAATCAATATTACATTTATTTATAACTTGAAGACGTTGTTACTCATTTTACGCACCAATGACACATACCTACATCGTTGTGTCATCTTCCATTTAAGTAAATCATGAATGTTCAAACTGAATGTTGAGCGTAAATGACCCTTTTCACTGAGATTAACACTAATTTTGTAATAAATGTTAGGGTCACCTTTATTCACCGGCTCTTGAGCTGGAGGCCCCATGGTCCGGGGGCCGTAGCATTTTGCCCGTTTTGCCAATCTATTTTTACGCCACTTTAAAAGTACATACAAGAATTTGGTAGTATAAAAGATGAAGCACAATGTGTATAGGGCATTGAAAATGAATTTTAGTCCCTATATGCCCTACACTGAGGGGTCTTTTCGCTGCTTCTTTAAAGCATAAATTTTTCAAATATGAATCCTCAGCTGTATGTAAATTTCGGGTGTAGGTACGTATCACTTAAAACCTATGGTTCCGTTTTGGTCCGCACTATTGTGATCGAAATATAATGTATGTTGTTATATAAAAACGTTCTTCAATTCTCTATTCTAATGTGCCATCATAGGATTCCATTTTGTATGTTAACTCACTATATTATTTGCAATTCTTTTTTATTTAGATAGCATCCATTTTTACAAATTTGTCCTATGTATTCTGAAACAAAGATCAAACGTAAAATATTATATGAAACGTAGTTTTCTTGTATTTAAATCAATAACTTAAATTCGTACAGAAGAAGTGGAGCAAATTTATAATATAAAAATGAATCCCTAAATGTGTTGCTAAGCGCAAAACTCGAGAACGACTGGGCCGATTTTAATTCTGTCTTCACTCATGGATGGAGGGATAATTAGGGAAGGTTTTTACGTAAAAAAAATGCACCCCGGGCGAAGCCGGGAGCGGACCGCTAGTATATGATAAAAGTAAAGGTTCATATACGATACATTATATTTCGTTTCGGAATGTCTCATTATTTATGCAACATATCATGTTATGTTATAGTATGTTACGACTTTTCCGATGTGATCTGGTATGAGCTACATATGTTTTGAACTGTCCTAAAACCACTTATAATCTTAAAAGTTTATGAACAACATTTTGTATGTTGCCAAGATACCTTTTTGCGGCCATGGCGCCACACTTAATGGGATTTTATTTAAGTATGATTCTCATTCAAATGTGAAAAAAAAGTAAGTTTTTTTTTTGTTATCTTTATATCAACACTTCTTGAGTTATATCTATACATACTCGTACATATTGTATATTGATCTATTTCATACCTCTACACATTATTAAATAAAGACGCTGTTCGCTTCTGTCTATTCCTACGCTAACGTCTTCTAAACAACCCAACACATTTTGATACGGTTTCCACCAGTGAATAGGGCGATAAACTAGGAAGGTTTGTGTATATTATATTCAGAAAAAAAAAACGCATTCGTGCGAAGGACCCGTGCTGGGACGGGTAGCTAGTATGTAATAATGCTACAAACAAGGCATATCAAAAGCCCTTGGTATTAAAAGCCTGGATACTCAAACGGCCCATAAAGCTTCAGAAAACTTCGCGGGATCAATGTGAACGAACACATAGGAAAAACCATTTAGGCGGAGTAGGTCAGCAATATCTATCCGGACATTTAAGGATTCTGCAATCCTAATTTATAAATATTATAAAGAGAATATTGATATAAAGGAATATTTGTATATTTATCAATACTAACAATAAATCTGTAAGGGTTGGTCATTGAGTAAGTTACTTTGTTTTCAGAGATATCGTGTTTATAGGCTCTATACATGATACTGAAACTAAATTGTCGATTTTTAGAATTTTTTTCTGTATGTTCCTCCATAACTCTGAAACGAGTTAACTGATTTTCATGAAACTTGGTAGATAAACATTTTGACGTACGGGACACAGGATAGGCTACTTAATATTTTTCAACGCGGACGAAGTCGTGGGCACCAGCTAGTAATGAATAAACTCAAAAACTACTGGACCGATTTTGAAAATTCTTTCACCCATTGAAAATTACATTGTCAACTAGTAACATAGGCTATATTTTATAGAGTTACGCGAAGTCGCGTGTAACAGCTAGTAATATCATAAATTCTTTTGTATACATAAATGAAGTTTGTATGTTTGGATGTTTCTTACTCAATAACACAAAAACGGCTAAACGGCTTTGGGATAAAATTTGGCACACATATACTTATTTACCTGGATTAACTTTTTATCCCGGAAAAATGTTAGGTTTCTATGGTATTTAAAAAAAACGAACTACAGCGCGTATGAAGTCGCTGGCACAGCTAACATATCGTACTAAACGCTCCGACGTTCACACAGACGAAAGATAAGACAAAGATCAATGCCAAATACACATAAACCAGTTCACCAAAATTTCAACGATTTCTAAAAATAGTTAGCTAAGTACTTCATTTGCAAATACGTGTACAGTAAAATATCAAATAATTTTAACGAACCACATTCTCAAAGTGTGCAGTCTTTACGTAAACTGTTTGCAAACAATTAAGTTTTTTTTTCATAACTCATTTAATAGTACATATTAGGAATTTAGTGAACTTATGCACCAATACATTTCTCCTTGTATATTTTATGAAAGATTTTAGAATATTATGATAGTTTCTTTTGCCACACATTTTGTTCCCTTTTTTTCGGCTCCTTCCACTTGGATCCACAGCTTGGCTCCACATGTGGATCCGCGGATACCTTTATCTCCTCTTAAATCCATGTGTGGATCCATGGATACCTTTATCTCCTCTTAAATCCATGTGTGGATCCATGGATACTTCTTTTTCCTCTTCTATCCACCAGGTGGATCCGTCGATATTACATATGACTGAAATATTGTTGTTCTCTAAGTGTCACTTTAGGCTAAAATGCTTTTCATTTTGTTTTATTACCTTTTTTGACACAATAAATAATTAATTAAATCTGTTGTTTAAATAATATGGACCTACTTTAATACACTACTGTGTACCTATCTCAAAAGAAGATCCTACGCAGACACTTGTCAAATCCTTGATTTGTCAAATTAGAGATTGGTCAAAGCCTAAATTGGTCAATTGCTTGATTCGTCAAATGAGCTATTAGTCAAATACGCTTTGTAACAGTCAAGGAGAAATGAAATAAAAAGATAGGCATATATCTTTTACCAAGTCTATTAACTTAACATGTACCTAGATATTTTTAAAACTAGAAACAAACAAATTTGTGAAAGTACTTTGTCTGTCTGTTACCTTTTTACGTTTTAAATACTCAACCGATCATCGTGAAATTTTGCATACATATTCTCAGGGATACAAGAAAGGATATAGGGTACCTTTCATCCAGAAAAAAAGTACTGTTTCAGAGAGATCATCCAAAATTGAGAAAACTATCACAACAATATCAATCTTCATCAGACGCAATATTTTTCTTCTTTGTGCTGAGAAATAATTAACATTTTCGGATCCGGTCATTTTCATGCTTGTACACTAGTTATTAGAAAAAAAAGGAAATCTTATCAAGGGGTTTTCAGAATAATATTTATGTGAAAAAGAACAAAGGTCCTGAAATCATAGTGCTTCCTTCCACTTGGATCCACTTAGCGGATTGTGGATTCAAGTGGCATAGAAAAATATTAGTATTTTTGGATCCCCTCGTTTGTGGATCGAAGTGGCATATAAAATTATTTGTATTCTTGAATCCCCTCAATGGTAGATTTAAGAGGAGATAAAAGTATCCGCGGATCCACATGTGGAGCCAAGCTGTGGATCCAAGTGGAAGGAGCCTTTTTTTCGACGTTTATTTATAGTCCTCAAAATAAACATCAAAAGCCTCTATTTTAAGACTTATACTAAGTAGGTTCTCTATTTTAATCAACACCTTTTTATCGCTCTTTTTTTATAGTGAAAGCCACATGAAAATCCGTGCAGTAGTTTTTGAGATTTTTGCGAACATACACACACAGATATAAGAGTAAATAATATAAGAGTAAATAATATAAGAGTAAATAATATAATATAAGAGTAAATAATATAAGGATTTACCTATATAAATAAATATGTGTATAAGTATATAGTAAGATAGTATAATTTGAAATGAAGTTATGCTTGCAAAGATATATTATTTCGATGGCTTGAACCCTATGGAAAGAAATATTTCAAATGTAATACCATTTTTTAACTTTTCTTGTTTTCGTGAAACAGTTTAATTTCTCTATGTTGGTGTGGATTTTATAAAATAGCCTTTAATAAAAAATTCACTTACCCTAAATTAAAACTATCACTGCACAACAACGGTAAAAACCAATTTGTGCGTTATAAATATAGTAGTAGCTTATGCTTTTACTCAACGACCTACACCCTCGTTTGTAAGCTCAAGGTCGAGTCTTTAACAATGGCAATGCGCTGTTATTTTTCTTGTATAATATTCAGTTACACCACAGTAGAATGTGAACTGACGCGTTAAAAATAGAGGTTAGACTCGACTAGGTATTCGATTCGTTTTCATATACATATAAAACAGACAAATACAAGCATATTACAAACCAATAAAAACTAAAAGGAATTCGCTCTGTATTCAAAGTACACGTGTTTTATATTTTTAGAGACACGTCATTAAATAATAATATATATTGTTAACAGTATTTCTTATGGAATATTTTAACTGTAGTATATTATTTATTTTTAAAATCACTATACATTTTTTCATGTTTAAATGTGGCAGGCGGTTAGTTGACCTTAAGTTAACGGTTAAGGTTAAGTTAATGACTGTAAAATGGATGGATAGAGAGCTTTCTTATCCATTAACTTTTCTTCTTATTAAAAGTTAGTATAACTTATTGAGAAATATTGAAAATAAAAAAATGTTATTATTATTAGAAAAACATAATCAAAGCTAAAGAGGATGAAAGTGCGCTACAAACCTGATAACACAAACTATAAATAAAAATTATAAACTAACCCCCGACTTTCTATGGAACCTAAGCAATAGAAAGTCGGGTCTATTGTTATTTATCTGTTCTAAGTTGCTGGGTAGTTGGGTATCCCGCAGATTACTTGATGTTGCAGAATCAGGTCAAGGTCATCATGTCGAGGAAATACGAAGTAAGAGTACCTACACCAAATTTCACATCAATTGAACACATGGAAGTTAGTAAGGGGAAGAGAGTGCGCTGCCAACCCTGATAACATAAAAAAATATTTAATGTACAGACACGGCTTGTTCACGATTTTATTACAAAGGGAAATTGTTAGTTTTCTCTTGCTTCTTTCAAAACTGTAATCGATTTAAAAGAATGCATACTTTTGTAATTCAAATAAGAATTACATTCATATAATTTGTATAAATAATTTAAAACTAGTACCTAAACAAGTTGCACGCATTTTATTCAAAAACATGGCCCCATAAGGCGTGCCGCATATTTAGCTTTAACGATCTTAAAGC
This sequence comes from Synanthedon andrenaeformis, assembly GCA_936446665.2. NCBI lineage: Eukaryota > Metazoa > Arthropoda > Insecta > Lepidoptera > Sesiidae > Synanthedon > Synanthedon andrenaeformis. The sequence goes on along the minus strand of OW387777.2, from coordinate 7,242,808 downwards.
CTTAAAAAGCACAAATGACCTTGGTCAATAAATTAGAGCTCCTACATTCGTAGGAGCAGGCACGCTCGATATTCGTTAATTTTAGGAAAAAAATATTTTCTCGAGTGATATACAAAAAAACAGTAACTTTATGAATAACTAGCTGATGCGCTCGCCTTCGTCCGCATTGAAAAAAGAAAAAAAACACCCTAAATAACACCTGTCATAATAAATATCTTTATCACTGTTACGACATGGCGTCGCAACTGTTTATTTATATTTTAGGGTATCCCTAGGGGAACCTGTATTTTTTTTATAAATAAAATGTTTCCTATATGGTAATCCAGGTACAAAAATAATTGTGTGTTAAATTTTATACAAATCCGTTAAGCCGTTTTGCGTTATTGAGGAACAAACTACTGTCTTCGCACGAGTGAATTTTTTTTTAAGGGACGAACTCGCATGCTCATGAACATAACCATTATCTCAGCCGTAGGGCGTCTACTGCTGGACATAGGCCTCAGCCGTAGGGCGTCCACTGCTGGACATAGGCCTCCCCCATAATTTTCCAAAAAGACCGGTCAGAAGCATTCTGGATCCACGTCTACGACGCTACGCTCCAGAACTTTTCTGCCCCAGCGGCCGTCGTCTCTCCGTACTCCGTAATTATGTATCCAATAATTAAAAATATTGCATAAAAATCCAATAATTAAAACCTAAAATATATTTCGTTTGTATTACAGTGGTAGCTCGTACGAGGGTCAATGGCAGAATGGCAAACGACACGGGCTGGGCGTGGAGACCCGCGGACGGTGGCTGTACCGGGGCGAGTGGACGCAAGGCTACAAGGGCCGCTACGGAGTGCGCCAAAGCACAACTAGCAACGCCAAGTACGAGGGCACCTGGGCCAATGGACTCCAAGATGGATACGGCTCCGAGACCTACTCCGACAGCGGTCAGTATTGCCTCACTCATTGCCAAATTGTTGACACATAGATATAAATAAAATTACACGACCGTGAAATTCCTGTATCAAGTGTTTCACAGAATACAATTGTCGTATGTTTTTTCTAAACGTGCCATGGACTGTGTCGGCATCGGCTCGTGAAAAAAAGTAAATATAAAAATATATTGTAATGTAACATCTAAAAAATAAATCTTCGGTTATAGATTACATCGCTGTAATCTATATAGCTTACAGATATACAAATTACAGTTAAGCAGTTTTGCGTCAGAATCATGATTAAATTATCCTAAAAAAACAGAATAATATCTCCAATTTCAAAATAATAACATTTTGTAAAAATAACAAGCTTAATTCATTTAAAAAAAACTGCCTCTTTTAGAACTATTAACATAACATACTTCTATATCTGTGCATATTATAACATAAAATCGCTCTCATAATTTGCAAAAAAAATTATATCCGTGCGACTCATATCTTTAATTTAAATTTAGTTCTTTAACTTCAGCTCAGATATGGTTCTGTTGAATCATAAATACCTAGGTATTTCATTCAGACATTCCGTTGATACCATTCTAATGAAACTAAACACGCTATATCTTCTGTAAGTTGCTGAGGAGTTGGGTATCCCGCAAACTACTTGATGCTGCAGCGTCAGGTCAAGATTATCATGTCATGAAAATACTACCGAAATAAACGTACACCAAATTTCTAATCAATCGAACCTAGTGAGATCCCTACGTCAACTAAGAAATGATGATGAGCTTCAACTCTTAAATAAATTTTCATAAATCATAGCTAGGAACCATTTCAATCATTTAAGTTTTCAAAAAAAAAGTGTATCAAAATCGGTCCATTCGTTTGAGAGCTATGATAGCACAGACAGACACACAAATACGCGCGTCGAATTTATAACACCCCTATTTTGCGTCGGGCGTCGGTTGTTCCAGTTAAATTCACGCGGACTAACTACGAGTATGTACTAACCCAGTTATTTAACAACACACCGCTCTGATATCTTTCAGTTTTACTTTCATAATAACCCGTACACTGAACAAGTACTTGAACTAGGACGTAACCTGTTTTTGTTAGCGCAATATTTGCGTTCAGCAAATAGAATTAATAAGTAACTAAGTAGGCACTTTTACAAGGACTGTTACATAAGCAATATTGTCACATGCCTGTGAACTTATTCTGTACTTGTAGCACGCAATATTTATAAAATACTCAGTTCTTATATAAAAAAGTTACAATAACTTTCAGGTTAAGAGTAATATTGCATTTTCGTTTCTATTGTTATTCACGGTGGTCTTCTTTGAGGGGGTGGTAACTGCAGCCACGGGCTGCCCAAATGACTGAGAAACGCAGTGTACCCTACCACTACTAACAATAAGATACCTTAAAATGTTTAAATAATTCATCTGCGTGTTAAAAGAAAATCTTAGGGCTATGTTAAATTAAATGATTATTCCATTCCACTACCACAAATTTAGTCAAATTATTATTATGTACTAGCGACCTACCCCCGGCTTCGCACGGTTGCAATTTTGCTGCAAATTATACACATAAACCTTTCTCGTTTATCGCTTTTCCATTAGTGTAAATGAAATGAATGTATGAGTGAAAATAAGTTGAGTGGTTTAGAAGAAGTTCGCGGAGAAACAAGTAGAGGGGGACAGGGTGCAGTTCTTTTTTGATAATCCCACAGAATCCTAACATTTTTCCAGGATAAAAACTATCCTATAATTTTAATCCTTATCGTTATAATTTACAAATTGAAAAATGTGATGGATTACTCTCTCACTACACAGATGTGAATTCTTTTGTAATAGCATTTGTGAAGTTTATGTGGTTTGTTTTAAACTGGTCCAATATAGGGTAGGTAAATACGTGCAAGAATCTTCAAACAAATGAATTGAAATCTTGACACGCACTGTTTTGTGTGAGCTGGTGAGTCATGAATGACCGTAATAATATGATGGTTACTCATTTATTTATATAAACGCTAAACTTCTGCGTATGCATACTTTAAAACATTTTGAATTCTCTTACGCGTTGCGTACGTTTTTAATACCTACATTACTGTAATACCGGAAGCTTTCGTATGAAGGATTATTATTCTTTTGTTTTGTACACGTTGTACTTATGTTACCAAGGTAAAAAAGGTTTTGTTTGTTGTCTGTTGCACGCTAATCTCAGAAATAACTTACCGATTTGGATGTGATTGTCACTTATGTATTGTAGCAAACATTAAGTGTTTGTTTTATTCCAATCGGTTTACAAACATAAAAGTTGTAGGGAATACCAAAATACCAATATATCCTAACCATAATATGAAAAAGTGAGTTTGTATCTATGTTTACTTCTTTTAAGCTATCATACTTTAATTACTGAACCAATCATCAATAAATTTTGCATACCAACACGTTGTCAAGGATACCTATATGTAAAAACATTTCATCAAAAAAAAAACAGTTCGCGAGGGATCATCTAGAAATATTTAAAAATATGTTCCTGACAAAAATATATGACATGTGAAGATTGAACAAATGTTTTAACATTTAAGAAAAAGTAGCACGAGAGAGGGCGCGGGCAAAAGTTAGTAAAGTCATATAAAAGTTAATTTTGCACATTGAAAGAAAGCGTCAAACGAGGTCATGTCACTGCCAGATCGTCATAGATCGAGTTAGTCTCACTAATCACATTTTGTGTCGGCTCGTTTAGCGTTTTAACTCTTCGCCAACTGCTATTTGTATTAAATATACCTATAGATTTTCTTTAAAATCTCAAAATCAACTCATTATTGTATGTAAGGCAATCTATTATGTACTAGTAACCAGCTCCCGGCTTCGCCCGTGGTGCAATATATATATATATATCTCTTATTCCATAAGTGAAAACCGAATTGAAATCGTTGTTAGCCATTCTTGAGTTTTCTAACGCACGGCGATTGATTTTTATATACATATAACTAGCTGTTGCATGCGACTTCGTCCGCGTAACTTTATAAAATATAGCCTATGTTACTCGCTTATAATGAAGCTTAATTTCTATAGGTGAAAGAATTTTCAAAATCGGTCCAGTAGTTTTTGAATTTATTCATTACAAACAAAAATACAGAAATACAAAAATACAAATCTTCTCTCTTTATAATATTATAGTAGTATATAGTCCAAGCGGTGACCGTACAAAAGGGTGGTGATGGAGAATAAGTACTAAAATGGACTTTATAACTTTTTATATATTATAAGTACATATAAGAATCAACGGTCTGGCGACCTGTAATTTGACCAATTTTTTTTGACCAACAAAAGACTTTAATCGTGGTCTGGCAGAACTTTGGTCAAGTATTAATGTGCCAGACCAATTCTATTCAAAGGAGGGATAAAAAACAAAAATTTTGACGTTTAATTTTTTCTTATACCTTATATAGAAAATTTATCATTTTAACAAATACTTTGAGGGTGGTCTGGCAAACACCACCCTCAAAATATTTGTGTCAAATCGGGGTGCCAGACTAAAATTTTTATATTCTATTGATCAAAACTCCTTCCAATAGTAAAACATTGTACTTATGTCTTATATATCAATTTTACAAAAAAATTGGAAATAAAATTATTAAAAAAAAAAATTGGTCAAGTTACAGGTCGCCAGACCGTTGGTTCCTTATTTGTCTAATATCCAAAAAGTTATGAAGTCCATTTTTGTATTTATTCTGGAACACCACACTGCCCTTTTTTAAAGTCGCCGCTTGGACTAATAGAAGAAGATTAGCGAAACGCTTGTAGAGTATAATATAAAGAATATTTTCGAACGTAGTGTTTAGCAAAGAATCAATAATACTATCTATAACATCAATGATCTATATGACTTATCCTAATAGGTAATACGTATTATAAATGCGAAAATTTGTATGTGGATTTTTGGTTGTTTTTTCTTAAGAGATGATTTTATTTATATAGAAGAGCTGTTGGTGTAATTTATTATTCCTTCAACATATAAGTATATATTGTAAATTTTAATTTCCACGAAATATGTATTTTTTACACATTGTCAATATCTTACTTTTTTAACAAATGCCTTTACTTATAGGTACATACACTCTTTTATATGGATATCGTTTCCACGTGTCAGGGAATTTTATTAATCCACTCATATCAATCAATCAATCCATTATCAATCTATCTTTCAATCGAGAGATGCATATACATCTTACTATTTATCTATTTTTATCTTTACCTATTTAAATTAAAATACCAAAACAAAACAGTTCACTATTTTTTTCTCATCTAAACAAACTAGGAACATATTTAACTGTAGGACTCTAAGAAAATGTTTTATAGAACTTTACGTACGATGTAAATAATTCGTAGATCATTTGAATTGTCCTTCAGGATGGTTGTAGGTTGTAGTTTTCGCGGGAGATTTTTTTATATAAATTTAATGGATGAATGGGTGATTGGTTTGAGGGCAGGCGGCTGCCCTGCGTCCCGTGCCGCTAGCCCGCGGCCCTCACCGGATAAATATAGCGTGGCACGCCCGCCGCAACTCGTAAGCTAGCCGGACACAGCCGACATGCAATCAACTCGGTCACTCATTTTATACCCAAGAACTACAAGAATGCCCGACCTTCATTAATTACGTGTATTTAGATATTCGTGTCTATTACTCATCGCACCTTCAAGTCTCGAACAACGCACCAATTCTTACAACCACATTACATAGGATATATTAGGAGTCTTTTATATGAATGTCGCATCAACCAACCAATAAACCAATCAAATATTATTTGTAACTTAAACAATACTTAATTGAACATAAATAAAATAGTAACAGGAAGAATAAAAGTTACAAAAAGGTCCCCCCCACTCAGCATTTTTCTGGCATATTGATCTTTCGTTTGATTCCTTAGTTCAACACACACACGGTCATACACCATGCGCATACTTATTAAAAACAATAAATAAATGAATAAAATGTTAAAACACAACTGTTGCATATGATATGTTATTCTAATAGCAATTCATAAAATACATTTGTTATTGGCGTCGTATCGAAACTCTCTTGAAATCTTTTGCAGATTTTCATATAAAATAAAACAAGTTAGCACTTATACAAAACTTAAAGCACATTATCAACACCCATAAGCAAGATACATTATTTCGATGACACCCATAGATAACCGAACCGGGGAAGAACCGACAATAAATTCTTCTCGTTTCAAAATTACAAGAAGATAAGTATGTAGTTAATGTTTTTTAGTGATTAGATGTTTAAGTATCAATGGAAACTATTCATTTCCCTCCAATTTTGTGAGCCAGATAATATAAGAAATTATAGTAGTAAGAACCACGGCTATTACAAGTTCGTTTTATCGTTTTTTCAGTTTTACTTGAATTGTCTTATTATCCCATTTATTAGCATTTCCATAGCAGTAATGTTATAAGATTATATCTATTTTGGAATATTGGTTATAAGATTTTTTCTGTCCAGTACATAATTATTTTTTCAAATGTACAGCTTTCATTGTATTAAAAAAATCTAAGTTTATCGATGTAAACTTAGTTAAGGTATTTTACAATTTTAAGATATTTATGGTATTTTAATGTAACGCAATAAGGTATTTTACTTGCTTTAACTTGTTAAGTTAATAGAGTTTGTGTCCTGGGACGTCTCGCGTCTCGAAGTACCGTGACTTTGAAAGTGTCGAGACTTTAAATTAAATTATAGTTGAATTTAAAACAAAAAACAAAAAAGCAGAACCTGAGAATCTGTAAGCAGTGAAGACATTTTCTTAAATCTAAAAAGTGTGATTTACCACTGTATTATACTATAAAAACTAGCTCAGTAGTGGCCGCTACTTCGTCCGCGTTGAAAAATGAAAAATGTAACGCTTGACATCTTTAGCGACAGTGGCGCCCAATTTTATATTTTTAGACGAACCCTCGAAAACCTGACATTTTTCCACGATCAAAAGCATCCAGATAAAAAACTATCTGTGTGCATTCAAATCCGTTGAGCCGTTTTTGCGTGAAAGAGTTAAAAACATCCATAAATCTTCACAAACTTTCGCATTATAATATTAGTGTGATGAATAAGTAATTAGGCAAAGGTCCTTACTTTGCCTACTACTAAATCAATTAAAATAATCAAATAAAGTAATGGACTTATACTCCAAAAACTAACTTTGGTACTAGATCACAAAGAGACCGAACCGGAGACAGACGCGAAACCGAGAAACCTACTTGACTAATTATTCCTTTCCCTCTGAATTCCGTAACCAGGAGCGATAGAAGAATTACCTTTCTTTATCCGCAACTGGTTGCGATAGAAGAACTTTGTTCCTTTTTTCATATGGCGTGCGGTTCGCGAGCGAGATCGAAACACGAGACCGGAGACCATCCTCCTGTCTCCGCCACGGACACACGTGCAAAATATTGCCTACGTAATACGTCAACTACGTTATATACAACTTCAATGTCATATTAAAATTGTATTTTATTTAGTACTAGCGGTCCGCTCCCGGCTTCGCCCGAGGTGCATTTTTTTTAACGTAAAAACCTTCCCTGATTATCCCTCTGTCCATGAGTGAAGACAGAATTAAAATCGATCCACCCGTTCTCGAGTTTTGCGCTTACATTTAGCGCTCGAGCAATACATTTAGCGGCCCGCTCCCGGCTTCGTCCGGGGTGTATTTTTTCTAAAATAAACGTAGCCTAAGTTACTCCTTATTACATCAGCTACCTGCCAATAAAAGTCCCATCAAAATCGGTCTAGCTATTTCAGAGATTAGCCGGAACAAACAGACAGACAGACAAAAATTGTAAAAAATGTTATTTTGGTGTATGTACCGCAATTTACATAAACAAAAAGTAGCCTATGTTACTCCTGACGACCCCCTCTTCATGTCTGCAAAGTTTCATCGAAATCGCTTCAGCCGTTTCTGAGATTACCCCGGACAGACAGACAGACAGACAGACAGACAGACAGACAGACAGACAAAAATTCTAAAAAAAGTTATTTACGTTTTAACAGCATGCGAATGACTCTCTAAGCTTAGTTTGAGGCAGTTTTTCGCAAATCACAGACAGACACTCTGATTTTATTTATATAGATAAAGTAAATCCTTCCAGATGTACTTTAGACTGTAAAACCTATTTTCCTCGAACTTTATCTATATAAATAAAATTAGACTGTCTGTCTGTGATTTGCGAAAAACTGCCTCAAACTAAGCTTAGAGAGTCATTCGCATGCTGTTAAAACGTAAATAACTTTTTTTAGAATTTAGTCTGTATGTCTGTCTGTCCGGGGTAATCTCAGAAACGACTGAAGCGATTTCGATGAAACTTTGCAGACATGAAGAGGGGGTCGTCAGGAGTAACATAGGCTACTTTTTGTTTATGTAAATTTTATAGAAAAATCTAGAAGTTTCTAGAAAATTCCTGAAGTTTCTAGAAAATTCTCGCATATATGAAAACTTTCTTCACTTTTTCAGATAATTTAATAAGATTTTTTGAAATTTCAGAACATCGTCATCTTCTATCTATATAAATAAAATCAGAGTGTCTGTCTGTGATTTGCGAAAAACTGCCTCAAACTAAGCTTAGAGAGTCATTCGCATGCTGTTAAAACGTAAATAACTTTTTTTAGAATTTTTGTCTGTCTGTCTGTCTGTCCGGGGTAATCTCAGAAACGGCTGAAGCGATTTCGATGAAACTTTGCAGACATGAAGAGGGGGTCGTCAGGAGTAACATAGGCTACTTTTTGTTTATGTAAATTGTTGCACCCGGGCGAAGCCGGGAACGAGTCGCTAGTAATTTATATAATTTGTTGATTGACTTTCTTGGCCTCTTTTTATAATAATAACTAGCGATCCGTTCCCGGCTTCGCACGGGTGCAATTTTTTTCTGCAAATAAACGTAGAAACCTTCCTCGTTTAACGCTCTTCCCATTAATGAAAACAGTATAAAAATCCGTTCGGTAGTTTTTGAGAATCGCAAACATATAGACAGACAGACGCAGCGGGGGGACTTTGTTTTATAATATTAAAAAACGTAAATTTAATAATGTTGTCTTCGTGAGCGAATTGATTTTTGTTTAATTGTGCGTAACTTTGTCTTTTTCCTGTGTATATTAGTTCCACTGAGATAAGAGAACGCAGTTCGGCGAAATATGGGTATATTCTATCTCAAAACTTCGATGATGAATACTAAAGCTGTCTATCAAGCTGATAGTGATGATCGTTAGGCAGAAAAGATAAATGTTTCAACTTATTCGTGTACATAGACTTTTCGAGTTTAATGAGAATGATGCTTATGCATTAAGATAGCCTCACTCTACTTCCTTCGAAATAAATATAACAAATCACCCATCAGGTTTAACAAATTTTTAAATTTCTAAAAATTTTGACGATGTTCTGAAATTTCAAAAAATCTTATTAAATTATCTGAAAAAGTGAAGAAAGTTTTCATAGAATTTTCTAGAAACTTCTGGAATTTTCTAGAAACTTCTGAAAATTTTCGAGAAACTTCTAGAATTTTCTAAAAACTTCTAGAATTTTCTATAAACATCTAGAATTTTCTAGACTGTTAGCAAAAAAAAAATCCGTTCCTATTAATAATACATAATGAGCGACTCAGCCAAAGAAAAGATATGCCGCAAGGAGAACTCATCGTATTGCATGAACCTTCGTTTCAGTTGTTAACAACAAATGCAATTGTTATGAACGAAAAAATTCTTTTTTTTTATTGTCACAGGGTTAGTAACTTTTTTCAGTAAAAGAAAAAATATCGCGTTTGAAAAAATCGAATATATTGCATAGATCCCGTTTTTTATTGTTTATGACGCTTGGAGAACCCTCTGGAAACTAAAGGAAGGTCGAAGAATGGAAGCAAACAAACAATCTGTGCGAGCAAATTCTAGAACACCTTTTTTAACACGTGTACATAGACTTTTCGAGTTTAATGAGAATGATGCTTATGCATTAAGATAGCCTTACTCTACTTCCTTCGAAATAAATATAATAAATCACCCATCAGGTTTAACAAATTTTTAAATTTCTAAAAATTTTGACGATGTTCTGTAATTTCAAAAAATCTTATTAAATTATCTGAAAAAGTGAAGAAAGTTTTCATATATGCGAGAATTTTCTAGAAACTTCTGAAATTTTCGAGAAACTTCTAGAATTTTCTAAAAACTTCTAGAATTTTCTATAAAATTTACATAAACAAAAAGTAGCCTATGTTACTCCTGACGACCCCCTCTTCATGTCTGCAAAGTTTCATCGAAATCGCTTCAGCCGTTTCTGAGATTACCCCGAACAGACAGACAGACAGACAGACAAACAATTCTAAAAAAAGTTATTTACGTTTTAACAGCATGCGAATGACTCAAAGCTTAGTTTGAGGCAGTTTTTCGCAAATCACAGACAGACACTCTGATTTTATTTATATAGATTAATAGAAACGGATTTTTTTTCGCTAACATTCTAGAAAATTCTAGATGTTTATAGAAAATTCTAGAAGTTTTTAGAAAATTCTAGAAGTTTCTCGAAAATTTCAGAAAAATTCTAGAAAATTCCAGAAGTTTCTAGGAAATTCTCGCATATATGAAAACTTTCTTCACTTTTTCAGATAATTTAATAAGATTTTTTGAAATTTCAGAACCTGATGGGTGATTTGTTATATTTATTTCGAAGGAAGTAGAGTGAGGCTATTTTAATGCATAAGCATCATTCTCATTAAACTCGAAAAGTCTATGTACACGAATGCACCCGGGCGAAGCTGGGAACGAGTCGCTAGTCTAAAATAAACGTAGCCTAAGTTACTCCTTATTACATCAGCTACCTGCCAATAAAAGTCCCGTCAAAATCGGTCTAGCTATTTCAGAGATTAGCCGGAACAAACAGACAGACAGACAAAAATTGTAAAAAAATTTATTTTGGTGTATGTACCGCAATTTACATAAACAAAAAGTAGCCTATGTTACTCCTGACGACCCCCTCTTCATGTCTGCAAAGTTTCATCGAAATCGCTTCAGCCGTTTCTGAGATTACCCCGGACAGACAGACAGACAGACAGACAGACAGACAGACAGACAGACAGACAGACAGACAAAAATTCTAAAAAAAGTTATTTACGTTTTAATAGCATGCAAATGACTCTCTAAGCTTAGTTTGAGGCAGTTTTTCGCAAATCACAGACAGACACTCCGATTTTATTTATATAGATAACAAATCATCGTCTTCTTCCAATAGTAATAATTTTTCCATTGCACTGCGTAGCAGTAAGTTAATAATTGCTTAAATAAACAATATAACATAATATAATATAATATAATATAATATAATATAATATAATATAATATAATATAATATAATATAATATAATATAATATAATATAATATAATATAATATAATATAATATAATATAATATAATATAATATTAAATATAAAACAAATATTTAAATCATTTTAATTAGGGGCATTGCATTCCTGCGAGGTGCAGTTAACTGGCGCCCATAAGTTGTTCGTCGTCCGGTCTCGCCTTTCTGTCTTGATGCGCAGTAACCCATCACAGATCGAGACATGTCTAGAGGCGGTCTAGTCTCTGTCTTCGGTCTCAGTCGCGGCGCGCGGCGGCGCACTGTGGGACGAAAAGGTCATTCGCGTCTCATAAATGTTTTTATCAAATCGATGGTATTGACCATTTAGCGATTGGAATAGGTTTAGGAAGACTTGAATTACATAATGACTATCTTTTTTCTTTTTTTTCTTCATTATTTCTATTTTTATATGACTCTAAAGTAGTTACTACAGATTACCTCAAACTAGCAGCATTATATATTTCTTTTTTTGATGATTTTATGTATTTTACTGTTAAGAGTGATTACAGAGTGTTATATATTTTTGAAAAGGTTGTCTTTTCGGGAATGCAAATTGATTATCAGAATACGAATAAATGTATATGCACAGACCGTCACATATTTTTAAAGAAAAGCCTTCCGTTTTTTTGTAAAATTTAACTTCTAATAGAGTTTTATACCTTTCCGCTGTCCTCCGCCGCTGATTTATCGGCCTTAATTGATTGATCACATTACACTGAAGTAGAAAAAAGTAAAATTGGCTGCTGCTTCTCTGCATTTCTATGCTTTTTAGCGGCAAACGTGACTTAAGTCAAAACGTCAAACTGAAAAAACTATTTAGTGCACTTTTTCTCAAGTTCTATTAAAAACAAATAATTTTTGCATTACTCGATATTTACCAGACGTGTACTCAAAAGAAAAATCTCTATAATGGGCAAAAAAATATATATTGTCACAGTATGGTCGAAGATAAGGCAAAGATAAAAAATAAATTATCAAACTTTTCTCACGGTAATTTTTTTATTTTTTCAAGTTGCATTGGTTTTGTGGTTGATAACTAATCACAAAAAGTGGTTTTTGCACACCAAACTTTTAATGGTTTTAATTTCTCACATTTGTATTGCACTCAGACCTTATGGTAAAATAGGTACTATAAAATGCGTGGTATTTTCATTAATGTCATCAGAAGCTCACCAAGCTTTTAATAATATATCATTACTTTCGTTAAGGGGTTTGCTGGTAATTTTGTTCATCATCCTAACGGTGACACAGAAATTCAATAAAATGAGTGAGTTTACAATTTCTAAACGTGATTTGTGCAACTATTTAATTAATAATGGAAAAGAAATGGAAGATCTTCGAAAGTTTCTACACGACAACTTTAACTTGATACAAGACTCGAAATCGTGGTATTATCTATCGATAAAAATTTTATTTCAAAATTTAATGATCGCTGGGCTAAAGCAGGACGATCTAAAGATCGATTCGAAAAAAACAATAAACAGTGGCTGGACAGTGAATTTGTTGTAAGGTTTTATGAAAATGAACCAACTCCATCTTCATCTGGAGAGCATGGAAGACCTATTTTACCTTATGATGAGTCATCTGAAAAAACAAAGAAACGAAAGAATATGGAATTTATCCAAGAATTTGGATTCGATTACGTACAAAATGCATACGTGCAAGAACTACGGTCAATAGGAGAATCAGATGAAGCTTTTCTTCTGGTGAAGTTGAGGACCTTAGATAAAGAAGAAAAGAAAAAAATTGTTGACAATATAACAAATGAAAGAGGATCTGTAACTCCGTATCCTATTCACGAAGCATTGAGCATATTTATCGATTTGGACCTGTCGAAATTTCAGTCTGATCTATTAAGATTTTATTTAAAAGAAAAAAATGTCTCTATATTTCCGTCTTATCAAAAGTTAACTGAAGCCAAAAAGCAGTGTTATCCACCTGAGATGCATTACTGTTACTGCAATTGGAGCTACAAACCAGGATTACATAATCTAAAGCTCTTTACTAAATGGGGCTGTGATGGTTCTTCAGGACAGAGTGAGTACAAACAAATTCTTCCAGAGGAAAATGAAGTTACATCTGATGCTAACTTATTTATAGCATCACTTGTGCCACTCAAACTTATCGATAAGGATACGAACGAGGAAGTATGGCAAAATAAAACATGTTCATCTGTCCGCTATTGCCGCCCATTAATGATAGAATTTTCTAAAGAAACCCCCGAAAAAACACGAGCTGTTGTAGAAGCTACAAGATTCGCTTATAAATAAAAACGGCCAAGTAATCCAAATTCAACATGAGTTGTTTTTGACTATGATAGACAGAAAAGTGGCTCAAGTCCTTACTTTAAAATTTTTTGAAATTTTTTTTAGTATACTTGTACGTAGTTTAATTTAAAAATATGTATATTAATATTTAATTTTTGGTTAATATTAAAATAATGTATGATTTATTTTATAATTTCTAATATTTTTAAATTTAAGATGTTTTTACATATTAAAAATAAATATATGCAACGAAAAACTTTTGTTTAAATGATAGTAAATATATTCAAGAATATGTGTAAAAAAAATCTTAACATTATCTAACTAAACTCAAAAGTTATAGAATTATGAGACGCGAATGACCTTTCCGTCCCACTGTGCGGCGCGGCGTGAACTGAGACCGGAACCTTTACTTACATGCACGAATTTTCTTACGAACTTGTCCTTAATTGAAACAATTGTATCAAATCCAAGTTGTATTCTATTTGAGACTTAAAGATACAAGGCCGACCTTGAATGTCTTCGAAGTCAATCGATTTCTCAACAATACCTACATATTACGCATTTAACAACGTTTGTATGCCTATGAGACAAAAAGAAAAACCTTTTAGATAACAAAATCAATATTATTTTAAAAAGAATTAACTAATTGTTTACAAGCAAGTAGCTTTTAGTTTTTATTCTTACTTTCTACATATTGGGGCCAACGCATATTGGAAGACGACACGGCAAAGTGTATATAATAGTATTTTGTAGCTATTAAGTGCTTTTAATATAATTTAAATTTCATTGTATTATGCTATAGAGGAATGCCGCAGGAATACAATTTAATTTGAATTATATTAAAAGTCCTGAAGGTACATAATACAATGAAAACATTTAAATACTTTGCCGTGCCGTCCTCCAATTGGCGCCGGCCCTTATTATTAAGTTAAATTTAATGAACTAATTAATAGTAAATATTGTTTTAAAGTCTTAAGATTTCAGTCATTTAAATAAGTCATTTAACCATAATCGATATATGAAAACAAGGAGATAAACAAAATAAAAGGGGTGATTTTTTATATATGCGATCGAAGTGATTAATCAAGATTGTGTCTTTTGTAACTTCTAAAGAGATTATATATAGATTATATATTTATACTTATCTTAGGCTTTACGTTTTACGACAAACATCGTGAAGTGACCTTGTCGCGTTGTAGACGAACGTTATAGCTTCGATATAGGTATACTATAATATATCTTTTATGATAAGGGAAGTTTGCGAACTTGTAATGGGATACCTTTTCCCTTGACGGAAGGCTTCAGTGTACATAAAATAATATCTGTTTTAGTTATACATTTCGTGGTCCTGAGATTTTATGGGCAATCCGAAACTAATACACTTTCTAATATTTATTACCGATTTTTGATTTTTCATTAAATCTTTTAATTTACCCAAAAATTTAAATAATTGATTTTTTTTTAAATAACTGAAATCGATACCTAATAAGAAGGAGAGTTAGTTTCAGAGAAGATGCAAGGAAATTGTTACTTTTTATAGTATTTTTTCTTCATCATCACCTTCATGGGAAATATAATATTAGATGAAGAGAGGTTAACTTCCACCCATCTGTTTATCAGACGAAAAATATCAATTGTCATATATCTATAAGAAAATAAATTTCGATTGTGTTGCCCATTAAAATATTCTCATAGGTATTAATTTGAAAAATAATAGGCAATACAATCGCGATGCTATTTTCTCACAGATAACAATTTGATAAAAATATAAGTAGTTTTCGATTTTTAAAATATAGTCAACAGATGGGTGAAGGACGACCTTTCTTCGGATCTTAGGCCATAATTATTTTAGTTTCACACAATAAAACACTGTATTCGCGTATAATGACGCAATACAATAAACTGTCTGCATAATTACATAAAAGAACTGTTTATTTTCAGGAACATACCAAGGACAATGGATGCGAGGAATGCGACACGGTTACGGTGTGCGGACATCCGCACCGTTCGGGCTTGCGTCGCATTACCGGGCGGGCGGCGGAGCTCGCGACCATCGGGGGTCCGTTGCGTCACTCAATGACACACCAATATATCCTGACCCCTCCGAGAAACGCACCATTCGTATGGACGACGCGAGAGGCGGCTTCGTCCTCAGGGCTAGCTCCGACCAGCCTTCGGGGCGACGCGGCTCTCTCGCTGATAAACCTAAAAAGGGATTGCTTTCTGTGAGTACTTATATTATGTAATTGACCTGATAATACGCTTCATTGTTAAGCACTAGTTTCACCCCCTTCTAGACAAAGTTAATATTTAAATTTAGATTTAACGCCCTCTTAGAAGGTATGTTTTTATAGATAAATAGTTAATTATTTTCTGTGTTTCATTCGACTAGCAAATGTGTGTTTTCACATGGTTTTAGCATTCACAGCTTTCAGTTCGTCCCTTATCTCACGGGCTTGTAAATCGTATTATGACCCAATTTAATATAAACATCAAAATTAATAAAAATTTCAATAAAACATAACTATAAAATACTGCAATCAGCCATGTTAACTAAAACACCAATCAGAGTGAATGACGTCACGCTTTCGTAAATATCACAATGTCACTTTAATTTTTGTTGTGATTAGGTGTTCTTTTTGTTGAAATTTTAATACATACTGTACGACAAGCTGTCTACAAATTGATGACAATTATATTACAATAATCTCAATGAACTTTTCGCAAAGAGATTCTGTTTTATGTTTTTATAAATCTGCGTGAGAATCTAACGCGAGTAAACCTGAAATTGTGAGATCGATAAAAAAGTAATAGCATAAAAAATTAAAAACATAATATTTTAAAAAACTAAAAATTAAAGAACATAATAATATTCCCAATTTCTCTTTTAAATATTTTAAGAACTTTAAATAAATTATTATTTTATCTTTTTAATTTCATGAAACTATTGATTTTTTCTCGATTTCAACTAATTTTGAGGTACTTACACGAACTCGTGAGATGAGGGATGTCTTGCTACTAGAAATATACCATATTTAATATATTAAAAAAAATTCCAATGTATTATCCCATTCATACTAAATTTTCTTTTTTTTACTTTATTTGCAAGCCGGTAGCACATACGATATACTTAGAAGAACTAATTATAATGAAAGTAAGTAATTATTATTATAAGTCATCATGAGAGTCACGGCTCTATTTTCAATGTAACACTACATATTAATTGTTGACATGCATATTAGAATTAAAAAACTAAAGCCTTATAGCATTTTATCTGCAATCTGTATGTACCAATACGGTCTTTTTTCCAGTTTAACATTAAAAATCTCAAGATAATATTTCTCGCAAACAATAACTGGTGGGTATACGAGGATGGTCCATGGCACCCATCTCCGACATATATATCATTCTATTATATAATTAACTTTTGGTCCGCGACTTCATTTTCTAGAGCTCTGAGGAATGAGTTGAGTAGTTAAAGCATAAAGGCATAAAAAATAAACAAACTCTTCAGCTTTACTATTATACATATATTATAGATTACAGTGAAATTTAGATGACAGTTCTATTTAGTTTTAAATTTAGTTTCGATAGTTTTTTGATCCGAAGTCCCAAATTTTCTACAGCAATAGGATTACGTCACTAGGTACAGAATGGAAACAAAATAGCAGATATATACTTGCTTATTACCATGACTTGCATGATTACCAGAACGTCAAATATTTTGCCACATACAACAAACACCCAATAGCGAACACAAATAGCCATGTGAAGTGCCAGCATTATAATCAAATGCAAATAAACTATGACAAAAAATACTTTGAACTTGTTATAAAATACGAAAAAACTGTTTCCCCCGTCCTTTTATAATTCGGTCTATTTATATATTTTAAAGGATTCCGATCTTTGTTTTCTTATCTAAAATAAATAAAAATTGATAATTTAGGTAATTAATTAAGTACAATATTCTTTGCACTTCTTCTGTGTCGGAACAATTTGACTGAGGTAATGGTGTGATTATTACAGAAACTGCGTAAACAACGCAGTGCCGGCGAGTTGGATAAGAGAGGAACTGCCGGCTCTGTCAGATCCGGGGGCTCAGCTGGCTCTGGTTCTTCTTGGGTCTCGTCGGTGGAGAGCTCCCACTCGGCAATGACCCATGCCTCGCTGCACACAGACTCTAATGCAAGCTTCATTGTCGAGGTCCATAATTTCATAATTTTTACTTTGGTAAACTTAATGCAACGCTGCATTTGCTCTTATTGCAACGATATCACTTCAGTTACAAGTCCTCATAATCATCCTGTCACATATTTTAATATCATATTTTTTTATTTATTATATAGATATAATCAAAAGCTTTCTGCATTCAAGTCCATACATAACGAAACAGATTCTAATTTTTATGCTCGGCATCAGTAAATAACTGAAAGAATCATACGAGAATTGTAAAACTATAAAAAATTACCTTTAGTTTATAAATCATCCTTGAAATCTAACTAATTAATCAAAAATACCAACACATATTAAAGCTGAATCTGAAATTCAAAAACTAATCATAATATACCTTTTCATAACTGAATCGGCGAAGGAAATTATACATGGGACTATTCAGTTATTAGTAAATATATTTCGTATATTTCCAAAAAGAAAACGAATATAATCAGACGAATTAATAGTCGTACTTTTTTTTCTAGGATGAACACTTAGATGCTGGTGTAACTGAAACCTACTTGGGTGAATGGAAGAATGATAAACGTACCGGGTTTGGTGTTAGCGAACGCAGCGATGGCCTTCGTTATGAGGGCGAATGGTTTTCTAACAGAAAATATGGTTATGGCGTTACGACATTCCGGGACGGCACAAGGGAAGAGGGAAAATATAAAAACAACGTCCTAATCACCAGTCAGAAACGCAAACATATGTTCTTGATGCGTTCGGCGAAATTCCGGGAAAGGGTTGATTCAGCCGTGAACGCGGCGCAACGTGCATCAAAAATAGCATTGCAAAAAGCTGATATAGCTGTTTCTAGGTTCGTATTTTTTGTGAGTATGAACAAAAAAATTTGCTCAATTAAGTAATTATTGTCATATAATAAGATCTTGTCATAATCTACAAAATATGAAAATAAATATTGTCTTAGAAGTCACTACAGTCTTTTAACAGTCTAAATTTTAAATATTCAAGTATTTTCACTAATAGGGCCTTTTGTAACAATAACGTAAAATACGAAATTGTTTTCAGGTCTACTACAGCCCGAGGTAAAGCTGATCAAGCCGACGAAGTGGCAGACCAAGCAAAAGAAGACTGTGATATAGCACAAACTACTGCGAAGCAGTTTGCCTCAGATTTTAAGCATCCGGGCTTTGAAAGAATAGGGTTAAGAGAAAGATATAGACAAAAGCCTTACGATGCGCAGGTAGCGACACCTGTCTCACAAGAATCCGACAATATCATGGACGGAAAGAGCATTCCAAATCATATCCCTCCGATGCATTCACAGCTTCCTCAAAACAATAAAGTAGCTAATGCGATGCCTCCAAGAAGGCCATCCACACAATATCCACAAGCAGTTCAACCCGGAGATCCGAGATTAACTAACAGTTCTAATTATAATGTTAACGATAGAAATTTCGGACCCTCGTACGATTCTATGTACAATACTAATCAACCAGACTCCCGGACGATTCAAAACACTCAAGTTCCAATTCCAAACCAAAAACCCTATATGCCAAATGAACAAATGGGTGGATACGGTTATAATACTTCTGGTGTTCCCCTTCAACAAGCGCCAAATCGCTTTAATAGACAGGATGCTCTACCACAACAGCCAAGCATGGATCAAAGCAGTCAACAATTCGTTAATCAAGGTCGAAGATTGTCTTCATCAATAAGGCCGTCGGGCAATCAAAAAATATCCCAACAAGATTGGAACGCCCCACAAATCGGGCCGAGACGGCAGAGTATACTCGCGCAACCAAGAACTGAACCTCAAGACGGCACTTATGTGGATAACATTGCCGCTCCCTACGGAAGAAACGAATTTCGCAGCGGAACAATACATTCCGAAGGACCACTCGACCGAGATCCGACGTCAATGGTTTCCCAAGGCTATGGCCAACAACTGAACCAGCAGGATTATAGACAACCGGTGGATCAGCAGATGCAACGGCAAGCACCTCTAAATCAACAGATGTATCAACAGCAGCCGCTGCCGACAGGAGAAGATATTAACGGTACTCGTGACCCACGTCAGACTACGGCGAGGCCATCCATAGATTATTTCGACCACTACAAGAGACCCCCAAGTAGAGACTCGAGTGTCGATCGTTACGGTAGACGATCGCGGCAAGCTTCCGTAGAGGCTGCAGCTCCAAGCGGAGGGTCTCGGGCGGGTTCCGTGGCGCCTCAAGCGCCGGCGATGTCCCGGCCTCAATCGCGAGCTGCGACTCCGGCCGGCAACGGCCACTTGGCCTCCGGGCGAGGCTCTATTTCCCGCGCTGGATCGCGGGAACCGCAACCTTTCGAAGACTCTTTATTGAGGAAAAGGACACTCGGTCAAGAGATTTCTCCTTCTCCTTATCAGCCGAAACGGACAGAAAGCTTGTATGTAGCGCAGACTCCTGCACCCCCGCCCCCGGCACCTACGGGGGGAGGAGGAGGAGGAGGGGGGCGTAAGGTTAGTAATTATTTTCTAATTTATAAATTATTTTATTTTTTTGGAGAACGAAATATCACGTCATTCATAGTCTTCTTGTACAGAAAACACATAGGTAATGTATATAATTCTTAACAAAATTGAGATTATTTTAGCTATAAATTAAAGGAACCGTTGGATAAGTCTAATACCTAAAGCAAAATAGGTTTATATATTGAAACTGCACTGTTTGACATTCACGTAGTAGAAGGTAATGCGAATATAATAACTGCGAGCATTTCTCTGCCATATTGCTAAAAGGCAGAAATAGACAGAAGCAGACGTGCAGTGTTTAGTCGTTAAAACAGTACAGTTTCTTCGCCTTTATAAGCATGATATAGAAATTTAAATATTGTTGGTATACTTATGTTATGGCATTTAAGCAAAACGCGACTTAGGTTGATAAATATTTAGGCCCTATACACGGCCCTAAAATCAGTGGCAATATCGGGGCAATAGTGGGGAGCCCCCTAGATCGCTCCCTTGATCGCCTCATGTGTAGCCAAATCGTAAACATAATTTGAGGCGATCTAGGGAGCGATCTAGGGGGCTCCCCACTACTGCACCGATATTGTCACTTTTTTAGGGCCGTGTATAGGTGCTTTACTAATTTAATATATTTAGTTAATAACGCGTTTTAGTCCCTACACGCATTAGGTACACCTATCTTAAAGCCTCAAGTTCACATACAAAATAAATATACCTATGTATATCAAAATTACATAAAAAGTAAGTCATATTAATATTTAACTAAATTACTCATTATCATAGCAAAAAAGCTTAAAAATCCAAATCTTAAACCTTTAAAATCCAAATTCTTACCTTTTAGAACACGAAAAAAAGAGAAATATGACAGTAAGTAACCATAAGACTAATTCAAGGTAATTAATTTATCGATAGAGCGTGGCAGCCCAAATGATAGTAGGGATTGATTAAATAATAATAGAAACGGAATACGGGTTGAGTGAACCTGGTTAATAGGAAACGCATAGACGAATAGCTGCGGCCCTGGGCGTCCGCTATCGTAGGCGGACGAGCGGGGCGGGCGGCCGCTCGACTTTGCCGCTCAGCCCGTTCTATTTCTATATTGAGAAACAGTCGCTCGTCGCCGCTTTTCGCGCATCTGCACCTCTGCTATTATTAACCGATTATACTTTATTATTCATTAAAAACCGAAACGGTTCGTTAGATAATGATTAAAAGGCAATACGAAGGCCTATTACAGCGAATCCTAATGTGGTGTCTTGTCGAAGTGATGAAATAGATTGAAAAAGTTGTGAGAGATAAATAAATAAATAGTATTGTAAAATATTTAAAAATGTGGTATCAAGGTGAGGAAGAAGAAGATGAGGACCTTATGTGTTCGCCGGCAATTCTTGCTCGTAGAGCTTCAGAGAGTTGGATTAACGTGCCGCCTGTGGAAGTACGCTCATTGCGAATTTCAGTAGAAAACCTAGCATTCATAGTCGTGTTAAATTGACGCCCGACGTAAAAACGGGGTGTTATAAGTTTCACGTGTATTAACTCACAAACCGATGGACCAATTTTGATAAGATTTTTTTTAGAAAGCTGACGTGATCGAGATAGTTCTCAAAAGAGGGGTGTTATAAGTTTGACCTTTATATCTGTGTATCTATCTGTGGCATCATATCTCCCAAATGCATGGACCGTTGGTTTTCTGTTCAGGTGTTTGAAGAACGCTCATTTCCTATGTCAGCTCATTTCCTAGTTGACGAAGGGGTTTCACTAACCTTCACAGGTTCGACTTATGTGAAATTTGGTATACTGTTACTTCGGTGGTGTTTCCATAACATGGTAACCTTGACTTGATGGTGCAGCATCAAATAGTCTGCGGCACACCCAAGTCCTCAGAAACTTACAGTAGATATAGCGTTTGGGCTTAATAGAAAGTCGGGGGTAAGTTTGTAATTTTAATTATAGCTTGTTTTATATTATGGTTCGTGTGATCAGATGCTGAGCACGCCGCAGACGTTGCAGCGTAAGAAGTCATTACCGGACGTAGCCGGTATGCCGCGGATGGCAGACGGTAGCGGTATGTCACGCGAAGAAGTTTCCGCGTTGGGCTCGGCTCGTCGCGAGGAAGTTCGGCGAATGCACGAAGAAACTGAGAAACTGAGAGCTAACCCTCTCCTATACCTAGTCAGTCCACAAGTCAAGGTATG
This sequence comes from Synanthedon andrenaeformis, assembly GCA_936446665.2. Lineage (NCBI taxonomy): Eukaryota > Metazoa > Arthropoda > Insecta > Lepidoptera > Sesiidae > Synanthedon > Synanthedon andrenaeformis. The sequence goes on along the minus strand of OW387777.2, from coordinate 7,220,333 downwards.
TTTTGAAGATCCATGTTACATTATATTTAAAGCTTATTTTTATGGTACAGATTGGCAGGCGCCAGGCAGGCCGACAATTAGTGAGCAGATAACGGTGACTATGATCACAAGCATCGCAAGTAGGAAAGCATTGGGCTTCCTACTTGCGATGACCCTAGCAACCGTATTTGTAATAAATCGATAGAAAAGTGTAGAGGGGGGAAGATTAAGGATGATGGATAAGACGAGGATAAAAGATCACTTAAACACACCTTGAATGATCTGCATCACTTAAACACGCGCCTAAAAACAATAGCACATTTCCACAAACCTATCTACTTCCGTTAGACCAGTTCCTCATGTTAAGTTCCATACAAAATTTGTAAGAAAAAGAATTTTAGAAAAAGATCATAAAAATCAGTCCAACCGTTCTTGAGTTATACTATAACCGACTTTGTTTATTAAACAGAGCAACAACTGTCGGGTTAGCTAGTATTTTTGTAAATTAAAATTTCTGAATTTTTTCAGGACTGGTTCTCCAGACAACAGCTGGTGATTTTGGTGTTGTTCATCAACATCTCTCTGGGTATAATGTTCTTCAAGCTACTGACGTAGCGTCGGTGCGCGGCGCGCGCGCGCCCTTTTCCCTTATTGCATTATTGACACTTTTGTAAATATATTTAAAGATTGTTATTTACCAAGAATAGCCAAAACCAAACACTAATCTAAAGTTATATTTAAATACACTCACTATCTGAACCTTCTTTTTTATACGAGTTGAAGTTGCGAACGAGGTACGTTTTGCGGTTTACAAATAAATCTTTCTTTACTACTAATAGGTAAGGACTTCGGTTTGCTAGTGTATTTTTGACGTTGTGTATCATTTTGTCTGGATGTTAAATGTTTGACCACCGATTTCGGAAAAAAATGAACCCACACACGGGTCTCAGTGGATGATTTCAGAAATAGAAAAGTTTATTGTGTTTCGAGAACATTTCTTCTCGATACTAGTACGAGTATGTGTCCTCTACATAAATTTATTAGATAAGTGTATGAATCACTTTCACCTTTTGTCACTTTGGTTGCATCGGCCAAGGGTTAAAACGCCTGCATATAGAAAACACCTACATATTTTCAAAAATGCAACATGTCTTAATTAAAAAAATAATAATTGCCCATGTGAAAACTTAACATTTCCAAGTTACGGTAATGAATAAATAAAATAGGTGATGATGTTGAAAGGTTTAAACGGAAGAATGAAATTGTGGTGCTGTTATTTCGCTGTACATCTATGTGCCCTATAAATTTTATTATGTAACTATATGTACCACATATGAATATGTATGTATATATTATATTTATATATCCTTCAATGTTGTAATATAATTTTTTAAATAAATGTAGAATTTGTACTTAAATGTCTATTTGAAAATTGTTTTTCAAATCTACCTATATTTTATAGGTACCTTATTTTTAATGATAAAAGTGAATAAAAAAAAGCTAAAAGCTAATATTGAAATCGTCATTAACTGATACAGTACACGAAACATTTTCTATTATCTATAATAAGCGAAGTTATAATATGTTTACCTACGAAAGAGTAAAAAATATATTATATGTAAATTAAACGGCATTAAATCTTTACTTGTGTTTTATCTGTTATAGATTATAATAATATTATGATGAAAACTTTATTGTACGTGTAGTAAAATATTCCACATTTTATACAAATTTTAGCTTCTTAGCTATTATAAAAACGTCAATTCTCTAATAACCGAAGTTTTTTGTATAGATTGTACCTACCTTTGAGACCTTAAATAAATATATTGGCAAGGAATGAGACTGTTGATATATATGAACCAATAAATACGTAGGTATGAAACAACGAAGATCGCTTTGGGAAGCGTTCGTTGTATTGTTTGTTTGTAATGAACTTGGTAAGACAATTTTCACGGTTTCATTATTGTGTAAAATTATAAGTTATCTATGTAAGAATTTTAATTACTTGTATCAATTTTATCTACGTTTCAGAAATAAAATATTTTAACAAAATAATTTGAACTTTTATTAAATGTAAATGTAATGTAAACCTTTGTAAATGTTTCAATGAATGTTAAGTTTGTGCTATTTTGTGCTAAATATTTTGTATATTATATATATATTATACATATTTTAAAGTATCATATATATTTTTAAATAATAACGAATATTTTAATATGGATGTTTGTTACTCTTTCACACAAAAACTGCTTGTCAGTTTTTGATGAAATTTTTTTCACTGATAGTTTATTACCTGGATTAATATATAAAATACTTTTATCCTGGAAAAACCGAAGGATCGTCTGAATATATAAAAACTGTTGTCAACAGTGGCGGCAGCACCGTCGCCTCATCGATAAAGATGTCAAGCGTTAAATCAGGTGTTGTGTTTTTTATTTTTCAACGCGGACGAAGTCGCAGGCACCAGCTAGTTTATTACAAAAACATTACAAATAGTAGCTATATTACATATATAAATATATGTAATATAGCTACTATTTCTAATGTTTTTGTGTTTCGGACTTATCATTGACTTAGTCTTTTCCTATACGTAAGCATTCAACTTTGATCAATTAGATTAATATTATACGGCTTCTTGTTATGCTAAAGTCAGTTAATAAGTGTTAGGCTCGAATGAACGACACTTCTGGCCATTCAGTAACAGTAAACAGGCAGCATTCTCTTATGAAAATAAAACCATGTCAAAACATGGGAAAAGCATCAACAATGGCAAAGGAATCCATGAAAAAGAATCGGTACTTGTTCATTTAAATTTTATTGGTCACTTGTGTTGTTTTACGTTTTGTGATTTCAATGTTAAAACATATTAACTTATTATGTGTTGTGTGTCATAATAAATTATTATTAATATACTTACCTATATAACACATTGTTCCTCAAAAGACGAATGAATCGAAAGACGCCATCGACTTGGACGACCTGCTGCCGAAGATTGGTGAATTTGGCATATACCAGAAGTTTCTTTTATGGTTTGTCTGCTTGCCTGCATGTCTGCCGTGCGGCTTCTGCGCATTTAATCAATTGTTCATGACAGACGTCCCGGATCACTGGTGCAGAATTCCCAGATTGGAAAAGTTGAATATAACACAAATGGAACGCAAAATGCTGTCTATACCGCGAAAGGTAAGGGTAAATATAGCAGATATCATACCTAAAGCAAATGAGGAAGTTAAACGCTAAGCAAATAATTTATTCAAAACACATCCAAAATAAGCTTACATTATTATAGTAAAATTGGCAGTTCGCGTCTGTGTATCCGCTAACTCCTCCTAAACCACGCAACGGATGTTGATGCAATTTTCACCATCTGTTAGATAATTTTTCACGGTAGATTTATATCTACATAAATAAAAATAAATCGCTAAATGTGTTGCTAAGCGTAAAACTCGAGAACAGCTGAACCGATTCGGCTATTTTTTTAATATTCTTTGAAGTCCGAAGAAGGTTCTTATGAAGAGAAAAATTGGAAAATTGCGTCTGTGCGAAGCCGAGGGCTGGTCGATAGTATACAATAAAACCTGATTCAGTTTTCATTTACATAGAAAATAAGCAATATTTTGCAACCAAGTCGCCGAAACTTCTGCCTGTCGACGTCTGTCTGTTTCCCCGCTAAATTCTTCTAAACGGATATTGATACGGTTTTCACTAGTGGAAAGAGTGAGAGGAAGGTTTTTGTGTCTAATTTGCAGAAGAAATTGCGTCCGTGTGAAGTCCGGGGATGATCGCTAACTGTTTTAATAGGTAGAAAACATAGGTTTCACCTCGAACAGAATTCTATACGCGGACAAGTCCACAGACAGAGGTAGAAACCATGAAACAATTTTAATTTATAAACAATAAATTGCAAATAAGTGGCTTCATTCAACGTATTTTAATTCGGTTTTCACATATGGAAAGAGGGAAGGTTTGTGTAGGTAAAATAAAAAAATGCATCCCGGGCAAAGCCGGGAACAGATCGCTAGTACTTTACAAATTAGAATTCTTTCTTGAAAATTTTTTTCACAATATTTTAGGACGACAATACAACATTCGAAAGATGTTCACGATACGCTATAAATTGGCGCGACTTTGCGTATTCCGGTGAATCTTTGGAAGCGAATGCAAGTTGGCCTTTGGAACCATGTTTGGACGGCTACGAATATAACACCAGTGAAGTCAGCTCGTCTGTTGTTATTGACGTAAGTCGGTGTTATAGTTTTACTGCTTATAAATTTGGTGTTGAAGCAATAAATCATTGCTAATTTTACATTACAGTTCAATTTGGTTTGCGAATACGATGTTTATCCGACACTTGGTTTAGTGGCCTTGAATGTTGGAGGTCCCATAGGAGTGTACACTTTCGGATATTTAAATGATCGGATAGGACGCAAGAAGTCCTTTTTCGCATGTTTAACTACACTACTGACCGGAAGTATTATGACTGCGTACGCACACGCGTATTGGGTTTGGGTTACGGCGAGGATTATCGTTGGATTAACAATTCCTGCTATCTATCAAATACCTTTCATAATCTGTATGTATACCTTATTGTTGTGCTCTCACACTAGAGTTATGATACATTTATGTTGTGATATATTTGTATTTCTTTCGATACATATTAAAAATAAAAAGAGTCGCTGTCCGCTTAGGTATGTCTGTTTCTCCAGTAACTTTTTTTAAATGTAAAAACCGTAAATAAGTATCCTAAAAGAAAGAAAAAAATTAATCCATGCGAAGCTAGTTTTTTAAAGTGGGTCGCTAGTTTTTTTATAAAAAAAATATTTGCTTAATAAAGTACTTAATACCACCTCCAAAGGTAAGCACGTTTATCAAGTCGGCCAAGATAAGTATTTCAAAGTTTCCTATTGGTATAATACCAATAGGTATTTTACCAATAGGTAAATAAAAATAAATACCAATACGTAAATACCAATAGGTAGGTAAATACCAATAAATACCAATAGGTAAATACTATTGGTATTATTGGCTCTTCTGATGTGGGGTCTCCACTAGTAAGTAATCTCTATTAAAAATTTGAATTCTTAGCAAGTGGGGTGCTGGTTTATGTTTTGGGATATACTCGTAAACATAAATTATCTTCCTCAGTCAAACTTACACTTCATGAACTGAGGGCACAGCGGCAGGAGGCGCAAGACGGTATCTATTGTCTTAATCGAAAAACTATTATAGTTTGAGATGTAAAATATGTATCTCAGTATAAATTGTTCCATATAAAAGTGCGGTGAGCAATATTAATTTATATCTCGAGAAGTATAATAATACGATATAAGTTATATTGTATCCCATAGTGAAAAGTGTCTTTTATTCCCTTACGTCTCATATTTTTTATTATTATTTGTATATTTTAATATGCAATTATTTTTTAAAACACTTAATAAATCTAGTGCGGGAGTATCAACACTATAATTACATTTTCTGCTATCTTCATTGAACAAACTAATGCAGTTGTCTAATATTTCTTTTGTTTTTAGCATTGGAACTAGCCGGGCCCAATTACAGATCCTTTGTGACCGTTATGACCTGTGTGTTTTACACTTTAGGCTTGATTTTACTATCTGGCGTTACTTACATATTACGCGATTGGAGGTCGCTTGCTCTGGCTACCTCTTTACCATTTCTGCTGTATTATCTATACTGGTTCGTTTTGCCAGAATCTCCACGCTGGTTGTTAATGAGGGAGCGTTTAGAAGAAGCTAACACAATATTAAAGAAGATAGCGAGAATAAATGGAAAAGAACTGCCAGAGGAATTCACAAATAAACTCCAAAAGCAAGTACTGGCGCAAAAAGAAAATGGCGCTAAGGAAGTTAAGAACGCAAGCGTTTTTGCTCTATGTCGTACCCCTAACATGAGGCTTAAAACATTTCTAATAACACTAAATTGGTGTGCATCAGAAATGGTGTACGTTGGTCTAAGTTATTATGGCCCAGCAATTGGAACCAACCAATACATGAGCTTCTTTCTGTCTTCGGCTGTCGAGATTCCGAGCTACTTAATTTGTTGGGTATTAATGGATCGTATTGGGCGAAGATGGCCACTTTGTTTATCAATGGTCATAAGCGGTATTTTCTGTATCGTAACGGTCCTATTGCCGAATGGTATGTATTTTAATTATTCAAACCTAATAAACATTTCTTACTAACGTGAACTATGTCAATTAATAAATACCACAAAACTGCTTGAAAACGTTATAGTCCAAGATCACCTGTTATTTACTTAACGATGACAAAGATTATCTGGTAAACAAAACTTACATTGTTAAATAACAAAAGAATTGCTTAGCTAAATTGCGTACCGATGCTGTTAAATAATATGAATTATTTACACTCTCCACGCTCGTAATAAAAATAACTTTTATTTTAAGTTTTCGGCGCGGTACTTGCGCGGTATGTATTTCTGATGCCGGATCTTAGACCATTATACTCACCGTAGACGCAATTAGATATTGTAAAAAATAACTCGTTTATGTAGGTAAATACATATAAAGGTTATCAATCAACGTAAAGTATAAAGATTAATTATTCTAATTGAATACTAATGGTATTCATAAGGAAATAATTTCAATATAAACATCGTTGGTGTATAACAATATTACTTACACATTTGTTTAATAGTTTGCTTTTGAACTATTATTACTTATTAGTAATATCAGCAAATTAAAAAATCGGACGCTGATAATGATAAATAACAACAGCAGCACAGCGATAAAGATGTTGGCCGTCATAATAGTCATTATTTTCTCAGGTGTTATATTTTTCAAATAGATTCTTTCAACGCCGAGCTGTACGTATTATGACCTTCCTAACAAGCTCTTGCAGGATCGCATCCTCGTTGTTGTTTTAGTCCTACTCCCAGCGTGACTACCTGCTGCCCTTTATTTAAAAAAATCAAATGCAAAGATAATTCAATTACGATTATAATGAAATTTTGATTTTCAGATGCTGTAACAGAAACACTGATATTATTTCTAATATCCAAATTATTTATTTCCGCATCATTTCTTATAATATATCCATATGCGGGAGAGTTATATCCAACAGAACTCAGAGGCGTTGGAATTGGTACTTCAGCGTACATCGGTGGACTGGGTCTAATAATAATACCCTTCATTAACTATTTGGTAGGATAAAAGTAGATTTTGCTTTTATTTAAATGTTTATTCTTATGTCCGTTGTTATATTTGCAAACATCAGACTGGGATAACTAAGAAATTTATTTATTTATCGAAATAATGATTGAGAAGACGACTTGGAACATAAAGCGAAATATTTGTAGAGCTTTAAAACTAAAGTAAAGATTCGACTAAGTAAATAAACTAAGTAAGTAAGTAAGATGTAGTTTCGCCGTAATTGCGGCCAGTCAATTAAAAGAACCTAATAGTACAAGTGGCTATAGCTAATATAAAATTCTATGTTTTGTGCCTATCGATACGAATGGTCGACAGCCCCACGGATGACAGGGAATTAAGAAGTACATGTAGATAATGTACATGTAGATGATGTAGTTATAACATAAATTAAAATAGAAACATTATCAAACGCGGACGAATTCTCCGCTGACTATTTGCTTCCCAAAAAAAATAGGTGTAGCAGAGTGATAGAATTAAAGATTTCATTATTTAATTCAAGTATCTTTGAAAGTTTGTTTACATTCTTTGCGTAGTCTCGTGCTATACACGAAATTCATACGTATTGCTTTTTCCACAAGCTAAACTACCACACGCTTCCACACGCTTCTATTAAATCGATTTTTGTTCATGGCTAGGGTTCTAGTAATCTCGTCTTGCCCCTGGTTGTGATGGGCGCCGTGTCGGTCGTCGGTGGAATTACTGCACTTCGCTTGCCTGAAACTCTTCACTGTCCACTACCCCAAACTGCTGAAGAGGGAGAGGAATTTGGCAAGGATTGGACATACACCGACTGTCTTGCGTGCGGTGGACAAAGGCGAGTTACCTTATTTTATTTATTTATTACGTAACTGTTATGGTTAAATATTTTATAAGGTGTACTTAACAGAAACTTTTTATAATTTATTTTTACGAAATTCACATGCCCTAATTATTATTAATAATATCTATAAAATACACCGTCATATCAGTTACAGCACTGCAGCAGGTATTCTTAATTACTTATAGAGGTCAAAAAATTCCCAATACCGTAGCTTGCGTACCTACAAATGTATTACTTCCTAATATAGAAAGAGTTGTGGCAGAGCAAAACGAATCCTACATATTATATACGGGTTAGATTAACTAAACTTAAATAAAACAATCATAATGTTCCCTCATAGTTTTCATCGATATATACCTACCTATTCATTTTCAGCAGACGTATAGCTGATGCGGATTCCTATGAAAATTTAGATCATTTGGAATTGACACAAGCACCTCAGATTGAAGACGAAGATGAAATGGCTAAGTTGCCACCAATTAGACGCAACTCCATGAGAAAACTTGTACGACAATCTAGTATTTTAGAAACGCAACGAGATCCAGCTGGCAACATAAAAATGACGTATTGGTTTTAAAATTAAGGTTCTTTTATGAGTGTAGGTAAAAAAGTTAGATATAAATTAAGGTTGTCAGAACATGGAATGACCTTTTTTGTTTTTGTTTTTTTAATAACGAGTTTTAAGATGTAAATCCTTTTTTCCTAAATAGATTCGTGTATATATTGCAGTCGGTCCTAATTCTATTTCAGCTATATTTTAAAGATAGTTATTTTTTTAAAGCAGATTAGTGCGTAATTAGGGTTAACTGTAAGCAATGCTCTGAGTAGCTATTCAAGTATGTCGACTTCCTGTTTTACCGAACCGTCTGTAACTGCTCGGCTACACGATGGGCCATCGCAATGGCCAACTAAATGGACCATTGTGTAAAGGGCTTAGTAGCGTCTAATGGCATATGGCACTTGCAATGGTCTCGGGATGGCGTCGGTATCGGTTTTTCGGCCGCACATCAAATTAATAATACCGAACCCGCCCAACCACGCTTAGAGGAGTAAGCAACCACGCTTTTCTGCAGCGTGGGCATGGGGCGCGCAGACAAACAAAAATTTAAATAGATTTTTTTTTACGTGTCCCAAAATTCAACGATAAGCGGGGACCAGATGTTGTTGTTGATAGTAATCACTTGTACTATGTGCCCAAAAACTGTTTATTTGTTCTTGAAAAATGTTGAATGAATTATAACAAATAGCACAAACAATTTTACACTTATTTTATTAATTTATTGCATTATAAACATTACAGTAAATGTTCAAATTGTTTTCCGTCGGCATTAATACAGGCACGACATCGCCTTAAACCTCGTGAACGGGGTGGCCATAAGACAGGACGGGATGGCCATAAAAGATACAGGCATTCTGGGATCTTTAACGGTTGTGGTGGATAACAGTGCTACTTAAATTTCCGATACAAAAAAAAAACAGAAATATTTGAAATATTGTGGTCATGATAGTTAAAAATGTCTTAAGAGGTGTCAATTTTCGAAGGATCTCAAATTTTTTCGGTAATTTAAAAAAAAAAATTATTTTTTTTTTCTTTATTTTTTCTCGAGTAGTTATGAGCAGGCCCGCCATCTGGTGCCTGCTTATCATTGAATTTTGGGACACATTGTATATGCTTTGATACGTCCACATTTAGTTACAAACAGACACTTCAATTTTATTTATTTGTAGAGATGAACCCAGACCTTTTGAACACTTATTGCCTTAGTGACCTATTTTGTGGGGCTTATATCGGGTCCTTCAAAAAATCTAAATGGTTTTTGAGTGACCGATAGTGTCACTGGTATCAACCTTTAGACTTTCCAGTTTTTCAAAGGTTTAAGTATATCACAAAAAGGAAAGAACTACACGACGACATCTCTTAATAAGCCGTCAACTTGTCTGTCGCACACTAATGATTAAAAAATTGAAAAAGGAAGATTAATAACTGTTTTTTCAGTACTTAGTTATATATTTATTGTATAATGAAAACTAGTTTATTTCATACTAGTAACTAGTGCTAATCTATGTTTCTTTAGACAACCATAAATGCCCCATTTAGTAATTAATTGTAAGTCGGCACCTTACGGTGTTGTAACCTATTTTAATCTTAATAAACATAGATCTATGCTCACGATCAAGCCCAATCAAACCGCTCCATGCTGTTGCTGGCCGAGTGGCATGATCAGGAATAATTCTGCGGCATATATGGCACCTATAATGTCTCCATGCCATCCATACATAGGACGTGTAGTGTAGGACATTGACGTATTATAATGTCGAGAGATGAATTTATTCAAAAACTTTCGTTCTTCTCGCTTCTACAGCCTCAATAAAATGTTTGTATAAAATATTTGTATTGAAAATTGTCTGTCAAATTGACAATTTCCTATATAAAAATTTTACGCACTCACTAGCGAATGCGAGCATTATAAAATCATACTAGAGCCACTCCAAAGAGTATAGTAATAGCCACTCACGTCACGTCACAAAGTCATGATTATGAAGGGTAGAGGTAAAGGAGGACGGACCAACTTACATGGCTCTTAAACTGAAAAGTGGCAAGCTAAAAACATTAAATAGCAGTTCATAAATTGACCAGAATGGCGCTAGTGTAGCATTGGTGTTTGATATGATTGATTGGTTGCGTAGTTCATGAAATGACTGTAAATAATGAATAATGACTAAAATAATGAAGATATATTAAAAAACAAATAAAAAATAATTTTCTAATACACGATGTGATGTCCCTTCCAATGTTGTATATCAGTGTTTCGTTTTGTATCATTTGTTTGTCATGCATTTGTTCTCTTTCTAATTCTACCCACTTTTTAAATTATGTATTTTATTTAGTAAGTTGTAGATATTAAGCGTTTTTCGTGGTTTTTTTTTTGTTTTAAGTGTCTACTATTGGTATGCTTGCAATGTGAATTATTGTTTTTTAACTATTAGTTTTAAGTTTCTCACGTAAGTGAATTTGTAATTCTTTGTGAGAATAAATATATTTCTAAACCTAAACCTAAATAAAATGCAATAAAATGCTAGTAGTACGTCACATCCTAATGCTACTACAGCGCCGCCTTATTCTTTATGGTCGTGATCAAAGAAATTATTTAGGTATAATCATTATCTTTGGTCGTGTTACACGACACGACAGTATGAATGACGACCCGTGTCGTGGCTGTCAACTGTGAACTGTCACCATTGATTGAATTCTAAACTTATTGAATTACTTATAAAAATTTGAAAAAAAATCAAACTTCTAGTACATAACTACCTATATAATATATAAATAAAACTAACAAATATTTGTTACGTTGTTCGTGACATATTTTTACTACGAATGTGACTACTACTTATTAAAATTGAAACAAAAATAAGTATTATAGCGAAACATGTCAGCTGTAAAAATGTTTTCGATAAGTAAAAGACTTTCTTCGTGTTTTATACTTACATGTTTAGTGGCAGTCGCTGTGGGACAACATTTTCATTCACATTCAGATGAACATGAAAACCCGGCTCATAAGTATTCCAAAAGTGCGAATGAGAAATTTGGAAAGAAAGAAGACTTGTCAACAGGTGCTGATTACGACCTATACATCAGCGCAATAGCCTCTACACTATTTATCAGTGTTGTACCGTTCTTTATTCTCTTTTTTATACCTATAGACGGTTCTATTGAAAAACAGCCGTTACTCAAAATATTATTATCATTTGCATCAGGTGGTCTGCTTGGCGATGCTTTTCTACATTTAATTCCTCATGCTCTCATGGCCAATAACCAAGGAGGACACAGCCATAGTCACAGTCATTCACATGATGTAGATAATCATGAACCCCACGACACCACAGTAGGCCTCGGTGTACTTGGAGGTATCATATTGTTTTTGGTTGTAGAGAAATTTATTCGCTTATTCGACAAAGGTCATCACGTCCATTCTCACGGCACAGATAAAAAAACAGATGAGAAATCAAAGAAGAAAAATAAAGGTAAAAAAGAAGAAATTAAAATATCTGGATATCTTAATCTGGCTGCAGACTTCACACACAATTTTACAGATGGATTAGCTATTGGTGCTTCATACATTGCTGGACAAAACATTGGGTACATAACCACGATAACTATACTGTTACATGAAATCCCTCATGAGATTGGGGATTTTGCCATACTGGTGCAATCTGGATGTTCCAGAAGGAAAGCAATGGCTCTTCAATTATTAACTGCTTTTGGAGCAATTTCTGGGACCATTCTTTCAATTTATCTTCAAGGCACAGAAAATGGAATTGTATCATCCCTCATACTACCTTTTACAGCAGGTGGTTTTATCTACATTGCCACTGTATCTGTCATTCCAGAATTGTTAGAAGGCTCTAATAAGCTATCACAATCAATAAAAGAGATTTTGGCTCTATTGGCTGGTGTATATATGATGGTATTAATAGCAAATTATGAATGATAGTTTTTGTATTAGCAATTGGCTTTTGGATTTTCCTAAATTTTAAATATCATCAAAAGACAATGTAAGAATATGTATTAAAAATTGGATTTTTTTTTATTAAATGTGTTCCTACTTACCTGAATGGTTACATATTTATAAATATACAAAGCATTTGTTTCTTTTACAAACTGCATACACTGGCATAAAAAATTTAAAATATAGGTACCCATAATATTGAACAAGGCTAGACTTTAGTTACTTAATTCTCTAGTTTATAGGAATTTAACTTTTCAATGAAATAAACTTTTATTTTTTAAATCTGCCTTTTACTTGAAAAGTTTAATGAGAACAATATTTCGTGCATAACCTTTCCTTCCCAAAATAATTAAATTCAACCTTTTTGTGTGTGTTCACTCAGGAGCAAAATATACAATGGGCTCACATGAGCCTGTAATATCTACGAATGGGGTGGTGTACCGAAATCTAAAGGATCACCTCACTAGATCCATGAACCATATTGTTATACTTGGCAATTTATTTTCTATATTCTTTTCAAATTTTCATAAAAAAATTGAAAACTATTTTTTTATAAATTTATACAATACAAATTAAACCCAGAGTATTAGATATTTTTCTGAACAAATTTCACTTATCTACTGCACACATGCTATTTCATTGTGGTATTCCGTCATGGGCTTACTGTCGCCAGCGGTCTGCCCAACTTACTGTGAATTGCAGCTTGCCCTGGATTTGGAAAGTAAACTAAATAGTTCATTTCTTAAGTTGACCATGCCGGGAATCGAACCCAGGACAGAACATAAGCAGGCATCCTAACCTTTCATTCAACAGGCTAGTCTAATTCAATACTTTTTAAATTATTGATAAATTTATGGTGATACAATGTTAAATTTTAAAATGACAGGTGGTGGTCAATGGTATGTATGATATGTACATCCCAGTTTCAATACACAGTTGTTCACATAGGAATGTTTGTTTATAAAAAGATAGATAAAGAGAAATTAAACGCTTTTTGAGTAGGCTTTATGAGTTTATTTATTTAAATTACTTCTTCTTAGACACACCAACAGTTCTGCCTCTTCTGCCAGTAGTCTTGGTATGCTGACCACGCACACGGAGGCCCCAGTAGTGACGCATGCCTCTGTGGGCACGGATCTTCTTGAGTCTTTCCAAATCTTCACGGAGTTTAGAATCAAGATTGGAAGAAGTCAATTGACTGTATTTGCCATCAACAATATCCTTTTGCCTGTTGAGGAACCAATCAGGGATTTTGTATTGTCTAGGGTTTGACATGATAGTAATGATCTTCTCTACCTAAAACAATATTAAAATGATTTAGTGGCTTCATATTATTTTGTAAATTTCAAATTTGTAAATTAACCTTTCATATGTCTAAGCGCAGATCTGCACTCAAATTTAAACACTGTCTGTGTTTCAAACAGACAGTTCATCACATTTAAACAGTTTCAGAAGCCGTTTAAATTTGCGTAGACATACGAAAGGTTAAATTCAGCTGATGTACTTCCAAGTTGTGTTATTGTCAGTGTACTACTACTATGAAATTTTTTCATTGCTATAGTTTGACCAGTTGGTTTTAACAAATTTATTCAAGTTAGGCCTGAGAACCATGTGCCTGTAAAACCAAAAAGTGGTGTACATTCTAGTTGACATGTAAAAGTACACTGTTTACACTTGCAAGTTAAACTTGCAATCTACTTGTGTGATACTAATGTGTTCTTTCACAATATTAGTACCATATCAAAAAGCTGAACCTCAAAATAATATGTTGCATTATTGATCAATTCAATACTGTGATTTTATATCATATTTACCCAAATGTCACCTTGTCATTAAAAAATACAGGGCAAACATTTGGACCAATTGCAACTTGAAATTATTGAACTACCGATCCACTCTTGTCATTAAATTTAAGTACATAAACTTTCATAACCTGTGATTTTTGAATACTTACAAGGTTTTATCTTAACTAATTTGTTTATTACACAAAACATTAATTGTTTTATAACACACCTAAGTCACTTTTACAGAACCTTATGAATATAGACAAAATTTGTAATACTTTGCACAATAAATACCTCTTCTTCGGTGCATTCCCCAGCACGTTTATCAAGATCGATGTCGGCTTTCTTTAAAACGATGTTCGAATATCTGCGACCCACACCCTTGATAGCGGTCATGGCAAACATAACTTTTCGTTTGCCATCGATATTCGTATTCATAATACGAAGAATATGTTGAAACTTATCTGGAATTACTAGCGACTGAAACAAATAAAAGGAACACTATTAACATTGTTTTACTTTAAAATACTTCTACCACCACACGTATATATCGATGCCGAACAAATTTAACACATCCTAAGGTATTTTAATCATAAGATGATTGATTTTAGTAAAGATTTCTATACCATTTTTAAAATTCTCGCTAAATGTGTAATTGCCACAAGCACGACAACAAAAAGAGAGAGACTTGGAGTAATAGTGTTCTGTGGACTTTATGTATGTATTTCCCACAGGTATTTCCGATCCGATTCCGAGCGAGACAGTAAATTAGGAGAATTACAGAATAAAGAAACGCGCTGTCACCCACCAAACATAATATAATAACACAAAACATAGAATACTAATAAGTCAGCTTAGTATACTACATATACAGCTTGGCAAAATAGTTAAGAAATTAAAAAGTGGCAATACTGTGGTGTAGTCTCGTTTTAACCAAGGGGATAAGATAGGGTTGATAAGAAAGGGACGACATTAAAGTATTGCCACTATTTAATAAGCTACTTAACTATTTTGTCGAGATATGTATCTACCAAGTATCTACAAAGCCAGAATCAGAATCAAAGAATTATCAGAATAAATAAGACTACACTTGGCAGTCACAGATTAGTTAATGCTAGTTTTTAAAGTAGTCTTGGTTTGCGTGGTTTTAAGTGACCTTTAAACGTAACTAGAACCATCTGCTTAAATGTCTTAAAACTTACTAAATTCTTAAATTAGTGCTTAGTGCACAAAATTTAAACAAATGTAAAGCCCTTATCAAGTAGGCCAATTGTTATAAAGCGTTTGCTAGTCTCCCCATTGATTATCATTCTACTGCATGTAGGTATCAAATAAGGTGAATAAAATGAAATGTTTGCTTACAAAAAAAATTTTTGTTTAACCTATTTAAAGAAACATAAGTCTAGCAAACTTTCTTTCTTTGTGCTTTATAATAAAGGGATAAGAAGAAATTTAATTCTTAGAGTAATTTAAAAAAAACTAATTTTAATGGAATCCAAAAATTATTATTTTTTACATTTTGTTGTGTAGACCATCTTCATTTTCACAGTTCAGTGTGCGGTAGAAAGTTAGCCTGAGCTTCTTTCACCAACTACAAGTAAAGTGTTGATTAGTTACTTTTCAAGTAACCCTAATTGGCGAGTAAATGTTACGAGTATCTTGTTTCAATTTCATTGAAATTATATACCCTTGAGTAATGCTACTCGAAGACGGTGAAACTCGTACGCTTTCTTACCGGTGGCTTTAAATGGCGGTTAGCCTACTTGACACTTTAATCAGAGATTTTGAAAGAGTCCCTAATAAACAAACTAATTGAAGTGACGTGGTCTAGTAATCAAAACAATATTTCTTACTTAAAAAAAATTCAAATATTATATTTATTTAATGAAAAATATTTTTGTAGCCAAGCTTTAGCTAGGTTCAGTTCTGTCGGTTACTTTTTGATTTTTATTTATTATGTCTGGCAACATTAAAATTATTAACTGTGCGTGAATGATCTTTTTATCGTGTGCCGGTTTCTTAAGTTTTTTGATTGTAGCTTGATTTGGAAATATCTTAAATCTAAAGTAAAGTTAAAAGAAAAAGACAATGCATATGGAATCAACTTTACCACTTGTACAAATATTAGAGAAAACTATATCATCAGGTAAGTGAACAACAAACCACCGATAAATTGTTTCGTGAGCATGGCGTTTCTTGCCAATTCAAGATTGCCTGTCAATTGATTGGCTGTTGTTACAATTATACTTCTAAATTACGCACATTTTGTATTTTACACTTGCATTTTCATAATAATTAATGCCTATCGTATTAGAAATGTATACTTACATTGGTTGTATTAAATGACAGCTGCTTAATAAAATAGATCCAGACTTCGTAGAAAATTCTAGTTTTGTTTGAATGCTGTTTACGATAATATGTAGTAGCGTTACACATTGCATCTACATAATTTATTTTTTTAAACTTAACAAATTGTAACATTTGAAATTATATTACCTACTCTACCTGCTTGTAAGGTTACACTACTTGTTACATGTTAACGTTTTCTTTCATAATTTTAATTTACAAAAAAATGACACGTTGCGTTTCTTATTTAGACTTTTTGTATTATTTTTAGATCAAAATGAGTTGGAAGCGGCAGAGAAATATCTCAACCAAGCGGCCAATGCAGACTTCACAACCTTCATCAAACTACTGTCAGATGTTTTGGTGCAGGGTGGTAACAGTCAAGTGGCTCGAATGGCCGCTGGTTTACAGTTGAAAAACCACTTAACTTCTAAAGATCCCTTACTCAAACAACAACATCAACAGAGATGGCTGGCTATACCTGAAGACATTAGATCATACATAAAGAAAAATGTTAGTCCAATCTCACTTTTATATAACACCTGATAAAAATTATGAATCATTCTATTAATTTTATTTGTTTTGTAGTATACATTTCAAACAATATTGCATAGTTTCAAGCAAGTGAATGATAAATTCAAATTCAAACCATTTATTTGCCTGTACATGGGTGTATAACCAGAATTTTGAGTCTTGATAAATGTCTTAAGAAGAATAAAGTGTACCATATTAAAATGTTTAAATATTGATAATTATCTATTCTTATATTATAAAGAGAGATTTGTATGTTTGTAATAAATAAACTCAAAAATTACTGGGCCGATTTAAAAAATTCTTTCACCTATTGAAAGCTACAATATCAGCGAGTAATATAGGCTATATTTTATAGTTACGCGGATGAAGTCGCATGCAATAGCTAGTAATAAATAAAAGAGATTTTTGGCTAGTTCGCTTTCATGTTTAACAATTTATTTCCATTATTATGTCAACAAAAATATTAGATGGTCTTCATAAACCACATAGAAAAGTAATAGTTATACCTACTTAGTTGAGAAACTTAATATTGGAAGACTACTTCCATCCATACATAAGGTAGATATTTATCTGCATAATATTGTTTGTTTGTTATAAGCATTTTTACATATGGAATATAATAATTTGTAATTTATATAGTTTTTTAGATTTGTTACAAAAGAACTTTTTAATTGTTGCATAACCTATATTAAAAACAAAAAAGGGTCCCAAGTGGAATGTGCATTTTTTTGTGTTATATTACGAAGTATTATGTATTTGTTTTCAGACTTTGAGTGCTATAGGTACAGAGAACAGCAGGCCAAGTTCGGCCGCTCAATGTGTAGCGTATATAGCAGTGGCCGAGTTACCTGTAGGACAATGGAAGGAGCTAATTCATACCCTTGTAGATAATGTTGTTCACGTACAATCTACAGAATTAACAAAAGAGGCCACACTAGAAGCAATCGGTAAGGATGATTTTTCTTCATTAGTTAGTTACACATGGGAATTGTTAGTCACAGATATTAGATCAACATAAAGTACACCATGTGCTCTATGATTACAAATTAAACAGAACATTTTATCATAGTAATAATTTTTCACTGAAACAGTATACTTTGGTTCAGTTTGCGAGTAAAGGACATCTGAGCATGTTCTTCTGTTCTCATGTTATCATTTATCCTTATACATATTTTATAGCTTGTCACTGTAATGTTAACTGTTATAGAAATAATTTTTTATATCTTGTGACAGTGAGTCAGTGTTTGCAAGACTTGCATTGCATTCAGTATAATTTTCTTGCATTACCATGCAACTTATTGTTCCTTTCAAAATAACTGTTAATTCAATTTAAATAAAGTAAGAACTTTGCAATGCTAGATTTATTACAAATATAAACAAAGTCCCTATCATGTGAAGGCCGATAAGTCATAGATTTTTTTAGTGTCAGATGTTTTCAACATTTTTATCCTTATATATATATAAATTTCGTGTCACATGTTTGTCCGCGATGAACTCCCAAACTACTGAACCGATTTTGATAAAATTTCGTAACTATATGTAGCGCCATCTGTTGATACCTATTCAATCCAGCAATTATTTATCTGTGAGTTCCAAAAGATTCTAACAGATGGCGATGTAAGGTAATTTTATCAGCTGGATTGAGTAAAAAATTGCACCCGTGCGAAACCGGGAGCGGGTAGCTAGTATACATATAAATATTAGAATACTTTACATAATTGACACACTAATCTTCGCCACAGGTTATATATGTCAAGAAATAGATGCGGAAGTATTGTCTGAGCAAAGCAACCCAATTTTAACCGCTATCATTCACGGCATGAGGTCTTCAGAGCCAAGCAATCATGTTCGTCTGGCGGCAACACAAGCTTTACTAAACTCACTTGAATTCACAAAGGCAAATTTTGAAAAAGAAAATGAAAGGAACTTCATAATGGAGGTAGTCTGTGAAGCTACTCAGTCAAATGACATGAGAATTAGTGTGGCTGCACTTCAATGTTTAGTAAGTGGATTTTTTATAGTAGTAATTAAAGCCTATAGGATAAAGCTGTAAACCACCTATGGGGTAGGATAGCGTGTAAAATGATCAATATATCGCTTTTATTATAAATTGGATTTCATGATCTGCTTGATGGTAGGTGGCTACCGTCGCCCGTAACACAAGTAACGTCATAAGCTGCAAGTGTGCTGCCGACCATAGTAGAATTAAGGGATTGGGAAGGGATGGAGAAATGAGCTCTGGAATTTCTTACTCACTCATAAAACAATAGTCAACATATGGGCGAAGGAATTCTCTTCTGATCTTTGATTAAAAGATTCAAAGATGATTAGAGGGGGCACTATAAAAATCTTGAGTTTTTGTAAAAAAAAATCTAACTACAAATCGTAAAATTAAGGGCACTCCAGCTTTAGCAGCCTTACATACAATCAACTCAAGTATTAATAAATAATGAATTTTCTTTTTAAAGGTAAAAATTTTGTCTCTTTATTATCAATACATGGAACCATATATGGGTCAAGCATTGTTTCCAATAACATTAGAAGCTATGAAATCAGATGTAGACGAAATTTCCCTTCAAGGCATTGAGTTCTGGTCTAACGTCAGTGATGAAGAAATTGACCTTGCCATAGAAGAAACTGAAGCAACCGAAACAGGTAAATTACATTTTATACCTTTAATGTTTAAATTACATTTTATGTGCTGTAAATTTTTTATATTTTTATTTTATTAAAAATAAAAGTAGCCTAACTTACTCTTTATAACAACAGCTATCTGCCAGTGAGAGCTTCGCCAAAATCGATCCAGCCGTTTCTGAGACTAGTCAGAATCAACGGACAAATTTTTTGAAAATTGGTTTATTGTTTTAAGCACCGTATACACTTCATAGATTTAGTAAACAGCCGGTTTTTTGACATTACAAAAAGACACTGATTTTATTTACACATATCGATTTCAGGTCGCCCTCCAGTTAGGACGTCGAGATATTACGCCCGAGGAGCTCTCCAATTTCTGGCGCCCATTCTCATGCAAAAGCTCACCAAACAGGACGACAGCGACGATGAACTGGACTGGAATCCATCCAAGGCTGCCTCCGTTTGTTTGATGCTTCTCTCTAACTGCTGCGAAGACGATATCGTGCCACACGTTTTACCTTTCATCAATTCCAATATAAAGAATGAGAACTGGCGTTACAGGGATGCCGCTTTGATGGCATTCGGTTCGATTCTGGGTGGCCTAGAGGCTAACACTCTAAAGCCTTTGGTAGAGAAAGCGATGCCCACACTGATAGAGGCCATGTACGACTCGAGCGTTGCAGTACGCGACACGGCCGCTTGGACTTTTGGCAGGATCTGTGAGATTGTGCCTGAAGCGGCCATAAATGAAACGTATCTACAGCCTCTGTTGGAGAGCCTCGTCAACGGATTGAAAGCGGAACCGCGGGTTGCTGCCAACGTCTGTTGGGCTTTTACAGGTGGGGTACACTCAAAAACACAATTACCGAAATAATCACAGTGGATTTCATTTATATAACGATCTCATTAAACAAGTCCACTAGACACAGCGCTGTTATCGTGTGACGGAATGACGTCTATTAGTTTTAACTCCACCAAAATGTACTTAAAAGTAACTATTATAAGTAAATTAATTTTGTGTGAATTTTGTTCACTGAAGATTACTTTGATTGAATTTATTATAGTACATAACTAACTTACTATAATTTAAATTTAATTCCGCTGTTTGCCGTGGGACTTCTTACATGAAACGAACTCTCGTTTTGGTTATAGTGAAGTACCTAACACAAATTTAAAGTATACTTTGAGAATTCGCCCTTACCTAATTAACGAATGCCCCTTAACGCCACTTACAGGTTTAGCCGAGGCAGCCTACGAATCGGCCGAATGCGAAGACTCCAATCAACCAAAGACATACTGCATGTCGAATTACTTTGATTTCATCATTCAACGTCTGCTCGAGACTACGGACCGTCAGGACGCGGCTCAACACAATCTAAGATCGGCTGCATACGAGGCTCTCATGGAGATGGTGAAGAATTCACCGGCCGACTGTTATGTGACTGTTCAGAAGACAACAATGGTCATATTGGAACGACTTCAGCAAGTACTCCAAATGGAGAACCACATATCGAGTCAGGTCGATAGGTCTCAATTCAACGATCTGCAGAGCTTGTTGTGTGCCACTTTGCAATCGGTTCTGCGTAAAGTAACACCCGAAGATGCACCACAGATATCGGATGCGATAATGACAGCTCTCCTGACGATGTTCGCGAGTAATGCTGGAAAAGCGGGCGGCGTGCAAGAAGACGCACTGATGGCCGTCTCGGTCCTCGTCGAAGTGCTAGGAGAGAGTTTCCTAAAATACATGGACGCTTTCAAGAGGTACCTCTATGTGGGACTCAAGAATCACCAAGAGTATCAAGTGTGCATTGCCGCGGTCGGTTTGACTGGGGACATATATCGCGCCCTGAAAAGCAAGGTGAGTCAAATTGAGTCGAATTTTCAAAATAATTTATTTGCTGTATATGGTATATTTACACAAGTGTTGTGAACAGATTTTTAATATAAAATTTCTAATAATATTTCCCTTGCGTAAGACTTTTGTAGACAATTTTTAACCCCTTAATGTTTAAATTTCAGGTGCTACCATACAGCGATGAAATAATCGTACTTTTACTGGAAAATCTGACTGATCCAACCATCCACCGCTCAGTGAAGCCACAGATCTTGTCTGTTTTTGGAGACATTGCACTCAGTATTGGACCTGACTTTGCCAAGTATTTTGATATAGTCATGCGGCTTTTACAACAGGTATTTATTAGTCTTTGTATTTACTATAGTTTTGTTAATTGTTGATATTGTTAATTCAAAAAAAAAACAAATGTCACATAGACACGGACCCTGGACAAGGTCCACTTTATGGTTACCGTCGCCTGTACCACAAGTAGCGCCACAGGTGCCGCTAGTGCGCTGTGGACCAAAGTGGGAATTAGGATGGGATAGGAAAATTACTGCCTAACGGGTAAGGGTTGCCAGAGTAATGGCAAGCGCGAATGTCGATTTTAATCTCAACTTGTCGATCTTAATTTGGCTTTAACATAACGCCATTACGTAAATTTTGTCGCGTACTAACTATATGTGTGTTTGTGTGTGTGTGTGTGGCAGGCGAGCACGGTGCAGGTGGACCGCAACGACTACGACATGGTGGAGTACCTAGGCGAGCTGCGCGAGAGCGTGCTGGAGGCGTACACTGGCATAATCCAGGGGCTGAAGGGGCCAGACGAGACGGTGCGCGCGGACGTGTCGCTGATGGAGCCGCACGTGCAGGCCGTGGTGAGCTTCATGCGCGCCGTGGCGGCCGAACCGGAGCGCACGGAGGGCCACATGTCGGTGATGGCGGGGCTGGCGGGCGACCTGTGCCTGGCGTTCGGCGCCTCCGTGCTGCCGTTGCTCGAGACGCCCGAGCTGCTCGAGATGCTGCAGACAGCGCGCCACTCGCGTACCTCGCGCACCAAGACCCTTGCCAACTGGGCCACCAAGGAGATCCGCAAGCTCAAGCAGCAGCAACAGCAGCAGCAGCTGCATCTCCAGCCGCAGCCCAAGCCGCTCGCCAGCTGGTCAGTCGCATTCACTTAACTTGTGCACGCACGTTCCTAAAGGCTCCCTTCACAATGGCCCATTATGGGCGAGTACAGGCACGCGCGATTGTGTATAGAGAATAATAACAATTTTTATTTACAACATATACAGAGATCTCTGTCTTTCTATAAAAAGACACACACAAATGTCCCCTGCCACAAACCGGCTGCAAGTCAGCATAATGCAGGTTGTTCTGTTACGGCATGTTATCGTAAATAATTAAAATCCATCATCTCTTCTTCTCGTCTCTTTTTTATGATATTTTTTTAATGCACATTCCTATAATTATTATATATTTATGTACTAAATGAATAGATAGCAGCAGCCGCTATCACTTCGACGTCCGACTGCAACAGACGACTGAGTAAATGAACTGTCACAATTGTGTAGACAGCAACCCATGATTGCGGCAATGATGGCCACTTTTTTAATTTTCCATCATGGGCCATTGGGAAGAGGTACCTTTAAATGTTTTCAACAAAATGCAGGCGTAGCCTATAATATGTTTGATTAAACATAAAACGCTCGACTTTGTCAAATAGTAAGACACTTGGGACTTCACCGACACACTTGTAGTTTTTTTTTTTAGTTTACATTTTTAGGGATATTAAATTTAAACGAATCACAAGAAAATAAAATGAAGTCCCAAGTGAATTCCTATTCGAAAACAATATTTGCTGTAATATTTAAAAACAAAACCATTTTATTAAGGAAATATCTTTATCCTTACTAATATTATAAATGCAAAATGAACCCTGTCTGTCCGTTACCATTTCACACCTTAACAGCTCAACCAATCATCACAAGATCTAGATAAAGGTTTTAGTTATGTATTTTATTATTTCAGATTCCAATGGTGTAACAATGAAGAGTTATTTCAATTTCAGTCGACTTACTGCTGGTAAAATTAAAATATTGTATTGGCAGGTAATAATCGCGTCACTACAGCGTTAGGTGCATTTAGTTTCAGTTTTTTTTTAAATATAAACGTGTATTCGTCTTATTGTGAGTAAATCTATGCAATAATTCAGTAAAACATCCTTTAGATATATAATGGTCACATAAATTTCATTCTTACTTTTATTTTTGAAAATTAAGAACAATACAGAATAAAATAAAATGTATGTTTGTCGTTTAATGTAGTCTGGCGTTAATATTGAATCATTTGTAAAAATAAAATCCTGTTACAATTTAAACTGATTTCTGTCTCGCAATCATTGCAGATAATATGATAATATATTTGTTAATTTTGTCTTTGGTTTGAATTGGCATTGGTTTCGGATAGGAATAAACTATTTATTTCTTTATAGAAGTTAAAAGATTTATTAATGTTAAGTCTGTAAGTAGATGAATGTGTTCAACACTGCTACAGTATATTTATATAAGTGTACGACTTATGCACCTATCGCATTTTGTTAAAATTATTTGAAACACGTCTGACCATATTTTTCCATATTAATGTTTGAAAAAAAAAATTAAAGCATTTTCCTATTCGGTATTATAAATACAGACAGTGGCTGTGGTATCTTTACTTACGTGAGATTAAATGTTAATTATTTTGAAAGAGATCGCATGAAAGGTGACGTATGTTATTTTAGGCATGCACATATGCAAGGGATTTTGAATTTTTGAATTAGATTAATATTATTACCAAGAGGTTTTTTGTAAGGAGTATGAACTGTCGCGTGAACGGTGTTGAAATGTATGAGGGATGTATGAACGATTTATTAATCACTCTTTTTATAAAACTTGACAATTGAGATGTTTGTATGCATTCGTTAGTTGTTACGAGTCCAGAGGACGCCATATTGGCGACGAACGACTTCGATACGCAGGAGTTTGTGGTAGTAAGAAAAAAATATATCGTGTGATTAAAATAAAATCGAGGACTCTCTTATTTGTAAATGATTTTTTTTTAGATTACGTAATCTACGTGTGTTTATCTTAAGAATTGAGTCAAAATAAGTCTGATTCGGGACGTCAAATCTAGCAACGCGAACATTTGAAACTATCAATTGAAACATTGAATCACGATATCTTTCATCGAGTAGTTGTATGTTCCTAAATTAATATAACCGTCCTCACTGAACTGTTCCTCGCGAATACGCTTTAGTTAGTCTCGCGGAAGCCGTCCCAATTAAAGGTACATTTTTCATAAAACCTACTTGTTCAGGAAAATTTACTAACAAATCAAAATTTGAGTCTCAAGGGCATTTTTTTAAATAAGTTTGAAGAAAATATGAAATGTCGATGGGTGAAAGAAATTTTTGATTCGGTTTAGTAGGGAGGTTAGAAGATAAGGATTCGTATGTAAATTTTTAAAAAGTCATTTTATCTTCTTACCTCTGTTGATTTTAAAATTAGCAAAAAAAGTTATATGAACATTTTTATGTAAAATTCATTTCGCTGCAATATCTCATTTTTATTTCTTTTCCCACCCCTTCTACAGGGTGGAATCGAAAATCGAAAAATGTTGCTAATATATGATTTATTCTGACGGTTATTATAAATTAATACACAGGTGATATTATTTTTCACAATAGAATTCTACATAACAGTAAGTCGCAAAAAGTATAAAACTTATGTACCACGAAGTTTTGCATTTTCAGTGATTGTGTGATGAAAGAAGTCGTTTTTCCTGAGCTCAATGTGTCATTACTTGTACATATGTAATTAAAATGTGTTTCTTCGTTATGCTATTTAAAAAGGGAGTATACACTACACGGCCTTTCGCAGTGAGGAGGCACTAGACTGAAATAAATAAGACAATGAAAACTTGTGTATTGTTATCGTTGCTTTAAGAACAGTTTTTTTTTTTTAATGAAATACTTCACATGATATAATATTAATCTCATATTATTACTATACTATTTTTTATAAGTTGGCGCTAAGCAAACTATTTTGTGAAAGCCCAGACAGACGCTTCAGAGCATTCCAAATTGATTGTTATACCTTTGATTTAAAAAATGGGTTAAAAAATATAAAGTTATTTCAATCTGAAAATCATTTGGTTGCAACTTGCAGTGCAGTTATATTCGGACCCATCAAGCAATATTATGCCCAATTAAGTATATAATGAGATTTTTTATTTTATTTACCAACTCAATTTATTTAAATTTAATGTCCCTTACAATCTACTTTTTTTTTTAATTATAGAGTAATATTTAATGTTGAATCTCTTTTTTATAAAAGTAGGTTGTTTTTTATTATTAGCTAATTTGGTTTAACGATACCTAGTTTATTTTCTTGATAAAATGAAGACCATCTGTCGATAAAATGAAGCCTACGCATTGCTGTTCTATAGTGACAATAAATGTTTTTTTTTTGTTTACGGCTATTATTGTCTGATACTGATTAACAAATTAGTGCCTTTTATCGTAATATTGTATTGTATAATTACATATAAATAACATAACGTAATTGAATCGGCAACAAAACGCTATATGTTTACATAAAACTAATTAGATACTCTTGCTAATGACATCTTAACAGGAAATTCTCCCAACACATTGCATGAACGTCCTTAAACAAATTGTAGTATATGTGTTAAGTCGCTTTGACATGATCAGAGTATGTTCGGAATGAGTTAAATCGTAGGAGTAAATCACTGCTAATTTTCTTCATTCTTCACCATATTTTTTGCAGTCCATAGAGACTGAAATGCTGAACGCTATCGTAATTGTAACGATTTTGCCTATTAGTAGATCTGAGATGAGAATCCCCCATTTTGTTTTTCAACTATATGCTAGTTAGCTCTGACAGTAGGTGATCAGATAACAAGTTGCTACACAATACAAGATTTGCGTCCAAGTGTGCTTGGGTCCGAGCATACTGTGATTGTGTCACCGCAGCTTAAAATTAAAGAGTATTTTGAGTGTAGTTTGAGTGTTTTGCTAGTCTGTTAGTTTCGCTGACAGGGATGATAGTGTTTGCGAGAATTATGCAAGATATTTATGAAAAGTGAGACTAATCCATTTTGTTTGAATTGTGTTAGTAAAATCTAGATGTGTTGACTTACTATTGTAACATTTCTGATGTCAAGTGGTTGTGTATCTCAAAGTGTGATAGGATATTGTGTGAGGAGACTGGTGCCATGCCATGAAAGGTTCTGATTTAGAATCGTAGGCATAGAGTCGATGAATACCACCCACTTTTCCTGAGCAACTGAAAAAAACTCCAGTTATTTTGTTACAAATTTATTTTGCAATTAAACGACTACAAATCTGTATACAGTTCTATTATTATTAAAACTTTAGTGTTACATGGTGTTTTATTTCCCTTCGGCCGCGTACGAAACCGGAGTTTTGTAACCAATTGCGAAAGAATTTATTCAATTTTTTAAATATACCTACCTGCCTAACTTTCATTCCATTCTCTCGTATATGTTGGATTGGTCCAAACGTCCGGGTGGTATTAAATATTACAAACATCAAAAAATATATTTTAAACTGTAGGTGGAATATTCATTATTGAAAATCTAATCTAAACCCGTTTTATTCTTTATGCAGTAGTTTGGTGTGTACATTATAACGTTATTTTGGGTTTTTTAAAGGTTAACATCAGATTGAAACGTTTATTCGCTAAATGGCAGATTCTTTATAAATACAAAAATAATAGTATTCGTTCACGATTTATAGGTCGTAGCGCAGACGCCGCGCCATGCCGGCCACGAATCTCAGTGTCTGTGCTATAAACTATAAATCGTGAACGAATATTCGTACGAAGGTAAGTTAGGTCTTGTTTTGTAGATAAATGTATGAAGAATAATTCACTTCCTAGCTATTTTATCACAGCTTCGATTGTTTTTCGAAAAATTAACTGCATACAAAAATGTTGAAAAAAAAAATATATATATTTCTTATGTCTGTCAATGATTTATATACGAATATTGTAGAGAATTTAATGCAGTTTATTTTTATCATGGGCAGTTAGTTATCTTTATCTCTGATTCGGAAAAAAAATGAAAAAAGAACCGCAGATCCGATGTTTTTGGGGGGAAGGGAGCAAGGGATGGGTCGACGCCGGGCAGAATCGTGTTCGGCAGGGTCGAATTAGTCTAAAAATTCCGGGTAGCAAATAGTTTCACTAAATGCCGTTAACTGTTGAAAGCAGGTGAGGTGCTTTTTGAGATTTTTCCGCTGGACTAAATCTAGTTCGTGACGTGACGTGCAATATTTGTCCTGTATCCACTCGTCCACTGTCTAACAATAGCCTAACCCCGGTCACTGACATGCGTGCAAACATTCTTACATTGTACGAATCTGCACGCATGTGAAGGAACGTGACATTCATTCGCAAACTCAGCGAGTACGCAAATGGGTTCGCATACTCATATGCGAACGCGTTGAAGGTGAAGATGATTTTAGTGCAGTTTAGTGTTTGTCCAATCCATGATCAAATTCAATTTACGCCACTCAGTACACGATACGAACTCTGAAAATGGTAAACGAGATGTCCGTTACCTACGCAATCAATACGCAATCGTACGCGAAACTGGTCGCACGAATGCTTGCACGAATGTGTGGGAGACTACGCGAAGGTTTGAGATTCGCGCGCTTTGATGTGCGTTAAAAACCGACACTGCACGGAAAAGCGCGAATGTAGCAAAAACTTTGCATAGTCGTCCTACACTATATTAGTGAATTAATGACATTAAAATTAATTACAGGTAATTGCGGCTAATTTTAACAAGGCAACCAATCCTTAATCCATTGCATACATTCTCAAGATTTATTTAAAATTAATTTCATCAAAAAAACAGATACCTGCAGGATCAAGCAGTGGGATCTTAGCACAGACTATACATTGATGCTAGCGCATGATCTTAGGCTAAAAGCCCCGATGCGGCTGGAATTGGGCTGGAGCATGGATAATAGAGGCAAGGAGGCCCAACTCTATATCTACATGACAAAGTGTCCGTCGAATACGCTTAATTCGGCGGCGCTGTAGTAGCACTGGTGAATTGATATTATTTGTTTGTTTCGTAGTTCATTAAACCCAGAGTTTATATAAGCAAGTAAGCTAGTTAGCGAGTATGAACTGTAAGCACGGGTTTGAACAGTATCGACATTGCAATGGCGCATGGCGACCAGTGTTACCGCCTTAGCGATTTTCTCACTAGATCTGGTGCTTTTTCAGAGCTCTTGGAGATTTTTTTGCGACATTTGGTGACTTTTTATTTTTTAGCGATTTTTTAGAAGTGGAATCTGGCAACACTTTTTTCACAAAATGAACAACACTTTTTGTTTTTAGTCTTTTATCGGGGAATCCCCAACACTTTCATTCATTACTACGCAACCAATATAAACGTTTTTTCATGAAATACGTACTATATGAGAGTAACGAGTGCCCCATGATGCTCTTTTTTTGGACGTAGGAATTAGTTATTATATTTTCATGTTATTAGTTATTCGAATACCTACTGTTTGATTCGGGATCGCACGTGCTCTTTGAAACAATTAATTATAGAATAAGTGAAATAATTAGTTATATGCTAAGGTCATAGGTTATAATGGTGTTTCGGTTGTATGTCGAACCTAATATTTTGTCGTGAAGTCAAAGAAGTAGTTGAATTCTGTCCTAGAATGGAACTTCCGCCCAAGACGAAACTTTATACGCAAAAAAGCTAAGTGCTTCAATTACGAATTGCCAAATGATGTCATTTCAGCTATTGGTAAAAACACAAAATATTTATTTAAAGACCAACCACAACCAACAACATCTTCAGCATCATTGGTACCTATGTATGATGAAGATGTGATGGAAGATTTTTCTTTTGAAAATTTTGAATTTTAATTGTTTACTGTCGTTACCTAGTATATATACATATTTTTTTCCTGTTTGTGTGTGTATCATGTATATGCAAATAAACGTGCAACCTATCTAATTGTAATACAAAATTTTAACGAAATCTGGTGGGTTTTTTTCTATCCAAATTTTCAAAATCTAGCGACATTTCACACTGGACCTAGTGACAAAATAATTTTCGAGGTGGCAACACTGATGGCGACGCTATTAGTCACAAATGTCACTCGCGCTGATTGTTTCTCCCACCGATATTTATTTAAATTTAATGTTATAATGGTGAATGTGCAGTAGCAAGCTGTAAGAACGATTCACGGAAGCAAACTAAAAAGAACAATGATATTTCTTTTCATCGGTAAGTAATATTTTGATTTGAAAACACGGATTTTAACAAAATTACTCATGGCGAGAAAGGAGGTTGCGGGAGGCGCGGGGGCGGGTCCACGCAGGACGCGTTTCCGCGCCTCCCGCTTCAGACCTCCTCAACCTTGAAGATAGTGCTGTACCACGTTGTACTCGAATATTGTGTAATAACATGATTTCTTCCGTAATAATAATATGTAAGTATTGTTTGTATTATCTACTAACCAATTATGGATCAATATTTAAAATAAAACTTTTGAATTGTATGTAATATACTCAGTGAAGTTAAATACTTACGGAATCTTTTTTTACGAGCGAAGAAAAGTACCTTATGATAAATGCTGCATGCAATGCAAATGGCATAAGGTTATGTGGGATTCTTAGCGCACTAAAACTCCATCTCGAAATGGGTATGGATCAGTCCTGAGAGGACTTTGGAACCGTCACCGGACGTAACCGTCACAGGACGTGACCGTCCCAAACGCCGCCATTTATATACTTACTTCCCCCTTCACGTCGTTACGCCCCGCTGTCGTCCAGGTGTGTTGCCAGGGTTGCTTACTGTTAAATATTGCTTACGTCTGAAGATAATATCGCTAACATATAAATTATTCTTTACTTTGAAATCATTATTTTATTCTAGTTTTACAAATATGAGATTTATAAATACTTACCTACATGATTATGTTACGTACCTACATAATAGATACTTATAAATAATATGTTATTATAAATACCATACCAAATGAAGCCATTTAAGTAAGTATTACTTACCTACAAATATACAATGTGTTTGGCGCAACGATGTAAACCTTTCAGTGAGTCATAGCTGAGGTCATTTGCAATCATTATAACCAAAATTGTCCTAACAAAAATGTGACGGTTTTTAAAATATTTGAAATTTTCTATATTTTTTATTTATCCCCAAAAATTTACTATTAACTTTTAATAACTTTTTTGGTAATTAAGATATCAGTCTAAAACGTGCTTTATTTCTGACTTAAATGTATGTACTTGAAATAAAAAACAATAACTAGATATTTGAATAGCAATAAAAAAAAATATGACAACTTTCTTTTGCATTGTACTAAATTAATTAACAAAGTTCAACTTTAAAGTACATTTTTATAAAAAAATATTGATATTTAGTTTTTCCAAATTTGTTAAAAACTTCCTTATTTCATACTCTTTAACATGGTATACACCACGTTTATAAAAGTTTCTTTGGTGCTCTGGCACAAACGGTGTATAGATGTCTGAAAGAGTCAGTGAAAGAGTTGTGTATGAGAACAAAATAAAACAATTATAATTAATTCCAAAATTTATTATAAATCTTGTTCAATATGCAAACCCTGATTTCTTATGCAGGTTCTATATCTTTTTCTTATGTGAACTGTTGTTAGTCCAACTTGCATCTCCTCTCTCATTTTCACAAATGCATTAGTAATTTTATTTATTAAATGTTTTTTATTTCTTATTTCCTCGTCGTATACTAAACTTTTAGCACGCCCCCATACGTAAAAATCGAGGGGTGTAAGGTCTGGTGAGCGTGCTGGCCACGGGATGGGTCCTTGCCTCCCAATCCATGCGTTGGGGAATGTGTTATCTAGAAATTCCCTTACATCTTGACGATAGTGTGCTGGGCAGCCGTCATTTTGGAATATAATCGGTTGGTCGCCTTGAAATTCGCTCAAATGTTGAGTTAATTCAGGCAAAGTGTTTTCTAGGAAGTCTAGATAATTGTCGCCATTTAAGTTATCGGGTAAAAAATGTGGCCCAACCAACTCCCTTCCGATTACTCCAGCCCACACATTTACGCTAAATTTTTTTTGAAAAGACGTTTGTCTAGTTTTATGAGGATTCTCCCCCTTTGGTGCCCAAAAGTGAAGGTTGTGAAAATTTACACAACCTTCACGTGAAAATTTGGATTCGTCGGTCCATAAAATGTTTTTAAGGAAATTCCGATTTTCTATGTCCTCGTGCAACATGAATCTACAAAACTGTACACGCCTTGCAGAATCGTTGTCATGTAAGCCCTGCACTGATCTATAATGATAAGGGTGTTTCTTTTCTTTACGCAAAACAGACCATACCTTCCATATTGATAAATTTAGGTCGGCAGCGATCCTTCGTATACTAGTAGTAGGGTCATTTTCAAAGGCTTCCAAAATGCGTTCATCCATATCCACATTACCTTCTCGAACGTTTATTCTGGGTTCCTGGTGAAGCACGCTCCCGGTTTCTCGTAGTCGACGATAAGTGTTAGAAAACACTTGATGATTCGGCAATCTTCTGTTGGGGGTATGCTTCTGCATACAGCCGTCGGGCTTCGAGTGCAACACAATTTGCTCGTCCATACATGATAAGAATATCCGCGTACTCTTCGGCAGTGTAAGCAGCCATAATAAATTTAACAATTAGATAACAAAATGTATTAACAGGATAACAAAAAATGAACAAAAACAATAACAAAAACAGGAAACAATGAACGCAAACCCATCGAACACAATGAACGCAAGGATAGTCAGAGCTCGACTAATGAAAATATTGAGAAAAGAGGTTTTTAGCAGTGTTTATACTAATTGTTATGTTGTTGCCTAGGAACGTAATATATAAAATATGTAATATGTCTGTAAATATCTAAAGAAATATATTTTTATTACTTTTAAATTCATCTTATTTTTCGTATAATAAAGTGGTAGCAGAGCGTGGTTCAAGCACAGCTTGATTATATCTATATAATACTTTATTATACAAAAAATAAGATGAATTTAAAAGTAATAAAAATATATTTCTTTAGATATTTACAGACATATTACATATTTTATATATTACGTTCCTAGGCAACAACATAACAATTAGTATAAACACTGCTAAAAACCTCTTTTCTCAATATCCTCCCTTTTTGGCAAGTTTTTATAGTAGGCCAATCATCAAAACCAGAAATCAAAACCAATCTGGGTTTAAAAACAGGTTTCGTTAAAATGTCAGCACATTGATATTCCGTTGGAACGTACTTTACCTCCAGTTCATTGTCAGTCACTAGCTCTCTGACATAAAAATGTCTAATTGCAATGTGTTTTGTTCGACGATGAAACTCCGGATTCTTTGATATCTTTATAGCTGCGTCGTTATCAATATGTAGCGAAGGAATTTCATTCAGTTCAGCCACTTCATTGAATAGTCTTTTCAGCCAAACTATTTCACGAGCTGCTTCGCTGGCTGCAACAAGTTCTGCTTCAGTACTTGATATAGCAGTGGAAGACTGTAGTTGGGATCTCCACGATATTGCTCCTTCAGCATATATGCAAATTATACCAGAAGTTGAACGACCAGTTTCTAAGTCTCCACCATGATCAGCATCACTGTAACATTGTAGAGTGTTACTAGAATTTCTTTTATAGGTAATACCGACATCTTGTGTACCTTTTATATATCGCATTATGCGTTTTACTTTCACTATGTCGTCCTTCGTTGGATTGTCTAAATGTCTCGAAACCACACTTACGGCATAAGCTATGTCTGGTCTGGTTCCAACCATCAAGTACATAAGCATACCAACTGCTTCTCTGTAAGGAAACTTTTCTTCATTTTCCTCCCTTGCTGTCATCTGTTGATCCTTTATTATAGGTGTTCCAACAGCTTTACAGTATTTCATGTTAAACTTTTCTAAAATTTTGTTTGCATAACTACTTTGATGGATCTTTATCGATTATCTTTCTTAATTTCAAGACCCAAGCAGGGCCTGATTAACCCTTAGGCTAATTAGGCTGCAGCCTAGGGCGCGAGAATCGGAGGGGCGCGCTGAAATCGTGTGTTCGCATGCGCTATTAATCTAGCATCATTGCATCTACCCTACACTCTACACTGAGAAAAAAAATCTCTTCTGACAACTAAATTTTATTTACGCCAACAAAATGATTTGATAGCCCATTGCCAAAAAAATATTTAATAGTTTTAAATAAATATTTTGTAACTTCCTAACGAATTAATTATTAGAGATTAAAAAATATATAGTAAAGATAATTGTGCGTTCACTGGCGAGCATGAAATCATATCGTAGTAACTATAAAATATATTAGTTAGCCTTAGAAAATGAGTTATTATGAATATGTAATTAAATATTATTTCAAAATGAAGAAATGTTTATTTAGCTATTTATTGACTCGAACGTTTTTAAAAAATAAAAATAAAAATTTTACTCAACGCTCTGTTTTTTAGGTTATTGGGATTTGTTTTAGATTTTGTCTCGACACTTATGTATCTTAACATTTTTCACTTAAATAAATATATAATTAAACCCTAGCGAAAATTCGAATCTAAGACCCTAAAGCCGGATTTACATTACGAAACAAGTTTCATGCATGAACAAATTAATTTCATGACACTACTTTTAGTACTTGTAAAACTAGTTTCATTCAAAATAATAGTGTCGTGAAATCCACAGTATGTCAGTGTTCATGGCTGCGCCAACATCGAAGCTTTATTTTGCATTGCAAAATGTTGTCATATAGATGTTATTGTATAAAATTAAGAAAAGGTTGTCTCGAAAAAAAGACGTTGGTGGATTCGAGGGTGGCTAGCAAGAAAGCATCTGGGTGCGACACAGTTAATATCTGAATTAGCAGATGAAGATCCTGAGAGCTATACAAACTATTTTCGAATGAGTGAAAATCATTTTCATTTTTTTTTTCGACTAACGCCGCCCTCACCACGACAAAAAACACACGTGCTATCAGCGTAGGCGCTTTCGCGACACTTGTTTCGCGTCGCGTAATAGAATAGATGACATTAGTTGCACGACACTAGTTTTATCCAAAAATCGCGCAAGACACGAAACTGTTTCAGTGTCATGAAATCGATGTATGCATTGTAAAACTTGACGTTTACACGTGAAATTGTTGATGAAACTAGTGTCGTGAAACTAATTTTATGCCACTAATTTCGTAATGTAAATTTGGCTTAACGCACGCCGGCTTAACACTACACGTAACAGCCCACTCAGCCACGACACCTTATGAGTAACAAAAGTTAAATAAACTCTTTTTAATAACTTCAATATGCTAGTTATTGCAATAATATTACATTTAACCTTAGGGTTTGCCACCCTAAGGTTAAATGTTGTGCAGATTAAAGGACAACGTTGGTTTCGCTTGCAGATCGATCGATCGATCTGAAAACTTTTATAGGTAGTATGAACCATGTTAAAATTTTCACACTAGTAAACAAAGTCAAAACTAATATACTACTTTTTAGGCGGACCGTAACATACCTGGCGGGGGCGCATCCTCATAATTAGCCTAGGGCGGTCAGAACTCTTGATCAGTCCCTGCAAACACGCGCCGGTTATTTTGTTTCGTTTTCGTCAGAGTATGTACAAAGAGTATATAATCACTGCTGTTCGTAATCACCACAGATTATTATGTTATTATACAGAGAGTAATTGGAGAGTAATCACCACAGACTATACATTGATGCTAGCGCATGTAATCACAAACTATATAGTAGATACCAGGCTGGCGCAACTCAAAGGAAAGAAAATGATGTATGAAACAGGTGGATTGGGTAATGCCGGAATAACCCGACTAAGTCAAGGCGATTGCGAAACCCATTAAGTTATTAGACATCACCGATTCTCTAATTTGGCCGTATTATACATCAAAACCACAATAAACCTGTATGTATAAGTTACTCTATGCAATAAACCATCGGCGGCCATATTGATGTGTTGCAATATGGCGTCTTTCATTTCAACTGCTTTGTTTGTTTGTTGTTTATTTTCGGATTTTTCGGCAAGCAGAGTATTGATTTTTATAAAACTTGCCAAAATTTTAGTGTTTAAATACTCTTTCTTCGTAGTGTTATATTTGGTGTATCGTGTTTAGTGTTCTAGATGCCGAAAGTAAGCTGCGAAATATGTGGCCTAAGAACGAGTCGCATTGATAATAAAAAACGAATATTTTTGGCCCAATTCCCGCTGGATGAAGATAGGTTAGTACATATTATATCTTGCTGCTGTTCTAAAACCATGTATAATATAGTTTATTGGGAGTTTAGTTCAAATTTTCGAATAAAATTGTGTTGCATATGTGTTGCATGTAAAATGTAAACAATAGTGCAGTGCCATTTTTTATCGACAATCGGCAAAAATTTCTTTTTGATTTTATTGCACTGAATGATAAGAAATGAACACATGCATACACCCCAATGTACCAATTGGTTTGTTTTAGTTTTATTTTGCCTTTCTTTTTTATTTATATGTATATTTAACTAAAAAATAACATTTATTATTCATTTACTTTCTAGGTGCAGGCAAGACTTTGAAAAGAAAAAAACAACAAATGAAATGCTGTTCCATGTATCGGAATCTCTGCCAATCCATTGAACGATGAAGTTTTCAGTGAAATCCCTCTCCATATTGCTAAAAATGCTGTAAGAGATGAACTCATGCATACACCCCAATGTACCATTTGGTTTGTTTTAGTTTTATTTTGCCTTTATTTTTTTATTCATATATTTAACTAAAAATAACATTCAATATTCATTTACTTTCTAGGTGCAGGCAAGACTGAAAAGAAAAAAAAACAGCTGTACATACAACAAATGAAATGCTGTTCCATGTATCGGAATCTCTGCCAATCCATTGAACGATGAAGTTTTCAGTGAACTCCCTCTCCATATTGCTAAAAATCCTGTACAAACAACAAATGAAATGCTGTTCCATGTATCGTTCCAATCCATTGAATTACTTTATGAAATTATTATTACGTTATACATGACATAATCCAATTTTTATGTGTGTTACAGAACCTTCAACGTCGACCTTGGATACTGCCGTAATTAACTTAAAAAATAAATAGATCCTGCAGTCCTCAAAGATTTTATGTGAAGTTACTCTTGTGGCTAGGGAGCTGGGTGCCAAAATTTCTATATGATTTGTTCGTGTTAGGATGATGTACCATAAAAAAACATTAAGGACCGCGTCTGCCACCATGACAGCCCTGCGTTGTCAATTGAACGACGAACTAATCTCCTGGTATCAGTAATCCGGTTGTTCACGTCACTCGAACTGTTGAGCCTCCTCTTGTATCAGTAGTTCGGCGCTGGTGCTTTGTTTTCTAAGGTACTGTATGTACACATAAGGCTCTTATAATAATATCAAGGAACTTCAATAAGTGTCCATTATTCAACCTCTTTATTTAATTAGCCACTTGTTGTCAATGTATTTTGTAGAGATTCCTTGTGCATCAAATGCTCTAAGTATGGCCATATCGATTGACAGTGTAACTCTTCCTAGCATTTGATTTACAATTTGATATATCTTTTTTATATTTTTAAAGTTATTATTAATATACATATTTATTCCTCTTATCTTACTTCGAAATGTAAAACAATCGTCATGTGTGTACATACATCAGTACTTTAGAAAACAAAAGTTTTTCACCAGCGCCGAACTACTGATACAAAAGGGGGTTCAATAGTCCGGGTGAGGTGTACAACCGTACTACTGATACCAGGCGGAACAAATCATATACCAAAATGGCACCCAGTTAACCATTGTTTTTTTCGTTCACTGCTTCTCTGCTACTCCGTCAGTCGGCGATAACCGTAAACTGTATGATAGTAATAAAGCGATGATTGTAATTATTTGTTTTTTTATTTGTCAATAAATAATATTTAAAATTATGTAAGGCCTTTTTTTGGGATTTTCATAAAACCATAGACTATAGAGTCAATTATACTATCGACCTTATTTATCGTAACAATAGCACATCCTTATTTTTATGTTCGTTATGTTGGCAGCATCGTACTTGTTAATTTTGGTTAGGTTGGTATTGGAGCAGTCCATCTTTGTCATAGAACAGTGGATTTCATTTTCATTGTATGGGAGTCCCGTCTCTTAAAACGTAGTGATTATACTCTTTGGTAGATCTAGATACTAACGTACATGTAATCACCAAAGAGCAGCGTTGCCAGAACGTTACTTTTGTAACGTTTTACGTTACTTATTGACCCCTTCACGTTACATTTAAGTTACACGAGTCAAAACGTTACTTTTGCGTTACATTTCGGAATAATGGACATATACAACAAAAAATTTTAGACTTGAAATTTCAATAAAATAAGTGAAACAACTCAGGCTCAGGCGCTTGTGTATATCTGTCACAGTCACAGAACACTATTAATTACTCCAAGAGAGATATCTGTGTTCGTATCGAACGTAATCTGCGTAATGTTGGCATTGTATTGCCAACTTACTAAAGTAATTTTTTTATATCCTATATTCATGTCTCTATCGCACAGTTATCTGGAATGGGCAAATAGAAAGAGCAAGTTGTAAGTGTGGTTGATTATACAATACCGCTCGTAACGTAACGAGATTTGAAATTTGAATTTGAATTAAATTGAGCCGGAGCAGCAACAGTGATTATTTAGGTGTTTTGTTGTTTATTTATTATTCATTCAAGTTTTCTTTTGCTAGTTCTATTGTGTTTTATTGGAGTGCAAGTAGATGTTAAAAATTTAAAGGATCAAAGCAAAAAAGCCCTTTCTTATCGATAAGGTAAGCTATAAGTAACAATATTCAGGCGACACTCAGTCTCTTACTGAACCGCACATATACCTAGTTTATTTTTTAGTTTCCAGTAGGTCAGGTATTGCGTTTATTGGTACCGACCGACATAGAAACCACATTCATAGCGCTTGAATTCACTCTACTAGCGCAGAGTCGAAGCGCATCGAAGCGTCAATCTAAAAATTTACATGGCATATGAACCCCTATCTCCACATTTTACGGTACATTTTTTTATGTCAAGGTCGGCAGACAGGCTGACGGTCCACTTGATGGTAGGTGGCTACCGTCGCCTATAACACAAGCAACGCCACAGGTGCTGCAAGTGCGCTGCCGATTACAGTAAGATTAAGGACAAGGGATAGGGAAATGGGCTCTGGCATCCCTTACTCACTCACCGAAACACAACAGCACACTGCACACGTGCTGTTATTTCACGGTGGTCTTCTGTGAGGGGGTGGTTGCTGCCGCCAGATGGGCTGCCCAAATGACTGCGAAACGCAGTGTGTTCTGCCACTGCTTTCCAATACCAGACCAGAGCCAACTTTCAAAAGTTCATTTCCAAAGTTGACTCGAACCCGGAAACCCTGGAGCGTTAGGCTAACACCCTAACCACTCATCCAACGGGCTCGTCAAATTTCTATCATGACAAAAAAAGGCCCGCGCAGACGCGCGGACTCTCAGTCACCCCTCATTTCATCAGTTTATCGCCATAGAAATATTAGCTCAGTCGAATTAGAATTTCAATATTTTTCGATTTAGACTCGAAAAGAGGGGGTGAATTTTTCATTTATTGAATAACGCGTTTATTTTCAATTTTACACGAAAAATTGTTAATACCGGAGTTGCTTGGAATTAAATTTCCTACAATTTTAGGAATTATCAATTTTTCCCGAGGATCAATGTTTTTCGATTTAGACCCGAAAGGAGGTGGGGGGTGCACCTAAATATTCTATTATCTCGTTAATTATTGATTATTTATTTATTATTAATCAATAATAATTATTAATATTACTATTAATATTATTTTTTTCCGTGTCAGCCCCTTTTTTGCCCCAAATTGTGGAGATAGGGGTTCATAAGCCATGTAAAATTCTGCTGCTTCGATGCGCATCGACTTTAATTTTAATTAAAGACATTCGACCCTAACATTTATTTACATTCGACCCTAACATTATTTAATTTCTTTCTTGCATGTTTTTGGTGCTGATATTACATGGTTGTGGTGCTGATGTGTTATATGCAAATGCATGATGTAGGTACTAGTAGTAGACTAAAATGTACAAGTATTTGAATGTGGCGCCTAAAGCTAAATCCAAGGCATCTACTTCAAGGGAAGAAAAAGAAGATAGCGATAAGAATGACGATCTCGAAGCGACATCGACTATCGACAATGTCGATAGTTGTAGTAGTAAGGAGATACCTCCTCGAAAAAAACAAAAAAGAACATACAAGTTTAGCGATAAATGGCTCGTCGACAAAGAGTTCAAAACTTGGATTTCAAGGAAAGATCAAGAAAATGGTTCAGTTACTGCCTTTTGTAATTTGTGCAATTGTATTGTATTAAACCATAGACCGGCTCTTGTTAAACATATGATGACTTCGAAACACAAGCAAATTGCTAATTCCATAAGTAATACACCACATATAGAGCAATCGTTTAAACCAAAAAAAGAAGAAGAACTGCAGAAAAGAGCGGAGTTAAAATTATGCGCTTTCATTGCCCAACATAATTTGACACTTTCCTTGTCAGATGATTTGATACCTTTTTTGAAGAATACTTTTCCTGATTCTGGAATTTTAAAATCGGTTTGTTTGGGGAGGACATAAACAACTAATACAATAAAAAGTGTACTTGGACCGATGACAACACAGGAACTTGTATCAAAACTAAAAGCAACACCATTTAGTAT
Source organism: Synanthedon andrenaeformis (assembly GCA_936446665.2). Classification (NCBI taxonomy): domain Eukaryota; kingdom Metazoa; phylum Arthropoda; class Insecta; order Lepidoptera; family Sesiidae; genus Synanthedon; species Synanthedon andrenaeformis. Next base: position 7,179,863 of record OW387777.2, on the reverse strand, counting down.
AATAATGGACGAAACAACGGATATTAGTGTAAAGAAGCAGTGTGCCTTGGCAGTAATTTTTTGTGAGGAGGATGACTTAATAGTTCGCACCCAGTTTCTTGATATGTATGAAGTAAAATCCGGGAAAGCCGAAGATCTTACAAATGGTTTACTAACTTGGCTTGAAAACAGGCAAATTCCTTTAAAAAACTTTGTAGGATTTGCTTCAGATACAACAAACAGCATGGTCGGCCCACACAATTCTGTATTTACCCATTTAACAGAGAAAGTACCACACATATTGTGCATAAAATGTAGCTGTCATATGATACACCTTGTTGCTTCCAAATCGTGTCTCAAGTTGCCAAGATCTATTGAAGATTTATTGAGAAGTGTGGGTTCCCATTTCAGTCGCAGCTCTTTAAGACAGGAAAAGCTGAGGGACTTTCAAGCATTTTTTAAAGTTGAAATACATAAAATTTTAAGTCCAGCTACAACAAGATGGCTATCTTTAGAGGCATGTGTAAAAAGAACTTTAGAGCAATATGATGTTCTTCAAGAATACTTCAAAGTCGAGGTTTTTGAAGACCCTAGTAAAGTTACAGAAGACATACTAATAACACTTAATAATAAATTCACAAAAATTTATTTAGAATTCATGTCATATGTTCTGGAAGAGTTTAATAATTTTAACAAATTATTTCAGTCTGAAAAACCATTGTTGTATCAGTTAAAACCTGAGGTTCACAAATTAATAAAAACGCTAGCCAGCAGTTACATGGAATTCAATTATGTCAAAACTACGGATGCCTACAAAATTGAGTTTGCCAATCCACGATTCTTTGTGCCATTAGAGAAATTATATTTGGGTATACTAGCAAAGGAATCAATGGATGAATTAGCTAAAGAAATTCCAGAACCTAAAACTCAACTTATTGATTTTAAAAAAACATGCTTGTCATTTTACATAGAAACTCTGAAACAAATAAGACAACGCTTCGATTTCTCTGACCCAATCTTTAATATAATAGGAGAAGTCGTCGATTACAACAGAGCTCAAAAATTCGAAGTAAAAGATCTATCAAATGTAATTACAAGATTTCCAAATATTAAAAGTTATATTAACGTCGAAGAGCTACATAAAGAGTGGAGGAAGCATGCCTTCTTAGAACACAGCGAATTATTCCCGAATATAAACTTGCCCGTGGAGGAATACTGGAGGAATGTTTTAAAGATGAAAAATATAGCAGAGGAACCAGTGTTTCCTAATTTAAAAAAAGTTATAATGCTTTTGCTCGTGTTGCCTTATTCAAACGCCAGCGTAGAGCGCGTTTTCAGTCAATTAAAATTAATAAAATGTGACAATAGAAACAAACTTAACACGGAAACCATTTCAGCTTTGATGGCAACTAAAAGAAGCATCAGAGATGCTACAAAATTTGAGCCATCAAAAGCCATGTTGTTGGCAAAAATAAAATACGGTAAAGAAGGTGAAGGTGAAAATAGCTTAATATTTTATTTAATGTACAAATGTAAAGTTAAAGTCTGAAATGTTTTTGTACTTAAAAAACTTTTCTTTACATTTCAGATGGTAATTAAGATAAAAATATAACCCAAGAATTATTACCTACATTTTGTATACGCATCGTAAGTATGTATAGGATTATGATCACGTAAGTAACAATGATTAACTGTTTTATTGCAGCATTGATCTTCTTTTGCAGATTTTACACCCGTCGATTTGGTTTAAGGATTTAAGAAACTTTTAAATAATGGTTGGAACCTTTGAATACCATTAAAATTGTGTTTATTATATTGAAATATAAAAATTACATAAAGCGTTACTTTTCTTGGGAAAACGTAACTTTTTGAATGCCCTTAGGTAACTTTTGAGTACAGGGCACTGGCAACACTGGCTCGGTCTGCTCGTGTTGTGGATGTGGATTAATGATAGGTTAGGTGTTAAATTTATATTTTGTAATCAATAAACCTTTTATTGTAAATGATAAACTAAATGAGTTTTATGCATACTACCACAAATATATTTTTAATTAAAATACAAATATTTGTTAAATTTCTTGGACCGTTAGTTTGTGCCTAATAGTAAGATTTGTTTAAAAGTATTTTGTGTTTATGTAAACACAAAATGCCGCTCGAATGTACTAAGCCAACTTTACAAGAAGATAATTCCAGCGATGATTCTACGGACGAGTATATATCTGGGAATGGTAATTATACTTAATTTACTCCAATCTATTTTTACCTTCAACTGCCTTATTTATTTTATTTCCTCTACATTTGAATAATAATTTGATGTAATGTATGAAAATCGTAACATGTGTTTATTATAAACTGTTAAAAATTCAAAAAATAAAAGTTCTAAATTTTATCACCCGTTCCACCTATCCCTACTAAACATCCCCCCAGGTAGAAAACAATTTTGTACTTACAAAAATCTCAGAACAGATATAAACTAGAAGAAGTATGTGGACAGATGGCAGAACTATCAGGCACACATAAACAAAGCAGCATCAATATCAATCTTATCAACAATGTATGGAATCTTTACAGCAATTTAAATAATGTATTGTTTCCAGTCCAGATCCAATACAAAGTACTTTTTTGCCTGATAATATTAATAAATAGAATAAGTAATAAAAACAGTCTGTGTATGTAAGTCACTGCCTTGTCAATTTCATATAAAAATACTATCAAATATTCAGACCTTTACGTATGGATTATTCAGACCTTTATCTATGGATTATTCAAAAAATCTCTTTCATACAAATCTTGTCCTGACAATACAAACACAACACAAAATATATATCAGCAAATTTGTAGTCTTAACTTATGCTCCGTCTCCGCAGATAATTTAGCTTTCTATAGATGAAAGAATTTTTTAAATTGGTCTACCTAATAGTTTTTGAGTTTATTCATTACAAACATACAAAAATACAAATCTTCTCTGTTTATAATATTAATATTTATATAAATAAATAATAGACATACTCAATTGATTTTCTTAATATATATGTAACATTATATATTTATTTTCCCAACCACACTCGTTTAGTAATATAGATTTACAAATTGTGGTTTAGTAAAATTTATGTAGGAATCAGACCCTAGAACAGATTTCTTATTATAATTATATACCATAACACCTCACTTTGCAGAGAGTAGTGATGAAGTTATGAGTGATGATAATCCTACTAATGAAGACAATAAAGTTGATGAAGCCTATGATGATGATGATGATGAAGATGAAGTAGTGAAAGCCATAAAAGCTGAAAAATGCAAACCACGGGACCATCCACCTACAATAACACATGAAGATCACATTGTGGACATTTCATTACATCCAGTTAGAGATATAATTGCAATAGCAGATATTTTGGGTGACATACTTCTGTATTCATACACGAATGATGAAACAAAACTTATTAACACCTTTGAACTCCATTTGTCCTCATGTAGAGTTGTAAAATTTGATGATGAGGGAGTAAATATGTACTCCACAGGAAAGGTAACTTAACTGTATGTCTTGTTGAATATTTATAAATGACTTAATTTTTAGATGTGTATATTTTTTTAATTAGGTATCAATATTATGTATATTATATATGGTTAATTTGTTTATAGGACAAAGTGATTTATGCTACAGATGTTGAAACAGGAAAATTAAAACAATGTTACGAAAATGCTCACGATGAGCCTATTTATTCAATGATTTGTTTAGGCACCAACAAAATTGTGACTGGTAAGTAATTATTTTAATTATTTTTTTTTTTTTTTCTTATCCACTGCTGGATATGTCATCTTTTGTGGTATATTACGAAAAATATATATATGGAAATATCAATTTTCATTTATTTTGTCAAAAAGAAATAACAGACCACAGTTAAAAATAATTAAGTAGGTTAAAGATAAGCTTCATTTGTTACAGGTGACGATAGTGGAACTGTTAAACTTTGGGACACTAGAAAATCGGATCCAGTATTTTCGATTAATGTTGGTGAAGAACACATTTCAGACATGATTACAAATGATGCACAAAAATATTTAGTTTGTGCTGGAGGTGATGGTGTTCTTACTTCAATTGATTTGAAAGGAAGGTAAGGTTAAACATGTATTAAAAATCTACAACATAAATTTGAATATAAACTTAAGAAATTAATTAATGAATATCTCGATTTGAACTTAGTATTTTTTCAAAATAAGATCTTTTAATTGTGTAGGCCTAGATTACCAGGAAACTAAGATGACTTAAGCTTAAATTTTAATTAATTCACGCTGGAACAAGATTGCATATTTAAATTGTAAAACTGAAACCAATGTAAATTTTTATACCTATTGCTATAAATTTTGTAGTATAAAACATAGTATGTACTATCATATTGATCACTAATTATGTCTGCAACTTCTAGGCGCTCTAGTTAGTTTTTTGAAAATCCCGCAGTAACCTAACATTTCTCCAGGATTATGCAGTATATGGTATCTTAATATGGTGGCAATCCAGATAATAAATTATCTGTGTGCAAATTTCATCCAAATTCAGCTGTTTATCGCGTGATTGAGTAACTAACACCCAAACATACAAACTTTCGCATTTATAATATTACTAGCTGGTGCCCGCGACTTGGACCACGTTGAAAAAAGAAAATATATTCTTCTTGAGAAAATATCATCTTTATTGCTGTGACGACAGTGGCGTTCAGTTTTTTATATTTTAGACGATCCCTCGGTAACCTAAGATTTTTCCAATAAAAAAAATGTTAATTCAGGTAATAAACTATCTGTGTGCCAAAATTTATCCAAATCTGTTCAGCCGTTTTTGTGTGATGTAACAAACATACAAATTTTCACATCTACATATAATACATTTATATTAGGATATTAAATGTGATTTGATTGTCTGATTGATGTGTTTGATTGTCTTTAATTTTAATTTTCACAGTAAAATTTACACGACATCCGAAGAATATGATTCTGAATTTACCTGCTTGGGGCTTTTCCGTTCTGACACAAAACTATTAGTGGGATCCTCCAAAGGCAAACTATATTTATTCAACTGGAAAGAATTCGGCTTACACAGTGATGAATACATTGGCGAGAAACAATCCGTGTCCTGTATGATGCCAATAACACAGAACATTGTTGTGACCTCGGGGGAAGACGGAGTTCTCCGAGCTGCGCACATGTTTCCACAGAGACAACTCGGAATAGTAGGTCAACATACATTACCTGTTGAATGTCTAGATATAAGCCACGATGGTCAGTATTTAGCTTCCTGTTCACATAATAATGACGTCAAATTTTGGAATATATCCTACTTTGAAAATTTAGACTCCCTCATTAATGTGAATGAAAAACAAAATAAGAAAAAGGACATGAGTAACAACTTGCCTTCAAGTAGTTTAACAAATGCCTCTGATTTTTTTTCTGGATTAGCTTAAATTATGAATTCGAAAATTTTCTGTATTCAAGTGTTACGTGTATTTCAAGTTATTTGAATGAAAACAATGTTTTTTTTTTGGTTGATGAATATTTGACCAGTACATCTTAATTTCGTTCGAAACACGCTTCGAAAGCTCTACGTCTGTCTAGAATTAACTAATCTCTTATATTTTAATTATATGATAATTATTTCGCGTCCCTAGTTTGCCTTAGAGATAAACTGTCTCTGCTTATAATGCTTGGTCTGCTGACAAAAGAGCACTTGGGAATTAAATAATTTTATGAAGTTTTCGAACATAGGATAATGGGCTGTTTCAAATACAGATGATATCCAGAGCAGAAATTTCAGCAGGCGTCTTTTGGTTTTGATAACATGTTCTTGTTGCACTCTATATCAGTATGTCCCCCCTATAGCGAGAATTAGAGATATACTGTCAAATTGTTTTTAATATGTGAACTAAATTGTAGTTAAAAAGCGAAACATTGTGTAATTTTAGTTTGGCTCACTGCAACACATTTAATTATTTATTTATTTACACATTATTATTGTATTAACTTTTTATCACTTAACATACAATTACAGAGGTATTTTTTTTATTCTCACAAATAATTACAAAATTCACTTACATGAAAAACATGCCTAAGTAATAGGTAAAAATATTCGCATTACAAGCATAGCAATTTTTATTTAATCGTCAGATTCGGGATTCGGGAACATCTTCAACGTTTATTACAAAATTGAACTCTGTGTGGAAGTATTTCAAATAAATATTTTCTAATTATTGGAACAATAATTCTAATCTCCACATCATCATGTTGACGTGCTCTTCCACGAGTTTTGCAATAAAAAGCACATTTTGGTCGACGTTTTTTATACACATTTTTTTTATTACCCCCAAACGTTTTCTATGGCATTTAATTCTGGCGGCATCTGAAAATATCGTGTCCTGTACTTCTAACAACTTCATCTATTTTGAATTTAATGAACCTGTGTTTATTTCTTTTTATCAGATCATATAATTCAAGCTTTAACATTGTCCTATCAAAATCAATGCCATGTATCCTCAACCACTCTTGCATTATGAATTCAGATAAATTCGGGATGTTGTGATAAGCGGCATTGTCCATCACTATCACAGTTTTCAGTAATATTTCCTAACATTTTCTCATTCCGCTTTGTACATTAATAAATCATTCGGTATGAACCCTTCCTTTGTTCCTGCATGCACAATGGTAAACAGACTGCCTTTTGATAGTTTTTTTTTAACATGTTGCTTTTTTACTATCATGTCATGTTCGCACGTGGTCTGTAGGAATATAACTTTCGTCAGTGTAAACAATTGTTCGACCTTCCTGCGAAGTGATTGATTTTTGCTAGTATTTGTCCACACTGTCGTTATGCCTGCCCCATTGGGCATAAACTGGATATTATCCGGATAACGTGTGCTAGTTTTAAAATGACGAATAACTTTTAGGCTATCTGGGACTAAGGGATTCATAGTGTGACCATAGCAGCCGTAATATTTCCAACCAATATCTTTTATGGCTTTTTTACATTTGCTGCATTGTCTTATTACAAAATTGACTTTACATTCTTGCAGTTGCAGAATATGGTGTTAAGCAATTCCTCCGGAGCTGGTGGATTCATTGTCATAACAGGTTCCAGGAATTCATCACGCATTATCCAACCCCAATTCTGGGGTTCTAAATCATGCCCTAACAATTCCAGAATTTGCTCATTTCCAACCATTCCAGAAGCAAACGATATTAACTGTATCGTATTTGGAAAGGGATCATGGAGTTTAAACCATATAAACCAACCAACTAGTTTATTTACGTCAATATTATCTATTTTCTACGTCTACGTGTTGCTCTGTTGAGTCCAAAGAAATGTTACAAAACGTCTCCATTTCCTCACATAGTATTTGTGGCGTACATAGCATATACCCATTTAGGTACACAAAACACTTTCTTGCGTACTTCGAGATACTCCTCCTTTTGTTTTCATCGAATTCATAAGACTTTGTTCTATTACCATATCTGTCCATGTACCTGAATTAAATTTTTCTGTTCGTTTCACAGTGAAGAATCCATTTTTGAAGTTCTCAAAAGTTTGTCCATCCATTGTACCCTCCAACTTGATCATATCTTGCAGATATAAGTGGGCAGATTTTGCATATAAGAAATCACTGGCGTGAAAATGTGGCAACATTTTGCGCACTGCATGAAGATGTTCTTTGTATAACTTGTCTTTCAGCGCGAACGAAGTCAAGTGCTATTGAAACCATTTCGAAATACCTATTGCACCCATAACTGTGCTGTTGGACCACCCTGTCGATTTTTTTGACCTTGGAATATCTGAAGACGCGGACACCCTACGATAAGTAGGTTTTGAGACAAGTTTTAGGGTACCAAAATAAAGGTTTATGCAAGTTTATAGCTATCTCTCATTCCGAGATTCTTGCCCTTATTTGACTAATATTCCTGGACTAAGAAACAACCTTTTGTCCACCTGCAGAAAAGTTTTTTTATTCCCCTTATTGCGGCTGCTTCATAGTCTGTTTTTAGTTATTGCCGCGTCGTCCGATCAGTCGGACAAACCAAACGAAAGCCATTAGTGTATTATTTCAGAGATTGAATGAAACTAAGCACTGAAGTCAGTCACGTATCTTGCTTTTTTGCTTTAAGCTACGAGTAAATTGCTTTTCTTACTCATATCATTATTTTTGTTTCCATTGTTGCTTTTTATCTTCAGCACGGAACTAGTGTGAATAAGCGATATTAGGTGTATTATTTTTGATAAACAGGCTTTTTGTTATGTGTTAGTAACTGGTTAATTAGTCATTTGTAAATATGTAACATACATAGTGTAAATAAAAACTAAACTTTTATAATTGTTCATTTGTTTCATTTGTAAATATATAAATAAATAGGTATTGTTTCAATCAGAATGGCGGGGAAATAACCTAAAGTATATCTTTAAATCAGTAATGATAAAGAGAGCTAAGTGCCTACTGTTATAACGTTGGGAAAATCACATTTCAATAACCTTTACTAAAAAAATATTGGTAAGACTAACGATAGTTTCATTTTGTTCATATATAAAATGTTAATTAATATAAACCGAAATCACTTTTTTTACAAAATTTATTTCAAAATAAAGTATGAAATCCACATTTTTATTTAACTTAAAGATAAATACTTACACAATACCTAAAGTTCTTCATGTTTCGCTTTTTTACGATATGGAAATGACCAAAACTCTGAAGGCAATCCTTTAACATCTCTCTCCCGTTTCACAAACGCTGTATATGAAGAAACACAGTTACCTATGAAATAATTTGCTTGCCCTAATATTGCTAAATCAATGTGCGGGTTTGATGGGTTTAATTTCACAGGTTTCACGTCTAATTTTTTCAGTGCTGTCTTTAATTCTTCTATCATGTGGTTTGAATCGGACGCAACAAACACATACTTGATATCGTTGAGCTTCTTAAGTGCTCTTTTAACTTGTCTGTAAATACAAGAAAATATTAGAACACGGTGTTTGCACAATCATATTTAACATTCACTTTTTTATCTAATTATCAATTTTATAGAAACAGTTATTATAAGGCTACCATTTCAAAATTTAAAAAGTTTTGACAAAAACAAGACATTGCAAAATCAAGTCCAAAAATACTATATTAACCCATCAGTTGTTTCGAAATGATGCCCATGTAAAATCCTTTAATAATTCTTAAATAAAAATTTTCATGGAAGGATATTTACTTTATAATTTCGTCTTTTTGAGGATAACACATAGATAATGTCAAAGGTCCCCTTTCGTTTTTGTATCCGACACACTGAGGCGCTGCAAATAGAATGGGACTATCTTGCACATGTTGACAAGCTTTCGCCCAATCCTGTCCATTCCTTAAATGGATTCCAAGGAATCCACCGCCACTCATATTCTTTTTTATAAAGGATTTAGACTTGTTTACAATGTCATCACTCCAATACAAATACTTCTGGAGATTCCTGTTCTCCATTTGGACAGGGAAACTAGCTGGAGCCCCTAAAAGAAAGAAAGATGTACATCAACTATGACATATTTTAATTGTATAGATATGTAGAGTATGAAAATAAGTTATAGACTCCAGAGTTAAAAATTTTTTGATCACAATAAGACTACATACTAGGATACTGATGGGTTTTATGTGAATTAATATTATCACTGAAAAGGTATAAGTAACATAACTTATTATTAAAAAGTACAGAGGTAAGAAAACTAACTTTAATGGATATTAAATAATATTATTATTAATTTTATTTTATATAAAGGTATTATGTATTTTATTATAAATAGCTTGTATTGTGAGACAATAAAGTAATTAAATTCAGGGAATTTAACGCCATAATAAGTTTTTAGAATTATGGGGCGTAGTATTTAAACATAATCCTCTGGTGTTATTGTTATACTATACTCGCCTCAATTTGTCGCTGCAGGTTGGGTCATAAAACGTGTGAGCAGCGCGAGGACTATGCGTTACCATAAGAGCTGTAAGTGCGAGCTCACAAGTTTTATGACCCAACCTGCAGCGACAAATTGAGGCGAGTATAGTTGGTGCCTGTGACTTTGTCCGCTTTAAAATTATAACATCAATGTAATGCCTGACATCTTGATTGCTGTGTCTTCGATGATGCAGCCACAGTTTTATATTTTTTGTTTGCTCAGGAACAACCCAACACTTGTCCAGGATAAACAGTATCCTATATGTTAGACTATCTGTGTGCCAAATTTCATCCGAATCTGTTCAATCGTTTTTGCATTATTGAGGAAAACTTTCACAATAAATATGTTAATAGGATAAAGCAAACCTGTAAAAGCTAAAACTGGCCAATCATCAGGTGGATACTTCTGTTTCCATTGGTTTATCATAGCTGAATTATATCCGTCATAATTTAAAGGACCATAGAATTCAGAAGCAACAAAATCAATATTATATGTGTCCCAAAAAGGCCCAAAAGGATTTCCAGATTTAGCATTGCAGCTGCTCTCTTCCTCTCCATTTCGTTTCATATAGCAAAATGATACTCTCTTCTCTTGCGGCCAAATTTTTGGAGCTATATTATTCATGAAAGCTTCCATTGTGATCACTTGATGATAAACAGTGAGAGGATCAATTTGGAAATATGTATCAAAAGGTACTTGTATAGATCGCACTTCCCCATATCTGTATTCAATCCAAGGAGGCAATATTAGTGTCCGGTTTAAACTTTTACTAAATGCTAATGATCCTAAAAAGTGATCTGCTTGATTTCCAAATCTACCTGAAGTTAAACATAAAACATATGTGATTACTGATTTTATAAATATTCAATTCAAATCAATCAATACACTACACACACACTGTTGTAGCCTCATAAACTGTTAGCCTCATTTCGCTAAACTAGCAAATTAAGAATAACTATAGCACTGTTTATTATTATCCTAGTGCCGGCTTTGTAAATATTTACAAATTTACTTACCCATACACGGACAATACACAAGAAAACCATTTACATCAAAATCACTGGTTGTGATTACTGTACGAGGTAATAAAATTGTTACTATGATTATAGCATAAAAAAACATTTTTATTTTATATTATATAGAAATAAAATCGGCATTTGTTAAAAGAAATCGAACGAAACGACAGAATTGGCAGTTGACAGTATGGCAATTGGCAACAGTTGACAGTTGGCAGTTCCCAAACGGTCAATACCACAGCACATGATTATACCACGTACTTATAATTTACTTCGTTAATTATACTGTATCACTGGCTGTATAAAAATCACATAGTAAATAGTACTTAACCAGTACTGGGTAAGTACTATATACTCCATGGTAATATTAATATAGTCTATGTAACTAGTTTTGTAATTCAAAATACAAAGTAAAATATATGACGTGAGAACTGAGAATATATTCATTTCGAAATATAAAAAAAGTTATTTAGTTATTATTTAAAATTAGAGATAAAACTCGTGTCATGTCAGATGGTAATAAATTTTTGTCTAATGAGAAGTCCAATACAATGAAAAAATGCTATATCAAAATTGTAAATGTAGGCTTATAAAATTTATAAGCCTAAATTACTTAGTATCAAATATATAATTTCACAATTTCTTTATCCTTAAACGCCCCCTATTCTCCTACATCTTTGATAAGGCTGAGTATTTTAAGGCGTTAGGTCTAATTTGGTCTATTGGAAATATAAGAGACAAAAAATATTTTATATTGTTCAATTAAGTTTGACAGTGATTTTTGAATTTGTTTGAGACACTGACTGACTACTAATATATTTTGACCTGTACGTTATTGTTAGTTATGTGTCACTGTCACTTCTGAACACTGACAGCTTGATTTCATTGGTTTCATTTTTTCTTTTACGTCAAATTTTGAGTTGAATTGGTGGTCTTTTTCTAAGATCTTGCCAAAATGGTACGTATAAATAAATCTTTCTTAATAAATTTAATCGCATATTAGTTATAACTTTTGAAATATGTAAATTATTGTAAATATCTTTTTTAGTGCTTACATTACTTAATTTCTACCAATATAAACAAATATTCTAAAACATGCCTTCTAAAACAACATACCAAGCTTATATTTCTAATAATTCAGTTTTACATTATTATTTTTTTCATTTTATTGGAATTATTATCAAATGATTTCAGGGTAAAGTTAAGTGCTCCGAATTAAGAACAAAAGACAAGAAAGAACTCTTTAAACAGCTCGATGAGTTGAAGACGGAACTTACCAACCTTCGGGTTGCTAAAGTAACCGGTGGAGCGGCCTCAAAACTTTCAAAAATGTAAGTATTAAAGATTAAATTTAGTTAGGTATATTAACGTTCAAATTATGTGCCTAGTTTAACTGTAGTTTTTACCTTTTTATACTAAATAGTGGTAGACCATCTGATATTGACTAGTTATATAGACATCTGATATAGACGGTAGTGGACTAGTGATGCCTATCGAGGCATTTAATACACCAGGGTTTTGCAAGTACACTGCTGATCTTTCTTAGGCAAAAAAAAATCAAGTTGTAACGGGTACAGTCGGGTTTGACTGTCTCCTTTACTCACCAACTAAAACAGTCAACTAAGCATGAACATCCCAGGGCGCCAGCTACTGAGGAGCCTAATGATCAGCGGGAATACCTCAATAAAAATACTTTCGAAAGCTACAACACATTTATTGATTACCTTCCTAACTAATACTAACAAAAGAAATGCTTATGCTACTTTACAAACTATTTACAATCTAATCTAATCGTGTGACGAAAATATAGTTTCCTTCAACACTTTACTGCACTTGCACTTGATAAGCACACCGAAGTGTGTGATTGGGAGAATAAAATTGTGAAGGGGGTACCTCTGATGAAGGTCGCCGTCACTGCCGCCGTCGAGACTATGAGACGCTATGAATGGTCTTCGCAGGATGCCTCACCATCCAATGCCATCCACCTCGCCGTCCACCGACGCAACAGCACAAAAGCACGCAGCTGCAGCTGACTAGTAGCTCACTGGCCACGCATGTGGTCAGGCCAAAGCTCGTTGAATAAATCGCAATTAGTTACAGACAGAATTTGCCTGTAACACCCCTTGCATACAGACGCCGCTCGCTCAACCGTGTTTAAAAATCGTAGTATTAATTTTTCCAAACTTGGAAATCAAATTAATTATTATCTCCGACAATCTGTCTTATCAGTCTGTTACCAAAAATGCACCCGCTTCTTATCACATCTGTCGACCAAGTCCTTTTTTTTTCTTTCTCCCACCGACGCTTTCCAATATTTTTCTTTTAATTAATTTTTACTTCACCCGCATACTGCAGAAAGTATGTACTCTCTTCTAAATTGATCAACTACCACTTAATACTGGACCAATACGTCAGATGGCGTTACTAGTAATGAAAATATGTTCTTTAAAGTGAAGTTATGAATTTTCTATGTTACAAAGTGTTGACATTTTTTTTCTACAATCTTGATGATTGTGAAAGGACTGGTTATTGAAGCTAAGGTTCATTTGATATCAGGGAGGAACCAATATTAATATTCATTACAGAAATCAAACACAAGTATTGAAATACCTACTAATTGTTGCAACAAAGGACCAATGCAATGCCTAATTGAGTTGTATCATGAAAGATTTTTAAATGGAAGTATAAAAACTAAAAAGTGTTTAATCTATAAAACCACAAAAAACAAAAGAGAATTTTACATAAACACTGGCTAATTGAACACAGTACAAATATAAACTTCGTTTTTTGTACAGTGCTGACTGTTTTTTTACAAATTTTACTTTTAACATGTATTATTTCAAACAAATTTCTATTTATGATTAGTTGAATTTTCTGTGAAATCATTTGTTTGAAATCTACATTATGCTGAACTCAGCCTCAAATGAGATTACCAGGGGGCCTACTATCAACTCTTAATACGATTTAATTTAGGACCTAAACTGAATTGCATTCTTCGTTTTACGATTCAATTTAGGTCGACACCTAAACAAAATTGCATTCCAATATCATTCACTCTTTTAAAGGTAAATTCGTACCATCACCTTACTTTCTTTCCCGCTTCGACCCTGGAATTTGTGATTCAGAGACAAATGTGGTTTTTTTTACGATTTCATTCGTTCTTTTAGGTTCTTTAGCGATTCAAATGAGGCGCTGTTTTACTAAGGTGATGGTACGAATGTTAGCGATTTTGTTTAGGAACCTAAATTGAACTGAATTGTCTTTTAAAAGTTGATAGTAGGCCCCCAGGGCAATTGTGATGAGGAGAAATGATCATACCATACATCTGTTTCTACAATTTATCACATTATTAAATTATTCAGATAGACTAATGCTGTTGTAATGTTCAGTATTCCCTTACCATATTTACTTGGATTGATTGTTACTTATTATTTAGGTTATGTCATGCTGTAAAACACATGCATGCAGTATGATTTTATGAAAAATCTGTACTTAAAAATCGTTTGTCCTGACTGATGATCAATGAACAGCCAAAACTACTAAGTAGAAAAATGAAATTTTAAACATAGGTTTATTTAATAACTTAAAGATTTGCTACAAAAGGATATTTGATAAAAATTTCAATGTAAAACCAGGGTTGGGTCGTTAGTCTTGGACATATGAAAGGGATTCTTTAAAAACAAATGGGAAGTTAAAGTACAAAACAACCCATTCATATTTATTCCATATTGATAGTTATATTTTGTAGTATCCTATTAATTTTGATTAATATATTTCTTTCAGACGGGTGGTGAGAAAAGCTATAGCACGTGTTTATATTGTTTATCATCAAAAGATGAAGGTTAATCTCCGTAACCACTACAAAAACAAGAAGTACAAGCCGCTCGACCTCAGACCCAAGAAGACCCGTGCTATGCGCAAGGCTTTAACTAAGCATGAAGCCAAAATAAAGACCCGAAAAGAAATCAGAAAGAAGTCTCTGTTCCCTCCAAGGGTGTACGCTGTTAAGGCTTAATTAAATATAAGTGTAAAGACAGATGTTGCGTTTCATTTCACACTTATTTTTTGAGTGTAGACAAAATAGTTGAATTAGACAATGCTAGAGACATTTTCTGCACATGCCAGAGCAATAATGCCTCCCTCCACTTGGCTCCCACGTCTAGGAGCCCATGGGATCTTTTTTTTTTACAAGAAGTATCCATCATGGATACCCACCGGCCCGGGGACAGACCGGTGGGTTATGTCAGACTCCTGCCCCGAGATGGTAGTGGGGTAGACCTACCGACCAAACCTTTTGGCGTCCTCCACGTCCGCTATAGGCGAAGTTGCGAGGTCGGACGAACACTCTTCCGCAACTCCGCCGCGGGGGTCCGTAACCGGACACTGCTATCCCATGGGATCCTAGGATCTTTTTTCCATTTTGGCTACTATGCACATACTACGATCCACTGTTATTGACATTTATGATTCATTATTGTATTACTTTCAATTCCATTGTCATTCGATAGGATTTAGTTTCTGGGCTAATATTTTTTTGCTGGCACTTCAGAAATTTACTATTAGCAACAAACAATACATACATACCTCTTTTTATAATTTTAAGTTATTAATTACTTAAAGTAGAATTTAAATTTATTGTACATTATTTTTAATCTATAGTAAATATTTTCAGAACTGTGGGTTATTTTTTGGTCATTTACCTATATCTAATATTTATTGGTGAATTTCCAAAACTGTGGGTCATCAGTTATGAAAAGGAAAATATTTACATCCATGTAACTTTGGAAGTAGATCAGTAATTCTGCAGTGATAAAATGCTCATTTGTTCATTTTAGACTTTAGAGACATAATATATCTTTATGTTATCATTAAAATGAAATGGGCTGTAAAATCTACGATCCTTTGGGAGCCAAGAGAAATTAAAAAACACTAGGATCCCATTGAAGCCATAATACAAAAAAATCCTAGGATCCCATGGGAACCAAGTGGAGGGAGGCCGCTTATTTAGCTCAATTCAGCTTTTGTCCATAGAAAACAGCAGTCTTGTTTGGAGATGCGTATGCGCCCGTTCAACTTTAAGGCGCTGATAAAAGCGGAACTGTAATAAGTGTAACCAAACTCATCCAGTGAAAGCATTGACCTAGGATCAATGAGTGAAAGGCGAATAGAGAATAACATAGACTTAGTGATGTTTTAGGACTACTTAGTCTATTAGCTAACACATCTTAGCTTTTTAAGGTATCTAGATAGTTCCTGAATAGCTTATCTAATAATAGTATACAGAAATAGCGTGTCGATTCACATAATGTAGCTCTAGCTAGAGAGTTATAATCTTTCCGGAGATATGTCTAGTAAGTATACGTTATGTAAAACTAAATTTTCTTATGGAAACTCCTGTACATTTATATTTCCCATATGCTCAATTCAGAAGAAATTTGCTCAGTTGGGTTATTAAGTAACTATTAGGATAACAAATTAAAAATAGTAATTTAAAAAATAATGATATATAAAGTTTACCCATTCCATTCATATTGGGTGCTTTTCATTTATAATAAAATAAAGACATATGCATATAATCTATTACAATAACTAATAAAAATTTATTTATTTAGCTTGTTTATTAATCACGGAGATATTGTTTTATAAATCTATTACTGTCGTGATAATGTCTGATAATAAAATAAAAATCAATTTATTGAAATCTCATTTTCTCGGTATACTTAAGGTCAAAATGCATACTACACTAGCTTTAAAAAAAATGACAGGTTGTTCATTAAAAATTTTAAATACTTCTGTAGCTTCATGTAAAACTTTCACTTTTAAAATGTGTGAAACTTATTTTTACCTCTATCGAAAAAATTAGACGTATTACAACCACTTAAAGCATGAGTTGGTCAACTTAGTGAACTTAGTAAGAGCCTCTAATAGTGGCTCCTTTTTTCAGGTAATCCACCATATCTCAGAATCCAAAAAACGGACGCATAACCTTTTGTGCGGAGCTCGTGACTGATTTTTTGCCGTGTCGATAAGAACGGTCGTTTCTCTCAAAAACGGCTTAACGAATTTAGATGAAATTTGGCTCACGGATTAACATGTAGGGTACCTACTTTTTATTCTAGAAAAATTTAGAGTTCCTGTGGTATTTTCAAAAAACGAATTCCCGTGGTTCGATTAATCGAGCCAACGGGATTTTTCCCGTTCACATAGTCCGTTCGATCGAACTACGCGATCGAACCACGGCGCCTCAGCCAGTAATATCTGCGATTATTTCTATTATTGACTTATTGAGACATTAAAGTTAATTTTACCATTTTTTTCTACCTAATCGAATTTATTTATGTACTTCGGCTCGGGCAACACTGCTTGTTCGTCAGCGGGATCTTCTAAAAATAAACATCTACCTAATGATACTTGTGCCTAAATTAAAGTGTATTAAAATTACGTTTTCAATAAGTAAAAGCATAATAGTGATCAATAATTCACAATAGGCTTTATAAGAGCAGGTAAGCCAGCTGCAAAACAAATCCTTTGTACAATTATCATTCACTTAGGTAATATTTTACTAGATACATACGTTAGTACCAACCGAAAATTGTGTCATATAAAATTAATTGGTAAACTTGTAAATATGATAAAAAGAAGTCTCTTGTTATACTGTTAAATAATGAATACAAAAGTCTAATATCCCGCAGAGGAGGCGAACTAGTAGAGCCTTACTACTTATCTCAGAAATATTCAACTGATTTTAGGTAGGTAGGTACATATCTGATTTCATTTGTTTCGGTGAAACGTAAATAACATTGAGTGGGCATATCTGCGTAAACATTCAAGTAAGTAATTATTTAATATATTTTTTTTACCAGAGATATTAAATTTAATTCACATATACCATCGAGGGTCAAAATAATATTTATAATAATGTAAAAAGTCCTATGGTTAATTAGTAGTGTCAACCTTATTCTACTAGCTGCGCTCGCAATTTCGTACGCTTGGTATTTCGGTATATAATTATTTTTTTGTAAACCGATTGGAATGAAACAAACACTAAATGTTACGGGAAGCTTGCTCTACAATACATCAGTGAAATTTCAAATCAGTTAAGCCGTTTTTAAGATTAGCGTGCACAGACAATCAGAAGAAAACTCCAAAAACTATTTTTTACCTCGGTAACAAAAGTACCTACAAAGTGTTAAAATTGTTTTTTTTTAATAGTTAAAAACAGCTATAAACTAACCCTCGACTTTCTATTGAGCTCAAACATGTTATATCTGCCGTGAGTTGCTGCCCTCTGGCGTCGGGCGTTAATAAGGCCCCTTTTTGACAATTTTCTTGACACTTAGGTACCTCTATGCAAATAACCGTATATCTACTTTGCTTACCGATATTCAAAGCACGGGCGACTAGTTTTTCAATTGCGAACCACCTAACTGCCACTGTCTGTGATGTAGGTAACATTAACGTAATAAATAATAAAACCTTTTACAGATCGACAATGACAAGATACAAGCAACCCATAAAGTTAGAGAAACTATCATTGTACAAGCTCGGAGACTGGATAGCAGAACAAGCGGAGCTACAAATGACGCCGATTGCTGCTCTAGCTCAACGAGATACAGTTAGCGCACAAGCATCATTGGCAAGATGCATAGGTGCCATGCGTCGGTATTTAGAGTATAACGTTCCATGGATGCTTCACGATCTTCTGGCTGTTGAAACCATTAGAGCTTTGTCAAATCTGTTGGAAAAAACGAAAAATGCCCTGGGATTTAGGCCATCGATGGGCAAATTCGTCAGTCAAATGAACGTAATCGTAAGGATGATAGAAGTTTTGTTTACGAAAAACTTAACGTTCGTATCCATCGATACTATTCCGAAAATGATGCGTTCAATTTTTTACTCAAAGCTCAACATGCTTACTGGACTGGTTTATTTGAATTTAGGATCTTTGTCCGGTGGTTGGAAAACGGTGGAAATGGAGGACTCAATCATTCAGTGTTTAAAGGAATTGCACAATTTAAAATATCTCTTTATTAACTACGATTGCACAGACAATATTTTAAGGTGTCTAGTGACAAATTGCAAACAACTGGAAAAGTTAGACGTGTCCAGTTCGAAATCTGTTACAAATGAAAGCATCGATATTATAATTAAAATTAAACTCTTAAAAAGTATCCAGTTATATAGGACCTTTGTGACCCTGGAAGGTTTTGCTAAACTTTTATTAAATTGCAGATACCTAGAAGATATCGGTCGTTGCGATGAAATCGGTAGAGTATTGGAGTATATAGACATGACAAACTCTGAGGCAAAACCTTTTGCATTGACGACGTTTGTAAGTCGTTACGCGCCTCCGAATCATCTTCAGTTGACTGTTGATATGTGTCCGAATATCAGAAGCATGACTATATTCCATAACACATTACAGACAGACCTTATGGTTTTGATAGGGCTGAAAGACTTGCGCGAACTTAAATTGCTATCTTGCGATTTTTATGCGGACCAAATCAAACAACTTCTCCAAGTGAAAGGTTGCAATATTGTTAATTTACATCTAGAGCACGTGGATCAGATTGACTTAAACGCACTCATGTATATCAGCCAATTATGTCCACTGCTCGAGTCGTTAACATTATATAATTGTACTTTGATTCAACACACGTCTCTGTATACGAAAAAATTGGAAATTTTGCCTTTCAGAAATCTAAAAAAATTCACTTGCGTCGCCACTTGCACCGATGAACAATTGCTATTTATACTGGCAAACTGTTTGAATGTACAATTCATACACATTGGCACAGCAGTGCAA
Source organism: Synanthedon andrenaeformis (assembly GCA_936446665.2). Classification (NCBI taxonomy): domain Eukaryota; kingdom Metazoa; phylum Arthropoda; class Insecta; order Lepidoptera; family Sesiidae; genus Synanthedon; species Synanthedon andrenaeformis. The sequence continues at coordinate 7,160,110 of OW387777.2, read as the reverse complement.
CTCAGCCATGATTTTCTGTTAAAGGTGTTTGATAAGAACCCTCTAATACATCTAAGGGAATTGCGGATAATGCAATCCGACTTGTTAACCATGGAGACCATTGAAATGATAATACAAAACTGTATGAATTTGGAGATATTGGTAGAGTTAGAAAGTTGGTCATTGTTGACAGAGAGTGACAGGGAGTATGTGCGTAATTATATAAAAGTTAACAATTTTAATGTAGATACGGCCCCAATAAGAAGATACGATGCATGAGGTCTAGTGTAAGTGTCAATGAGCAGATTATTACCGCAGTGTTATCTATACTATGCGCTCAATGTGTAGGTAATAGGTATTATTGTGTAAACCTATGGGAGTGTTTGCAATATCAATGGAACAAATACCTACACGTAGATAGGCAGATGTTACAAAAACAAACAAATGATTGTAAGTACCTCTACACATGAGTTTGATTTACTTAAGTAGACCTTAGAAATAAACATTATTACATTTACCAGATTCATTGTGGCATTAAGTTCGCAATGGTAAAGTTAGGGCAACATATATGTAAATTTTTGAAACTTGAAGAGAATCAATTGGGCAAATTCCATATGAGCGGTAGCATTTCGCTAAAACTAAAGACTGTTTTTAATCCATCTATTCCATTAACCTGTTCAACCTGTTGAAATAATTGGAAATATTTAAACTTTGTTCTCTGTGTTTTGGTGTTCCAAAAATATTTGAAGACTTTCCAATTAGTTCAACTTTAATAAATCTTAAACGAGACATGGCTTAAAGCAATCAGCAGATTATATACAATGTGTTTGGCGCAACGATGTAAACTTTTCAGTGAGTCATAGCCGAGGTCATTTGCAATCATTATGACCAAAATTGTCCAAACGAAAATGTGACGGTTTTTAAAATATTTGAAATTTTCTATATTTTTTATTTTTCCCCAAAAATTTACTATTAACTTTTAATAACTTTTTTGGTACTTAAGATATCAGTCTAAAACGTGCTTTATTTCTGACTTAAATGTATGTACTTGAAATAAAAAAACAATAACTAGATATTTGAATAGCAATAAAAAAAATATGACAACTTTCTTTTGCATTGTACTAAATTAATTAACAAAGTTCAACTTTAAAGTACATTTTTATAAAAAAATATTGATATTTAGTTTTTCCAAATTTGTTAAAAACTTCCTTATTTCATACTCTTTAACATGGTATACACCACGTTTATAAAAGTTTCTTTGGTGCTCTGGCACAAACGGTGAATAGATGTCTGAAAGAGTCAGTGAAAGAGTTGTGTATGAGAAAAAATAAAACAATTATAATTAATTCCAAAATTTATTATAAATCTTGTTCAATATGCAAACCCTGATTTCTTATGCAGGTTCTATATCTTTTTCTTATGTGAACTGTTGTTAGTCCAACTTGCATCTCCTCTCTCATTTTCACAAATGCATTAGTAATTTTATTTATTAAATGTTCTTTATTTCTTATTTCCTCGTCGTATACTAAACTTTTAGCACGCCCCCATACGTAAAAATCGAGGGGTGTAAGGTCTGGTGAGCGTGCTGGCCACGGGATGGGTCCTTGCCTCCCAATCCATGCGTTGGGGAATGTGTTATCTAGAAATTCCCTTACATCTCGACGATAGTGTGCTGGGCAGCCGTCATTTTGGAATATAATCGGTTGGTCGCCTTGAAATTCGCTCAAATGTTGAGTTAATTCAGGCAAAGTGTTTTCTAGGAAGTCTAGATAATTGTCGCCATTTAAGTTATCGGGTAAAAAATGTGGCCCAACCAACTCCCTTCCGATTACTCCAGCCCACACATTTACGCTAAATTTTATTTGAAAAGACGTTTGTCTAGTTTTATGAGGATTCTCCCCCTTTGGTGCCCAAAAGTGAAGGTTGTGAAAATTTACACAACCTTCACGTGAAAATTTGGATTCGTCGGTCCATAAAATGTTTTTAAGGAAATTCCGATTTTCTATGTCCTCGTGCAACATGAATCTACAAAACTGTACACGCCTTGCAGAATCGTTGTCATGTAAGCCCTGCACTGATCTATAATGATAAGGGTGTTTCTTTTCTTTACGCAAAACAGACCATACCTTCCATATTGATAAATTTAGGTCGGCAGCGATCCTTCGTATACTCGTAGTAGGGTCATTTTCAAAGGCTTCCAAAATGCGTTCATCCATATCCACATTACCTTCTCGAACGTTTATTCTGGGTTCCTGGTGAAGCACGCTCCCGGTTTCTCGTAGTCGACGATAAGTGTTAGAAAACACTTGATGATTCGGCAATCTTCTGTTGAGGTATGCTTCTGTATACAGCCGTCGGGCTTCGAGTGCAACACAATTTGCTCGTCCATACATGATAAGAATATCCGCGTACTCTTCGGCAGTGTAAGCAGCCATAATAAATTTAACAATTAGATAACAAAATGTATTAACAGGATAACAAAAAATGAACAAAAACAATAACAAAAACAGGAAACAATGAACGCAAACCCATCGAACACAATGAACGCAAGGATAGTCAGAGCTCGACTAATGAAAATAGTCAGGACCTGACTATACCTGAAGTACACTAGCTGGCTACCTGACTGTTAGGTAGCCAGCTAGTGTACTTCAAAACATATTTGTGAAAGAGAAAAAAATATTTTACACAGAAATGTATGAAAAGGATAGCGATATAGGCGGTGTCGTCATGAGAACTCGCAGGCGATCTCAATTTCAAAACAAATGTGAATCATCTATTCGACGGTCCCTACCATATATTACTATACTCTTTGGTCCCTACGTACATAAAGACATGTCAAAAAGACAAATTTTTTTTTATTGCATAATTGTCTTTAGATTACCATTATAAAGTTCCTAAAGCTAATAAAATATTCTAGAAAAAACAAAATTTATAATTACTTATACATATAATTATTTCTAGAGCGGTTTGAACATAAATTACGCTCTCCTGTAAACCCCGGTTTTGACATGTCTTTATGCATCGATCGTAGATCTACGATCTATGTCTTTATGTACGTAGGGACCGTCGTATTCATCCTTATTGTGCCAGAGCCCAGAGCGTCAAAGAAACTTTTATAAACGTGGCGTATACCATATTAAAGAGCATGAAATAAGGAAGTTTTTAACAAATTTGGAAAAACTAAATATCAATATTTTTTTATAAAAATGTACTTTAAAGTTGAACTTTGTTAATTAATTTAGTACAATGCAAAAGAAAATTAGGTCATATTTTTTTTTATTGTTATTCAAATATCTAGTTATTGTTTGTTATTTCAAGTATGTACATACATTTAAGTCAGAAATAAAGCTCGTTTTAGACTGATCTTGGGGAAAAATAAAAAATACAGAAAATTTCAAATATTTTAAAAACCGTCACATTTTTGTTTGGACAATTTTGGTCCTTAATGATTGCAAATGACCTCAGCTATGACTCACTGAAAAGTTTACATCGTTGCGCCAAACACATTGGTAGGTATAGTCGGTTCGAAATTATTAATAGGTGCAATAGCATTATAAAACTACATTGAGTGATAAATTTTATTTATTACTTGAATGTTCTTTAATAGAATTCATAATGTTTAGTCGCTTGCATTGTAATTATGTATTCAAACATTTTTGATAATGAATTCAGTGATCCATGTTTCATCCATTTATAATCCAGATTTTTATATCTTATTATTTTTTATATTAATTTAAATAATATATTATTTTATAAAAAAAAAATGCTTTCATGTTTTACGACCCAATGCAATTAGACTAAAGTCTTAAACTTAAAATTGCAGTGCGATTGTGGATAAGTGGATAAAGGTAACCTTGCTTATGTATACTCTAGTAGGATAACATTTTATGAATTTTTGCTTACGCATGATGGAGCCTCTGTAGACCTGTGGTCTAATATAATTGATATTGCGTTAGTCCGTGTGTCCGTGTCAAAACAACTATCGACGTCTGAAGTTGGTTCCGGCGTTAGTTCGCGCAAGTACAGTCAAAGGTCAAACGCGTGTTTCCGCTGATTGGCAACTTACTAGAACTTCAGTAGTTGTATGATACGGACAAAATGCCCCTGATATAATCATAATACAATATTTGTAGTCGGTTAGGTATAGGTAATACATACTTAGGTACACAATGTGTAACCTCTCTGGGGAGGGAAGTGGTGAGAAGATTTTACACCACTTCCCTGGAGAGGAAACTCCTGAGTTACTTTTTGCAGTAAAGAAAAAAATTGACACACCTAGTAATGTAGTGCTATATATACTACCTAATATGAAATATTCGGTATCATACCTAGAGTACAATATTAAGTTTCTTCAAAAATATATTTTACCTAGCTATAAAATAAATTATTTTACTTTTTATTATAGATAAGAAAATATCTTAGTATTAATTTATAGTACATATTTGTATGTAAATAAGTGAAATAAATGTAATTTACCCTTAACTTACTAACTGGTGCCCGTGGCTTCGTCCGTGTTGAAAAATAAAAGATATAACGACATTATACATTTGCTAAGCATTGGATTATTTTTTTAGAATTCTAATAATAGATATAACACCAATAGGTGGAAGATTTTTTGAAATCACGAGTCGTTTTGAAGATTACCTCATAGGTACATACAAACTTTACCTCTTTATAAAGATAATTGCAATATATGCATAATAAAGTGGTACCTGTATTAAAATAAGTTTTGTCAATATTTAATTTTTTTTTTTTCATATACAAAATGACAGGTACTATTTCTAAAATTTGTCTTTGTTAATATTAAATAAATAATATATAATAATAAATAAATTTACAATATTAAATGCCCACTGCTCAACGTAATACCTATTTATGAAATAAAAAAAATAATGTTTTGTTACAATTTATACACATTTTTGTACTAAAATAAAAGTGATAAACTCAAATGTAACTTTTAATTGCTTTTTTAATCCTATTCCTATTTACCTATCCTATATCCCTGTTTCCCAATTAGTATTACGCGTACCCTAAGGGTACCCCTTAGGGCGGCAATCTCGTGATTAATTTTTAAAAATTTAATAAAGAAAAAACATTGGCCTACATATATTATTAATCAATCAGTGTACTATGTACTGCTATGTACCACCACGCATTGGAGAATTATTATACTTATATTTTTACAATTAGTCCGTATAATAAAATAGTGTCCGAGAAAATAATAGACCTCATGCAATAGTATTCAATAGTTGCACACCTAAGCAGCAAACTCATATTTCTCTTCTATTTATGTATTTTAATATTTCAATGATATTTATTAGGGAATTAGGGAATATTTTTAAATTATTTAATATCAGAAAATATTTCAGTAATTAGTGGAAACTTTGCTGATTTCTGTTTTTCTTATATGTACACATCTGTATAATGCACAGAGATATTGTATGTTTCCCAAATAAAAATAAAAAAGTAATATTATTCAATACAAAAACTATATTTTTACATTATCACATATAAAAAAACATATTTCAACTAAAAATACATGTTAAACAAGCATAGATAAAAGTAGCTTTTTAAAACAATAAATCACTTACACTGTTCTCATTAAGTCCTTCTATTTTTATACCAATTTACATTAATCACATACACTTATTTCCTTTTTAGTATCAGCTACTAAAGCAAACATATAGACAGGATATATACCATTTGGAAAATTTGTTTGTTTGCACTGCTTTATCCTCTTGAGTTTGGCTTTTTTGAATATACTGATGAATTGTTTAAGAGATCTTGTAACAGAAGAATCAACAGGGTCTACCTCCAATATTCCTGATGATGTCACATTTTCCTTTACAACAATAACACCATCATGGGATAAAGCATCGCTGAAACAAAATTTTTAATAATATATTTTCAAGATCAAAGGTAGGTAGCAATATATTTGTGATCTATACCAATATTATAGACAGAAGATTTGTATGTTTGTAATGAATAAACTCAAAAACTACTGGACCAATTTTGAAAATTCTTTCACCTATAGAAAGTTACATTATCAGCGAGTAACATAGGCTATATTGTATTTTTATTTTATTTTTTAAATTTTCATCATACGATCAGTCCAAGGACTATGAGCAGATTTGTTAAAGGCTATATTTTATAAAGTTACGCGGGTGAAGTCGCATGCAATAGCTACTTTAATATAAACTGTAAAAAAATTTCAATTCAAAATCGGACTTTCTTAAGCACTTAAGGTGACTCGATTACAAAGTAGTCGCATGGCATACTGCATTTTGCAGTTATTTAGGCAGACTGTCTGGCGGCAGTGACCACCCCTTTAAGGAAAATCACTGTGAAATAACAGCATCTTTGCTTTTGTGTTTCGGTGAGGGATGCCAGAGCCTTTTTTCTGTATTCCTTCCAAATCCTTTACCCTACAGCAGACCACTTGTAGAACCTTTGGTGTGCTTGTATTTTAGGTGACAGTAGCCACCTAGCATGGAGTGGACCATCAGTCTGTCTTTACATAAAATAAATAAAATAAAAAGTTAAGTACTGTTAAGTGACGCCTAGGTATATAATAGTGACTTCATAAACTATTATTTTGCAGTTAAAATGGATAATCTAAAAACAGTACATAGGTACCGCAGTGGTAAGTCATTCATAATCACTGGTGGGCATCTCATACCTACTCATCTCATACTTTTACTTACGAATATGTATTACAAGAAATTGAACTTACCGGCACCTAATGAAATAAGACACGAGGTCCTCGTCAGTAAGGTACGCCAACACCCACTGATTCCAAATCACGTCATATTTCTTTTCTGGTTTAAACTCATGTAAACCAACCTTATACAGTGTACCCAGTTTATGACTATCGTCGCCCACAAAACTATTAACAGAACTTATAAACTTTTCATCTGGTTCAACTAAGTCAACAGAATTAAAAGAGGGTATTAATAATAGTTTTGTTATTCTACCAATACCAGCCCCACAGTCTAGAGCCCTTTCAGTCCTCGGAGCATTTTGTAAAGACAGAATCGATTTGAGAAACAATCTTGAACCATCAATGTCCACGTCTGAAATAAAACCAAAACCACCAAGAACTCCGTCGACAGTAGCTGGAACCTCTGACCAGTATTCTAATGACTTTTTGTAATTTATTTGCATTTCAGTACCCATTATAATTTAGTTTTAGATTAGAATATAATAAAACATCAATATTTATGTGTTATGTTAAACATAAACAAAAATACCATATTATAACCTAAAATAATAATAAACCCCAGTGATGCCAGGTCCATTTTAATTTTTAGAGGACGCGACTAGAAAAAATCAGATGTATGGGGTAATTTTTAAAAAAAATCAGAAGAGGCAATTTTGTTAAATAAAACAATGTCAGGAATCAAAGTAACTTTACATTTTTTTAGTTATATATTGTCCTTGAGATACATTTTACTGTTGTGCTTGCCTAACATTTAAGAACTTATATTGAAATCGTAGCAATTTGAATTTCGCTTACGCTGTGGAGGTGGAGCAAGATTCAAGTTTCAATATTCAACTGTGTCCATCTAGTTAAATCCATCTTACGATGAGAATTTCGTAGTGCCTACCTAAATATTACAATTTTGTGTTTCATTTAAGGCAGATTTTCTGTTACTTATTATATTTTTAAGTAAAGCTAGTATTTGAAAAAATCAGTAGACTTTCAGTTCAAATCATTAGATCAGTAGAATTCTAGGAAAATCAGTAAACCCCCCGAAAAATCAGGAGATCTGGCAACGCTGATAAACCCCTCCCAGTAAACCATAGACACTATTATACTACGAAGTATAATAGTTCTATACATCCAATCCAACCAATATCCATTTCCACAACTTCATTAACTCCGACCGTAGTTTGTTTCCACCTTAACTGTTAATTTCCACATATTCTTACACATTGGCACAGCAGTGCAACTCAGCCATGTTTTTCTGTTAAAGGTGTTTGATAAGAACCCTCTATTAGAGGGTTCTTATCAAACACATACATCTAAGGGCACATCCCTTAGATGTATTACATCTAAGGGAATTGCAGATAATGCAATCCGACTTGTTAACCATGGAGACCATTGAAATGATAATACAAAACTGTATGAATTTGGCATTGAGTTATATTGAATTTGGAGCTTGATTTGGAGATATTGGTACAGTTAGAAAAGTTGGTCATTGTTGACAGTGAGTGACAGGGATTATGTGCGCTCCCCTTCTACAAGTTCGATTCCAAAAATTTCTTTTACTCAACGATGTATATATTCTAGAAACTTATATCAAAAATTCCCCTTACTTATGCCCGGTTTCTGAGGTACTTTTGTTGGTAGTTTATCTATTCGCTAGCGCTATTGGTTCGATAACTTTTGAAAATGCGTTTCCGAGTACCCCAATGTAAGATAAACTCCGTTTATGTTAACTGGCTGATGTGTGCCGTTTATCGGATCCATAACTTTATTTGACGCTTACAAGATGCTAGCGCATTTGACACTTCCTTGAGAGCGATGTCATTCATGATAAATAAGGAATTATAGTAATTTATAATAAAAAATAGTTTTTTGGTCACTTATTTATCTCGGAATATTATTTACTATTACTGTAACTACTACTAATGATGAATTGAAATGATAAAATCAATTTAAGACTTATTTTGTTGACGAGACCCATCTAGTGGCAAGTAGAGGAACTGGTTATCGGTTTCATAGTTCGTCGATTAAATGGAAAAATGACATTATTCAAAAAGAGTAAATTTTACAATACAAGCATTTGAAGTATTTAATGGCATTAAATTTATTTTTTCTTTTAATGTTAAGTATTAATATATAAGTGTTAATAGTTATTTTTAAGGTATTTACATGAGGATTAGGGTGGTATGCTTCTTTTATATAATTTATAATAAAAAAAGGCTTTTTTGACAAGAAGTGTCATTTTTCCATAACAAATTGAAAAAAATCAGACATGGATTTTATAAAAAATAAAACACTGTTCACAAAGAAAATATGTTTTATTTAAGAAAATTGTTATAAATTGTGATATCTATCTATCTGATAATATCTACTTAAAATTATATAAAATAAAAATCGTTATTAAACCTTTAGCTTAAAAATAAGTGGAACCTAATAGAAGATTCAATGACAATATTGAAATCAAAATGAATATAAACTTAAAGCAAATAATCAAATACTTATAGGTATAAATATAAAACAGTTACGTAGTATATTTATAGTACGTAACTTGAACATCAAAGAAAAGATAATAATTTGAGTTCTGAATTACAGCCTGTTTACACAAAAAAAATGCCTGTGTCTAGTAAAAAGAAAGCAGGCATACTAAAACTTATAGATAAAAATATAATACCCCGGTTTTACAAACACTTTTATGAAAGTCTGTAAGTAAGTAGATATTATCAGATAGATAGATATCACAATTTATAATAACAATTTTCTTAAATAAAACATATTTTCTTTGTGAACAGTGTTTTATTTTTTATAAAATCCTGATTTTTTTCAATTTGTTATGGAAAAATGACACTTCTTGTCAAAAAGCCTTTTTTTATTATATATTATATAAAAGAAGCATACCACCCTAATCCTCATGTAAATACCTTAAAATAACTATTAACACTTATATATTAATACTTAACATTAAAAGAAAAAATAAATTTAATGCCATTAAATACTTCAAATGCTTGTATTGTAACATTTACTCTTTTTGAATAATGTCATTTTTCCATTTAATCGACGATGTGCTTGCTATCGTGGACGGGTCCGAAATGGCAGAGTGAGTGACGTTTTTACGTAAACAAAATGGCGGAAGACCATAGAATACCGAAATGACACTTGCGACACAGATGAGTTTGAAGTAATAATTTCGCAAAATGTCTTTTTTCCATATAAACTTCGTTTAATGATATGCCCATTTACCTAATAATCTCTTTTTTATAAAATTTTGTAAAATGACGTTTTTCCATTTAATCGACGAGTTATTGAACGGCACATTGTGTATTCAGAAACCCAGTGACAGTTATCCGACGTTTATCTTACGTTTAACTTTATTTAATCAATAGTAAGTGAGAGTTTAACTGGGAACTTCAGAAACCGGGCATTAGGGACTCAAATTTTGATTTGTTAGTAGGTTTTTGGAGTATTAATTAAATTGTAGTTGTAAGTTAACATTTATATCCTGGCCATATCGAAGTTGACACTTCACTTGACGTGAAGTGAAGGTGACGGCTTCACTTCACTTGTTTGTCATTCATAATTGTCAATATTGTCATTGACCATTGTCATCACTGACCTGTTGTCATAGATATGACATGACAAGCATCGAACCACTCATTTGCCACTCATTACCAATTATAATTTATAATAATTATTTTATATTTACTAAAATCTTTATCAAGGCAAAATAATGGCTTTGCCACTACCAATACCGCCGTGTGCAAAAAGAGATGGACTCAGTGGTCTGGGTTGTGAACGTTTTGAATATGCGAGCACAATGGCTACAACTTTATTAGCGCCGGTTAAAACTGAAAAAGAAATCCTTGAACATTCAATGTCCGAGGATGATCCTAACGCTAACACACAATTGCCGAGCGAGGTAGGCTTACAGCCTCGGTGGGGTCCGCAACATCGCGGTGCTCAAGAACTTGCGGAACTCTATAGTCCAGGTTAGTACCCTCAATGTTATTATATAGGTACACTTTAATTAATTTACAATCCCCCATAAAATAATTTTAATTTGTATATTTAGGGCTCTTGTAGACTTCCGTTTATTTCATCAGACAATCGTCCGTGTTTTTTGCCAGATTAGCAGTGTTGTATAACCTACTGTGAATGTGTGTACAAGCACGGGATACTAATCTTCGCTGCACTCTTTGTGTGCATCCAGATAAGAAAGTGTGGTTAACCAAGGCAGTGTATTGGCTTGTATAGATACTACCTCATGGTATGCTCGTTTTCTATATATTGAGTGCTGGTCATCTGTGTTTTTTATTTAAAAATAATAATTAATAACATAGACATGGATTTTTTAATATCCTTTGTTAAAAATAGAGCTAAAATGTTGGACTGAATCAATAATATAGAATGCACCCACAATACTCTTTCTTTTATAAATAGTATTCTAAAAAGAGTTATTTTTCTTATTTTTAAATGACATCACAACTGCAACCAGTTCCAACTAACCCACTTGATCCAGAAAAGGAAAAGTCAGTTAATATCCACCCGACAGAAGTGTACACAGATGTCCATTTATTAGCGGTCCATTGTCCAGTGAAAAAAAATGGATATCTACAAGAGCACTTACTGTCAAGAATAGACGTCAATTCTAGTTTTACTGTATTTTCGTGTTTGTGTCTTTAAAGTTTAATAATTATTTCTGTCTACTAGTGCATGTCTACAAAAAAGGGTAAATAATATGTAAACAGACATTTTGTCTTTGTTAGATATATGCTAAACAGTAATCGTAGGGGGTTGCCTTAAAAAGATTATGAAAAATCAAGTGCAGCTGTAAATTTTTATAACATGGTGTGTCTTTATGTCATTCATAACTTTTTGTGAGATTAAATAATTGCTGTTAAGTAAATACCTACTTAATAATTATGTTTAACTTCTGTTGTGAAATTTTGAATATATCTGCATATTTGATGGATATAATGTAAATTTATAATTCCCTGCTGTCTGCATTCATAATCCAATTAGCACTATTGATATTAGTACTACTAGACAGAAGAAGGCCTTAAAATGACAGCTGTTGTTGTATGTCTCAATCTTCTCCCTTAACTTTTATCTTATTAAGATAAGAAGAGCAATGAATCCTTTCTGGCACGCTAGTACACCTTCTGTGTCAGCCTGATGTATACAGGTAATTAATCCAAATGGGTCAGTGAAGACAAATCTGAAAAAATGATAGATATGAAAATTCATTCTTAGTAAGTAATAAGGGTTTGAATTTTTACTTCAGAAAAACTGTATTTAAATTTTTTAAATTACGCTCATACAGAACCAGAAATCATAGATATTTCTCATATCTAAAACAAAACTATAATGCATTCTTAGTTGTGTATGAGAGTAAAATAAAAAAATATGAATGAATGAAAGTTTTTCTTAGTTAAAAAATCAGTTTTCTTCTGAAGAACAAATTTTTATATATCTTATGGTTTCAAATTTGCCCTCACTGACCCATTTGGATTTATCATCCTGTATATTATTTCATAACTCTGTTGGAAATAGAACCTCTCCCCTGTGAAATAATTACAGAAAAGGTATTTTATAGAATAAGAAAGAATCATATACAAGTAGAGTACTTGTGATATAATTCTTTCTTATTCTATAAAATCACTTAACTTTCTTAATCTTGTTAATAAATACAATATTCACAATGAAAACACAAAGTTTTTTTTAAAATTTTCCATTATGTGAAAATTTAATTATAACAAAGTTAACTTACAATACAACTTATTATATTTAGTTATTGAATGAAACACACCTTTTCTCAAAGGGAAGTCATGTTATTTCCACACTTTTGAAATATATTAAGAGCACAGTTGGCATTTAGAGCACGCCTAAAATATAACTTAAATAATACCTGAGCAGATTACATTCTTGGATTCACCTTGGTGACCATCTCAATATTCATACTTTTCTCATTACCTTCATGACTGTCTATGTGTTATCTTGTTCTCGCTTCTACAAGTTGCTAACTACTTTTGAATACTCTTATTTATTACGGTGACGTTGACATCTCTATTTTTTGTTTCCTTTTGAATTACCATAGGTACATTTTTTTCCCACAATAGATTTAATACATATGCTTATTTCTTCCCCATATTGAGAAGGAGAAGTTTTTCTCCTTATTGGCTCTACATAAGTATAGTGAACTCCCTCAGATAACTTTTAGGGTCAGTTCAGACCGAAGATGCCTGAGGGTGCATCGCAACGCCTGCGAGGCGCATTGCAACGCCACGAGGCGCGTCGCGAAGCTATGTAAAAGAAGCATGCGCGCGCTGTGTGTCGGGCTCGGAACACTGCTATGCCGCGTTGCGAATCGCGACTTCGCGAGATGCAACATGGTGTACCGTGAAGCCGCCTACAGCACTTTCGTGTACTCACTGAACTGCGTACTTTTTTGTGAAGTAAATAAGTTCTATGTTGTATTAGGTAATAGGTATCTTAAAACTTGCGCCCAATTTCGCTTTTCGGTGTGAGCTGACGGTTAATGTTGCTCCTAGTCTAGGTATTGGCTCCACACGTGTTATTTTCCTCCTAGCTTACCATAGGTTTACAAGCTCTATATGGACACTTTTCTGAATTTAAATGAATATTAGTGAAAGTAGATATTTTCAATTTTATTTTGTATAATAGATTCAAATATATTTGCATGTAAATAATTTTATTTCAACAGGCAAGAGGCTACAGGAATGGGTGTGTGTGGTGGTTTGTTGCACATTATGTGTGTCTGCGGGCATCCTTATGTCCAGACACGTCCGTGCAGATGCATCATTAATTATAGCAGCAATCGCTGGTGTTTTAACGGCAGATTTTGCTTCGGGAGTAGTGCACTGGGCAGCTGACACTTGGGGAGCAGTTGATTTACCACTAATAGGAAAAGTAATGTGGTTTATTTGTTTAATGTGCATGTAATTTTTGGTTGTTGAAATGATTGCTAATTTCCTTGTTCATGGATGGAACTATTGTGTGGAAACATTGAATTTAAAGTAACTCCATGAAATAAGTTACAGTTGTATCTCTTTTATTTGCAAGTTTTATTATGGTTACGACTAAAATCAATTTTTCTATTTACACTTAAATTAGATGTAGGTAAAGTGCTAATTACTATGCTTGCTTCTACTTTTGGGTTTGGTGATTTTATATAATATTACGTTTGCAGTATTTTATTAAGTAGGTTTAAAAGTTATGGTAATTATATTTTTACTAGACTAGATTAAAATACGGGTGACTATATTGTTATTATTATTATTGTTAGCACCCTCTACTTCGGATACATTTATTATCATACGACATCGATCTCTCTTCGCGAACGCGTTCGTTATACTGACCAGAGGGCCTAGTGCGAGTTTTACTCGATCAAACGCGACGAACACGTAAATGTCAATTTGTATGGGAATGAAGCAGACCTACATGTGAGCCACCAGGCGGCGCTGCTTCATTCCCATACAAATTGACATTTACTTGTTCGTCGCGTTTGATCGAGTAAAACTCGCACTAGGCCCTCTGACTGTGACTGAGTTAGTGATACTCATTTTATATCCTACCATCGAATGAGATTGAATGGATGAACAAATGAGTGAATCTGCATGAATGAACACCTTTTGAAACGTCACACAGCACTTTTCAATCAACTTCAGTCGACATAAATAGCAGACGCTAACATTATATTTACACATAAAGTTGCAGCTAAAAACATATACTTATGACGTTCTTTTTATTACTTCAACAATTATTTCAGTTAGTCAATTTACGTTGTATAAGTCCGTTTTAGGTTGCGGTGGAATGGAATATAATCGTTTCTATTTTAATAAAAATAGCATTTAAAAAATTACTTATGGGCAAAAAAAAACAAGTAGCAATTCTCCCAAAGAATTAGTATCTCTAAAAAATTCCAAAGAATAATAATAATAATAGAAGAATAATGTGACTGCGGCGACTAGTATTGTTTCTTTCATAAAGTACAAACTCAATTTTGTTTTTCGCTTCTGCTTCATAAATAAGCAAAATGAAAACAATATCATCGAGAGACTACTGCACATCCTACCTACAAACACAATGCACAGTGATTTCGTGCAAATCCTCGCGCAATCAGGGGTATTTGATACTTCCGGTCCATTTCGTTCCGCTGCAGTGTACATTGACCCTAAGGGCGTGTTCAAATATTTGTCGCCGTAACGCTAGTACTCCTTTATTTATAGATAATTGTTTGAACATTTATATTAAGCATACAATATGCTAGACGCCGCGTACTGAACTTGTAGAAGTCACCCATTCGCTTGTTGCCTGACAGTAGAATTTAAATTTGCTACGAAATAACACAAGTACGCGGCCACCGCGTGAATTTTTCGCGTCCATCTAACCACAGCTCAAGAAAAACAGTCCATGTTATTTCACAAATAATCATAATTTTTATTTGTATGGTAGCACAATCTGCTTTTTTAGTTCGCTAACTACAGACCTACTAAACGCTTTTTATTGCTCACAATTGACAGCTTACTATACGCAATATGTGAACACGCCCTAAATGTTCCACTCTTGCAATTTCAGGTGACTAATTCTAATTTTATTAATATTCGTACAACGCTACTAGTTTATATACAAATTTCTTGATACGTAGTTCATAACTTCATACAATGGTAGGATACTTACCTACAATTTATAATCGTTTCATATGTACGCTTTCCCACGAACACGTGAAAGTATCGTCAATGCATAAATACATTTTAAATTTCTTCTAGTAATGTAATTTATGGGTAATATACCAAAGTACACCTGTTGTTCTAATGTATTTTTCATAAGGAAAATGAACGTGTGACAGGTCAACATCACGGTCATAATTGCCTGTTGTATACGAACTCACGGAAAAATATCAATAAAATCTATATATATATGTATGTAGGTAACATAGGTTAAAAAACTTTTTTTTAAAATTACCTAACCCAAATTCAAGTTTGCTCTAGCATTGAATAACTTAAGCACGCATTAACATAATGATGTGTCTGCCTTACATATTTCGAGTATAACATTTACTAATTTTATTAATGTGGTGCATCGGTAGCCACAACCCCATCAACGCAATCGATCGCAACGAATCCCAAAAAATAGTGGCCATGAGTTTCGAAGTCGACTTTTCGACTTTAAACTTCTTTGGCGGCTTTTCTCCTTTTTCTAACCACTGCATTGATTTTTGTTTTGATCATATTGTCGAATCCACGTGTCATCTACGGTGAAAATGCGGGTACAAATTTCGTCCAAATTGTCCTTGCACAAGTCTAAACATCAGAGAAGTTTCAACTCGACGCTGTTTCTCGAGCGGCGAAAGCATTTTCGGAACCCAACGTGCACTAATTTTATTCATGTGCAAGTGATTGTGCAAAAAGTCTCCAATTCGTTCCTTACTGATGGCCAACTCTTCTGCTATCTGCCATATTTTTATTCGACGGTCCTCCAAAACAATTTTCTTCACTTTAGCGATGTTTTCGTCTGTGACGGCGGTGTTTGGTCGCCCCGGGCGGGGGTCATCTTCCAGTGACTCGACCTTGCTGGAATAATCTTGCCCAACGTTTGACTGTGGCTGACGATGGTCCAGATCCTGGATATACTGCAAACATTTCTTCAAAAATCTCCTTTGCCGTTTTTCCTATTTTTAACAAAGAATTTTATTACGGCACGATGTTCCATTTTCGTGAAATGCAGCGATGACTCAGACATGATGATGTTTACAGATCGATTGCTCGGACTATAATTATGTAAGTCCGAGTCCCGAGTGGTATCTTAAGTATATTGACAGGAGTATAAGAATTTTATATTTTTTGAGTATGCCCTTTTTCTCTGTGCGTGTCGAATAGGTCATGCGATTGATTCTGACACACCCACCGTATATCTACATAAGATTAATAATAAACTAATTGTTCGTACAATTAATGCCATAAAGACCTTAATATTTTTTATACCGCTGTAATATTTGGTTGGTCAAATAAATTGTCTTGCATTTATATTTAGCAGCGTGGTTTTATTTAAGGAGCGGGAAGCGATCATTGGGGAATAATTGGGGCCATAATTTAATAGTTGATTGGTTGACTCTATGTTATGGTCGTTATAATTTACCTCCCGCCCACACACCATAATCGCTGCTGTCAGCGATTATGGTGTGTGGCTTAGGCCTAAAATATAGGGCGTGGTGATATCACAAGAGAATTTCCGCGAACTTTGTATTGGGTGTCCACAATGAAAAGCCTTATATTTAGAGAGCATTGAAATTTTGAAATCTGTGGTTTCAAAATCACAATAACATCAAAATCAATTAAAGCTGAATATTCATGCTACAATCCAATATTTACACCTATAAAATTTTCTTTAAAAAAGCAGTAAGTAACTATCATAAATTCTTACTTCTCTAAGTCGTACTGGATTCGTTTAGGTACACTTAGAAATATGACCAATCATATTGCTATAAATACTTATAATATACGTATTATAATTTATTTTCAGCAATTAACTGCAATTTTAACGATTTAAATAGTATGTCATTAAACTGTTAAAATCACGGTCAATCAGAAATATAACGGTGTCAATAAAAGTCCACATGCTTCCGCTAATCAAAATGTTATGGGAATAGAGCGCGCATATACAGTAGTTGTAGGTAATTCAACATAATTACCCTTGACCCATCATTATGTTAAAAGTTGTGTGTGTGTAAAACTTTCCGTTTCGGCCGTCATCGCAACCATGTTTCGCAACCAGATGCAAGGGAAGAATTTTCCTCCTTTGTTGGCAATTAGTTGCGATAGACGAATGATAGGCGATAGATGGCAACCAGTTGCCAAGATCAGTAATGTAGTACTGAAAACAGATTTTTCAGCAATCAAAAATTAGATAAGAGGAACAATTATGAGGGTATCGTTTTGTATGTTAATAAGGAAGGAGTTATTAAAAAGTCGCTGAAGGACTAATGTTACTTTTTCAGAATTTCTTACGTCCTTTCCGTGAGCACCACATCGATCCAACGTCGATTACTCGGCACGATTTTGTTGAAACGAATGGCGACAATTTCGCTATAACTATTCCAGTGTTGGGGAGAATTGTATGGCAATTACTCGTTTACGATAAACAAAGTATCGATCAAGAATTTCATTGGATTGCTTACTGGTACCTCTGTTGTATATTCGTCGCGATGACAAACCAGGTAATTTTTTCTACGATTTCAAAACTATTTTCATACAGTTCACCAATTGGAAAGAACCATTATCAATTGATTCTTTTAGAGAAGAACATATCAATGCAAGTTACACAGGGCCAACTAAGGTTAGAGAATGTGGCGGCCCTTCCCTACCGATATTTATTAAGTTAACTGTTCACTAACAAGTAACTGTTTATTAAGTTAACTGTTCACTAACAAGTAACTGTTTATTAAGTTAACTGTGATTTAAGTTTACTTCGAATCTTCTGCCAGAGAGTAGTGTAGATTAAACTGAGTCAAAAATTTCAATATAGTCGTCCGAATGGAGCAATATGCAATAAATATGCCTATTTTAATGATTATAATCAAATAGAATTTTGCGTCGATATTTCAGGCAAAGAATCAATTTAACCGTTTACATTGGAATCATAGATGGAATCACCTCGTGTGCCTAAATTCTAATCTTATTTGGTCCATATGTATTGTTGATATTTGAAAAGGTTTTAAAATATTTATTTTGTGCGACATTCTTATTAATCATAACGATAGCACTATCAGTTTTATCGCCTTTTAAAAAGATTAATATTTTTATCAGTGATACTAGGGACATTTGAAAAGTTCTTAGCCTAACATGGTTAAAGTCATTGGTTTTTTTTATAACTACCCTCATTTTGTAGTTACATTATTTAGCAACAAGTATGCACAGTTTAGTTTATTCACAGTAACCCATTGTTCGTTTACACGTGATACCGTAAGTCAAGTCAGAGCTATTTTTGAAAATGGATAAAATTGAACATCGTGCAGTGATAAAATACCTGAATTTGAAAGGTTTAACTCCAAAAGCTATACATGAAGACATGTCTGCTACTTTGGGTGAGACCGCTCCTTCGTATGCGACTGTTAAAAACTGGGTGGCAGAGTTTAAACGTGGTCGTGAGACCATTCAAGATGAGCCCCGTAGTGGCCGGCCTTCGACTGCTTCCACTGATCAAAACAAAGAAAAAATCTGTGATTTAATTTTATCTGATCGAAGATTGACTGTCGAGGAGATAGCTAAGACTGTATGCATCTCATCTGAGCGAACACATCATATAATTACTACTGAACTTGGATTCTCTAAGGTGTCTGTGCGGTGGGTACCGCGACTGCTTTCAGTGGAACAAAAACGCAACCGACTCACAACTTCTCGCGACTGTTTAGAGTTATATGAAGCTAACCCAATAGAATTTGTTGAAAGATTTATAACCATGGATGAAACCTGGGTTCACCACAATACACTCGAGACAAAAGAACAGTCGAAACAATGGAAAAGAGCAGGATCGCCCACCCCAAAGAAGGCAAAGGTGGTTTTATCGGCGGGCAAAGTCATGGCATCCGTTTTTTGGGATGCAAAGGGTATAATTCTCGTGGATTATTTAAAAAAGGGTGAAACAATAAACTCCGATTACTATTGCAACCTGTTGCGTTGTTTGAGAGAAGAAATCAAAGAAAAACGACCAGGTTTATTGAGAAGAAAAGTCTTGTTTCATCAGGACAATGCGCGCGTTCACACCTCTGTACAATCCATGGCAGAAATCCATCAATGTGGCTTCGAATTGTTACCTCATCCCCCATATTCACCGGATTTAGCACCGTCCGACTTTTATCTGTTCCCAAAGCTGAAATTTTTTTTAGGTGGTAAACATTTTTTTACAAATGAAGAGGTCATAGCCGCCGTGGACGCTTATTTTGAGGAGTTAAACGAAGATTTTTTTAAAACGGGTATCGAAGCCTTATCGGGTCGATGGAAAAAGTGTTTTGAGCTCGGAGGAGAGTATGTTGAAAAATAAAAATAAACTCAAAATCGTGTGGTTTCATTAAGTATGTTAGGCTAAGAACTTTTCAAATGTCCCTCGTATATTTCAATCTTATCAGGTTGTCCACGTAGGATTTATATCTGGGAAATCTTTTGGAAAATTCGGATATTTTTAAATTATAACTCGTTAATGTCACATTAACAAGATATAATTATTAAAAATTGTAAATAAATCCCGACTTCCTAATGAGCCCAAAAACGCTATATCGGCTGTAAGTTGGTGAGGAGTTGGGTGTCCCGCAGATTACTTGATGCTTCGGATCAAAATCGGCCCATCCGTTTGGGAGCTATGATGCCACAGGCAGATATACTAACCGGCAAACTTCTTGGCACAAAACCTAAACTGCTATTTGTTCATCAGTCGAACAGCGATCGGCTCCGATTGGTTAAACTTATAACACCACTCTTTTCCATCGTACGCCGGGGGTTAAAAGCAATCTTCGTTTGCGATAGCCAATCAACGAATGGAACAATCATCTAATGGAATATTTACGATTTTAGATCCACAAATGGTCGCACACGTATTTCGGGTTGCCCACTTGGGTGGTGTGGCTGCAAGAATGGCACATAGTACTCCCCCGTCGCCATCACCGCATCCACCATGTGGCTCCCCACGAGACTTACTTCTGCATTACAACTGGTTGGCTTAACTGGCCCCTGGAGAAACTTCGATTCTGGTCCACTCTGGAAGTCCTCATCGAAGCTCTCACCGGTTGCAAGCCGAGAGCCGACGACATGAAATGGGCACAAAAACGTTCCTTATAGAACAAGTTGTATGTCGTTTTACGATTTTGTTTTACATACATATTCACATTTAACTCGTTCAATTAAGAGTAACTAAGAGAGACTAGCTATACTAAATAATATTCATTTGCAATACGGGATAAAAATGTTAAAGAACGAAAAACTGAAGCCTAAATACATTATTTATACACATATTTGAGCACAATAACGATTTTTAAGTATTATCCTTTCATGTTTGTTATTAAAAGTTTACCTACATTTAGCACAAAAGACAAATTTATGAAATAAGTGCTTATTTTTCACTTACGTACTCTTGCGATATTTTTTATATCGCCTCCGACCTCTAAAAATCGCAATATTTCTCTTTTATAAAAAACAATTACTCTTTTATCTATAAGACTTGAGCAATATGTTTATATACATAAATTAATGATGTAATTAATAATATAATTTTTTCACAGAAGTTATTTATTTTTAATGAGAATGTTTATGCGGATTTGGTTTTCATATAGAGACCGAATGATGGTTGTGTGTGATTTTATAAGTTCCTCTTTCCTTTGCTGCCATCACGGATTGCACTTCAATGTTTTGCCTTAAAGGTAGTTCGTGTTAATGTTTAACAGAGGGCCTAGTGCGAGTTTTACTCGATCAAACGCGACGAACAAGTAAATGTCAATTTGTATGGGAATGAAGCAGACCTACACGTGATACACCAGGTGGCGCTGCTTCATTCCCATACAAATTGACATTTACGTGTTCGTCGCGTTTGATCGAGTAAAACTCGCACTAGGCCCTCAGTTCTGCACTGTTTACTGTGTGAGTAAAGTAACAATAATTTATTATCTATATTGTAGATATATTTATTTACTAAACAGATGTTTTGTATGTATGGTCATATCACAGAGCAAAGAATCACCGCGCTATTAGAGACGCCAGTAATAATAATAAGTATTCGTGCGGAGCAATTACGCTGAGCGCAACTAAGGGCGCATTTGGCCGCCAGTCTCTATTTGGGCGTCGTGGAGTAATTATTATACAAAAAAGTTATAGAAGTACCTCATTAGGCTGTAGTTTGGTGTAATTATCAAAGTAAAAACGCGAATAAGCAAAATTCTGGTGTATCACATCACAACTAAGTAATTAAGTGCAATTTTTAGCTTTTAAAAAATGCGAGTCGAGATTGTCTTGCAACACAAAATCTAAACAATGCGTAAGCCGTATTTATACTGGTGTTAAACGGTAACGCCGCCAGACATGTTGGATAAGTATGGAAAACGTTGACCATACAAATGCCGTCTCTAGTAGTTTACGGGCGTGGTGATTCTTTGCTCTGTAATTCATATATATTATGATAAAGTGTGATATGGAAAATTGCGGGGTATGCGTGACGTCTTTGGTTGTCAACTTCTATCGTTGTATACAATGATATTTAAAATATTTTTGTATTTTAAGATTAAATTGACAAAAGGTCATTTGGGACGTTGTTATTTGTTTGTTCATGCTGTTGCGCAAACTTCGTAAGCAAATGCAGACGAAATATAGCGGGTTGGTAATAAATTGTGGAACTAACCCACAAAAACATATTTGTGAAACACTATCTCTGAAATTTTATGGTGTTATGATGCACTATAATAACCCTTGAGTGCCTTGCGCTGAAATTGGCCGTCTTATTAATATTTTCTTTCTTTTTTATAAGACCCTTACTATAGTACCCTTACCCTTACAAGAAAACGATAAGATAGCTATGTACATTTTTAAAACGTTCACCGATGAATCTTATTGAATAATAATCATATGAATCATAATGAATATTTATATATACAAAGTGAACCTAAAAATATGAAACTTAAAAATCGCCTAAAGTACCCATATATAAAACTGTATGGCCACCAGTGTACCTACAAATCGACCACAGAAAAGACACGCGCCTTCGGTGCGTTAATTTTAGTTTTTAACCTTATTATGAAAACCAATGCGAATTTTTACATGGTATTGCTAGCTCAATACTACGACCCATTATTATCGATGATAGCTTCATTTTATACCTAAATCATTAGGTATAAAATGAAGCTAATATTTCAATTTTAATTTTCCTCAATATTTAATAATCGCATTTAGTAATAAATAATGGAATATAAAGACTATCCTCGTTATCAAACCAAAAATCTGCGATGTGCACTTTTTTGAAATTCACTATGCCTTGCCGAACTTTGACCTCTTAATAAAAATATGCCAACTAGAATCTGTTACGTGAAAAATTTACTCTATTGTCAAAATAATAAATAAACTATTAAATTTTCATGTTTAAATAACAAATAAATTTTCCTATACCCTTTTTTTAAAGTTGGGAAATCCTCTTGGATGCCGGCAGTGTCCCCTACCCTGCGGGGTTATGCCCGATTTCTACCGGCTAAAACCCAAAGACTCGATCGCGGGAACCCGTAGATGGGCGGGATCGCTGGGATGTTATGACACGACTTCGATGCCCCGCCACGGCTATCATAACAACCCTGTTTCAAATTAAAAAAAAGTATTTTATTTGAACCTTACGTATAAAAACCATAAGTTTCAAATAAATCACTTTTTTAGTGTTTTTTTTTTTAATAACTCGTAAAAAATTTTTTGTCAATATCTCAAAAAGATACTTTTTGCACATACTTTGCAGATTTTGTTCTGACAACGACGATATATTGAATACGATACTTAATCAATTTTTGCTAGCCTCTGTATAGACCAGTTAATATTACAGTCACGGTAGCAGGTTGACAACCTTAGTCAAATCACAAACTGTGTATTGGTAAGTTATAGCAAAATTTATTGACAATTCGTGTGGTGTGTGTGTGTTAAGAATAAGGCAGCTCTACTGTTTAATAGCATTTAAATACTAGAAGAACTTTCACGTCACTCGCGAATCGTTTAGCTTCGTTTTAGGTATTTTTTACGCAAGAAGGGAAAAGAAATGTTAACTGGTCAAAGCCAGTACCGTGTCTAGTGTCCATGAAAAACGAGCCAGTGATTCAGAAATTGTATTTACATATAAGAGTACATTAAGAAAGAAAGCATGTAATGCCGATACGTTCCTACATGAGTGATTATTGACGGAACAACTTTTACTATTGTTGATTTTGATTTTTTGTTTAAATAATATCGAATTTAAGGGTTAAACGGGAGACAATATATGATAAGAAAATATATATTATATATGAAAATTTAATGATTCTGTAATTCATTGGTGTTTTATTATTTATATATGATACAAAAATTTTAAATTATCATCAAGGGTACATATAAAAGCCAAATTTTTATTTTTTATTTTTTAACAAAAATCGGCATTGTATGTGGCTAAAGCCAATTATATTTTTATAAACTGTAATACATTAGCTACGCTCTGAATACAATATACAGACAGACCTAACTAATAACAATTTATCGGAAGCTTTTTTATTGCTCACTATTATTGGTTGCCATTTTAGGCTTAATCTACCAGACGATCAATGGAAAAGCTTCCAAAAGTACTTTTACAAGTATTTATAGTATACTTTGTGTGGGTGAATACATAAATAAATATAATTGCATCACGACACAAACAATAATGGTAGTTTGTAATAATAATTGAGTTTTGCAATAATTTTTACAAAGAACAAATGACTAAGGTGATAAATATAATCCAATATTTTAGCCCTTTACCGGTCAGTTGAACAAATAATTTTGAACCATATTGTAAAGAATTATAAAGTGCATTTTATATGAAGCTTCGTTTATAATATTTAGTGTTTTTTCTATATTTTATTTGCGTGGGTCCGACTTGGTTCATTTATGCATATCCATGTTTTTTTGGTGTTCTCACATCTGTAGATGTTTTAATTGATAATTGTTTTAAGTCTATCAAGAACCCCAAAAGTCTTATTCTATTCATTTAATTATATATAAAACTAGAGGTCCATCTACTACCCCCGGCGTCACGCGTTTTTTTTTTTTTGTGCAAGTTATATAATGTACAAAAACCTTAGTAAGTCACTTTACATTAGTGAAAACCGCGTCAAAATCCGTTGCGTGATTTAGGAGGAGTTGCGCCGAAAAAATACTAGGTATTATCATACATTCATATATTATTAACATAACCGCAAAGTATAAAAACGTACTATCAACAACCCTTAATTTGTTAAAAATTACGTAATTTAATGCTAGCTTCACATGGTGCTTGATAATATAAATAGCGCCGCCCGCCGCGCCGGCCGTCACAGCCATCGTTCTTTGTTTGGTAACCCAGTCTGGTAGATTTTTTCAAATTCAATGCTTGTCGATGATTTGTTTTCATAAAATTTCTCAAATTTTTTATTCATTGCCTTCACAGTTATGAATTTGAAAGTAATACACGATCGCATTAGTCAAAACGTAATGAAATGGCCACGAAATACATATAAAAATAACCTATTCCTCATCGCATGTGTTTTTGCCAACAATTATTATATATAATTAATGTATATAATACCCACTTTACCAGAGAAGCCACTATTTTATTTTCACATATGGCGTCATGTGAAGCCAGCTTAACGGTACACCTTGTGTCGTAACCGCACCTATAATTTATGTTTCATAATTTGTGTAGTAATTAATTAAGTGCTTTAATTTAAGTTGGGGTCGTTATTTTAATTTTAGAATTTCACTGGCCGCTGGAGGGTTAATATGTGTGAGAAGTTACATTACCGTAGTAGAATCTATGAAGTTCTTACAATGCTTTAAATTTTTAGTAATTTTATTCTTTACACTTATAATTCAATGAGGTGCTTTAAAATAAAAAGTTATATGGTTTTTTATTTGTTTCATTTCTTCATTCGCCGGTCCGCTAATTAATTATTTCGCTTTTTTTGTCACATTCTTCGCGTTTCTATACAAGAGTAGACTGTAGTCGAAAGCGCTACTAACTGAAGAAATTTAAACTAAATATTATAAAGTACTTTTATATTTTCTGATGACTTACTCTAAAATGGTTTTGTACATCCCATCCACTCTTCCAACGAGCTGATTCTAATGGCAAATTCCATTGCCTACGAATTCGCTGATAAATGTTTTTTGTTTTATACATCATCAATATTATTATATTCGTTCGTTAATCCCAGTCACGGATCGACCTTTACGTAAATGACTAGTGATGGAAATTATATCTTTTTTCATCCGTAGGTATATCATATAGATATACGGTAGGTACATACTAATAACAAAAATCCAATAGGTATTTTAAATTTTTATTCGTTCCGGTTAATCTCTGAATCGGCTGGACCAATTTTGACGGGACTCACTGGCAGATAGCTGATGTTGTAAGGAGTAACTTAGGTTACTTTTATTTTAAGGTGTCACACACCAAAGCCGGTCTGCCGGCACGAACCCGGGGCGGCTTCAGAAAGTTGCGAGTTGGACAAATTTGCTGACGGGTGATTGCCGAGTGCTCGGAGACTGCGCGTGTTTCGAATTATTACGACGTATTTTCAGTATTTGATATGGATGAGGTTCGCTAATAAACATATTCAGGAAAGACATCGAGACACTATTGAATTCGATCCGCTTGAACAGTCTCAAGACTTGCCGGAAGTGGAAGGCTGAACGTCGCGTGCTGGGCGTATGTACAATTGAGCGGTGCACACTACATCGCGTTGCTTTTACCTCATCACCGTACATAAAATTAAAATATACACAATGAATTCTATCTACATAGTATAAAACAAAGTCGCTCCTCGCCGTCTGTCTGTCTGTCTGTCTCTGTTCGCGATTACATATGTCTATATTATACGAATAGCTTTCTAAAACCATTTTAATGTTTAAAAAATTTACACAAATTATGTGGAGCTTGGAAAGCTATTTAGAAGGATACGATATTTGTCCTTATCAAATTAATTACTTTATCTTAAGTACTTCAAGTACATAAAAATTGGACTGTGGTGTTCCACACAATTTAAATTAATATTTTAGTTGTAAATTAAAAATTATGAGCGAGAAAATAAAGGCGAGATTCGCTTGATGCAACTACCTCCGCCGGCGCTCCTCTACCCGCTGTCGTCCAAAATTGTACCCGTGTGAAGCCATGAGCAGATCACTAGTAGTTTATTTTTTTTAATTTTTTTATAAACAAGGCCCCCAACGATGCAGGCATCAAATTAAAACACGTTGTTCAAAATAATTTTCACTAGGCGGATGCTGCCGCAATTATAGGAGGCTCAGCATGCACCAGTGAGAGCTCCAAGCAACATCCCATGTAGATACTAAACCTAAATCTAATCTAATCTAAACTATAATACTAATGATAATAATAAAAAAAAATAATTTAAAATAATTGAAATAATAATAATAATAATGTCACATTACATGTCATGACCAACAACTAAATATTCAAATACAATCAAATGCAACAAAACAAATAAATAAAATTAAAATCAAATTAAAATCAGAATGTCAGGTGTCGGAACCTCGGGCGAGGATGACCCTCTTAATTTTCGACGGCGCATCGCTGCAAGGGTCTATCTATCTCATGTCTTAGAGAGTTCGCATGACCCATAATACGATTTAGTGGCGAAAAACGGCCCAAGTTTGATCTGAAATGGTTCAGCTGGAAAGGTGTATATCTGCCCGGCCGAGGCACTCGTCGAGGAACACTAAAGTTTATGCGCGACAAGAGTTCGGGAGAATCAACTGTCCCCCTCAGTAATTTACAGAAAAATAGAACGTCCAACAAGAGCCTCCGGGACTGCAGAGAATCGATTTTAAAGTGATTCAGTCTTGCCGGATAGCTTGACAACTCCTTAGCTAGACCGTGTCCATAAGACAAATGCCAAAGGAATCGCTTCTGTACCGACTCCAGGCGCTTGATATATATATCATAGTGTGGATTCCATATAATTGAGCAATACTCCAGGCCTGAACGCACATAAGCATTATAAAGAGCTATCGTTGTCGACGGGTTTTTGAACTCCCTGCAACTTCTAATAATGAAACCAAGGGACCTGAACGCCTTTTTCACAATATTATCAATGTGGATATTAAAACGAAGTTTTGAGTCGATCTGAACTCCAAGGTCCCTCGCAGAATCCATGCTCCGCAGATAAGTGCCGTCAAAGTGGTAGGTCTGCCCCGGTGGGAACCGACCCCTAGAGAAATGCAGATGAAAACATTTATCGATATAAATAATAATGTAATTATATATTACACTAGCTTTAGTCCCCAATTTCGGCCGAATGTCTTTATAAAATGTAGCTCACATATTATTCTGATGTATGAACTATATTACTGTTATATTAAAATCCGTTGCTTAGTTTTTTCGTGAAAGTATAACCAAACTAATATCCATTCATCCGTCCATGCAAATGTTTTTTATAGGGGTTTTCTCATTAGTTACATAAACCTTTGACTATATACTAACAAGACAGAGCGTCACCCTGTAATCATTGCGCCAAAAACAGGCCAACTTTTATATGCTTGTGTTCGTTTGTCACGCACACAAGCTTTGAGACAGCTATGTCTTACACTGCGCCATGACATTTTTTTTGTCTCTGTGTGCGTGCGTAAGTATACCAACTTATGGCACATTCCCCAAAAAAGCGGGAAAAACTTATCAAATTGTAATTATTGTACTGTTCATGTAAATAAAAAAACAAAGTAAGCAAAATGTAGATTAATCATTTTCTCACCATTCATTTTCAAATCCAAGATGACGACCATGCATTTTTTGATAAATACAGATATGGATGTCATTGTCGAGGTTTCTTGGGGTGTCGATTATGAAAATAATATTCATTTTCAAATCCAAGATGGCGGACAGGCATATTTTGATAAATACAGATATGGATGTCATTTTCGAGGTTTCTTGGGGTGTCGATTATGAAAATAATATTCATTTTCAAATCCAAGATGGCGGACAGGCATATTTTGATAAATACAGATATGGATGTCATTTTCGAGGTTTCTTGGGGTGTCGATTATGAAAATAACATTCATTTTCAAATCCAAGATGGCGGCCATGCATTTTTTGATAAATACAGATATGGATGTCATTTTCGAGGTTTCTTGGGGTGTCGATTATGAAAATAATATTCATTTTCAAATCCAAGATGGCGGACAGGCATATTTTGATAAATACAGATATGGATGTCATTTTCGAGGTTTCTTGGGGTGTCGATTATGAAAATAATATTCATTTTCAAATCCAAGATGGCGGCCATGCATTTTTTGATAAATACAGATATGGATGTCATTTTCGAGGTTTCTTGGGGAGTCGATTATGAAAATAATATTCATTTTCAAATCCAATGGCCCTCTCTTTGGGTCTTTTTCTTATATAATTTGCGTTTTGAGGTTGCATCATATTGCACGTTATCTAATTTAGAAATATGATAACACCTTATGCTCAAATACTTCTCTGCGACCAGTCTTATTAGGTTAACTTGGTGCAGAGAACCACATGTATGGTCAGTTTCTACTTTAAAATAAGTAGTATTACTGCCAATAAATTGTTTCATTACAATGGACAGTATTTTCATGTAATTTGTGTTTGACATTATAAGCTTTTGTCTGAGAAACTTTCTAATAACTGTCTGTTGTTTTACAAATACAATACACATCCTGTGAAGCATAAATTAGTCCTCCTGCATCTCGTGTGCTAACAAGTTTGTGCTATTCGTGCTTTTCATTTGCTAACAAAGATTTAATGCACGCAGTACATTTAATTTGTCTGCTTAGACATCTGACAACACAACCTGCAATGTAACCAACTATCTGTTGTGTGTATTCAGCCAATTGTGAATCATCTAACAATCGAGACATTTCATCAGACTTCATTGATGATATAAACAATGCCTGCAATTTTGTGAAAATTATAAATAGGTAAATATCAATAACTTTTATTTAATAAATATCAGAGAAAGTTGTTGATATTCAACAATAGTAATTAAATATTTTATTTATATATATTTTGCGTAATATGCATAATGCATAATGTATTGTAACAAACAATATACCTTGCTCGGTATTGCTTCTTTTTTTAATCGTCGACGCTTTTGAATTTGTACAAAATACATGTCTTTTGCATGAAAATGATCTGAACATATGACAGTTGTTTTTGCTGTTTGCCAGTCATCTTCTCCACGGCTTCTTCGTATAATGTTCACCCACCGACTTTTTATTATGGGATCGTTAGGTGTTCTGAAAGGTGTTCTGAAGTTCTGAAAGTGTTCTGAACCGTGGCCGGTTTTTTTTTTTTTTTTTTATATATCTCGTTATTGTGTCCAGAGATCTAGATCGTTAGAAGTACGGAAGTGTTGTCATAAATTGAAAATTTGGCATTGAATTTTCAAAAATGATATCCATATCTATACTTATCAAAAAATGCATGTCAGCCATTTTGGATTTAAAAATGTAAGTCATTTTTATAATTGGCAACCCAAGAAACCTCGAAAATGACATCCATATCTGTATTTATCAAAAATGCATGGCCGCCATTTTGGATTTGAAAATGAATGTCATTTTCATAATCGACACCTCAAGAAACCTCGAAAATGACATCCATATCTGTATTTATCAAAATATGCCCGTCCGCCATCTTCGATTTGAAAATGAATATTATTTTCATAATCGACACCCCAAGAAACCTCGAAAATGACATCCATATCTGTATTTATCAAAAAATGCATGGCCGCCATCTTGGATTTGAAAATGAATGTCATTTTCATAATCGACACCTCAAGAAACCTCGAAAATGACATCCATATCTGTATTTATCAAAAATGCATGGCCGCCATTTTGGATTTGAAAATGAATGTCATTTTCGTAATCGGCACCCCAAGAAACCTCGAAAATAACATCCATATATGTAATTATCAAAAAATGCATGGCCGCCATTTTGGATTTGAAAATGAATGTCATTTTTATAATCGGCACCCCAAGAAACCTCGAAAATGTCACTCATGTCCAAATTTTCCAAAAAAGTGCACGCACTCACAGCATATGCCGTACGCACCATATTAAAGACGCTATCTCTGGCGCGACCCCTCAAATTTTTTATGGCTTTTGAGAGAATTTTGCTATGAAAAACTGGTAACACTAGTAAAACGTCAAGATGGCGTTGTAGAATTTAGACCTAATAGATGAAATATTTTCTTATTAAATATTATGAATTTTAAATTATTTACCGATGGTAGGTGACTTTGTTAGTTGTTTTTAAACGTCCTTTGTAATTTCTGCACACTTTAATCGCGCAACTCGGCATTTTAATCAACTAATCTCAAACCCGAAAATTAGCGTTTAAGGTGCATATCCCTCAACGACACGCTGGACACTGATTTGCAGGAAACGATTTAGCGTCCAACAGTTGGCTGATATTTTTTTTGACGTTTTTGCGCCTGCTACTCTCTATCTTGTCAGTAAATTATCAAAGACATAAACATAATAATTAGTAATTATTATAAAATTAAACTTAATTATTACGACTAAAAAAGATGATATTGGGATTAACTAGTAACATTTATGATCTGTAGATTCAAAATATTTTAAATAATAAGAATATGTAATATTTTCAAATTTAAAATCGGTTCAGTAGTTTAGTTTATCGCCGACAAACAACGTGACACGAATTTTTTATATATAACGTATCGTAGAGATGTATAAGAATCAAAAGAATCATTTTAAAAAATTCAATTACGTCACGTTTTACAAGTTGTCATGGATGTTTTGTCATGTATTTAATTATATGTAGGTATTCTTTTTTTGTAAAACTTTTTTCTTTTACGTTTAGTGAAATTATACATTTTTAGTCACGTGGCTGTCAAATTGCTTGGTTCTCGTGCGTGACATTACACTTACATGTACGAGTTAGTATAAAACACTTTCACTTTATTGTAAGTAGGTACATAAAAATATTTCCAGTTGGTCCTGTGTAAAAAGTGTGCGTTTACCACAAGTAAACACGTTGACTACAAGTGGTTCTGCATACAGTTGTATTTATAAAAGTTAGTTATAATGAGTCGGTGAAATTACTTCTGTTGCCACGTATAAAATATTAGACCCCTTTTTTATTTATGACACACATATCAGTATATTAAATAAAAAAAAAAACAATCCGTAGGTACATGTATTGGCAACACCGATCGCGCCATGAAGTCAGGGCCGCTTGACAAGTCACGGGCAACACCAATGATGATGAAGGATAAGAGAATAAAGGGATAGAGAAATAGGCTTCAGCATCCCTTTTACGAATTTACTTGCTGTCTGTAGTGTGTACACAGACACACACGTCAATCTTATATAGCCCTTATAACTCTCAACTTTTACTTAGCTACTTATGCCAACTTACAACCCATTTTTAAAGATTACACCACACAAAAATCACTTAAAACTTTAATTATCTCTTAGACATTGTAGTACCTACAGACAATTTGGCCAGTACTATCGATTTGTAATGATAAAAATCAGAACAAAAATCTATTCTTATATCGGTTATTGTTATTTTAATTTTATTGTTATTTAATAATGCATTCAACAATTTATTTTTTTTACAATTTACAATGAATAAAGAACTTTTTTTTAAACATTGGATTGATTCAATTGTCCCGCCCCATTCAGACGACCAACTTGCGTGAGCGTACACACTACAATGTGACCTATATAAACTCTAACTATTTTCCTTTTTTTATTATAAACAACTAATCAACAAACGTAATTGCAGTGTGATATGTGTTCAACAAACGATTTTCTATCGATTAGATAAAAAAAAATAAGAAAATAATAAAACAAAAATTTTATTCGCCAACTTCACAGATAAATTTTAAATAGTTTATAACAAAAAAAATAACTATCAACAATAATCAACAAATCAGATAACATTGGTGAAATTAAAAAAAAAAATTGCCATATTAACATTGCCTGATAAAGTATTATATTATTATTATCCATGGAGAATAGAGATAGTATTGTCTATGTAGTAAGCATAGACTAGTGGACCTCCTCCCAACCTATCCAAAAATTAATGGACTGTCTGTAAAAAATATTACTTTACTCTATGGTAATGGTACATTCCGAACTATTCTATGACTATGATTTCGAATCACTGTTGCGTTTGTCTTTGTCTGAATTCTTCAAATTTTTCATGCTGAAATGTTGTGTAAAGATTTTTTAAGTTTAGCTTAGCAGTTGATAAGTGTAACCTAACCTTTGATCATCATGAAAGAAAGAACAATGTCTGGGACAAGTACGTCCCTTTCGAATGAGTATTTGGCGGCTTTCAGCTCTGTTAATGAACGTCCAGTGGATGATATATCTTTGGAATTTTTCTACAAACCTCATACTATCACTCTTCTTGCCGTTTCAATCGCATCCGTTATTTATACTGCATTTGTCAGGTAAATATGTTAAAATTCACAAAAGACGTGTATAGTAAATGTTAGTTTTACACCATAAATTAAATTATTTCCTACATCTTATTCAAATTGTTGGAAATTCAGTAAGAATTTCATAAGTTTCCACTGCTATATTTGAGATAAGAAACTTTTATATACTCTTTATAGCAGTTATATTTCAGGTAATGTTTATTTTCAAATTAGGAATGACAGACAGACTGACAGTTTGCTTGATGGTAGGTGGCTACTGTTGCCATACATGTAGTGCCACAGGTGTTCCAAATGCGCTGCTCACCATGGTAACATTAGGATAAGGGATAGGGAAGTGAGCTCTGGTATACCTTACCCACCAAAACACAACAGCATACATGCCTTTATTTCACAGTGGTCTTTTGTAAAGAGGTAGTTACTGCCGCGAGACGGGCTGACCAAATTACTAGATCGAAACTGGGGCCCCTGTGACAGCGTTTCGACAAGCACTCTAACCACTTGTACAAGGAGCCCATCTTGTTTTGCAAATAATCATAAAACTTCATTTATTTATTTATGTAAATAAAAACTTTTTTTTTTTCAGAGATGAATCGAGCGTCCAAGACAATATAAGGTCAGGAATTTGCTGTGTGGTATTCTTTTTTCTAATAATATCTGTACTAACATTTCCTAATGGGCCATTCACAAGACCACATCCAGCCGTTTGGAGGATAGTATTTGGCATGTCGGTGCTGTACTTGCTTGCACTACTGTTCCTGTTATTTCAGAGCTATTCTATGGTATATGAAATCATGTATTGGATTGATCCTGAACTACGAAATTTTCATATAGATATGGATAAGGTAAATACTAATAATTGCATACTTACATTTACAGTCAAATAAAAAAAACCGGTTGTTTGTTTGTGACACTTAAGTTTTGTACCATTATAAATACCCTTCTACATCACTATTTCACAGATACCTACATTTATAAGATTGTATAAGTTATCTTCCTATCTATTCCTAAACTCAGATAAGTTCTCCTATGTTATTTATGTTTGTTTTAAAATTTTCTCCGTTTCAGGAATATGCAGTTAATTGTTCAGATATAAGCATAGAGAAAATATGGTCGCATGTGGACGTTTTTGCTGTGGGCCACTTCTTAGGTTGGATGTTTAAAGCAATACTGTTTAGACATGCGGGATTATTGTGGGCTATATCGATAATGTGGGAAATCACAGAGATAGCCTTTGCTCATTTGCTGCCCAACTTCTTGGAATGTTGGTGGGACTCTGTCATTCTGGATGTCCTCGTGTGCAATGGCCTCGGTATATGGTGCGGACTGAAGTTGTGTAAAATTTTGGAAATGAGAGAATACAAATGGGTCAGTATAAGGTAAGGTGTATTTAATTTATTCTTTAATTACACACTTATATTTATGACTGCTACAACTAGTTTTGACTGACATTTAAGATAAATGAAAATATTAAAATTACTTTCAGCTCCATATTTTGTGTGATGCAATCACAGCAATTCAACTGTGTCATCATTTAACTTAATTTTAATGGGAAAAACAGTAATTTTCATTTATAAGAAGACAGTTTCTAAATTCAAATGTAATATTGTTTTACATTCGAATTTTAATTCAAATGTAATATGTATATGGCCATACTTACGTAATCTATACCGGTACTAATATTATAAAGAGAGAGCGGATTTACAGGGAATAAACTCAAAAACTACTGGGCCCATTTTGAAAATTCTTTCACCTATAGAAAGCTACATTATCAGCGAGTAACATAGGTTATATTTTATAAAGTACATACGGCTATACACGCGTGCAACATCTAGTTTTTTTTTTAAGTCAAAATGTGCAATATCTAATGTAGAGTAATGTATATGTAAATATATGAGTGAGTATATGGTTATTTGAGAGCTAATCGTTGGGGAAAATAATTATAATATCTATATTTTCTTGTTTAATGTAGAATTTTAAATATGTATACATATTTTTATTTTGAAATTTTTATTGCTTGTCAAGTTTTCA
This sequence comes from Synanthedon andrenaeformis, assembly GCA_936446665.2. Classification (NCBI taxonomy): domain Eukaryota; kingdom Metazoa; phylum Arthropoda; class Insecta; order Lepidoptera; family Sesiidae; genus Synanthedon; species Synanthedon andrenaeformis. The sequence continues at coordinate 7,125,203 of OW387777.2, read as the reverse complement.
AAATCTGAATGTGAATAAAGTAGCAAATTGTCAAAATCGTCCTGATGTCATTTCAGAGACATTTCGTCAACCACTGGGAAAATAAAGAGAGCAATATTGCAATTCACTCCCGTTCAATGGAGTCCAGTGCGTTGGTTGGATCCAACGTGCAAGTACATGAGATTCTTTGCTCTAAGTCAACTTGTCGTCTTCTGGCAAATATCCGAATTGAACACGTTCTTCTTAAAACATATATTTGAAATGCCACCATCACATCCGTTGGTGATAGCGAGACTTTGTTTGATTGGTGTCATCGTAGCTCCTTCCGTTAGGTATGTATGACTTCTATTAAACTAGTGTTAAAATATTGAATTTTCTATTAGTTCTTAATGATATTTATGAAATATGATAATAATCTGATATTTTTGTGTCGACAATACACTAAACTCCTATTAGAGGATAACTGTGTCCCTGGGTTTAATTAACTGTGAAGTGGAACCAGACGTGTCCTGCCATTCTTAATTTTTTTTTTTAAATTTTAAGGTTAACAGCCGACAACCACTTACCGTCGCCTATAACACAAGCTATAGCCACAGGTGCTACTAGTGCGTTATAGGGAAATGGTCTGGCATTCCTTACTCACCAAAACACAACAGCACACATGCTGTTATTTCTTGGTGGTCTCTTGTAAGGGGTTGGTTTCTGCCGACAGGTGGGCTGCTCAAATGACTTCGAAACGCAGTGTGCACTGTCAATATTTTCCAAATCCGGAGCCAACTTTGAAAAGTTCATTTCCAAAATTGATCCTGTTGGGAATCAAACCCGGGCCTCTGTGAAAAGCAATATTTCAAACACTTAAACTTGAATTTCAGACAGTATTATGTATACGTGACAGACCCGAATTGCAAAAGAGTGGGCACCCAGTGTTGGGTGTATGGAGTGATAATGGTGACGGAGTCCATGTTGTGTATTAAGAACGGAAAGGAGCTGTTTGGACAAGCTCAAGTGTGCAACGTAGTTATTTGGCTAGTCATTCAAATTCTAGTCTCCATAGGCTGTGTTTATGGTGTAGTTTTTTACCATCAATATTTTAAGGTAAGAAATTTCAGCTCTCTTAATATAGATAAAATCTAAATACATATGTATTAATAACGATATGAAAATGTACAAAGTATTAAGTAGTATTGTAAAATTTCAGAAATAGAGGTTGTATTAATAATCTTTACTAATATTTTTGTATTTAAAATTTAATAATATGTATTTCTATTTTTGTTTGTAATGAATAAACTTAAAAAATTATTTGACTGATTTTAGAAATTCTTTTACTAGCTACATTATCAGCAAGTAATATATGCTATGTTTTATAAAGTTACGCGGACGAAGTCGGGTACAACAGCTAGTCTATGATATAACATGCAATAACTGTGGACAACAGACTAATGCCCGGTTTCTGAAGTTCCCAGTTAAACTCTCACTTACTATTGATTCGATAAAGTTAAACGTAAGATAAACGTCGGATAACTGTCACTGCGTTTCTGAATACACAATGTGCCGTTCAATAACTATGAAACCGATATTCAGTTCCTCTACTTGCCACTAGATGGGTCTCGTCAACAAAATAAGTCTTAAATTGATTTTATCATTTCAATTCATCATTAGTAGTAGTTACAGTAATGGTAAATAATATTCCGAGATAAATAAGTGACCAATAACTATTTTTTAATATAAATTACTATAATTCTTTATTTATGACATCGTTGTCAAGGAAATGTCAAATGCGCTAGCATCTTGTAAGCGTCAAATAAAGTTATGGAACCGATAAACGGCACACATTGGCTAGTTAACATAAACGGAGTTTATCTTACATTGGGGTACTCGGAAACGCAGTTTCAAAAGTTATCGAACCAATAGCGCTAGCGAATAGATAAACTACCAACAAAAGTACCTCAGAAACCGGGCATAAGTAGGGATAGTTGAATGGATTCTGGCATCCCATGCTCATTAACAAAAACACAACAGCACACATGCTGTTATTTTATACTAATACCAAAATATTTTAAGATCTTTTGCTTTTGCTAGTTTAATTTGAAATGTCTTACATAAAAATAAAATAAATATTTTATTTTTTCAGAGCAATAAAAATTCTATTTCGAAAAGCCCAAGCAAAAATGATTAATGCCATAGGTAAGTACTCTGTACATATATATTGTATAATAGGTATATAAATATACTATTATATATAGATAGATGCACATAAATATAGATCTTTAGGAACATAAAAGAATAAAAAAATCATTGAATATTACCTACATATTTTTTTGTAACTTTAGGTCAATAACAGTTGACTTGATGATTTGATCCAGTTATGAATAAATAAATAAAATTGAATCGAAACATATTTTTGATAACTTTGGGATTATTTTTTTTTCATAGCTTTTTTTTTGAATTAAAATTATTTTGGAACTAAACAGTTAAAAAATTATAATTCATAAGAAAGGTATATTTTTTTGTTTCAGATTACAAACTTAGACAAAGTAAAGTTTAATAGAATTTGTACTTAGTTAATAAATGTTGTGACGTGTTCAACTTGAATTGGGACAGAGCGACCAGCAGTCTTTAAGACCAGTCGTGTATGAGTGAACCAAATATTTCTAGTGATTCATTAGGGTATTATTTATTGTGACGGGGCGCCGAAGTCGTGTAACAACGTCCCCACGACCCCGCCCATCAACGGCCGCGATCGAAAGAAAGTCGTTGGGTTTTAGCCGGTAGGAATCCGGCATAACCCCGCAGTGTCCCCTACACTGCCGGGTATCCAAGAGGATTTCCCAACGTTAAAAAAAAAAAGGGGTATTATTTATTGCTGTTTACACTAAGTTTCACGTGTTTTTGTTCCTGTCGATGTGTGTTAAATATCGAATGTAACTGATAAGATGAGGGATAAATGTTTTAGTATTTAGTTTCAGTTTCTTTCCAATATTGATATTAACTGTTGTATGGTACGCGCGCGAATTGAATGCGCACAACTAAACTAAACACAGTATAGTCCAGTCATATAAGACCAAATTTCATATTATCTGCGAATTTTGGTCTGTCAGTACGAAAATTTGTATACACTTTCGTTTTATGTTTCAAACATTATGTGAAAAGTCTATAAACCAGACTTTTAAGGAAAAAAAGTTATTCGAGGTCAAATAGCGCGAATTTCGGTTTTTCGCGAATAACTCGTTTTCTATGCTCTTGATCACTTAGATACCCATTATTACTAAAATTAAAGATCATAAAATTCTCTACAAGTTTACTGTAGATCATTTTTTTCTACGAGCAATAGATTTTGAGATACAGATTTTACAATATCACCTCAAATTTTCGTCTTTTTGTTTTTTTTCGTCAACTTTTTTTCAACAGCGAATAACTTTTTTTCTAGGCTTTTTAAGCCTATAAGACCTCTATAAAAAAATGTAGAGCGCAAAATTATCTTTAAAAATAGTGTTGGTGTCTATTTTTCTGATCAGCTCTGTTTCAGACACAGCGCGCTGAAAACACCTCTAATTATTCGATTTTTTGACCTTTCAGAAAAAACTTGATTTTTCATCAATATCTCATTTTCTATGAATTTTTTTGATATAGAGTGAATGGAAGAAGTTAAAGAGCGCAAAATTCTCTCCAATATTGCTTCTACACATTTCTTTCTACGATGAACCGTTATTGAGATATGATTTTTTTATTTTAGATGAAAAATTTCGATTTTTCAGTCATTTTCTAAAATATTTGTTTTTCGTAAATATCTTTTTTTCTGGGCACTCAACGACTTCGAGACCTATTATAAAACTTGTAGAGCGCAAAATTCTCTATAAAAATGATACTTGCAATAATTTTTTCGAGTTATTGTTTCTGTCGTGAAACCCGAGGAGCGGGGCGCTGCTAGTCGAACATGCTACAACACAACGTCAACTTTATAATCGAGTGTTTTTCTCGATTACAATACGTATTGTGACTGATAATATCATATATATTAACTATACTATATATTAACTAACTATTAAAATTCGCAGAGGATGTCTAAAGTAACTGGACTAGTAACAATATTTTGATTTTTAATGGATTTTTTTTTATATATATTTTTTAATGACCGATCACCAAAAGCAGTTCTTTTTGTGATTTGGTTGCTTTCAGAATTTGGTTTAATACTTTGTGAATGCGCTCATATACAGGATGTCCCAAGAAGTAGTGATATAAAAAAAATCTAGGAGATAGACTTTTTCGTGTGGGGATACTACAAAAGTATTGTTTACCCAAGAGAATGCCGCAATTTGGAAGAGTTGGATGAGTTAACAAGAAAATTGAGAGTATCAGAAGAAACTATTAAAAATAATAGGATGGCGTTCAGGCGATTGAAAGATAACCTCTTCGGCGATGTCGTATATGTATTGAACAGGGCGGCCATTTAGAAAACTTTTTGTAATAATTATCTATAATATAAAAATGAATCCCTAAATGTGTTGCTAAGCGCAAAACTCGAGAATGGCTGGACCGATTTTAATTCTGTCTTCACTCATGGACAGAGGGATAATCAGGGAAGGTTTTTTTACGCAAAAAAATGCACCTCGGGCGAAGCCGGGAGCGGCCCGCTAGTTATCTAATAAACACTTTGATTTGTTCTAATTACTTTTCAAATTTTAATTAATAAATTTGAATTTTTCAGTTACTATACATTTAGATCCATGTGTTTTAATGAAGCCTTATGAGTAGCCCAATGAAATTTGCAGGATAGCTACTTCACAGATAGAGGAAGTTTTTGAAATCTGTACTTTTTTTTAAATCTTTAGTTGAGTAAAATATTGCGTTATATTTTTTCATTTTTAAATTTTTTTTGACCCTTTGCTAAGATCTAATGATAGTAAATGTTATTGAGCCGGATTAGCCTGTCTTTCAGCTTACTATAAAAAAAAAATCAGGCATCACAATAATTCATGTCACTATAAATAAAAACCTCGTGTTACTCGGCGTTAGGTGAAAAATAATAACTCGGTAAATACGAAAAATCGCAGAACATACACGGAGGTGTTTCGGATACCCCTCGAGGTCCTCTAACCCTCCTAGATTTATTATATCACTGCTTGGGACACGCTGTATGACAAATTTCGTTGGTCGTGAGATTGGTGTCACAAATTCCAATTATTTTTTGTGACATCATTGTGATTTGTGATGTTATGATGTTTGACCTAATGAAATATCGATGTTTTATCTCTTAACATCGATGATCATCGATCAGCCCTAGTCAGAGCTGCACTCAGGTCGTGCGCGTACCTTTTCGTGTTTTGGCCACTGGGAAACAATAGTTATTTTTAGTACTAATCGAATTTTATTTGTAAGAAATAGATTGAATGTTAAAATATATAACAAACGTTGGACAATGTAATACTCCTAAATGTGTAGTTTTTAATATAGTCAATTGAATTAAGATTAATGTGGTAATTGACTGCATTGTTAAAAAAATTCTTAACTTGCTCTATAATTAGACGACTCAATGAAAATGTACCAAATGAAATCCTCTTTTTATAATAAAACGGCTTTATATTATATTAATTACAATGTATTTTTAAAGGTATGTAGATAATCATTTCTATTTTGTAAACAAGACATTAAATTACTATGTAGAATTGAACATTTTGCTCATGTGTAATTTTGAAAATTACAAATACATTTTAAATGGAGAATATTCGAAAATTCCATTAGTTATTTATATGTAAGTACCTACAATTGGTTTTGTAGAGTGCGCTTCCTTTTGTCCCTAGCGGAATGTGATTTATTTTGTTTTACGAAATAAAGTTGAATTTAATTGATTATTTTATTTTATTTTAATAATAATCCTTCCATAGAAAAAAAGACAAGTTATTTATTGTAATATACATAATTTAATTTTAATACACCTTAAAGAATAAACATTTAAATATCAATAAGATTGCCAGAACAACAACTGCACGGGTAAAAGTTTTTTAGCTTATCTGTATTTTTAATTGGGTCAATTAAGGAGTTGCTTTTCAGTTTCGAAAGCAAATCCATTATCTTAGCGACGTCCTCTCGCCTAGACTCCTCTTCGAGACTCGAAGAAATTCCCTCATCTTTGGATAAATTAACAAGTATTCGCGTCAGTTCTTCTATCTGTATTTTCAATGTATCACATTCAGTCTGAAACAACTTGATCTGAGCGGCCCTTTCTTCGTCCCGTTTCTTCAATAAACCTCTTTGTTGTTGATACAAGGCAACATATTCACATATAGTGTCAGTCTCGTTCTGTAACTGAAGTATAATATGCTCTAGTCTGTGCTTCTCGTCCGATAAGTCTGCAACTTCATCCATTATTTTGAGGAATCTCTCTTGAAGCTTCGACATCGCATCTCCAGTTGGAATGTTCAAGCTGTTCTTTTCAAACGTCTTCGATACACGAGCGTATTCGCATTCTCCTTCATTTGAGTGGTGCATGTCATGGTTATGTACATTTGTTTCCTTTTTAAATTGCTCATTCTGTTTTGATTCATCGTTGGCTTGTTTTTCGTTTATTAGCTGTTCAAATTGTTTTTCCACTTCTCTTAAATTTGTCTGTAACCTTATCATTTCCTCATCCTTAGCCATTAAGGTCATATGCATACTTTTCGCCTTCTCTTCTACTTCTGCTAGTTTTATTGTAAGTTCTCTGTTGAGGAATTTCTCTGCTGCTAATTTCTCTGTTAATTCTAACTTGTCATTACTCTGAAAATGGAATAAATATCAACTTTAAAAAATTATTTTTGTAGCACTGGTTTCAATGCAAAAAAAATCACTGCAGAAACTAAGAAAAATCACATTTAAATAATAGCATATGTTCTGTTATGTTTCGATGAGTAAGTGATGCCAGAGCCCATTTCCCTATCCTTAATCCTACTATGGTTGGCAAAGCACTTGCAGCACCATTGCTTGGGCGACGGTAGCCACCTAATTTCAAGCGGACCGTCAGCCTATCTGTCGAGTTTAATATTAAAAAAATCAAAATTATGAATTCCGAAGGAATAAATGACTATTTTTTCCTTCTAAACATTTCTTTAATTTTTTATTAATGTTACATAGGTACTAAAATAAATATTTTCTACAAAACTATGTAATGCCACTCACCATTTTTACAAAAGCTTCCTGTAACTCTTCCACATCAGCTTTTAATTTTTTATTCTGTTCTGTAGCTCTTTGCGCAGCAATTTTATCACTCGCTATGTCAGCATTCAACTTGACCATACTTATATCATCGTGGTTGCTTTCCTGTACTCTAATTTCACTTAATTCTTTAACTTTTTCTTCACTCTCATTATAACACTTTTGCAATTCTTCATAGTTTAGGCTCAGGTTCTTTAGTTGTTCCTTAAAAGAATAAACATAGCAATAATTAATATTTACAGGCATAGGTCTCCCTCTTAATTTTCTAAAAGGAATGGTGGGAAGCAGCTCTCTTGTCAAGACACAACTCTTGTTTCTTTTATCCGCCTTGGACACCCTATGCTGCACTTCTCTGTAACTGGAGACTTGAGAACATCTAGGACTCAACTGCCATTGGCTCTTTATTGCTAGTTCAATGGACCCACGGCCCATGTCTTATCTCCCTGTAATCCGACATGCATCTTAACATGAAAAATAACATATTTATTTTATGTTCTTTACACATCATGTCTTGTAATATTACAAACATTTAAAAAGTTCCAAACTACTTTCTGTGGCAGTACTCTAAATGTTTATTGGATTACTGCAGGTTAACTTTTTTTCCAATACCTAAATGAATTTATTTATTTAAAAAAAAAGTAAATGAATAGCTATAAGCTTAGCACAATAAATGAAAAATTAATAGCGATTTTTGAGAATACATACTTGGACATCTGTATATTTCTGACTTAGTTTGTTGAACTCCTCATCTTTTTTGCTATGGTCAAGTATTGTGTCCTTCATTTGCATATAATTTTGAATCCTTATTTCCATTTGACTAATTTGATCAACAAGTCCCGTTTCTCGATCACACAGTTGATCAACTTCATTTTGTAATCCTTTATTTTTAATTTGAAACTCCTTGAGTTGTTCATTCAACTCTCCCACGTAATGTTCATAATGCAATTTCATTTGATCTTTTTCTCTGCATATAAACTTAATTTTTTGTTCCAAATCTGTCATTTTTTGCTGTAGAGTTTCATTCTTGTCTGCATGATAAGAATCGTTATTAGCTATTAATGTATCTGAACCATCCGTCAACTGTTTTAATTTCAATTGGGTTGCATCAAGTTGACTTTGAAGAGAAGATAATTGATTCACTAAGGACACATTTTCCGATTCCTTTGTTGACAAGATGGTTTTTGTGAATTCAAGTTGGTCCATTAAATTGTTGTATTCTTCAATCGTTTTAGATTTCTCCATGTTTATTTGATCTATCAGTTTGTCTTTTGATTGAAACTCGTTACAAAGAATCAAGTATTTTTCATGTAAATCCTGATATTCCATTTTAATATGTTTGATTTGTTGCTTAGTCAGATCATGTTCCCTCAGCACAAGAGTGTGATTGTGTTCTAGCTCAGACAACTTTGTTTGTAAGTTAGTGTTCTCAATTTCAAGATTTCTTTTGCTTGTAATAAGGATTTCCGTTACATTAACTTCGGAATTAACATGATTTGGCTCGCCTGCGTTCTGTAAGGCACTCGCTGACTCTGTAACGCTATTCTTAAACAAATCTTCGCAGTCTTTTTTCATTTCAAAAACAGCCTGCACAGGGTATTCAGGCTTAATAATAGAGCTGTCTAAATTCTCTTTGGGTACATTTTCAATGTTTTCTTTAGGTACAGCAAATAATTTCTTATCTTGATGATCCTTTAACTGAAATATATAAAGCAATCAACATTATTTTTAATACTAGCTGGTGCCCACGACTTCGTACGCGTTGAAAAATATTAAGTAGCCTATCCTGTGTCCCGTACGTCCAAATGTTTATCTACCAAGTTTCATGAAAATCAGTTAATTCGTTTCAGAGTTATGGAGGAACATACATACATACAGAAAAAAAATTGTAAAAATCGTCAATTTAGTTTCAGTATCATCTATAGAGCCTATAAACACGATATCTCTGAAAACAAAGTAACTTACTCCATGACCGACCCTTACAGATTTATTATTAGTATTGATAAATCCCATATTCTCAAAAGAAGTGTAGGTTTCCAGATATAGGTAGCAATGCAAAAAAAATAATAGTAATGTAAGTTATTCTGAAATTCAGTAAATTTAGTCATACCTTTTGTCGAGCTAAAGCTAATTTAGCAGCTCTAGAATCCATTATAATCCTTATTAGTTTACACTGCACGGATATTGATAATATACAGATATTTAAAAACAATAAAATAATTCACTGGGTTTAACTTATTATAACATCTATTTGACAATTAAGTTTGAAAGTACGTATGTACATATCGTACATAATTTATTTAACGACACGACAGCAAAAATTACAGATGAAATGATATGAACATAAATAGATACTCTGTGTTCCACATCGTCAAGCTACAAGTGGCTCTTAGTATGAGTTCATAATACCGCTAGCGAGTGTGGGCTCTCCCTACATATTACTATACTCTTTTGGTGTGGGCATTATTAAATTGAATGAAAAAATAATTAAAAATATCTACTATAGCACAACCAAAGAGTATAGTAAGCGTTAGTTCAGACATGCGGGAACCGCGCGTTTACAAATCGTGCGGTTTGAAATTGCAAAATTGTGATGCTATTCAGACACTGGCGATTATTATGCGATTTTCGTGCGGGGATAAGTCGCCAAGCTCGGTTCTTGGCAATTTTATTTGACTAATCCTTACACTAAAGATCCCATATTGCAGATCTCTTCTCCACTTCATCAATAAATAGTTCAGTGTCGAAACGATCCATGGCGAACTCACGAGCCGTGACGTGCTAACCACGCGGTATCCGCAACGCAATTGAACGCCAAGGAAAAATTCCATAGTAATAGAAACGCGCGGGCGCAGCGCGATTCTATTTTCTGGCGGTTGAGTTGCGGTAACCGCGCGGTTATGTCTGAACGATTACAAAATAACTCGTATAAATAAGACCCGCGCGATTTCCATGCGATTCTGAAATCGCGCAGTTCCCGCCGTGTCTGAACTAGCGCTAATATTTATGGCACAACCTAATGTTCATTCGGCATATTTTTTTTATTATTCTTTGAAATCTGGGGAAGGCCATAATGAAGAGAAAAATTGTAGGAAAATGTAAAAATCCAAATTTTCTTTTTCCTTCCAAAGTTCCTAGTTGACAATTCAAACATTTCAAGGAAGTATTGACATCAAATATTCATATAATACACGGCTGGTAATCTTCAGGAAAAATCACTAGACATAGGAATTTTTTGACCTGTGGTAATAGCAAGATAGAACATGACATTTGACCTCCCCTCTCATCCCCTTGATTCCCTTCTAGCGATCTGTAATAATAAAATAAGAGAGAAGCCATTTTGTTTTGTAAGATAATTATTGTTGAATGTTGTTTATATTGTTGCGTCAATTAATTTCCGCCTTTTTAAAGTAACATATATATTAAATATGTATTATGAGTGCTGTGTGCCAGGATGTGCAAGTTCGCGACAGGACGCTATTCTACACAAATTTCCTATATGTAAAAAAAGACCAAAAATGGCTCGAATCTATTCCTGGTGACTCCTTACGGAATAGAAAAAGTGAATTGGCCCATCTCCAAATCCCATCGGTACTTGTTGACACAACACGAATCGTCAAGAGGTTCCCCACTGCAGCCCTAACCACCGGTAGTTAGTGCCTTGCCCCGCACTTCCACTAAATATGTACACTTCCAAATATAATTAATCATTAGAACCATATAATGATAATAGTATAAAACATTAGTGAGGAAATATTAAAAAAAAACTGAATTCTTATATATAGGAATAATATTTCTTTCCAGTTAAATAATGATAAATTCAGTTAATTGCATTTCACTGCCCAAAATTCATCCATAGAAATTATAAGTAAACTTTAGTTTACTTTCTGAGAGATACATGCATTTCTGAGAGTATATAATAATTATATTTGGGAGATGATTAAAGACAAACATAATAAAACAATTATTTGTAAATACTTTATAATAGGGGTTAAAGTATGAAATTGCCGTTTTATTGTAATAGGTACTTCGAATTGACATAGAACCTTCATGGTTTGAGATTTTTGAGTGAAACTTTTTTCATACGGTACCTATGTAGTTCTTCTTTTAAAAAATGTGCAACATTCGATTATCAACTTTCAGTTGTTTTTTTTATTCAGCTTAGACAATAAAGATGGATACTTCGAAAATTCGTGTGATTTTTGAATACGAGTTCCGACGCGGAACTAACGCGGCAGAAACAGCTCGCAATATTAATGTTGCGTTTGGAGAGGGGACTGCTAATGAACGCACTGTGCGATTTTGGTTTAAACGCTTTCGTGATGGAAACTTCGATTTGAAGAACGAACCACGTGGAAGACCGCCCACACAGGTGAATAACAATGATTTGAAAGAGATGGTGGAAGCCGATCCGAGCCAAACTACCCAGGAATTAGCGGCATGGTTTAACGTTACCTTACCAACAATATTGACTCATTTGCGTCAAATCAATAAAATAAAAAAATATGAAAAATGGGTGCCTCATGATTTGACTGATCTGCAGACTCTACAGGAACTGCAATTAGAAACCATTCGTCACTCTCCGTATTCGCCAGACCTTGCTCCAACGGACTACCATTTTTTTCGTGATTTGGACAATTTTCTGCGTGATAAAAAGTTTTCTTCTCAGGAGGCAGTGCAAAATGCTTTCACACAGTTTGTCGAATCTAGATCACCAGAGTTCTATCGCAAAGGCATAAATGAGCTTCCTATTAGATGGCAGCAATGTATAGATAATAATGGTAATTATTTTGATTAAATAAATATGTTAAATTAAAAAAAAAACGAATTTTTATTTTTCAGTACAAATCGGCAATTTCATACTTTAACCCCTAATATCTACATGGTGAATGTATTAATCTGTTTGCATACCTAGTACTAAAACATTCAAAGTATACAAACATACTATGATTAATTTTGACAAATATTCCTATTTCATAAATATACATTTATGTTAGTGTTATATTCAGTTTTTTAAATAAAGTATACACTTTTTGGGCGAAAATGGTCTATTTATGTCAGGACTGTTGCCCCATACAGTCAAGCCATACCTAAAGACTGCAGCTACATATCCATGATATGCCAATAAGTTTGCCTTGTGGATGTGCAGTCTAGTAGTATGTTAATCTGGTGAGTTTATCGCACACTTTGTCAATATGGGCGCTCCAGTTACATTTACAGTTTGTTATTGATTATAACAAGTCCCAAAAAGGTTGAATTATCAGTTTTTTTAAATTAGGTAATTGTCATATTTTGTACTAAAATTAATATTACATCTATGTTGTACTTTATGTATTTGTTTTGTCTAAATTTATTTTTTATTACTCAACCAATCAATAACATCACTATAATTATTTTTCTATTTATTTCTAGTTTGTATAAGTCGTATATTAACTCCATGTTCTGTTTGTCTATATACTAAAAAATAAATATGTACCCATTATTTACTGTGTTTTAATTGTGTGATATGATATCCTTTACCTTAGTTAAAAATAAATTCAAGGATCCCTAAAGCCCGTAAAAAAGCAAAGGGGTGAGAGGGGCGGGGGAAGTCAAATGTCATTTTCTATCTTGCTATGACCAATCAGGTGAAGTTATCTATGTCCAGCGCATTTGTACTACAGATGTCCGTCTGATACGTTAGTATCTACTATTTAGTTTGTGATATAATATTTATGTGGTAACACTAAAGTAAAACAGACTTTAAATATATTTGATACTTGAATTTTTATCAATTCAGACAGACATACAGACATGTTATAACAAACTGGCGACGCGCCCTTATGAACAAAATATAATTTTGTTTTTCTTATCGCTCTTTCTATTCATGAAAACGGTATATAATCCGTTGGGGTAGTTTAGAAGAAAAAAAACCGCGACTATTTCACTAGTATTTTATTTTAGATTTATAAATTCTGAGTTAGAATAAATATTTTATATAGGTAGTTAATTATTTTATGAACAAAAAGAGAGTAAAGTTGAATAATTTTATCGCGTAGATAGAATTGTCACCATAATCAAATTCTCTTTCCACCAATGAGTAATAAATTAACTGTGGTTAATCTGGAGACCAATATGAAGCTGACAGTACTTAGTTATTCATTATAGAGAAAATTACAAAAAACTTTGGAGGATCCAAGTGCACCTTGAAGTGTCTCAGAATTCATTATTTGGAAATGACCGGCATGATGGACTCGGGTGGAAAAAAAAGTGTACTAGGATCCAAGTGGAGCGAATTGACTTATTTTATTTCCCAGGCATCTTTCAATGAGAGAAAAAAAAAAACAAGAATTTTTATCAGTTCCATTTATTGTTTTGTCTATATTACATTTTATCGATAGCAATGCAAAATAAAAGTACATGTAATAAATAATAGTTTATCACATTCAAGAGCGGTTGACTTCTCGTGAATTTACCTTAATGATCTCAATAATTGCCACATTTCTGAGAGGAGAATTCGTAAAAAAGAAAAAATGTTTAGCAAATTAACATTTATAAACAGAATAATCTAGGTAGACCGCTGAGTAACAGCTATTTTTTATAATATAAAACATTTGTTACAATCAATTTTTTAAGTATTACATTCAATAATTTTATTTGGCTTTCCACTTCAGATGAATTAACATTTTAAAAAAGTAGAGAAATAAGCATGACTTGAATCAGTTTAAAACAAGTAAGTCTATTTAACACAAAAATATCAATAATCTGTACCAAAAACGAGCAATATGTGTTAACACATCTCAAAACTGTAATAAAAAGAATCTCTTTCACTCTTGAATATATTGTCTAGTCCAGATCATTACAGAAGCGTATTTTCTGCATTCAGGTTCACTGTGTAGGCGCAAGATAAACCGACAAAAACTAAAGTATTATTTTATTTTTTCGCAAGTTTTTGTAAAATAAACTTTATGTGAATAAGAACAAGAGCATAAACCAAAATATTACTACAACACTTCCCATCAGTCTAATTTCATCAAAACCGTAACTTTTCTAAGAAATGCTAACGAATCGGAAAAAATTAACTAGATTATCCCAGTAGCATAATATATTTTTATGTATAGAATTCAAAATTCTCCAATATACCAAAATACATACATGACACTTAAAACTGAACAAGATCTTAAATATGTCTCAAAAAATAAGCTAAAATTATGTTGCTTTTTCACGAGATCTATAAAAAACGATAATAATATGACAGTCAATTGTTTTCATTCATTGATTTGACGACAGAGATAAGATCTACTTAAAGATAAATCGATTTCTTTTGTTTTCATTACCTGCCTTGGATAATAACACATTTAACAATAAATATTAAAAAAAATCATTGATACATTTGTTCATGATTAAAATAAAATGTAAAACGCGGCCGAGATGGATTATCCAGTCTTCAAAAAAATTAATATACATAAATGTTTATATAACAAATAACCCTAATTACAATCTAACATTATACCTATGATCTAACGTGTCAATTAAATAAGATTTCGAGTAACTATATAAAACGGTCACCACAGTGTTTGTATATTTGTTCATTAATTGAATTTAACCAATTATGTAGGCTTCATGTTTATATACAAGTCATACAATAGTATAGTGTGTGCCAAATGAGATTGTGAAAATCCCTCAAGAACTTGTATGGGACATGATATAAAACGGAGTTTATTGAAACGCTACTTTCAACAAGTAGTTGCAAGTACAATTTTTAAGAGATTTCTAGTCGCCTTCAAAGGTCGATCGACTCAAGTTAGGGCAACATATTACAAAATTACAGTATTTTCTTTCCTTTCTTTTTCTTTTAGTATAGTAGTTATAGCCCTTAAAAAAAAACGGAAACAAAAAAATGTTTCTCGAGCCTAGCCCTATTCATTGGTTCATTTTTGAATTTGATTGCGCCTACTCTCGTTCAATACAGCTCCTTAATTTACCACCGGAACTATTTAAGCCTCCGGTTCGAGAGATCTACTCAAGCATTGTCTATGGAGTGGCGACCTGAACTCGAACGCAATTCGCGACGAGGCGCAGGTGCGGCCATCTCTTCGGTGGATTTGCGACCCCTCTTCCTGCCGACACTGCCTCTCCTACCACCGTCAGTACCGCTTAGGTCTTCAGCGTTATTGCCTTCATCCATATCCTTACTTCCATTTTCCTCACCAGACAACTCAATATTCTGAGTATTTTGACCGCCCATCACGCTAACATCGTCCCCGTAGGCTCCGCTCATTTTCATCTGTGCGTTTTCTTCCTTCTCCAAATGATGAGCCTGAGACATAGGAGCCGTAATAATACTACTCGATTCTGTTAAATTTATCTTTGAAACATTACCGTCGAAATCGCTAGGTTTGGCGCCACTCTTAATCACTGTCGACGGCGCTATTAAATCTTCCAAATCCATTTCTCCCGTGTGGCCACTGTGATCCGCTTGTTTGTCTATACCGGCCATAGTGTCCAATGCGTTTTCTTTCTGTTTCTTTGAAGGGTTCGTGTCGGTCGGTTGCAGAGCTAAGTTCTCAGGTTCGCACGACATGTCCTCGTGACTTCTCTTATTATGCACCAAAGGAATGTTAGAAGCGACATTATCGGACACCAGAGTACGAGCAATGTAATCCGAGGGGGTCTTACTTAATTTTTCATACACATCTTTTTCATTATCTTTAGTCTTTTTTGCTTCCACCGAGCTTACGAGACTCGCGCTGAGTGCGCCCGACGCCATCTGCTCGAGTAACATTTTACTAATGTCGATATCTTTCTTGTCGCCTTTCAATAGTTTTTCCTGAACGGCGGCAAACTCGGGTGGCACGTGAGATCTCAAGTTATCAAACTGAAACTTCTTCTTGTCGACCTTCGATAGATCGGTAGCCGTCGGTTCGTGGCCTTCGCTGTCGCGCGTTCTTTTGTCGCCTTTAAGAATCGAATCGTAATTGAGCGAGTGTTTAGAGAGCGACTCCAAGAGGTAAGGGTCCGGTGGCAAAGGTATTTGAGTGGACGACATCTGAGGAGCGGATGACTTTTGGTGACGCGTCGCCGCCGCTGTGGTGAGTGTGGCCATTGCGGCCGAAGTGGGAGCGGTGGCGGTTGCGGTTCTAGGCGCGCTCGATTTACTGCGACTCGCACCGCTCGTTGATGTAGTAGCTGTGGAGCTCGCCGCTAAATTATTACTCAACAGCAACGCATCGTACGCCGAGGAAATACCCGAATGCATTCCGAAAGGATTCAATCCGCTCAATCCCAGTTGCGGATACAACATATTCGGATTGGGAAACACGAATGGGAATTGCGAATTTGCACTCTTGGACGAGGAAGCGGCCGCACTCTCAGATTGCTTTCTCGCTTTTGTTTTGTTATCGCCCGACGAACTGGCACCGCTCAAGTTGTTCATATCGAGAGACGAAAATCCTGGTAGTCCTAGACCGGCTAAATTTGCAAATATATTACCGCCGGCTATATTACCCAACAGATTAGGCATTCCGCCGAAAGAGTTCAGCAGCGGATTATTTTTTGGATCAAAGCTTCCCAGGCTCGAGAGAAGCTTCGGATCGAAAGTGTTCAATAGTTTGGGATCGAACCCGGTCAGATTGGACAGAGTCGCCGCTAACGTCTTCGGATCGAAAGCGCTCAAACTGGAGAGACTCGCGAGAAGAGCAGGATTTAAACTGGCCAAATTTTGACCCATATGAGACGAACCGGACGATAGGACATTGGTAGAACTAGAATCGAGAGTTGGTGGTCGGCCCTTCTTGCGTTCAGACATCGTAGCGGTAGATTGCATCGGAGAATGTCTTTGTGTGCGAACGTCTTGCGGTAATTTGACGTGTTCCTTTATGCCCTCCGTCCATTTGGAGTCAATGTCGTACATAGGATTCTCGGCTATCCATTGCGCTAAATGTTTCAATTGCGGCGCCTTGTGGCCCGAGATGCGTTTACCTGTGACGCGATGTACTACAGGTACGTGTTCGTCCGGGGCTAAACGGGGAGCGCTACGTCGCCGCGCTTCCACGCTAGCTTGTTCCGCCAACCATTTGTTCACCTTTGCGTCGTGCGTGTAAGCCTTCATCGAACTCATTGACGCCGACGGCGGACACGCTTTCGGAGGTTTACTCTGCTCCAAGGATTGTTGCAAAAACGAAGACATATCCTTAGAGGTGGCTTGAGATGAGGGGACATTTGTGACCGTTACCGAGAATGGTTTTTGTGTAGCCGAAGCGGATGAGGTACTGGCGGGTGCGGCCGGTGTAACGGTCACATCGGGCGGCACAGAACGTCTAGCCGCAGCCGCCAGGTCAGTCGCTGCTACTGAACCGCTTGGACTCTGAGCTTTCGCTGCAGACAACCCCAACACAATCTCGTCCAGTTTCTTCCTTTTCTTCTCTTTACCAACAATTTGTTCTGGTGCGGGCTGGGAAAAAATATGTTTTAATCGCATTTTAATTAATATAGAATTACTACCATGTATATTATAATATATCAATTATCATGTCCCTTACGGTTTTGCAAATAAACATAGATAAAAAATATAAAGCTTTGAACACAAAATATCTCATACAGTATTTATTGCATTTGGTGTTCTTTATTTTAATATAAAAATGTATTATTTCGTAAAAATCGTAACAAGACTAAACTATAGAATCTTTTTCGGTTAGTACGACATAGTGTCGCCGATCCCTTGAGGGTCTTTATATCCGGATTCTATGGTATTAGACTAATACTATACTATTAGTATTGAAATTATAGTTGAGCATGCTTACCACATTTTTCCTCTTCATTAATTTGGACAGTGTGTCGTCTAGCCGGCTTCGCGTCGGAGCTGTCAACGCGGAACCCATGGGCTCAGTCTGATGTGGGGTGCGACGTCCCATCGAAAAGTCTTGCACTTCGCTGAGATCGAGCGGCGCTGACAGATCGACTGGGGCGGACGCGGGCGCCGCTGTAGTTGCGGAAGCGACCGGCGGGGCGGGCGACGGCGCCACTCGCTGGTGAGCGGGAGGCGGCGCAGGCGTCGAGCGTCGCGAGCCAGAATCGCTTGAGGCGTCGTCGCGCGCGGACGTGTGGGCGGCAGCCGGTGAAGAGAGAAGCGCGTGCAGCTTGGCTCTGTCGGTTTCTACATCGATAGCTATGTGACGTTTCGGAGGGAGTTTGGCTCGCTCGTCGTCTGCGTGGTGTGCCGACTGCGGTGCCGAGCCCGAGGCGGAAGCGGAAGCGGCTTGCGACCACTCGCAGTTCTGCACAGCGTGCGCTATATGGTGTAGACGCGTTTCGAGCGCACGCTCCGTGAACCAGTGATCAGGGGGCAACGCCTCGTCGACCCGGCCCAACTTGGCGAGCGTTTCCAACTCAGACAGCGCGTCAGTATCGTCGTCGCGATCGCACGCAGCGGACGTGCGTTTGCTGCGACGCAGCGACACGCGACCCTCGCTCGCCGAACTCTCGGACACGCTCTTCTCGTCCTCATCTGAAGACGGCTTCTGAGATTCCTTTTTCGAGGCAGGCTTGTGTGTAGAATACCACTTAGCTGCGCAATCGGCAAAAGGGAGTTTAGGATCGCAGAATAACTTCCGATACGTATCCCCCAGTCCGTGCCTTTAAAGGAGAAACAATGAAAAATAAATAATTAAAAAACTAATTGCGCAAGTCTAAACTTATGCAATTATTATCGTTACGTATGTGGCTTGTACTGACTTGCAGACGCCGCGCACCAGCAGCTTGTCATGCAGCGAGGGCTGCCACCAGGGGGGCGCGTCGGCCGTGCGCTCGCACATCGCCAGACGAGCTTCAAGAGCGGGGTGTGGCGACACCTCCTCGCGCAGCACACGCAGCAAGTCGATCCTAACACGTAAACATACTATTATTATATGAGCTGACACACACACACACACACATTTTATATATTGATGATCTTGATTAGCTATTTAATTACAAGTTGGCTACAACCTATTCAAAGTACTCCCCTTAAACTTTTCCTGCAATAGAAGCCACATGTTTAAAGTAATAGAGCTCACAATCCTAAATAAATTGAAACACCCGGCATATTATAAGAACTATAGTTGTTGTGGATATACAGGCGTCCAAAATCGTAATTTTTATATCCAGCATTGGATGAAATTTTGTGTATATTTAAGTGGGTCCCTGGATGGTTTCCATTAACAATTGGCTTAGAATCAAGTTATACTTTTATTGATATTATTGAATTCACAATTATTATTATTATATTATTACTACTATTATTGCATTATGTTGTTTTATTATTTATCTATGTATTTAATTATTCAAGCTATCATTTATGTAAATTATATAAAATATCTGTATGGCGGTCGCGTGAGTCACACGGTGCTGGCTGAAAATCAGCGCTCTGCTTAGCACCTCGGCACAATGCTGAGCCAGTATTCGATGCACTGCCGCGAGGGTGTCCTCGCGACACCCATAGAGGTAAGATGTGTGTGTACACATCTTACCTGTCTGTTTTTATTATTTACTTGTTTCATTTTGTTTTTGTTGTTTCTATTTCTTATGCAATGTCATGTTAATGTGCTTCGTGTAGCGAATAAATGTCTTTCTTTCTTTCAAGAGACTATGGTAGACATGGAAATGATTGCTATTTAGAAATCATAATCATTATGTCATATGACTTTTTGCGGTCACAGTGAAATCACCTGCGAGTTTTCATTGCGTATGATTTTTTAATAATAGACACGGTCTGTATGATTTTTCATCGTGATTCACGATGATGAATCGTGGTGAATCATTTTTTTAATATGACAAAATGATGCACGACTCATTTAATATTTACAATACGCGTAGCGTGATTGAATATGAAACAGTCATATTATATAATAGGACTGGTTTACTTAAAGGATAGAATTTCAATATTAGAATATATTTACAGGTCCCTAAGAAATGGGTTTTACTATAAACCCATTTCTTAGGGACCTTAAAAGTTACCTTTTAAGTGCATTAAATTTCCAATAAAATGAGGTAAATTAGTCTACAATTACATAGACCTAATAGTACAGTCAGCATCAGATATATCGGATCTGTCTAGGTACTCAAATAACACTACACACTTTGAAGACCGATTATATCTACACTCCAAAGTACTCTAATTAATGTGAACATTCAACGCGTCAAAAATATCTAAACAGTCGAATGTCATTATTTTCTATACGATCATATTTTCATAATTACCTAAGTTTTCAGATGTATCTAAATGTAATTGAGAAGTTATGAGCGAAAGATTTTTCAAATTTCGAATGGCCCTCGTGCTTTGTTTTAGGACATGTGTTGGTGATCAATAGTATCTAAATATATTTATACTAAAAATTTAAAAAATAGGTTTAATAGTTTATTAATTCTTAATTACTGAACTAAAATTGACAAAACTTTACTGTTTTTGGAATGGTAGACATGCTAAGGGTCCACTTTATGGTAGGTGGCTACCGTCGCCTATAACAAGCAACGTCACAGGTGCCGCAAGTGCGCTGCCAACTACACTAGCATTAAGGATAAGGGATAGAGATTTTTTGAATGGCCCTCGTGCCATTCGAAAGTCGAAAAATCTCTATCCCTTTTGCAGCTAATTTCCAACTATATTTAAATACTTAGATACGGGTAATTTGACAAGTGACAATCGATCTGGCAACTTAGTTGTATACCTAATTATGAAAATAAGGTTGTACAGAAAATAATGACATTCGACTGGTAGTATCATGTTGGCTCCTTACAAATATGTACATACAAATATCCTTTGTTTTTGGCTAATGTTTCTGTGACGACTATCGGTAATGACAGTTAAAATATAGATTGAAGGTAGAATAATATTAAAGTCGTATTTGTTTTGATTTTTTTTTTAAAAAGCGCTAAATCTATTTCGATAAAATTTATATGGGACCACCTCTGAAGTACGACTTAAGTAAAAAGAATCATCATAATCAATTCATAATTATAGTCAAATTGAGAACCTCTTCCTTTTTTGAATTCGGTTGAAAATAATTCCTCACTGATGTGTGCTGATGTCATTCAAGCGTATTATGAAAGACAATGTAAGTATAGGCGATTATTAACTAAATATGAACCTTAATACAAAGAGTTGAAAGATGATTCCAAAAAGTGTTGAGATATAATTGAACATTTTAGTGCTTAGATACTTTTGGCGATCGGATTGTATACATAAGACTTTCCCTTTGTAATGAAATATATGACATATGGGTGTTTAGATATATTTGAATTCATAGAAGCTCACATAAATTTGAAATCTGTTGTTGCGTAGATGTTAATGAAAAATTAAATGCCAACAATTATTTGCCTACTTCAGATGCTCATCTACTTCTGACGCTGACTGTACTAGACCAGAGTTGACTTGAGGTAATTATAACAAAACGAGTCTCCGGCCGACCATCCCGACAGATGAAATCTCATTGTGTTCAAAAATCATACCGTAAAATAGAAGCAAAATAATTTGTAATCCAATTGCGTCTTTATTCAAATCGCTTAAAGTTTAATTTAGTATGTGAGAGAGCGGGTAGCAACAAAGGTCGTTCGATCTGAAGCACCTACCAGCACGCATACACTGTGAAAGCGTCCGGCTCACTGTGCGTCGTGCGATAATTCATATTCATACAATGGCATGATCGCCGCACGAAATCATGCATTCATTCGAATGACAAATCGCAATCGCTGTGATTGCGAGTTAGAATAGCAGGGATGACATATGAAAATTAAAATCATATGATTTTTACTGCTAGCCATGATTTGTTCCATCTTTAGACTATGGTATTAAAATTTAGACATCAGTGTATATTAAAATTTGTTGGTTAAAGAATTGACTATAAAAAACGTTGAATACCTTTCTAGTGTGGCAATAGCCCTTTCTTCGCCTATAGGCTCTGCTTTCAAATCTGCTCTCGTCGGTAGTTCGGCCTCACCCACAGAAAGGCCGCACTGGCGTTTGCACATAGCCATGAACGCTTTAAGATAATCGGTCAGAGCATCGTCGCTCTTGGAATCCAACCTAGCCAACGTTCTAAAACGGCTCCAACGGAGGCTCTTGGTGGCCGGATCAAATTCCACTCCATACGAGGCGACGGTACGTCTGAACGATTCTTCGTCCGCTCGCGTCCATCGCCACTGAGACATTTCGTCTCTCGTGTATTGATCCATTCGTTCACGTCTCTCCATCTGTTTAACCAATCGTTACAAATAAAGTTAGTTGAAAAGCTCTAAGATAAACCATTAAATAAGAATAAGTAATTGTAGGAAATATTAAAAGATTGATATTTTTATTAATCTAGCCTTTAGCATAAATTAATCTTTAGCCTAATTTTAGCCTTAACTTTTAAAGATACAATGAACAATAAAACCTGACGGATAGGCACATACATCACGACTTAATAACTTTTAATAAGTTCTATTACGTTGGATATACTTAAATTATACGTTGTTGATTGTTTGTGATATAATTTGGTGTACCTTGGCCCTCTGTTGCATCTTAAGCTCCTCGCGCTTGTAGTTGCGTTGATAGGCGGTGATAAGGCGCCGTAGCCTCGTGTTGAGGTCCTGCATGGAAGGCCAGGGGTGCGCCTCGTCGTCGGGCCGCGGGGACGCCGCCGGCGACGCCGCCCCTGCGCCGCTCGACACCTCGTCCGTGCAGTCCTCGTCACCGCCCACCTTCCGCTCCTCGCTCCTGCAGGACATTCACACATTTCAACACCTTCGAACCTTGACAACATAGGTTAGCATGGTTTTTTTTAACGTTGGGAAATCCTCTTGAATACCCGGCAGTGTAGGCCACTGTGGGGTTGCGGCCGTTGATGGGCGGGGTCGCGGGGACGTTATGACACGACTTCGGTGCCCCGCCACGGCTATTCAGCGCGGGGAGCGCCGGATATCGGGGAAAAACTAGTATGGTCCTAAATTATTCGAATGTAATTATATGGTAAATTAACGTAGTAATTACTTGATGTCGGTGCACTCAGCATCGTCTGGAGGCCCGAGTTTGTCTATAAAGCAGAGTTGCGCATCAGTGCGCATGGCGAGATAATTCTCGTAGCCGTGGACGTAGGTGCCCACGAGCAGAGACACGTCGCACTCAGCATCCCACCACAGACGAGGCGGTGCGCTGTCGACTCCACGCGGTACCCGCATGCCGAGAGTGCTACAACCAATTGCATATTATTGTACGTTCAAATACTTTCTACAGACATAGTTTCTCTAGTACCATTAATAGTACTAGTGATACTACTGGCCTCGTAAAGGGAAGCGCAGGTGAAATCAGCTGCAGTAACATAAGAAATGTTAGTTGGATCTCCAATCAGTATTGATAAAAATAATATCGAATTTAGAACACATTTGTGACATTTCGTTTTCTTAACAGTCAATATGAATAAGCTTTTGTGGCCCTTTGTTGTGTAAACGACTTTTATCAAGTAAGCACTTTAAGTTGCATTTTATTTGTTTATTCCCAATATAATGCAACAACACTTTTCTATTATTATATATTATCTAATAATACATATTTAATCACGACACTCACCTAGCGTGTGTTCCGTTCTCTATTTGAGTTGAATAGTCTCCTATGACTTCATGTTTTATGTAATACATCATGCGTACTCTTAATAATACCCTGCAAAAGAAATAACAATGATTGTTAATTAACAATAGTTTAAAGAAAAATCTAACTATACTCGCCTCAATTTGTCGCTGCAGGTTGGATCATAAAACGTGTGAGCGGCGCGAGGAGTATTGCGCGCTCACTCGCACTTACAGCTCTTATGGTAACGCATAGTGACGTACAGCGCTCGTATCGTAATATTGTCGACAAGTGAAATACATTAATTATTTTTCGATACTTAACTAATTTAACGCTTAAAGTTAATTTAATTCAAGTAAAAATGTCAAAACATTTAATTTCAAGTAAAAATGTCAAAAAATTATTTATAACAATGCGCGCTTGTTGATTTATATTTACACCAACGGATTTAATACTGCTTGCAAAAAACACCTCCATGTCGCTAAGTATTCTAGTATTGAATGAGTAAATATAAGTAATAACTCGTTATTTATAGCAACAAAACAGAGTGTATAGTAGGTAATTAAGCGCGGGAGTGATTCACCGCTACATTGTTATGGACAGCGCGTGCTTGACGGGCACATCACTACGCCGAATATGATTTATGGCCCAACCTGCAGCGACAAATTGAGGCGAGTATAGCTATATACATAAAAGTAGGAAAACACATTCGAAAAATTCGCGTTTTAAAACATTAAAGTACATCGTCTAATTTCATTTTATAGAAAATTAGTGATGTAAAATTTTCAAAAATAATCCTATGTTTGAAATTTCGGCTTTCTAGACTTAGTATTTTCGGTACTTATTAACAGTTTAATAATAAATAAATATGGTAATTTCCAAGTGCCCTTCTTCACTATCTCAACTATAGGAAAAATCGTCATGTGAAAAAATTATTCAAATTGCACTTACTTGTTTGCATGTCTGAATAAGTGCTTTTTATAGCTACTTTCCAAATATGCTTCACAATCATATTTGTCAGTGGAACTCCAATGATTGGGGTCTTCCCACTTCTGTAGGTCGTTAAGTTTCGGTACATCCTTGGGTCTATTCTTCTTCTTCGCGTTGCGTCCCCGCGGCACGGGATTGTGTAATCCACTGTGATTCCTCGATATCGTCACTTCTCCATTTTCGCACGGCTCGATTAAATCCCAAATAAAATTTCTAATCTTCTCGTCGCCCTTGTAATAACGGAGACAGTACAATACCTGAAATTAATTTGGTTGTACATTTTAAATTATTCTATTGAAAAAGTAATTATTACATTGATTTATTCACAAAGTAATCAGTGTATGCAAGTTGAACTCATTGAAAGTCTACACTTTCTCGGTATTAGCATGGCAAGTCATCATTATTGATTTTAAGAAACAAAAATGCAATGATCAAAATAAGATTCATAAGCATAGTGGTCATAGGGTATGGTTAGTGAAACTAAAACTATATAAGTAAATAGTTAGAAACCACAGATATTTTTTCATAATTTTTTCTTAAAAAATCCAACAATTTAGTCACATTCGATTATTAATTGACTTACGATTATGCGTGCACAGTCTTCGATTACAGGTACGGTCCAGCCCTTTCTAAATTGATTTTTATCTAAAATTTCATCCCACCGTGCCCACCTTAAATTAAAAATAGAAAACAATATTTTTAAATAGAAATTAACAGACACTTTACATACATTACATTTTTAACTCTTACTTCCCTTAAACAAAAATAATACTAAAGTTCTATACATAGAGCATTCTCATTTCGGAAATATAAAATAATAAAAAAAACTATAAAAATGTCAGTGAACAATAAAAAATTCACTTACCCAAAGGTAAGTAATCCTCTTTCTATTTTGAAACATTCTGAACGCGTCCAAGATCCGTACACGACGTCGTCGTCAACTAATAAACCTTCGTGACGAGGAATATAGTCATCGCTTGCATACCTCCTTCCCTTTTTCCCAAATTTATCTTTCTTTCTTTTGCTTCTAAGACTTACACCTGTAAATTAAATAAAGCCAATTTTAATTTACTAAAAAAAAACCTTTCTACTATGTACACATAAAAAAACCGTGTAAATAATATAGTCAAGTTATATTCATTCAATAAGACAATCAGTTCTAAAAACTTACCATCTTCATCATCTTCCGAATCAGGTGTGACTTCCATGTCTGACATCTCCATAGGGCCATCGTCATGCCCATACCTCTTTATGACATTACGCTTTCTCGGTTCGGTGACAATCAAGTCTTCTTCTTCTTTCTTTTCTGTTGTATCTATTTCTGCCTTTTTAGCCCATTTATTCCAAAAATCAGGATCTCTTATATCAATATCAGACCGTTGATCGGCAGCTGCAAAACTTGCTTTGGAAAATGTAGACCCCTTTTCAGATTCCATCTGTATGACTTGGGTTCTACGAGCAAGTATCATTTCTATGTCTTCTTCGCAAAATTTATCTCCCGCATTATCTTCATCCATCACGGCTCCATACGCTCCCTTTTTCAATAAATCTTCAATTTCTTTTTTAGAAAGTTGCTTAAGACCTGTCTCCTTTCCTTGAGCAGTGTTCATGCTCTGAAGTATCGCTTTATCCAATCCCAATTTCAAAGATGCTTTATCAAACATTTCTCTTTCATAGGTGTTGCGACATATCAATCTGTAAATTTTCACCATTTTTTGTTGCCCAATACGATGACACCTTGCTTGAGCCTGTAGATCATTTTGTGGATTCCAATCGCTGTCATAAATTATGACAGTGTCGGCTGCCGTTAAATTGATACCTAATCCTCCGGCTTTGGTGCATAAAAGAAACACAAATCTATCTGAGTCTGGTTTCGAAAACCTGTCAATAGCTTCCTGCCTTAAATTGCCTCTTATGCGGCCATCGATTCTTTCAAATGGATATTTTCTAAAAAGGAGATAGTCTTCTAGAATATCCAAGCATCTTACCATTTGACTGAATATTAAAACACGATGTCCCCCAGCCTTTAATTTGGGCAAAAGTTTATCTACTAACACCATTTTGCCGGATGATTGAATTAGAGCCTTATAATAAGCTTCCTTATCTTCTCCATTGGCTTGTTTATAATCAAATTGTATTTGATCTTCAGCACCATTTAATAGGTATGGATGAATGCAACATTTTCTTAATTCCATCATGGTATTCATTAAATTAGGAATGTTTGCAGCTGATGCAATGCCTTTTTGCAAAAAACTGAAATTTCTCTCAAGTATTGCCCTATAATACTTTTTCTGAATGTTTGTCAATTCCACTTCAATTATAGTTTCTTCTTTAGGAGCTAAAGTTTTCTCGACGTCTTCCTTTAAACGCCTTAACATCATTGGTTTCAATAATGCTTGTAATTTCACTACTTCAGATTCTGTTTTTAGTTGGCCAAATTCATTTAAAAATGCATCACTGCTAGAAAATTGAGAGGGTTCCAAGAAATTAAGAAGTGAAAACAATTCATTAACATTATTTTGTAGAGGAGTACCAGATAACAGAACCCGATGTTCCAAATGTAACTGTCGTAAACCTTCTAATAATTTGCAATTACGATTTTTAAGCCTATGGGCCTCATCAATCACACAAATGCGCCAATTGAAAGACTTCAACTCTTGGAAATCTGTAACTATGATTTCAAAAGTTGTAATTAATACATTAAATTTAGTTATCTCTTTAATTGGCTCTCCCTTTTCGTTTTTGTAATAAAACTCATATTCTTGTAACATACTTTTGCTTTGTTGTGAACCATGATAAACTACAACATTCATCTCAGTCCAGGCTTCAAATTCTCTTTGCCAATTTGGTATAGTTGACAAGGGAGCTATAATAAGAAATGGGCCTCTAATACCATACTCCCAAACAGAGTTCACAAATGTTAGGCTCTGAATAGTTTTTCCAAGGCCCATTTCATCAGCTAAGATACAATTCCGATTATTATGCCAAGAAAACAACAACCAATTTAATCCTTCGAGTTGATAAGGTCTTAAAGTATTTCCACCTTTATAAAGAGGAGATTCTTTTAACTGTGACCAGTGATCGGCGCTAGGCCTTTTCTTAAATTTCCATTTATCTTTAGGTGGGACTTCACTAAATATTTTATATTGTTGTATTTTATCAACGTCGATGTCCTCCTCTAATTCCCAAGTACTCTCTTCATATTGTAAGCTTTTCCATTTCACTAAATAATGCTTAACCACTGTATTTAATGCAGGATCTTGATTTTCTGACATATCTAATATTCTCTCCACTTCTACATAGTCAGGATTAAAAGGTTCTTCATCTAATAGTTCAAAAATATTCATTTGTTGTGCTTGTTTTTGTTTGAATCGTTTGATTTTTGAAAATATTCTCTTGTCTCCTTTATACAACTCCTCTTCAGATTTCCATTCACAATGTAAATATGAGAAGTTTCTATATTTCACAAAATATTCCTCAACATCGACCATAACTGGTTTCTTCACAGTTTTCACTTCTACATCTTTAGTAACTTCCGCCTGTTCAAGACATTTTATTTCTTCAACACATTTTATCGGTTCTTCTGGTGGTTTTGTTTCTGCTGTGATCTCACTCGGAATTTTAATGTTCTCTTGATCAACGTTTTTATCAACAGTTACATCAGCATTTTCATTTTTATCATTAGAATCTTGAATATCGGATGGAACAGTTTTAGATTCATCGTTTTCTTCTTGTTTTATCGCAATGTCACAAAGGCTTTCTTTTTCTGACTTTATTGTATCTTCGTTGGTAGGTATTTCTTCCTTCTTCTCTCTTTTCCCCATACGACTTGCCAGCACATGCTGAACTATCATAGCATCTTCTTCTGAAGGATTGACATATATGTAATTTGGTTTAGGAGTGCCGTCCAATCTTATACCTCCCTCTTTGGTTTCAATTATTAATTCCTCATCTTTCAATACTTTTTCCTGTTTAGGAGTCGACATTACGGCGAATTCATCATCAGATAAACGTAATATGACATCATCTGTGTATTTCTTACGCTGAGTATTTCTTGCTGAACGCCTCTTTAAGCTGTCATCACCTTCAGGTGGAGGAGAAGGTGGCGGTGTAGCCATCATATCATCAGGCTCGCCGTCAGAATCTGGTATGAGTCCTCCACGTTTCTTTCTTCTGCCCCCAGGAGTTCTTTTTGTAGCCATCTTCTTACAACTTCCTCCCACAGGCGTCCGTCTTTTAGACCCTCGTTTCTTTTGATTAAAAGATAAATCGTCTTCTTTATCGGTTTCTCTTTTGGCTTCAGCTTCTTCCAATAAATCTTTGATAGCTATTTTTGATACGGGAATGTCATCAAAATCAGTTACATTAGAATCATCTAAAGACTGCATTTCCGTTAAAGTTGGGACACTTTTATTAGGATCATCAGTATTAATAATGCTCATGGTATTGGCTCCAATTGATGTATTATCCGGAGCATCTTTGTCTAATAATTCATAATTCGTAGTAGTATCAGCTTGGAAATCTGGTGCATCTTTTTTTGCATTTCTCCTTCTTTTTGGAGCATTTGGATCTTTTGGTTCTCTTTTTTTACGCACTTTCACTGGTTTATCGCCCAGTTCTTTAGGTTCTTTTGGCGCACGGGGTTTTCTTTCTTTAGTTTTTCTCGGACCTCTTGGTTTTTTAACTTTGCCACCATTATCATCCCTAGATGTTGCACTACTGTCTAAGTTAGTGATATCCTCATTTAGATCTAAATCCAATTCCGAATTATTTTGTAACCCTGTTCCAGCAGTAACACAATCTTCTGAAACTGGCAACTGATCAAGAGATTGCAACAAAGAAGTATTTTTTTCTTTTTTTGCTCTCGGTTTTCTTGGCTTGGGAGGTCCTTTGCCACGACCTCGACCTGTTGTACTACTAACTTGAGGACTTTCTACCATCTTTGTGCCATAAACCGGATTCTGTAAAATGCAGTTAGGCCCTCCATTACATTTGTCAGCAGTTTCGTGCTGCTGTAGCAGAGCTAATCTTTCTTGCAAACATCTCACTTTTTCTTGATTTTCATTTGAAGGTGGCAGACAATATATTTCCTGAATTTGTTGTTGCAATGCAGCTCTTTCTTGATGATGTGAAGCAGCGTACAAATTCAACATGTTGGGATGAGGCATTGAATTTGATCCTAACATCATCATGTTTGGATTAATGTTATGAGGCATCATAGCCGGTTGATTAGGTGGCATATTTGGTGGTAAATTTTGGTGTATATTTTGTACCCCCATATGCATTCCAACCGGTACATTAGATACATTAGGAGCATTGGTTTGTACGTTTGGCAGGTTACTAGGGGAATTGGAAATTGCTGTTTGTAAATTTGGCAACGCTGGCGGTATACAAGTAATAGGGCCTGGTGGATTCTGTGGTGGAATACCTGGTGGAACTGGTGCTACAGTTGGTGGAATAACTGTCGTATGTTGCATCGAGTCATTAGATGAAATATTGGTTGGAACATTAGGAACACCTTGTCCAGGTCCACTTTGAAATGATGGAGAATTATGACCTCCGCTGCTTTGTAAATTAGATGGAACTCTTAAAGGTACACTGGAGGGTATACTCTGTGGTATGATATTTGGTGAAACGTTATGCAAAGAACTGCTCTGATAACTCTGATTGCGATTAAGCGAAGACAGATTTTCAAATTGATTGCCGGAAGCGGTGGAATTTGATGACGGCGGATGCACTATTGGACTCTGTCTATGTATTGTCATTTGTTGTGCGGTGTTTATTTGAGGATGTTCAGTTGAAGGAGTACTAATACTCGTCATGGACGGCGGGTGTACAGCTACTTGGGACATCATATGTTCACTTTTATTTTCTTCAGTCGGCTGTGTTGACTCAGATCTTTGTTCATTACTGGATTTATTAATATTATTGGAGTCCCTTTTTTCGTCTTCTTTTGGAGTGGTTACCAATTCTAGCTTATTTTCTAGTTGAGACCCTTGGGTTACTTTGTCAATTGCTTCGGTACATTCAGCTGAAGCGAAAGACGTATCAACAGGACGAGGCGCAATATTCGTGGTACTGTCTTTCGATTCATTGGTAACGCTTGTCGGTGGAATAAATGGTTGTGGTGAATTTATATTATCTATCGGTCTTTCACTCTCATTTTGTATTTTCTCAAAGTTTTTGTTGTCAGGAATACTCGGGATAGTAGACTTATGTGCACTTTTGACTAATTCAGACTTCAATGTCGAGATTTGTGGTAAAGTTTCTGTAACTTTTACGGTCGCATCACCACTTTCAACAATTTGTCCGACACTGGTCGTTGGAACTGGAATTTTACTTTGACTCCATTGTGAAGGAGATGAAACATGTGTTCCAACGACTGGTGACGCTTGATTACGTTGATAAGGATATTCTGCTCCACTAGGCAAAACCATTTGCTCTAGTGCTTGCAATGTGTTTTGTGTTGAAAACGTGCTAGGCGCTGGTTGAGGACCCGCTGACACTGGAGATTGAACTAAGTTTCTAGTGCTATGAGGCGACGCGCTAGGTCCTTTAACTGGTGACATTACAGGCCTAGGTGATAATTGTGACTGTTGCTGTTGACGTGGGGACATTTGAGCCCTTGGCGACATTTGTGGAGACAATTGAGGAAATGGTGGACGGTACTGAGGACTTCCCGTTTCTAAACCTGTTGGTTTTGGTGTGTTATACTGACTCGTAACATTCACATCCAAAGGATGCTGTACTTGATGTGACTGATAATTCATGGGCACAGAATGATGCGGTGATCCATAAGGTATTTGAGATGGGACAGAATGTGAAGCGGAGACTGAAGACGGAGGTACAGGTGGTTGTCGGCCAACGTGATGAAGCGCAGGTGCACCGCCATGATGGAGATGGACATTTGGATGTCCTTGAAGACCTGTCCCCATATTGCTGGAATGACTTGCCATAGACTGATGGGACTGATGTTGAGATATTCCTGTATGACTTTGTTGTCCATGTGGTAGTCCATATTGATGAGGGTTAACCTCCATCTGCTGGTGATACGAAGGGTGTTGATTTATTCTAGATGTAGCAGGTGGATGCATCTGAGTGTAATTTGGATAATTCTGAAATGACAAAAAGAAAAATATAAAATTCTGTGGAAACTTGCATAGAAAATTGTTACTTACTTATTATTATCTTAAATTATAAGATATGCCATAAGAACTTTATGTATTTAGTTAGATTCATTCTAGCCATAACAATAAACAGAAATATGGCGTACTACTGGCACTAATACAATTTTAGGAACAGATCTAATAATGTTTTGGTAAGAGAAATAAACTAGTTGCATTTTTTTTATGTAGTGTTAAGCTTTGAAATAAGTAAATCTTAAACCACCAGTCAAAATATAAGTGACTGATCAATTGATAAACCCTCAAATAAGTAATTTAACAGCCCTTGCGTTACTTGAGAACAGATACATTATCAATATTTTTTAATTTCTTACTTGTGTTTGTTGACCATAAACTTGAGATGCAGGTTGAGAGAAATGTGGTTGTCTAGGTATGTATGCTCCATTTTGTGCTTGTAACCCTCCTAAGGCTGTAGCCTGAGAAAACAATATGTATATATAAATAAATTATATAGGAAACATAAAAGGTTTTTACTTTTATACCTGTCTAATTATCTAACCTGTTGAGGAGCATACTGATGCATCTTCTGTGGATGTTCATATGAATGTCTATAGCCAGGAGCTATTGGCGCATACCTATTGGCGCCAGGTGCTCCAGACCACATATCTCCAATTCCTAAAAAATACGTTACAATATCACAATTAAATCAAAATAATGAAAGTCTTTAATAATAACATGGCAAATGGGTTATGATAAATTTAACCCACATTCACCTCTGTGAATATTGAATTTGCGAATTTAATAGTAAGGCTTTGATGAAGTTACCTGGATGTTCTGGCATAGCGTACATGGGATCAGGTCCCGGATGGTAGCCAGGATATGAATGCGAAGGGTGCACATGATGCGAAGGGTGTATTGGCGCATGTGGCGGCTGCGGTAGGCGAGGTCTCGGTGGGTAGCTTCCATATTCATGATATTCAGGTGCCGGAGGACCAGGGTTCGGTGTAGGCACTGGTTGTGTACTACTGCCTCCTCCTCCAAAGGAAGCCAGCTTTTGAATCGACCCTTCTTGTGCCACACTGCCCTGACTATATGGTTGCCTAAAACTGTGCAGTAAAACAGTCAGTTAAGTTGTAGATTAGATTTTTTATTTATTTCATAATTACAAATTTCCTTACCAAGGGTAAGTTAAAACACTATTTTTGTACAATCAAAGCAAATTACCTATTGTCTGCAGAGTCTTTGTTGTCTCCAGTCACACCAGATGATGGATTACTTGCAAAACCTTCTGTCCCCCCAAGATCTGTAAGTCCTTCCAACATACCGCTTCCATCATCACCAAATAAATTATATGAGTCCATCACTCTTTTAAGAGTGATTTAGAATAATTTTATGCTGAAGAATCCAATGATAACTTCGATTAGCCATTTTACCTATAAGAAAGGAAACAATACTATTACTAATAGTAAAATTTGAATATTTCTTTTTGAAATAAAAATGAGATATAAAACATAAATGTAAATAATTAATGAAATTTAATTTACACCAATTTTAGATATACATAATATTGTTTATTACATTCTTTACTTGATACAAGACACGATAGGCTACAACATGAGAAATAATTTGTCACTACAATGAAACTTAAATTATTAAATTCATCTATTTTTAAAACACAAAAAAAATCTAGTGTTAATCATATACATATTTTCATGACATAATATTTTAGTTCCATCTTTATTCTAAGAAATTCTGCATATTTAGAGTAGGACCAAATAATATTTAAGATTCTAGGCATATCATCCAATCATTAATATACAAATAAAGAAAAATTATCCAATTTTTGTTATAATTTACCAATTATACTTTTCAAGATAATAAAATAGTAATTGTTATTTACAATAATTTATTCTGTCATATTTTGTAAACAATGTTTCTATGTCTAGTCATCTGAAAATAAATTGAAATGAAATAAACAATCTCCAACAATAAATCATTGTACTTTAATAATAACAATCATATGGAATACTTTAATTTACAATTGTATATTTTATTCAAATTGTTTTGATAAAAAATAAAAAACCAACCTACTATTATTTACATAGTTTATCATTATTTACAAATTTATTTATACTTTTATGGGAGTCCTATAACAGCAAACCAGTATTTTTATACTTCAATAATAATAACTTTAAACTATCAAAATCATACAGTATTTAATCAAAATTATATAATAATTAAAACTCTGAAAAAAAATTTTGAACTTCAGTTATGTAAAAAAAATATACTAAAACTAAAATGGTTGACTATTATGAAAACCTCTAATACAGAATTCAAAATGGTATTATTATGGGATGTATACATTGCAAATTTATCTTAAGATAATAAAATATTACTATTATTATTGTCGAGGAGCTTAATCACTGTACTATATTTCTTGCAATGGAACACTTTTTGTTTTCCTTTTAAGAATGCATAGCAACTTAATTTGTTATTATTTTTGTCGCTTTTATGTATGACAATAAATAAAATTGAAACAATGAAAACTTTTTTAAAAAATATTATGCAATAGCTGAAAGTTCAAAACTTATATATATACATATTACTAGCAAGTAGTCAAGGCACACTTTACTTAAAGTATATTTTTTTAAGTTATACAGTCTTTTGCTGTAGGTGTAAAATGCTGCTCTAAACATGCAAAGAAATACCTTTAAGCCACATTAGCTATGCAAGTACATAAAATAATAATTAAACACAAAATAACAATAAATAGTCTAAGACAATTATTTTATATAAAACTAGCTGAAAAAGTATATAAAACTCTTATGTAAAAATTTCAAGTCAATCTGCTAGTGATCGAATTTTGTGGACACAAACACATGGAAGCTGAATCATTATATATAAAGTCATTAATCTTGTCATTAATTGTTACAATAAAATGATACTATTTATTTGATACCACCTTGATGATCATCATATTCAATTTATGAAGAGGTTGAATCGGCAGAAGATTTCATCTAGATTTTTGAAATTCTATTTTGAAGTCATTGACAAAATAGTATTATTATGTAGCATAAAAAAGATAGAACTCCTATACCTTTCCACTATGTTTGTAAAATTACATAACAAAAACTTGGCAGATCCTTTGTTTACAGTTACCATTTGGGGTTAGGTAGGGGACTGACCCTATTATTATTGTTCTTGAATTCTTTCTTCGATCTTCATTTATTATGAAATTAGCATATACTACCAAGGGGAAAAGCTATACGCTTATGACTATTAAACACATATAGCGATACAACTTTTCCCTCTGGTCATACAGCACAGTTCTTCCAAACTCCTGATTTCAAGTTGATCACTCGTACACCCCCTATATAACGTGACATTTAGGTGTATTTTTAAATTTCTGAAATCTATTCTCACAGAAAATATTTTCTTTACAATTGAGCACTTCTAATCTTCAAAAATAACTTATATAAGTAAAAAATCCAAACAATAAAATATTGACAACTCTTGGGTGATAAGGGCCTTAGTAAAACACGATTTAAGAAATAAAAATCAATAATTACTTTCAATAAAATTTGAACGTAAGAACATATTAAAGACAATATTTAATAGGGTTACTTTCCTAAGGAAAGAAACTAGATCAGTTTTCGTAACATCTTGAAACATAAATTTGTGTAGATATACAAATGGAATTAAAATAAAGTTAACAATCTGATGAATAAAAGCGGTATTATTTCAATAAGACGATTTTTAATATTACCAGCTAAAAACTATAGTTATTCGAATATCACTCGCAACTTGTAATAAAATAAACTGTGTCAGGATACTCACAGAAACGCCACACAACAACGTTGATCACAAAATGGATACCATTCTTTGAGAATTGAGAAAGCAGGCTGAGAAAAGGCGAAAGTAATTGTCAATTTTCGTGATATTTTTAAACAATAATGTTTTGCAACTGTGCAGTTCTGTTTTAATAGTCTTTACTCTTAAACAGAAACTGCAAAATATTTCACAGCACTTTTTGATAATCGCCAAAGAACGCCATTACGCTTCGTCCATTTTGTTTCTACCTCCCCTCCCTCCGTCGGCTCTTCCTCTATTTTTCTTCACCCTCCTCCCGTCCGACCGGCTCAACATTGGGGTCAACCTTGTAATTGAATGACCGAAGAATAAAATGCTATTTCTTTTTTGCAATGATATTGATTTATATAAATTTCTTTAAAAATGCAAAAGTAATGTCACTTTTAGCATCTCTAGTCTTTATACTTAGAGAGTACTATATTCCTTGCTAGTTGCTTTTTACAATGATGATCACAGGTCAGAATACTATACTCGTACCGCAGTGATTATATACTCTTTGACTCTATATGCTATATTTCATCTATATTTTATCAAGAAGTCACAGAACTACAAATTCACAGATGAAGGCGGATGAAGGTAAATCATTTATCATTTGTCTGTCCTGTCATATTATGACATAGGTTAGTATACTATTTAGTTTACGAAGTCAATGACTAAATAAATATATGGACTTGGCAATACCTACCAAATATGGGTGCATACCTAAACAAAATTGTGTCGCATAAAATGGCTGCCATCTGAAGAGTTTACACTGATACGAAACTATCGATATCGATATTTAAACATAATCTGGGGTATTGTGGGTGATCTGATTTTAATTTTCCAAGAAAAATATAATTTAGAAAAAATAAATGTTTTTTACTCAAATTGTTTATTTATAGAAAATTCTTATTTTCTATAAATAAAACTCGATAATACCTACCTACCTACTTTGTAATAAATTGGAAAGACCGATTGACGTGAAGAAAACATCGCAGGAAAGAGATATATTCAAATTATGAATTATTTTAAAGCTTCTTTGCATATTAATGGCATATTAATGCTAATAATAAAAATATTGTATAAATCAAAAGTGCCATATGAAGCTGAAGGAAGAGGCTATAAATATTACACAAGAATACTGATGCAACACCGCACTTTTTGGAAATTTTATAAAATTTAATAAAACATTAGAATGCAGTAATTTACAATCATCGCATGACCGAAAACAGAGGGCATAAGAGAAGTTCAAAGCTAATAAATATCGTATTAATACATATAAATACAATAAAAATAACAGAAAAACAACATCGTTTTCAAAAAATGTTTTTATTTAAAGTCTTGTTGGTGTGAATTTATTCTATCTTCTCTCAAATGTCGTGAGACCCATGAAGATGATTGAATAAAACTTTATTAATCCGTGCACATCATAATTTCTTCTTTATTTATCCTTCATTTTATCAAATTACCTTTTTCTTCAGGCATCATCACGCAAATTGAAATCAAGGGCACCGCATCATCACGCAACATTATAACATCAGATATACCAATCCTTGTGTCAAGGATTTATGTTTTCTATGCCAATAATCTCTAACCATTTATTCCTTCTTATATCGTTCCTGGGCATTATTAAAAGAGAAACGTTATTTTTATTTACTGCATTAATTACATTAACTTTATCGACGTGGGTACAACAGAGTCACATCACTACTTTCACATTGATATTTGTAAACAAAACAATTAATGATAAAAACGGTGTTATTGCAAAAATAATAGATTCGTAAGTTTACACTGTATATTGTATACATATATATCGAAATAATAAGCGAGTCTTTAAAAGTATACACCGTATACACGTATAATTAAAGAAATATTTTACTAACCTATGAAAAGTTAAATGAGGTTGATTTTTATTTTTACGCGAACTGCACTGCACAATACAACACTGAGGCATCTTCGTTTTTAAATAAGTCTTTCAATTGTAAACACACCGGCATATTTAGCGGAACACAAAAAAAAGGTCCATAATTAAAAAAAATATGGTTTTATTTTAAAATCTACTTACTACACTTCTTTTGTTATTTAAAGTTTCATTTGTTTTACTTAAAATAAGATCACATTAAGAACAGATTTTGCGAGTAAAGGCTATTTGTGAAAAATGGTACATTTTTGAACTTTTCATGTAACCGGGAAAAGTGAAAATTAATATTAAAATAACAATTAATTAAATTAGAAAAATTGTGATTAATATCGCGTATTTCCTCCACGTGCTCTTATTAAAGTTTCTACCCGTCTAGGCATACTGAGAATGATGTTATCGATGGTCTCCTGGGATAGTCTCCCCCATTCCTCAACTACGGCGATTCGCAGTTCACCCACGTTGGCAGGAGCTGGAATTCTGGACTTAACTTTTCTTTTCAGCAAGTCCCAAACGTGCTCTATTGGGTTCATATCCGGTGATCTCGCCGGCCACTCTATAACAGTGATATTCATATCATTAAGATAAGCTTGAGTTACCCGAGCGGTATGCGGCCGAGCATTATCCTGCATAAAAACAAAATCGTCACCGATATATGGGGCAAACGTTACGACATTTTCTTCTAAAACTTCTCTGATATAGCGGTCTGCAGTCAGACTCCCTCTGTCAATCACTACCAAGTCTGTGCGAGCTCCCAAACAAATGCCCGCCCAAACCATTATTGATCCACCACCGTATGCAACTGTAGTTTCAAAATTTGTCTGAATGTATCGTTCTCCTTTGCGTCTGTATATTCTTTGCCTGCCGTCAATTTGATTTAAGAGAATTCTGCACTCATCACTAAACAATACCTTACTCCATTGGTCCGCGTTCCAAAGTCGATGTTCCTGAGCAAAAGTTAACCTGTTTCTACGATGATTTACCTCAAGCCTTGGAGCCTTGGCGGGCACAAATGAACCCAAACCAGCTTCTTCGAACCTTCTTCGTACCGTACGCTCACTTACGGTTGCACCCCGCACTGCTTCTAACTCATGTCGGGCTTGGACGGCCGTCAAACGGGGGTTCCTACGTACACGAAGCCGAATGAAACGATCATCCCTACTCGAAGTGCGTCTTTTTCTGCCTTGTCCTGCTCTTCTCACATAAGTACCGGTCTCCCTGAACCGTTGGATACTGCGATGGATCGTTGAAACTGGTCGACGAAGATCTCTGGATATCACTCTGTAGGTTTGACCATTTCTTCACATTTCGAGTGCCCTGGCAATCTCCGTTGGGGCTAAGTCAGGCATAATTCAGTCCTCAACTCAAGAAAGATACGCGATTAAAAAAAACTAACAAAAAACAGTATTTCAATGAAATTTTAAATCAAACTCAGAAGGAAGAAATACTCGAAGTTCGCTCCAGATAAGGTGTATTTGAATAAAATTAAAACAATTGCGAATAAATGTGATGTTCAGTTGTTTTCTTAATTTGAAAATATTTCTTTTTAAATTAAATGACGTATAAACCAGCCAGCAACCTTATATGATACTTATCAAACCTTTATTTTATGTTCCGCTAAATATGCCGGTGTGTGTATATTTTAACTAAGAACAATTATCTAAAAACTCGAAACTTAACAAAAATTCGGTAGCTTGCCAGCAGTCATACAACGATAGTTGACGCCATATTGCCGCAAAGTATGGCGGAATTGGCACCCAGAGTAAATTTTAGGTATATAGTATTTGTGATGTTGCCATAATTAGTACAAACACACATAATGTTATCTCGCTTACCATACGCAATGACCTATTAGTTAGAAAGAGATAAATAGATATTTGATTGTTACTACATCGATTTCAGCAATAAATGTATAAGCACAAGTGTGTATAGAAGAATATGGCGTCTCCATAGTTTCTTTCTTCATTGGTTCAGTGGTATATAATATTAAAAGTCAGTGTCAAGGAACATATATACTCTCTAGCGAGAGTTCAGTGCAGTGTTGCAATATGTACGGATTTATCCGTACACGTACGGAATTTAGCCGTTCTGTACGGATAAAATTTCCGTACGGATATGTGTTCGGATTTTTATCTATACCTTATAGATAAAAATATGGTATTAAGTTACTTGTAAAAATAAACAACATGCAATACAATCAAGTAATAATAAAATTTAATAATTCTTTTACGAAATTTTTATACATTTTTTAATTTTATGCTGACCACACTAAGCGATCGACGGGGAATTACCGTTTAATCTTGAATTCCTGTATGTAGTGACACTGACGAAGTAAGCATGATAACATAGTTTGCCGTTGTAGTAGAGAATGAAAGGGAGGGAAAAAATCATGACGGAAATAACTTGTACCCCACTTTAAGCAGATTTGTTTCTGAATGTGTTTACCTCATTCTAGCGCTGCAGTTTTCTCCTCTATTAACTTAATGAAAACAAAACAGAGAAACCAACTCTCAACAGATACAATTGAAGGCATCCTTCATACAAAACAATAGTTAGGAAAGACGACCTGTTTTAATTTAGAAATTAACAAAGAAATTATTTATAAAATAAATAAAGACATTTACAAGTAATTCTATTCTATTTTTATTTTTAAGTTTCGCCAATAAACAATATTGACTACAAATCAGTCTTTTTTTCTTTTTTTTTCTTTTCGTGACATA
The DNA here is from genome assembly GCA_936446665.2 of Synanthedon andrenaeformis. Taxonomy (NCBI): domain Eukaryota; kingdom Metazoa; phylum Arthropoda; class Insecta; order Lepidoptera; family Sesiidae; genus Synanthedon; species Synanthedon andrenaeformis. Next base: position 7,084,883 of record OW387777.2, on the reverse strand, counting down.
CTGATTGACGTAGTTTCGTCAAAATTTTTCATAAAAGTGCTCTAAAATCAATCAAAAATAAAATGAGATGATTTTTTTTATACGGATTTCATTAGAAACTTCCCATACGGATTTTGTACGGAATTTGGCAATTAAAACTGGTTTTAAGATCTGGCAACACTTGTTCAGTGTTCAACAGTGAACAGTCATCAACACAAAGGAACAGTCATCATCACAAAACGTAGTGATTATATACTCTTTGCTCTTGTGTTTGTATGTTATATTCGTTATATTGTAAATTGTTCTTCTGTGACTGTGTGCTTCAATTACAAAAGCAAGCGAAGCACAAATTACAAACAAGATATAATTATTGACTGGAAAGTCTACAATTCTATAGAAAAGTATTTTCTGTCAATAAATTTTATATTTGCGAAATACAAATGATTAAATTAGTGGATCCGGTCGTTAGAAGCTTTAAAGTGGCTAAAGTGTTCCGAGAGAACACTGACAAAATAAACAGCATAGATTTTTCGCCCAGCGGTGAAACATTAATATCGTGCAGTGAAGATGACCAAATTGTCATTTACGACTGTGAGAAGGGTACACAAATGATAACTGTAAACAGCAAGAAATATGGAGTTGATTTAATACATTTCACACATGCGAAAAATACGGCAATTCACAGTTCCACAAAAGTCGACGACACCATAAGGTATCTATCTCTTCACGACAACAAATACATCCGATACTTTCCCGGACACACAAAGAAAGTGGTCACGTTGTGTTTATCACCTGTAGAGGATACATTTCTATCGGGATCGTTAGATAAAACATTACGCCTGTGGGATCTTCGTTCCCCAAATTGTCAAGGATTAATGCATTTATCCGGTAGACCTGTAGCAGCATATGATCCAGAAGGTCTTATATTTGCAGCGGGTGTGAATTCAGAAAGCATAAAGTTATACGATTTAAGGTCATTTGACAAAGGTCCTTTTGTCACATTTAAATTAAATCAAGAAAAAGAATGCGATTGGACAGGATTAAAATTCTCACGTGACGGGAAAACTATGCTTGTAAGTACAAATGGATCAATAATACGACTGGTAGATTCTTACCATGGCACACCTCTTCAAACATTCACTGGTCATCTTAACAACAAGGGCATACCAATTGAAGCTTCTTTTAGTCCAGATTCACAGTATATATTCAGTGGTTCCACAGATGGAAGAGTTCACGTTTGGAATGCTGATACTGGTTATAAGGTCTGTGTCCTGAATGGCGATCATCCAGCGCCAATACAGTGTGTACAGTTTAATCCTAAGTTTATGATGTTGGCTTCTGCGTGCACTAATATGGCATTTTGGTTGCCCACCATTGATGATGTTTGAATGGTTACAAATTTTTTATTAAGATGTAATTCTTTTCAAAAAGTTGGCACCAATGGAAAGTAACTAATGTACAGTACTACATACATAATTATTAAGCAAGTGATTAATTAGAAGTGGACTCTTTGACATGATAAATGTTCTTAGTGTACGCATTTATATTTCATTCCATTGTAAACATTCAATTTTAAACCATACAACTCTTTAATAGCCATAGTTGCATGTATACTATTAAATTGTTCATTTAATAAACCAATTCTTATATAATAATCTCTCTTTATTCTATTAGCTAAAATTGATTCATTGTAACTATTCATAAGTGACTTTCAATCCTCCGAATCCAATTAATTGAGATTGATAATATTGTAATGAAAACTGTATAATGACACAGTATCATTTTCAGTCATTCAAATTTTGCGAACTTACTTTGAGATCAATATCTTCAAACTAAATCCTTGAGTATCATGAAATCAGAATGATTTCCTTTTAAGTGTAAAATTAACTGTTAATGAGTTTTTTTTTTACTATCTAAATCTTGCGATCAGCCCTGTCGGCTATAAGCAGATGTGATGGAGCTGCTATTCAGTTTGGGAGCTACCCCCGGTGGGGTACAGCCCTTTTATTTGTGTAGTCAGTCTATATGCTGACTATTGTGGTCAAAGATATCTCGCCTCTTCTTAAGCCGACGAATGGTTTCTGGTATTGTTAGTTGCCCCGCAAGTTGGTTAATGAGTTAATCGAGTTTATTGTACTAATAGGCAGTTTAATAATAGAAAACATTATAAAATCTTTATATACTTTATTTCCTATGTTAAAATTAGAAAAGTGGAGCAAACAATTGAAATCCAGCAATCAATTTTAGGAATTAACTTTATAAAATCAAACATAATTAAACTTAAGTATGTATGTAATTTACTGAGATCACAATAATCAGGTATTTGAGAATGCTACAAGGCGACTCAGTGTCGAACGATTCTGCATTTAAAACATGCAAGGTTTTGTTAATTTTTTATTTGGATCCAATTTTACACATTGCAATCCCTAGCCAAGTCATTATATTTTTATAGAATAAAAGATGTCTAATATTGGTACGGTCACAATAAATGTTAATAGGTAATTAGATAACAATTCATAACAAAGTTGTTTAATAGATTCTCAAATAGACACTAACTAAAATAACTGAACTGATTAACTGGTTTTACACAAGATCTCAGAACTTTGTGTAGTAGAAAAACTGCATTATGAGACTAGTCATTTTTTACATTTTATGTTTAGTGTGCCTTCCGCTATCATAGCGATAACTCTCTAAAATTTCTGGTAAGTCTGGTCTTCTTAGTGAGTCATAATTTGGCTATACCTCTATTATACCTGTTACATTTTTTCAATATCAGCTATATAAGCAAATTTGTATTGTCGCCCATTTCAATATAATTGGTAGGTTTGACCCAAAATTTTGATATTTTGATGACATGGTTAGTTCCGGTTTTATTAGTGCCTCCTGTAATAAGTACCTATTGTGAAATTCGAAGCACTTGCGGCATCGTTTATTAGAATTACAAGGTATTGGCTAATTATGCAGTTTTTACAATGTTTAAATTAAATTCATTTATTTGACGCACATGCATGTATTGGACAATGTAGAGGTGGTCAATACACATTTAAGTTATTATAATTCGTAAGATAATTTCTTTGGTAGGTATAGGATTTTCTTTGTAAAGATTGTTGTTGTTGAATGACATTTCTTTGGTTGATAGTAGTCTTTTCAATAAGACTAAAAATTTTAATTTTCGCTTACATATCAATAGTTTATCTATCGGCCGTATCTTTTTTAATAATGATTAGAAGCTTCTTCAAAGCTTCATAAATTTCAGTCTGGTTTAGGAAGTAATTAGGTACTTATCCCAGTTGCTAAAATTTATCAGTGCTAAAATTCGATTCTTATTTCCACTGGTTGTATTAGTTAGACTTCTTCAATATTGGTTAGATGGATCATGTAACGGCGACGAGAAGCGATTTATAGTATGTAATAACAAAGGTTATTTATATGGCATGATCTTATAATCATACACCCATTAAAAAACTATAAATTTTTATATCTTGTAAATGCACACTTCACAAACTCGGTATTTTGCCGCCCTGGGCACTAGCCCCTAGCCCTACTGTAAATCCAACCTTGGCAGTAGGTACTCCATACACGAACTGACCAGAGATATAGAAGATTTAGAAGCTGCCACTAGGATTTTTATATTGTGGTCTTAGCCTTGTACCTACTCAATAGAGCGACCGAAGTTTGGTTTGAATTCAGGTCCAGAACTGAGCCCAAGATGGTCGGGTGAAAAGTGAAAACTTCTTTAGACAGGCTTGCAGTTTGCTGTTTGTAAGGAGAATTTAGCAGAGGGGCAAAACATGTAAATTTGACACCGCCGACACAAGCTACACCAGAGGGTTTAAAGGGGAAGATTAGGAATCTTGTAAAGGTTTTTAGACTGCGAAATGCAATGTGCCCTGCCACTACTTTCGAGTTGCCTAATATTATTTACAAATGACCTTATTCTATGATATTGCGTGGTGACTAGTTATAAGCACGTACTAGATTACTTATATTAATATGATTACCTATTCTACAAATTCCTTTAATATTTTCATCAAATTTTCATACAAATATTGCTATCACAGATTATAATATTAGTTACTAATTGCTATCAGGGTTTCAAGTTCAATGCTTTCAAAGCAAAGTTTCAACAAATTATATAGTCTGTGCTTTGAGACTATTTAGTGTTCTGTGATCATCTGTGGAGCTGTAACAAAGAGTATTATAATATTTAACGACATTGGTTTGAAATGTGAATTTATAATCAAAAAAAAATACTCTATATCAACATGACATGAATGGGTTAAGTTATTTTTATTTATCTTATCGATTGCAAAATTGATTAATCTCTACAGTCGGTACTTATATGTAACGTAGTGATTATATACTCTTTCGGTACCAATCTATAACGATACCAATTATTTTTGCATATGTAATTGTGCTCTTTAAAATCAAATTTAAAATAGAAACATTTGCAAAAGCGAGTGGTGGTGGTGGATTTGTGTACGTCTGTATTGTGTTGTGGTTAGCATAAACTGAAATTACACGTAGGTAAAGAAAGGAAGGACGGAAAAAAAGAAAGGAAGGTGAGCCGGATTTCTTGAACTTTGAAACTTATCTGTTTGTGTCTTAACTTTGAAATGTGCAGTTTTTACTAATTTTTATAGATACATCCAGTACCTTGGTACCATAATCTATCAATAGCTTAACAAGAAAGCAAAGTGCAAAAGTTCACTCTTGGTTCACTCCTTCACTCAAATGTTTTCTAGTAACGTAAGTTTTTATTTTGGGCCTGATTTTGTATAATTCGCGATTTGGGCTATAGAAAATGTTTTCATTAGTACTGTATCACCGGACAATGGACATACAGGATTTTTTTACAGCATTAATTTAGTTAAAATATTATACATTTTTAGGATTACACAATGTTCCGTGGGATCAACAAAGCAGTAAGTAAATTAATACAATAATAACTTACACTTGAACAGTCATAATTTAATTTATGTTTTTTTTTTTAGTGTGGATATAGAGGGATTTTTCTAGAACCTTATGTAAACGGCTTCCAGCTGCAAAGCAATTATGCCTCTACTAAAACTAATGTTCAAAATTTACCAAGATTGCCAGTACCAAAACTATCTGATACACTTAATAAGTATTTAAATACAGTTCAACCTCATCTGGACGAAAAAGAGTTTGCCGTGACATCAAATCTAGTTAAAGAGTTTGCAAAAGATGGGGGTATTGGCCAGAAATTGCAGGTAAACGTTACAATACTTTACAATAATTCTAGTTATTTTTTTGTTCACAATTCCAGTTATTTTTGTTCACACACAGTTTAGGAGTGGCTAATACTTCAATAAAATAAAATAAAAATAGCCTTTTTTTCACTGACTATAACATTTTATTTTATAAATATAATAACTAGTGCCAGCAACTTCTTTCACATTGAGAAATGGAAGATATAAAATGTTTATTTTATTTTATTAGATGATCCCTCGGGAACCTAATATTTTTCCAGGATAAAAAGTATCCTATATGTTAATCCAGGTAATAAACTATCTGTGCGTCATACATAGATCCTCACAAGCTTTTGCAATAAGATAAAATTCAATTCAGAATATCTAATGACAAATATAGGTATTGAAGTATTTAACTACAACACTTTCTACTAAGAAAGTGGACACATTTTTAATTTAGTTTATGGATTGGAAATAATTAGAACTCTAAATTTAAGGAAACTGTAGGGAAACTTGCATGTCCAAGAAGGTTAGACATGCAAAGTCCTACTAACCAGGCTCTATGCACTCACAAATATCTATATTATCTTTGTGAGTGTGAGATAATCAAATGATGCAGAGTTGATATGAAAGCTGTACCTACCTACTATTTAATCAATCAACCATTTTTTTTGTAATCTATAACATACAATTAATTAATAGAAAAAAAAAGTAACAGCAAGAAAGAAAGTTTAAAAAAGGGCCCTAATCAGTGTTTTGTTGGCTTAGGCCGGCACTGATCTTCCATAGGAACTCTTATGTTAACATTGGCAAATTTTTAGGGTTTATTGGAGAAGAGAGCAGAAAAACATACCAATTGGCTAGAAGAATGGTGGCTATGTTCCGCTTACTTGGAATACCGTGACCCAGTTGTGGTGTTTTCTAGCCCAGGGCTGGTGTTCCCGTTCCGTAAATTTAACAACCAAAGTGACCAGTTGCAATATGCTGCAAAAACACTCACTGCTGTCCTTGATTATAAATATTTGGTTGACAGGTAATTAAATTATTCTTTCTTGTAATCAGTAATTGTGTCTCATTCAGCGTACATACAGAAGGACAGGCGGTGGTATGCGGCTTTGTTTTATAGTATGTAAAGATGTGACACCGATGGTAATTTGATTTTCCAGTGACAAAATTCCCGTTGAAAAGATGGGAAAGAATCCTCTAGATATGTCACAATATAAAAAAATATTTGGTACATGCAGAGTTCCAGCTGAAAAAAGGGACAAGTTGTCTTACAATGATTCAAAGTACATTACTGTCATACACAATAACCATGTAAGTGTACATTTATTGGAGTTTACTCCTTAAGAATCGATTTTTATATACATATAAGCCTGGGGTACGAAAATTTATGGGAGTAAAATCAAATGTCACATGTTACACGTTACAGGCTACAATATGCTTCAATACATATTAGTATAATATAATACATTATAATATATTTATATTTACATCCATTGATATTTACGTGTGAATTGAGAAAATTAACAAACCAATAAAGCTAACAAAATGCATTCATTTACTCTCATTTACTAATCTATGTACTTTATAATCGTTCGTAAGGAGTAAACTCCAGTCGTGCGTCAGAGCTGACACACACACTTTTTTTATTTAAATGTTACTTTGTGTATCAGAAATTTGAAATTTTTGTTTTAAGATTTTCCATCTAGACTTGTGGGGTGAAGATAATGTAAGATTAAGTGAAGATCAAATTATTCAACAACTAAAGAAAATTATTGAACTTTCCAAAACACCTGTTGATAATGGCGTTGGGATTCTAACGTCCGAAAATCGAGATACATGGGCTAAAGCATATCAGCTTCTTATAAAAGGTAGGAAAAATATAAATGTTTTCTAAGAATCTAAGGATTCTTGTGAAATGGTTTTTGTGTGTGAGCCCTGAAATATGCTATCCCCCCATGTAAGCACTTCAACTCAAAATTGTTTATATATTATTAAAATATATCTTTACATTACATATTACTAATGCAACCACTCATCCAAAGGCTTTTCGAAAGCGTATTTGGTCTTTGTTTTAGATACTATGTAACTACCCACCAAAAATATTAATCTATCAAACCTTTAACCTCTCATTAAACCTTAAACCTCTGGTCATTAAATTAAACCTTTGGTTTTTATAATTATTATCGAAAATGATATTAAAAGTAAGTCGGTCTGGAACGTTTTAGATGCAAGGAATAAAGAATCCTTAGAGGATGTCGAGCGAAGTATAGCGGTGCTGTGCTTGGACTCGGCGGTGGGCCTGTGGCAGCATTCGGAGAAAGACTCTCGCCAGACGCTCGCCGGCGCGCAAACCATCCACGGCGGCGGCTCTGCCATCAACGGCTGCAACCGCTGGTTCGACAAAACCGTCCAGGTCAGATTCAAGCTTTAGCATTAGTAATTAAAAGAAAATACATGCATTTTAAATGGGAAAAAATCAAATTAAAAAAACAATATTGGAATTAACAGTTTATAGTGGGCGAGGATGGAGTTACAGGCCTCACGTACGAACATTCGCCCGCCGAGGGGCAACCGATCGCTGTACTAACAGATTTCATCATAGATTACATGTAAGTTGTTTACTTCCATTTCTTAACCCTGTAAATAAATCCATACTAATATTTTAAATGTGAAAGTAAGTCTGGCTGTCTGTCTTTTGCTTTTTCACGCCTTAACTACTCAACCAAACATTATGAAATTGTGATACAAGATAGGACATAGGGTACCTTTCATCCAGAAAAAAGTACTGTTCCCAAGGGAACATCTAAAATAAAATAAAAAACTAACACGTGTATTATATATAGCAACAAAAGGTCAAGCGTTATATTGTTTATTAGAACGCGGACAACAGATAGTAATAATATAACTGTACATTTGAGTAAGAGTTGTCACAGCCGTTTTCCTATCCATTGTCTTAATCCTACTTTGGTCGGCAGCGCACTTTGAGCACCTGTGGCGTTGCTTGTGAAAATAGGTGACGGTAGCCACTTACCATCAAGTGGACCGTCAGCCTGTCTGACGACCTTTCCCTTAAGAAAAAAAAATGTCTGGTATCAATTATTAATAAAAATTTCTTACAAAAAAGATTTCTTAAACTATATTAACACATTCTTGCTATTTTATATGCAGTTTGGTAATGCCCTTGCTGCAGAAGTCTGCTGCACAAGAATTTAAGAAAATTCTTTAGTTCTTAATTGCATTTTCGAAATTGTAATTTCAACAAATTAAAGATTTTGAAAACCGTACTGGTAGTTCCAGAGTATGACGCGTAAAAACAATCAAACAAAAAAAGTCTTTAGCTTTGTTATATTAGTAGGTATGCATTTAGTTAGAATATCCGAAAATTTCATACATTTTTAATTTTTGCAGTGATAAGAATAAGGCGTCAGAAGCGAAACCGTCTTCCAGCATTAAGGATCCAATAAAATTAAATTTCAATATAAACTCGGATGTTGCAGCAATGATTAAAACAGCTAAGAACAATTTGGACAAGTATGTGAACCAGTTTTTTATTTGATTTCAAGATTATGTTATTTCAATAGGTTTTTTGGAGTAATACACTTAATTTGTCTCACAGATAGTATAGTTATCCCTTGAAATATTTTTTAAAATAATTCATTACATTTAAATATAGCAAAGAAATTGCCACACTTTTAATATTACGCAAGTAGCATTGTTTTGTGTTTAACTATTTGTGTGATAAATGTTTCAGGTTGGCGAAGGATTTGGAATTAAATTGTTTTACCTACAATGAGTATGGTAAAGAATTTATTAAGTCCCAGAAATTGAGCCCAGACAGTTACATACAGATGGCCATGCAGTATGCATTTTACAGGTTACATTTTTAATTTTATTTGTTTTACAAGTAAGTATTTAAAAGTAAAAAAGTTGTCCGACTTGACTTTATCCTCTTCACGGATACGCATTTACGGATGCAGATGCGAATATCCGCAACACCCCTGTCCCAAACCGGCTGCCTTATTATCTGACAGCAGATGACTTGCGCCAACTTGCGACAGGGGAAAACTTTCTATCAATTAGTGCAATATCACACTAAATCGTGTTTTTGGTATTACGTAACTCATAACAAAGGTGTGGTTTGCGATAAGGCCTTTTACGGACGATAACTAAAATTAAAGTGCATCATTTCTGCATGGCAGCACACACGATTGCAAGTCGTCTGCTGTTAGATAATAAGGCAGCGGGTATCGATCGTGGTCCACGTGGGTGGACCACAGGTAGTCCACGTTGTCAGTGTGTGCTTGTTTCCCCAGCGTGCACGACAAGCCTGGCGCACACTACGAGTCTGCGGCCACGCGAATGTACGCCGGCGGACGCACGGAGACCATCCGCTCGTGCTCGCCCGAGTCCGTGCGCTTCGCTGTCGCCATGCGGAACTCCTCCGCCACGGACCACTCGCGGCTGCAGGCCATGAGGGACGCCATTCAAGCCCACAAGGACTACACCGTTCAGGTATTCACTTAACTCCTTACTCGTAACCCATTACACGCATCTGTACAAAATAAGGTCCACCAAGTGATAAAGGCACATGTCCATGTCGTAGTCGACAGTGCGCTTGCAGCACCTGTGGCGTTGCTGGTGTTACAGGCGGCGGAATGTCAGCCTGCAAAAATAAATAAATAGTGATAACCTTGCTGATTTCAGGCTCTACAAGGCTTTGGAGTGGACAGACATCTTCTTGGTCTTAAGTTGATAGCTATTGAAAATGGTATAGAGCTTCCTAAATTATACACGGATGCAGGATTTGTAAGGAGTGCTCACATGAGGATATCTACTAGTCAGGTATATTTTTCTATTTATCTAAAATGTATTTGCTTAGAGCTGGTTAATTTCAATTGAAGCCGGCCACATTGAAATGTCATTAAATGTCCGTATGATAATAATTAACTTAATCATTCGTTTAATTATCGAGCAAGCAAAGATAAGTTTTTGATTTACTCTTGTTATAAGGGCTGATAAATCCAAATGGGTCATATGAGGGAAAATCTGAAACAATAATACATACGAAAATTTGGCCTTAACATAAATGGCGCTAAAACGTGGTATCTAACTAAGTATGGGCCTCGTAAGAAAGCTCAAGGTCGCTCAACTGCGGGTCGTGCGCAGGTGTCTTGCAAGTGCGACGGGTTCATGTGCTACGGGCCTCTAGTGGCAGACGGCTACGCGACGTGCTACAACCCGCGAGCGCACGACATCAACTTGGCCACGTCCGCGTGGCGCACTAACGCCGACTCGCGGCTTCACTCGTACCGTGAAGCACTCGCCAAAGCACTGACGGACATGCGCGACCTCTTGCGAAGGACCACCGCTTCAAAACTGTGAACATCCTCTCTTCCTCTTGGTAAGATGTTGAGTTTAAAACTCATTCAAATTAGCCTTTTACCGATGCAACATAAATACTCGTATATATTTTATTTCCTTTTATAAAACATTATGTGAAATTTTTATTCATATGAATTTAATTTACAAAGCATGTTTCGTGATAACTAAAAATAAATACATGTATATGATTAAAGTAATACTATATCAAAAGTCTGTTGTATGCTTGTTGGTTTCGGCATTTTTTAACATAGTACGTTATTTAACATGTTTCTTTCTTGAAAATGTTTAACAATAGACCAAATAGACAACCTTGAGCATACAACTTTAACGCAAAACATATGTAATAAAGAATGTAAATATTTCCGTATTTTGTGAAATACGTTTATTAAACTTTAAAATCTAGTTTGAATTGAGTATTTACTTTTTTTATAAACAAAAATCTAGTGTGCATTTAAAATCATGTTATACCTTATGACTTATTATGGTAAAAAATTACCACACCAATTGTAAATTGTTATATCTATTATATTTTATAAATGATGTTTTTAATATTATATGTATTTAATAGTTTTAAGCATAATATAACAGGGGGGTTGATTGTGCCTACTTACACTTTGCTTATGGTAACAGGGTTCAAAATTTAAAATAAATTATTATAAAGAATAGGGGACAGGGTTTTGCTCAAGTGAAATAAGTTGATGAAAAAATGAACGCATGTAATGAAGTGGAGTTCCTATTGCATAAAAATAGGCCGAGTATTGATAAAAATTTCCAACTACTAAGTATAAAAAACTATGTTCGTACTTACAGATCCAAGCTTTTTTGTTGTTTTTATTTTATATAAAATGTAATTATTAACCTAGGAGTATACCTATTGATAGTGAGTAGCATTTCCCATTCGAAGTTCTTATAATAGTGAACATTAGTTTACTTGGCAAGATTGGCAACTTTACTCAATATATCTTTGAACACCTAAGCTATATGTATAGGTAAACAACTTAAGTGAGTCCTCCAGGGAACGTGGAGACATTTAGCATTAACCTTAAACCATTTAGCAGTTAACTTGTTAACAATAGATGTTACCCATAGTCCATATTGATATTTATGTTATTTATGTCCGATACCTGTTGAACATCTATGACTCTTTATAGTATGGTCGTTGATATTGCAATTAGTTTTATGTGATTATAGAACGATTTTATAAAACAGAGGAAAAAAACTGAGAAGAGTTGTGGCATAATTTATTTTAATAACCTATTTTTCATGGTGTGTTATAGAAAGATAATATTTATAGGTACTTTTATTTGTGAGTTATGACATAAAACCGACTAAAAATTTTTTATTACTAGATTGAAATGGAACATATTGTTCCATGAAAACATTTGATGAAGTCCTTATGAAACATACAATTATGTGTTAAAAGGATTTTTCATACTTATGTTTAGTTTGATGTTTAATAAACGAAATCTCTAAGATAAAAGAGTTTATTTATAGCCCAGTCAAATTAGAAAAATCAGGGGGAAATAATCCGTGTAGTTTTGAAAATTGGTACAATTATACCTTACGGTATCCAGATGAACTCAGAACAAATTCTACACAAAAAGTGGCCCTACGTAAAAACAAAACGACGTAAGGTGGAGTCTTGTAATTGCAACAAAAAATATGGATGTCCTTAATTAATCGTTTATTAAAATATATTTATAAGCACCAAGTTTTTTTTAAATAATCGTTAATAAGTAAATTTAATGTACTTTTATATCATGTCATAAGTAAAGAAAATCTATAAGAATAAAAAACTTATTTCACAAATTTGTGAAACAGACAGCAACATTACTTGTATTACTTTTCTTTCTATGGGTGTTGCTATGGAAAAAATTCTAAAACATGCCTTGAAAATAGCTCATAAGATTTTATAACATGTCTTTGCACAAAAATACTTTTTGGCCAAGGGCCGGGTAATTACAACTATTTACCTTTTTTTTTTTTTATTTATAATTTTAACAATTTTAAGGGCTACTTTATAAAATAACATGTAAAACGATAAAACTAAAAACCACTGAGGTTTAATCTCGTTTTATCATTTGAAATTATTAATAATTCTAACTATATACTATTAATTATTATTAATTACATACAATTAAAAAAATATTTCTTTAATTTAAATTTAATATTTTTAATCGATATATTGTTACATAGATCTGAAGGTAGGCCGTTGATAAGGTGAGGGACAATGTAAGCGGTAGTCCTTTCGCCATATGTATTATTTACGCGCTGTGTACGTAATCGCTTTTTTGAAATAGCTCTAGTGCATACTGGGTGTTCCATCAATTTTTTTAAGGACTCGTTAAAAAAAAACCTACAAATCGTGATGGGAACCTTATCGTGATTTTATCGAGAAAAATTAAAAGTCAGGGTATACAGTTTTATAATGTTATATTAAGTGTAATCACAGCACAACATCGTTCATTATTTAAATTAACGAAACATTATTACTCTTTATTTAAAATACTCACTGACTCACGAAATAGTTGTACACCGTAAATGGATTACAGGCTTTCGAGCTACTTCCATGGACTATGGCTTTTTCAAACTTAATTTGTGTCGTCTTTTAAATCCCCGGAACCATTCTTTTCCAGGATAGTCATCTTTGAATCGCGTTACTATTCCGTTCCTTCGAATATAATTCGATATCAACATTTTTACTTTTTAGGGGTTAACGGATACCCACATTTCTCCATCACATGGAGATAGAAAGGTACTTTCGTTTCCCAGTCTATCGAAAGTTCAGGTGGTCTGCTAGGCGTTGGCTGTTTGGCACCGCGTCTTCCATATAACCGGTGAATAATTGTTGACCTTGTTGTTGTTGTTGTACGGAGGCTTCGTAGCTGTTCATCTTTTTTTTACTTTTTCGACTGCTTTAGATTAACTGCTTTAATCAATTAGAAGGTTATTAATACACATGCCTAGTGGTTGAAAAAACTTAATCGCATCAGCTACACTTTGAATTAAGGTTTGAGTAGCTAGTTTCACGTTCATGATATTATTTCGGAACTATATGCCGATTTGACAACTAATTTCCAAAATGCAATCCGATGTAATATTGAACTTTCAGTTTGTGTAAATGTGTCCACTCGATTTTTTCTCGTTTTTATCTACCAATGTCTTTTTTGCCTCTAATGTGTTACGCACAAGTTTCACCATATAACATGGATCCAACTACTGGGTCTCCGGTAGATGGGTGGTCATAAAAAGTTTAAATTATTTGTGTCCTCAAAATTGCAACCCAACATCTTAGCTGTAGCGATGTTAGATGCACAGCCATCAAAGGTCAAACTCCCAACCTCAGCTCCCACGTCATGACATTTCTCGAGACACATTTTGAGAATATTAGCCCTTTGTTCGGCGGCAAGGCCATTTACAAAAAAATAGCCAAGTGGTATTTTAAATGCATCATTTAGAGTGCATAAACTTGTGTGGCCATTTCATCCGATGGACCGAATGTAACAAACCCATCTACAGTTTGTCCATTGAATATTTTTTGTTGCCTTATAGCTATTTCGTCAACACTAGACAGGCGAGCCTTTTGTCATTGTTAGAATATTTTAACTTTATAGCTCTGAATGCTTCTTCGGTAAAGCCTGGCTTTTCATATATGGATTGATACCATTTAGACAAGGTTGACGGATGAGGAAAAGATGAAAGCAACTTTCGTCTTACATATTTATATCCAGCTGGAGAGTAATGATTTAAAGTTAAAGCAAATTTTTTGATTGCTGGCATGAACTTTTGATGCTTCGCCCTTCTTTTGATTTTTTTCTTTTAAAGGCTAAAACTATATAATCAGCAAATTCATTCAACGCAGTATTCTGTAGTATTGCCAAATCCGTCTTTCCCCAATTGGTATAAAATATCTTTAAGAGAAATATTCTTCATAGTTAATCTTCTATTTCTGCGTTCTAGATTTCTGACCTGTGAAAGTCGTTTTACTGCCAAAAAGATTTTTTCTTAGATTTTGTTTTAGCAGGTGTGTTTTAGGAGTATTCAGAGCAGATTTCATTCGGCAATATCTACCGCCCGGCTTTGCCGACACGGCTATACATAAGTATAGCCGTGTCTACGTTCGTCTATACATATTCGATTCTACCGCCCGGCTATATGTATAGCAACCATTGACTTATACAATGTGTTTGGCGCAACGATGTAAACTTTTCAGTGAGTCATAGCTGAGGTCATTTGCAATCATTATGACCAAAATTGTCCAAACAAAAATGTGACGGTTTTTAAAATATTTGAAATTTTCTATATTTTTTATTTTTCCCCAAAAATTTACTATAAACTTAATAACTTTTTTGGTAATTAAGATATCAGTCTAAAACGTGCTTTATTTCTGACTTAAATGTATGTACTTGAAATAAAAAACAATAACTAGATATTTGAATAGCAATAAAAAAAAATATGACAACTTTCTTTTGCATTGTACTAAATTAATTAACAAAGTTCAACTTTAAAGTACATTTTTATAAAAAAATATTGATATTTAGTTTTTCCAAATTTGTTAAAAACTTCCTTATTTCATACTCTTTAACATGGTATACACCACGTTTATAAAAGTTTCTTTGGTGCTCTGGCACAAACGGTGAATAGATGTCTGAAAGAGTCAGTGAAAGAGTTGTGTATGAGAACAAAATAAAACAATTATAATTAATTCCAAAATTTATTATAAATCTTGTTCAATATGCAAACCCTGATTTCTTATGCAGGTTCTATATCTTTTTCTTATGTGAACTGTTGTTAGTCCAACTTGCATCTCCTCTCTCATTTTCACAAATGCATTAGTAATTTTATTTATTAAATGTTCTTTATTTCTTATTTCCTCGTCGTATACTAAACTTTTAGCACGCCCCCATACGTAAAAATCGAGGGGTGTAAGGTCTGGTGAGCGTGCTGGCCACGGGATGGGTCCTTGCCTCCCAATCCATGCGTTGGGGAATGTGTTATCTAGAAATTCCCTTACATCTCGACGATAGTGTGCTGGGCAGCCGTCATTTTGGAATATAATCGGTTGGTCGCCTTGAAATTCCCTCAAATGTTGAGTTAATTCAGGCAAAGTGTTTTCTAGGAAGTCTAGATAATTATCGCCATTAAAGTTATCGGGTAAAAAATGTGGCCCAACCAACTCCCTTCCGATTACTCCAGCCCACACATTTACGCTAAATTTTATTTGAAAAGACGTTTGTCTAGTTTTATGAGGATTGGTGCCAAAAAGTGAAGGTTGTGAAAATTTATACAACCTTCACGTGAAAATTTGGATTCGTCGGTCCATAAAATGTTTTTAAGGAAATTCCGATTTTCTATGTCCTCGTGCAACATGAATCTACAAAACTGTACACGCCTTGCAGAATCGTTGTCATGTAAGCCGTGCACTGATCTATAATGATAAGGGTGTTTCTTTTCTTTACGCAAAACAGACCATACCTTCCATATTGATAAATTTAGGTCGGCAGCGATCCTTCGTATACTCGTAGTAGGGTCATTTTCAAAGGCTTCCAAAATGCGTTCATCCATATCCACATTACCTTCTCGAACGTTTATTCTGGGTTCCTGGTGAAGCACGCTCCCGGTTTCTCGTAGTCGACGATAAGTGTTAGAAAACACTTGATGATTCGGCAATCTTCTGTTGGGGTATGCTTCTGCATACAGCCGTCGGGCTTCGAGTGCAACACAATTTGCTCGTCCATACATGATAAGAATATCCGCGTACTCTTCGGCAGTGTAAGCAGCCATAATAAATTTAACAATTAGATAACAAAATGTATTAACAGGATAACAAAAAATGAACAAAAACAATAACAAAAACAGGAAACAATGAACGCAAACCCATCGAACACAATGAACGCAAGGATAGTCAGAGCTCGACTAATGAAAATAGTCAGGTAGCCAGCTAGTGTACTTCAAAACATATTTGTGAAAGAGAAAAAAATATTTTACACAGAAATGTATGAAAAGGATAGCGATATAGGCGGTGTCGTCATGAGAACTCGCAGGCGATCTCAATTTTAAAACAAATGTCAATCATCTATTCATCCTTTGTAATACGGCTTGTTAACTTGAATTACGGTCCCATCTGGCAGAAAGCATAAAACTTAGCATACATGTAGCTTTTATATATGTGCTTTAATTTCGATAAGGAAACACGCTGAGAAATGATCCCCCCCCCCCCCCCCCCTTTCTCCATTTTATCTCTCTCATTCTGGTTTTTTTTAATTTCTACAAAAACGATAGGACTAATGAGTTTACTTTTCAAGAAACAAATAAAGGTCGGTAAATTACCTACTCAACAATACTAAATTCATAGTGATAAGACATATACTTTTTAATAAAACCGTCAATGTATTGTAAACTTAGAAAGAAATTTTTAATTTTTTTTATTTTTCTTCACTTAATGGAAAATTAAAAGTGTTGTGATAAAATGAACTAAAATTATTAAAAACTGTACACATCAAGCTACAAAACGATACCTAACAAATTATTGTAGAAGGTTTGGTTCCCGAGTTATAGCTCACGGCGTCTAACTCAACTGAATAACTCCTTTTTTTGCTTCTGCACAATATGTTACTGGAACTCGTTCCGAAGCAAGAAAGCTATCTTTATTGGTATAAGTACTAGGATTCAAGTAAGTAAATAAAACAAGCAGTTAGGTCCAGTGAAAATTATACATTATATATTTATTTTAAAATCACAATTATCTCCCCCGCACTTACAGAGGCCAGTACAAGGAAGCCCTGACTTCCTACAGAGGCATCGACCTGTAATGCAGCTGTGACAGGAACACTTAGTTAACTCCTTTACGGATGCTGCGGTTTCTTTGATAGTGCTCCATAATGGAGTCCATACACCATTTTCTTTCTTCCATCCCCAATCTTCAAAGTTGGGATATTCAGGGTTTGCTATCAAGCTCTGACCCCAGATGAATCCCGCTTGCAAACATGCCCGTTTTGTATGCTCTAACAGAGCACTAGACGTGGGTGGCAGCCTATCCATGGCCCGTCCCTTTATAAATAATGCCTTCCTTGCGTTATTGATGTCTTCAACATCACTTGTTTTATCATATGTTAAGATAACATATCTTGACAAAAGATCCAAATGATGGTTTTCAATCGCATTTACAGGCTGTGATAATTCTTTGAATATTTCGGTGACTTCAGGGAAAGATTTCCAGGCTTTCCAAAACGACTTCTTTCCCTTTCCACTGAAGCCCGATACAGTATCACAGCCTGTAAACGCATGGAAAAACAGAATGCCGCTGCATATTTCTGGACCGAGTGTATTAGCTAGCTGATGGATAGCAATACTGCGTGTAGCTTTACCGACACCGAAAGATATCCAAAAATCTTCTAACTTCATTTTTTTGAGTTCGCCATACACGGAAACAGCTATCACAACCACATCTGTATCCACAGTTCTTACCAAAATCTTCGTGTGACCGTGCTGCACAGCATGAAAAACATGTAGGAGGATTCTTGAGTCAGCTTCTTCTTGTTTCGACTTCAAGCTAGCTACGTCTGTGGCATCATTGCTTACAACTTCTTCGCCTTTAGTTGTAACAATAGTTTTTATGTCATGTTGTACTTCCTGGAGTCCGTCTGCTAGAAAATTGAAAAGTGCAACTTTATTTTCCGAAGAGCGTAGAAATGCCTGCCAGTTTCTTGGCAGCTTGCCTGCTGCTGTGACCCTTTGTCGAAGGCCTTTTCCTCGCTTTTCTCTAGTATGACTCTTGAGGCTGTCGTCTTTATAAACGTCAAAAATGACATCTACTCTCTTCCCCTTTTGGTTCTCCACATAGTTTATAAAACTATGGCGGTAGTCTTCAAACGTTACATTAGTTCCTGGCCTAATCATTTGTACGACAGCAGGCCCATCTAAAAATGATGCAGTGCAATCTGTAGGATATTCATTCTCCTGAACAGAATTTTCATTTTCATACTCTTCGTCTTCATTCTTCTCTAAACATTTTAGGAGTTCCGATTTTACCACCGGTCTTATGTTTCCTGTCTCTGAGAGGGACGGTGGAAACGGTTGATTTTCGTGTTTGAAAAATTCATCCAAATCACCTTGCCTATGTTGATAGGCGATATATAATTTGGAAAATAAGGCGGCATCACTTTTTGCCACTGTAAGTTTTGTGGCCTGTTTTGGTTTACAAGAAGCTGTACTTCTAAATATAATCACGTTATTCCTTTTAATTGGGTTGAATATGGAAACATCCCTTGAAATTATTCGTTGTTCTACAAATTGAGTGTACTGTGTATTTCCAAGGCTTGTAAGTGTTCGCATACGTTCCACATCGTCTTCTCCGACAATGACGTGAGTGTCAACAGTTTGTAGATCAATATCTAACAGCGGGTTATCCATCTCCAGGAGTGTCGAAACAAGAGAATTAACGTGCTTTATGAATCTTATTTGATGACTGTTTGATTCTTCATGGTGGACTTCTTCAATATTTTCCTTATTACCTCGATCATTTTCGTGCGAGGTCTCGTATTCCCGCAACATGGACGCTATCTCAGGGCCAGCAATCATCCAGCGCCTCAACGCAGCAGCATCTTCTGTCAGTCCCACTGCCCCCCCTGTGCTTTTAACAACTTTGTTCTCCTGTTCATGGGCCTGGTCAAGTGCAATTGAGGAAAAGCGTGCTTTAGATTTCTTGACGGTAAATTTTCCAGCACAGAACGCGTGGTGTACTTCAGGGGCAACAATGGGTAATATTCCCATATCGCGAATGTGCACTGCTATCCATCTGGCGTAATTTGTATGGTTAACAGCGAAAAACCACGGAGCCATTGACTTTAAGGCCTGAAGGTATAGACCAAAGTTAGAGGTGCGGACAGAGCGCACAAAAGTAGCTCGCAGCAACTCTAAGCTGAGAATCATATTCCAGTAGTAAAAAGCTGCTGAATCTGTTGACTGTTGTTCTTTCCATGTCTCAAAATCAAATTGTGTATGTGGGTTTTCAGTCATGTATGTATTATAGGCGCTCATAGTAAGGATATGTAAAGCAGCTGAGAGAACTTCATGAATGTATCGAGCTCGTCTTGGATGCGAGGCTTTCAAAAATGATTGAGCCTTTCCTTCGCCACATACATTAGCATGTATCAAAGCTGAAATTATTCCAGATTTCTCTAATAAATCTCCTATTAAAGCCATAAAATTCATCTCTATATGGAAAGCACCCATCATGAGCACAACCTTGTTTTCACCAAAGTGCTCTTGGTTATTCCACTGGAAGATCTTTCCGAGAGTGTATAAAGGTTGATCCATAGTGATAACTGTTGCTTGTTTCGGGTTCAGAGATGCAACGGTCTTTTGCACGTTACAAATAATATGCCTGACAACAGCTATTGAATGCGATGGGTCTGGAAGAAGAGGCAACAGAACTGACACCGACGTGCCTCTCGTTTCTTCCGGCTGTTGACATGCGTGGTAAGCCGCCCAAGAAATTGATTTAGGGTTATCTTGTTCTGTTGTATCTACAATATTTTTAACATGCTCAAGCCACGCATTCTCGATCTCTTCCTCAGCCTGCAGATTTACTGCGAAATTAATCGAACAGTTTTCAGGAATGAGAGGAATTTTAGGTTCCTTCTCTTTCAATGTGTAAGGAGCTACATAAGTGTAAAAAGAAGGTAAACTTTTTACCCGAAGTGTTGAAGAAGGACTGGTCTCAGATATAGGAAGCGTACGGCGACGTGTTATTTTTGAGCCTAGATCATGATGCTGAACAATACTGATTGATGTTCCGTGAAGTGCACCTTCTGCTGTCACAGACGATGGGTTGTAATCAATGTTGTCAAAAGCAGCTGTACAGAAAACATCCGGCTGCAAAGCTGGCGGGGAAACGACTCCTTCGTCTTTATAAATTTGACATGCAGCATCAGAAACTTGTTTTGAGCATTGTAAGACTCGATTATACGAAACTGAGTCCATGATGAGCTAATTTGTCAATTAATTTACTTTGTCTTGTATGAGTGTGAATAAGAAGTCCAATGTACAGCGGCAATGAGGGCTCTCTTTTGGTTGTATGTCGGCTTAGAGCACCTTTGTGTGTATGTTTTTTAGCATTAGTTGAGCTATTGAATTCACAGCAAGTGACCCTGCATCCTCACTCTGATCTACCAAGCATCGTATAATGCTTGGTCCGTGAAGAAGCATTCTGATAAGTGTTATCAAAGACATCGGAACGTCTTGCTCTTCTCGGATAAGGCTTCCGCTAAATGTTGTGTCCTTTAATTAAACATTTCAGCTCGACAAGTATTAGCAACTTTTGCCAAATCAATGAAGTGGTTCTGAGTTTCTCGATTTGCTGCAGCACGAACAATTTCACTGATATCTTTCTCAAACGCAAGAATTGTAGGCTTAGGTGGATCAGACTGAGATCGAAGGTCAGGAAAATATTTCAGTAGTTTCTCCTGCAGGCGATGCGATGAAATAGATAATGCATTATCTCCCTGCAGTTGTTGAAGTCTATCATTCATCATCTTTCTTAACTCCACCAACTTAAAAACTTTTTCAGAACTTGTCTCCATATACATCACAAGCTCAGCGAATGCAAGACTAAGGAAATCTGGTTCATTTTCACTATCTTTTGCTTTCCTTTCACAGGATCTAACTTGAGTATAAAAATGTGTTAAACAATTCTTGTGATACGATGTTGAGCTACCAAGTCTTTTGTTGTCATTTTGACTAATAAATCATGTCGTTCAAGACTGATTGCTCCATCTCGAATACGTTTTTCAAACTCAAGAGTTGTAACTGTATGCAGGGTTTCCTTATCAGTCGCAGGATTATTGCAGAAAAAACAAACTTTAATTATTGTACTCCTTGAGCTTGTAGCCCTTGATAGACGGCTCGCGCTACTTGATGTGGCTGCGTTACTTGAGCTGGTTTTCTTGATTCGGTCAATTATAGTTTTGTTATATTTAGCACGACAGCTTTTGTGGAATTTTGCTTGTTTGGATTGTAGAGTTTCCAAAAATGACCCACCTTCCTTCAGTCTCTTCACAATATCTTCAGGTAACTTTCCAAGCTCATATAGGGTCGAAGCGTTTTCAGCGAGACTCACATATCCGGTACCTTTAGATGCTGCAGGGCAAACAAGAGGCTGATCCGTGTCTATCTGACAATACACGCACTTGTTCCAGTCTGTTTGTTCCTCCGGACTTGCCATTGTGGTTTGTCATGGAGCTTAACTGTAAAAAGATTAAAAATAATTGTATTTTTTATTAAAACTGTATAATAATTGTATTAAAACAGTTGTACATTTATAACAGCGATTTTACTTTTTACTCATTGCTGAATCCCATACAAATCGTGTTACGCGTCATGCTGTATCTTAAGTTGCCAGAGTTTGCCGTAGTATCGATAATATTTTTTTGATCACTGGCACCATATAAAATTTATATTATAAATCACACTCAAATACATCGATTAAGCTTTGTTATTCATAACTCATGTATCTCAAGATACATGAGTTATGATTCATAACTCATGTATCGTTTTAATCAGCTTGTTTATAAACGATTTGGACAAAAATGTGATCAAAGAACCTCGCCCGTACTGTCTTTTGGTTGACTTTCCGACAAGTTTTCTTTTCTCAATTGTTTTTTGCTTATGTTTCTTACTCTCCTCAATGCACTGTTTCACATGGTTTTGTAAAATGACGTCATAGTTTGCAACCATCATGACAAGTTCGAGAAAATTGCCATGATTTTCTACAGAGTCAAGTGAGTAGGCCCCTTCTGCTTTGTCCCCTCTGTAAGCAATGCCTTGTCTACCCAGAAATAAAACTATATCAATCAAACGTTGAACAACTAATCTTCTTGTGTGAACTTCTCTTTCTCGTTGTTTAGATTGGTTCCCCGCTAGGAGACTCTCAATATCACGACCTTTTAGGCATTGAAAAGCTGCCTTGGCCGCAAGTTCATGATAATGGGAGTTTTCATGAGTTTCTACCGATTTATAAATGTGTTTTGGTGTAACATCGTGTCCAGTAATAAATGTGGAAGTGGAATCTCTGTTATCTTTGCCTCCGAAAGCCATACAACAAGAACAATATACTTTGTTGAGCTCAATGGAATAAGATAACCATTTTCTGTGTATTTTTTCCCCATTCGGCAAAAGACGATAGTAGAGTTTGGATGGATCAAACGGAAGTTTAGCTTCTTTTCCCTCATGAACTTGGATTGGATGTTTTTCCATAAAAGCTTTTTTTATTCCAATGTGATCACTTTCATTTGGACATATGAAACAACCAAGGTTTTGCTTAGAAGCATCAAGCGTGTCTTGTTGAGATTCTTCATCGCTGATTTCTGAATCAGAGTCAGAGCTTATTGACGAATCCCTGTCGAAATGCGTCAATGACGTTTTGGGGTGATCTAGATTTAGGTCTAGGAATTTTTGATTGCTAGTAGTAGTTTCTTCCCTCTTATTTTCACTCCCACTAGACGAAGTAGCTACAGTAGCCTCTGCTTGGATTGAAGGAGGCTTAATTTGATCTTCGTTTCCTGGAAATAAGTAATAACATCGTAGGTGCAAAATAAATGCAAAATGCAAAACACATTTAATCTTAATAAGGTTGCTTATGCAAATGAAATGAAATGAACAAGGAACACACATGAGAGAGAACTAAGGTATGCTAACATCAGAAGCAGGTATCTTAATTAAATCACCTTGATGTTAGGACACATGAACATGAACAATTAAAAGTATTTTAAGTTAAGGGCTTATATGCTCATAAAAAGCTTCTGATATTTCCGCCTACCTGTATGCGATTTTTCATTGTTTGCAGGATTGGAACTGGAACCAGCTAACCATAAATTCAAACTTTTTGAACTTTGTTTTATTTCGAAAGATTTCCTCTCCTTCTTTTTTCTTTTACTTGCACCACTTGGGTGCACACGTTTCATTTTATAAACTGAAAAATTCACCTTTCAATTTCAAACAATATGTCATAACTCACAACACAATGCACATCAACTCATCGACAGCAGGTCAACTCGACTGACAGCAGACAGCTACGACGCGACATTCTCTGCGCAGTGCGCGCGCAGAGAATGTCGCGTCGTAGCTGTCTGCTTGAGTCCAGGGCGCCGGCGGGGTTACCCTTAGCTGTAATTTAATAAAAAGTAGGTTATTGTTTATTTAAAATTGTTTTTGCTGTATTACGTCGCTGTGAAACAGTAAAACAAAATAATTTTTTATAATAAAATTGTTTACTTGAATTTTTTGACTTTTGGAGGCCCCCTTGAGCCGGAGGCCCTCGGCGATCGCCGACCAGCCGCCCTGGCCAGACCGGGCCTGGTTATGAATAACACGGCAGTTATTGTGCGTTAATAGAAAAGATCGCAAAGCAGATTAGACGGCCAAATAATATTTCACAGAGTTTACAGGTAGTCGGTACCGACAAGTTCCAACCTGTTTCTTATATTAATAAGATAACATTAGAATTCTCTAACTGATGGACTGACGACGCATTTTTGTGCTCATCACAGAAGTGCGTCGCCATAATCCAATATTTGATGAAGATGGAAAAAAAAACGTTGAAAACGTTGTATTTCTAAAAATTTATTTAAATACTAGCGGTCCGCTCCCGGCTTCGCCCGAGGTGCATTTTTTTAACGTAAAAACCTTCCCTGATTATCCCTCTGTCCATGAGTGAAGACAGAATTAAAATCGGTCCACCCGTTCTCGAGTTTTGCGCTTAGCAATACATTTAGCGGCCCGCTCCCGGCTTCGTCCGGGGTGTATTTTTTCTAAAATAAACGTAGCCTAAGTTACTCCTTATTACATCAGCTACCTGCCAATAAAATTCCCGTCAAAATCGGTCCAGCTATATCAGAGATTATCCGGAACAAACAGACAGACAGACAAAAATTGTAAAAAATGTTATTTTGGTGTATGTACCGCAATTTACATAAACAAAAAGTAGCCTATGTTACTCCTGACGACCCCCTCTTCATGTCTGCAAAGTTTTATCGAAATCGCTTCAGCCGTTTCTGAGATTACCCCGAACAGACAGACAGACAGACAGACAGACAGACAGACAACAATTCTAAAAAAAGTTATTTACGTTTTAAGAACAATCTAGACAATCCTTTTGTGATGAAAAAATCAATAACATCTGGAAGTCTACCAGCATCGGCAGGCCAATATGTTGAATATGTCGTAAGATTTAATCTGTCTAGGCTTCTTTTGAGCTCCTTTCCACGTGTCGTGTTCAGCCTGGAACCCCAATGCACATGTTTAGCATTCCAGTCCCCTCCGGCGATAAATCTCCCTCCCAGTTTTTCTAGGTACTGATTAAATAGGTATTCGTTTATTGTGTGTCTAGGGGGACAATAGACCGCGGAGACGGTAATGTGTCCAAATTTATCCTCCACCAATACAGTTGTGGCTTGGATATGATCTGGATGATTTGTATTGTATATATTATAGTTACGGATTTTTAATGATCTGTTGTCCGTTAGATGAGATTCCGATACTAGTAGGATATCAAGTTCATGTAGATTTAACATGTGTTCTACTTCCTTTACATTAGGTGCCAAACCATTAACGTTCCAAGCTGCTATCTTTAGCGCAGTCATTTTAGTTTGCCGAGCAGTGCAGTAATGAGGTTCATTAATGTACCCATTTGTTGAAGGAAGATTGTTCTATTCGGTGAAGCCGTGTTTGGATGGTACTTCCGATCACACGCCTGTTATACTGACAATTAGCTCAACAATATTAAGCTACGAGAAGCGAACGATGTTGTATAACAGGAGAACGGACTGGCCGTCGTTTAGAGAACTGGTCGAAAAAGATCTGGAACTGAAAATAGCTCTCAAAACAGCAGAAGACATTGAAAATGCTGCCAGGAACTTTAGCATTGTGGTACAGAAGAGTTGCTGGACTTGCACCCCAGAATTTGGTAATCCTCACCCGCGACATGGGGTTGTCCCTGAAGATATCAAAGCAAAAATTATGGACAAACGTAGGTTGCGTAGAAAATGGCACACCAGTCAACACCCGGAGGATAAGAAAGCCTTGAATAAAGCAACTAAAGAGCTGAAAGAAATTATAAAGGCAAACGCAAATGCAACAGTTGCAGCTCATATTGAGTCGCTTACCGCAACTAGAGTTACAAATTATTCCCTGTGGAAAGCTTGCAAAAATACTAACAGACCTGTTATTCCCAAGCCACCATTGAAAACTACAGCAGGTAATTGGGCTAGAACCGCTAATGAGAAAGCCAATGCGTTTGCGCTTCACTTATCGAAAGTGTTTGTTCCTAATGACGCTTTCCCTGGGAGCAACGAATTGGACATAGATGAGGTTATGAATCAAGAGTTGGAACTGGACAATCCAATCAAACCAACTTCCCCTCGAGAAATATTTGCTGCTGTCAATGGGTGCCTAGCAAACAATAAAGCTCCGGGTTTCGACCTTATAGATAAGAAAGTGCTCACTGAATTGCCACGAAAGGCTTTTGTGTTCTTGAGTTCGCTCTTTAATGGCATAATGAGGACTGGATGCTTCCCGTCACTGTGGAAGGTGTCACAGGTGATAATGGTTCAGAAACCGGGAAAACCGACACAGGACATTACTTCATATAGACCTATCAGTCTCTTACCTATTGTATCTAAGCTGTTCGAAAAGATTCTGCTAAAAAGACTTTTAGTGGAAGTCTCAGAAAGATTGATAATACCTGATCACCAATTTGGCTTCAGACAAGAGCATTCAACAGTCGAACAAGTTCATAGAGTGTACCAAGTCATCAGGGCAGCCCTTGAAAAGAAAGAGTATTGCTCGGCAGTCTTCCTGGATGTCCAGCAGGCGTTTGATAGGGTTTGGCACAGGGGATTACTCTATAAAATAAAAACCTTGTTACCCCACAGATATTGCGGAGTTCTGGAGTCTTATCTGTCGGGAAGAATGTTCCAGGTCATAGAAGCTGATGGTGCATCCCCTTTTTACAATATACTTGCTGGAGTACCGCAAGGATCTGTATTGGGTCCATTACTCTATACAATATTCACTCAAGATCTGCCAGAAATGCCTGGGGTATCAGTGGCCACCTTTGCTGATGACACAGCGGTATTGGCATCGAGCAAAAATGCTAAAGAGTCGTCTAAGATCTTACAGACTGGGTTAGACAGCATACAGGAATGGCTACGGAAATGGCGTATTCAGGTTAGCCCAGCCAAATCGGTGCATATCACATTCACCTTGAGGAAGGGAGACTGTGCCCCGGTCAAACTAGGTGATCGAGAACTTCCTCACAAGGATTCTGTAAGGTATTTGGGGATGTACCTTGACCGGAGGTTAACTTGGAGAAATCACATCCAAACTAAAAGAGATGAATTAAACATCAGATTCCGCGGATTATATTGGCTACTTGGAAGAAACAGCATATTATCCATAGAAAACAAGCTCTTGATATATAAGACTGTTCTGAAGCCAATCTGGACGTACGGCTTGCAACTTTGGGGCTCCGCATGCGACTCGAACATTAAAATTATTCAGAGGGCTGAGGACGCTATTTTGAAAAGTATAAGCGATGCTCCTATGTTTATACGAAACTCAGAGGTCCATCACCACCTAAATGTGGCTTCTGTGAGGGAGGAGATAGGACACTTTTCCAGAAATTATAAATGCCGTCTCCAGAGACATCCAAACCGACTGGCCATGCAGCTCACTATACCTGTCACAATAAAACGCCTCAAGAGACGAAATATTCAAGACCTGGACTCCATAGTAGATTGAGGAGCCGGCTACATTGAGAGTCATTCCCAATGGGGAATCGGCTTTTCACGCCCTAAACACCTTTAACAGATCTGCTCATAGTCCTTGGACTGATCGCATGATTCAAATACAAAAAAAAAAAAAATTTACGTTTTAACAGCATGCGAATGACTCTCTAAGCTTAGTTTGAGGCAGTTTTTCGCAAATCACAGACAGACACTCTGATTTTATTTATATAGAAGATATTGTGCCTGTTGAATAACGTTTACCTTATAATGTTCAATTACTCTATTTCATATATACGGAATTCAATAAAGAAAGAATGCACTTACCTATTGAGTTAGCTCTATAACAGTGTGCCACACTTGGTTAAAATACTTCGTTTGTTTAAAATCAAAACGCGAATAACCAACACAACTCGTGGAAACGTCAAATGACAACGCGAGCGAGATAATAAGTGAACGCAGACGCAGTGAGTGATGCGTACGCAGTGTTGCCAGTGCCCTGTACTCAAAAGTTACCTAAGGGCATTCAAAAAGTTACGTTTTCCCAAGAAAAGTAACGCTTTATGTAATTTTTATATTTCAATATAATAAACACAATTTTAATGGTATTCAAAGGTTCCAACCATTATTTAAAAGTTTCTTAAATCCTTAAACCAAATCGACGGGTGTAAAATCTGCAAAAGAAGATCAATGCTGCAATAAAACAGTTAATCATTGTTACTTACGTGATCATAATCCTATACATACTTACGATGCGTATACAAAATGTAGGTAATAATTCTTGGGTTATATTTTTATCTTAATTACCATCTGAAATGTAAAGAAAAGTTTTTTAAGTACAAAAACATTTCAGACTTTAACTTTACATTTGTACATTAAATAAAATATTAAGCTATTTTCACCTTCACCTTCTTTACCGTATTTTATTTTTGCCAACAACATGGCTTTTGCTGGCTCAAATTTTGTAGCATCTCTGATGCTTCTTTTAGTTGCCATCAAAGCTGAAATGGTTTCCGTGTTAAGTTTGTTTCTATTGTCACATTTTATTAATTTTAATTGACTGAAAACGCGCTCTACGCTGGCGTTTGAATAAGGCAACACGAGCAAAAGCATTATAACTTTTTTTAAATTAGGAAACACTGGTTCCTCTGCTATATTTTTCATCTTTAAAACATTCCTCCAGTATTCCTCCACGGGCAAGTTTATATTCGGGAATAATTCGCTGTGTTCTAAGAAGGCATGCTTCCTCCACTCTTTATGTAGCTCTTCGACGTTAATATAACTTTTAATATTTGGAAATCTTGTAATTACATTTGATAGATCTTTTACTTCGAATTTTTGAGCTCTGTTGTAATCGACGACTTCTCCTATTATATTAAAGATTGGGTCAGAGAAATCGAAGCGTTGTCTTATTTGTTTCAGAGTTTCTATGTAAAATGACAAGCATGTTTTTTTAAAATCAATAAGTTGAGTTTTAGGTTCTGGAATTTCTTTAGCTAATTCATCCATTGATTCCTTTGCTAGTATACCCAAATATAATTTCTCTAATGGCACAAAGAATCGTGGATTGGCAAACTCAATTTTGTAGGCATCCGTAGTTTTGACATAATTGAATTCCATGTAACTGCTGGCTAGCGTTTTTATTAATTTGTGAACCTCAGGTTTTAACTGATACAACAATGGTTTTTCAGACTGAAATAATTTGTTAAAATTATTAAACTCTTCCAGAACATATGACATGAATTCTAAATAAATTTTTGTGAATTTATTATTAAGTGTTATTAGTATGTCTTCTGTAACTTTACTAGGGTCTTCAAAAACCTCGACTTTGAAGTATTCTTGAAGAACATCATATTGCTCTAAAGTTCTTTTTACACATGCCTCTAAAGATAGCCATCTTGTTGTAGCTGGACTTAAAATTTTATGTATTTCAACTTTAAAAAATGCTTGAAAGTCCCTCAGCTTTTCCTGTCTTAAAGAGCTGCGACTGAAATGGGAACCCACACTTCTCAATAAATCTTCAATAGATCTTGGCAACTTGAGACACGATTTGGAAGCAACAAGGTGTATCATATGACAGCTACATTTTATGCACAATATGTGTGGTACTTTCTCTGTTAAATGGGTAAATACAGAATTGTGTGGGCCGACCATGCTGTTTGTTGTATCTGAAGCAAATCCTACAAAGTTTTTTAAAGGAATTTGCCTGTTTTCAAGCCAAGTTAGTAAACCATTTGTAAGATCTTCGGCTTTCCCGGATTTTACTTCATACATATCAAGAAACTGGGTGCGAACTATTAAGTCATCCTCCTCACAAAAAATTACTGCCAAGGCACACTGCTTCTTTACACTAATATCCGTTGTTTCTTCCATTATTATACTAAATGGTGTTGCTTTTAGTTTTGATACAAGTTCCTGTGTTGTCATCGGTCCAAGTACACTTTTTATTGTATTAGTTGTTTTTGTCCTCCCCAAACAAACCGATTTTAAAATTCCAGAATCAGGAAAAGTATTCTTCAAAAAAGGTATCAAATCATCTGACAAGGAAAGTGTCAAATTATGTTGGGCAATGAAAGCGCATAATTTTAACTCCGCTCTTTTCTGCAGTTCTTCTTCTTTTTTTGGTTTAAACGATTGCTCTATATGTGGTGTATTACTTATGGAATTAGCAATTTGCTTGTGTTTCGAAGTCATCATATGTTTAACAAGAGCCGGTCTATGGTTTAATACAATACAATTGCACAAATTACAAAAGGCAGTAACTGAACCATTTTCTTGATCTTTCCTTGAAATCCAAGTTTTGAACTCTTTGTCGACGAGCCATTTATCGCTAAACTTGTATGTTCTTTTTTGTTTTTTTCGAGGAGGTATCTCCTTACTACTACAACTATCGACATTGTCGATAGTCGATGTCGCTTCGAGATCGTAATTCTTATCGCTATCTTCTTTTTCTTCCCTTGAAGTAGATGCCTTGGATTTAGCTTTAGGCGCCACATTCAAATACTTGTACATTTTAGTCTACTACTAGTACCTACATCATGCATTTGCATATAACACATCAGCACCACAACCATGTAATATCAGCACCAAAAACATGCAAGAAAGAAATTAAATAATGTTAGGGTCGAATGTAAATAAATGTTAGGGTCGAATGTCTTTAATTAAAATTAAAGTCGATGCGCATCGAAGCAGCAGAATTTTACATGGCTTATGAACCCCTATCTCCACAATTTGGGGCAAAAAAGGGGCTGACACGGAAAAAAATAATATTAATAGTAATATTAATAATTATTATTGATTAATAATAAATAAATAATCAATAATTAACGAGATAATAGAATATTTAGGTGCACCCCCCACCTCCTTTCGGGTCTAAATCGAAAAACATTGATCCTCGGGAAAAATTGATAATTCCTAAAATTGTAGGAAATTTAATTCCAAGCAACTCCGGTATTAACAATTTTTCGTGTAAAATTGAAAATAAACGCGTTATTCAATAAATGAAAAATTCACCCCCTCTTTTCGAGTCTAAATCGAAAAATATTGAAATTCTAATTCGACTGAGCTAATATTTCTATGGCGATAAACTGATGAAATGAGGGGTGACTGAGAGTCCGCGCTTTTGCGCGTCTGCGCGGGCCTTTTTTTGTCATGATAGAAATTTGACGAGCCCGTTGGATGAGTGGTTAGGGTGTTAGCCTAACGCTCCAGGGTTTCCGGGTTCGAGTCAACTTTGGAAATGAACTTTTGAAAGTTGGCTCTGGTCTGGTATTGGAAAGCAGTGGCAGAACACACTGCGTTTCGCAGTCATTTGGGCAGCCCATCTGGCGGCAGCAACCACCCCCTCACAGAAGACCACCGTGAAATAACAGCACGTGTGCAGTGTGCTGTTGTGTTTCGGTGAGTGAGTAAGGGATGCCAGAGCCCATTTCCCTATCCCTTGTCCTTAATCTTACTGTAATCGGCAGCGCACTTGCAGCACCTGTGGCGTTGCTTGTGTTATAGGCGACGGTAGCCACCTACCATCAAGTGGACCGTCAGCCTGTCTGCCGACCTTGACATAAAAAAATGTACCGTAAAATGTGGAGATAGGGGTTCATATGCCATGTAAATTTTTAGATTGACGCTTCGATGCGCTTCGACTCTGCGCTAGTAGAGTGAATTCAAGCGCTATGAATGTGGTTTCTATGTCGGTCGGTACCAATAAACGCAATACCTGACCTACTGGAAACTAAAAAATAAACTAGGTATATGTGCGGTTTAGTAAGAGACTGAGTGTCGCCTGAATATTGTTACTTATAGCTTACCTTATCGATAAGAAAGGGCTTTTTTGCTTTGATCCTTTAAATTTTTAACATCTACTTGCACTCCAATAAAACACAATAGAACTAGCAAAAGAAAACTTGAATGAATAATAAATAAACAACAAAACACCTAAATAATCACTGTTGCTGCTCCGGCTCAATTTAATTCAAATTCAAATTTCAAATCTCGTTACGTTACGAGCGGTATTGTATAATCAACCACACTTACAACTTGCTCTTTCTATTTGCCCATTCCAGATAACTGTGCGATAGAGACATGAATATAGGATATAAAAAAATTACTTTAGTAAGTTGGCAATACAATGCCAACATTACGCAGATTACGTTCGATACGAACACAGATATCTCTCTTGGAGTAATTAATAGTGTTCTGTGACTGTGACAGATATACACAAGCGCCTGAGCCTGAGTTGTTTCACTTATTTTATTGAAATTTCAAGTCTAAAATTTTTTGTTGTATAAGTCCATTATTCCGAAATGTAACGCAAAAGTAACGTTTTGACTCGTGTAACTTAAATGTAACGTGAAGGGGTCAATAAGTAACGTAAAACGTTACAAAAGTAACGTTCTGGCAACGCTGTGCGTACGACTGGTGGTAGTCTAGACAACTGACTGGTAGCTGTGAGCATCGCACGCATCTCCCGCCCCGTCCCGCCCCCATCGCTACCCCCGCCGCCACCGCATCGGCTATAGGGCCCGCGCCATTTTAATAATATTCCCATAATTTTCTTGCAAAAATGAAAGACATGTAAGCATATTTTGAAAACTATAAGTCCTATCAACATACATCCAAGGACTGTTTTTTAGATAATTTTATAAAGAAAACTTTTTTCTTTGACTGATTTCTCCTAGCTTTAGCCGTTTTCAAAAAAAAAAAGAAAAAACTGCGATCAGGGACATAAAAGTGGGGGGGGAGGGGGAAAATATTGTGCTTCGACCTGTTTCTCCTTCAATATTGAAGCACACATATAAAACCTACATGCATGCCAAATTTCATACTTTCTGCCAAACGGGACCAATATTCATATATTTTTGAGTTAACAAGCCGTACTATTGTGCCAGAGCGTCAAAGAAACTTTTATAAACGTGGCGTATACCATATTGAAGAGTATGAAATAAGGAAGTTTTTAACAAATTTGGAAAAACTAAATATCAATATTTTTTTACAGAAAATTTCAAATATTTTAAAAACCGTCACATTTTTGTTTGGACAATTTTGTTCGTTGGCCCTAAAATCTCAATTTAGGGCCAACGAACGACAGTTGTCGTAGGTAGACTATGTAAAGCGCTTCCTGTGGTGATCATACGAGTTCTAACAGATGGCGCTACTTTTTGTCTATAAGAAGTTAGTTGTGTAAAATGTTCCGTTGGGCGTATCCTTACTTCAAAATCATTGATAGCAACCCTCACTAGCCCATATCATTATCAATGATAATAATTTATGATAATTTGCTCTCATTATTGTACAAGAACGCGTAAAGCGTACACAAATGAAATTTTGAACACAATGCCCCCAAATAAGGTTTTTCAATTTTTTTTTAACATAGAGCGTTTTGCAATACCAACGACAATATAATTTTATTGAATTCTATGTGATTTGTATATAATATTTTAATAAAAAAAAATTACCTTTATATATTGTTGTTTCTTTTAAGACACAATAACCCGTTATTAATTATATTAAAAGGGATTTATATATTCCAACAAAACAGGACGTTTTATTTTACTCGATAGAAAAAAAAAATTAGACCACCAAAATAATGAAATGGAAAAATGAGGATAAATAAAACTACCATCTCTATACATATACTGTACAAATAAGTTTTATTGAAAACATTAATATTGTATTTATTACATTTAAAACTACATTTACAATTACGTGTGAACAAAACAAAAATTTAGAAAATTCATACATTATTTTCTGCTTCATTTCTGCTTATTAATTTACATTGAGGCCAACTATAATTTTATTCTTTGGCTGCTTAATATAAGTTCAGATTGACTATTTAGTTAAGATTCAACATTAGTCTGTGGGTTTGGTGGAAATCTGAAATACAGTTCAAAACATCCTTTCTTTATAACAATTATTGATTTTTGAAGTACAGCAGTTTTCTATCCAGGTCGTCAGCGCACTTGCAAACCAATGTTTGTGTTTAAGTCCCCTTCTATCATCAAGTGGAGCGTCAATCTGTCTGCCGGCTTTTACATCTGAGAAACAACATTAAGACGTCTAGTAAAACTCAAGAAATCAAAGATCGAGTCGAATTTTATCCGTGTATCAAATTCATTTCCATGAAAGAGTTTTGCCAGATTTCCGCCAACCATAGTGTAACTGAAGCATAGTGCCTATTCAAAAATTTAAAATAACATTAACCCTTTACTAAACATTATTATTTATTAGTAATTAGATATATTATAAAATTATGTATTCATAAATATATTTTGTACACATACTGTGTAAAGATATCTCACAATAAAATAATACTAAGAAAAAAATATCTCGCTTAATTTTAATGATTTTTAAATGCGAGAGGGATAATCTTTCGAGAACTTATCTATTAATTAAGTCGGTAATTAATTTATTACCACCGCTCCAATAATTTCTAAAGTAGGCTCGTGCTGAATAGCGCGGAAGGTCATTTACCTATTGGTTTCATTTATACAAGGTACCATATACCGTAGTATAATACAATCGAAAGATGTCTCAATGCGTGCAAGTGATATGACACAGGTCTACCTCAAAATCGATGTAGACAAATATATAAATAGACAAACAAACATAATATGAATATACATTTGAGGAATTTAAAACATACAAAAATGCACAATTTGATTGAATATTTGAAGACACAAGTTAAGAATGTACATATTTACGTGCAATTCTTATATTTTTGACAATCTCCCCTCTTTCCGATGCGAGATTGCTTTTGATCATTATATCAATTGTTTCGGTTGAACCATTAACCTTCCAGACAATAGACAATAGAATTTGCTAGTCTCAATAGAAAAATCGCGCCTACGCCTTGTTAATTCTGTTGACACTAACAAAATCCATTAGTTTTAAGGCTCGGGGGAAAACTATGACTTAAGGATTAACAACATTTATTCAGCTCAATTCAGCTTTTGTCCATAGAAAACAGCAGATTTGTAAGCGTACGCGTCCGTTAAGCTTTCGCGTCAAACAAGCAAAAAATGTAAAAAAATGTATTTTATCATTCGCGCTATACGCCGCGTTCAGCGCTGTACGTGACTCCTCGTCGACGAGTTACAACTTGCATTAATCCTTTAGCCGCCAGTAGGATTTATAAAATTATTTTCGTGTCTATTTCGCCAGAGCCGTACTCCTCTACTTGTATAATATTTTAAAATCATTGCGTTGCTTTAAGTCAACCAAGCGATTAAAGGGTTAATTCTCACTCATTCTGATCTGTACGCGGCTGATATGAGCTTTTCAGCGGAGATAGCACGCGATGGCGGCCATACACGATTAATAGAAGCGGTATCTGTATCTCCTGAGCCGCTGGGCCATGAAACCAATGCTCGAAGCGATTTGCGCTGCAAACGTCAGCGTCGGTTGTCAATAAAACAAATGGTTGTAGTTCATGTAAGAGACCACAAGATGGCGCTGCAAATTACAGCGATACACCAGCGCCGACTTCTTTTATGAGCGCTGAAAGCAAACGACGCTCCTAGCGTAGTGCACTAACTCCGAGGGTTAGCGACTAATAAAACAAAATTGGTTTTTAGAAGCGGTAGCTCAGTGATTTTTAAATGAATACCGAAGCATTTGTTATCGCTATGCAATATCGACTTTTCTATGTTTGTCTATATATTGATTTAAATTCACCGTGTTTTGACCTCTATTTTTGTAGTGTACTTTAATATTAATTATATATTGTAAAAAAAATAAGCTGTTAAAACTGGTCCCCCTCTACCTACCTACCTATCGCTACAAGCGAATGTCAAGTTCTGAGGCCTCGTTTTTGACGCTATATAATTGCGCTTATAGCGTGTAAACGCCATAAACGTGGCGATAGTTTCGTGGCCTTCGGGTAAGCGAATTCGCTTCAAGCGTTGGTTTCGTGGCCCAGGGGTAAGCGATTTCGCTTCGAGCGTTGTTTTCGTGGCCCAGGGGTAAGTGTCCAGCGAAATGCGAATGGGGCTAAATAAGTTTAGTTACTCCCGTATGAGCTCTCAATTCCAAGAACCAATTTACCAAGACAAACTGGTTGGCACATTTATAAAATAAGCATTTATTGACACAAATTATTTTGGATACATACGAATCTATGCTAATATAATATAGAGACAGCAGATTTTGTAAGTTGGATTTTTATGTGGACGCCGCCGTTCAATTTAACTTTAGTTTATGAGTTCACCGCGTTCAAACAAACAAACTCTTCAGCTTTATTATATTAGTAGTAAGTATAGATACTAATTACCTCCAATTGCAACAGGTCGTAGCTGGGCCGGGTCATTTTGAATTTTGAACGCCAATTTTGAAACTGAATGAATTCTTTGAAAGTGAGAGTTCATAATGGTTAATGGTTACATCCCTTTAAAGTTCCTAATATAAAATTTTAGTCATTAAATAGATCGCATTTGAAATCTCCAATGCATATGTTAGATGGAATGTGTGCTTTACAAATTGATAATACAATGTTGTTCTGTTGAGGACAATTTTAATGTCATATAAAGTTGCCAGATGTGAGCCTTGGGTTGGGCACAAAACAATACAGACTTGGGTGTTCTGTGGTTACACAATGATCCTTAAACTATAATAAAAATTTAGATTTCTCTTATGTTCTAGGTTAGTTCTCTCTAATTATCTCTGCAATGATCTTTTCAACTTCAACATTTCACTGTCTAAAGTAAAGTCATGGAGACAACGAAAATACTATAAACAAATCCCGACCCATACTAAGTTTATTATGTCTTTGTCCTTTTCCTTCGCATGTATTGTAAATGTCAAAATTTGTTTCATCGTACAGGAAAATGATCTTGATAACACTTTTTATGATTTTTTTATAATCTTTTTAGACAAAATTCCCGTTTGTTTTATAAAAAAAAATGTTATGTACCTGAAAATTTGTTTACATTCTTTCAGGTCTCTCCGTGGCCTTGTTTTAGTCTTTCCTAAGACAGAAAATTAATACAGTTCCCATACAAATATAGTTGGTTGTATTCTAAAAAAACTGGAATATTTATACTGTTTATTAATTGAAAACTAGTGCCATGCAAATTTGCCATCAGCTGCGACATATTAAGATTGAATTTATAAAGAACTTCCTCAGGCAGCTAATATTTGAAAAGGCTACAGTAGGGGCACATCTGGCAACAGTGAGACAGTGAGGCGGTGAGGGTGCGTGAGGGTGGGTGTGGCCCCATTAGCAGGCGCAGTTGTCGCGCGGCGTGGGCGGAGCGGCGAGCGGACGTCCCGGCGACGCCGGCTTGTGTTGCACCCCGGACTCTGCCGCGTTCAAGTCCAACCTTCCATCCTGGATGCTCTGGTATATCTTCTTTGCCGTCTCCAGGAAAGCCTCTTCCACGTTTTGCCCACTGCAACCGTTTTATCAATTTTTACATGTGTCGTTGATTAAATAGAATATCGACATATTTAAGTGTTTTGTTGTAATTTGATATGTTTATTTGTAATAAACGCAATTTTTATGTGAAATGGTTGGTGTCACACGTTATTTTGCCATTGTCTCATTATTCTGCCAGTTTGTTTGCAGAGAACTGTCATTTTTAATTGCAATCTGACTTTTTTAAAGAAGCATTTTATAAAATAGTAACAAAATATGGAAAATTTTGTACAAAACTACAAAATAAAGAAAATGTTTTTACTTTACACTGTCTGTAACTACATCATCAGTTATATCTAGTCATTTTCATAATTTAAAGTGTTCTTTTACTATATAGAAACATTTTTTAATCATTACTATTATTATTACTGTTTAAAATATATTCTGGTCTCAAAATTATTTCGATCTCAGAGAACATTTCCAGTGATTTTGGAGAACATAATTTGTATTGTGAAAATTTAATGTTATAAAATTAATGTTCCATTGGTTATTGAGGGTTAAAATATTGTTTAAAAAATACAAACGTTTTAGCACTGGCTTCGACAAACATCAACCCATTTTCGTCTGCAAATTGTTTCGCCTCTTCGTAAGTCACATCTCTTTGCCCGTCGAGATCAGATTTGTTCCCAATAAGGAATATCACAGTGCTGGGGTTAGTCAAGTTACGAGTGTCTGTCAGCCAGCTACTTAAATGATTATAAGTGGACCTGGAAAAAAAGTATGCTATAATACACCAATCCCATTTTGAAATTAGACTATGTTGTGGTTGCATATGAAATAACATCAAATACCTTCTAGTAATATCGTAAACCATAAGAGCACCGGCAGCCCC
The DNA here is from genome assembly GCA_936446665.2 of Synanthedon andrenaeformis. Classification (NCBI taxonomy): domain Eukaryota; kingdom Metazoa; phylum Arthropoda; class Insecta; order Lepidoptera; family Sesiidae; genus Synanthedon; species Synanthedon andrenaeformis. The sequence goes on along the minus strand of OW387777.2, from coordinate 7,046,780 downwards.
TCTGTAATATGAACGGGTCACAGCCCTAAACCTTTCTTGACCAGCTGTATCCCAAATTTGTAACTTGATCTTTTGACCGGCTACTTCAATAATCCTAGTTCCAAATTCAACACCGATAGTGTGGGGACAATCGGCCATAACTGCAACAAGCAATGCTTAATAGCATTTAGAATCAATTTTGGAATTAAATGTCATCTCGAGTCTTTCATAAGCCAATACATCGCAAGTCACCTTGTACGAACCAATGGGAGGATGGTAAGGATTCGCCTTGAATTTACATGGTCACATTTGATATTGAGCACTGAAACCTACCAATCATTTGGGCAAAACAGTATATCAATATATTAACTGATATAAATTCACGTATTTGACGTTGCTATTGTATATAACTGCTTTTGCATGACAGATTCTGGTGAAAAACTTTATCATTTCATTTAATTAAAACCATTGTCGGTAATCGGCTGATTTACTAATGATATGAATTACGTAATTAATTAATTCATTAAGTAATGAATTTGAGGGAATTTCATGTAGTTGATTATTAGTTGTTAACTTCAGTCGAAATGTCTGATGTGACGATTTAGAAGCTGTGATTAAATACCTTACAAGACAAGGAAAAAATCAAAAAACTGTTCAGGACGAGATTGTGGCTGTTTATCAAGATTCTACACTTTTGTTATCTATTGTTCAAAAGTGGTCAAGTGAATTAAAAAGGGCAGAAAAGGCATTTAACCCATGCTCACGTAGTCGGATGAGAAAAAAGTTGAGATAGTCATATTAAAGGTTCATCATTATGACCCTGAAAGTAAGCACAAGTCCAACAAGAGTTTAGAACGATGTGAATATGAAATCAATAAATGCCATTTTTCCAAACAGAAGAAACATTTTTCAGAGTATTGAAAAGTTAATTTCAAGATGTAACAGGTCAATGCATTTAGGTTTTGGGGGATTATATTTAAAAATAAAAACATTTTTTATTGAATTTGCATTCTTTTTTCATGTCCATGCGGAGAATATAGAATACACAATTATTATCTTCTATTCATCTTTATGGTGTAAAAGGAAACCACTTTTTTTATTTATTTTTCCATGTGTTGGGAACTAAATCTCTTATGTTTTCCGTTTAAGTAGGTAATGTGAACAAAATCTATACAACAACACCTCACAATCTTTACATAGTATAAAATAGTCACTTCCCCGCCATCTGTACCTCTTGTATGTACGCTTAGGTCTTTTAAACTACGGAACAGATTTTAATGCAGTTTTCACTAATGGAAAGAGTGTTAAAAGATGAATGTTTTTGCAGGAAGCAATTGCAGAAAGAAGGCAGAAGCATGGAGCGGGTCACTAGTATATCCATAATAACTACTAACAATATTTAGAATCATTGCTTATTATACAAAACTAACAAAATTAATGTTGCGAAATGTTTGCATATTAAAACTGTTCCTTTTTATATATAATAAAGGCACCTTCTGTCTTGTGGGTGTAACTAGGAGACACAGAGAATAATAATAATTTTAGGGACAGTTTAAACAATGCTTATTCCATGCATTTCCAAGTTTAATTTTCTTACCTGCATCCTTTTTTTTCTAAACACATACACAAAGACACTTTCAAACAACAGAATTCAAGATGAACGCAGTTTTTTTTTTCATTTCAGATCAGAGAGCATTCATTTTATAGGTAAAATGAATGTAGTATTTGCCAAGAAGGTAATATTATTATTATTAACAGAATGCACTGCAATTTGCAATGTACTTTGAGTTAAAATATTTCCCAACTGCAAAAATGGGATCTGCCTGCTATTTCCATGTCAAGGGTATATAAAACTATTCAATTATATTTGGCAGGGACCTTATATTATAACCAGTCGTTATAACGATTCTACTGTAATTATAATTATCTAAAATAATGTCAAGTGAAGTAACTGAATAATAATAAAAAATAACATGTACTTACATTTTTTCTCTGTGAATTGATGTAGTAAACAAGATTTGCCAACTCCCATATCACCAATGATAATATATTTAAAAATGTAAGAGTAATTGTATGGTCCAGAACTCATGTTGATGGATACTAGAAAAAGAAGTATCAATATAAATAAATAATAAATTTTAAAGAATACAAGATGTAAAAAAGTAAATGTTAACAATTTTTAAGCAGATACTGAAGCTAGTACCTACTTAATAAAAACTTAATCGATTTAGTGTTAAATAATTAAATTACAGTACATTAAGTTGTGAATGCAATTACTACAAAATAAAATACACCAAGATCTCTTCGACAATTTGTCTATGAATCATCGATTAATACAACACGTAAAGTATTAATTTTATATAATTATTTGATATGATTATACCGACAATAGAATTGGTAAATTTGAAAATAGAATCCGAAAATACTTCTCAATGAGAAGCGAACAGAGAAGGCGTATCACGAAAATATTTACAGTTTTGTAATGTATTATTATGATTATTATAAAAACTTTTTACCACATCAAATCAGTATATACATATTATTAATTTGCTTGCTACTTACTGTTTGTTGTTTGGCAAAATAATAAGAAACGAGCTGCGTCAAAAGATATTATAATTATAGATATAGATTCATGAAACACGACATGAATGGTGAGAGAAAACCAATTGTGAAACCAATCAAATCAACCTGCAAACACAACACCAACAAAGAACTTTTGCAATGCAAAGAACACAGTCAGTCATAGACTAACTAACATTAAAAAATAGAAATAGATTAGATAGAATAATCTACTTGTTGGCATTTATTTTAGATTTTATAACAATGAGTGAAAATTGTAATCGAAAACAGACCACAGACTAAATTATTTTTCGTTCCCTGTCCTGACGCGTCATTATGTATGACCTATGAAGCACGGCATGATATATCCAAGTTAGGCAGGTTATTTCTACTGCGCTGATCATGCAGGGGAAAATACAAGGTAGACGCAAGCTAGCCAGACGACGTACCAAGCATGTACCAAGTACCTGATTGCTGTCTAGAGCCGTCGCCTCCAGACCTCCAAACTCCGATAGATGGCACTAAGAAGATATTTACTTCATGTTTCAGGCGAGCTTTACAAACGTCTTTGAATTTTTAATCATTATTATGTCATTTTAATCAAGCATTTGTCCCATTTATTGAGTATTAAATCATTTCATTTTTTTTGGCTTGACACAATTTTACTTTGTCTGTGGCATGGTGGAATTGATCGATCACTTCATAGAGTATATAATCTGGATCACTTGATTTAAGTCTATCTTGTTTACGTCTATTTTGTTAAGTGACTAATTCCTGTACACTAGTTTCTCTGTAAACAACTAAGACTGAATCATAAAACATTAAATTTAAAAAAAATTCACGCTATGGCTGGACAGGATAATAACAAAACAAATGGGGAAAACGCTAACACTAATAACGAGACAGTAGGTCCACCAACGGATGAAAATGATATTAATATTAGTGAGGGTAAGGATTTTTTAGGCGATGTTTTTTTATTATTTCTTTTTAATTATGTAAACGATAATTTATTTTGTTACAATTTCGAATCTCATCGCAAAATCAGGATAATGTGCAGTGTGTATAAAATTTAAGAATAACATAAAATAATCTATTACAGAATATGTTATGTTGGACTCTAAGCTGGACGAATTGAACTCTGCCCTAGATTTTTTGGAACAGCAAAATGATGATATACATGAAAAACTGAAAGAACTTTTGCAGTCAAGCATTGAAATCAGGAAAGAGCTAAAAAATGAAAACAAGGAATAATACAAAATTAATGAGTGAAAAATCTATTATTTAGGACACATATTCATTTTCCATATTGTTATCTTAAAAACTAAAAACATGTTTACTTAAATAAATATCATTTTGTTATAAAATACTGACTAGTAGAAATAGTTTGAGGATGTAAAAAAGTTCTTTAGTTGAATGTTCTTGTCACTTTCCACTGAATTAAATGTGTATAAAAGTCTAATTTATTATTTATAACTGTGTAAATCATATTTTTAAATTTGTATTTGGTTTAAAGAGGCCTGAAATTAAGACTAACCATTGATTCCAGTAAAAAAAGAACTTTAGCAATGAAGTAATTTTGTAACTGTTGAGTTATTTCATATACCTATTTTACTGTAAGGAGTCTATTTAAAGATGTAAAAATAAAAATATTAATTGTTGATTTCAATTAAAATAAAAAATTCAAAACATAAATCTATTTATTTATAATCCTCATTAACAAAGAACATTTTGTGTGCAAATAAAACGCAATCTACATTACATTTTGAAAAATTTCTACCATATTTCTTAATGATGGTCTGAACTTTTAACGAAACGAAGTCCACAATATCCACAAGAATGACTGCCTGGCTTGTCCTGCAAGAAAGTTTATAATATGTTGGGATTATTGAATTTTTTCAGTCAGTATCTCATCTTAGTTTTTCATACCAAATTTATGTAAACCCTTGGATGTCCCTCCGGACCACTGCCGCCATCACACCATACTACTCTCTCTTTAACTTCTCTAGGAGGTATTTCAGCAATAAGGTTTACAGCCCAATTGGGATTAACTTGCTTAGGAGCATTGGTAAATCTGACCAATCTATAATCATCAGAGTCCCATTTCTGTAAAAAAAAACTACTTAACAAATGTAACTCTTGCGACACACATTCAGAAAGATTAAAAATGTTAAAACAATGTTATGTAAGTAGACATGCCACACAATTTGAACTGTTTCAATACACTTTTAGCTTACAAAATACGTTTTCTAATGAATTGTGGCACAATTTTCAGAATAATGTTATTGAAAAATTACTTGGCCTGTGTGGGTTGGAATATCTTGTTTCTTATTGCCTAAAAAACGACTGAAGACTGGAGAAACATTCTTAGATGGTATTTTATTCATTAAAAGAGAACTTTTACTGATAATTTTTGACATTTCTCTAATGTGACTCCTCGCGAACTAGATAAATTTAATAACTTAGGTGAAAATGTGGTACGTATTTGTTGGTAAAAATATTTTTGAAATAATTAAAATGAATGTGTTTTATTTGACAGTCTCACTCAACTATTTATTTTTATAATGTGATTGATTTCTCATTTGACTGTAGTGACCACAGATTATTGATATATTTGTCACAGACTTACCAAATGTTATGACATACGCCACAGAGCATAAAAATAAGTTTCCATTCATACTGACGTCAATACATACAATGTATGCACGATATGATTCGTAGAGGGAGGATAAACTAGAGAAGCGGTGAGCGTACACTGGAAAGGGATGGAGACACAGTACATACGAACTCTTGGGTTGCCACATCATACACTTCTTACCCTGTTTATAAATCACACAGCTTACATCATTGATCATCATCACATCAAATTACTATTAAATACTGGCTGTTGCCCGCGGCTTCGCTCGCATTTTCCCGTGGTAAAAAGTATCCTCTTTCTCCAACCTTTCAATTATCCCTATTCAAAAAATCAAGTCATTCTGACTCCGATACGACGCGACGGAATGGCAAACAAACTCACTCTTGCTATATTAAATATGGATTATGATGAGTCATCATTGATGACAATCATAAATAGTATTAACTATGTAACTAGCTTTTGGCCGTGACTTTGCTAACGCCTAATTTTTCTCATGGGAAGAGATTTTTTTGCTGTGAAAAGTATTACATAGCCGTATTAAAGTTAAACCTTGTTCTTTGAAACTTAAAACGGCATCAAAATCGGTTCAGTAGTAGTTATTTCACTTAATATGAATAATAAAACAATTTATATGATAACTTTTATATTTTCATTTTTATTAACTTTTAAACTACATGAAAACGTTTAATATATTAACAAATGAACAACATGGATACAGGAAAAATAAAACAATAAATGAGGTACTTTTTGAATTCTTAGATATAATTATGACAAATGTAGATACTAAATCTCAAATATGTGCTGTATACATGGATATGACGGAAGCATTTGACCATGCAATTCTTCTTGAAAAATCTCGAATATTGATGGAATAAGAGGTAATGTACTAATCTAATGTTCAAGAACTGTTGAACATCCTATATGTCTTTTTGCCGATCATAGCACAATGATAATAAAATGCAGTGACAAAGATACCTATAATGATGACATAACGCTGCTTTAAGAAAGATTATATTTTGGTTAAATAACAATAATTTAAAAATTAATTTGCTTAAAACAAATGTCATGAGTTTTAGTCAAAGGGTACGCGCTAAACCATATATAATGAAGAATGTCGAAGAATTGTTAACTTTTTCATCTTCCGGTAACACTGTGAGTCAAAATGTTTCGAACATAATATACGTGTGTACTCAGGGTTCCAATTTTGACAACCAATAGCAGCAACCCATTTCTTCATCAAGCCAAGATCCTTAGGAAAACTGTAACCAAACGCAATCGCTATTTACTTACAGAAACAAAAACACATAGTGCTAATATAATGCGTAAAACTAAACATTACCCAACATTTAGGGAAAAAAAATATTCATGCGCTGGTATCCCTAAAATGTGTATAATCCTACTATATTAGGTTACATGTAATTGCTAAATGTCACCGATAATTTAAGATGGCTACACAACTTGTACGGTTTATAATCTCAAAACAAGATCTTTTGTGATCGAAAAATCGTAAAAATATCATCTAAAACAGTTGTTAAATGTGTAACAAGACATAAATTAGATGTTTACTGAACATGCATGCAAAAATTATTGCATTTAACCAAAAAATAAAGTACTTACATATGAAAGTTTATGTTTTCAACATATTCGCTCTGATTGGCTTTTACAGCCTAAAATAGAACAGTTCACCATTTTCACCACGTTCACCAACACGTACCACACCTAACACAATACCTAGGAACTTTGAAAACTACTTGAAGTATGAAAATCGGCAAAATAAAACGTACTCGTATATTCACCAAGAGATTTGTGTGCCACACTTTGAAGTGTGGCAAACAATAGAAACGCATACGCAAAGAGAGACAAAAATTAATAATGTGTCTCGCTCCCTCATAGGTAATAAAGCATAAATGTGTCTCATTTTCACGACTATTATTATTCTAATGACAACTCTAGTTTATCCTCCTTTTACGATATGATTGTATTTTTTTCCTTTATGGTTATAGGTATAGGTGAATTGTGAATTTCACACCTTTACCTATTTTAACCTTTTCCTATTAACCGGTTAAAAGGATTTTCAATATTCTTCAAAATCAAGTAGGTTGCGTCTGCTAGATCATTACACGAGCGGACTTCTCATTTGATTGGCACTTCTATTTAGGAGGACCAACCATGGACCAACTTTATAAGTTTTTTTTTTAAGAGCGAAGAAACTTTCAAAAAGTACCTTATGACAAGTGCCGCATGCAATGCAAATGGCATAAGGTTATATGGGATTCTTATCGCACTAAAAGCAACTCGAGATGGGTATGGTTCAGTCCCCGAGTGGACTTTAGAACCGTCACCGAAATAAGAGTATCTGTCGACTTCCATTAAATAGGAGGCGCAGTATTAGCGGGTGACGCTGTAGTTACGGTGGTTTAACGAACTACGCAACTTCATACTTTCATACCAAACACCAGTGCTGCTACAGAAGCGTCGTTCTGGCCATTTTATGAACCGCTATTTAATTGTTGTAGCTTGTTATCATCTTGTATTTATTTAAGATGCATGCTTACTATGTATTTCTTTTCCATGCATAATTTAACCTGAATATAAGGCTTATAAATAAAAAATACCTATCTTCTTTTTCTTATTGGCGTTATAGCCACTTACCCATCTAATACAAATATAAGAAGCGTACTAATAAGGGTAGAGTGCGCTTATTTTATACAATTAAACGTCACTAGAGGGTGTGACCTCAGAGTAAACATAAGCAAGCTATAGAGTGCTGACGTCGCTTGTTGTCCATTATGCCAAGTGTAAGCAGATGTTCTATAGATACTGATAGATAGATGTAGCGGTTGAATAGTGATGTGCCACGATTAATGTCTGTGCGTAAATGTCAGTACCTACTTCATTAGTTTAAGTATTAAGTAGGTATGTATTTTGTATGTATGTATTTTTTATATTATTTTGTTGTACGATCTTGTATGTATTTTATTATATATTTGTAAGTAAGTAATACTTACTTAAATACCTTAATTTGGTATGGTACTTATAATAACTTATTATTTATAAGTATCTATTATGTTGGTACGTAACATAATCATGTAGGTAAGTAAGTATTTATAAATCTCATATTTTGTAAAACTAGAATAAAATAATGATTTCAAAGTAAAGAAAAATTTGTATGTTGTCTACAGTAAGCAACACGCCTGGACGACAGCGGGGCGTAACGACGTGAAGGGGGAATTATTTTAAATATTAATCCATAATTTGTTAGCATATAATACAAACAATATTAATGTTTAATACTTACATATTATTATTACGGAAGAAATCATGTTATTACACAATATTCGAGTACAACGTGGTACAGCACTATCTTCAAGGCGAAGGAGGTGTGAAGCGGGAGGCGCGGAAACGCGTCCTGCGTGGACCCGCCCCCGCGCCTCCCGCGACCTCCTTTCTCGCCATGAGTAATTTTGTTAAAATCCGTGTTTTCTAATCAAAATATTACTTACCGATGAAAAGAAAAATCATTGTTCTTATTAGTTTGCTTCCGTGAATCGTTCTTACAGCTTGGTACTGCACATTCACCATAACATTAAATTTAAATAAATATCGGTGGGAGAAACATTCAGCGCGCGTGACATTTGTGACTAATAGCGTCGCCATTGCAATTTCGATACTGTTCAAACCCGTGCTTACAGTTCATACTCGCTAACGTTCGCTCTATAGCTTGCTTATGTTTACTCTAAGGGTGTGACTCTGCTTTTTCCCTCATACTCGCTGACGTTCGCTCTATAGCTTGCTTATGTTTACTCTAAGGGTGTGACTCTGTTTTTTCCCATGTGTCAAACGCGCCTAAAAGAAGTTTTCACTTCAATAATAAAATACACTGGTCTGACATGATTGTTAGTCAAAGGATGCAAAAAGAAGCCAATGGAATAAATAGAAGAGAGAAAAAACGGTTTACATCCGTAAACATATCTTATTTCTAAATAAACACAACCAAGACTATAAAAGCATTTATTTAAAATTAATGCAAATTACCAATATTAGTAGTAGCATTCAGGCTTCACATGAAAGATGATCGACGTCTTTAAAATCAGCGTTATTTATTCTGTATAACATTCAAAATCGAAGACCCCAGTCCTTGATGGAGAGCAGCAGAGCATAATTGCGTTATAATATATAATATAAAAAATATTATTATAGTAAATTAGAAGTTTAGTACCTAAAGTACAAAGGTAAAACTAACGCTTCAAAGAAGGAAAGCTTGAAATTTACGCTGCGCAAGTTTTTTAACAAAACATCCTTAGAAAACATAAAATAGGAGGAGCGTGGCAAATGTTTTGTTGATCAAAAACACTCGATCTTAATCAAATGTTAAGATTTAGAGTTAGACTTTACGATGTTCTCCAAATATTGCTTCAATATAACCAACACGACCCCGCATGTTTCGTCCAAATAAATTATCTTTAATTTTTATGTTTAGAAATGCAAATTACTGCAGTGCAGGGCAACTAGCCATTATTATATTGCTTTGTAACATATTGCAAATATCAAAAGCGAACAAATTTGCTGCTAAGTTATATGTCTTCATTTAGAACTAATGCTAAATGCTTAGTGCTAGCTTAATGAAGAATGATCCTCTCATGACACGGTTTGGTTTTCAGATGAAGTCGCATAAAACTGGTCAAGAATTTCAAGAGTAACCAAGTAACTGATGTTCAAGAAGTTTATCCCACTTTAGATGAAGCGAACGAAAAAGCCACTTTGTTCTTTCATAGGGAAATCGAGTAATTTTATTTTATCCTAAGCGTGTTTTAAATATTATAAGGGCTAGAGCAATCTTCAGCCATTAGGAATAAATATGAATATCTTTTAATTTTAGGTGAATACATTATTCGAAGGTGACATTTCATTTTCTAAATCTGTCGTCGACACTGAGTCGGGTGCTTCGAACCTGTCATCTCCATTCATTTTTGTCGTATTTCTGAAACGGTAAATAAAAAATATATGTATATTTCAGTTTCTCAAGAAACTGTATGCACTGTAGATAATAAGTTGCATATTACCTGCCATTATCCAGATCTACTTCTCCAGAAAAGCTATCCGAATCGTCATTTAAGGATGTTTGGGAATCTGTAAAAAATAAGAATAATGTATTATGATGATAATTATTATTAATTCTATTTAATCCTATTAATATAATATATGCGAAAGTTTGTGAGGATTGATAATCTTTCACGCAAAAACGGCTTAACGGATTTGTTTTTATTTTTGTAGAGCTATAAAAGAGAAACAATCCCGCCATATTATTTTATATATCTCAACAGTCTCAATCCGTTTAATAGTTTTTGAGATCATCGCGAAAATACATACAGATAGACGCGGCGGGGGAGTTTGCTTTTATATGTATAGATTATTACTACCTAGTGGAGCATACCTGAGGTGACTAGGCGGTGTGTGGTGAGATACTCGGCGGAGAGATAGGGCGGGAGGTCATCCGGCGCGTCGCCCCCCGCGCCCACGCCCGGCGTCTCCACGCCCAGAGTCTCCACTACCGACAGCCACTGCCCATTGTGGCACCGGAACCGCTCCACCTGCCATACAATACATGAAGTACCTTCTCATTGCTTTGAGCTATGTTCATACACAATTTATAGGTCATACATACATAATTTATATACACAATAAATAGGTCACACTTGACATTCGTATAAGCAGCCAATATGACAGCCTCAATTTCTATGGAATTTTATAAAATGGTATCAGTTCTACACTGACAGAACGCATGAGCACGTTGCTTGCTACGCACTGTGCACGAGTCAGTATTGCGTACGTCGGTCCTGCGACCGACGTATATGAAAGCGTTCAGTGAAGCACTGACCGATCGTACGGGTTGCATCGTTTCGTGTATGTTCACCATGAAAAACAGATCACTTGCTGGTCAGGATAAAACTGAAATCTACTGACCGACGGTCGGTTAGTGCGTTTACCATGACCGAAGCTACGGACCGACGGCCGGTTGAGCACTGTAACTGGCCTTACAAAAATAACTTTTGAATATTATATTAAAAGTTACCATCTGCACATATGGCTGCTAAACTGTAATTTAAAAAAAAAATTATAAGCAAGAACCCAAAAAACAAATACCTTAATTCTTTCAGCCCAGTCAGTTTTCATCTGCGAGATGATGTCCAGACAGGAATCGCACATTTTTCTAATCTCCGCGTTCTTATCTTGCATCAGATCAATAAGGTACGCTGGAGCTTCTGTTCAACAATAGGAAAGCAGTTAGTCTTTTTACTTCCTTATGCCTGTACCCTGATATTGCTGGCTCTATAGTAAAGCCAAGGACACAACGTAAACAAACCCAACCCTTACTGAGTTAGTTCTACAACATCGAGTTATGTGATCGGGGAAAGAACAGAGGTCCTTTCCCCTTGCACGTAAAATGTCAGAAGCGGCGAGCGCTATCTGTTTTATGGCAGAGGAAAGTGATTTTGACAACACTTATTTTTATTATCCTTATTTATGAATCATTACGCTACTAGATAAAACACGTGGTACTAGTAAAATTACATGTTAACTATTTGTTTTATAAAAAAAAGGTTATGAATTCCTGAGTTTGTTTACATTATTTACGTTGTCTCCGTGGCCTTAGCTTTAGTAACATTAGAGATATTGTCACTCAGATTATTGCGTTGCAGTCCGTTCATCTTGCAAAACAGCACTCACTTGTGTGTAGGTACTGTACTCGACTGTAATGCAAACGATTTCTGGGCGATTCTACTAAATCAAGTAGTCCGAACAAGCCTTAATAAAGGATAAATGTGTAATAGTGACCTGTGCGCGTGACGAGGTAGTCAGCGGTGCGTGGATGCGAAAGCAGCTGTCGGAAGGCGAAGGCCGTCTGCAACACGTGGTCGTCATCCGCCTGCCGCAAACGCAGCAGTGCGACCAACGCGTGTGCGCCGCCCGCGCGCACTAGTGCCGCCGCCGCGCGCTCCTCCGCCCCCACCGCTCCCGCTAGCACCACGCCCTCCACCACAGCTTCTGGTTGCCGGCCGCGCTCTGAACAAACCCTTTTATCTTTACTAATATTATAAAGAGAAGAATTTTTTAGATGATATTCATATCATTAATCTAGTTTTGTACTTCAGGTTTTGCCACTGGTCGGCGGTGTGCCCGGATTCTACTCTCTCGCATGAATAGCATATATTTTTTTAATTAATATTGATTTTAAACAATGTAAATACGTGATTTTGTGATGTAGACACGTGAAAAATGTGACGAATATGCCGAATACGATTAAACTTTTTTAAATGTCAGCCTGTCTGTCGACTTCATTTTTTTTAATTACAAATGTGTTTACCTGGATCCAGAATCTTCATAATGAATTCTATTAGGTTGTATCTCTCGACTACGGCGTATACGTCTATATTGTTACTGGACTCCAGAATATTGCTCAGCGTCCCGAGGCATTCTATCATGAACTCCTCTTGGGTGTCCGCATTGGTCACGGCGCCAGCGATGTCTCCGACGAACTCCTGAAATTCATCATAGCAAGAGGTATAGACACATCAATGATACATAAACCTTCATTGAGAACCTTTATTTTTAAATGTTTCTCTATTATCTCTTATCTAAGTGACCTAGATTGTTTTCATATTTTTTCCAGAGCTGGTTAACCTAGCCTATCGCCTTAACAAACACATACATCTATACATAAATATCAAAGCATGTCGATTTCCACATATCAGTTCTGATGTTTTTTTCCACATATCAAAAGTGCCTAACGCACCTAAAGAAGTTTTCCCTTGAACTAACCCGTATCAAAATCGCTCCATCCGTTTGGGAGCTACGATTCCACAGACAGCCACACAGACATTCACGTCAAACTTATCACTCCGTTATTGCGTCGGTGGTTAAAAGTGGGAACCCTATTGTCAACAGTTAAATACGAGTATACTCACAACAAAGAGCGGCTTGTTGGGCGCATGGTGTGAGAGGTTGCGAACGAGCTTCAGGATGGTTGTGTTGGTGTGGCGGAAGGCGCGCGCGAGTAACTCGCGCAGGCGTCCCTCGGAGGCCATTTGTTCGGCGGCGCGGTCGTTGCAGGCCAGGTTCACGCAGAGGGCAACCAGCACGTCGGTGGTGCCCGCGCCACCCGTGCACCCAGCGCCCGTGCACCCCGCGCCCGCTGTGCATCCCGATCCCGCGCCCCCCGTGCACCCAGCGCCGCTAGCGCTGTTCACGTTCAGCAGCAACATGTCTGTCAACTGGAAATCCATGCTTCTTATTTCTCACATCGATCACACTCATGTAATGTAACATTAACTACTGCCAAGGCTGGAAATAATGTAATTATGGGCCGAGTAGTATTGAAAGTACGAGGCAAAGTTGAATACTGTCCACGTGAATTTAAAAGGAAGAGGAAGCCCTTTTATACCACTGAGGCCGTTAATTGCTGTTCGGCCGACACTTGTACAGTACTTTTCACAAATAGTAGGCAAGAAAATCCAACGAAATACTTTTTTTTTCATGTAACGACTTCTAAATGTAAAAATGTTCAGAATATTTGTTAATTCAGAAGTGACAGTAAGAATAAAATAAAATCGCGGTTATCTAGTTGATCGCGCTTTAAAACTGTCCAGCAATCTCTATTATTGTCCTCTTGGACATTGCCGGCGAGCGAACAGAAGAACAGAAAAGAATCATTTGGTGTATTTTTTTTTAAAATAATAAAGCCATTTTCGAGCGAGTGGGTATTTTATACAACTTATCTCCTGGATAGCCAATATCTTAAGGTGAATGTATGTATCATGTAAAATTGTTATGTATAGTTTTAAGTTTTACAATACTAACCAACTTTACACAATCGGACTGTGTGAACAATATCTTGACTCGGTCATCCATACTCAGGTGATACAATATTTTCATAGCCAAATTTATGTGTTTATCATCACCTGCAATACGATTTCATATGAATACATGTATAAAACATTACATTGATTAGCTAACGCTTTTTCAGTCCTACGTTTTTAGAGGACGTTTACGTTTTGCTTTTTTAGAGGACTACTCAACTCCAAAAGAGTCAGAAAAAGACCAGTCATTTAGGTAAAAAAAGTATACATAAAAGTATTGTCTAATTAAAATCTTAATTTTGTGGGTTATCTATCAATAATTCCCGCAAATTGCTAATGTGTCCTGCACACCTTGTCACATTAACAACCATCTGACGTCATTTGCAACTAAAAAACTTATATTTGTTTTCAACAACAGTCACCTAGAGTTAGGGAACAAATAACACCGGCCATTCAAGTCTGCAAGACTGCAAAGCGGACTGCCGTGAATGGCCTGATCCACAACATTACTGCTAACAGTAGTACCGTGTGTGTCACGAGCATGTTACATGATTATGTCACCAAAATGGTTTACAAAGATTTCACAAAAATTCCCTCGTAATATTTTCATTTTTACCTCGTAAAGCTAGTAAAGCTATTCGCAAGAAAAAACAATTGATATAGTTATTAAGAACCAATTGAGTAGTTACAGAGACCTCTACATATGAGCAAAAAATAAAAAAAATAACTCACTTGTAAAATGAATTAATTTCGGCAAAAGACCAATTTTCACTATTTTGTTTCTCAATTTAGTATCAAATGTTAAATTAAACAATAACTTCAATGCAACATTCACTAAATCGGCGTTAGGAGAATCAAGCAGTGGTGTTATCTTTTCAACTATTCCACGAGTGGCCATGCTATTTTTGTTTTCCACGAAAATGGACAGTTTTTGTAGAAACGACACGATAAGAATTAGGAGATCAACATTTGAGTGTCTTTCCATTGCACCAATAAGTAAACCGACGATGTCTTTTTTGTGCATTTTTTCTTCAACCTTGACATTGTCGGCAATATTTAATAACATATAAAATGCAACCCTAAGCAGTTGCTCCTGTCTCTTAGATAGAGCTTTGAGTTTCCTCTTCATCTGTTCTTCATCATTCTTAGAAAGACATTCTTCGGAGGCATTGCACAAATCCTCATGGTAGCTAGAAACCAGGGACCTAGATTTCTGCATATTAACATCCGCCACAGCCCAGGTGCCCGACTTAGGACGCCTTTTAGGTTCAGGTATACGACTCTTAGGTAATTCACTCTGAAAATGATAAATTGAAATTGTTAAAGTTGCATAAAAGCTCAGCCAAAACTAAGACAGTTCAGCCCTTTGCGCCCTGGTTTGGTTTTTATATAACTATAAGCGACAGTAGTTACCTACCATCAAGTGGACGGTCCACTGATTGTGGACCATAGGTCATAGGTATGCCTGCTGCTGTTTGTTCAAAAGTATTTAACAAAAATACTTGCCTTATCTGGAGTCAGCAGTGCTTTTTTACCTTCAACTTTCTCTTTCCATTGGTCATATCGTTTAAGTTCATACTCTATAACATCCATACACAAGGAACCAATTTTGTATTGAATTATCACTTGATGGAATTCATTATATGTCGAAAAACAAAAGAATGTGTAAACAATATTTGTGCTTAGTTCAATGCTTCTTTTCCATTCTTCTCTTAGTACCCTCGACAGTGCACTTAATAGTGCTTCTAAAATAATAAATAAATGAAAAATAGATGAGGTGAAATTATATTACAGTTAATCTAAGTTACCATAAATAAAAAAAAATCATATATTATTCATAGTTTTATTAGATTTTTTATGAAAAATATCTAATAATTTCACAGGGTC
This sequence comes from Synanthedon andrenaeformis, assembly GCA_936446665.2. Taxonomy (NCBI): domain Eukaryota; kingdom Metazoa; phylum Arthropoda; class Insecta; order Lepidoptera; family Sesiidae; genus Synanthedon; species Synanthedon andrenaeformis. The sequence goes on along the minus strand of OW387777.2, from coordinate 7,030,862 downwards.
AAAACTAATTTTCACACTTCACCATAAAATGTGTAAATGAAAAAATATGCCTGTTTTTTCTTTCTCTACCTGAATATATGAATTTACATATTGCTATAATCCAAATAATGACTTCTCTCCTTCTAATCCTCAAACTAGGTCTGATTTCAAAAAATATAGTATAAATTATTATTACTCACAGTCTCAGTACATATTTTCACAATTCTATCTTTAACAACTGTGCAAGCAATATCGGGCCCACATTAACTTTTATCTTCTAAGATACCCATATATCTATGTTTGAAACAAACTAGCTGCTATTCCCTTTTGCTATTTTAAATCAACAGCTATTTAATCAATTTTCATATTTTCATGTTTGAAAAGCACATAAACACCACTATTGTACCTCTGCCTTTAAGATGTAGAATAAGATCTCTATGTCGATACAAAAAATTGACAATGCATCGAAATAATCAAAAAATCATCAAAATTAGTTGCGAAAGGGCTTCTGAGAAAGTTTAAGTCATCATATTAATATTAAACTTTAGATTGTTGAATTACTACAAATAATATGTAGTTATCAATCTACAAATGGATCAGTTGAAATTTTTTTAACCTTGGAAATTTTTCAATCACTAAGACTAAGATTTGTTTACTTACCATTCTGTGCCAATTCTATTAGATTGTCGGGATTTCTAGCAAGTTGTAAAATAAGCGCTGATCCTTTGATTTTTTCTGGTATGTCGTCATAAAGTAGTTCGACATAATCATCAATATTGTTCAATACAGCCACTGGTACACTTTCTACAGGACTCATGGTTATTTTAGATAATGTAATATAAAAGAGTTACCCAAATTGTTAATTTTCTATATATGTGGCAGAATTAATCTGAAAAGGTAGTTTTATAGTAAATAATGTCGATTTACATTTTTATAAACCTAACGTAACAACTGTTTGTCTAATTTATTTATTCTAATATTCTGAGGATTTCACAGAAAAATTCGTATATTTATTTTTCAAGGTCACCTTTTGTAACATTCGAGTACAACCTTTCATTTTCATGTTTCATAATTAATTATATCCGCAGATAACTGGGTAAGTCCTACACAATATTCCAATCGATAATAGACGTCGGCCTTTAATATACAACTCCAAAAAATGTTTTGGTTTTTCAATTTATATTCTACAGTTTAAACTTACTGTTTTTCAGAAAACAAAAATCCACGTTTACTTGTTTACCAAAATTTCAGCCACTTTTTATTTTTGGTTTTATGTAAATAATACAGTAAATAATAAACGACATATTGACAAACCAAATGACATTGACGTACTATGTACTATACTAGTAAGAAGTCAAGTATATAGTGTTCTGTGTTATAAGGAACTAAACGACGGTCACGACATCTGTATAATATATTCATGAAAAATAAAACTCCTTGGATTTGGTATAGTAGTGGTTGGTGTACAATCACAAACTACATCTACATAGAAGATACTGTGTACAATGTACATAGTAGGACATCACTAGTCGTTCACTAGTACAAGTACATTAGGATATTGTGTGCTGTGCACAGACTAACTAGTAGTGCTGTGACAAATTTTATTTCACTAATTTTTATTACACATATTTTACTGTTTACGTATTGCGTTTGTTTGGTTTATAATAATAAAATAATAAACATGTTGTACCATTCAATTGCTTGGTAACTTTATAATTTCACTAGTGAATACTGCTTTGTTTACAGTCATAGTTGAGTGATAATATTGCGTTATAATGATTCAATGTTATTTGTCGATTTCTTGTCTATTTCCTTGTATCAAGATAAGATTATAGCTAATCTGAAAAACCTTCTGGATAGAAATTACAATATGCATTTAATATGGTAATATTTTCAATATATAAGTACGTAAAAATAACAATTTGCTTATTTTGTTATATGTTTACATGAAATGAGTATGCAATTTTATTGTTTTAATGAGGATTAAATTTTTATCATCATTAATTCCTTTCAGATATAAAAAATTTGGAAGAAAAATGTATATTATTGTTACTCTGCAATAATATGAAATAACCATTAACATGTCTGAAAACGTATCTACGCTTACAACACCTATTTGTTTATCAACATACCATCAACTTGGTCTTACAGGTAAATATATAATGATCTAATATTGTATAGTATTATATAGTATTACCAATTGCTTACTTATTGAAATTATTTTTGCAGTTGAGTCAGCAAGTATTAAAAATTCTGGACTGTTCAAACCAAATCCCTATTTACAAGTTATCATAGATGATTCAATTTCAAGAAGAACTGAAATTGTAAAGAATACTTTGCACCCGAAATGGAAAGAAGATTTTACATTGTTAGTAACGCCACAGTCTCAGTTACTATTTAGACTTGCCGATCATCACAGCTTTAGAAAAGACAATGTAATTGGAGAGAAAAGAGTAAATCTTTTAAAGATTCTTCTCTACTTCAATGGAAATTGTGAGAATGTGGAGCTCACTTTAGGTAAGTTATCTTATCAATCACATACTTGTTCATAATATCAACTGTGTACATATCAAAATAATAATTTAGATAATTTATATTATAAATTATGTTTTTTTTTTTTCAGATTTAATGAAGGCTGTGTCACAAGAGAACACATCTAATGCTAATGCAGAAGTGAAAACAGCAGAATTAGTAATTCTTCTTAGTGGCCTGAGAGTTGAATCATCCGTTTTAAGCCTTTCTCATGAAGTACTCGGTGAATCATCAAATGCCCGAAGTCCTCTGAATGATGGAATTCGAGCCAGGATTAGACTTCGAAATACATCAGAAACATTGAGATCTATGATGCGCACACAAACATTAAGAGTGAGAATTTTATATCAGAGCTAAACTAAATTTGTTCATAAGTACATATTAATTCCTAAACTACATTTATGATGCCATCTTTTTAATAAACATCTTTCTAAAGACACAGACATGAAGTTCTGATGATTAAGAATTTATTTTTAGTTAACAAATAAAGATTAATACTTTTATTTGCACAAACTATGTTACGTAAGCATACCATGAATGTAAAATACAAACGGTATGTTCCTGCGATATATATACAGATTTTATCTGTGTATTCAATTGAGGAAAAGCAATAAATATTGTAAGGAAAACATTTTAATTAAAAGTTTTTTTTAGTGGCAGGATTGTAGGCATTAAATAACCATAGCTATTATATGTATAAGTACGTGTTTAGTGTTTAGAATATATAAATTAGGGGGTGGAATTTTCATTAATATTATATCACGAGTTGCGCCTGTAACTCACAGGAACTTAACATTTTTCCAGGATAAAAAGTATTTTATATGTTAATACAGGTAATAAACTATCTGTTTGCTAAATTTCATCCGAAGAAAATAAATTTGTTGCTAAGTTCCGTTCAGCTGTTTTGGTCTGAGTCTGAAGAGCAGTCTGAAAGAGTAACAAACATCCACCCATACATCCATTGTCACAAACTTGTAAATAAAAATTCAAAGTTACATTTATAGTTTAATGACAATATTTTCTTAAATAACTAGATAATGTGAATTAGTACTAGGATATATTTATTGTGGCTATTTTGTAAAATGATCCTTGGCTTAAAGGGCTCATTAGCATTAGGGCAATTTTTACCAGGCAATGTGGCATAAAGGCAAATTCTTCTAACGGAAAATTGACAGAGATGAAGGCAAGAGTAGAGTCAATAAGAATATTATTCACTTATACAATTTACAATTTATTTTAGATTTTACAATTTATATTTATGTATTACAAAGAAACTGAAAACAATTTTAAAACTGAGATTCTTTAATGTGTTTATGTAATAAGACTAAGGCACTCCAAACATCCTATAACAGATATGGAACTGTTTATGTAATCAATCATTAGTCACTACAGAATTTTATTATTGTTATTATATCTGTTGAATTTCCTTTCAGTGATTATATATACTATGTGAAGAAGTCTTAAAATTTGTAAAAAAATATGTTTTTTTTACCAGCCGCCACCTGGGCCTCCACCTATGAGCAACGGCGTAGCACACGGCAGTGCTGTACAAATACCAGAAAATAACGCCGGACCATCACATCAAGAGGCTGCGAATGTGCCTGGGCCGCCGCCTATAAGCAATGGCGTAGCTCACGGCAGTGCAGTACAAATACCAGGAAATAATGCCGGACCTTCCCATCAAGAGACTGTGACGGTGCCAGGACCGGCTCCCGGCGTTGCGCCAGCCGCGGCCAATTCGGCTGAAGATCCTTTGCCTCAGGGCTGGGAAATGAGATATGACGTGTATGGCAGAAGGTACTATTGAACATTCTTTTTAGCTCTCGGTTGCATGAAACAATGAATTCTGAATGTTAGTAAATATTTATAACTTGAGCATCACTTTGTTTATGCTTCAGTGGAACCTATACATTATTAAATTGACAAATGTTCGCTATTAAGACACATAGTGGGTTTAGATATCGTCATTGTTAAACTAAAATCTAAAAAACTAAAATTCCACTGCCTTAGTGAATAGTCCAGTGGCCTTATCTATAGTATAAAAAATTGCTTAGTACTTATGAGCACTATTTGTCGAAATACGACCTCTTAATAAATGTACAGGACGTGTTATCTGCTATTTGCAAAATTTACTCTATTATCAAAATCTTACTAATATTATAAATGCGCAAGTTTGCTTGTTTGGACGTGGGAATGTTTGTTACTCAATCACGGCTGAACGGATTTAGATGAAATTTGGCACATAGATACCTGGATTAAGATATAAGATACTTTTTATACTGAAAAAAATGTTAAGTTTCCGAGGGATTTTCAAAAAAGGAACTACAGCGCGTACGAATTCGCGGGCAAAGCTAGCAATAAATAAACTATTAAATTTTCATGTTTAAAAGACGAATAAGTTTATAACTGCCCTAAGTTTCAAATTAAGTATTTTTGTTTTTAATAAACATTCATATAAAATTTTCCAGGAAACTTTTTAGCACATAGCAGATTTACATTTGAAAACAGCGATATGCGGAGTTGCGGGCATAGCTACTATGTCGGGAGAGTGACACGAGGCTAGGACGTGCTCATAAAGTGACGTCGATTGTTTCAGGTACTACGTGGACCACAACACGCGTTCGACGTCGTGGGAGCGGCCTCAGCCGCTGCCACCGGGCTGGGAGGTGCGTCGCGACGTGCGCGGGCGCGTTTACTACGTGGACCACAACACGCGCACGACCACGTGGCAGCGGCCCGACACGGAGCGGCTGGCGCGCTTCCAGCACTGGCGTGGCGAGCGGCGCCACGTGGTCGCGCAAGGCAACCAGCGCTTCCTCTACCCGCACCACCCCACGCACCCGCCGCAACACGCCGCCGACAGCGACCACGAAGTCGCTCGTATGAAACTGTCTATTTAACATTCAATTCCCATACATCATTTTAGTTAATAACAATCTTTGGCTTCTTTAAATGAAAACTAGCGTATTTAATTAAGCAACCGTTCCCGAGTTTTGCACTAAAAAAATATAAACAGATGAGACCAGGTTTTTGAATTATTGAGTTTTGAAGTTATAAGAAAAATAGTGAAGCATTACACAGGAAATGAACTATTTAAGTAAGTTTTTATCTGACTGTGTAAATGTGTCTTTTTTAAAACAAGTCTGGCCGTGGTGTTTCAGCGAGCGGTGTGGGTGCGTCAACGGCGGCGAGCGCGTCCGTGTCTGTAAGTGGTCCGCCGCCTAGTGCGTCCGCCACTACTGGTCCGGCGGCGGCCGCGGTCGAGGACGCGCTAGGAGCGCTGCCGTCGGGGTGGGAGCGACGCGTGCAGCCGGACGGGCGCGTGTATTACGTGAACCACAAGAACCGCACGACGCAGTGGGAGGACCCGCGCACGCAGGGCCAGGAGGTGAGCGGCGTGGAGGAAGCGCTGCCGGGCGGCTGGGAGGTGCGCTTCACGGAGGAGGGCACGCGCTACTTCGTGGACCACAACACGCGCACCACCACATTCCAGGACCCGAGGCCCGGCGCGCCCCAGGGCCCGCCCGGCGCCTACGGCGTGCCGCACGCCTACGAGCGCTCCTTCCGCTGGAAGCTCAGCCAGTTCCGCTACCTCTGCCAGAGCAACGCGCTGCCCAGCCACATCAAGATCACGCTCTCCAGGCAGACTCTCTTCGAGGACTCCTACCACCAGGTAAACGTTTAAATAGCTTTGCTTTTTTTAAAGACACAATCAAATAAAGTCTGGCAAGTGAGTGAACACGGCAAACAAGTTACGAATAAGGATGAAAATTAATACTTGAAAAAGGTCCGTCGTCTCCCCAATTTTAACTTATGTTTTTCATAAATGTATGTGCAAAGGGGAAGGTTATGTTGACCTAAATATACCTAATCTTTTTTATCGGAAAATATTAATTATTTATCAACATAAATACATAGTCACTGCAATAAAGATGTCGGGGCTTTATAATACTTTTATTTATATTTTCTATGGTTTGATATTTTTCGTTTTCCAACGCGTACGAAGTCTCCGGCACCGATTAGTGTATATTAAAGCTTAGATATAAAATGTTTTCGTTTTGTGCACAGATAATGCGCCTGCCCGCATACGAGTTGCGGCGAAGGCTGTACATAATATTTCGCGGCGAGGAAGGGCTCGATTACGGCGGCGTGAGTCGGGAATGGTTCTTCCTGCTATCCCACGAAGTGCTCAATCCGATGTACTGCCTCTTCGAGTACGCCAACAAGAACAACTACAGCCTACAAATAAATCCGGCCAGCTACGTAAACCCCGACCACCTGCTCTATTTCAAGTTCATAGGGAGGTTCATAGCGATGGCCCTATATCACGGCAGATTCATCTATTCTGGCTTCACAATGCCCTTCTACAAGAGGATGCTCAATAAGAAGTTGACCATGAAAGACATAGAGTCGATAGATCCGGAGTTCTACAACTCGTTAGTTTGGATCAGAGACAATAATATAGACGAGTGTTGTCTGGAGATGTGGTTCAGTGTGGATTTCGAGGTTCTCGGTCAGGTGATACATCACGAGCTAAAGCCTAGCGGAGACAAGGAACGAGTGTCTGAGGTAAATTTAGTGCAGTGCATTTTTATTCCAATATATACTTTTAATTGAATTTTCTGTAATTTAAAGTTATAGTTCTCAAAATATCTCAAACGTCATATTCAATCACATAAATTCAAATGGACTTGAAATTGCAAAAACCACAATTTCTTAAATTGATGTCCTTAATTAACGCCCGATCGTAGCTCCCGAATGGATGAACCGAATTTGATTCGTTTTTTTTTTAAAGCTGACGAGATCTGTATCGTTCTTAGCTATACTTAATGGAGTTTTGTGCAGGCGTTTGAAGACCATCAGCCCATTTCCTAGTTGAGGGAAGGATTTCACTAACTTCCACATGTTCGATGTGAAATTCTGTATATTGTTATTTCGGTGGTATTTCCATGAAATGGTAACCTTTAACTGATGTTGCAGCATCAAATAGTCTGCGGGACACCCAACTCGGCAACTTACAGTAGATATCGCGTGTTTGGGTCAATAGAAAGTCGGGGGTTAGTTTATAATTTTTAATTACAGCTGGCTTTTAAGTGTTCCAAAAATTTTATATTAATAAAAGTGGCGGGCAGGCTGACCGTCTACTTGATGGTAGGTGGCTACCGTCGCCTAAAGACACAAGCAACAGCGCGGGTGCAAGTGCGCTGCCGACGATTTTCTATTGATTTTGGCTCATTTTTCATTATTATGTAATAATAATATTTTCTGAGTTTTACAATGCTGAATTCGCTTAACATAATTATTGTGGTGAAAAATCGCCAGAAGCTATGCATCATTTACAAGAAATTGAGTATAAAGTGGTGGAGATTGGTTGTAATGAGACATTTGTTGAAACAGGCGAACAAAGAACAATATCTGCAGCTGGTGACACAATGGCGCATGACGCGCGGTATAGAGGAACAAACATCGGCCTTTCTCGACGGATTCAATGAGGTATTCATAACACTTCCTTTTCCACAACACTATTTTCACAATTGTACAATTGACAATTGCAAATTTGTTGTTGGTTGTTTTTATTAGTTAGTGATAACTAAACAATCTGTATGTAAGGGCAACGCTTCTGTCGATACTGATGATCATCGTGAGTCTAAAATCAGCCTTACAATTGAACGTTCAATGAACATTGTTAGTGGTCAGACACAATATTATGTGGTGCCATATAAACGTGAGTGGTGATGGCAGGTGGTGCCGTTGGAATGGTTGAAGTACTTCGACGAGCGTGAGCTGGAGCTGATGCTGTGCGGCATGCAGGAGGTGGACGTGGACGACTGGCAGCGGAACACCATCTACCGGCACTACACGCGCACCACAAAGCAAGTGGTCTGGTTCTGGCAAGTGAGTATACCCGGTTACCTCGTAAATGCCCATTTATCCTAGTTATGAAGACATACCCTGAGGTTGTAGTTTTGAGGAAACACAGACGTAGGCAATGAGTTCCTACGTCACTTTAGCAGGACGGTCAAAGAAGGTGGAACCCACGCCTCGTGGTCCACAAGTGGAACGATTGTATTATGTCAAAGATACAGACAGTGTCAACAGGTCACTCAACGAGGTGGGTCTAATTGGGTTCATACAGGAGTACCACGCATCTTTCTCTTCATGCTACTTGGGACACTAAGGGCCGGCGCTCACTGACGGTATGACATGGCATGGCACGGCAACGTAATTAAACTTTTGAAGTGAAAACTTCTTTAGTGAAAACACTGAACTCGACCTGTGAGCGACACACTGTGAATTAGTACGTATTTCTTGGTTCACAATAAGCTTAACTTAGTTGCAATAGTTTGTTAATCAATAGTTGTGTAGTAAGTGTTGTGATGTGATGTGTGTTGGTGCAGTTCGTGCGGCAGATGGACAACGAGAAGCGTGCGCGGCTGCTGCAGTTCGTGACGGGCACGTGCCGAGTGCCCGTCGGCGGCTTCGCTGAGCTCATGGGCTCCAATGGCCCGCAGCGGTTCTGCATCGAGAAGGTCTCCTTATCTATTATAAGTCCTTGTCGGACTTAGTATAAACTGCAAACTGAATGGGCTGCAACGCAATAAACTTAATAACCTAATAAAGAAATGCTGTTATTATATTGTGGAGACTTAACATTCCACAAGCATTCATGTTGTACTTAATATTTAGAAACAAATTTTAAAGTTGTTGTAGCTAATGAACTCGAGTAAAACGACAGGTTCAGAATGTCTTGTTTATTCGCTAAACTGCCCGAAAAAATACGAGATGGATCGACTCAAATAAATTACTCACTAATCTACTAGACTAATTTTTTGGTAATTAATGGTAATTAATAGTTGACATTTAGATAGTCAACTATTAATTACTTTAGGCAAATGGCTTACTATAAAAAAAATAGTAAAGGTGCATATTAAATAATTATAACAATAATTTTGACGTCAGTGTACATCTCCAATGAAATATTTCGGTCAATCAATGATTTTTGGCGATTAGCATCCACTAATTAGGACTTCTTCGGTATTCAATCTGCTATCTGAGATATGCAAATGGCCCTGAGAAATGTTTATATTTGCTAAAAGGTGTAATATTTATACTAATTAGTGATTTATCAGTCTAATCAGAATTCAAATCCAAGGCAACGTTTCTGCCGTAACACACAATTTGAACAATGGATATCGTGTCCTTTCGCAAGGAAAGGCTACTTAAGCTTAAAAAAATTGTAGATGAGTGGTAGAAAGTTTGTCATGACACATGAACATGAATATTGGAACAATCTCCCTTCTTAGGTGTTTCGATATAGCTACTTCAAGAGTGCAGTACACACTTGTACTCTGGCATTGCTTGTGTTATAGGCAACGGTAGTCATCTACCATCAAGTGGAATGTCAGCTTGCCTGCTACCCTTAATCTATAATATAAAAATGAATCCCTAATATGTTGCTAAGCGCAAAACTCGAGAACGGCTGGGCCGATTTTAATTCTGTCTTCACTCATGGATAGAGGGATAATCAGGGAAGGTTTTTACGTAAAAAAAATGCACCCGGGCGAAGCCGGGAACGAGTCGCTAGTAATAAATAAATAAAAGTGTGATGTGGCTGTGTCGTGGACACGGCGGCCGTTTTTTACGTGTACGTTACGAGTAATTTTTCTTTGCGTATATGTATATATATCTTCAACGAATTCAAATTTAGGTACCATATATACTAAAAAAATCTTTGATACTTTAGCTATCGAGTAGGTAGTGTAATTAAAAACGCATTCACTAATGAGCTGAGCTCGTTTGTTGCAGGTGGGTAAGGAAACGTGGCTGCCTCGTTCGCACACTTGCTTCAACAGACTCGATTTGCCGCCGTACAAAAGCTACGAACAGTTATGCGAGAAACTCAACTACGCCATCGAAGAAACCGAAGGTTTCGGCCAGGAGTAGGCATCGATTTAATATCGACCATGAATGTAAATTATTACCATTTTATTTAGTTCTGCACCAACTTAGTGGGAGTAATATTTGTTCACTATAGAATTGGTGCTTTATTGTCATAAAAAAAAAAGACGAACCAAATATTTATATGAATATTTTGTTTAAAAGTGTAATAAGTACTGTGTAGATATGTTTTAGTGCATTATGTTATTTGGTTATTTGTATAATATATATATATATTTTCTTTAATTATATTTAAATAAATTAGCATAATAAAATGAAATATAATATACACCACAATAGATTTTTTTATAATTTATTCATCCGTAAGAGTTATAAAACGGTACTGGTGTATGCGACCGCTAGACGAATTATATTTTGTGTATAAATGTTAAGACGATCAATCGTAAGCGTTTAACTTGCAAAATCAATTTATTATAATCATTAAAATTCATGCAGAAAATAATACATTTTTTTTATTTTATCCTATATTAGTTATAATTTATTAAACATTGAAATTTGTATTTCTAATACTATAATGAAAATGAATAGCGTGATTTTAATGACATGTTCATGAGTAGGGCCCGGATAAATATGTATTAAAAATTTCGAAATATGTAAATATAATATGGACTGATAAAACTAAAATATGGAATAAATATGTACAATAAAAAGTAACAACATTTCAAATAAAACTATTGTTTATTGCAAAAAATAAAAAAATACAATTTTATTCGGCTTCCGTTTCACTAACATTTGAATTGCAGTAAATAATCACGTGTTTTTTTAAATTTTCAAAATTGAAACTTTTTCTATTTGGACGAAATAATGCTTTGTACTAGCTGAATGATCTTTCAACATCACAGGATGTGATTGGAGCATATTTAAATTTGCATAATTCTGCAAGTGAGTAGGGCACGTTTATGTCATCTTCTAAACTTTTTTTTAGGATATGAAATCCTTGATCGTAATATTGGGTATAGTATTCAACTGCTGTTAGCCAAGTTCTCCAGCGTGTTAGCACTAGTTCTGGCGGTAAGGGAATGTCAGGATACATGTCTTTGAATTTTGAGATCCTACTTGGAGCCTTCAAAAAAATTTTTTTTACCTTTGTTACTAAACTGTCAACCTTTTTAAACTGAAATCTTATACATTCAGCCGCGTGAGGAAAGGTGCGGTGCGGGCGGGGAGCGCGTACGGGTAGTGCGAGCGGCGAACGTTAGCGCTGATGATGAAAATATGGATAAATTGATTGATATTTTGTGGAATATGGATTTATATTTAAAATATGGAAAATAAAACCTGAATTTTCACGATCTAAATAACATATTTTATGTAGAAACCATAATTAAGAAACGAAAACAATTTCAAATAAAAATATGTAAATACATATTTATCCGGGCCCTATTCATGAGTAAATAATATTTAAGACAACTTAAGAATTGCAAATTTCTTAGCAATGTTTATAGCTTCTTGAAGTCCCTTCGGGTTGTTACCAGAGGCTTGAGCGGATTCTGATTTTCCTCCTCCCTTCCCACCCATGGTTTCCACAACAGACTTTACCCATTCGGAAGCTAATAATCCTTTCTCCGTTAGATTCTTCGGTACTGCAGTGAGACAATATATTTTATTTGTCTCATCATCCACGGAAAAGAACATGGCAGCTGTGTTTGGACACAACTGTTTTACTTGTTTCAAAGCACCGTCTAAAGCTTTTGTATTACCCAAAGCTTTCAACTCTGCAACGATTGCCTCCGAATCCTTCTCCTTCAGACATATTTCCTTAGCTTTCTCAGCTACTTGGTTAATAATCAAGGCCTTCACAGCTCTCTCCTTGTCGTCGAGTTGCTTCTTTAAATTTTTAAGTGTGTTCCTCAATTCATCCTTTTTCCAATAAGATATTTGAGCCTGTGATATATCATTTGTGAGATCTACAATTTTCTTTGTCACTTCTTTTTGATTGAAGTTTTCGTCTTGATTTCTGAGGACATTAGAGATATTGTTCGCCTCATTCTCTAAAACTGCCAATTTATTTTGAGCTTTTATGGCTTCCGGACCTGTCAGAGCTACGATTCGTCGAATACCTTTTGCAATGCCTTCTTCACTAACAATCACATATTCTCCAATGTGACTAGTATTGTGAAGATGAGACCCACCACAAAACTCTACTGATGTTTCAAAACCGTTTAATCCATCTGGATTTTTTTCTAATTCTTCAACAGGTATGCCAACAGATACTACTCGAACCGGGTCGGGGTAATGTTCGTCAAACATAGCTCTGAGTCCATTGATTTTTTTAGCTTCATTAAGATTTGTGTATTTAGCATAAACTGCTTTCTTTTTGTTTATAATATCTTTTATTTGATCTTCTGCATCTTTAATTTGTTTTGTAGACATCGGACCTTTATTAGTAAAGTCAAATCTAAGCCTGTCTGGCATAACAAGAGAACCGCGCTGGTCGGAATCATTTCCAAGAACTTTTCTTAGTACATTGTTTAAAACATGTGTCCCAGTGTGATTGTTCATAACCAGTCTTCGTCTCTCTGTGTCAATATTTAAAATCATTTCATCTCCAACTTTCAATGTGCCCTCGACTTTTCCAGTGTGTAAAATATAACCACCTTTAACTTGGACGTTTTTAACAGTAAACTCAATGCTGTCATCTCCAAATTTCACCATATAACCTTCATCAAAAATTTGTCCTCCTTGTTCAGCATAGAAGTTAGTTTTATCTAATATTATACCACATTCTTGACCAGTAGTAACTTCATTCACAAATTCTTTATTTCTACGTAGTGCTACTATTTTGCCATTGCAGGCAGAAAAATTATAAACAGCATCTTTTTCGGTGGAAGAGGCTTTATAGTTGTATTTTGGTAAGTCATCTGTCACTGGCACACCATTATCTTGTAAATAACTTATAGCATGAATATCTAATGCTAACAAATCTTCCTGTCCTGCTTGTTTACCTTGGGAAGCTAGTAGAGATTCCTTTCTTGCTTTCTCATATCCTTCCATATCAATAACAAGTCCCTTTTCTTCACACATCAACAGCGTAAGATCTATTGGGAAGCCATAAGTGTCATAAAGACGCCATGCAACATCTCCGGGAATAGTTTTAGAGTCATTAAGTTTTTCAATGGTCCTGTTAAGGAGATTTCTACCACGGGACAAAGTTTTTAAGAACTGGAGTTCCTCTTCATTGATAATTTCAATAATTGACTGGGGATCTTTCGTTATTTCTGGAAATACATCTCCCAATATTTCCACTACTGTTTGTACTAATGAGGAAAAAAATCCAGGCTTTCCATTAAGCTTCTCAGATGAATAGCGTATAGCTCTCCTTAGGATACGGCGAAGAACATATCCTCTACCTGTATTATCTGGACAACCACCATCCGATAAAGCAATAGTTAAAGTCCTAGCATGGTCAGCTAATACACGATATGCCATATCTATGCCATCAACATCTTCTTCACCTACTTTACCAGAATAAGGTCGGGCACCTGTACCCTTTTCAATAGTTTCAAATAAAGGTGTAAAGAAATCTGTGTCATAATTAGCTCTTTTGTTCTGGATGACTGAAACAAGCCTTTCAAGGCCCAGTCCACAGTCTATATGTTTCTTAGGCAACAATTTCAAGCTTCCATCTGCTTCTCTGTTAAATTGTATAAACACCAAATTCCAAATTTCCAACACATCTGGATCATCCATGTTGACAAGATGAGCTGCTTCACGTCCTCCGATTCTATCATAATGCAATTCTGAACATGGACCACATGGACCAGTTTCTCCCATTTCCCAGAAATTATCTTTCATATTTCCTGGTAAAATGTGAGATTCCAGAACACCCAAATTCAACCAAATATTTTTACATTCCAAATCTGGCTCTAAACCTGAAGCTGCATCTCCACCAAAATAAGTAACATACAGTCTATCAGGTTGTAATTTATAAATTTCTGTTAACAACTCCCAGGCCCAGGCACAAATCTCCTTTTTAAAGTAGTCTCCAAATGACCAATTACCCATCATTTCAAAAAATGTATGATGATAAACATCTTTTCCGACGTCATCTAGATCATTATGCTTTCCTCCAGCTCTTATGCACTTTTGAGTGTTTACTGCACGAACATAATGAGCCATGTCTGAATTGGGATCTACAGATCCTAAAAAGATAGGCTTGAACTGATTCATGCCAGCATTAGTGAATAATAATGTTGGATCATCCAATGGGATAGTAGAGGATGAGTGAACATATTTATGGCCTTTATTTATGAAGAAGTCAATAAATGTTTGGCGTATTTGTTTCCCCGTCAGAGAATCCATCTTTCCTGTAATTGAAAAAAGTCATAAATCAGAAAAATGTAACACCAAATCATATGAACATTCATAGTAACATTAATAATATAGCTAATAGATCATAACTTCATATTAAATCATTGGAAAAAACAATTGGTATTTTGTTTTGTTAAAATTTTGTTACCAGACTACCCTATTAAATTAAATTATGAAAAATAAAATCAATGTTATAATGAACACAAGAAAGGATATCTAGAAAATTCATCAGAAACCAAATTTTACAAATTAAATATTAGTATTTTTGGTTATTTAATTTTGTTTAGATAATTCATACTTTGGGATATAATATTATACCCTATTTCATTGTGAAAAGCCAGCTTAATGCAACTTGGGAAAAATCTTTTTTAATTAGCTCATAAAACAAATAAATCAACTGATAACATATGCTCATAACAGATAATACTAATTGGGTCAAGCGGGAATAATATTAGTTATAATATTATGCCGATGTTATACAAAGTAAGTACTAGGTATTCTGAATTTACTAGTAGAAATTTGATTACTCTTTGATTTCCTCGGTATAATGTTGCATATTTATTTATTATTTGTACCATCGACAAATTTTATTTAAAACTATATCTACTCTTTTTCTAAATGCCACAAAAATTTTGGCGTAGAATACGAGAAAGCACATTAGCTACACTTGTATTTTTTTAATCCTTAAATCTTAGGAAAAAAGAAGATAATTTTTTAATATTATTGCGTCAGAATAACATTGGTGCATGTGCATCCAAATAACGCACCATATGGTTAGTGATTACTAACCATGTACGCTTAATTTTTAATGCTCAAGTAGTAATTAACTTATTATTTAAACCAAGCTTTATTCAAGTTAACTTGTAAATTATTAAAAATTATGCTTAATAATTTTTTTTTTATATTTAACTTTGCCTCAATATTCTATTGAAATCTATTTCCAAAGCTGAATTTATAGTAAAAATTTGTATAGTACCTGAAAAACTCCGGTTTTTTCTTCCGGTTATAAATGTTAATCGGAAATTAATTTAATGAAATCAAAATTCAAAATTGTAAATTTTTATATCTACTGATATCAGATTTATATATCTACGGCGACGACCAACGACGTGGATGTAATCAAAGAGTATATAATCACTACTGGATGTGATTACATTTGGATTACACTCTTTGGAAGCCGTGTGGATGACTTTAATTCTGATTACAGTACAGAGTAATATAATAAAAGACATATCAGATTGATCAGTCATTGAGTGAGTCCGATCAAGTCAAATTTATTAATAATACTGAGTGCAAATCATAAATGCTTTGAATTGTAATTATAAATTCGATTTCATGGCAATCCAGAATTTTCAGTTTCCACCATAAACTATACATACAGAAATAGACAATAAACGCCAAGGCTTTATAACAAAGCTTTATAATCTGTGATAAACTCAGAGTAAACATAAGCAAGCTATAGAGCGAACGTTAGCGAGTATGAACTGTAAGCACGGGTTTGAACAGTATCGAAATTGCAATGGCGACGCTATTAGTCACAAATGTCACGCGCGCTGAATGTTTCTCCCACCGATATTTATTTAAATTTAATGTTATAATGGTGAATGCGCAGTACCAAGCTGTAAGAACGATTCACGGAAGCAAACTAATAAGAACAATGATTTTTCTTTTCATCGGTAAGTAATATTTTGATTAGAAAACACGGATTTAAACAAAATTACTCATGGCGAGAAAGGAGGTTGCGGGAGGCGCGGGGGCGGGTCCACGCAGGACGCGTTTCCGCGCCTCCCGCTTCACACCTCCTCAACCTTGAAGATAGTGCTGTACCACGTTGTACTCGAATATTGTATAATAACATGATTTCTTCCGTAATAATAATATGTAAGTATTAGACATTAATATTGTTTGTATTATCTACTAACAAATTATGGATTAATATTTAAAATAATTCCCCCTTCACGTCGTTACGCCCCGCTGTCGTCCAGGCGTGTTGCTTACTGTAGACAACATACAAATTTTTCTTTACTTTGAAATCATTATTTTATTCTAGTTTTACAAAATATGAGATTAATTATAAATACTTACCTACATGATTATGTTACGTACCAACATAATAGATACTTATAAATAATAAGTTATTATAAGTACCATACCAAATTAAGGCATTTAAGTAAGTATTACTTACCTACAAATATATAATAAAATACATACAAGATCGTACAACAAAATAATACAAAAAATACATACATACAAAATACATACCTACTTAATACTTAAACTAATGAAGTACTGACATTTACGCACAGACATTAATCGTGGCACATAACTATTCAACCGCTACATCTATCTATCAGTATCTATAGAACATTTGCTTACACTTGGCATAATGGACAACAAGCGACGTTAGCGCTCTATAGCTTGCTTATGTTTACTCTGAGGTGATAAACGCCATAAGGTGAGTAGAGAACAACTTTTTTCGGTAAGTATTTTTTATTTAGTCATTGGTATTTGATCTAGGGCGACATTAGTTAAGGCAGGTTATCTTTATATAATTAATTATTTATAAATGTTTTAGTGTTTTTACAGGAAAAATCACAATCACAAGAAATCAATATTTCTGGCTGCGAAATCTGGTCACACCATAATTACACACACCCACAGAACATTATATTACAAGTACAAGTCACTCAACCACTAACTAAATAGTAGATACTAACGTATCACCAAAGAGTATAGTAATATAAGGAGACATATCACCCAACCAAGGAAAATATGTACGAGACATAGAGTTTATATAAACAAGCAAGCTATAGAGTGCTAGTTAGCGAGTATGAACTGTAAGCACGGGTTTGAACAGTATCGACATTGCAATGGCGACGCTATTAGTCAAAAATGTCACGCGCGCTGAATGTTTCTCCCACCGATATTTATTTAAATTTAATGTTATAATGGTGAATGTGCAGTAGCAAGCTGTAAGAACGATTCACGGAAGCAAACTAAAAAGAACAATATTTCTTTTCATCCGTAAGTAATATTTTGATTAGAAATACGGATTTTAACAAAATTACTCATGGCGAGAAAGGAGGTTGCGGGAGGCGCGGGGGCGGGTCCACGCAGGACGCGTTTCCGCGCCTCCCGCTTCAGACCTCCTCAACCTTGAAGATAGTGCTGTACCACGTTGTACTCGAATATTGTATAATAACATGATTTCTTCCGTAATAATAATATGTAAGTATTAGACATTAATATTATTTGTATTATCTACTAACCAATTATGGTTCAATAATTAAAATAATTCCCCCTTCACATCGTTACGCCCCGCTGTCGTCCAGGCGTGTTGCCAGGGTTGCTTACTGTTAAATATTGCTTACGTCTAAAAAAATATCGCTAACATAAAAAATTTTCTTTACTTTGAAATCATTATTTTATTCTAGTACTAGCGGCCCGCTCCCGGCTTCGCCCGGGGTGTATGTTTTCTAAAATAAACGTAGTTGTACGCGCCGCTTCACACTTCCTATCCCTTTCCTTGTCCCGTGCACGACCGTCCAGCGAGGAAGAGGGAGAAGGGAGATGGTGCCGATGTGCTTGCGTCGGACACTGCATTTGTGTTACATATATTATTGTTAAATGGCTTCGTGACGAGAAGACCTTTTTCCGAACCGCTCCGCAAAAGACCCGCTTATATACCGCTAATACTGAACTTTAACTATACGAAATCGTGTAAATAACAAAGATTGTGCCAAAAAAGGTGAAGTGATTTGTGTGTGGAAGTTTGGACGCATCGAGATAATCTCGCGAGGATCATCTTCGCCGAGTGCAGTCCCGAGCCAGATCCTGGATCCCAGCAGCCCAATTCACGAGGTACGTGTTGTGCACAATTCTTACGCCCCGCTAACGCATTCCAATTTCTCCCTAATTATCCTATGGATCATACAGCCATCCGCATATGAAGATTTTTTCTTCTGGTAATTCAGCCGCAACCCGCATACCCAGTAGCCTAAGTTACTCCTTATTACATCAGCTACCTGCCAATAAAAGTCCCGTCAAAATCGGTCCAGCCATTTCAGAGATTAACCGGAACAAACAGACAGACAGACAAAAATTGTAAAAAAATGATATTTTGGTGTATATACCGTATATATATTCATATGCATGTAGTAAAAAACGGTTATTTCAATATTACAAACAGACACTCCAATTTTATTTATTACTAGCGGCGCGCTCCTGCCTTCGCCCGGGGTGCATTTTTTTTACGTAAGAACCTAAAATAAACGTAGCCTAAGGTACTCCTTATTATATCAGCTATCTGCCAATAAAAGTCCCGTCAAAATCGGTCCAGCCATTTCAGAGATTAGCCGGAACAAACAGACAGACCGACAAAAATTGTAAAAAAATGTTATTTTGGTGTATGTACCGTATATATATTCATATGCATGTAGTAAAAAACGTTTATTTCAATATTACAAACAGACACTCCAATTTTATTTATATATATATTCTAGTATTACAATATATGAGATTTATAAATACTTAATTAACTACATGATTATGTTACGTACCTAAATAATAGATACTTATGAATAATAAGTTATTATAAGTACCATACCAAATGAAGGCATTTAAGTAAGTATACCTACAAATATATAATAAAATACATACAAGATCGTACAACAAAATAATATAAAAAAATACATACATACCTACCTTATACTTAAACTAATTAAGTACTGACATTTACGCACAGCCATCAATCGTGGCACATCACTATTCAACCGCTACATCTATCTATCAGCATCTATAGAACATCTGCTTACACTTGGCATAAATGGACAACAAGCGACGTTCGCACTCTTGTTATTATACCTCTATGGTACGAGAGCACACAACACAACCGACAACCACTGACTGACAAGTGACAACAATCAGACATCAGTCAGACCAAAGACTACAATTATATATACGGACTAAAACGTAGTGATTATATACTCAATTTATTAATAAGAAAGAGTCAGACAATTACCATCCAAAGAGTTACCATCTATATCGAGAGTATATAATATATATCATTCTAATATTCTAATTTGTAACCAATAAAATTAGTTTGTTTCATTTTATTCTGCATATATTGCAAGATTATAAAAATAAATTTGAAATAGTAATAAGCGGTACACTGGACTAAATTAATAAACAATTGGAGTAAGTGTAAAAGTGCTTAATTTGTGTGAATTTTCACAATTTTTAGCAGTTTTAGCCACAACAAAAATGTTAACTTTTTCAAGACTAAACAAAATTATATCACGAAGAGAAAACACTATATATCATTTATGCAAAAGGCTGTGTACAACATTATATTTGCCACATATTAAAGATGAAGGAAATGCATTAGGTTTTAATAAGGATGCTGAAAATGCACCAAGTTGTAATAAGGATGAAGAAAATGTTTTACAAAAAACTTCCGAAGATTTATCTTCAGTCACTAGTTATTTTCCAAAATCTTTTAATTTGGCAGCATATGTGAACAGTTCAGAAATGCTACAAGCATTACTGAACTTAAATGTGAATTTGAGTAAAATTGAAAAGAAACCTTATATAGCAGAGAAAATATTAAAGTTGGATTTGGAACGAGATATAAAACATCACATAATGTTTTTAAAGGACTATATTGAGGCAGAGGATCTTGGCGACTTCATAACCAAAAATCCCCTCATTCTTTGTGAACGCTTAGAAGATCTCGATGTAAGAATTAACTATTTACATTCTAAGAGATTTTCTATACAGGAAATTAGAAGGATAATATCGAAAAATGCTTTTTGGTTGACGTACAGGTAAAATAATAATTTATAAATCTTTTGATTTTGTACGTTGGTACACAATATTGAAATTAATTTTTGTTTTCAGTACAGTTAAAATAGATGAACGATTAGGATATTTTCAAAAAAGCTTTGATCTAAGTGGCAAGGAAACGAGATATCTTGCATGTAAACAGCCAAAACTAATAACATATAGACTACATAACATCAAAATAAATTCATTTGTAATTAAAGAGGAAATGGGATTTGAAGGAAAAGAAATAAAACGATTGCTTCTAAGTAAACCTAAATTGTGGATGATGAGTAAGTAGTATTATACATATAAGTATAATAAAATGTAAAGTTAAGTAAAATGACATTCATTTTTTGAATGAAATATATGAATATATTTTAAAATGAAACTAACTTTAATTTCAGATCAACTGTCTTTATTGCGGCGTTTTAATTACCTTCACAATGTCATTAAATTTTCACATGCAACACTGCTTGCAAATCCGGAAGTGTTAATGTGTAGAAATTTCAGAGTAAAACAGAGACACACATTTTTAGAAAAACTTGGGAGAGCACAGTACGACCCAAAAAAAGAAAATTATGTTCCAATTATTGCTTTAGTGGAGGGTACAGATGTAGATTTTTGTAAAAAATATGCCAAGTGTAATATTGATGATTTCAATACTTTTCTGAAAACTTTATAATATGATACTTTTCTTATCCATTTTTTCCTAATAACATTTTGTTTTGGAAAGCATTCAGCGAGTGATATAAAAGTGTATCAAAAATGCCAGCTACAGTGAATACTCCACCTATTATTGCACACACATTGGTAGCAAAGTGTCCGACGGATCTGTAATTAAAAGAATATATTTGTTGTTGTATGTCTATGTAGGATTTGAATAATCGTACATTTTGTAATAAAATTGTATTATTTTACAAACCTTTCTTTTTCTGTATATTTAACCATTAAAGGTGAAAGTTCATAATTGAAGAAAGCACCAGGCATACCAGATTCAGAATTGATGTTAGAAACAGATTTTTGATGCCTTGTCACTGAAAACTGGTTTGTATACATTATTGTTTTGTCCAATTTCATGTATACTGTTGGTACAATTTTTATGTAATATTGAAACATCACTGCACCTAGAAGTTAATTATAGTAATAAAATAGTGCAGATTATTATAGTAATAAAATTGTTGTTATTTTACTAATAACACCATTTATTTAAAAACTAAACAGTTTTTGTAAATAAATAAATAGAGGTCACTTTCAGGCAAAACTGATTACGAGGTAAAATTTGGACTGTAAGAAGGGAATGGAATGAGTATTCAGGCAGCCCGTCTGGCGGCAGTACCCACCCCACGTACAGAAGACCACCGTGAAATAACAGCATATGTGCTGTGCTGTAGTGTTTCGGTGAGGTAAGGGATGCCAGAGCACATTACCATGGTCGGCAGCGTACTTGCAGCATCAATGACGTAGCTTGTGTTATAGGCGACGGTAGCCACCTACCTTCAAGTCACCATCAGCCTGTCTGCCGACCCTAACATAAATAAAAAATGTTATGATTTGCAAATAATTATTGAAGATACCGCCGTCATGACATTCATAAAAAGTCGACTGCGATCATTGTTCCAATTTAGTTGCAACATAAATTAGAAGGGTGTTACACGCTAAAGTTCTCGAAATCAAGTTACGACAAACAAAACAAAGTTCAATTTGACAGTTCTGAATATGACTTTGACAACGTGGGTATTGAATTTATGAAAATTAATATGGACTTGACCTGACTGCTTTGGACTTGACGGACCTGTTTTGGAAATCTCTAGAAAAATTAGACTTGACTTGACTTGACTGACTAGTCTCGGGATCTGCTATTTTTGATTTTAATTTCAATTTAGTCTTTTTTATTTAAAAAAGACTTACAAATTGCTATTTTTACTAATGACACTGGCAAAATCATCGGAGAAAATCTGATGGAGCCAAGACATTAAAAGAAGAAGAAGAAGAAAATTAATATTAATATTGTTACTTTGCTTGCTTGCTTGCACCGTAAACATTGTTGCCAGACCGTCCTGAAAGGGACGGTTTTCCGTCCTATTTTATGTGGAATCGTCCCATCACCGTCCCATAACTATGATCGTCCTTTTTATAAACCCAAATACTTATTAAATTATATATAAAAAAAAGTTTTTTTTTATGAATTTTTACGACCATTATTTCGTGAATGCATTTGCGACATGTCATATCATTTTGATATCGTAAAATAGGTAGCACTGTCTATAGTAGGCATATTACTCTAACAAGGTCTAAAGATATTACCTTATGCTGTGGTTGAACAAGGATGGCACTATATTTCTCGGTTGAAATTCGTTTCATTGTGATTTGAGAATTGGGAATGTCGCGCACAATTTAAATTTCAAACAAACGTATATAGTACTACCTATGAAGAAATGTAGGTTTCTTTACAGAAAAATTAATTTATAATTGAATAAACATCGACAATATTATTGCATTTTAACTGTTTAATTACTAGTTTGATTCTATATAGGTATAATAAATTAAAACAAAAATATTCTTTTAAAATATTGATTTGATTGCTGTTATTATTTTAATATGCTGTGACTTGGAGGGTTGGGGGTCACAAGCTAACTTCAACTATTCAGGTATCTTTTATTTATAGTTATTATTAAATAAAAAATAGTGCGTGGAGTCCCTCCGCGCAGAAGAAGTGAAACTTCGTAATGTGGGGATCGTTTCATACCCCCTCCATGGAAGCGTTAAACTTAACCTTGTTGGAAGTCGCATTAGAAGTTTCACTTCAAAAAATTAAACAAAAAAATATATAGACCGTCCCCTCACTTTGAAAACCGTCCTTTTTCAGATTTACTACCGTCCGAAATCGCAAGCTCAAGCTGGCAACACTCAACACTGACCGTAAACCTACCTACGAAAGTAAAAATCAACACAATTTGCATTTAGAAAGACGCAGCGATTATTTATTTAAAATGCCAGCAGTACCGGGAGGTGTTTATCATAGTGGACCTTCGTGTTTTGACAAAATGAAAATGGGATTTATGATCGGGTTTTGCGTCGGGATGGCCAGTGGTGGACTATTTGGTGGATTTACAGCTTTTAGGTTATTAATTTTTATTTCATGAAAAAACATTTAATTTTAGTATAAGTTATAAATAATAATATATATTTTAATTTTTTTATTTATTATTATCGTGATACATTAATCATTATATAATCATAACAGTATTACAAAGGCCTCTTCAAAATATGAAAAAAAAAAACCAGTAAAATTGTTTGTACTTGCAATATTTATATAACCGAATTATTATTATATATGATGTATTATTTTACACTGTACAATATTTATTTTTTATTTATTTAACTCAACCCACATAGGTACATCATAACAGGAGCAACCCCAATTCAATGTATCAGTACCTCTTACATTTCTTAAATATATTATTTCTTAATGTAACATTAAATAATTCAGACGTGACCTAAAGTAAGATATGTTTTTTTCATAAAATTTTAAGTTATTTTCATTAATCAAATTTCTTAATTTAGTGTGATTCTTCACACTTAGTTTTATAGGTAAAAGCATATATATGCATAATCTTATACATTTCAGATATGGAGCGAGAGGACGTGAGTTAGTTCATTCTGTTGGCAAAGTTATGCTTCAGGGTGGAGGAACATTTGGGACTTTTATGGCCATTGGAACTGGAATACGTTGTTGAATAAAAGAGATTTTTTAAGTTGGACACTTAGTATGATTGTTTTTCTTTGATGGTAAGACTGTATAAATAAATAAATTAAAATAAACTAATTAAAATAAATAATTTTACATTATATTTATTATTTTTTGTTAACAAAAGTTTATCTTACCATCTTGATAGAGATTATTAGTATATATCAGTATATTCAGCTGTAATGAAGTACCATAGATGCCAATTTTATTTTGGGGAGGTGATGCTAATTGAAATGGTTAATTGAGCACCAAAGTCTGTGACTTAGAAATTACCAAATTATTCATGCGATTGATCTGAGATTTTCTTAGCTGCAATTTGTTTAGCTGCACAGTATAAAGCACTACAAAGTTGTCAGCCAGGTGGACAATCCACTTAATGTCTTCTGTCACCTGTAACACTACCAGTGCCACAGGTGCTGCAAGTGTGCTGCCGACCATAGTACAATTAAAGATAGGGATTAGGAAGGGGCTCCGGCACCCCTTACTCACTGAAACACAACAGCATACATGCTGTTCACGGTGGTCTTCTGTAAGGGGGTGGTTATTGGGGCCAGATGGGTCGCCCGAACGTGTAATTAAATGCTGCCCATCCGGCAGCGTTGGGGTGTGAGTAATAAATAAAAAAAAGATTGTATAGGTATTTAAATATTATGGGATTGACAAAACAACATTTAACAAGTACTCATTAAATTACATTTAATATTTCATTTTATTAATTCTGTCTGCTTTAACGTAAATTGTCGTGCTGATAACGCTAAGGTCACGGGTTCGATCCCCTCATGTATTTAATAGTTAATGGAGCCTCGATTAAAAGTCTAAAAGCTGACTTCTAACGTTTTAATTATAAATAAATTTGCAAGTATGGTCATATTTCGAAAAGTGAAGTATGAGGATGCCTGCGGTGTTTTTATAGCAATATGTTTTCATTAAGCCAACAACAAATTATTCTAAAAATTTGATTCTGTTTAAGAAGAATTTATTGTGTACTCTCACCTTCCTTTGCAATACCGTTGATTCCATCTAGGGGGGCTGTATTAGCACTTTTAATGTCTGATCCAAAAGACAAATGTTTAATTATGTGTGAAGTATTGAACACTGATGCTGAATATGGTTGGACATCATGAACATGCACATGATTCATAGTAAAACTTTTCCCTGGAGCAATATGAAAACTGCCTCCAACCTGAAACACGTAACTCAATATTAATTACAATAAAATATTTAGGTTGAGTAAATCTCTGACTCTGACTCATTGAAACACAAGAACACACAAGCTATTATTTCACAGTGTTCTGTAAGAGGGTGGTTACTGCCTCCACATTGGCTGCTCAGTTTATGACAGTGGAATGCAGTGTGCCATGCCACTACTAAATATTTAAAATGTTTTCCTACCCTATTAACTTCCATATAGCCATATATTTGACAACCCTCTTTAAGTGCCATCTTAGTTTTTTCTATAGATTCATCATCTTTACATTGTTCAATTGTTGACAAATCAGGTATAGCCCATTTCTTTCTAGAATATGCTTCCTTTACATCTTCACAAGTGTTGCAGCATCTACAAAAAAATCAAATTGTTGTCAAAACAAAATACGTGATATAAATGTACAGAAATAACACATGATTGTAATCAGCTCTAATAATATTGTGAATGGGTTGGTAAAAATTTTAAATGAGTAAATTATACTAGTGTTATCTAGTATAATTTACTAAGTATAATATTCTTATTTATACTCGG
Source organism: Synanthedon andrenaeformis (assembly GCA_936446665.2). Classification (NCBI taxonomy): domain Eukaryota; kingdom Metazoa; phylum Arthropoda; class Insecta; order Lepidoptera; family Sesiidae; genus Synanthedon; species Synanthedon andrenaeformis. The sequence goes on along the minus strand of OW387777.2, from coordinate 7,004,772 downwards.
AAATGAAGTTCGAAATAAAAAATGTAAACAAAAGTATTATAACATCGCGCATAACAGTTCAAATATAAATTATATCAAATGAAAAAAACATGAATAAGTTCATAAGAATAGATATCTTTTATTTTCATTAGATATCTTTTACCATTGGTGGGTGTTTTTAGTGCCATCTACTGATCATTTATTTAAATAATCTTAATGTATCAGCATTTAATAACTTAGCATTTAATGGAATTTTGAATTTTTCTTACTGAGATTCATATAATGCAGCCCCATAACAACTGCCACATGTTACTGTAGCTGTTAATGATGTGTTCTCTTTTACCTGAAAATGTAACAAAAACATTATCTATGCTTACATAATATTAAAAATAAAGGAATTCTTAGATTATAAGTGTTATAGGAATTTGAAAGATTTTTAAAAATATTGAAAGCAAAAAAAATAGCAATTACTGTTGATGAGGATATAAGGAATTCTTCTTTTTTAGGTTCCTCAATTGGTGTTCCATTTAGGTCTAATCTCCTCTTGTGGATGTTATGTTCCATTTGAAGATGCTGCTCTCCTGAAGTATCCATAGCATCCAGAACTAAATCTGGGTAAAATAATTTAAAAGATAATATTGGTTATTCATTACAAAATCAAAGTACAAACAAGGCCTGTTAATATAATATCAACTTGACAGTTGAATGTAATCTATAATATAAAAATGAATCCCTAAATGTGTTGGTAAGCGCAAAACTCGAGAACGGCTTAACCGATTTTAATTCTGTCTTCACTCATGGACAGAGGGATAATCAGGGAAGGTTTTTACGTAAAAAAAAATGCACCTCGGGCGAAGCCGGGAGCGGCCCGCTAGTAATAAATAATAATAAGGTCATTTATTATCAGGAGGTTCCTCACTTTGCGGAATTCTAGTTTTCGGTTTTTTACGATATTTAATTGTTTTTTATTTAAATACATATATAATATACTAGCTGGTTGGTGCCCACGACTTCGTCCGCGTTGAAAAATATTAAGTAGCCTATCCTGTGTCCCGTATGACCAAATGTTTATCTACCAAGTTTCATGAAAATCAGTTAATTCGTTTCAGAGTTATGGAGGAACATTATATACATACATACAGAAAAAATTCTAAAAATCGTCAATTTAGTTTCAGTATCATGTATAGAGCCTATAAACACGATATCTCTGAAAACAAAGTAACTTACTCCATGACCGACCCTTACAGATTTATTATTATTATCCTTTAGAATTAAGGATGAAAATAAATATATGTGAATAATAATAAAAAAAGTAGTTGTTGGGTTTTTTCATTACAAAAAAATATATACAAACATAAAAATCTTTTAATAAAAATAATAATATTTATTTTGTGACCATAGGTGACCATACATTTGACATTTTTTTTCTTTTTGGCACCGTGAAAGGTGCTTGAATGCTGTCAAAACATTTAGTTGTGTGAACCAATCTGTTGTTATATCCGGTGTAGTAGCTTTTAGCCACCTCATTATACTAAATTATAATAGTTATCTTGAAACTTAACAAGTGCATTTTAACACATGACATCAAAAGGGAAAATTCTTCTTCAAGTTATTGGATGGAATTCCATTGCTTCCCTTTGTAAAGTAGGTAATGGTTGCTGTTTTACTTAAATACAAACTTGATTTTATAATATTCTATACTTACAATTGCATGAAATAGTTGGAATAACAATGTCCAAGTTAATGCGTAGCTTGTGACCTCTGGATGTGTCCACAAACAACTCTTCCGATATATTAGGTGACAAGTATGTATTAAGTTCTGATATAATTAATAACACCATTACAATAGCACCAGTTATAGATACTGAAAACAGAAGATTGGATTTAACTTGTGGCGACCTCCTTTAACAAACTTTTTGGTTTCGTTTCGTTTTCAATTCTTTTAAATAAGGAATTACAATGAATATGGAACAGTGCACATACGACTCGGCTACAGAAGGCACACACTTTCCCGCCACATAATATGTAAGTATGTGCGCTTGTATAATTATATATAATGTACATTGTTTATAAATGTGTATATAGTAAAATGTGGTTATATGATTCTTTATTCACCCACATTAAGTGGTGACCCCATGTGATAATTTTGGTATTTCAATAAAATATCTAAATACTAGCTGGTGCCCACGACTTCGTCCGCGTTGAAAAATATTAAGTAGCCTATCCTGTGTCCCGTACGTACAAATGTTTATCTACCAACTTTCATGAAAATCAGTTAATTTGTTTCAGAGTTATGGAGGAACATACATACATACAGAAAAAAATCGGAGAATCGTCAATTTAGTTTCAGTATCATGTATAGAGCCTCCAGACACGATATCTCTGAAAACCATGACCGACCCTTACAGATTTATTATTAGTATTGATTTAATTCATTAATGGGAAAAGTTTGTTTAAATGAACATAGTGATTTGCAAACAAATACTGCTGCTAGCTGGTGCCCGCAACTTATTAGCGTTGAAAAATATAATGCCTGACAATATATGTAAGCAATATGAACGCCTGATATTATATTTTTGCCAAGTGTTGGTATTTATTTTTAGATAGTTGGAGCCCGCGGCTTCGCCCGCGTGTAATATTTAGGAAAATAACATACACTTTTTTTATTCAAGATTTTAATCATTATTAGTATAGTTTCTATATTATGTCATATAAATATGTCTTTAAAAGAAAAAAAAAAAAAAGAAACCAATGTAGTTCAATGGTTTTCAGTTACAGTAAGTATAGTATTTAATTAAGATATCTCAAAAGTAATTACAGATTAAAACAACGAACAATATAAATATTCTGAATAAAAAAACATTCTTACTTGCTGCACCGGTGGCAGTTTTTATCCTAAAATCTTCTAGTGTTTTTGCGTAGGCATCAAAGTGCTTAAACCTATCGATGAGGAGTGACGGCATTTTGGTGTATACGGTATATGGTGTATAACTATACGGTCATTTAAACTAATTAAAATAAATTAGAACTATTAAAAACACAGCAGTTTAACATCACAACAAAACACCTATAACCTATAACCAAACCAACCTATAACATATATATATATATATATATGACACATCCGGCATTATAAGTTGACATACATAGCAACTTGACAAGTGACAAGTTGGCAACAAATGTTCACCATAGAGAACAGTCATTGAGAATTGGAGAATAGAGAATAGTCCATGGAGAAATATACATTTTGTTTGATAAACATTTTTGCGTCTATATGTATATGAAAAATATTTAAAAAAATAGTTTGGATTACGGAACTAACATTAGGTTTATGAGGTACTAAATGAAGGCGCGAAAATTAATTATATTCTAGTATAAATATTAGAGGTTATATAAAATAACAAAATACTTATAATTGCTTAAAAATTACATAAATATTGGTCCTTTGGATCATATGATGGTGCTGGGACTGGAACGACCCAAGAATATAACTACTCTTTAGCGAGAGATAATGTCAACTGTAATCATGAACCTAGAAAAAACAACGGATGGAGTGCTATCACTGTACAAAGTGAAGCACCGTAATGGTGGCGCGTTTTTATTGCTGCGTGTGCGGTTTTACAACTGGTTCCCTGTTTTTTTTTATCACGTAAAGTGCTACAAGAACAACATTTCACGTCTCAGGTGGCATAATTAAATAGTTATTTTAATTACTTATTACGTGTGCACTTAATCAACAATAGCAGCGTAATGGCGGACGCCGAGGTTACTATGGTTTGTATGTGTGGGTGTTGACGTGTAAATACACGTTACCGAGCTTACTACGGTGCTTCACTTTATTAGTATATGTTTTTTTTAGGTTCATGGCTGTAACATAATAGCTAGTCAGAGTTTGAGTGTGAATGCAGTATTTTTAGGCGGTAAAATTAATTTATTATTGAAAAACGAATTATCACTTAGGTATTATTGTTGTAGGTTATTATTGTTGTAGACCCCCTAGTATCAAAAATAAGCAAGCAAGATGAAAATAAAGTTGGTATCTATTTTTTCGGCGACAATAAATGTGAAAATCACCCCGTATCTAAATACCACCCCAATTGAAAATAATCGTTACTATTTTATAATTAATTCACTTTATTTATGTACCTATACTTAATATGCTCCAGAAGTTTGACCGGTTTAAAATGTTTAATTAGTGAGTACACGAGCTAACTGGGAGACTACTATTAGGTAAAATAAAACAAAAATTCCAATTATATTTTTATTGAATAAGCCTAAAATATTTATTGTGACATTATTGCTACCTAGTGAAAACTTAATGCTACAGGTACACGACTTTATCATTTCAGTAAAAAGTGTACAAAGAGGCAGTACATGACATGACAAGTATTTATTTTGAAATATTTAATATTTAACTATCTCGTAAAAAAGTTTTTTAGTAGATGAAAATAGTTATATGTAGCGAACATAGCATTTATGGATGGACATTTTAGATGGTGTTCTGCCGTACGATCCCGCAAATAGTTACACTATTATTATCATTACTGAGTATTATTTACATGTGTACAGTCTTTTCTTATTTAACTTAAAAGAGATCACTTCTTCGCGCTGAAACCTTCACCTGTTGGATCCAAAATCCACGGGTAGTTGTTAGGGCACTCCATGCAAGTGAACAAACGCAGCGTCTCTCCTGGTAACTCCCTTGTTGTCAAGGGACAGGCGTTGGGTAACGAGCAAAAAGGCTGACCTTTCACGTCACATTTATCTTGTTTCCATTCTTGGAAGTCTCTCAGTGATGATAGTTCAGTAGGGTTTTGCATCCATTGGATAACTTGTATTAGGGAAGTGAAGTAAACGTCGCTCTTCTCTAGCATCTCTTCGATAAACTTAATGAGTTCATCCCTGAATTCCTTTTTCGATTTAAGCCACGATGCGTGGAAATGAAGACCGAGAGGAGCGCGGTTGGTTGTGTAATGACGATTGAAGTTGTGGCGAAGAAGGCGCGCGAATTGATCACCGGTTTGAATGTTAGAGCAAGAGTCGACTACGTGACAACCAGGCAAAGATTCATCAAAAGTGGGATCGTCTCTTCTGTCCAATTCATTCATAACCATTTCCCATACTGGATGGCTTCTCGATGGGCAATTGTGGGCATTACCGTTGCACTTGTGCGGCATCCGGAAATAGAGTGTGTAAGGCCAAATAGGGACTCTACCAAGAGGAGCAGTGATAGAAGCGTCATAAACGAAGTATTGATCGGCCATCATCTCGAATTGCTTATTGCCACCGACTCTTAAATAAGGGGCACGTACGCCGATAATAGATGCATCTGTGATATTGGCGTAACGTTCAATGATGAGCCTATCTCCGGCCATTTCAGCTAACCAATCGTCGTAACTGCCGCCTGACCAATATTGAGGATCATCTTTGTGAGTAATTCCAAATACAGCGATTTCGTGACCTTTACGTTGCAATTCCTGAACAGCGGCGTAATTAGTGTACTTATGAGAAACAAAGAAGGTACCGCGAATTGTGCAGCCGTTGGGATTATGACGGTTTCCATTGAAGATTTGATCATATAAATCAATGTTATCTACATTAACGGCTCCGTTGAATGTAATTGTGATCATCTGCGGTATAGAGTTCGGTTCAAGGCCATTTGGAATACGGGTGCCGTCTGCAGAACAAAAACAGTCGGGAAGTGTGCACTGATTGGGGTCGCATTCTGGAGCCCTATTTGGATCCACGTCGACAGCTGAAAATGGAAAACACATGTAATGTAATAATGATACATAAAAAATTACCCCCATCACAAAAATAGGTATTTATTGCTTACTGCAGGCATTTTCATCAGACTCGTCCTTGCAGTCAGGTTTTCCATTGCAGAACAATTCCTTTTCTATGCAATCTCCATTACCGCAGGCTAATTTTCCCTCCGGACATATCGGCTCGTCTGTTTTTAATATTGGCAAAATTTTCCTGGGTTCTGAAAAGTAAAACATCATAAATATTGGTACCTGAATCAATGAAGTGTTATGGTAGGTGCACCTTTAATCTCCTCTCGTAGGTCCTTTAAACAACTGTAACTATTTCATAAGCATTGGGTCCCCCTAGTTAGTCAAAATAAAGATCGCCATTTATTTATGTGACTCGCCTGATTTGACTGTGTGACTTTTGTAATTGTGTTTAAGTTTAAACGGTTTAAGTTAATTTAATAAAGAATGAAACAGAGAAAAAGATAATGACAAATAATAGAGTGAGAGAGAAAGAGAGAAAAAGTATATCAAGTAGTCAGCAGAACGTGAAAACGGAAGAAGGTATTAAACTGGTAGATAAAAGGTATCTATCAGTACTGTGGATAATGATCATTATTGCTGGTTACATGAACGGAAACAAATTATTGAGGGCAATAATTTCTTTTATTAAACATTAAACAGTGAATGAAATATAAATTGAAAAGCATGGTTATTTCCCTTTAGATATGGCAATTTATATGTCTAACTATTTTAGAGACTTAACATTTAGGTGGCTCTGAAAGAACAATAGTTAAGTACATTTTTTAGGTCATAAGTACAGTGTAAACTCTATATAACGACACTGAAGGGACTGTGCATTTTAGGGCGTTATAGAGAGTTGTCGTTAAATGGAGAGAAGAAAAATCAGAATTATAAAAAGAAAAAGTTTATTTCAGACTAGTAGTTATGTACATAAAAAACATCTTATTTGAATCTTATTTAATCCATGACTCGCACTTATTAGTCATGGTCAACAACAGTCTACACGTGCAAGCAATCCCAATTTGTAAACAAAAGAACGAATTTCTTAGAAAGTTTGGTATGCATGATGACGACAGTCGAGTTAATTACGGGCTAGGATAATAAAGCGACAAAAGAATGTACACAGCTGCGCAGTTTTCACTAATTTTGGCAACTTAAAAGGTTTTTATTACTTAATTGTTGTCGTTATTGAGAGTGGGTGTAATGTTATATAGAGTGTATCATTGTATGGAAGGCAAGCTAAACCAATCAAAGCCAAGTGATTTCGACTCTTTAGGGAGTTTGTCGTTAAATCGAGTGACGTTACATGGAATTTACACTATGGAAGAAAAACAATTACCACAAAAGAAACCAAACCAAGGACAAGCAACATTGTGTATCATACATAGTCGTGATGGTAGCAAAAAATTCTAAGTATTAAATTTGAAAAGAGTGCATACAAGGAATGGAAAACGATTATTTTAAAATTACGATAAACCCTTATTCACTATAAACTACATAGATAAAAAGGTATGTTAGTTTCATGGTTAGTGAGAAGCAAGCGGACTTAGTGGGCTCGATTTGCAGAAAAACAGAGAAGAAAATGAGAGTCAGTTCCGTGTAATGTAAGTGATTAAATATGTACAACTTTTTATAGTGTACTAATAACTACTAAATACTAGCAAAGGTGTATATGTGGATTTTTATATTATGAGCATTACATTTGCAATAAGTAGGTAATTTTATTTTTTAGTCTTGTTTCATTAGTTACTGCATCAACATCACTTCCATCTTTATCGTTAAAAATATATGTAACAGTATTACATAAAAGAATATTGATTATGGCGTTTTATTTACATTAATTATTGTGTCGAGTTAAGTTTTGTTTTTTTTTTTAACATTTGCTGGGAAGCGTGTCCGCTGGAGAATGTTAATGCTTGAACTTGTGGGCCGGTCTGTGGGACCGGCCTCATGCCTCATCTTCGGGGGCCTCATGCAGTACACCTATCAATTCAATCTACAGTGCAGCGCGGCCCTTTCACCCAAGCCAGATTGTTCGCCACACGCCAGTAGCGGCTACTTCGGCACTTACTCTCGAGTTTGTCACAGTTGTTCACTTTACCCTTCCAGTCGCACGTTTGCTTATCCAGATCGAAAGCCAGTCCAGACGGGCAAGTGATCTGTTTAAGACCTGACCTAGTGCACCTGCGTTGACAAGAAATGTGACATTAAAATTAATGTACCTAAACGGGAAGTGGAAATCCGGAAGGCTAACAACAATCACAATTGAACGTGAGACAAGTTCCGCGGTCTGTCGGGGTCTGAGACGGAAACACAGCCGTTAGCCCTCCGCACTGCCACTTCCGATGCACGAGGAACTTACTTTCTAGTTTATCGCAATTCTTAACATGGGTTTTCCAATCGCATGTTTGGCGGTCGATATCGAAGGCGAGACCACCCGGGCAGCGCACTGAGGCGAGCCTAGTGACACCGTTCTCTCCACCCTTGTCGCACCTGTAATTAGCGATGCTCCCATCTTATTGTACACCATACATAAAAAACAAGTTTGGTTCTTATTAACCAATTATGATGACTAATTATGATTACATATTTCCTATCCCTTATTCCCCATGTTCCTACTGTAGTCGGCCCCGCACTTGCAGCACCTGCGATGTTGCTAATGTTAAAGGCGACGGTAGCCACCTACTATCAAGTGCACCGTCAGCCTGTCTGCCGACCTTAACGTAAACAAAAATCTTAGTCTAGCTTTTTTAGCAAAATTTATAATAAAATAGATGATAAAATTCATTACATCATTGACCAAGTAGTCAATGAAAAAAGGGAGACACGCTTACTGTAGTGCTTCCAGTAACATTGTAAACACTACATTTATTGGCCTCTTAACCATTAATGTTCATTCCTTTCTTAAATTCCCCTGATTTAATTTCTTAATTAATTTTCTTCATATTTGATGGACGTCACTTCAGTCCTTAGAGTTGCGAAGGTCTATAGGCGACATCCCACGTGATGGCCCGTCAGCTTGTCCCTTATACACATATACGCATAAAAGAAATAGTTAAGTACTGACAGTGTAAATACATTTATCAACTTAGAACTCGTTTTACATATAAAGTTACAAGTGTAAAAGGAATGTACTGGAACAAATATTCAATGAGTTAGTTATGCGCCATACATAACCTTTTAACTGTAAGCAGGATATTTTTAATTTGCTATAACTGTGAGTAATAATAAGTAGGTACACTCGCAATTCATGACACGATATTGACCGTTCCGTTCACAGCCTCTACGGTATCAAGGCCTTGCATATTAAAAGGCACATTATGAATGTAGACTCGATGTTGGCAAATAGAAGCTCACATAATCACGTTCGGTGGCTATGTGGACATACAATGACATCTGAACTTTAATATATCTCTGCTATAAATGTTATTTAGTCGACTGTAGGCGGAATTAACGGCGTGACATACAAAACTATACCTATTATCCCAGGACTAATTTTTAAATTTTATCTCATAAATATTTTTTTTGTTATGTTTTTAAAGTGGATATTATTGAAATTTAAAATATTAAAGATCTCTAGACACTGTGTTAAGTATAAAATACTTGCTATACCCGCGCCCGCGACTTTGTACGCGTTGTAGTTAGTTTTTTTTTTAATTCCACAGGAACTTTACATTTTTCCATAATAAAAGTATATTATATGTTGTTAAACTAACTATCTGTGTGCCAAATTTTATCCAAATCCGTTCAGCCGTTTTTGCGTGATTTAGTAACAAACATCTAAACGCACAGACTTTCGTATTTACAAATTACTATGAGTGAAATATTGCTACAATATTTTTCCATTAAATTTCAATTTAAAATAATTTCAGGTTAAAGCTACCTAAAAATAAAGATCAGGCGTCAATGTATGTCAGGAGTTATATTGCTTTAAATATTTTGTCAGGCAAGCGCTACATCTTTTGTTTTTCAACGCGGAAGAAGTCGCAGGCACCAGCTAGTATTGATTAAATATGCGTACCTATTTATAAAAAATAGTAATTCGTAGCCGGATAAACTTGTTACAGACTTTTTATCTCATTCTAATAAAATTCCTGTTATTATAATGAACATTATAAAGCAACTTGGTAATTAAAATAGATAGGTACATAAACTCGTTTGGTCCCTTTCAAGAGTTTAACTGAGAACGAGTTATTGGATTTCAAAAGGCATTTGTCTAGTCTAGGCAATCTATCTAGTTGATTTTTGTAATAATAATGCTGGAAAAAAATGAAAATCTTCTCATGAAATGTTTTTGGATTATATACAGAGGTCGTTGGTTGGTTCAACTCTTATACTATTAAAAAATATAAGTAATTTTCAAAACCAATATTTTCAATGAAAATAAACAAAAATTGAGGTTATAGCTTGGAATACAAAATGTCAGTACAGTAAACGGCCCACGCACACGTTTATAAAACCGGCTTAACTATGTTGTCAGCAAAATTCTGTTAGTTCTTATTTGGTTTGAGTGCTAAAGTAAATTAATTTACAAATGACGAGGTTGTGAGGGAGCAGTTTATATTTAATTTACCTGACTACATCACGGCAGTCACCTTCGGTAGTAAGACGAAAGTATTCATCAGCGGGTCGGCCATCGCACAGTTGTTCTGGATCCACATCGTCACCGGCTGTGTCTTCGTCTTGCCGCTTTACTCGCGATTCGCCCGCCACTGTAAACAAATCATCAGTGCGTCAACTCGGGCTCATTTTACCCATTTTCAGTCACATACTACTACTTTTCACACAGAGTTGAGCAATAAAATATCAAATGATGCAATGACGGTTTCTCGAAGGTTCCGGTTGGTTCGTCATGAGAACCTTTTGCTGTACGGCGACATTGTTTGTCTACTATTGATATTTGTCTTTCATTAAATTTCTTAATTCTTATAGAATTATAGAAAATTTATAAATAAAATTTATAATATATATATATTGGGCCCTCTATTTAGTAAATATTTTTTGTTTGTAAACGAATTGGAATGAACAAACACTAAATGTTACGGGAAGCTTACATCAGCGAAAACCGCATTCTAATCGGTTAAGCCGTTTATGAGATTAGCGCACACAAACGGAAAGACAATTAGACAAAAAACTAAAACCTATTTTTTGACCTCGATAACATTAGTACCTACGTGTAAAATTTTTTTTTTTTTTTTAAATTTTTAATGTACACACGGCTCGTTTACGATTTTGTTAATATATAATTGTATTGTTTTGTGAAAATAACGAAAGAATATTTAGTCTAAAACTATATACCTACCTACTCGTAAATACGAAATCATATACATATGTAAGTTAATTTTCCCACACAATTTTTTAAATGCATCTAGTAGTCAAAAGTCGATGCGAATGCCCTCTTATTTTTAAGTAAATAAACTTAACTTCATCATACTTATACAATTAATTTTAATTTTAACTAACCCGAAAGAACAATGGTCGAATATTGTTTTGAGAAGTAATATAATAACATATCTATATTGGCTAACCATTATTACCAACACCTAAGACTAGTCATATTATAGACAACACGCTCATTAGGTAACGCAACATGAACGTAAGCTACGATTACAACACTTGGTGGAATTCAGGTACCGTTCTATTATACATGTACAGTGAGTCGAGCATAGCAGACGCAGAGAGACGTGATGCAACGCGCCCGCCCGCCCCAACATTTTAACTACTCTTTTCAATTTAAAATTAAAAGCAATACCTATATCATAGGAGCATTATAAATAGATATATGTATATATATTCAAATAAAATTGTCACATCGCAGAAAAGTAGCTTTCTAATATGCAAACAATTGAATTTGCAAATTGTTTTATTTATTGCACGCGAAGCTTTTGTACGGTCCGAGTAAATTGCAACGTTCCGTAAGCGGCACAGTATCGGCATTGAAAGTTAAAAAGAAATCGAGGTCAACACAATCGAACCAGCCACGTAGGTAACCGGCTACGCTCTAACTTGGCTTCAAACTAAATGTTTTGGTACTTCAAAATAATTTAAAGTATTCAAGAGGAAAGAAAATAAAAAAAAATCTAAAAAGAATTTTAGAAAAATAACCAACTCTTTTACTAAGACTGTCTAAGAATTGTGCGATTAGGCAAAATCGTTAGATTAAGTTGTTATAATGTGTATTAATTTAAAAATATATAAAATTACATTTATTTTAATGAACAAAATTATAAATAAGATTTAAAAAAATATTTGATTTCTTTTAAAATTTATATTTTAATAAAAAAATTCGACCCTCTTCTTTCATGGTTTTCTAAGCATTTCGTTAAATAGACGTGTATGTGAAGTTGATTTAAGGGCGGGTACTCACCGCAACTGGCGAGCAACAGTACACCAAGCCACAAGTACGCGTGTCGAGCCATGGTGCTCGGCGATGACTGGCCGCTTCGTGGCGCGCCGTCGTCAAGAAAGTGCAAGAGGTCTGCTCTTCCCCTCTCCGCCTTTATATAACCTTAAGCTCTATACCTGGCCTGTTCGCAGCACGCAATCACATATATGCACATACTCACTGTGTCTTCCTACCATAATGAGCGCTAGGTACGCTACCAAAAACGAATCCACTCAACATTATTCATTCAATATTAACTGTAATTTTAATGTACATAACTTTTTGTTAGTTCAGTAGTTAGCTCGTTTAGATAAATTAGATGCTTACTTAGCTCTTTTTATGACATGGTGCCATTAAAAGCTTTCTACTTTTAAATTAAATTACTTTTCTTAATAATTTTTTTAAGATTTTTCTGGAGAAGTTTGATTGTGTTCTTACATTATATTTTCTACTTAGTTAATCAGCCTCACAATATATTATTCTATATCCTATTTATCTTCTATACATATTGTATAACAAAGTTGCTTTTGTTTGTTTTTCGCTAATTTCTTCTAAGCAATCTAACGGGTTGTGATACGGTTTTCACTAATAGAAAGAGCGTTAGACGAGGAAGGTTTATTAATTTGCAAACAATTTTTATTACATTCTTGCGAAGCCGCAGCGTCTCGCTATACGTTATTTCTTATTATTTATCAAGCCGGTGTCGGTTCGTTAGTTTCTAATGAATATCTATATATACTTAATATAAATTTTAGCATCTTCAGTTACATTAATCAAATATTATATTTCATATTTTTTAACCAATAAAAGTCGGCAGCACACCGCAACCCTTGCTTGTGCGATGATAGTCATTTACTATCAAGACAATGTGTTAAGTTCTAAAATTCCTTGCATACAGTGTGATACATTTACAAAGATGTACAATGTAACAATGTAACAATAAAAACATTAATTAGGTAGTTCATAATGAATCTATGTTATGCTTGTACGAGATTAAGCCTTCGTGTTAAAAGAGATTAAGAAGAAACGTGCTGGCTAATTAAGTGTGACTATTAAAGGTGATGATTTATTATAAAAAATAACAAATTTAAAAAAATATAAAACTTATATTTCAGGAAGTTATTTTTGAACTCTTAACGAAGAGGCCTCGGCTCACTTTCGATGATCGGTCCGACCTCTTTTACATCAATTTATGTCAATGTCGAATAAAGATGAAAATAATATCTAAAATATGTTAATGAAAGACGACATTATTAAGTCTGTTGAAACCGAAAAGTTGTTTATTTTATTTTTATTTATTTATTTATTTATTATCAGATAAATTAGTCCATACGGAGTAAATAACATAAAAAGTAACATAAAATAAAATTCTAAAATATAGTGGCCTCGGCGCTGAATATACTTTTGAACCATTTGGAGTTGAGACACTCGGTCCGTGGGGCCCTGCAGCAATGGGCCTTTTCAAAGATATTTCGAAGAGGCTTATTGATGCGACGGGAGACCGAAGAGCTGGCGCTTTCCTCGGCCAACGTATTAGTTTGGCCATTCAACGAGGAAATGCTGCCAGCGTCCTTGGTACAATGCCGCAGGGTCCATTTTTATATTGAGTTTTAGTTATAGGTTTAGTTTTAGTTATGTATATTTAGATAATATTTAGTTTTAGGTAAATATGTAAATATATTTTATTATAACAATAACATTGTAACCATAATAAACCAAAATATACTGATAAAAAAAAAAAGTAACATATATTAAACTAAATATAACTAAACTTAACTAGTTACATTTTTAATTAAAAAAATAATTATTATTATACCTAAACATTCAGCGCGTAAAATGTAGAATTGTAGATGAATATATCGGCCAAAGACAGCCAAAGAATGAACTGTTAGATTAAGAAAAAAAAATGTTTAAAACTAATTCTATAAATACATATATACATAATTCGCATAATGCTATGCATTAATACCACATATTAACTTACTATATTACAAATGATCACCTTGACAACAGTCTCATGCATCAAATATATTATATTTGTAGCTAGCCACAGTGATATGTGAAACGTTACCCAGTCATCTATGTATATATCCTACAAATATCATAAACGCGAAAGTGTGTTTGTTACTCTTTCACGCAAAAACGGCTTAACGGATTTGGATGATATTTGGCACACAGATAGTTTATTGCCTTCATTAACATATAGGAAACTTTTTATACTGAAAAATAAAATAAAATTAGGTTCCCGAGGGACCGTCTAAAAGTAAATAAAAATGGAAGCCACCGTCATCACAGCGATACCAGCTAGTCTTTTATATATCTAATAATCTATACCTATATTCATATACCTGCTCGTAATATCTATACATATTATGAAACAAAGTACGTAGCTGTAGACCTTTATATGTTACTCTGCTAATATACATGATAAAATAAAGTCGCTGTCCACTTCCTTCTGTTTCTCCTTTAATTAATTCTAAGGTGCCCAACGGATTTTGATAAAGTTTTCGCAAATAGAAAGAGCGATAAACGAGAAAATTTTGTGTAAATATTATAATTTGCAGAATAAAATTGCATCCTTGCGAGATCGGGGCTGGATCGCTTTTGACTATAATACAGATGTTTGTGAATGTAAAAGAATAACCGGTTGGACGATTTAAAGACCGCATTTGGGTTTAATGTAACCATAAATAAGAGAGGAATTATAAATATGGATTATATTAAATTGATGACGTGATTCGGCTGCAAGAAAAATGTTGGTGTGTGGATAAATGGCCTTGTGGGCCACATCCGGGTGGCATGGGTTATGCAATACAAATCACTTACGAGGTACGAGGTTCAGAGCGAATCGCGACGGACTATAGACGCCGCGATTCGGGTTGTGTTGCGTGGCAGTGGCGACCCCACGACCGCTGACCGCGTGCAGACCACCGCAATTACTAACAACCTCACCAATATTCCATCTTACACCTTACCAACATTTGACAAGTGAGAGTAAACTTTGTAACATAGGTTAGGAAGAGAAACAAAAACTAATATTGTAGTATCAGTAAGACAAAGATTTAAATCACAGATGCGCCCTTGCTTATCTGTGATTTATGCGGCCGGCGACAGGCGGCCGAAAATGTGTCATCGTTGGGAAGAGTGAGCTTACTCTTTCCGCAACTTCACTCTCATTCGGTTCACGTTGCATATAGACATATTACGTGGACAGTTTTCAGAAGCACAGGGCGAATCTGTGATTTAAATCTTTGCAGTAAGGACTTCGTCTGCGTTGGGAAATGAAAAGTGAAAACTCTATTAAAATCCGTTGTGTATTCGAGAAGAAGTAAGCGGAGGAACAGAAAGAGGAGAAAAGCGACTTTGTTTATACTGTGTACTCTACTGACTGATATGTACATGTACATTTCCTTTTTATGTAAAGGTCGCTAGGCAGGCTGCCGATCCAATTAATGATAGGTTGCAAGTTTATTGTCGACTAAAAAATTAATTCTGGTATTTCTTAGTCACACAGAAACATTCCTAACGCAAAAGTTGTTATTTCATTGTGATCTGTAAGCATACTTCTGGTCGTTTATGACTGCGGAACGCAGTGTGCCTTGCCCCACTGTGGGGAATTTGGTAATAAGTCTTTCCTAATTACCTAATGATAATATTTCTTATCTTATGGTAGAAATTTCAACCGTTAAAAAGAAAATAAACCGTTGGCCCGATCTGCATACAAAACTGATTGATCTCCATTATCTCTTTCATTTATTTTTCAGTTAAATCTGTTTCCCAGCCTTTTTAGGACAAACAATCATTTATGGCCATATAAGAAACAGGTAAATAGGATCTTAACAATGAGAAATAAAAGAGAAACTCTCCAGAAAAATCCTTTAAAATTTGCGGCTCATATTTTATGCACTATATGATGTGTAACCAGCGAAATACTGAAAACGTATCACACAGATCAGTTCACGTTTTGACACCTCAGATTAGCTATCTGGTTTTATATAGCTGTCTGTATCAATCAGTCTTTTTTTTACAAAAAAGAGACATCCTACTGAGCATTATCCTTAATCCTACTAAGGTCAACAGCGCATTTTCATTTTGTCAAAACGTTTGATCGACGTAACCGGCGATTCCAGAGCTGGCTAGTACCTAGGGCTAGGGCAACAAATTACCCTTGCCACAAAACGAGGTAATGCAGCTAGCATGCTTGGGACTCTGCCTAGGGGACCGAAGCTTAATATTATATACAATTTGTAAATATATATAACTTAGTTTTAGATATAAATAGATATTGAAAGTTAAAGACGAAAAAAGCCATTAGATGTTAGGCAACCGTCGGATTTGATTTTGAAGATGCAATCTTTCTGCTCCTTTCTTACATTGACATAACTGCTTTAATATTTTGTGCTCCTAACACCGATTAATGTAAACACGTTACATAAGAATGCAGAATTGCATAAATATGAATATGACATTATCACAAATGACTAGATACTCGTAGACTAGAAAATTTTGAACACTTCGGTAAGGTTTACCCGGCATTTGCACTTTCGCGCGACTGTTGCGTAAACAAGTAACATTTTAAAATCTATCGATCGATTCTATCAGTTAGCAACTGAAAGATGAACACTTTCTGTCTAGAGGCGTTGTGTGTATATGTGAGTTTTTATGTATATGTAACCTATATTTACCTAAATCATATTACTGTATAGTGTAGTTCACTACTCTCTTCTTAGTCGGACACTCTTGTCAGAGTGGTCGTGGTTGCGCTGACGAGGTACACGGTGGGGTGTTCGGTGGGTCGATTTCATTTTCGAGGGTAGCTCTCCCGACGACTAGTTCACTACACAAGACTGCATTTCTTTTTCTCTGACACAATCCGTTTTGCGTTTGGAGCTGGCCTTTTTAATTAATGGCACTGTGTATTAACAGCACGCGTGCTGTTGCGTATCTTATGTAACGTTTGTATCAGCAACGTCTGTTAAGTGATGCTAGAGCCCATTCTCTCATCCTCATCTTGTCATTTTGTCATTTTACATTTGGTGCGATCGTTTCTAAAGGACTATGCTTGATAGAAAAGATTACACTTTCTTATGACGTTGTCTCAATTAAAAATGAGAACTCAACAGCACTAGAGCGGAGTTGGTTTCATTAATTTGATATCCTACTACTATTACTGTCTTAACAAGGAACACCTCAGGGGACTAAAGTCATGTGCCCATTAAGTAGGTTAATTTTTCAAGAGTTCTAGCTCGCTGGAACTGATTTCAGGTCTGAAATTTAACCTTGACCAATATCGTCACACTATTATAGTGGGCCATATAATTAATTATGTATTTATTAATTATTCATTTATGATTTTAATGAAGTAACGCCCACTCTGTGATTTGCACTTGAAGATACAATAGAAGAAACTACTTTAAAGATGAATCACTCAGTTAACAAAAATATTTTGCAATATTGAAAGCTAGAAGCTAGCCTTTAAATTTTATTTTTTAAAGATAAAAACATATAAAATTGAAATCTAATAATGATTAATTACATTAGTTTCGAATAAAATGTGATTGTGGATTTGTGGATTGTGGATAATTAATAACACACTTTCTTGTTGACGCAGGGTCGGGGAAGCGTACAGCTATTGAATAAGTAAGAACGACTCCAAGTAGGCGCGCATGAGTCAAGGATCCTTCAAAATATTTCCTTTCACTTGCGACAATGCGCACACTTATACTGTGGCTACGTACCTATCATCATTGTAATAAAGATTTGCTAAAAGTATTGAATTCTCTACACCTCGTGTTTGTATTAAGATATTTATACATTTTTGATAAGTATCTTTGATAACTATTATATAATATAAGGTTCTCTTATTACTTGGGGGGAAATTGTTGTGTTTTAAATTTATGTTTACTTATCCAGAGTAAATCATCGCTTCATTAATTTCATAGTGTTACATACAATATATTACGATTTTAGTATAATTAAATCTACTATCGATCCGCTCCTGACTTCGCATGGATGCATCTTTTCCTGCAAATAATATACACAAATCTTTCTCGTTTATTGCTGTTTCCATTAGTGAAAAAAATATCAAAATGTGTCGGGTGCTTTAGAAGAAGTTTAATAATACTAACGACCCGTGCCTGTCTTCGCACCGATACAATTATTTTCTGCAAATTATATACACAAACTTTTCTTATTTATCGCTTTTCCATTAGTGAAAACTGTATTAAAATTGGTTTGGTGGTTTAGAAGTATAGATTATTAATTCAATACATCTAAAAAAAGTAATTTTTAAACCTTAATTTAAAAATGGCGTTTAAAATTGTTAAACGTCTTGTGCGACTCCTTTGTTTTGATAAGGATGCATGTAGGTATACAAAATTTCTGAGAAACCAAAGAGAACAAACTAAGACATTTAAATTCAAAGTTTTCCTTGAACGGAATTTTAATTCGTATTTACCTACACATACAAACGAACAGTATACGCTAATATTGCGATCATTTCTGAAGTGTGAGGTATGGAACATTTTCTTAGTGCCGATGCCGTTAAGAAAGAAGGAAACATGCTATTATATTATTACCGCGCTTCTTGTAGTAGGTGCACATTACGTAACTTAATTAACGCATTTGATTACGCATCTTGATAGGGCTTTCAGATTTGGTCCAATTTTGTTATTTGCATAAAATTCGAAAACTGAAGCACAGAGAAAAGCACTGAAAAAAAAGGAAAATAATTTTAATCCAAATTTCATTTTGCTCTGTAAGTGTGTGTAAATAAAAATACATCATCACTATCATCGGCCTGTGTATCTCCACTGCTGGATATACCTAGATCTCCCCCAAGGCTCGCCACCGCACACGGTCTTCTGTCCTCCGCATCCAGCCGTTTCCTGCGCGATGCCTGTCCTGAGCGCAGGGCGTCCCACGCTGTGCTTTCCAATAAAAATACATCAAATAGAAAACAAGTAAAATATGAATTTACTATAAGTTTAAGATAACCTCAATACAGAGTTGAGGTAATTTCGCTGGGTAAATTGCAACGGGTAAAATAGCAACATATTAATAAATTCAATATATTTTGCCCGCAATCTTGGTTTGAGTTATCGTTTTATTGTGACCATAAATGTGAATACTTATTGCAGATTAAAAATAACCGCACATCAACAAAGGCACATCGAGAACCGCGCGGCAAGGGAACACTTTCTCTGCTTTCACTATCACAGCAGACGCAAGCTGCATCAACTAGTGTCGCTTAGTCCGGTTTCTACTCTCTATTTATTTAGATGCTGTTAACAATACAATTGTTTTTAAAGTTCTTTTTTGGGTGTTGCAACATTAATTGGAAAGTCATGGTGCTGATGACATACGAATGAGTCGAAGGTGATGATGTAGATGTGCAACTAGCCGCCCACTGGGTGCCATACGAGAATAGGTGCGTTGGTGACGCCCAGACATCTATTGTCTGAGCTTCGGAATTTTATTACGATGTGTCTGCCTTTATTGTTGCTTACTTATGTTGCTCATGCGTCAAGTATAAGTCAAAAAAATGTTCAAAAAATGTTCTAGATGTTCTAGTCTAGAAGTTGACGAAGAAGTAGGCGATAAGTAAGGACTTGGTGAGAGAAAGAATGGTGTAAATTAATAATCGGTGGAAAAAAGGTCAAGATCGTTGTTACGACAAGTAACGTTATGATTGTTTTTTAACTGTCTTTTGTGGAATCGTAGCTCCTAAATGGATAGACCGATCTTGTTTGAAAGCTGACCTGATCGGGATCGTTCCCAGTTATAATTTATGAAGATCTTTTCAGGCGTTGGAAGACCATCAGCCCATTTCCTATTTGACGAAGGGATTTCACTAACTTCTATTTTTTATTGTGGTTATATTATTATAATATATAATTTATAATTATTATTGTAATACTTGTCACAATTTTTAGTGCAAAATTTAGACTTAAATGTGTATCTACGAACACGATTCAATGAATGCCGGTTAACGAAAATTAATGTTGGTACTTTCCTTGTAAAGTGGTCTGGTACACTTATACAAAGCACTACAAGAAAATAAATTTAATAGCTGTAGAAAATATAGTCAAGTCTGCTCATAATGTTTGCAATAAAATAAAAGTTTAATGGAAAAAGAAAATTCCATAACATTTTTAAGGCAAACGTTAGGCGTATCTTTTTAATAAAAACTCCATAGAATAGGAAACTCCATAGCTTATAGCTTATTCCATAAATTATACTATGTGTCTTATAGAAAATATTGTATTATTATTCTAAAATTCCTAAATTTTATTTTAGGTATATTCATCGTGAATGAAAAGGGAGCTCGACTTGATTTAATAACTCTTTATACCACGCAAATAGAAGTAGTGAAATTTTCTGAATATTGCGTTATGAGACGGTTGCACTCTGCTTCCTTCGTGGTTAACTGGAACAGGTTCATATTAGCCACTTTTCTACCAAACTAGTCCACTGTCCATATTAAGAACAATAGAATACATTTTACTATTTATAAATATTATATACCTACTAGCTGAACCGGGCCACAATTCGCTGTGTTCCCAATTATTTCTATTATATAAAAGTGTGAAAACACTTCTTTTAAAATGCAACTATGTAAATTTTTTTTACGTCAATATATATCAGCTAATTTTCGAGTTTTGTGGACATTAACATAGGGAAGCAAAATTTTTATATATAAACTAGCTGATCCGGCAAACGTTGTTTTGCCATATAATTTTTTTTTTGGGGTTGGCCGCCCTTATCACTTAGGGTTATTAAGAACAGTTTACTACATATTCTCAGACCTACCGAATATGCACAAAAAAATCATAAAAATCGGACAAGCCGTTTTGGAGGAGTTTGGTTACATAACATTGTGACACGAGAATTTTGTATACATATATAGAAGAAGATATTAAGAAAATAAAAAACACAAGTAGGTATGTTGCTGTAATTGAAATATAATTTTGACAATAACGTAGGTGACGTGTTTTCGAAGCACAAGTTTTTACAAGTTTATTTTAAGCACACAAAAAAACTTATTAATCTTTATTCGTATGTGTGTAAGTGTGCACTACGCATTATACAGGAGGCGAATAACCCTTGAATCAATAAACTATTAAAACATTTTTAAGGTTCCGCTCGAAGCATCATATTTAATTATTTTCTCTTTAGTTTTATGTACACATTATTATTTTATTCTTTATAATGGTATTCTTTATAATTTCTTTATAAATAGGTATTTGATATTATTTAGCGTAAATTGTAACAGGTATTTTACTGTATCTAATAAATATTCATACTATAAGTATTTTATTTATTGATAGTAATAAAATGAATGTCAGGTCATTTTCAAAGTAAATAGAAATTCTTGGGATAAATATCAGGATAATATTCAAACAGTGGGAAATGTATCAGTTAATATATATTTGAAAGAGATTATTCAACTATTCATAAATTTGAATTAGGAATTCATTTAACAATTATAGTAAGAGAAGTGTACCTAATAGCTGTACTAGAAAATAATATATTCTAAAAATGAAATTCATAGTTCTCGAATATATTAATTTCTAAACCTACTTTTACTAAATAAAACGTTTAGAATATTAAAAAAATTCAACAATTGAAAATTTAAGTATACGGAACCCTATTTATGAGAGTCGTCTGGAATAAGCATATTAAGTCTCTTTTAAATAAATAAACTTAGGTCGGTCATTCTGAAAGTTCACGTATGGTCAAATAGAGGTTGTTGTCTGTTGAAAAATGGCTGTCTGCAAATAAGCACCGAACAGGTTAAGATAGACAGGAAAATGTTTGTATATTTATTTTAATAGTGGAAGACTTTGCATTTTAATTAAAAAAAATAAATTATATATAGCTAGTTTGATTGTATAAATACGTATTGTGAATGAGTGAATTCTTATATTCCTTTTCTAATTGATTGTAATTTTCATTTTGCAAGAATTTTCGTTTGGATACAGCATAATTTTTATAGTATAGCAATTAGAAACTTTAACCATGATATTTAAATTAGCCTTCTTTTAAATCTCAATTCGATTGATATGTAACTAACCCGCTGGGGCCAGATGTTTCGTGAGTGGAGACCACGAATCCGCAAGATCCAGATGGATAAAAGATCTATAAGATCTAGATGGATAAAAGACCCGCGGCAGGGTCGTTTAGACTGATTCTTACTGTTCCTACTGGAAAATTATACTATATTCAGCGGTTAAGATGATGATGATGATCAGTAATTACAGCAGAATTCATTAAATATCTCGTATGATTCTTCCAAGTTCGTAAATTTTGCTTACTTTATCTAGAAGCTTCATATTTTTGACTTGAGAAAAGAAAGGGTTAAATAAAAAAAAACAGTACGATTTATTATAATTGACATAATTTTTTGAAATCATGTTATCTGTAAAAAAGGTAATTTTTAAATTTGAATTAATATTTTTGGAAGTAGAATTTTAAAAAAAAATGTTATCATTATATTTCAATAATTTCTATGTTGTCCTTGTTTTGATAAAAGAAAAAAAAATTGAGGTAAAAAAAACAGCAAATTAACTATTTAAAATTTTTATTTTTATTTCATAGAACAGACTTACATTAGAAAAATCACACGAAGTATAAAACAGACCTATTAAATATTGATGTGAGTCTATATTACATTAGTTATGTAGGCACTTATACTACAAACGGGATTGAAACCCGGTACAGTTTGAAATCACACAAACACAACATATACCAAATTTAAACAGAGTCTTGCTCTGTATTTTTGTAATGAGATTTGTTGTGGTTGATCATATAAATGTTGTCCGTGTGACCCCCGATCGTAAAATATCAACTAAATGGTGCGCATCTAGCGCGAGATCGTGGCTCTATTAGTAGTGGCCATCGCCCGTGGGGTCATTGAGCCAGGGGTAATTGACGGGGCATCTCAAGCAAGTTTGCAAGTTAATGGTTTCCCCGGGAACTTCCTTAGACGTGAGCTTGCAAGAGTGAGGCACCCAGCATGCAGGTATACCTTCGACCGCGCACTTTTCCCTCCAGGGCTCAAAGCTTTTGGCTTCGGTGGTGGAACGGGGGTTCTGGATCCACTGGATGACTTGCGTCATAGTCACGAAGTAAACGTCGTTATGGTTTTGCAGTATCTCATCGATCCAATACAAAAACGCTTCTAAGAACTCGGGATTGTTTCTCAGCCAAGCGGCGTGGAAATAGAGTCCTAATGGCGCACGATTTTGGTCGTAATGGCGGTCGAAGTTGTGGTTTAGGAAGTTATAAAATTGGTCGCCGGTGAGGATGTTAGAGCAAGAGTCTACCATAGCGCATCCGGGCAAGTACTCATCATTGCTGGGGTCCTCGCGACGGTCTAACTCATTCATAACCATTTCCCAGACCGCGTGACTCCTGGTGGGGCAGCTTTGCAAGTTGCCATGGCAGCGGTGAGGCATACGGAAGTACATTGTGTACGGCCACAGAGGCGGGTTTGAAAGTGGAGCTGTTATGGTACTGTCATATAGGAAAGCTTGTTCTTCCATCATGGTGAACTGGTTATTGCCACCGACACGCAAGTACGGCGCGCGGACACCCACAACGCTGTTGTCGGTTATATTAGCGAACTTCTCAATAATCACTCTCATACCGGCCATTTCCTTACCCCAGTCGTCGACAGTTGCGTTGCTCCAGAACCGTTCATCGTCATTGTGCCTGAGAGACAAAGAAATATTATCAAAAGGAATGTTGAAGTGTCTATGACAAATTCATTTAGATTGCATGAGATTGCAAACAGCCATTGTACGAGAACTTACGTGATTGAATGTACTGCAATTTCGTGGCCTTTGCGGTGTGTTTCCTGTACGCCTGAGTAGTTCGTGTATTTGTGTGAAACGAAGAATGTCGCCTTGATGTCGCAGCCGTTGGGATTTTTACGTTTTCCATTAAAGATTTCTTTGTACAGTTCAATATTGTTGTTGTTGATGGCGTCATCAAAGGTGATCGTGATCATCTGGGGTACGTCTTTGGCAGGCAAATCGCCAGGTATCACGGTGCCGTCTTCAGAGCAGAAGCAGTCGGGCAGAACACACTGGGAGGTATCGCAAGGCGGAGCTCTATTCGGGTCGTTGTCGATATCTAAAACAAATTATAATTCATTCAACACTGTGGACCTTCACATAGCCGGTTTTATGTAGGATAGAAACTTGTCAAGCACACCTAACATTTTGTGATTATATATTCATAAAAGCTCTTAATAAATGATTACGTCGAATTGTGTGTAATAAAACAACTTTCTCCTAACATCTAATTAATTATAAACACACAAATTAGACAAAAAACACTTGCATACTATTTAAATATAAACTAGTTCTATTTAGATAGGTTCCTACATACTTAGGACAAGTATGCGTAACGAAATTCGTACTAGCGGCTGACATAATTTGTCAGTGTATCGGGTGTTACGTTAAATACTGCAGTGGTGTATGCAGTGTATGAGTGAAGTTAAGATCGAGCGAGAGAACCAGTGTGGGTACTTTCGCTTGATTAAATCTTCGATACAGCTGCCTGACTTCCGCTCGGATTTCACTTTTGCTTTAATATTTTTAAAGATGTACAACTTCGAGTGGGCGTCCTCGTTAAGTTATTGTACTCATATTCGCTATCGTTTATAATCAAGGCAAAATACTCACAGTATGTACTGTGAGAGGGATTTAATGGAAAAATATATAACCTATCACGCTTGCAAATGCTATACAAAGGGTAAATAAAGTCATAATAATATGTTTTGCAGTATTTTTTGTAACGTCATACAGCCAAGTCAAGGCCACTATATTGGCGAATGGAATTTAGTATCCTCCTCAAGAACATGATTTCAATTTAGATAAAACGTGTATGTTTTTTAGAGACACACATTATCATAATCTGTTTTGCTTCATAGAATACCTACTTGTTTCATATAGAAATTAAAGTTTATTTAAAAAAAATGGGGTGTGGCTATGTGTTTTGCGTTACAAGTAATATTTGCTTTGGACGTATTATATGTATCCAACGAATTCAAATATACCATGTAGATAAAAAAAATGATCCTTTAGCTATCGAGTGGTGTAATTAAATTTTGGGTGTATATGATAAATATGTAGCTACAGCATCAAATTTTATCACATTATGGAAGCCAATTTAAAGACTTATTCACGTCGGAAATCGACATAGTCTACTGACAAATGTACGTAAGTATTATAAATCACCCTGTTTGTTTAAGGTGTATTACGATAAAGTTGAAGTGTTTTTTTAGGTCAAGTGATTGGTATTTCGGGCAAGTTATTCGTCACGCCTCTTGAATCTCATTCGTCGTTCAAGTTCAAACTCTTTAATTTTATATACTATTATCTACCTATTTACTTTCAATATATCATTTAAATGTGAAAAAAGCAATTGTTATTATTGCATTGAATGTATAAAACTCTAAGTAAAAAAATATTAAGAGTTGACCTTTCATATTTCATTAATATAACAGATATGATTTCTCACGATTTTATACTTATTAAATATGAGTTACAAATTATGTTGTAACACTGTCTAATATTATTTGAAACACTGAAATACATACATTCAAAGTTTATTTGCAAATAAAAAATCTATCGACCCATTTATTATATGAACACTAGCTGAACTCGTCGAACTTCGCAAAAATGTATGAGAAATTGATTTTTATTAACAATTTTTTTTCGTGAATATTTCACATGTTTTAATAGTTATTTGTGCTATTCGGGGCGGAGACAGATTGAACGAATCAAATATCATAAAAATCGATCAAACCGTTCTCGAGTTATAAATGGTGTAACTAACAAGACTTTCTTTTTTTATATATAAGTACTAGCTTTTGTATGCGACTTCGCCCGCGTAACTTTATAAAATATAGCCTATGTTACTCGCTTTGTATAGGTGATTTTTTTTTTAATCGTGAATTTAGTGAATTTTATTCATTACAACCATACAAATCTTCTTTATTTATAATATTAGTATGGATATAGATTTAACTTACCGCACGAGTTCTCATCGGATCCATCGGTACAATCCTTCTCGCCGTTACAGAAGAGTCCACGCTCAATACAGCTTGAGTCGCCGCAGGCCAGGCTTCCTTCGGGACAGAGGGGCTCCTCAGTGTACAACAGAGGCTTTATTTTGCGTTCCTTATTCTTCAGCTTACAATTTTTGACCGCGTCTTTCCAATCGCACGTTTGCTTCTCAATGTCGAAGTACAAACCAGCCGGACAACGTATGGCTTGTATACCCTATTGCGAAAATTAAAAATCACACGATAAATGGAATGTATAAATCATGGCCTGTTTAATACAGATGCATAAAACCAGATGTGAAAGGATAGGTAAAGGCAAGGACGTAGCTAGTTTCACATTTACGAATAAATTGTAGGAATTCATTTAAACATCGTCGAACACTTCCTGTTTATAAACAATATGACCTTTTAAATGAGTACGGTAAACATGTGTATCAAAGATTGTTTTTACATTCGCATGATAATGCAATCACTGTTATTGTACTCGTGTTTTTTTTGTTTTAATTTTAATTCTCACGTTATTACAAGTGTAAAAAATAAAGAATTCCAGACAATTACGTAACAGAATTGGTCCTAAATTAAGTGATATTAAGAAATGGTGAATGAACGTCATGCAGGGAAAACCCAGTACAGTAACTCGAATTTATTAATATGGGCAGGTTCATAACATATTGCAAAAGCGTGTAATGTAGGTATGTTTTGCAATATTCTACGAAGTTAAGTTTAAGTTTAACACTTAAGTTAAACTTACAAAAGATCAACTTTGATAATCCATAGTTAAACTTAGCAAGGGTTCGAATCCAGCTCTTGCCTCAGCCTAAACCCTAAAAACTTTGAAATAAACACTATACAATTATTTGATTCATAAGCAATAAAATCGTCTCCAAAAATCTAAAATAATTAAAAGTAACCATTTCCCTATTACTTCCTAATCCCTATCCTTCATACTACTATGGTCGGCAGAGCACTTGCAGCACCGTTGCTTGTGTTATTGCCACCTAACATCAAGTGGACAGAGCCTATCTGTCGAACTTAATATAAAAGATATTTGTAATAAATTTTAAACATTCACGTTTTTATTGATTTCTTCGTATCTACATACGTTAAGTTAATCATATTTCCAGTTAAATGCAAATGATACATTTCCATGCGGAACGTAATGAGGTGACATAGTGCGTATAGATATGAATGCGTAAGAATGTATTGACTAACCGAGGCAGTACACTGGATGACGTCGCGACAGTTGTCGCCCTCGCCAGCCACCAACCGGAACCACTCGCCGGCGTCCTTGTCCTTGCATAGCTCTACCTCCAGGCTCTCGTCTTTCTTCACTGTCTCATCCGCCTGCCGTCGCCATCGGTGTAAGTCGGCGGCCGCTACACACAAACAACTCATTAGCCACAGCATAGGAAATACGGGACCGTTCCGTAATATTACTACGCCGCTCTTTGCTTCGGCTGCTAAAACTCAGTTAAAGTTTACACACGAATACTATAAGCATCTTTCGCTTGAAAGATTGAACTTTCGTATTTATGAAACCCTATGGAAAATATAATTTTATATTTTTATAAAATTCTAAATTCTTCAGGTTTCAGGTAAATATAGAATCAGTAGAGATATAGAAATTTGAGGGAATTGTAGCACTTAGCATCATAACAAATAACTCTTTCAGAACGTTCAAAGAAATTGAAGAAAATTCGATATAATTTACGAATGATTATAAAAAGTAACCGTATAATTTCAGAAAAACATATTGTTTCCTTCACATTGATTTCAGTGAAATTTTCAATATAAGTGAATAAACGCGTATCTAAAATCAGATATGAACTACATAAAAGTGAGGCCATAATTAAAATACCTTAGAAAAATACCTAAAACCTGACGTGCTCACTAAGTCTCGGCTCAGGTATTTATCATTATGTCGCAAACGTATTAATATTCATAGCGAAACCCGGTTCTGACATTTTATTTACGGTTTTTATTATTATTAGAACTAAAATGTCATTTGTAACTGCAAATGCCAAAGGTGGGGGTGCACACGACCTTTGACTGACGTTAAAATGTCAGGCGCTTGCTTGACTTGAGCACACGACAAGGACGACTCTTTCTCGGCTCTTCTATCTCTATTCGGCTAAACATTCGATGCCATTTATAATGCCTTTGTGTGCCAATTATTCGTTTATAATGTTGAGACCTTATGCTGGCACTTAACATGGCTATTTGTGTTCGCTATTGGGTGTTTGTTGTATGTGGCAAAATATTTGACGATCTGGTAATCATGCAAATAATGGCAAATACCACCATCCACACATAGCAGTCAAATAACAACCACACAAACATTTGGCAGCAGAACGCAAGGTGTTTACCAACACTATGGACGTGTTTCAACTTGCAGCGGGATTTTATTATTTAAATGCATGTTACTATTACATGCTATGCGTCAAAAAACACAAAGACCCTGAAGAGCAAGGCGCTGGTGGATGCTGACTATACATAAAAATCGAACCCGGTTAGTAATTTTCATAGAATAGCGTTTCTGAATATGGCCATTGTGTGGACGGTTTATTTGCGTATTTGCCTATTTGACCCCTTTGATGTGTCTCGAAAAACCGACAAGCGCACGGATCCGCGTCCTTATTTGTCAAATAGGCAAATAAGGGCAACACTTTGTCAAATAAACTGTCTACACATGATAATTGTTTACCAAATATGCCAAATACACAAATACAAATAGCCATGTGAAGTGCCAGCATTATAAAGCATGTTCTTGACTTATTCGAAACTAGCTACACGCCTCCGGCTTCGAGGGTGTTGAAATTTTCAAAAATCCTTTCTTAGCGCATGCTTACGTTATAAAATAAAAATCTTTTAAGCTTCTTTGGTTGTGCGTTGATAGTCAGTCAGGACAAACTATTTTATAAGTATAGATGAAAATCCACGTAAGAACGACCTACTTAGTAGCAACTGTATAAAAAGTTGGTGTTCTCACAAAATATGTATACTATGTAATAACATGGGAATGCCTCGCAGATAGATCGATTTTTTTCGCCAATTAAAGCTCGCGTTCTTAGGTAATATTTGTTAGTAGGCAAAGAATAATGCGGGTCGTGTACGCGTGTGTTTGGAGCACGTAATACGAGGAAATCGCACTCTTACAGCGTTATCTAACTGTCTCACTTGCGAGATATTTCAGCGATGACGATATGCTTAGCAGACGCGGAGCGGACTTGCAGGTTTGCTCTTGCTTCACAATTTTATTCAAAGGCTTCAATGGGTATGAATTAAAGATATTCGAGACAGTAAACACCCTTTTACAGAAGACCCCTGTGAAATAACCACTGTGTTTCGATGAGTAAGTAAAGGATATTAGAGTCTATTTCACTATCCTTTCCTAATTCCTTAACCTTTCTCCTACTAAAGTCGGGCGTTCACTTGCATCACCCATGGATTTGCTTAATTACCTATTTTAATTTTAAATTTTAAAATATATACTACGTGCTGTATTTCATTATTGTTATCCAATGTGAAGTTTTGAGATGTGGACCATATGCTCGTAAATCATGTTAATAAGTGACAGTAGGAGCCACCTATCATCAAAGAATAAAATAATAAATGTCTTTATCTCATGTGAATGCTTGACTTACAGGTCACGTGTACAAGCTAAAGGGAACTAAAAGTGCACATACTTAACGGAACCTTAATCAGTGAGTACTGAACGTGAAACACCTAGCCACTTTGTGCCAAGTAATTTAAAAAGCATGCGATGTAATGTATCCGCGCGCTCAACGCATGAAGCTAATAACCTGCATACAACACACATTTTATTAATAATTCATTTGTTCTTACGTGTCGTAAAACTATACACGTTAGCTTCCCACGTATTGCTTTGTTACTAAAAGATTTGTGAATTTCAATATTATGTGGATAATATTGAAATTCTTCGAGCATCGCAATAGTCTGAGCGGTTTCAGTATATTTAAAAAGGAAAATACTTATTTATACGATACTTATACTTCTAACGCTTTTGTTCGATTTGATCAGTCGTACTGATCAAATCAAATATTGATCGGAAACACAAAAACACACGTGCTGTTATTTCATGGTTGTCTTCTGTAAGGGGTGGTTACTACCACCAGATGGGCTGCCCAATTTATGATGATGAAACGCAGTGTACGGCCTTTCACTAGTCACTTTAGTCAAGTTAGCCTACTCTTCTGAGTTTTAGTTAATAAATTGTATTATTTTATCAAATACTTTGAAGTTACTTTATAATATCAATTGAAGTACTTCATAATGGTTAATTTTACTGTAATTACCCTTATTACTTAAAACACTTATTATTACTTTAAAATCTATCTAAAATCTATCCCTATTTAACCTAACCTTGTAAGATTCTAATTGGATTGGATTTTTTTTAAATAGATATGGTTATGAATATTAATTTTTTTACATGAATAAAACATTATCTACTAACGGTAATTTAATACGTATAGTACAGGTCTTTCATATCCGTGTAACATTGGAAATAGTATTTGATATAATCTATCTATACAAAATAAGATTGAATTTAAAATTGAATAATTTTCTTTTCTAATGAAGTTAACAAAATCCATTCGATGGTTTATAAGAAGTTAGCAAAAGAAACAGACAGAGATGGATAGCGACCTTATTTTATAACATGTTATATGGCGAATTATAAATCGGGGTACTATCAAATAGTAGTGCTAAGAATTCTCGAGGCTTTAAAATTTCGACATCAAATTATGATAATACATTTATTTGTCTATTATAATTTGTCACCAACCGAAATGATAAATAAAAACTTGTTCTCTTTGACCCGGATCTAACACGTGTTGAGTCCTCTACCTACTTATTAAACAAACACATCTGAATATATCTTTTAAATTAAATTCAGTTTTTATTCCCTTTGCCACCCTAGAAAATGTACTAGTTAATTAAATTATATAAATGTTAATGCGTTTTTATATAAAGCCATAGTTATATTATATCAGCTGGTGCCCGCGACTATCCATGTAGATAAATAAAATATATAACGCTTGATAATGTTTGTACAATATTGTAAAGCACATAATATACATTTGCATGTATATACCGGCCGTTCCATCTACCCTTACTAAGTTTCCTCTGGTAGGGATTTCTTTCCACTTATCCCCACTGTTCGAAAATTCAAAAAAATATTATACAGTCGTATTGATAAATGTTTTAAGAACTGTCCAAATATCTAAATATTAGTATCAAAACAATATACATTGTATATTGTACATAATATATTGTATAGACATTTGTATTTCTATATACATATGTCTACATATGTAGTCATCCTGAAATTCTATTTTAACTAGGGAATTTTTTTTTAATCTGATGAGTAGTTTTGAACATTACCTCCTACATACATACAAACAAACAAACAAACATACAAACTTTACCTCTTTATAATATTAGTATGGACAGTTGAATTCTATAAAGTCAAATTCGAGTTATAAATAATTCGTAGCCGTAAAATTGTCCCGATTGCATGTCCCTATTGCATTTTAAATGTTCGAGTTAGCTATATGTAAGTTTTGAAGGAGCATTAAGATAAAGTTTATAGCGACTTAGTAAGCACCACAAGCAGTTTAGTGTAGTATGAAGTAACGCAATAACGATTAAGTTATCAGTGTGCGTACTCGCACAGAGTAAAACGATTATCATACTTGAAAACATAAATTAACTTGACCAGACAAGTGCGTCCGGCACCGCGTTGATGTCTTCTGTATAGAACACTCACTAGCTAGGAATAATATTCTTCGAAGTTTTTTTTTTACTTTTTATTCTTAACCCTCGGCGCCCGACGCAAATGAGGGGTGTTATAAGTTTCAGCCGTGTGTCTGTGTATCTATGTATCTGTGTGTCTGTCTGTGGCATCGTAGCTCTCAAACGGATGAACTGATTTTAACCAAGTTTTCTTTGTTTGAAAGATGACATGATCGATATGGTTATAATTTATGAAGATCTGTTCAGGTGTTCATGGATTATCAGCCCATTTACTAGTTGACTAAGGGATCTTACTATAACTTCCACAGGTTCGACTGAAATTTAGTGTACTGTTACTTCAGCGGTATTTACATGGTATGTTAACCTTGACCTGATGTTGCAGCATCAAGTGGTCTGCTTTCAATTATTGAATAGAAATTGAAGATTAAAATAAATAAAGCCGTTGTGTTAGTGAAATCCCTTGGTTAACCAGGAAATTGGTTGATAATCTTCAAACGTCTGGACAGATATTCATAAATTATAGCTAATAACAATAGGTTAGTTTTTAAACAAAAAAAATTGTTCATAATCGATCCATCGGTTTGAGAGCTACCTAATTCATACAATACAATCGTCACAAACTTTCGCACATATAATATTAGTAGAATTTGTTGGCTGATGCAGTCAGAAAACAGCTTCGATTTTATCTAGAACAAATTTGAATTTTAAATAGAGAAACTATGTCGCATTTCTCATGTGGCCATTACGCAACTTCATCATTATCGTTATAAAAGAGCTGTAATAACTCTCGGTTAGTGAACAATAACATATTTGTGCTCTAAAACGGGGCTCCGGGCGTCGACCGCGCGTTGGTACTGAGTAGTGCGCGTGGCTCGAATACCGAACCTACGTAGACCGACCTTATGAATATTTAACACCAGCTCTACACTTTCCTTATGTACACGCACTCCCTTCAAATATGTCCAATTTCCTAACGGTATCGTGCCTGCGCTTTCGTATATCAATTATTAAACAATCTTGTTTCTTTGTATCAAACTAGCTCACGTGCTCTTGGTGAAATGAAAATATTTTTTAGTAGCTAGTGCCCGCGACTTCCACAGCCGCGTCTGTCTGTATGTACGTTCGCGATTATCTCAAAAACTATTGAACGGATTTTCATACGGTTTTCACTAATGCAAAGAGCGTTAAACGTGGAATTTTAAAAAAATATAATTTGCAGAAAAAATATCAGTGCTAAGCCGGGAGCCAGTTTCTGGTAAAAGACCTGACAAAACAATAGCAATATGACGCTTGACATACATTGACACCTGACATTACACTTTTGCCAAGCGTTGGTTGGCCAAGGTTTTATTGTTAGATAGTTTAGCTTATGTCCGTCCTGAAATGCTATTCTAACTATTGGTGAAATTTTGTTTTATATTGGATGAGTAGTTCGAAGATTACCTCCTACATACAAGCATAAAAGCATACAACACTTTACATAACTAAAATTTATATATAAATATTTAGCTTACATTCTAAAAATATCTTTTTCATGCAAACGTGATTCAGTTTATGATAGTAAAAAATCACGGACCTACAAATTTTATCTCTTTTTATAGATGTAAAGTTTTGTAGGCATACAGACGGCACAATACTGACCTGCCTGACTAACAGTAGAGTGACTGATGGACTAATGGTACTGTTAATAGGTGGTTACAAGCAACACCATAGGGGTGTTCTATGGTAATGTTTCCTAACTCATCGAAAAGAAACAAAGTTGCTGTAGTTTACGGTGGTCTCGCCAGACGAGATTCTAAGTTTTTAACTGCACAGTGTCATTACTAAAAACATTACTAGTACTACTAATACGTACAAACTATTAAGTTTTTGGTACAACCATTTAGGATTGGATTGATATATGCATTTATTTTAGGACATATATAGAACTTATCCTTCTTATTAAAAGCAAGTGATCATTGTCTCAAATCTACTAACAATTTAAAAAAAAAAACGTGGTGGATAAACATACAAAAGGCATGTTATGTTCAGTTCAGATTCATAACTTAAACTTAGCTTTAACATTTAAATTAAAAAGAAGGGAATTAAAGATTTTATTTGTGAAAGTGTGAAAGGTAAGAAGAAAACAGAGAAATTGTTAAATAGAAAAGAGCATCGAAATTAATAACCAAACAAAATATCTTATATTTGTTCCTCAAGGACGAATGCAAATTGAATTTACTTTATTAATTAATTCAATGCAAATACAATTTAACTTATTAAAATTATCACCGACACCAGGATAAAATACTTATTTTATGAGAACCCACCAAAAAACCCTAACAATAAAAAAAATAACAGCCGATTTGTTTTTTGTTTATGTAGATATTTAAAAGATTCATTGATTTAGTTATGGATGGTCCGGGTGAAGAATTTAGTTAACGCAATTCAGGAAGCAAGAAATTCAGGATAACATAGACTAAATACTCCAGGCACGTGTTAAAATAAAATATACATTAGTGTACGAAAACAATAATTAATAACCTTCCTTATTTAATGTCTTTAGGACCAAGTGTATTATTTTTAAAAAAACTGATTAATGTCTCTTGTTTGATATTTAAAAAAAAATGTTAACCAAAAGGTACTAAAATATAAATTAATTGAATGTTATTAATGACTTCGCGGTGATTTTGCTAATGGTTGCTATCATTAGCACAAACTAATAAAAAATAAACATGAAAACAAAATAAAAGTGAAACCAGTTTTAGTTGAACTCTTTTTAAAGTGTACCAAAAAAGAAGGAAGAATATGTTCTTAGTATAAAGTTTTTATAAAATTTTAATTAAACTATTACGGCGATCATAAGTACTGGCACATGGTATTAGTAACCTCATATTTCATACGAGTAACACCTACATTGATTTAAACGCAGTTTATTTGAATCTTTATCATTTTATTTAACTTGTGACATATTTTCAATAATATGATGTGCATTAGAGTAAATAGTATTGATTTACTATAACATTAACTAGGTAATATTGCGCTGGGTGTATTGCATTTCTAAATATATTAAATTATGTAACATTGTGGCTAAAAGTTCTAGTAAGTTATAGATTTGTGTGTATCGCCAGAGCGCTCAGAGTGCACAGTGACGTCACGGACCGACCGGCGCCGCTACCCGTCAGAGCGCAGCCAACACAAGGCGAATGTGAAAGTTCTCCGCAGCCTCAGTCCGCAGCCACTGCAGGTGCTAGACAGCTAGCTATTCTACTAATTGCTCGCTTAACTATTACAAAACTCGGTAACATCTATTTCTCGGTGACGACTAAAGTTTGGTGTGAATTTCTTTTAATTCTACTTAAAATGTCTTGCATTCGCGCCGTGCAAAAATGTTATTGCAAACAGTTTGCTACAGCAACAACTGGCGAGTTTCGTGCCTTTAATCATTACTTGGTCCAATGTGCCGAATGTTCAACAACTGTTACAAAATACGTTGCTCAACCGATTACTTGTTGTTGTAACAGTGGAAAATCAAAACAAGATGCCGTCTTATAAACACGTTGCAAGGAATATTTTGAATTTGTACGTTCTCGTAAGCGCAAGGCTCGGCGCTCGCGGTGTGCAAGTCAGCGACGTGTCATTTCATTAAAGGCGATTCGATTATCCTTGAATCGAAACATTTGCCGAACGCGTCGATGTCCTTAGTTAATGCGACACAAAGAGCGGGCACGACTGCACCGAGTCGTGAACTCAGCGTAGACACGGCCTATCTCGCAACGGACGGCGACGAAAAAATTTCACTATTCACTTTGTGCGACACTTGACATTGACGCAATCACTAAATAAATTTTGTGGTGACGTATTTGTGCCTGTGACGTCACGAGATGGACCTCGTCTCGATGGTTAGATAAAGGTTGGGACTCACCGCTGGCGAATAAGAGACACGCGACCAGAGTAGCGACACGGGCGTAGCGTGCCATGACGGGATCACAACAGGTCGGTGCGCGGTCGAAGCGGCGGTTAAATAGTGGCCTCAATCTGCGCCCCGCCTCGCCACAACACACATCTCTGCCTACACCCTTCGCACTCATCAGCTGTGAATCACCTGCCGGCGTGCATCGTCCCAACCACCGTCTACCACCGAAGCTGACGGGGGTGTCCCGTTCACAACTCTATTGGCAACTTTATTATTGTTGGCGTTTGAAATGCAATTTTTGTGTATAAGTGATTGTATTTTTTTAAAATTTAAATAGTGTACACATAGGTCCAAGGTCACACATGGATTAAATATATTCTCATTATATTTTAGCAATCTTAATTTTATTTTAGCTTGTAATTTTGACAAACTATAGATACGTTTACTATATGAAAATAAGTAATCCTACAAAAAATATAATTTAGTATATCACTATCTACATATAATTATATTGTATTATATCAATATCTAGATATTGACTCATTCATCAGAACAGTAAGCCACTGAATAATGTTGACAATTTCAAGAGGAATATCACTAATGACGGAAAATATTGAAATAATTTATGGAAAATAGTATATTTTTGACCCTCAGATTCTAATATTTTATGTATAAGATTATCTAGTGTCAGAAATAAAATATATCTGTTGAATTGTATTGAAACATTTTATATAATACGTTAGATGTAGGTCACGAATAATTGTTACGATTTTATGTGCACTTACTTCTACATACCTGCATCAATATCCATCCAACCACTTTGCGGTAATCAGACTAACTAGTGATCCTTGAACTGGTGATGAATTCTGAGTGTCGGGATTCGTATGAGGCCGGTCTAACAATGAGTTTTCATGCCTTATTGTGTACTTAATATTTTCTAGCAAGGTTTTGATCACCTGGCTATTTGATTTTATGCTTGCTAAGGATTCTATAAATTACTTTTATTTTTTATTTTATTTTTTAAATGCTAAGGATTTAATAAATTACTTAACGAATTTTTTTCGGCAAATCATATAGGTACACAAAC
Source organism: Synanthedon andrenaeformis (assembly GCA_936446665.2). NCBI lineage: Eukaryota > Metazoa > Arthropoda > Insecta > Lepidoptera > Sesiidae > Synanthedon > Synanthedon andrenaeformis. The sequence goes on along the minus strand of OW387777.2, from coordinate 6,967,797 downwards.
CTTTCTCGTTTATCGCTCTTTCCATTAGTGGAAACGGGCAAAGGCAAACATCGACTTTATTTTATATAAAACTAGTGGCCCGCTCCCGGCTTCGCACGGATGCAATTTTTTGCTCAAACCAGTTGATAAAATTACTTTACATCGCCATCTGTTAGAATCTTTTGGAACTCACAGATAAATAATTGCTGGATTGAATAGGTATCAACAGATGGCGCTATGTTAATAATATTATATAATTTGCAAAAGAATAATAAACAAAATGAGATATAAACTATCCTGTCTTTTAAGTTGGACCAAATTACATATAGTTACGAAATTTTAACAAAATCGGTTCAGTAGTTTGGGAGTTCATCGCGGACAAACATGTGACACGTAATTTTTATATATATAAGGATATATAAGGATGTATAAATATTGGCATAGATATTTATATGTACCAAAATTATATATAAATAACTTATATTTATAAATAAATATTGTTTATATCTGTTATAAATAATCTTATAAGATTATATAAGTAAATTAAATTTTGTTTTAGTGCCATTTGAGTGAATTCTCAAAGGTTACATTACTTATATATCTTATGTTATATAAATTATGAATATGTAGTAGAAAAAATTTACAATTGCAGAGAACTCTGCATTTCGCACTAATAAATTGGGTAGCCCGTCTGGCTGCAGTAACCACCCCTTCACAAAAGAGCACCGTGAAATAACAGCATGTGTGCCGTTGTATTTCGGTGAGTGAGTAAGGGATGTCAGAGCCCTTTTCCGTATCTCTTCCTAATCCTACTAAACCGCACATTTGCAGCACCTGTGGCGTTTTTGGTGTCAAAGGCAACAATAACCACCTACCATCAAGTGGATCATCAACCTTTCGGACGAATTTAAAAAAAAGACGAGGATGACTCCGCTATCGTCTTGGGTTGATCTGCAATAGTAGATGTACTGATATAAAATTAATAAATAAATAAATAAAATAAAGTCTGTAACGAGTTTCTATCTTTTCTAACTAGATGAATAAATGAATTCTTTTTTCATAAAATTTTAATTATTTGAAATATTTTTTACCACCATCGATTGGATTTATAATATCAAATTGTATTAGTGCCCTATGTCTGCCTATGCAACGTATTGTTGCAGAGTGAAATGCAATCATGATTATGGGCAGACCTGCTAGCGAGAGTAACCACCTTATTCATGGAGATCAACGTGAACTAACAGCACGTGTGTCGTTGCGTTTCGGTGCATAAGTAAGGCATGACCGTATCCTTTATTTTGTTCACTGTACTTTTTATTGCTTGATCCATGACCGCTTGAATATATTGTGCTACACATGTGCATTCAAGTAAAACCATCTGCCTGTCCATTGCATATTCTCATAGAAAAATTCAATTAGAATAAACTGTCGAGTTTATTGAAATTGAGTCATCATCATCGTCATAGGATGTCCAGTGCTGGACATAGGTCTCCCCCATAATTTTCTGCGTGGACCGGTCAGAAGCAACCTCTGGGTCTACCGTCGACCCGCGGCCCTTAGCAGCACATGTGGCCCTCAGCAGCACCACATGTCATCACTGGCAACACACATTGTCTTGTTTTAAGACATTGAAGAATTTTGGACGAGAGGATATCTCTGAGCTTCCCGAACGCTGATCATCCGAGGTGAATTCGATGATTGAGTAAAAATTAATAAAGTATACAATTGCTAACTTTTTATTGTTTTCGTGTAAAATGAAACTCAGGAAGCCAAATGTTTGTGCGGCTAAACACGCGTGATACCAACGGAAGCCGATTTGAATCTTACGAAATCGCGAAGGCGAAGGCTGAGCTAGAAGAAAACAAGGCAAGAATATTTTGTAAAAATCCGGCTTCACACGGATGCATTTTTTTCTGAAAATTATATACCCACATAAATGTTCCTTATTTGTCGGTCTTTCCATTAGTGAAAATCGTATTAAAATAAATTGGTTTAGAAGCAGATAGAGGATAAGCATACAGAGGACATGACTTTATTTTTTAACATATGTTCTGTTTCGGTAAGTGAATAAGAGATGCCAGAGCCCATTTCTCTATCTTCCTAATCCCTTATCATTAATCCTATTAAGGACAGCGCCCTTAATAGGATTAAGGCAAGTGTGAGCATTGACGTATTCGCCAACTTTCTTGTATTGAGTACTTTTGTAACTCGTACATGTTGTTTTATTGCGGACTGTATGAATATGGATTTTATACAGAAAAAAATATTGAGTTTTTCGAAGATAGATATTTCTAATCGGTTCATTTACTTTTCGAAATTACATTTATGTACAAAAATTGTTCGCTTCCCGAATTATTCGCTGTATTATTAACTAAAACAGTTGAAGTCATCATTCGATAGTGAATTTCCTCTCTTACCACTAATTTGATGAGGTGTCGCCAAGGTATGTGTTGATTACGGTTGTAATTGTTTATTCTTTGTGCCTTAATATGGAAGCTACCACATAAGGTTCTATAAAACATTGAGTAACGAATAACTTAACGATTATAGCCGCTTGTCAGTCGGGATGCCTGCATTCCGAACCGGTACTCGCAATGACCTAATTTCTTAAACTGCAAAATTATATTGAAAACACTTTATTTAATTAATGACGAACATTGGAACTATTTTAAAAAACGTTATATCGAACTAGCTGGTGCCCGATATAACGTTTTTTTAAATAGTTCCAATAGTTCGAAAAAAATAAATAAAAAATATAACACTTGAGAAAATATAACGCCTGACATCCTTATTGCTGTGACGATGGTGGCGCCGCCACTCGTGACGACAATGGCACCGCCACATTTTTTTAAATTTTTAGAAGATTCCTTGGGAATAACAAAGGAACATGTATTATCCGTATTCGTCTAAAACACATGGCCGTGTCCACGACACAACCACACCCCATTTTTTTTATATAGAAATTGTATACCTCGAGAATATGTTACGACCTACCAAGGGATATTTCACGAATTACTAAAACTTTAGCTTTAAATGGTGATGTGAACTTTGAAGTGTCTGAATAACGCCCTGAGGCATACTCGTATATTAACGAGAGTGTAAGGAGTGCCCTTATGGTATTAATAAACGCCATAGAGGTACAGAGTTCCAGGAATAATAGTTTCATATTTATTATGGATAAAAAAATTCACATGTTTAGCCCAAAAAATACAATTTTTGTCACCTATTTTTATTATAAAACTTACCGTTTGGCTGAAAAACGCAAAAACCCATTTTTGCGAACTTTGACCTTGAACAAATTTTTTTGTAGATGTGGGATTGATGGGGACTTTTCATTCCGATTCCGAAAATTCGTACCAATTTTTAGCTCTATGCGAATTTTTGACCGGACTACAGTCAAACGGCGTCTTTCAATAAAAATGCAATGAAAATGCATTAAGTGCCGAAGTCGTTTCCTATGTCTTGTTTATTTATTGTGCCGAATTCGTTTCCTATACTTAATCTTGTTTATTCATTGTTTATTCGCTTGCCATCACATTTTCTGTGCTTGGCTTGAGTAAGGGAGACTCTCTTTAGCATCATTTACTAAATTGTTTTTTACCCAATAGTGTAAAGATAGGGTAAAAAACAACTAAATAGGTAAATAAATAAATAATTGATAATTATCAATACTAATAATTATTAATAATAGGATAAAAATGACGCATAAATGTGTAAAGAGAAAATGGGGTTATTACATTTATGCGTCATTTTTCCGATCCTGGTGAATGTAGAAAACGCGTGATTAGTTAATTTTCTTGTAATTTTCCGAGGCCAGCACACTTCTATTGTGCGGAGAGTGAAGTTACCAAGTTTATTGTATATACTATAATATTATAATCATTAATTATGATCGATTTGTATTTTGACTTCACCCTTGACTTTTCACTTATGAGTTATGTAAATTTACAGTTGGTAAATTTGGTATAAAGAATACGCTACCTCTTATTATATTCAATGAAAATAAACTAGTTGAGCCATTTTGAATAATATTCCTATTAACTAGTTGTGTTTACTAGTTGGTCCATGAGAAAAACCTGTCATGAAAACGAAATAGCTTATTACAGAATTCTGCAGTCTACGGCTGTTGTGAAATTATTTGATGTCAAATTATGAAGGACTTTGAAATTGACGTTAAATTTATCTGTGTTAATCTTCATTATTTACCAGGATAAGGGGATAGGGAAATAGGCTCACTTACCGAAACACAACACCACATATGCTATTATTTCACGGTGGTGTGTCTGCCACTACTAAAACATCCAGAGCCAACTTTGAAAGTTCATTTCCAAAGAAGCGTTGGCCCTTGAGACACACAGCGTTAAGGCAAGCACCTTAACCAGTTAACCAATGGACTTGTCAAATTTACCCTTTTCCCCGAAGACAATTTGATGCTGCAGCATCAGGTCAAGGTTACCATGTCGTGGTAATACCAGTGAAGTAAGAGTATCTATATCAAATTTCATATCAATCGAACCTGTGAAAGTTAGTGAGATTCCTTCATCAACTAGTAAAACGCCTAAACAGGTCTTTATAAATTATAGCCAAGAAATATCTCAATCACGTCTGCTTTCAAACAAAAAAGCTAGATCAAAATCAACCCATCTGTTTGGGAGCTACGATATGCCACGGTCAAACTTGTAACACCTCTCTTTTGCGTCGGGCGTTAAAAAATACACCACTTTTATACAACGGATTAACTGTGTAGATTAATGTTTAGATGATTTGGAGTCTGAAAAAAAAGACAATATAAGAGAGTTAACGGTTTCTTTATTTAATAAAATTATAGCCATATTAAGAGTTCGAACTTACAGTTAAAATAGTTTGAGCTAGAACGAGTAGGTATAAAATTATTAACAGTCACAAGTCACAGGAAATTTATCACTAGAAAGAAATCAAATTGAAATATTAAATACATCCTTTTTTTCTCATCTATATAGAACTAATTATACAGTAGATACGTATAATGCGTTTTAATATAATATCACCACTGAAAGACCTACAGCTAAACATTTTTTTATTATTTTAAAAATAGTTTTCCAACATTAGAGTAACTCTAACGAATATTTAATCGCTACTTTCCACATAGTAATTCTATTCTATAAACAATATAGGCTACACAATCTAGGCGACTTATTGTGAAAGCACATGTTCTAACAATTCTAAAAATACCTACCATATAATATACTAGTTTTGACAAAAATACATTTGATCTAATAAAGATACTGATTTCAGATATAATTCTACACGACACAGATTATGTTGTATGCTATAATATTTATGCGACATTGAATAAAGTGTATAAAATAAATATCGAATAATACACATTAACTACCTACTTACAATAAAGATGTTCTCCGATGAAGCAACTCGGAGATTATTCGATAAGGGTTATGTAAGCGAGTTTCGCGGTATTTGCGACCGAACACAGCCGTGCAACATGTCACTATACTAAATGTATTTTATCGTACAACCGCACAGCCAATTGTATACACCAACATAACATTTATTTATGATTCATAATAACAATAAAATTAAATATTAAAAAATGGGGTGTGGCTGAGCGTTTAGCGCGGATACGTGTACTTTACGAGTAATGTTTTCTGTGAGCGTATCATATATGTACGATATATGTCCAACGAGTTCAAATATTATATTAAATAAATCTTTGATCCATTAGCTATCGTGTGGTGTTATTAAATTTTGTATGTAGATGATAGACATATAGTCACAGTATCAAACGATTTTGTTATCATCATTTCTGTGAATCCTCCCACTTTGGAAGCAAATTAAAGATGTATCATGTCAAAACAAAAAACACCACTGCTTATGAATCCATTTCAACTTGAATTTCATTTCATATTTTTTTTTTTACAATTAGTAAAAAAATGTATAAGCCAACAAATATTTTAAAGTAAGCAGGCAAGCGACTACTAAAAAAAAACTGGTTTGTTTATTTGTAAAACGGGAAGTGTTATCGTTATCAATAATGTAATGAATGTCAAACAGATAGTTTTTATTGGAAGCTTTCGCCATAAAATTGAAATAAATTGTTAATTTTAACGTTGTAATTTTTAACTGGATAAATATTAGGTACAAATATAATTTTAAAAAAAGCTACTTATATCTTTTTTACCTAATTTCAGATGTACAGTCTATTTTTATGTCGGAACGTTAATGTTATACAAATTGAAATCTTTTAAAATGTGATTCAAACAAAATACAAAATAAAATTTTCTATTTATACTGGGTGACTGTTAACATGATATAGTAAGGCTACGGTGTCCTATATTAACACAAGCAACGCCTCAGGTCTTGCAAGTATGCTACCGACCTTAGTAGGATTAAGGATAAGAGGTTAGGAAGGGATAGGGAAATGAGCTTTGGCATCCCTTACTTACTCGCCGAAACATAACAGCACACGTGCTTTTATTTCACGGTGGTTTTCAGTGTGCACTGCCACTACTAAATATATTAGCACAGTATCTTTAAAGATGGATACTTCGAAAATTCGTGTGATTTTTGAATACGAGTTCCGACGCGGAACTAACGCGGCAGAAACAGCTCGCAATATTAATGTTGCGTTTGGAGAGGGGACTGCTAATGAACGCACTGTGCGATTTTGGTTTAAACGCTTTCGTGATGGAAACTTCGATTTGAAGAACGAACCACGTGGAAGACCGCCCACACAGGTGAATAACAATGATTTGAAAGAGATGGTGGAAGCCGATCCGAGCCAAACTACCCAGGAATTAGCGGCATGGTTTAACGTTACCTTACCAACAATATTGACTCATTTGCGTCAAATCAATAAAATAAAAAATATGAAAAATGGGTGCCTCATGATTTGACTGATCTGCAGAAAGAAACGCGTGTTGAAACTTGCGTTGCCTTGTTGAATCGATACAGAAATGAAGGAATATTGGATCGAATTGTGACATGTGATGAAAAATGGATTCTTTACGATAATCGTAAGCGGAAAATGCAATGGCTGACCCCAGGTCAAACGCCGCAACAGTGTCCTAAAGCAAAGCTTACCAATAAAAAGGTAATGGTAACTGTTTGGTGGTCTCAGCGTGGTGTTATTCACTATAGCTTTCTCCGATCTGGTCAAGCAATAACGGCAGATGTCTACTGCGCCGAACTCCGAACAATGATAGCGAAACTAGCAGTGAAACAGCCCCGACTTATGAATCGATCTTCACCATTATTGCTCCATGATAACGCGAGACCTCATACAACACGAGAAACCGTTTTAACTCTACAGGAACTGCAATTAGAAACCATTCGTCACCCTCCGTATTCGCCAGACCTTGCTCCAACGGACTACCATTTTTTTCGTGATTTGGACAATTTTCTGCGTGATAAAAAGTTTTCTTCTCAGGAGGCAGTGCAAAATGCTTTCACACAGTTTGTCGAATCTAGATCACCAGAGTTCTATCGCAAAGGCATAAATGAGCTTCCTATTAGATGGCAGCAATGTATAGATAATAATGGTAATTATTTTGATTAAATAAATATGTTAAATTAAAAAAAAAACGAATTTTTATTTTTCAGTACAAATCGGCAATTTCATACTTTAACCCCTAATATTTAGTGATTAGTATGTAAATACGCTTTCTACTTTCATAATATGTCATAGGTATTGGACAAAAAACTTTATGAAGGATATTTGCAATGCAATTTTTAAACCGTATTTGGGTTTTTTTTCGTTTATTTTATTCATTTATCTTCTTGAATGTAAGTAATATTTTTATTGAGATTTTAAACAACATTCTTGATATGTAGTATAATTATTAAAGACAATAATGAAAAATATAAACTAATAATTTATATATAAATATATTAATTAATAAAATTTATAATAAAGAATGTACATAGGCGTATTAGTTGGCATTAATATTATTACTAAGTTTAAAAAAATCTAATAGAAATTGAATTAGGTACCTAATAAAAAAAATGCGAGTTCAATCTAAAATAGTTTCAGTATTTCCAGACGGATTTCATTGGAGCAAATCACAAGAAATATATATGCACAATTAGTTATTTAAAGAACGTAAGAACGTAAATCTTAATTTACGTAGTAGGAATAGATGGAAAAAAAATTTCCACCTATACCTACTGGTAGTGGGAAGAAATTTCACTTATCCCTAACAATGGAGATACCTTAGTAGGGATAGGTGGAACGGGCGAGAATAACTAATTATTAAAGATTTACCCTTTGCCTTTGTACTTACTCTATGCTGGACATTTTAGGCATTTCACGTTTTACCTGAAGATTTTTAAATATAGACATATATATAATAAACCAATTTGAATATTGTTATGAAGATCCAGCTCTTTTTATACATTTTTGGAGTTTACTCCTTAAAAATCGATTTGTATATATACACATATAAGCCCGTGGTATGAAAATTTGTGGGAGTAAAATCAAAATTGTTACGTTATAGTTACGTTCTATTTTTTGAATATTTTCGAATATCTGAAGTTTCATAGTATTGCGTCATCACAATATTATTTAAAAAGAATTGTGAAAATTTAAATTTTATAATCGTTCTTAAGGAGTAACTCCAGTCGTGTGTCGGAGCTGACACACACACAATTTTTTAAAAATATTATTGATGGCATGCGCTATCGTAATTTTAAAAAGTCATTTATGATTAAAGTTCTTTTAGAAAACGCCAAACGATACAGCGCAGCGCATACTTCTTGAAATTTGTCCAATAAAGTCCAAGTACTGTTATCGATTAGCACATATTTTAAGCTCAATGTAAAATAATTAAAATCTAACGACGTACACTAATTATTAACTAAATATTCTACTTACTATTAGACAAATTCTATGAGCTATAAATAATGATACATTTACCATAATGTTTAGTTACAATACTTCATGGTGTTCAAAAGGTAATACTAACATTTTCATAATAAGCGTATTTTACTTAAATGTAAGCAAAGTTTTTGCATTAATATTTTTTGCCAATAAAATATAAGATTTATATAATAAGAAGTAGTTACGTGCATATAAAAAATATAGATATAAAAAAATTACAATTTTGTTATTTATTTTCAATTGATTTTAAGCCTCTCTTTGCGCTAGATTAAAATGTTGTCTAAATAAGTTTATATGTAAAAAAATTTTTAGGTATAGTTTTTAGTGTATCAAGTTTAAAAAATAATTTTAATTTTAAGTTTTATAAAATATGTATAAAGTATAAATTTCATTTGATACATTTTAGACAATTTCTAGAAGGTTAATTTCTAGAGGTTAGTTTCTAAGAGTTAATTTAAAAACATTCCTGAAACAGAATCATAATAAAAAATGAGATAGACAATATTTCACCGTTGCAATCGACCGCAATTCACAATTAAAATTTAAGCAGTAAATTTAAAAAAATGTATATATAAAGCAAATGAGAACTACCTACGAATTTATATGAAAATATACTATCGTGAGTATACTCTATCGGATAGAGTTTACGCCACTAACATTCACAATGTTAAAGAGAGAATCAATGATAAGTTTTAAAATCAATGTTTACAGCGATAGGTTTCCTTTTACCTTTCGCTTTTCTTCTAAAATGGGACCGTCATGGGACTGTAAGTAAATGTTTGCCAGCGTCTGGTTCAGCCAGTTGTTCCCCATTGGCACCATCATTTGAAGTAGTTTCCGCGTCGCTCTTCTAAAATTAATAATAAATAACATACATTTCAATAACAAGATTTTCTATGTTAGGGTCGGCAGACAGACTGACGGTGAACTTGATGGGAGGTGGCTACCGTCGCCTATTACACAAGCAACGCCAGAGGTGCTGCAAGTGCGACTTACATCAGCAACAGAAAGACCGCTTGATACAGTTCTATTATGATGGCTGCTTCGTTGGAGGCCTTGTAATAATAAATAAAAAATGTTAACCTTATTTCTCATGTTATTTATGTGCCAATTGTTAGTACCTACACTGCAATTTAGACATATGTAATATACCATAGGACTAATTCCACCAGTAATCCATTTCGTGTGAACCCAAATTTAAAGATTATCAATAATCACTTGAGTTCTCAAACTATCACGGCCTTGTTATAACATATATGTTACTCAAACATTAACAAAATTATCTAAATTAAATAGTGATATATCAATGAAGTAAATTTTTTATAGACCTGTTTTCTATCCTTTCTTTCTTTCTTTTTATCTATTGGTATGTCCCGTTTGCCCTGAAGGTAGTATGTCATCAGTTGCCCCTTTCCTTTGACAGCCACAAGTCCTCGTTGTTCAAAGAAATAGCCAAACTCTTGTAATATTTCACACGTCTCTTCCGTCACCTGAAAGGATTTTTTTTTAATTATTATGTAAGTAGCTATTATATAAGGAAATGAAAAGATGTGCGTGCCTGTATGCAGCCTGCCTTGCCGGTGCTCTCCATGCGCGAGGCGACGTTGACGGTGTTACCCCATATGTCATAGTGGGGCTTCCGAGCGCCGATTACGCCGGCCGTGATCGGTCCGTGGTTAACGCCCATTCGCAGCACGAAGTGGTTGAAGGACTGCTCGTTGATCGAAACCAACACGCGTTGGAGCTCCAGCGCGAATTCAACAAGGCAAGCCAAGTGCGCCCATTGCACCACTGTGCCATGGCGATGCTGAAACACAATGTCCAGTTTATTGCACACTATTCTTAGATTACAATTAAAGGTGCTCCCTCATCGCGGGAGCATTCGCCTGTAATGTAACATTACAGATTCGATTTTGAGCATTATTTTACAATACTGCCTCCCTGACTATTTTTAAAGGTCGGCAGAAAGGCTGATGGTCAGTGGACCATCAGCCTTTTTATAGTAGGTGGCTATCTTATCTCTCAAGTTGGATCAAATTACACGCAGTGTGCAGTTCCATTAGGATCGTTTAAGTTCGTTTTCTGAGTTTAGAGCGAATAACATTCTGAGTTTGGAGCGGATCTTTTTATATATTCATAATAATAAATATTATATTTAAAAAAAAATTAATTACATTTTTAAATAATAAAATATTTTAGAACTTCGTACGCTTGCTGCAATATATAAGCGAAAACCGCATTCAAATCAGTTAAGCCGTTTCTGAGATTAGCGCGGCACAGACAAACAAAAATTCTAAAACTATTTTTTTTGCCTCAGTAATATAAGTAGAACATGTACAAATTGTTTTTATTTCATGTACAGATACGACTCGTTTACGATTTTATTGGATATGAGATCTGTCAAAGAATACAGAAATTTTATTAGTGAAGTAAATGTCACATTGTAGTTGCTTGTACGTCGTCTTAAACATTATACGTACTTTGTCGTTAACTGTTAACGAAACTATTTCTCATAATTTTTATATAGTGGCCTCTGCTGATATCGGACGGGTTTTGCACCAGGCATGAGTAACCGATCATACCGGTGATAAAAATGTGTGAAAATGCAGCAAAATATCTATAAATATTGTAAACTTTTAATTAAATATAAAACAATGTTTACCTTATGTTTCTTGGGGTTTAAGCCGGATGCAGCCATATATGTGGAGCCGATTGTTTTTATTTTTATAATATCTTTACAGAATTTAGGGTCCTCTAGCAGCTGGAAAAGGGAAATAAAAATATGTAAGAGAAAGTACTTAATGAAATAATAATTAAGATTAGACACAACTACAAACATTCTCGTACAATTTTTCTCCTTATTATGTAAAAATGATATAAACAAAAGAGTAAAAAGATAAAAAATAAAAATAGATAGAAAAAAAGAAAGGAAAAAACAGGAAGAGAGGAGAGTTTTTTAATGTAACTGGGATAAAATAAATACTAATAGGATACATTTGGCATAACGGCTAGATACTTGTCATCCGAAAATGAAACCATTAATGAGTCAATGGTATGATGCCGATTGGACGGTAGGCTTGATCGTGTATGGCTTATATAACTTGGCTTATATCTATTAGAAATATTTTATATAACTTTTAAATTGAACGAAAAGGAAGTTTCCAAATATGTTAATATCCGTTAATGAACGAAAATTCATGTTTATTTACCAAATCGAAATCCGATATGACTTCGTTAAGGAATCGTAGACACTCCAAGCCTTGGTTGTTGACGGTTTCCTCCGAGTAGAATTCTGTAAGGGTGTTCGAGTGGATCAGTGAACTGGTTCTGTTGCAGGACGATGGCTATGTAGTGTCGGTACCTTACTGACCTGAGAAATTGGGCATTGAGGCGAAGAGCACGCCGACCTGCGCGTAGCTCTGGCTGTAGAGGTCTCGGTGGTGGTGCTTGGCGCCCATGAAGTGCGTCGCAACGTGCGGTGGCAGAACGTTGTGCACTAGCGCCTGGTTGCGACGTCTAAGGTCGCTCGCCTGCTCAGCCTGCGCTCGCATCCTCTCGCTGCGGGAGTGACGCGCTCGCTCTTGCGCCTCATTCTGCGAAGCAAGGAAAAGAGTTTTCGCGTGCCTACAAACTTTAAAAATTAATTGGGATTTATCTATCCATACTTATATTAATGTCTGTCTGTCTGTCTGTCTGTCTGTCTGTCTGTCTGTCTGTCTGTCTATTACCTTTTCACGCCTTAACTACGCAATCGATCATCATGAAATTCCGCATACCGTCTTGTCAGGTTGTCAGGGATACCGTAAAGGACATAGAGTACCTTTCATCCAGAAAAAAAAAAAACAGTGGCACTCCGGGAGTGCCGACAGAATTGAAAACTTGAACAATTACGTGTTTATTTTTTGAATCGTCATGAAATATTTTATTGTGCAGAAAATACTTTTAAATGAAGTGGTTTTTTTTTATTCATTTTTATAAACTACTACTACAAAAATTATACTACCCACTACTAGTAAGAGTAAGCTCTCAATAGCTCCTCTATACAGAAAATGTTGACGACCTTTTTGGAATATCACGTTTGGAATAGACGTTTTCTATTTTTATTTGAAATTACTGTTCTTTTATTGTAAACAGAGGTGTCGGTTACATTACATTACAAGTCGCGAGTTCAATAGTTTCGCCTTATCTCAAAAATGCCCAACGCGCCTTAGAAGTTTTCACTTAAAAGAAGTACTGTTTCCGTGGGATAATCTAAAATTAAAAATCTAACGCTTGGAAAAAGTGTAATAGCAATGCAAATGTCAGGCGTTATATTGCTTATATATTTTTTAACGCGGACACCAGCTAGTATAATATGTAAGAGAGAAGATTTGTATGTTTGTTTGTAATGAACTAACTCAAAAACCACGGGATTTTTAAAAAAAATCCTTTCACCCATAGAAAACTACATTATCAGCGAGTAACATAGGAGTAACATAAGTAGTTATATGTTATAAAGTTACGCGGACGAAGTCGCGTGCTACAGTTATATACATAAAACTTCCTTGAAATTTTTTCTAGCTGATGCTGAAAACCACTCAAAATCTGTTGCCTGGTTTAGGAGGAATTAACTGCAATACAGCAGACAAACGCGGAGAGTGACTTTAAATTTCGCAGAAGGTAATTGTGAAAAAGCTACAAGAATAAGCAGAACTGATCGTAGAGCGACGTGGTCGTCACGTTTTGGAACAGATTGACAACTAACATTAGTTGAAGACGCGTAACAAAAGATAACAAGTTTTGTAAAATAATAAAGTTCATACCTAGTTCGTTATACCTACACTCTGGCAAGACAAGCGTAAACAAACATGCACCTATTTTTAAACACACGGTAAGCAGTCTTTATTTCAAATATAGGTAAACAGAGAAAAAAATCAAGGCGAGGTATTTATGTGAAACTACAAAAAATATACAGGTACATTTGTATTAGTAAATTAAAATATACACACAAAATATAAAACGCTTCACTAAAATTAGACATGCTGAATAATATTCTCAAATTATGTTGTATACCTATATACGACTGAGATGAATTGTATATCAAAACCTAATTATCTCACGTCACAAGACGAATCTATCCAGAAATAACGTAACGATGTACTCACAAATCTGTTGTATATGAGCAACGCGATTACTACAAACACCAGCATTATTATGTTTCGCAGTGGCCACGTTTTGTCTCTGAAATTTAGAAAAAAATCTGATGAACACAATTTTATTCACATCTAAATTACAATTTTCGTAAAACAATGACATTTTTATCTATTTAATAATCAACTTATATTATTATTTAGTACGTAAACTAGCATTGGCATGTATACGGTTTTTGTCGTAAATTATGTACACAAATCTTGCTCGCAAAATACATTTAAAAAATTAATGTTAATTATGACTAATACAAAATTCATCATATTGATAAAAATTATGTAATTATGTAGATGTAGATCCCTATAGATAAATAATTATATATAAATATATTATTTTTTATTCAAGAGCGACCGGCCTTCAACAATTGCAAATTATTTTATACACAAACCTTCCTTGCATAATATATTTTAATAATTATTATTAATTATGACTTTGCCAAAATTCACCATATTGATAATAAGTATATGAGAATTCCCATAAATAAGAACTCAATCTTATATCGACTCGCGTTCGGCTTCGCATGCATGCAATTTTTTTTCTGCAAATTTTATATTTACACAAATCTTTCTCGTTTATTGCTCTTTCCATTAGTAAAACCGTATTAGTTGATTTTGAAGAAGTTAGTGGAGAAATAGACAGAGGCGGACAGAGATTTTATTTTATAATATTTTTGTATTTAAATATGCAATTTAAAAACAAACACCAACCACGCGAAAGAGTTACATTTTTTTTAATATACTAAAACTAATTTTTTTTTTAATTGAGGACATTTCTTGAACAGTTACCTAAAAGTTTACTTACAGCATACTCGTATAGAGTTCATTGAAATAACTTTCTGTGGCGTTAACGTGCTTTGGTGGTTCTTCGAATGGTCCAAAGTTCAAACGCGCGGTTCGGTTGCAGTCTAATATATTCGTGAGGAAGATGGGGTACATTAGAAGTGGCAGCAGGTGAACGATCGCCACCGCTAGCAGCAGAACTGCCCTTGCGCATCCTCCTAGCGGCGTAACCCACAGAGCGCCGCATGCCAACCCTACACCAATCTGGCAGGACAGAGAGAATCTTTAGCACACGTATTGAAATATCTTTAAATAATTCTAGTAGACTTCGGAATCACGTGACCTAAGACAAGTTTGGCGAACCAATGACTAATATTTTGAGCACGCCACCGATCAAAATTTACGTTTTATTCAAAAATAACAAACTTCATCTACTCAAATGTCGTGGGGACTATAGTAACCATAGATAATAATCTCCCATTATTACTAATGGATAGTAACCAAAAAAATTACATATCTGAAAATTTTCTAAATCATTCAATTTCATTTAATTCATTACTATAGGTGCAAAATATATTTTTTTGCTCGCAACGTCGTACGCGCTTGAGTTGGTTTTTAGAAAATCCAACAGGAACCTAACATTTACATCAGTGAAATGCGCATTCAAATCGGTTAAGCCGTTTCTTAATCGATTTGAATGCCGGTAATATAAGTGCAACTTGTACATTTTTTTAATATTTTATGTACAGATACTCGTTTACGATTTTATTATTAATGCAAAAAAAACTTTAAATGGTTCTCGTGTAAAGTTACATAAAGTGCAGTTAGGCCCTTGTCCTGCCGAAGGTGCGATATGTTTAGAATAGATAACGCAAACTTTGAAAAGAAATTGTTAATTAATGTTGTGGAGCTGCTAAAAAAAGAATATAAAGTGTTTACGTGATAGTAATATGAAGAGTGGCGGCAACTTGGCATTCTGCAGTACCGTGGATAACTCGTATCCTTTAAGATTTGCAATTCGATTTGGCCACAAATAATCTGCAGAAGAAAATCATTGTTACATTACATTGATTCTGTATTATTATTTACCATCATAATAAAATATGTAATATTAATAATTATTGAACACATTACCAAAGGAGCAATGTTAGCAGCAACGAACATGACAATATTGATTAAGCCGCATGCCAATTTCCAATAGGGGTTCAAAGTTATTTTCTGGAAACAAACAATATTTTATCTATAAATACTAGAGTTTGATCAGGTTTTCAATTTGTAACAATTGAAATTTTTATCGTAAGTCGAACAGATAATAAGAACGAGTAGGTAACTCATGACATGATCGGGCTGTTCAGGCATTTGAAGATGTTCAGTCCATTTTCACGCCCCAAGCACGCTATATCTGCTGTAAGTTGGTAAGGAGCTGGGTATTCCGTAGACTACCATGTCATGGAAATACCACCGAAGTAACAGTATACCAAATTTCACACCAATGGAATCTGTGGAAGTTAGTGAAATGAAGGAAACAGATCTTCATAAATTATAGCTAGAAACAACTCCAATCACGTCAGCTTTTAAACTAACGAAAAACGAATCAAAATTTGTCTATCCATTTGGGAGCTACGATGGCACAGACAGATATACACAAAAACACACGTCAAACTTATAACACCTTGTTATTGCTTTGGGCGTAGGGGATTAAAAATCAAACACCAGGTGGTCGACTGACCTTATTTACTGATGGTGAATATACTGACCTTATTTGCAGCGCGTAGATACCATATAAGGTACGAGACGTTAACTAGGCATGTCTCCAATATCAGCGCCAAATAAACAGCATAAAATGGCCACACCGTGGGCACAGCAAATATCGTCGTGAGAATCATCGGTGGAAGCAAGAGCAATGGTGGGAAGAGTACTGACAACGGACATGGGTCGAAGCGACGAGCGTATGCCTTTTCAGCTTCCGAAGATTTAAACGTTAAGCAGAACGTTGTTGCATCCGCTAATTCCCTGATGTCAAATAGAAAAATCAAAAATCAAAATATAGGAATTTACGAACATATTTTTACTGTTCCGTTCTTTTTACTGTATCAAATTTTACTCGAATATTGTGTGTAAATATATATCCTCTCAATATTATACATATTAAATGCGAAAGTTTGTGAGGATGAATGTTGTTTGTTATTTTTTCTCGCAAAAACGGCCGAACAGATTTGGATTAAATTTGGCACACAGATAGTTTATTACCTAGATTAGGTTCCCGAGGGAACGTCTAAAAATATAGAAACTTCGGAGGGCGGCGCTACGGCGTCGTCACAGCGACAAAGATGTCAAGCGTTATATTACTCATATATTTCAACGCGATTTATTCCGCGTTGAAAAATAAGATGTAATAAATTTTATCGAGGGGGCCTAAAATTTGTTACCTAACTGTTCTATCTAACTGTGGTGAACATTTTTTTTACAAAAAAAAAAAAAAACAAAAACGCTCGCATATTTTAGATTAAATATGTATTTAGACTAAACTCTTAAACGCTAAGCTCGTAGGCCTTACGCGAAACTCTAAACTTTTGAGTTTAGCGTGCGGCCTAAAAATTTAAGTGAAATTGTGGATAACATTTTACGAATATTTGCGTATACACGTCGGGGCCCCTGTAGCCCGGTATAATTGCTACAGCTGATACCGCTGTAGCTTCACGCGCCTGATCCCAAATTTAAAGCTGAGGTTACAAAAAGAGCGAAGCGGGGCAGGCGCCCGCTTAAGGCATATTGTCTCCGGTCGAAGTTTAAGTTCCATACATTTTGTGTGTCGCTGTCGCCCGCCCCGCCCCGCTCCGCTGGTTTCGTAATCGTAGCCTTACACATATAGGTCTCCTCCTGGTCTTGTCTAAGTAAAGAGCGAACAGGTATGTATATATGTAAGTTTCACATACGCAGATTTCTTTGCTTTGTTTTTCTTCACCAACAGAGAAATTGATCATTCTAACACCGTCAGAATTTAGGATATTTAATTAAAGTTACTTTAAGTTAGTTAGTTAGTTCTTGATTGATACAAGCACACTTTTTCAAGTAATGTGTCGATAATAGTTCGGAATCAGTGCTGAAATTAATCAATAGATGGCAAGAGCAAGGGCAACGGCTGAATTTATTATTAATTTTGTTTTGAGATTGTTGACATAGCAACAATACACAAACCCCAAAAATAACTCAGGCTTCTTATATTGAAACTTTAAATTGTGTAGTAATTTAATTAATTAGTAAAATTTAAAATGTATAGTTGATAATTTTAATACAAACCGATAAGTGTCTGAAATAAAGTTTTTCTATTGTTTTTATTACTTAAAACGTTAATTGTTTGAAAAAGTTTCATGTCAGACAAATTACTTAATTAAGGAGATTAGTTGAGTAGGTAACGCTATCCCTAAATCAACTTACCTAGACTCATTAAAATTGCACGCGATCCAATCTATTTGTAATATAGGATCACAGTGAAGTGAGTCAAGGGCGGACACCCTATCTACCTACGTCTACACAGCTTAGAAACTTATTAAATATTAAACAACACCTATACATTTTCTTAAGCGCTGTCGTATTGACAGAAAATATCAAAAAAATATTTTTTCTTACTTGTTGTCGTCTCTGTTTACAAGTTCCTCCTTTAGCATAGCAAGTATTTTAGTTTCTTCGTTCTCTTTACTTTCATCTTGCGGAGATAATACCTATGAAGTAACAATAGAGAAATATAAATCACCCTGTAAATTTGGATGATTAAATTCTTAAACAAACATAAATATATTGGAGTCCAGTAATCGATAGAAAACCAGAAAGATATATTACTTCGATGTAGAAAACTGTCAAATGATACAACTTGGCTGCGATTATATATACCAATATTATAAAGAGGTAAAGTTTCTATGTTTGTATATAGGAGGTATTATTCGAAACTACTCATCCGATTTAAAAAATTCTTTCACTAATAGAATAGAATTTCAGGATGGAAATAGGCTAAATATTTCAGGATGACCTATCTAAAATTAAAGATCCAACTCTTGGCAAAAAGTAAATGTCAGGCGTCAAATGTATGTCAGGCGTTATATTGCTTTATAATTTTTGTCAGGCGTTATATCCGCTCATTATAAACACCTACCAATATTAAGGTACCCCCATGCAATTAGAATTTTTTTACATTTTTTAAAACCTGTGTTAGTTTATTTGATTCAAAGATTATAATGTTGATTAATTTTATTTACCATATAGCTTTTTTTTACAGCAGGTTTGACGACTGAACAATGGAGTTTTTTCTTTATGTAGGCTAGTGCATTGCTGATTTAGTCTGTCAGTGGCCTATATTACTTTGAGTTAAACAGGGGTCAGTCGGCGTCGGTCGGCCTGACGACGTCGCGACTCGTTTGAAGGCCTCAGTAGTGCACTTACCGAGTCCTCATCGTCGTCTTTGAGGTCGGAGAGCGCGTCACAACTGTCCTCACCCTCCCCTTCCGTCGCACCCTTCTCTTCGCTTCCTTGGTACTATAAATACAAAATCACATTTGCAAAAAGTATACATTTGAGATATTGACAAAAGTAGCCTAAGTTTATCTGCCAGTGAAAGTCCCGTCAAAATAGGTCCAGCCGTTTCGGTGATTAACGGAAACAAACAGACAAAAATTAAAAAGGAACTAATGTGTCTTCGTCAAACCGCAATCTTCTATGTGCAAAAGCTTTACTTTTAAAATATAGACAAAAATGTTTTCCTGAAAAAAAAAATTACATGCAGGTTTATTTAAAAAAAAAAAAAGATTTTATTTGAAACTTACAGTTGTAAACTTATTTGTGTTTTAAACTTGAAAATTTATTAGTATTTAATTGCACAGAGCAGATTTTGGTTTGACAACAGCGTTATGTTTTACTGCGCAAATATTCAATGAATGTCATTGCATAGCGATTTTTCTCGCTAAATATAAAAAGCGGAAGGAATTTTCATTTCTTCACTCAGAACGCTGTTAGAGCCCTTAATGAGGTTATTTCAAATGCGACACGGCGGGGCTTGACTTAAGAGCAGGCCCCACGAAAAAAATTCCTACGCTCGCTCCGCCCACGTCCCGCCACCCGAGAGTTACAAGTTGCTCGGCGGCTCTCTAGGATTTTTTTTAATATATCGCAAGATACAGCTTACGTAAGGTTGAATATTGCGTACATTATTTGAAGCATGATTTGGTGTGCACTAGCTCGGAACTAAACAACGTAAGTCTCAAAATTGTTTTCGTTAATTATAGGAGTAAAAATAAACCTAAGTTTATTTTATTTTGACAATCACTGGTAAACAATGTTTCCTTGCTACGAGCAGTTTTTTGGCGATATAACTCAAGCCGTTTAGTAGAAAAATGTAATATTCTCCGGAAAAGGCGCCGATTTCGATCAAAAAATGTATCGAATGAAAATCACCTAATTATGTTTCTGACTTGATAATCTACAGATAAAGGTCTCAAAATATATATATGTAAATTCCACATTGATCAGATATGTGGTTGACTCAGCACATTTATTTAAAGTTCCCTTAGTTTCATAGGGCCTGGCCTTAACTAGGATTGTAGATAAATAGAAAAGTATAAAACTGATATTACTCTTAACTAAAAAAATTTGGCATCTATTTATAAAAAAGACAATTTTAAGAGAATTATTATAAATTTAAATAAGATAAAAGAGATTGCTCACTTCGGTTTAAAGGTGCAAAAGAATGGTTATACCTTGCAGGGTTCTCTAGTACAGCGAATATAATATTTAAAAGATATATCCAATATCTTTACAATTTATGTCAATTATATCTTAAAATAATTATTTTCAAATTTAACAAATGTATTAGTTCCTTTTTTCTATATAGTTTAAGAATAAGTATTGAAACGATAATAGATTTTTCCAACTTTAATAGAAAATTATTTCTTTTGAAGTTGAATATTAAATAAATAGATCAACTTTAATCTTTATTCAAATAATCTCTGCTTTCATTTTATCTAACTACATTACTACACTCTTGTCAGTGTTTCGCTAGAGATGAAAATGCCAATATGATTCTCAATAATTTTTCTGGGTAAATTGCGTTCAATCAATACAACCATGTCAAAGCAATAAAACCATGTCAACAAGTTGCTGATAGTGGATTTTGAAAGTTTTTAATTGACTGCGATATTATCTTGAGTTCAACATGTCGACAAGATACCTCAGGGGGAAGATAAAACTTTTTGCTGGGTCAGATTTTCTTTGGTGCTGTTTTGAGCGAGTTTAAGGGTGGTTTATTTGTAAAATTGTTGAAATTCATTTGCTAGAAATTACACATATACAAGTATATACCACTTTAATACAACTAAAGCAAAATGTATAATTCTGCACATTACGATACGCAGTAATAAACGGGGCAGCCCGTCTGGCGGAAGTAACCACCTCCTTACTGAAGACCACCGTGATATAAGAGCATATTTAATAATAATAATAAATCAATATCTTCACACATTCCACACAGCACCATCTAGTTCCACACTAAGCAACTAATGCTTGTATTATGGATACCAGATAGTTGATATAATACATAGATTACTTTTTTTTTTGTAAATACATACATATTATAAATACAAACATCCATGACTCAGGTACAAAGGTAAATGTTAACACATAAACACTTGCCCCTAGCGGGATTCGAACCCGCGACCGTTTGGTTAACAGCTAGGGTTACTAGCCACTAGACCAAACGTGACGTCAATGTTGTGTTTTAGTGAGTAAGTAAGGGATTATAGAACTCGTTGCTCCATTTTCTCTAAGCTAACCTTTTAAGAACGATTTAGCATAGCATGTTGTATCATTTGATTAGATTGATGATTGATGATAATGACGATTATGATAGATGATTGATTGTGTGATTGTTGATAGATGCAGCGTATCTTGTACTTAGGATAGCTTCTCTAGTAGGTACGTTAGTATGTAGTTTCCAATCAATTAATTTACAATGAAATGTAAACTGTTTATTATTATAGGTATATTTTTAAGAATCAATTTTGAAATTCATAGTATATATAATATATATGTTTAAATACATTTAAATAATTATGTAAAATAAGTGTATTGGCAGTTTTTAAAATATGCTAGGTGTTTTAAGTTTCACCTGGCCTACTTAAAGTGACTTACCGGTTTAAGTACTCGCACAATGAAATATGTTTTGATACCGGCTTGACGCAACATCTCCTCCCGTTTTTCGCCGTGTGCTGGCTCCACTTCGAATTCATTGTTTAAAAAACTCAGAGTTACCTCCGATATATGGACGCGCCTGTTGAAACAAACATCTCAATATAATATGAACCTTAGAAGAATCTCTTACCGTTTATTAAAAGTCTCGCTAATATTTTTTGACTAAAGGGATCCTTACGAGAATGTCATGAAAAAAGTTAAATGCCACATTTAAAAAGTTTTTTACACGGTTTAAAAATAGGTACTATAAGAACATCGAAAAGGAAATGTGTATCTAAACGATTTAATCGATGATATAGACCACCAGCTGTTTTCACACACCACCCTGTCCTCAGATTTCCTCGAAGCTGTCGTAACTGTGAGGCCTGTAATTGCAACAACTTGATCCACCCATCGACTAGAAGACTAGCAACGAAACCTCTTACCATTCACTCTTCCAACCACCACCAGTTTTTTCCTATTATCTGGTTCCTTGCGGCGTTTATGGTACCCCTTAAATGCTTAATTTTTTAATAAACGTTTGGTGAAACGAAATATAATGCGGAGTTACAGAGTATTTTTGTACCACTTTGTAGGTCAAGTAATTCCTTTTTTCCCCCGACTCACGACACAAGATGGGTGAAATAAGTTTGACCTGTGTGTACGTTTGTCTCTCTGTGGCATAGTAATTCCCAAACGTATGTACCAATTCAGATCCAGTTTTTTCATTTGAAAGCTGACACGATTGAGAAGGTTCCTAGCTATAGTTTATGTAGATTTGTTCAGGAGTTTGAAGATTACCCGTTTCAATTTCCAAGTTGACGAAGGGATTTCACTACCTTCCACAGGTTTGATAGTTGTGAAATTTGGTATACTATCACTTCGGTGGTATTTCCATTACACAGTAACTTTTATCTGATGCTGCACCATCCAGTAGTATGCGAGACACTCAACTACTTATTTAAAGTAATGTTGTCATGTTTATTATTCATGCAAGCAGTTGTGTTTTTGACAAAAAAAAATTAAAAAATGCATATGCATGGTGTATGGCCGTGTGTGTGTATTTAACTAAGGGTTCCTGCGGAAGATCAGTGCTGGCCTATGCCAGCAAAATACTGAGTAGGGACCTTTTTATAACTTGTAACTTTTTTTTATTTCTTACCATTACTGTTTTTTTTCTTTTTCTTTGTATGTTACTAAGTTGCAAATAAATGATTTATTGATTGACTTATCAACTTACAGCAGATATAGCGTGTTTGGTCTCAATAGAAAATCGGGGGTTAGTTTATAATTTTTATAAAATACTAGCTACACGCTCCCGGCTTCACCCGGGTTTAAAATAAAAACTATCCTATCTTTTAAGTTGGATCAAATCATACATAGTTACGAAGTTTTATCAAAATCGGTTCAGTAGTTTAGGAGATATACCTAGTTAGGTAAAGCGGTGCATATTAACTGGACATTCATAAATTAATATGTAATTTGGGTATCGTAAGCATTAAGTACTTACCAGTGTAATTATTGATCTAATTATTAATTATAATTAATTAAGTTTTATTATTAATTATTATTGGTTAAATTTAAAAAAGAAAACTAACCCAGCCATCCCACTGCTCTCCATTTTGTTGGCCAATTCAACATCTCGAGAGTATACGTCGAACTGCCACTGTCTCTGCCCAAGGACTCCGGCTAATACCGCGCCAGTGTGAATCCCTACACGCATGTCCACAGGTGAATTCGTCGTTTGTTGAACGTATCTAAAAAAATTACACTTGTCAATACAATTAAAACAATAACACCAATAAATTATTTGCTATTAATCAAATACTTTTGAAACTAATATTACAAATGCAAAAGTGACTTGTTTGTTAGGTATTCATTCACTCCTTAACTACTCTACCAATCACTGAGAAGTTTTCGAGATCTGTGAAACCACAAATGTCGAAAACTAGCCCAGTGGATTGCTGTTGTTAGCAACACTACGTCACAAATATTGGATAGTCAATGGTCGTAGTCTTTGTAGAAAGGTGACTAGAGATTGCATATCCTGCCTTCGATTTGCAGGCAAAACTTACCAGACCATCATGGGCAATTTACCTCTGCAAAGATTGCAAGCAGACTATTCCTTTAGTAATACAGCTGTAGACTACGCTGGCGCCATCATGATAGCGACTAGAAAAGGTCGTGGTTGTCAGCTGAAGAAGGCATATATTGCAGTTTTTGTTTGCTTAGCAGTGTGGGCAGTGCACATAGAACTCGTAACCGATTTGAGTTCTGAAGGCTTCATTGCCGCCTTAAATCGATTTATTGCCCGCAGAGGCAAGCCAGCTACAATTTATTCCGATAACGGAACTAATTTCGTGGGCGCTTGAAACGAGATAGCTAAGTTTCTAAAAAATCAATCTAACGATATTATTTCATTTGCTGCTCAAAATGAAATCAATTTCAAATTTAGTCCAGCCTACAGCCCACATTTCAACGGCGTCGCAGAAGGTTCAGTTAAATCAATTTAAAAACATTTAAATCATATATTGTCAATGGCTCATCTAGATTACGAAGAGATGAACACGGTGTTGACTCAAATTGAAGCAATACTAAATGCCAGACCTCTCACCCCAATTTCATCTGATCCATCAGATTTAGTTCCTCTAACGCTCACTATGCTGCCTGCACTATCTATGTACGTTTGCTCAACACGCATTAAATCATTTCTCAAGCAAGTACGTGTCTCATTTCGGAAGAAACCTCGATATCTAACAACTTGGAAATTTTACACAAAATTGCATTTTAACAGAAGTGTTTCTATAAACTTTTTATTTCGAAGTTTCAACGCAAACGAAAAAATTATTTCACCTATAGAAAGCTATATTTTCAGCGAGTACCATAGACAAAATTTTATAAAGTAACGCGGACGAAGTCGCGTGTAACAGCTAGTAGTATCAATACTAAAATAAAATCGCTGAACGCCTCTGTCTGTTTCTGCGCTCACTTCTTCTCAACCACCCAACCTGACGGATATTGAGAGTTTTCACTAATGGAAAGAGCGATAACAGAAAAAATTGCAAGTAGATATGTGTAGGAATAGATATATTTATTAAGCACTTACTTGATAGCTTTGACCATAGACAGACCCATATGTACACAGAGCACGGCGTGATCGGGTCGCTCAACTGGCGCCCCGCTGATGCAATAATAACAATCTCCGAGGATTTTAATACGCAGTTGTTGATATTTCTAGAGGAACATTCATTATTTTATTATGCGAAGAATGTACACTTGTGAATAACTGAGAATAATGATAACTGAGAGTATGGGGAGAGGGAAGCAAAAAGAAAGATTAGTGACTCACTATCAGCGTATGGACCTTATATACTTAGTCTAATGATCTTAATATCGTCCAGTCACTCAATGGACACAGTCTTGCATACACATACGTTAAAAATACGGGCTCAGTTTTCGTGGGGAAATATTTGAATACATTTATCGACTATATTATTACACGTGATCGATATAGGAATTGTAGTTGTGGGGATGAGTATTTAAGCATTTAGTTTTATGTAGCCCATTTATCGATTATGTAATGTAAGAATGTATCGCATCTTTCTTTTTGCTTCTATCTACGATCGTATGTCATTTACCTCGGCAAGTCTATCGAATCTGGCGAACAATTCGTTCAAAATCGCAACAAGATCTTGAGCCGAATATGTGGACGAAATAGCTGTGAATCCAACGATATCCGCATACAGGATGCTGTTAATGACAACCAAATATTATAAAATATTTTAGTAAATATGTCTTATTAAGTTCAGAAATAGATGGCAAATATATTTACCTCACATTCTCATGTCTAGACATATAAATCTTTTTAAATTGAGTGTCAATAAGTCCGATGTCCTGTCGCATCTGAACAGCAACGTGTTCAGGTAGAACTGATAGTAATAGGCGCTCCTAAAAAATACATCCTGTATATAGTTATATATTAATCTTTGCAATATTAATCTTTAAACGACCAGAGCGGGTCGAATGCTTCCTATGGAGTTTGTTGCCTTTCAAAATCACTTTATATATGAATAGTTTACATACCTGCTCTTTACTTTGTTGTTCAATAGTAAGTTTGTCTCGTAGACTTCTCTTCGTTTGTTGGAAAGATTTTCTCTGTTTTTTCTCATTAATCCGATAGGCTACGGCGCCCAGCAACGACACACCAAGCAAAACAAAAATATTTAAAGATTGCTGAAAATAAACACAGAAAATCATTTTTTTACATTTCAAAGATGATAGTTTTGCCATCTTTTAAAGGATAACTGAAATTGTTACCTGTACTGTCATGGTATCGGCATTATTATTATATATATTATTGTAATCCTTGTTATAATATTGTACCGATACGTAAGCGATCATGGATATAAAGTTGTACGCTTTCATGACGTGGTGATTAAAGGGCATTGCAACTACTGTGAAATACTGCAACAGCGCGGCCCATCCCAGCATCTCATTGAAGGCATCTCCGAAGCGAAGTGCTGAATTCGCTATCAGCTCGACCCAGAGAATGATTAAGGCGATATGATTCAGCGCCGGTCGAAAATTTCGCACACATATGTATACAACGATCAGACCAAGGAACGTTAAAGTTATGAGCCATGCTCCCAGTAAGGGGTAGAATAATTGGACTTCACCGGGTACGAGGAATATGTACACTTGTAGAAGTATACCGATCGCAGTTAAATGTAAAAACACACGTTGCCGTTGCCTCTGTGTATAGGTTGTATATAATTTTTCGTCTTCCAAATTTCTGAAACCCCATGGCGGTGTCGTCAACATCTCCATGATGGTTCTGTCGCAGGCTTTTCTTTTTTCACTCTTCTCCATTTTGGTGTGGATGGTGTTATTCTTTAGTGCAAACCAAGCTGTGTTTGTTCCTCATCATCCCTCACGCTGTAAAATTCATAGGTCTAGTTATCATACAAAGTCAAACTGAGTAATCCTGAATTAGTGTCACACTAATTCCTACAAAAATCGTATAATATATGAGCCAGATGCACTGGAGTTTGTATGTCTCAATCATAGAGAGTAAGTCAATGATCTTGTTTGAAAAATTTCAGGTTAAAAAAACGAGCATTTATTGTATATTATATAATCTATATAAATTTATTTTGCGTATCTCGAAAACGGCACTAACGTTTTGGATGAATATTTGTATTTGGATAGGGATTTGCTTTTTAAGTCTACCTATATAGTTGTATTTCTTGTAAAAATGTAATTTAACACAAAGAAAGTTTATAACTATTTATTAAATCGTCAACTGTTGCCGGATGGCGATGGCGCTTGTATTGTTTCCGATGGATGATAAACAATTATCTCAAAATTTTGTGAATTGGCGCTATATGAATACGAATATGTTCGGCTTACATCCAATAGTTTTAGTGACTTCCCCGAGCCATACAAAATGTACCCACGATACCAGTCGTCTGTGGGATCAAAAGCTATTTATATTAAAACCCACGTGTCCTGCTGTCCCAGATACATAACCGAATCGCGAATTAGCAAAAAATAAAATTTAGCAAAGCAAACAGTTTCCTACTGCAGATAAGAACATCCTTTTTGTAACATGCTGTACCGCATGTATCTGTTAATATATTATTTTGTATATTATTTTCAATTTAGTAATGTGCTTCAAGAGTCGTGAAATATTGTTTACCTACTCGCGACTTCGTTCGCGTGGTATTCGGAATAGCGCGTCACTTTTTTGTTTGTAAACCGATTGGAATGAAATAAACACTAAATGTTACGGAAATAAACATAAACGCACAGACAAACACAAACAACGATTTTATTATATATGCGACTAGCTGTGGCTGCGACTTCATACGCGCTGTAGTTCGTTTTTTTGAACATCCCACAGGAACCTAATATTTTTTCAGTATCTAAAGTATACAGATAATAAAAAACTATGTGTGCCAAATTTCATCCAAATCCAAATTTCTGAGATTAGCGTGCACAAACAGACAAAAATTCTTAAAACAATTTTTTCGCCCTCAGTAACATAAGTGTCTACAAATTTTTTTTTTTTTTGATAAAATATTTATTTAGGTTATTATTGAATGATATTGTATTTTAATGATAATGATAAAATATTTTAATGAAAAAATATTTGTACAGTAACTTAAGTAGGTAATATTGCAATAAACAAATTTTTAACCACTATCTTCATTTAGAAAACAACTAAAATTTCCATTTAACAACACATTTGCAAACTTTTAAACAGTTTCCGCGGAGTGTTCGAGGATTAGACGTTTGAAACGACGTATGCGAATGCTAATCGCCGGTGAGCAAATGGACTAATCTCGCAGTAGGCAATCAAACTTCGTATAACACGTCACAGGTCATCACATAGCCGGAGAATTTCCGTTACCGACTTTGCCAGCAGCGGTTTAATCGAGGACGCCTGTGTAATGAATAAATTACACGCTGAAACATTGTCTCGATATTCATTCATTAACAGGGCCGTCCATTCTACACCGAACTGCCTAATCCAAGGAGGTAAGACATATACTTGTATATATCTATATAGGTATATACCTACGGTTTACATGCAAAACTAATTTCAATATTGACAATCGTAACTAGCGTGACCGTGAAGTTAAACATCTTTGTAAATGACAAGTTATTTGTTACAGATTTTTACAGATTGTCGACATCTATTGTTGACGTATCACACGTAAGATACCAACGTCAGCATGTATTATAAACATTTGGAGACGAGACTAAGTGAAACATTTAGATATATTACTTATATGTAACTAGGTTTTGCGCGCGACTTCGCTTCCGATCGCTACCAAACTTCACAGGATCACCTGCTGGACTAATGTGAAGATTGTCTGAAAATTTCATCAAAATCAGTTCAGCGGTTTTGGAGTCCATAGGGAACATACATACACAATTGCCTTTTATATATATAGATAGTCAGCCGAATGCCTTTTTATTTTCTATCATAAAGAATGTTTTTAAAATAATTTAAAAACATAGAATAGAATTTTCGATTATCAAGAAATCTTATATACCTACTTAGAAAAAATATTTTCTAGTGAAACCTTAATAGATTAATAAAATTAGTATTAAATTAAAATTAAAATTCATTTACTTTCAGGCAACTAAGTATACCCATATGTTACATTACATTAACATATGTTAAGGCTCGTAAAGAGATATTTCAGACTCAAATGTGTATATTTAATTATACAATAACTGTAATAATGTCGTTTTGTCAAAATTTTAATTTAAATTGTTATTAAATTTAAAAATATCCATCATACTTTTACATCTATAAATATTTACCAAGATTCCTTTTCATGATATATCTTCCCATCTCAACGTTCAAATGAGATAAATCTACGGTATTATTTATTTATTTATACTTACGCCTAACCATACGGAACCTATATTTAATCTTTTACTATTATTTATTTATTGCTAGTGACATCTTCAGTTAAACGCACACAGATGCACAGTCATTGACAATTGACTAAAAACTTAATTTAGTAATATAAATTAAGTTTTTAGTCTATTCTTAATCAGAGATATTATTTAGAAGGAAATTTACTAGTTAACTTTAACTAATTATTAGTTGCTAAAACAATAATGCATTAAGCACTGAAACTGAAACACAAGAATCACTTAGAGCATCGATGTAATTAATTTCATTAGAAGAGTTACCAATTTTTATAGAATAAACACGTTTTTTTTACTCAAAAATTACAAATTATAAAAAAAGAATAGACATGGGCCTTGAAAATCTCATTGACAATCTGTTTTATTTCCCGCGTAAAATATTTTCAGGCTATCGTGGGCAGGCTTGTAAAAATTTAACTATTGACCCATATATTCTGTACACCGCAGAGGAAAATGCTTTTAGATACGAGTATAAGATGTTTTACCGCACTAACTTCGGTCGAACGGAATGTCGGATTGATATTTGGAATGCGTTTAGTGTACTGAGCACATAATTCCGGAATATTGAGCGAGCGGTGGTGGCTGGACACGGGTGGCGGGCGACGCGAGAAGGCCTTTCGCGCACGTGCTCGCGTGCAACTGCCGCGCGACTCGCGAGCCGCCGCCCACCGCTCGAGCTGCCTCAGACGCCCGAACGAATCCCGCCCGGCATCACACATCGATTACACTTTCATTAACCTCGTATCATAGACATCGCAATCTGTTACGAGATTGTAATAACTGACAACACTCTTAGCCTATTTTATGTGTTACTAGTTCTAGAAAGAAACATATATTTAAGTAAGTATGTATGTATAATTAAGTTTCATATTAAATAATTAACTAAGGTTGTAATAGCCTGTTTTACGTATGGTTCTAGACAGAAAGAAATCTATTATTTATGTAAAATGTTAGTAAGAAACTAAGAACAATTAAGTTTCTTATTAAATAATTAACTAATCAATACTAATAATAAATCTGTAAGGGTCGGTCATGGAGTAAGTTACTTTGTTTTCAGAGATATCGTGTTTATAGGCTCTATACATGATACTGAAACTAAATTGACGATTTTTAGAATATGTGTGTATGTATGTATGTTCCTCCATAACTTTGAAACGAATTAACTGATTTTCATGAAACTTGGTAGATAAACATTTGGACGTACGGGACACACGATAGGCTACTTAATATTTTTCGACGCGGACGAAGTCGTAGGCACCAGCTAGTTGATAATAAAGTTAATATTTTACATAATATAGATAGGGAATATATGATGTCACAATATCATTCTTAATTTACAATTTATCCTATAGAGAAATAATAAAAGTATGTGGGATTAGATGGGGCTTAGTGATTAGGAATATGTACATATTAAATGATATTAATAATACTAGGAACTACTATAGGCAAAAAAACGTTGTAATTATGTTACCGGGGCCAAAAAAATAGAATTGTTGTCTGTTTATCTGTCTGTGCTCGCTAATCTCATAAACGGCTTAACCAATTTAAATACAGTTTTCACTGATGTATTGATGGATTAACATTTAGGATACTTTTTATCCTAGAAAAATGTTAGGTTCCTGTGGGATTTTCAAAAAACTAATTACAGCCCTGTAGGGGTGTAAACCAACTCCTACAGGGTAGGCAGCGCACTAGCACTCTCCTTGGTGTTGCTTGTGTCCTTAGGCGACGGTAACCACCTACCATCAAGTGAGCCGCCAGCTTGTCTGCCACCTTTATATCATAAAAAATAAAATAAATAAAAATCGCAGGCATAGATTACAATATACGGTCTGCGAGTGCTTCTTTAAAATTAATTATTCAATGGAAGCGGAACTCGTATTGACTACGAAAACGCGTCTACGAGTTACGAGTCTACGACAGTACGAGGGCGTATGACGTGTATAAAGATTTATCTATAATAATAAAAATAATTTATGATATTCATGAATTTTTAAATAATATATTATCTACTAATTTTACTTGTATAGGTTACAATGTTTTTCCTCGTTTTTAATGTAACTATAGACGCGAAAAAAGAAAACGAAATAAATTGTATAAGTTATATTAGAAGTTACTTATATTCCGCACTTTTATGAGCGAGTGGCTAGTATAACCGCGTTTTAGCCAAGTAAATTTATACAATGTAAACAATCCAAATATACAATTAGTACTCTTTTGAGGCAAGATAGAGCGCCGTAATTGAATCTCGCTCCATCCAAAAACATGCTTCAGACTGGCACTTAAATATCTATGTATTTTAGATTCATCATTTTCTTCCAAGAGATCAAGAATCTAGACGACTTTCGCCTGTTATCCTTATTAGGATTGTGAGAGAATCCTAATCTTCTATGTAAAGAAAGGTGACAGCCCACTTGACGGTATTTAGCTTAATACAAATAAAGCCAGAGACCAGAGAGCGTAAGTGAGCTGCCGACCTCGAAAGAATAGTCACTCACCAATATTCATCAATATAAATAACAGACGTATACTCACATACATTTACAGTGGTTTTTCTAAGAAGATGGTTTCTAAAAAGAAGAATAACAGTCTACCCAGTTTATGACTACGGAATACAGTGCGTATCTTTAGGTCACAATTGAGTCGTCAAAACATCAAATTTGTAACATCCATGACATTATTAGCTTATATTAGGTGCTCCATACATCGAGCGCACCACGCCCGCGAAAAGGCGACGGCACCCTCCACTTGGCCCATCCATTATCAGTTAATACCTGCCTCTGTAGGAACCAATCTCAAGTGAAACTGAACTTATATTTTTTATGCATATATGAATGTTTTTTCACCATTATTAATCTATGGGGAATGCAGCGAAACGAAATCGCCAGATGCTCTTTTCAATTGAGTAGAAAATAATTTGTGACAAACATCATACAACAATTAATTCAAAGTTGATTTATTAGTTAGGTGGAAAAATAAGTCGGGCCCTGGAGGGAAACTACCTTAAATCTTTAAGTTGGCTCATTTTACATAAAGGAAACATTCCTTTATTTTTTAAAAGAAACAAAACTGCATTCTAAGATTTTCTCAAACTCGCTTGGCTTGCCCGGGACTCGAACCAACTAAAATTAAAAAAAACAAACACTCGCTATTTTATTATACTAATCGATAGGATTATTATTCAGGATAAAATTTCTCTAACAAACATTTGAATTTACATTGACTTTTACTTATATAGAATAAAGCCGAATTTACTTATATAGATTGAAATTTAAAGTGCTAGGAAACTCATGTTCATGTCTTTTAAGGATTAATTTAAATAAACTCTTAAAATTTCACACGTTGGTCCAGAACTCCAGACTAAAAAAGGCATGCCGCCTTTTTTTATAATTTGAAAAATTAATTTAAATAAACTATGCCTCTGTTAGAAGGCAAAGCTAGTTTTAGTATAAAATAATTTAGAACCTGTTGTTTATACTAAAACTAGCGACTTGCCCTGGCTTCGCACGGATGCAATTTTTTTTCTACAAATTATATACAAAAACCTACTTCGCTGATCGCTTTTTCCATTAGTGAAAACCGTATCGAAATCCGTTGCGTCTTTTAGGAAGTTAGCGGATAAACAGATACAGACCCGGATGAGACTTCAATTTATACTATGTTGTCAATCCATTAATGTCAATGTCACGAACATGAATTGTCTATGCTTCAATTGTCATTTATTAACAATTTGACATTACATATTTGTATTTTTATTTTAAGCACATTTTAAGATAACTTGAGGAGCGCCGTATACGTATTGTTAATACAATAAATAGCATTGTTTTTATTTTTTGTAAATAAAACCAATAACTATTCGTAACAAGTTAAATAAGGCACTATATTGGTTGTTTAATTGTATCACTATATTCACTAACTGTATGTTATGAGATACCTAAATATGTTATAAAAAAACCTTATAAAGCAAATATATGTACAATCATGGATTCAAACTTTATGAAACCTGTACAGCCTCATGTCTTTAAAGCCATTAAAGATTTAGATGTCCCTACCCTTGTAAAATGCACTACAGAAGAAATCAGACCCATAATTCCATGTCTTGTAAGAATGGCACTGATATCTCCTATGGATATAACCAAATATTGTTCTGAAGCTAAGAGGGACATTCTTACTTTATTATCGGGCATTGATTTAGTAAATTTTATCGTTTCACTTTTGTCCATTGAATTTCACACTTTGGAAGTAGATCTCAAGAAGGAACAACAAATGAGGTTGGTACCTGCTTATTAAATATTGTTGTACTTAAAGTTCCACCTAATTCAATGCATGTCATTATGGAGCTACAAGAAATAAACCCCAAGTGATTATAGTGAAACAATTCACCGTAAAGGGTTGCTACTTGTGAACCAATTAACATTGTATTGAGTCTAACACTTAGATTATTCTTTTCTTAATTAATTATTACATCTTTGTTTACTTATGCTTTTCTTGATTGATCATCAAACCTGTCCACTTGGTGGCCACTGTCGGCTATAACTAAGCAATGCCACAGGTGGGAATAACTTCAGAGTGGAATTTTAAAATAGGTTATGGCATTCCTTACTCACTCACCAAAACGCAACAGCACATATGCTCTTATTTCACTGTGGTCTTCTATAAGGGTGTGGTTACTGCTGCTATGGGCTGCCCAAATGACTGCGAAATATAGTGTGCCCTGCTACTACTTAACATTACTAAATCTGATAATATTTAACATTTGTTGGTTCAGGGTTCAAAGGCACTATGTAAAAAAAATATACATTATTGAAATATTCACAAAGTTTTTGATAGTTTTTTTAAATACACACTTAATATTTAAAATAATTAATTACTTTGCAGGCAAAAAAGTGGATCACAGTGTACAGAATCCTTCTTAATTCAAAATATAGTGAATGGTATAGCCAACGATTTTGAACAGTCCGATTCAGCGAGAAGAGTTAGACTTGTTTTATCTGAAATACTACAAATGCAAGCGCAGGTGACAGAATATAATCAAAGTCGTGCTGCAAATATAGAGTACAGTATTAAACCTTCGGAATTATTTGACAATGATGTTTATTTGGAAGAAATAACAGACGTAATATGCATAAGTTTAGCAGAATTGCCGAATTTACTGAACATCACTGATGTGGTTGAGGTCTTATTGCACGTTAATAAAGGTCCCATAATCATATCTTGGGTAGTAGCGAATATGCCTGATACATTACAAGAAGGTAAATATGTACTGTTTTTTATTTTGTTTTCATTTAGCTCCCAGATTTTTTTTTATTTGAAAGCTGACCTGATCAAGATCATTCTTAGCTATAATTTCTGTTCAGGCGTTTGAAGTCCATCAGGCCATTTCCTAGTTCATCACTAATTTCCACAAGTTTAATTGATGTGAAATTTGGTATACTGTTACTTAGGTGGTATTTCCATGACATGGTATACCCTTAGCAACTTACAGTAGATATAGCGTGTTTGGCTCAATAGAATGTTAGCAGTTAGTTAATAATTTTTAATTACAGTAGAGCGCCGATTATCCGAACGTCGTTTAACCGAACGACCGCTTAACCGAACTGCTTGTTCTCGCTCGCTCGCACACGCATCCCTTCCCCGCTACCCCCTAATGTGATGCGCAGATCCAGGTTACCAAATCTTGCTCTTATCTTGATCAAAATTTGGTAACCTGAGAATGTTGACATTGAGTATCTTAAAAAGGAGCAAACAGTGGCTAAATTTCCCATGGAAACAGTGCGTAAATCCATACATTCGTGGCCAAAGAGATTAAAGGCTTTATCAAAGTTAAATGTGGCCATTTTGAATATAATTATTTATTTATTTTTCGCTGACTTATATACAGGTATATATCTCATAAAGTACTAAACGAGATTTATATTGTAAATGTGTTTTCATTGGTATATAAATGCATAAAAGTAAAGATGTATGTATAGATCGATTATCCGAATAAACCGGTTATCCGAACACCTATGTCTCCCAATTAGTTCGGATAATCGACGCTCTACTGTATATCTTGTATTACGCATTGTAATTTTTAATGGAACATGGATAATTAGTTGCAGAATCCTTAGTTATGAATGCAGAGAGAAGTGAAGAAGGAGGAATACGTACAAAGACTTTGGCCATTCTTTGCGCCACATGTCCTCAGATTGCAGCTTCCATTAGAACAAAAGCTGCCAGTGCTTCGCGTTTACCCAGCTTAATTATAAACCTCACTCTTACTCACCATCCAGAGGACTTGGTAATTTTAATATTTATACTACATGTCATACCTTATTTCCCTTCCACCGCTTATTAAGACACTTCCTTCCTTCTTTGGAATTCCTCGAAGTGAAGAAAATTAAAGTTCTTGGTGAATTATTCACATTTAACAGGCTTTTATTCTTGACTAAATCTTGCTAATTGCTTGAGTTTGAGAGTTACTAAATATAATATTATTGCATTTTAGGTAGAATTTATATGCAAAGAAACAATTAATAAAAACTCACTCGCCTTTCTAAAATAGCAAAACTTCTAAAATAAGTAAAGTAAGTAGGTGGTTGAAAAAACTCTCCCTCCCAAATTCCAGCTATCTCCCAATTACATTGCAGTATATTGTAATAGATTAATATAATTGAAAGAAAAACTTATTAGTATAGTCCAATAGTTACTATTTTTGAAAATTCCATTTACATATTGTTCTTCTATAGAATGATGAAACCTCTCTTAAAGAAAGCATAATTTCTCAGTCTGCTCCTTGCAACTAGTAAGAATGGTAGACTTATTATATTTTGCGTTCGATATCTTTTTTTACTGGTGGACTCTAATGTAATGTTTATTAATATAAATAATGTTTCCGTTGCAGGTGTCGTTCATGTCAGGTCTATTGCTAGGCTCCGATCAAGCGACAAGGGGATGGTTCGCGACATTCTTGCGCAATTCGCACAAGAGAGGCAAGGGCGATGGACATGTTGCATTGAACAAGTTACGTCAAGAGCTTTTGAACAGGCTCAAAGAAGCGACGGCGGGCGTTGACGCGTCCGCGTTGCTCAGACTGTATTGCGCTCTAAGAGGAATCGCCGGGATCAAGTTTCAAGACGACGATGTCGCCGGTCTTTTGAGACTGGTCACACAGAAACCTCCGCCCACTCCGGCCGGTGTGCGATTTGTGTCTCTAAGTCTCTGTATGATACTCGCCTGCCCGTCCTTAATGGGTATGTGTTAAAATAATCTATAGCTAATTTCTTATAGAATTTCAGGATGGTTAAATTTTACATGCGGATTAAGTCGCGATCACCAACTTAAAAATACAAAGACTTTCTCCTTAATCTCTTATGTACTATGTATTTATGTAGTCTTTGGGCCTTTAAAAATTATATTGAGAATGTTTTCTAACTTATAATTACAAGAAACTAGTAAATAGTGAGAAAAAATAATTGATGTTTGTTTCAGCTGCGCCAGAACATGAAAAGAAGGCAATAGAATGGGTACAGTGGCTAGTTAAAGAGGAAGCATATTTTGAAAGGTAAAACAAATAAATTTTAAAGACAAGATTAACCTATTAAGAATAACTTCAGTAACTTATCTGTATGTAAAAGAATTGCTCGTTTAAAGTTATTTATGGCACAAGATCCTAGGCCCGCCAGACATAACTTATTATCTAAAAGACATTACATGGGAAACTGAGAGTAGCTATATGTATACTTTAAACGTATGGGGTATCTGCTAAGTTGGCCAATTTAGAGAAATCAGGTGAGGAAGGTAACTAAAAATAGGATTTCACTTATTTTCTAAAGACGCATTTTTATAAATGTTTTGTAGAATATTATTACAAAATAATATTCGCATAAAACCGATGACGGCTTTTGTACAGGAAATACACCGGCCGGCGACACGCTGCAGAAAAAAAGAAGTCTATAAAGCGTCTGGCAGAAGTTATGGCTTATGGGAAGTGTGTGGCAGTGCTGTATATTATTTTGTAATAATATTCTAAGCAGATACATTCTAGCATATGTTCAAAGTACATAGGAACGCTACTCGTTTCCTCACATTTTGTTCTTTAGAAAATAATTTATGTCTGATGGATCTGGAAACTTACTCCATTATTTAAAGGCAACCGCTTGGCTCGAAGGCTCGCAGGTTCACATCGGTGACACACATGGCCACAACACACGAGTAAGCTCACACTTGCGTTATTTAGGAATTACAATGGGTAAAGATGTTAAAAGAGTCACGAAAAAGTGCTATAACGTTCAATATATGTAGCTGAATCGAAGTGAAGCTTTGGTTTGATGTCGTTGACAGCAACTCGGGCGTGACGGCGTCGTTCGGCGAGATGCTACTGCTGATCGCGATCCACTTCCACTCGGGGCAGCTGTCGGCGGTGGGCGAACTCGTGTGCGCAACGCTCGGCATGCGAGTGCCCGTGAGGCCCAACGGACTCGCGCGCATCAAGCAGGCCTTCACCCACGAAATATTCACCGAACAGGTCATTATTCTCTAAATAATACATTAGATTATTACTAGGCTGTCACCTAGTATTAGACCTGGTATTTGTCATTGGACCTGTGTAAGGGAGGAAGAAAACCAAGAGTAAAACTTGGACTTGGGCGGGCGTCCGTGAAGCCGACCATGAGGTCCCCAGCGGCAGATCAGCGCTGTGTGTGACTTGTAGCACACACAGCATATGCTGAGTTGGGTGCCTATTTGAGTCGAGACACTAGTGCATGCACTGGCAAGTATGGTACTATTGCTAATACGATTAAAATTATTCTTATTAAACTTGTATTGCATGTGATATTTGTGTTGATTCAATAAAATTTCTTTTCTTTCTTTCTTTCAAAAATTGGAATGGGCTCCAGTTCCCCTTACTGTCAATTGACTGATTTTGAGTAGAGCGGTGGCTACTGCCGCTAATAGAGTTGCCCAGTGTTATTGCAGAACTCAGTATGCATTGTCACATTGAGACAGTAATATTTCAACGATTCTCTCTATTCTTAAAAATTTGTAGTCTTAGCAAATAATATGAAAATAAATGAGTGATGCTTGTATTTTATATTTTTGTAATTGGTTTTGCAAATCTCGCATTATAAAATAACTTTCTTTACAGTTAAATAAATACTTTTTGGTTATGTAACTTTTCCAAAAAAAAAAAGTCCCAGTAATAATGGAGGACTTATCGGTTCAGTAGTTTAGGAGTTCATCGCGGAGACCCAACGTGATACGTAATTTTTATAAAGATGTGCTAAAAATTAAGTTATATCCTTGATTTGCAGGTGGTAACGGCACACGCGGTGAAAGTCCCCGTGACAGTCAATCTGAACAGCAACATACCAGGATATTTACCTGTTCATTGCATTCATCAACTGTTAAAATCTAGAGCGTTCTCCAAACACAAAGTCCCCATTAAAAATTGGATTTATCGTCAAATATGCAATTGTACAGCACCTTTGCACTCCGTGATGCCTGCGCTGGTCGAGGTGTATGTTAATTCAATTCTTGTCATTAACAACAAAGGCGTAAACGAATATGTTAATAAACCGATCACGGAAGAGGAGATCAGGAGGGTGTTTAGAAAATCCATTTTTGGAGCCAATTTCGATGTTCAAAACAAATCTGATTCGATAAAAATGGAAGTCGACGGGGAATCCCCTGTAGAAGTCAATCTAGAGAAACCTACATTGGCGTCACAACTGTTGCTCATTTATTATCTTTTGTTGTACGAAGATGTAAGGCTGTCGAACACCGCTACGTTGATCGCCAATGGCAGAAAAATTAAGAGCTATTCGGCCGCTTTCTTATCAGAATTACCCATCAAATATTTATTACATCAAGCTCAAAAAGATCAACTGAGTTACGGCGGACTTTTCAGTCCTCTCCTGCGTTTACTGGCTACGCACTTTCCACAGTTGTCACTCGTCGACGATTGGATGGACGACCAAGTGTTCGGAGACGCGTGCCGCCATCAGATCGACATTCAAATTTCTGAAACGTCCATACAAGAGGCTTTTCAGAGTATCGAAGAAAACCCTCACAAGACTGGCAACATTTTAAAAGCTATGCTCAGCAGAAATCCAACAGACGTTTGGCCGTTCGCTGAAGTGTTTGTGAAATATTTCAAAAGTGTCCTCGGTGACAAAGTGCCTAGACACATTCAGGAGTTGTATAGAGAGGTTTGGCTGAGACTCAACACTGTACTGCCCCGCTGCCTCTGGATTATGACCATAAATGCTTTGTTAGACATTAATAGTAATGGCAGAAACGTAACAATAACTCAGGAGAACGTATTAGTCGATCCGCTACAAGTTTTGCGATGTGATATCAGGGTTTTTAGATGTGGGCCCATTTTGAAAATAGTATTACGCATTTTGGAGGCCAGTTTAGCAGCTTCTAGGAGTCAGTTGAGCAGGCACTTGTTAGATAAACCCCTGCTAGAGAAGAGCGGTCAATTGACTTCGGATACCGAAAGAGAGGAACTCAAAACCGCTTTGGTTGCCGCTCAAGAGAGTGCAGCCCTTCAAATATTGCTCGAAGCATGCTTGGAAACGCCAGAAGATCAAGCTAAACCTGAGCTAATGTGGTCGCTTCGTGAAGTGAGGAGTGTAATATGTTCGTTTCTTCATCAGGTTTTCATTTCGGAGCCGTCCCTCGCGAAACTGGTGCACTTTCAGGGTTACCCGAGGGAACTGCTTTCCATCACCGTACAAGGTATACCGTCGATGCACATTTGTTTGGATTTCATACCAGAACTCCTCAGCCAAGCGTCTCTGGAGAAGCAGATATTTGCAGTGGACCTCGTTTCGCATTTGTCCATTCAATATGCGCTGCCGAAAGCCATGTCGATTGCTAGGTTATGTGTAAACACTCTCTCGACGCTTCTGTCGGTGCTGCCGAGTGATTTGCGTTTGGAGTTATTCCAGCCAATTTTGAAATCACTCGTAAGAATTTGTACGGCGTTTCCGTCTCTACTGGAAGACATAACATCCTTGCTGCTGCAGCTGGGAAGGATATGCGAATCCCAGGCATCCCTAGGTTACTGCTGGAACGACGCAAACGTATTGGGCGAAAACGCATACGTTTCATCCGACATGCAACCGCAGACCAAAGTGTTAGTGGCCGAAGTGCTTTGTAGGGACATCAAGGAAACTATGTCGGAAATTATACAGAAGGCTCTTCTCAATGACAAGTTGTATTAAAGTCGATGTGTGTACATTTATGAATAAATAAGGAACTACAACTGAACAAAAAATGTTTTATTCAATACATGACTAGTAACATATGCGACTGTTCCACAGGACTTTGTGTTTCAAGTTGTCTGTACATCCACGCGCAGTGATTTCTCGCAGAATAGTTGCCGATTTCGTTGTAAAGTTGAGCCTGCAAACCACAAAATATATATTCTTCAGCCCATTAGGCTTGTGCTATGTTGTCGTTGACAAGCTTTTGGAACATTTTTGCATTGATTTAATTCGTTAACACATCACATACCTAATAGTATAAGAGCTAGCAACGTTTTCGAGAATGCATTTTAGGTCGATTAGTTTTTCTATATTTCTCATTCATACTGACGGTCGATAGGAATGCAGTACGTCTGGCACCTGGAAGCGGTTGCGTTTACCAGTGCGCATCCCATCTGTACAGGGAAAATTGTGCATTTTGAAATTATTTTAAGACAAATTTTATTTTTTTTATAATTATATATGCCTCTTTAGCAATATAAATTTATAGTTGCCAGACATTTTTGTCGTTGCTAACATTGCCCCAGATACAATTTCAATCATTAAAAAATGATAATTTTCAAACATTTTTAGTATGTCTGTAATTTTAATATAATATAGTTCTATAATCAAAGAATATAATATTAATTTGCCAGATAGAAATTCCGTCGCTTAATTAGAATTCAGATCAATTTAAGTATCGGGGAGAATAGGTGAGTTAGTAGAAGAGTGCGGCAACTGATTCGTAGGTTGTGTGACAGAGATAGTTGCGACAGAGATATATCAACATCAATGAACTGTATGCTATACTCATCATCATCATCATTTCAGCCGCAGGACGTCCACTGCTGGACATAGGCCTCCCCCATAACTCTCCAATAGGACCGGTCAGAAGCAGCCTGGATCCACCGTTGACCCGCGGCCTTAATTAGGTCGTCTGTCCACCTTGTGGGTGGACGTCCTACGCTGCGCTTGCTGGTACGTGGCCTCCACTCGAGAACCTTCCGGCCCAGTATGCTATACTGAGTAATAATATATGTGAAGCTTTACCGGGCTTCCACGCATTAACCGGATGTGATTATACGCCAGCTTTCTTCCGTAAAGGCAAACTGCGACCTTTCAAATTATTAACAAAATCAGAAGATTATCAATTAGTATTTCAAAATCTTAGTCAGACATACTAGAAAATGCATTTGCTACCTTAGAAAAATTCGTGTGTCATATGTATGGAATTCGAAATAATAACAACATTAATTATGTAAGATTTCATTTGTTTTGTAGTACTTATCAGACCAAAAATGCATACGACAACTTCGAAAATGTAACCATGTAAAGCTGAGCTACGTCAACATTAATCACGAGTCCGTTATATTGCAAAATTTTGGAGTAATGCTCATTTGAAATATCCATCGTCGTTATCTCCAGAAGCTTGTGGTTGGACCATGAAAAATAATAACTACGATTTTGTCTGGTTTGTCGGTGACCAATTACCATCACTGGTTGCTGATATTATACTTCAAGGTAAATATTAATAGATTAAAAAATTAAAAATTCTCAACAAACGCATAAAAACTTACTAATCTTTAATAAATTATATTTATTAAAGATTAGTCCTAGAAACCGACGATACATTTGATACAAACAATGATGATGATGATATAAATAATGATGACAACGATGACAGTGACGATGATTTTAATGCAGGATTTCATTGCGAAGCAATTATTAATTAAAAATAAAATTTTGTTTTTCATGTATTTTTAATGTTTAATATACGAATCAGTTGCCGCACTCTTCTAACTCACCTATCTCCCCGATACTTAAATTGATCTGAATTCTAATTAAGCAACGGAATTTCTATCTGGCAAATTAATATTATATTCTTTGATTATAGAACTATATTATATTAAAATTACAGACATACTAAAAATGTTTGAAAATTATCATTTTTTAATGATTAAAATTGTATCTGGGGCAATGTTAGCAACGACAAAAATGTCTGGCAACTATAAATTTATATTGCTAAAGAGGCATATATAATTATAAAAAAAATAAAATTTGTCTTAAAATAATTTCAAAATGCACAATTTTCCCTGTACAGATGGGGTGCGCACTGGTAAACGCAACCGCTTCCAGGTGCCAGACGTACTGCATTCTTACCGACCGTCAGTATGAATGAGAAATATAGAAAAACTAATCGACCTAAAATGAACTTTTTCGTGACGTTGCGAGCTCTCGTACCATAAGATTTTGAGGCTTTTGCCACATGTCGAGACTTTTGTTTTACTTTTCTTTTCGCTTCTTTACATTACATTCTTTACATTCAGAGCAAAGTTTTCTTTCTTTTCTTTAAATTAATTTAATTTAAAAAATTATGCTTGTAAAATGTTCAAATTATCAGTGTTGTTGAGTAGACCAAAAGACCTTAGATAAGAACAGCACATTCATACAATGTTACGCAATAATATAATTGCACAAACCTGTAGGTACCACGTCTGCAGTAGCCGAGCTTGAGCACCGACTTTGGCGAAGTCGTTCTTAACCGTTTCCAAAGCCTCGCAGCATGACTGGAGCACCTGAGTACGCGCTTCGCCAGACGCTGGCGCTGTGGCCACTCTGCACTTAGTGTATAGCAGCAATGCTGAAATTTCCAGTCAAGACATTTCATCAGATGACATATTTTGTATTATCTGATCCATCATAAGTGGTCGCATTAGACCACTGATGGACTTTCATGTAAATCATTTATATTTAACGTAATGGAATTAAAATATAGATAAACATTTTTGAAATCCATCAGTAAATAACTGAGAAATTTATTATTTAAATTTAAGTATTTTAGCGGGCTACGACTCGCCCGTGACATCATTTGACCTATCCGAGATTGTCGCACCACAATTATTAGTTCGTCGTCTAGGTCGAGTGACGTCACACGCTGTATCGCCGCATGTCACCAAATTATTGTTGCAAGCACAACAACTTTTTCATCTAGATATTTTAATAATTCTTTCACATTTTTTGTTTCATTTTAATTAAATTTTTATAATTGATCCATTAAAAAAAATGAAAACTTCTTTATTATATCGTCACGTGTGTAAATCGAAGACAATTCTAATAACATCAAAAAAAATCAAGAATTAGTGACAATAGTTAAACTATTAATCATAACACATCTCACGATAAGAAGTGTAAAATAGTGCTATTATTATCTAATTTATCTTTCATTTCAACAAAAAACGAAACCCATGAATAAAACTAAAAACAGTTAAAGTGACACTGGTGACAGATCAAACAAACATAATTATCACCTCTGGCGGCGTCGTAGGTGCTGCCGTGCTCGAGCAGCGTTGGCAGCGCGCGACGCGCAGTCAAGAGCGCGTTGCGGCCGCAGCCCGCTTGCAGCTGCACACTGGCGATGTGCATCTCGGCAGCGGCCGCCAGATGGTGCGCGTGGCACTTGGTCGCCAATGCCAGCGCCTCTTCCAGCATTGACACGTCCGACGCTTCCGTCTTGCTGAACGCGTGTTGCACCTGAAACACACCATTCATTACCTCATTACTCACTTGAATTCACCAGTTCACTTTTACCGGTTTCATTAAAAAATAATTTATGTTGTAAATGAATG
This sequence comes from Synanthedon andrenaeformis, assembly GCA_936446665.2. NCBI lineage: Eukaryota > Metazoa > Arthropoda > Insecta > Lepidoptera > Sesiidae > Synanthedon > Synanthedon andrenaeformis. Next base: position 6,923,456 of record OW387777.2, on the reverse strand, counting down.
TGATCTTAAAAAAAAACATTAAATAAAATAGTATTACTATCGACAGACAGGCTAACGGTCCAGTTGATGTTAGGTTGCTACCGTCGCCTATAACACGAGCAACGCCATGTGTGCTGCAATTGCGCTGCCTTCAATAGAAGGATAAGGAACACAACAGCACATATGCTGTTATTTCACGGTAGTCTTTTGTAAGGGGGATTTTACTAAGAAAATCATCAATTTGGCATTTGTAGTCGCAATATGGCATTTCAATTAGACGCGTGTCAGTTGAAACTGCGGGTTACAGATTGTACAAAATTATGAACAATACGGGTAAGCATTCTCAAATAGAAATAATATTTCCCATACAACCTATTGTTTAGTGTGATAAAATTATCCTAAGTCTTGTAAAAATAGAAACAACGCTCACCTCCGACATGAGGATCATAGCCCTGAGCCCGTAGGCAATGAAGTGCTGGCTGTCGTCCTCCGTCTTGCAGTAGTCCAGCACGTCGTGTAAACACTCCAGCGATTCAGTGGCGTCTCCTTTCAGAAAGTACATCTCCGCTTTCAACAACTGGCTCTCCCATCTATCGGACGATGCCAACTGACATATATTCAGTTCTGCTTCCTCCCATTTACCTGCAATTAAAACAATCATACCCAATTTTAACTGATCACGTGAACCGCGTGACGTGGGATGAGGCGTCTGCAACCTTTTCTATTTATTAACTAGCTGGTGTCCGCGACTTCATTATACATATTATGAGTAAAGGTGTTAAAAATAAATTTAAAGACAACCAGTAATAAATTTATCGAAATACCTCTTAAAAGAGCTGTTTATCAACATGGTATTACATTTATTGCATCACTATCGCTGGATTCACGAATCTATGTTTTAGTAAGCTCCTTTTGGTATATAAATTGTTACTATTAAAAACAAACATCTCTCAATTATTTCACAATAAACATGTGACCGAACTTATGACCCAACTAGGCATGAATTGTGTACTTATCATTCAAACTAAAACAAAGATTTGATACTTTTTTTTATCGAATTTAATTTTGCTAATATCCAAAACTAGCTGTAGCACGCGGCTTCGTCCGCGTAACTTATATAGCCTATGTTATTCGCTGATAACGGAGCTTTCTATGGGTGAAAGAACTTTTACAATCTGTCCAGTAGTTTTTGAGTTTATTCATACAAATTATAAAAATTACAAATCTCTCTTTACAATATTAGTATAGATATAGCATTATTTAAAATGTGAAAGTAACTTTATCTGTTTACCTGCGTAGAGCGCGAGCGTGGCCTGCACCTTGGTGGCGACGGTGCGCGCGTGCGGGGCGCGGCGCGAGGCGAGGGCGGCGGCGAGTGCGGGCTGGCCTCGCCACGCGCACACCAGCGCCGCCCCCGCTCCGCTCACCGCCATCGCCTCCGCCCACGCCCGCGAGGTCACCCCCTCGCTGCGACTGCCTGCCACGCTGCTCGACTCTGCACAACACAAAATGGTTTCAATGTTATACACCATGAATTCACAGCCACACCGCTCTGAACGGGAATTGTGCTTACTTGCATTAAGATTGAGCAACAGCTGACAGCAGACCGACGCCATCTCGGTCTTGCCGTACAGCGACCATATCGCGGCGGCGGACGCCAACCCGGCGATCGTCAGGTCCATCGCGGGCTTCGCGTACATTAGCGAGTGAATGTTATTCGTTATAGACTGAAATCAGTTCATCATTTTTCATATAAGTTACTGTCCTAGGATTGACATAAATCAATTGACTATAAAATTACAGAAGCAACATAATTAATGAAATCATAATAAAATAAAAAACAATTCAGGAAAAAAAAAAACAATACTAAAATTTCATAATCGCCAGTACGCATGGTCCTTATTCTTTTTAAATTTCTAATAAAATTTGCCCTATTTGTATACAGTCCGTATGTACTTAAAACCTCACTATAGAAAAAAAAAAAAAAAAAAAAAATTGTGAAACATCAAAATGTAGTAAAAATATATAATATTATTTATTGTCAAATAAGTGCGGAGTGGTTCAAATGCAGTCTGTCATCTCTGCATTACCTTTTTGCTAACAAACACCTGTACTTGGTTTTGCTTTTTGCTCATTAAGATGGTCATCAATATGTTGTTTGAACAGGGCACGCACTCTGAGCAATATTCTCTTCTTGCGCGCCATTTATGTATTGGATGCCAAAAGTACACGTGAAGTGAAGTATACCTAGCAGTGTCTTAAACAACTATATTTTTCTAGAGCGTGCAAACGTTCCCTTCTCAATATCAATTTGAATCTTATTATATGTATAGTTAAAGGGGCGCAATTACCTTGAAGACGAGAGCGGGTTTGACGTTGTTGAGCGCCTTGTGGTGCGCGGCGAGTCGCAAGACGGATTGGTCAGGTCGTGGGGCCTGACGTTCCAAGAGCGCCTCGCGCAGCGCGCGTCCGCCGGCTAGTGCGCCGCACGCGGCCGCTGCGCTCACGCACCCCGCGTCGCCCGCCAAGTGCGACAGCGCAAGCGCCTCGCGTACGCACTCCATAGCGCCTTTCCTAACCCACCACCACCACGGTTACAATTCTGAAGGCGCCAAATACTCTCAAGTAATAAGTGACACAAGCAATAGCAATAGAGCAATAGAAGAGGGCTAAGAAACAGTGATATGATGTGCAAGCAGAGATACATCTTTGCACATCCTCCACTCTTTATAGTCCAGTGCTATCTAAACGGTCCAACCTAAATGGTTTATACTTCGGAATCCAGTTGTAATTAATGGTTTTGAATAAATTATATATCTTTTTGGGTTTCTAATTAAGTAATTCTAAAGAAAAAAAAAGCTGCAAAATGAAGAGTATAAGACACTCAATAGGACTATAAATATGTAATGTAAGTATATTGATAAAAAATATATAGAATTCAATAAAAGGCCAGAAAAACAAGAGAGTTTCTCGCCCTCCTCCAAAGAAGAATGATAGTAAAATTCCTCCGTAGCAAAATGTACATAATTATTCTTAGGACATGTCCACCTGATAGTAAACTTTGCAAATAAAACTTTTCTACAATGTTTGCAAGACTTGCGTTATAGTGTACTAATTTTTTTTAATAAATTTATAATTAAGTATACCTAGAATTTAACATTAATTTATTATAATTATAAATTTTATTATTGTATGTACTACATAACTAATAAAAAAAAACGAAATAAAGGAACGAATTTACACTTACTTGCACCCGAACCGCGTGAGCATGGTAGCCCTATTCAATGCGGCGTATCTGAAGAACTTATTTCTGTCGCCGCTGTTACTGGTCCCGTTGACGCTGAATATCGAGCGGTCGAAACAATTGTACAATGACTCTTGGGCACCACAAAACTCTCCGATGCGTAGACAATTCAAGTAGCTGAGGAAATGCTGAAATCAAAAAATCTAAATTGAGTATTTTCAAAAGAGAATACAATTAATTGATTAGCTATATAAAAATAGCTGTATATAACTCGCTCTAACAACAATAACTCACAATTTCAGGATAATCGGGGATGTCGTTTATGATCTGCAATATGATTTTTTGCAGTTGTTGTGGTGGCAGCGCTTTCATTTCGTTCATCTCCAACAGCTTCGCTTGTTGTGCAGTGAACAGTTCCGCTTGTTTCCTTGACCACTGGCATTCTTCCAAGCTGTGAATAAAAGATAAGCACAGATTATCAAAATGAAGTTTCATCATTTCTGTAGACATGTAAATTTTCATGCCCCGAGCTTATATATGAAAATCGACTCTTAAGGAGTAAACTCTGAAAACATATTGTTTTAAACAATATTTTTAGCATGAGTATAAATTATAGACTTACCAATCTCTATCGATAATATTCATTTTGATGCATAACTCGTGAGGTTTGGATTCATCAAATGTTATTGGCGAAGTGGTCGTTACTCTGGCCTGACCTTGTTGCTCCATATTATTTAATTTCTGAAATAAAATTTCACATTAATTAAAAACATTTAGTTAGGCTGTGCATATGTGACGGACAAGTAATAAATTTTCTATAACAAAGTTACTATTTGTTGCGAAATTCTTCAAAAGGATTGTATTGTATAGTAATGTAATTCTATACCATTACCGTCCTACTAATATTATAAATGCTAAAATTTGTGAGGATGGATTATGGATTTTTGTTACTTTTTCACGCAAAAGGGGCTTAACGGATTTGGATGAACTATCTGAGTAACTATCTGAATTAACATATAGCATACTTTTTATCCTGGAAAATGTTCCCAAGGGATTGTTTAAAAATATTAATAATTGTACAGCGATAAAGATGATAGGCATTATAATATTTAGTCAGATGGTATATTTTTTATTTTCCAACGCAGACAAAGTCGCGGGCACCAACTAGTACTCCATAAAACAACCAAGATTGTATCTAACTCATTTCTTCTATGCAATTAAGGAGTAAATGTATATACATAGGGATATTATGTTAATAAATTGTTAATGTCCTCATTAATAAAAATAATTAATATAAATGTGCCAACTCTTTAATTCTCAAACTTCCCAGTTTTCTAAATTTCCAAATAATTTAATGAAAAATTAATTAAACTAAATCCATTAAAAGATAAAGGAAATTAGTCACAAAACTAATATTTAAATATTTTTATCAAATGATCTTACTGAATGACTTACCTCTTTACTCAATGATCTCATCATTAAACCTGGTCGCCCCTTTTGATAATAAAGGCAAAATGATTTGTAAAGAGTGACTACTTGTCCAAAACTTAGTTTATCTAAATTTACCCAAATTCTTCTTAAATAAAATCCTAAAAAAAAACAAATATTCACTATTATTTCAAGTAAGGCTATTTGAAAGATGCATCACATAGTTGATAATGCTACTTTCTATGATTTAAATTCTATTACTTTTATTGTAAAAAATGCTTATTTTTCATGTTATGTCATAATAATAATAATAATAATAATAAATCATTTATTAGATGTAAGTTTTTACAAAACATTTACCCTCGTCAACATTATTTTATATTTACAAACTACCACCGGTTCGGAAAGCTGCTTCTAGGGGGAAGAACTCGGCAAGAAACCCCCTAGTTGCTCTTTTCATAAATCAATTAATCAATTTACAACAACACGTAACAATACTTAGCTATCTATTAACACCATATTCAACTCCAAGGACGTTCATCATTTATATAATCTAATATTCTATAATAACCCTTTTTGCACAGGGTTTTCTTAATATAAACTTTAAATTTATTCGTAGATAATTGTTGTATATTAGCAGGAAGCCTGTTGTAGAAGCGTATACATTGACCCATAAAAGAGTTGCTAACCTTGTGAAGACGAGTTTTATGCAATTGAAGCCTATGCTTGTTTCTAGTATTCAAACTATGAACATCACTATTTCTACTGAAAGTGCTAATATTTCTGTGAGCAAACAAAAGATTTTCAAAAATGTATTGTGAGGCTACAGTAAGTACATTTATTTCCCTAAACTTATCTATTAGCGAGACCCTGGGACCGAGCTTGTAGATGGCACGAATAGCCCTTTTCTGTAACACAAATATAGTGTTTATATCCGCAGCATTACCCCAAAGTAAAATACCGTACGTCATTACACTATGAAAATAGCTGAAATATACTATCCTCGCGGTATTTACGTCAGTAAGCTCACGAATTCTTTTAACAGCATAGGCAGCCGAACTTAATTTAATGGCTAGTTTATTAATGTGTGGTCCCCATTGTAGTTTAGAATCTACATTTATACCTAAGAATACAGTCGACTCAACCAGCTCAATGTCTTCGCCATTTACGTGAACATTATGATCAATTTGTTTGACATTTGGTAAAGTGAATTTAATACATTTTGTCTTTTTATTGTTCAACGAAAGATTATTAACATTAAACCAATCAATAACCTTAGACATCGCCAAGTTAACATGCTCATGATACTTTCTACGGTTAACTTTAAAAAGCAATGACGTATCATCTGCGAATAAAACAATATCATGATCGTTAATATAATAAGGAAGGTCATTTATATAAATAAGAAAGAGTAACGGACCCAGAATAGAGCCCTGCGGGACACCCATAGTCACTAATGATCCCTGTGATCTAGTCTCACCCACATTGACACTCTGAATTCTATTACTCAAATATGATTTCAAAAGATCCAATGCTACACCTCTAATACCGTAGTGTGAAAGTTTCCCGAACAAATTTTCATATTTAACACAGTCAAAAGCTTTGGATAGGTCGCAAAATATACCCAAAGCATCCTGTCTATCCTCCCAAGCTTCATAAATAAACTTCAGCAATTTTACTCCAGCATCAATAGTGGAGCGACCCCTTGTGAAACCAAATTGCTTATTAGACATAAGGTTATTCGATGAAAAGTGAGAGTACATTTGATTAAACAAGATTTTTTCGAAAATTATAGCAGATGCATAGCAGATGACAATAAGTATATGATATAAATGAATTTCTTTTTTTTTATCTCTTTGATTTGAATACATTGGCAAATATAACAGTTACTTAATAGAAATAAATTAAAATACATATATATTTAAAAAAATATATTAAAAAATGAAACACAATCAACCTCAACCCATTAATAAAATTAAGGATAAACTACTTAGAACAATGTAGCACCAAGCACTACAAGATCACTACAAAGAATGAGTAGTAAGTATTGCATCTAGAAAATCTCAGTTTTCTCAAGTAATGTTGAGCCAGACTGCAGTGTGCAACTGTTGCCATATGAACTCAAATTAGCCTAAATAAGTAAACCATAGTTACCTAATATACTACATCTTGTAATAACACATGGGTTTGTTTCGTTTTGTTCAATCATGAGTTTGTCAATGGTAGAAACAACACAATCCATTAATGCACCAATTCCATTAACATAGATATTTTGCAAGCGGACACAAAAGTTCTGCAGGTGAACGCTTAATATATTATATCTACCATCAGTGAGAAGAGATTCCAAATCTTTAAACTCCATATCGGGACACTAAAATCAGTACAGTGTAACAATGTGAAATCTTTTTTTTTACAGTCTATAAATAAAGGAACCTTTAACAAATATAGGAACTATTACTAGGTATGAGCACAGACAGAGTTAGTGAAGAAATCAATTACCTGAATTAGTTTCAGTGCCAGTATACAAAAATCTTTTCTATATTTTGGTGCCATTGCACAATCGATCATTTCTTTCGCTGAAATATAAAAAATAAAACAAGTGTCATCATTTCTATTATATATATTTTATCAAAACATTAATAACATTGTAAAGGAGCAGAGTCTGTTTGTGCATTTGTGTACGCTAATCTCAGAAACAGCTTGTATTGAACGGATGTATTGAAGCAAGCTTCCCATAATAACCACACCCATAGTGTGTTGCTATTCTGAATAACACACAAACGAAATCACAGTCTTTGCTATAATATTATATAAATGACAGGCTGTTTTATATATCATCAATATTATATCAGAGAATGCTGGTGGCTGTACTGCGTGTTTCAGCTATAGTGTCGAATGGGAAGCAGTGCATAAAATTTATATATTTTAGAATTCAATAAAGTTCGGGCAAAGTTTTGAAAATGATTTATAAATAGTTGAAATAATTTAAAGTATACTATTTATGATACACTGTTTTATGTCTGGCATGCACAGTAATAATTATTCAAATGCCAACATTATTGGCAGATTTGTAAAATAAGACTTTAGTTATATATTTTTTGCAGTTACTTCTTTCGATGACAGCTTAATGTAAAACTGTTTATACATTCACCAATAAATATAATTAATGTATAATGGAGCATTAAAGAATATTTAAAGTAAAAAGCGTAAATTGGGCTGGTAATTCCTGGCATTTTTCAGTCTATTGGTTTTTCGGCTGGTTTATTCTACCACCAATCATACCCCGAAATCTTTACAAGTTCACATACCTTCTAATTTTAACAAACCATATTCTCGAATAAATGCAACTACTGCTATTTTGTGAGGAGTGATGATTTCGACATTTCCTCTTGTGTTTATCAATTTACCGAAATCTACATTATCGCCGCCTACATCCATTGTCAAACTGATATATTTGTTTATATACTAAAGTAAATAATAAAAAGTTTTACTGATCGAACCGAAAAAAATTACTGTAGGTATTTATAATAATGAAATATTGTCGGACAGTCTTTATTTATTTACAATTTTACATTACAATAATAAACAAACATAAACTGAAGACTGACTGAAGTAACTGAACAAAACATCACATCACAGAACATCACATTGTGGGACAACTGTCAAAGTGAAATAAGTAGTGGCAGCAATCAGCAATGCAAAGCAGCAATGTATATACAGGTGTCCCAAGAAGTAGTGATATAAAAAATCTAGGAGGTAGAGGACCTCGAGGGGTATCCGAATCACCCCCATGTATGTTCTGCGATTTTTCGTATTTTCCGAGATGATTTTTTTTTAAATTTTTACCTAACGCTGAGTACCACGAGGTTTTTAATTATTGTGACATGAATTATTGTGATAGATGCCTGATTTTTTTATTTATAGTAAGCTGATGGACAGGCTAATCCGGCTCAGTAACATTTACTATCATTAGATCTTGGCAAAGGGTCAAAAAAATTGAAATAACAAAAAAAAAAACAAAATTAACGCAATATTTTGCTCAACTTTAAAGACTTTTAAAAAAAAAGTGTACATAAAAAAAAATTGTACAGATTTCAAAAACTTCCTCTATCTGTGAAGTAGCTATCCTGCAAATTTCATTGGGCTACTCATAAGGCTTCAGTAGTAAGTGAAAAATTCAAATTTTCAGAAATTGACAAAATGTTAGTAAACTGGTCGATAATTTAATGTTTCAACAACCTATTAGTGTTTTTCATGCTGGAGCACAGGTCTCTAACCTTGAGTCATAATAATCATTATTTTGGAATTATTTTTGTCGACAGGAGGTAAGGGAAAGTAAGGGGTACCGATATTCTTACCTGCTCGGACCGTTTATTCAACAATGCAATAGGCCCTTTGTTGGGAGTATGACCGTCCGTGAAATGCCGAAAAGAGATGACAAATAAAAGTACTTAAGTCATCGTTAGAGAGACAGGGATAGGAGACTAAAGACCGAAAAATGGGATGCGATTGTGTATGTTTTCAAAATAGTCGCTTGTTTGCTTGCCACCTGTGCCTACGTTTGTCTTGACTCTGTTCACTGTTCATTTGTCTTATAATTTTGGCTTTTCTCTCGGACTTCGACGTGCTTTACGATTTGTATTAGTGTTGTACTCTGGACTCGACGACTTGGCTTACTTGGACTTGACTTTGGATCATGTTTACTTCACGTGACTACGCAGAAATGCATTACTATTATGGTTATACGAGGGGGAACGCGGCAGAAGCTGCAAGACTTTAACAGAAACACGTGGAACAAAGAGGAGGACCTCAACCCGAGCGGTTTCCTGACTACCGAATGATCTTAAGAGTACATAATGCGTATATGGAAGGTCGTTCACCAGGAACCAAACCTGGCCGTACGTTTATGATGCCGGATCCTTATGTAGTAGATGCGGTTGTCGAAGACGTAGACAGAGAACCGTCGACTAGTGTAAGACTTGTGGAACAACGTACCGGAATTTCTAAATCGCGGGTACATCGCACACTACGGAGCGTAGGATATCATCCGTTCCACATAAGAAAAGTGCAACAATTGAAACCAGAAGATTACAACCGACGAATTCAATTCTGTGAAGAAATGCTAAGGAGACAAGGCGAGAATGAAAATTTCTTTAACCAAATTTTGTGGACGGATGAATCTCATTTTAGGCGCAATGGGATTTTTAATATGCACAATTCTCATTCATGGTCAATTGAAAACCCAAATTTAAAAAGAGAATCCACGTTTCAAGAGCAATTTAGTGTAAACCTTTGGTCTGGCATACTTAACGGTCAGCTAATCGGACCCTTTCAGTTGCCAGACCGCTTGAACGGTAATCGATTTTTAAATTTTTTACGCAATGATCTGCCTCTGCTGCTTGAAGATATTGACCTAGAGACGCTCAGAAACATGGTACTGCAGTGTGATGGTGCACCATGCCATTATGCTTTAGAAGTAAGAAACCATTTGAACCGAAAATTCAATCAAAAATGGATTGGTCGTTGCGGCCGCCGTGACGCCTGCCTGATAGCCTGGCCTCCAAGGTCACCCGACCTGAACCCAATAGACTTTTTCGTGTGGGGATACTACAAAAGTATTGTTTACGCAAGAGAATGCCGCAATTTGGAGGAGTTAAGAAGAAAATTGAGAGTAGAAGAAGAAACTGTTAAAAATAATAGGATGGCGTTCAGGCGATTGAAAAATAGCTTCTTCCGGCGATGTCGTTTGTGTATTGAGCAACAGGGCGGCCATTTTGAAAACTTTTTATAATAATATTACGTAATAAACACTTTTTGATTTGTTTTGCATTGTTTTAATTACTTTTCAATTTTAATTAAGAAATTTGAATTTTTCACTTACTACATTTAGATTCATTTTTTTTTTATGAAGCCTTATGAGTAGCCCAATGAAATTTGTAGGATAGCTACTTCACAGATAGAGGAAGTTTTTTTAATCTGTACGACAATTTTTTTTTATGTAGGTACACTTTTTTTAAAGTCTTTAAAGTTGAGCAAAATATTGCGTTAATTTTGTTTTTTTTGACCCTTTGCCAACATCTAATCGTAAATGTTACTGAGCCGGATTAGCCTGTCCATCAGCTTACTATAAATAAAAAAATCAGGCATCTATCACAATAATTCATGTCACAATAATTAAAAACCTCGTGGTACTCAGGGTTAGGTAAAAAATTTAAAAAAAAATCATAACTCGGAAAATACGAAAAATCGCAGAACATACATGGGGGTGATTCGGATACCCCTCGAGGTCCTCTACCTCCTAGATTTTTTATATCACTACTTCTTGGGACAACCTGTATATTAATTTATGTTTATCAATATTTTATCTATCGAAATATATTTAAATGAACATACTTTAATAAAAACAAACATAAAGATTACGAGGTTACAAGTTTTTATTGATCTAATAGCGTACATCTTGATTTATCGTATCGTAGTCGCCATTTTCAGTCAGATTCGGAGTCCCTGCAATCCTGTAGGTCAATAACTAATTCTTAATGGAATGCTAAAAACATCGCGTCCCCTATCTTTTTCCATAAGTTTTCTCGACTTGTTTACAACTTTCTTCAAATCTTCTGAGTAACATGGCCACATCGTGTAAATTTAATATGAATTACATATATTATTTTAGTTTTGTTCTAAACTATTGTTACTCTGTGTAATCAACACAATTTGTAATTGTATAAAGAGAGCATATATGTTCCTTCCTTGGTATAAAGAGTATTCTGCGCACACAACAAAGTCAATGAACTATTATTCTAAAATGGTTTGATCCTGCCTTGTATTTATTTTGTACTTTTTATATGTTAAAATAAGTTTTAACCATGCATTTACCATATATGTATCAATAATAATTACAATGACTATAATTTTCATAAGAAAAGTAACAATTTGAAAGCTTACTAAACATGGGAAAGGTGTGTGTGTTGTGCGTATTCTATGTGTCGTATTTGTTTGTGATTACTGAGACTTCACGAGTTACTGTATTACAAGGGGACATACTACCTCATCACGGCCGATGCGAACCAATTACTATTCAATTTTGCCAACAAATTAGATATAACCAAACTATTTTTCCCAATATATTGAATCATGCCAAACAAGAAGACGCTGGCCCTGAGGTGCACCAGTTTACACCTCTTATAAAAGTGAATTGTTCTCCAGATCTGAAATTCTTTTTATGCTCAGTGTATGCACCTGTCTGTACAATACTAGACACTCCGATCCCACCATGTCGGTATTTGTGTGAATCTGCCAAACGCGATTGTGAAAAACTAATGATAGACTTTGGATATGCATGGCCTGAAAATTTGGAATGCTCTCAGTTTCCCGTGGCGACTGACGAAAATGTAATATGTGTTGGTGATAACAATGCAACACACGAATCTCGGAGGCCAACAGAAACAAAACTTCCAAAAGTAGATTATAAATCAACCATTGAAAGAGATCCATCTAAAGTACATGGTGCAAAGGATTATGGGTTTGTTTGCCCGATACAGTTCAAAGTGCCTAAAAGTTTAGATTTAGAGTATTCATTAAAAGTTGGTGATAAAGTTGAATATGATTGTGGCGCACCTTGCAATGGCATGTTCTTTAGTAAAGAAGAGAAGAATTTTTCAAGATTATGGATCGGAATGTGGGCTACATTATGTGCTGTCAGCTGTTTATTTACAGTTTTAACATTCCTTATTGACACTGACAGATTTCGTTATCCAGAAAGGCCCATTATCTTTCTGTCAGTATGTTATCTAATGGTGGCCGCATCCTACATTATGGGCTGGAGTGCTGGTGATAATATTAGCTGCCAGGGCCCATTTTCGTCAACAATTAGTGACACAAGATCGCCTAACATTTCTGTCATCACGCAAGGCACTAAACATGAATCATGTACTATACTTTTCATGATTGTGTATTTCTTTGGTATGGCATCGAGTATTTGGTGGGTTATATTAACACTAACGTGGTTCTTAGCGGCCGGTTTGAAGTGGGGACATGAAGCCATAGAAGCTAATTCACAATATTTTCATTTGGCTGCTTGGGCAGTTCCAGCAATCAAGACTATATCAATATTAGCAATGGGAAAAGTTGATGGTTAGTTTTACATTATTTATGTTACCTTATGTAAATTTTGAGAAATATTTATAGTTCCTTTTTCAAGTTATGGGTGGCAGGCAGGCTGTCAGCCCATTTTGATGGTATGTGTCTACTTTCACCTACAAACACTGGCAATACATGCAAATATGCTGCCAAGCTTGATATGTGTACGAATTATGGATGAGGAACAAAGGTCCTGTATTCACTCACACACATATTCACAACAGCTTTAGTGCTGTTGTTTCACAGTGGTTTTCAACTTTTGAAATACTTTCTGATTAAACCTGAGTTAATAAATCGATTTTACTAATTAATGACATTTTCCCCTAATCGGCATCTGTGTACTTAAATACAAAATAGAAATGGCCTTGCTAATCACTATTTATACCTTCTAAAAGACTAATTAGCACATTTTTATTTGTCTAATCAGAATTAAAATTCATGTGTGTGTCCCCGCACAGAAATAGGCACACATTTTCTATGCAACTCTTTCCTGCAAGGTCATACATATTTCATCTTCCCAACTTCTTAGTGGACACCCTGTCTTCTGACTCCTACTCTTGAATACCATACCATGACTAGCTTATTTGTTTGATAAAAAGCATTTGATCTTGATCATTTATTTGTGACTTAGCTTAGTCTAATAATAGTAATTTTAGTGTCATTAATCTTTTAAATATCTTGTAATAGTGGTATTATACTATACTTTTTTTGTTGCAGGAGACATTTTATCTGGTGTGTGTTATGTGGGACTATGGGATGCAGAAGCTTTAAGAGGTTTTGTACTGGCCCCCCTATGTGTTTATCTAGTACTTGGAACTGCATTCCTTCTAGCTGGCTTTGTGTCTCTGTTTCGCATTAGAACTGTAATGAAACATGATGGCACTAAAACAGATAAGTTGGAAAAGCTAATGATACGCATTGGGGTGTTTGGCGTTCTTTATACAGTGCCAGCATTAATAGTGATGTCTTGTCTTTTCTATGAACAAGCTCATTTCGATAGTTGGATGGTGACATGGCATCGTGATATGTGTTCTACTCAGCTTTATTCGATACCATGTCCGTTTACACGTCCAGAAATAGAAAGACCCAAGTTTGAAATGTTCATGATCAAATATTTGATGACTATGATTGTAGGGATCACGTCTAGCTTTTGGATTTGGTCAGGCAAAACACTAGTTTCTTGGCGGCAATTTTTTGACAAAATCAAAGGGAAAAGAGAAGAAGCTTATGTGTAATTAAAGAAATCTATGCTTTAAATGTTAAGCTACAGTGTCATTTAATGGTATCAATCAAGTTAAATAAGGCTGATATTATTGTAAATAAAATTGAGTCTCGTTTTTAATCTCTTTTTTATAGGTTTTTAGTTTTATAAGAATAGTATGTAAGAATAATTTTTACTTTTTATTTTATAATTTCTTATTTAATAAATATTCTGTATTTTTCATATTTTTTTTATTGCATCATTGAGTTTAGACATACATTTATGTGATATTATACTCTCTATTAAAAGTTTTTTATGTTGAAAAATTATATATTTGAGAATTATATGATCTGATTCAACTATGAATTATTATTGACATAATAATATCGAGTATAGTGTATTGACATACTCTGGGCGTTAAAAATCTAATGACTGATAGTGGTACTTTCATATGAAATTAAATAGGTTTGCAAAAAGGATATAATGTGGCGTTTTTTGCCTAGAATTCCTACGCAGAGTTTATTAACTGGTGCATCATTGTCACCTAAAACTTGTAGCTGTGTTATGTTGCGCATCAGAAATCTGTAGTAATGCATCAATGCAGTACCCATTTAGGATTAGTTCAATAAATGTACTGGTGAAAACTCGAAAAAATGCTGATAGATCTGCAATGATAGGATCTGATCTGATAGGACTAGAACGCCATCTACTGGCTTTACCAGAACCACCATACAAGGCTATGTTCAATTTTGCTTCTGTTGTTAGTGTTGTATATCATAGATGACGCTTTATACTGATTTCACTGTCAGGAATTTTTTTCAGCCAAGATAAACAAAAAATATCATTGAAATAAGTCAATCCATTCTGGAGTTATCATCAAGAAAGCCATTTCATAGAAATGAATGAATTTTTTTATAGAGAACATTTCCGATGTTTTTAATTATTATTCAGTGCATAGACAAATTCAACAAATAAAAATTGGTACGGCAATTCTTGAACTATAAATAGTGTTACTAAATCGACTTTATTTATATCCTAATAATATTATAAATACAAAAGTTTGTATATTTGGAAGTTTGTTAGTTACTCAATCAGACAAAAATGGCTTAACATATTTGGATGAAATTTGGCACATAATTAGCTTATTATTTGGATTAACATATGTGATACATTTTATGCTGAAAAAATGTTAGGTGGGATCATCAATAAACGGGACTACCAGCGCGTACGAAGTCGCAGGCACAGCTAACACATAGATATGTACAATGAATTGCAAATGATAGGTATGAGTTGTCTAACATTTATCTTGCTGATTGTTAATTATTAATTTTAAAAATATTGTCCAATTGCAAGGAATAGGTTGACAAAGTTTCACCCCAATCTGAAGCAATGCATGCAATATGAACAAACATTGATTTTAACACATTAAATTATTCTGTGTGGAAATGAAAGAATTTTGTAACTTATACTTATTATTAGAGGAATAAAATTAATTTACATTCACAAATAACATTATAAAATATCCCAAGTACAAATGCACTTTACACTCTCACTCTCTCTTTATTCATTCAAGTTATTTAAAACTTAATATATGCTCTGGTTATGCTCTGGTATATTTGCCCCATATATGTAGCATGAACACTGATGCAATGAAGAGAAGTGACATCACTAATACTGGTACTGGACCCCTGAAAAAGAATAAAGAAGACTGAATTAAACACAAGTTAACCCGTTAACTGCTTGGTTTTGTAGTTGTCATGCCCCTAGCGCCTGACTCGTAAATTATTATTTTTTCATGAGAAAACAACAATGATTTAAAAAAAACATACAAATCTTATAAATGCAACATGTATAAGATGTCATTTTAGGTATTATCAGTGAAATTGTTTATACTCAAACTTAATGGTTCACTACTATATTAAATAAATAAAATGTATTAATGTGTAGGTATTTAAAAACAAAAAGGCCAAAGTTTCACAAAGATAAATCAATAATTTTATTATTTATAAATAGTTGTTAGAATACATTTGTATAGGTAAACTATAATTAAGGTGTATAGAAAATTAAAAAAGATTTATCAGATCTCACTTGAGATATTTTCAAGTTATAAGAATTGAAAATAATAAAAAATTGCTTATGTAAAACATAACATAAGCAATTTTTCATGTTTGTTCATTTTACTAAAAACAGAACAATTTATTTATTTATATTAAGTACATAAACTTGAACTGGATTTGCTATAAATTTTCTTGTATTACTTACACTTTGACACCAGGTGAGTCGTCAGTGTAGAAGCGCCACATACCACCTGACCCTGCACCAGTAGCGCGATTCCTTGCTGCAGTAGTTGTGGTGGTCTTACGTTGACGAACTGTGCCCCCACTGGATCGAGGAACGGCTGTTGCCTTGCTCGGAGAACGGCCCCCTGTTCCTACCGATGTTGAGCTTGGTGATGGTGGCTAAAATTTATTTAAAAATGATTATACTGTATATTTCACAACTAAAGAATATAACAATGAACTTTTTTTATTATAACTCGTACCATTGTACTGGGAATTAATATATTTTAAGAAAAGCTTCGTATCTACGACGATCTATCTTTTGAAATTGAAGCCACGAAGCAAACGAATGAAGTATAAAAAATTAGAATGTTGTGTTGGACAACGGGAAAGGGACAACAGCTTACACGTTGTCACTTCGTTGTCAATATCAATTTCACAGAACAAATAAAATAGTTAAAAGATAACATAGTTGCCATTAACGAATTATAATGTGTGCGGATTGTGGTACGGATCAATATTACTATACTCTTTGGTGCGGATCAGTGCGGATTGGTGCGGATACGCATTTATTCGTAGGGATACGCCTATATAGCCCAGTCAATGAAGCCGTAACTTTGCCATTTTGACCTGGGTGAGTAGAACCAACGGGAAAATGTGCGTTAATAATCCTGCAAAAACATATCAAAAATGCAGGGTCCTAAATCACCGGAATGATTTGCAAAAAAATTGCAAAAAGGTGAAAAAATGACTTTTTCACAAATATCTCGAAAACTATAAGAGATATGAAAAAAAGTTTCAAATAATAATTGTAGAGGATTTAATTCTCTACAAAAATGATTAGAATGAATTTTTGCGTATCGGGCACCGTTGGCACGGAAATCACGTTTAAAGTATGAAAAATTAAAAAATAATTTTTTTTGGCTCAAAATAATTTTTTTTAATTTTCCAAATAGGAGTGATTTTTTCTGCATCCCCCGAACATTTCCTAAGAGATTACTCTTTCATTGTTGTACATTTATATTGTTTTTAAACAATTAAAAACTTTCAAATTCATTTTTAGCCATCAAAAAATTATTTTTTTGATTTCATTTTCACACCAATCGATTTAGAATGAAATTTTCTATAAGATTAAGTTATTTTTTTAGAAAAAAATAATAATAATCGAGATTTAGCTTAGAAATGGGTTTTGGGGAACTCTCTCAGGGATCCGGCACTGGCGATGAGAGAGAAAGACTATAGTTATGTCTCGCTCGCACTCACAAAATTTGTGCGCGTGCGCGGCGTACGAAAAAGCATGCGTGCGAGAGAGACCAAGTTTTTCTAAATGAGAGGAAGAAGGATAGAGTGAGGCGCGTGCGCACAGCGATTAAGAGTATAAGTGCGACAAAGACAGAAATTTTTTACATAAGAGCGAGAAGGACAGAGCGACATGAGTCCGCTCAGCTCAAAAAATCGCGTTCGGCTCCGAGTTGCGGATTTTTTTTATTGATAAACCATCTCCAAAACGTTATTTTAAGCTATATATCAATCGATTCAGAATAAAACTGAATCGATCACCCACTCCCATTTTTAACTTTTTTTTGTTTTTTTTTTTTTTTTATATTAACTAATTAATGAGTCATTTTTCATCTGGAAAAACGTCCTTTTAACCCATATATTAATCGATTCAGAATTGAAAACTGAATCTATTACACCTATACCTATTTTTGATTTTTTTTGTAATTTTTTTTTTAAATTAACTAATAAATAACTCATTTTTCATCTGGTAAAACAACATTTCAATCCATATATCAATCGATTCAGAATCAAACTGAATCGATTGCACTCACTCCCATTTTTAACTCTTTTTTGTAATTTTTTTTTTAAATTAACTAATACATGAGTGATTTCTACTTGTAAAAAACGTCATTTCAACCCATATATTAATCAATTCAGAATCGAAAACTGAATCGATTACACCCACTCTTATTTTTAACTTTTTTTGGTAATTTTTTTTTTTAATTATCTAATAAATAAGTGATTTCTACTTCTAAAAAACGTCATTTCAACCCATATATTAATTTTTGGGCCTTGGGTTGGAATGACGTCCGAATAAAGACGTTTATTTCTCTATTTAACAGTAAAATGTTGGAAGAAATAAATAAAAAATAGGAATAGGTGTAATCGATTCAGTTTTGTTCTGAATCGATTAATATATGGGTTAAAATGACGTTTTTCCAGATGCTAAATGAGTCATTTATTAGTTAATTTAAAAAAAAAATTACAAAAAAAAATCAAAAATAGGAATAGGTGTAATCGATTCAGTTTTCTGAATCGATTAATATATGGGTTAAAATGACGTTTTTCCAGATGAAAAATGAGTCATTTATTAGTTAATTTAAAAAAAAAATTACAAAAAACAATCAAAAACAGGAATAGGTGTAATCGATTCAGTTCTGAATCGATTAATATATGGGTTAAAATGACTTTTTCCAGATGAAAAATGACTCATTTATTAGTTAATTTAAAAAAAAAATTTACAAAAAAAAGTTAAAAATGGGAGTGGGGTAATCGATTCAGTTTTCGATTCTGAATCGATTGATATATAGCTTAAAATAACGTTTTTGGAGATCGTTTATCAATAAAAAAATTCCGCAACTCGGAGCCGAACGCGATTTTTTGAGCTGAGCGGACTCATGTCGCTCTGTCCTTCTCGCTCTTATGTAAAAAAAATCTGTCTTTGTCGCACTTATACTCTTAATCGCTGTGCGCACGCGCCTCACTCTATCCTTCTTCCTCTCATTTGGAAAAAGTTGGTCTCTCTCGCACGCATGCTTTTTCGTACGCCGCGCACGCGCAGAAATTTTGTGTGAGTGCGAGCGAGACATAACTATAGTCTTTCTCTCTCATCGCCAGTGTCGGATCCCTGAGAAAGTTCCCCAAAACCCATTTCTAAGCTAAATCTCGATTATTATTTTTTTGTCTAAAAAAATAACTTAATCTTATAGAAAACTTCATTCTAAATCGATTGGTGTGAAAATGAAATCAAAAAAATAATTTTAAGATGGCTAAAAATGAATTTTAAAGTTTTTAATTGTTTATAAACAATATAAATGTACAACAATGAAAGGGTAATCTCTTAGGAAATGTTCGCGGGATGCAGAAAAAATCACTCCTATTTGGAAAAAAAATTATTTTTTTATTTTGAGCCAAAAAAAAATTATTTTTCAATTTTTCATACTTTAAACGTGATTTCCGTGCCAACGGTGCCCGATACGCAAAAATTCATTCTAATCATTTTTGTAGAGAATTAAATCCTCTACAACTATTATTTGAAACTTTTTCTCATATCTCTTATAGTTTTCGAGATATTTGAGAAAAAGTAATTTTTTCACCTTTTTGCAATTTTTTTGCAAATCATTCCGGTGATTTAGGACCCTGCATTTTTGATATGTTTTTGCAGGATTATTAACGCACATTTTCCCGTTGGTTCTACTCACCCAGGTCAAAATGGCAAAGTTACGGCTTCATTGACTGGGCTAATAATAATTACAATTTATATAATATTTTTTTACATAGCACGATGGGTAGAATATTCTACTAAGAAATTTTATTTTAGCCATATAACGAATGTTATTATTTCAAAAATTATAATATATTACAGATTAATTTTATCGTATAAATACAAATTTAAAAAATATTTTGTCTACAAATACCAAATGTCACGGTACCAAATGTCTTGTATCAGATAGAGATAGATTGGGTTAGACAAGGGTTAGATAGAAACTCAATAGAAACTAGAAACAAAGAGTATATAATCACTCACTACGTTACAAGAAATATAACCTAAAACTATATTAAAACTTTATATTTTATAAACTATTGTAAAATAATAATTGATAGTTGCTGGAGTTTACAAAATAATAGTGGTGTACATATTATGATACTTAAATTATTAAGTTGGACACGTAGTTTTTGTTCTAAAATCAGTAGAAAAAGCATGAATATGAACAAATGTTATTTCAGACATATAGAGAATGAAGAACGAATTGATATAACTTTCATGTTTACAATAAAAGATAAAATGAGACAGTTCAATTTTAACAGGAGTGCATCAGAAAATTTAGATACTTTGAATACCCGAATAGTTGCCGGTATCCAAAAACAAATTTCAAAGGCTTTCAAGAAAAAGAGTGGTTTAGATCACTCTTTAGATGTGCAGTTTTTTGATAACAACAATCCAATTACAGGAGAATCTACTTGCATGGAATTATTTTCATTGCAAGGTCCCGTCCACTTGAAGATTAATGAGCATGAATTGCTAGTGATTTTTAATTCACCTTGGATTGTAAGTTTAAATTTACCAGAAAGTATCCAATGTGGCTTTCCAGTCTATCCAGAAATTGTAATGTTATTTGCAAACAGTAATAAAACAATATATCAATGGTTCAAAGGGTCAACATTGAATGAAAATGGAAATACCATTTCAGATATTCATATAAAATGGGAATTAGTTGGAAATGAATTCGTTTACATACCAACTGTCAAAGATATTGGAATGAAATTAAAATTAGAATGTACTCCAGGTGAGAATAACAAAATTTTTTTGTAAATGTAAATTTCTAAATATTTGTAAATGTATTTTTAATAATAATAAAAAATACATTTACAAAGTGTGTATGGGCCACACCTTGCTGCAGTGTGTGTACGGCAGTGCACTGCAGTGTACGGGACACTGCTTATCAATTTATTTAATATTTTTTTATTTCTCTTAAATAAGTTATTTATTTAAAAAATTTAAGTCTTATTCATCTAAGGTCCCTTTTTTAACATAAGCTATCTTCCAATAAAAGACCCGAGATAATTGGTCACCCATTTTATAAATTAGCTGGTACAACAGACAGACAAACTGATATTTAACTGATTTTTCTTTTTTTGTCAACAAAAATTTTAAGAATTTGTTTTTTGTTATAAGTACCATATTATACTTGGTATGCATTTAGTAAAAAGCAGTTAAAATTGACATTACAAACAGACATTGCAATTTTAATTAAAGATTTGTTGTAAAGATTTTATTACAAATATGAATTCCAAGTTCAGCTTCACCTGAGTAGACTAAATGTGATCAGAACTCAGAAATAAATAATAATTTGTTCTAACTGTTTATATTAATGTTCTAGTGAATGACAAACACACTGGCCCCACTGTGGAAGTGTTATCAAAAAAAGTTATAGAGGCTGGTCCGGGATTTTGTCCATTTGAAAATAGACATCTCTTCACTACAAAAAAACTAAGCAATAAAAGGTACACTTATTTTTTCCTAAAACATTTATTACTTGTAATTGGTGCCTATTGACTTTGTCCTCATTAAAAAAAGAAAATACATATATGAGTAATATAACATCTTTATCGCTTTGACGACGGTGGCTCCATTTTTTGTATTTTTAGATGATCCCTCAGGAAAAAGTATACTGTATGTTAATCCAGGTAATCTATAATATAAAAATGAATCCCTAAATGTGTTGCTAAGCGCAAAACTCGAGAACGGGTGGAGCGATTTTAATTCTGTCTTCACTCATGGATAGAGGGATAATCAGGGAAGGTTTTTACGTAAAAAAAATGCACCCCAGGCGAAGCTGGGAACAGGCCGCTAATAAACTATATATGTGCTAAATTTCATTCAAATCTGTTCAGTAGTTTTAACATGAAAGATTAACAAACAGATGGATCCTATATGTATATCCATCCATCTTTACAAACTTTCGCAATTTTTACTTATTATTCAATAGTTAATAAATTTTTACAGTTTTCGTTGTGTCACTTATAATATATTGGCTGATTTATATTGTGATTCTGATTATACAAGAGAAGTACTGCATCCATACTGTCCTCCATATGCTTTAGACATCAGTTATAGAAAACAACTGATAAGTAAAGAAATTATTGGTAAGTTTAACCTATTTAGTTATTTTTAGTTTAACCTATTTATTATTTTAGTTTTTTATTTTTCAAGGCAAATGATTCCAGTTGTAATGTCTCAAATTAAGAACCAGTGGCATTATTATTGTGAAATTTTTTGCTCATTTGATAAAGCATAATTTTACATTTTTTGTTTCGTTTTTAATATGCTTAAAAATGTACAAAAGTTTGCACAAACATTATCTCTATTTTGAAATCTTAATAAAGTAAAGTATGTAAACAGTACTTAAGTAAAACAGACTTTCTTGCAATGCTAGCAAACTATATGAAGTGTATGCAGCATTTTATTTTTCACTTTTCACTCTTGTTGTTTCTTGTCAGGATACAACGCAGATATAATGTGTCTACAGGAAGTAGATAAGAAAATATTTATTTATACCTTAGAACCTATTTTATCTACTAAAGATTATAAAGGTTCATTTTATAAAAAAGGCAAAGAAGTAGCTGAAGGATTAGCAGTTTTTTACAGACAGGATCGCTTTACGTAAGTATTGATTTACTTTCACAGTAATTCAATTTGGTGGGGTGTTCCCCTGTTCATAATATGATATCTGTTGTTTTATTAATTGACGACACGTTTGGTCTAGTGGCTAGTAACCCTAGCTGTTAACCAAACGGTCGCGGGTTCGAATCCCGCTAGGGGCAAGTGTTTATGTGTTAACATTTACCTTTGTACCTGAGTCATGGATGTTTGTATTTATAATATGTATGTATTTACAAAAAAAAAAGTAATCTATGTATTATATCAACTATCTGGTATCCATAATACAAGCATTAGTTGCTTAGTGTGGAACTAGATGGTGCTGTGTGGAATGTGTGAAGATATTTATTATTTATTATTATTATTATTTATTTATTTTAGCTTTATAGGTGATGAAAGTATACTACTGTCAAATGCATTACAAACAAAACAATGTATGCAATTGATCTGGAGTGCATTAAAAGATAATGTACCGTTACTAGAGAGGTTGTTAGACAAGTCAACAGTGGCTAGTGCTACAATATTACAATCTAATGACAATCCCGAAGAGATTTTAATAGTGGGCAACACTCATTTGTATTTCCACCCCGATGCTGATCATATAAGATTAATACAAGGTGGCATAGTTATATATTGGTTAAATGATGTTAGAAACAATTTAAAACAAAAGGTAATATTACTTTTATAATGAAGGCATAGAAATTTTAGAATGCAAATTATATTTTCCAATGTTTAATTTATAGCATTTTTGCTGATTATTAAATGTAATTAATGTACATCATTGTATCAGCACTATAATCGCATTTGTTTTTGTCAAAATTGTTTGTTTCTTTGTCAATTCCAGACTTATCCACTTAGTTTATAGTTATTTTGTATTATCTGTGCTTAACGACTATTTAATTCATGATTTAAATATGGAGTAATTATGTTAACGCGACTTATTTAAACTCACTTTTGCAACAATAGACTGACTTGAAATGTTTATTTTCAGTATCCCGAGAAAAGGGTTTCCTTAATATTATGTGGGGATTTCAATAGTACGCCATCGTGTGGTATTTATCAGCTTTACACTGCTGGGAAAGCACCAAGCTCATTGCCAGATTGGAAATCCAGTAAGTTGTGCTCTAATGATGTGCTTGTTGAACGATTTAAACTATTTATCTGATTCAAATTTAGATGTACGAATTTAATTATCTTTAATTAATTAATTTAAATGGCTCTTAATTCTCAATTAACTATAGTTTAATTATATAATTATTTATGATGTGTCGAAGTTAATAATGATTTGGTAATTGGGCGTGAGATCGGTTTTGATATATTTGACAGCAAGTTTTCTAGATTCAAAAATAGATTAAGACTGATATTTAAGTAGAAATTAAGAAAATGTTATAAATTAAGAATTGATTAATTACTTAAGACCATTAGTAGTTAAGTTAAGTTAAACATGTTAAGTAGATACACTGTTTAGGAGTGCAATTTAGATAATAATGTACCGTTATAGTTTTCATGTATATAATTGTAATCTGTTTGTGTACTACATCAAATAAATTAAATAAATAAATATTGCAGATTCAGAACAGGCCGTACACAATTTGAGTTTAGAACAGAATGAGTTACTGGCAAGTGCATGTGGAACTCCACAATTTACAAATTTCACTTCCGGATTTGCAGATTGTTTAGATTATATTTTCTATGAGAAGTCAGCTTTCGAAGTTGAACAGGTAACTATTGATAGCGCGCGAGTTGAATGCAGTCGGGGCCTGAGGTGAAGGGCGGGAGCATCTCCCCCCGCCGCCGCGTCTCGCACGCCTGTAATGTAGTGATGTGCGTGCTGTCCTCGTCAACTATCATACGCTTACTGTGTTACCGCGTTAATATTCAAGTTGCAGCCGCGTGTTATTTTTGTTTTTAATAATGTCTGATCTGAGTCAATCAAGTTCTGTTACAAAAAAAACGAGTTTTTATTCATCGCCAAGCACGCGAAATGGCGAAAAATGTTCCTGAAAAAATGAAAATGGGGCCATGAAGGGTCTTTTACAAGTGGCGCGCAAAGTGAGACATCGAAGACTTAAAATGTTAAACTTAAAACAATGTTGAAATTTATCGACATATTGTCATCATTAATTCTACTCGCGCTCTGCATTCAACTCGCGCGCTATCAGTAAATGTCATTTAATATGTTCTAATTTAGTTATAGTTAATCACTAGCTGTTGCACGCGAGCTAATATAGCTTTCTGTAGGAGGAAGAATTTTTAAAATAGGTCTAATAGTTTTTGAGTTTATTCATTACAAACAAAAATAAAAATAAAAACCCTTCATAATATAATAGTATGGATTACTTTGTGATTTCATTTTTACTAATTTTTTTTTTTCAGATTGTCCCGCTTCCTAGCTTAGAAGAATTGCAAGCGCACACAGCTTTACCTAGCGTAGTATTTCCATCAGATCACATTGCTCTTGTATCAGACTTAAGATTTAAATAAACATTCACAATGTAATAGCACATTGAATTATTATTATCTGTAGCTACCCCTCTTCCTCGTTTATCCCTCTTTCTATAAGTGAAAACAGAATTAAAATCCAGCCATTAAAAACCAAGCAAGCATTATTTTTGTAAGATTTGGATCCCCGTTGCTTCTTATTCCTAAACAGGAAAAAATGGAGTTCGTAGTCTATAGTGTTATTGTATCGGTCTTTCCATTAGTCAAAATTATATCAAATTTGGGTTTTTTGGGCAAACTGTAAATTCAGTAGGTTACAAATAATGTTCTAGGTGGTTCTGGGCTTCTGTGCAAGCATGGATAATGAGGTTGCACAGGTGCAAAAAAGGAAGGAGCACTAACCATAGAGTAACTTATGGACTAACTTTGGGAGCTAATTTAATTAGTGTCAAGCTGTATGTATCTCAAGCAATCTCAAGTGATTTATAAATTGTGCAGCACAGCATTGGGGTTTGGTTGGTATGAAATTCATCTTACCTTTTTTTAATTTTATGGCCAGGTAACTAGACCTTTAAGCCAATCTTCCTTATCTCTATTGTCCACGTTACCACAGATCAGATAATAGTGGTACTAAGATAAAAAGTTCTAGGATTACTATGTCTATGTTTGTCTATCTGTATAAATTTTATCTATGCTACCTACACCACAAACTTAGAGCATTAAACCAACCGGAGACGTCACGCGCAATAAATTCTATGCAAAGAAGTCTGTCACTTTCTGCGCGGGGGACGAGGCATCTCACACAAAAACTGTTAACACTAACGCATTTCTCGATCTCGTCGCTACGCACGCACCCGACCATATTATTAAACACTAGCATAAACTTTACGCACACATATCCATTCTCACACAGTTGACTACCTGTCCGTATATGAGATGACGTCATTTTTAAGTAAACAATGGTAGTGCTTGACACTATCGATATTTCATTGTCGATGAAATCTTCCAATCATTATGACAAAGTCAAAACATTTTTTTTTAATTCAGCCTTTCCCTAATGGTTAAGGCAGAACTTTTGATTGATGTCATTATGATGTAAATACAGTATAGTTAATTCTTAAACTCAAGGGTATCCTAATAATATGAAGGCAAATAAACTTGACTGACTGACATGTTTCTCCAACCAGCAGAAACTGAAAAACTTAACAGTTTCATGATACTTATTTAATACGGATAATCTAAAAAGAAATCCTCCTCACAGTCTTAGAATACGGGAGCAAATAATTTTTTTTTCATATAGATAACTATGAAAAAAGAATACCTACCTACACGATTTTCCTTTTCCACATGTGACTGGTCCTAAACTTGGTTCAAAATTTTAATAAATAAGAAGATGATTATCAGCTCTTAAATTAAAGACCTATTTTTTGGACTGGAGAAAACACAAAAAGAGTAAAACCGAATAACTGTTTTCAAAATTTTTATATTTAAACATATTTCAAATAAAATCAGTAAACATACACAAAATGATTTCTTTTTCATTTCTATAACTATTTCAGTTTCTAACATTTGAAATTAGACTTTAAAAAAAATACTAGTATTCTATTGATTTTTGAAATGTATTAATTTTTTGTATATATGCCTAATGCATTTCTTAGGGTCAGTCTTTTTAGACAAATAGTTTATTCTAATATTGGTATACTTTTGTATTACTATTCTTGCAAGTTCAATATTATGCACATTAAAATCATTATCAAAATAATGACTCTCGATGTTTGAAAACAATTGTTTACCAACATAATGTTTTAACACTTTATTTGTAAAGTGCTTTTCCAGTTTTGCTTTTAATTAGCTGCCTATTAAAAAGCTCTTTCCTCTACACCAATTTTGTCTAGAACTAAACGATCTTCTTTATTAATCAAAGATTTTTGTGTTAGCTGATGTAATATTTCTTGCAGTCCTGCCACTTTTTTCTTTAAGTATCTTTTTTGTGATTGAAGTCTTTTTATTTGTTTATTTTTCATGTGCAAAACCTTTCTTAACTTTTTTTTCCTTGGTGTGTCTTCTAACTGTTGGTTGTAGGATGTTTTTGGTGAATTATCTATATTTTTTTCTGACTGTGATGTATGAGGCTGATCTTTGGTGGTTTGTGGTGGTTGAGGTTTTTCAGTTGTTTCAATCTTTCTTCTTTTGGATGCAGACGGTTCAGACTCTTCGCTAGAGAAAACCTGAAAATAACACTTCAAAAGTTAGAAGTATTTAAGTTTGGAAGGGAAGGAAGAACGGCGGTTCAATGTGGACAAAGTCACAGATAAAAATTATTTAGTATTTATTTAATAAAATTCACCTCCGATAATTTCAAAGATGGCACGGCACACTGTGTTAATTTCCTCTTGTTATTATTTTGAATTATAAAACAGGAAGTTTCAAAATGTTGTGAGCAAATTGTACTCGTACGTTTCGGTGTCCAAAAAGCATGATTTCCACAAGCTCGAATCCAGACATCCCTGATCATTGCATCTTTTGGAAATCTGAAAAATAATATCCAGAATAACACATCGATATCGATATTTGTTTTTGTTCTGACCCAGCACTAACTTTGCTGCAGTGTTGCCAATGTATTTATATAAAAACTGCCTAGTTTCTATTTTCGCAATAAGTCACGACTTCAGTTTATTATTATCTCTCTGATAAGTTGAATATTCTGACACTTACGGTAAATATCTTACAATAAAAATGGACACAGTGAAAAATTATTAAAAAAGTAAATAATAATAAATTAAAAAAGTATACAAACAGTAATCTATTCTTAATTGATTACGGATTTGCAGTACTAAATGGTATTATTAACTATTACAAAATTTTTATTAAATGTTGGTTCATTCAACTTTTAAAATTATGCAGAATTAGATCTTGTACAATAACACGGCAACACTTTTGGACTAATAATATTTTTTGGATATTTGGAAATTTTGGGCATTATTTGATAATATTTATATAAAATAATACTTACATATGGAAAGTAACGTTATCCTTTTGAACATTAGATGATTCTGATCTCTTTTTACACGAAAACACGCTGCAATTCGGCATTTTTAGTTGACGTCGTTCCGCGAGCGTAGTCACTTATAGAATGGCACGCGTCGCGCGGAAACTAGTTTTATAAAACCCGTATGACCGCCGGTCTCGTACCAAGGCAGAGGGGAACGTCTGGCAGTGGCGTCTCCGGTTGGTTTAATGCTCTAAGACCACAAAGTACTTTAATTATATATGGACCTACACCTACGTAGAATAATAGCTATGCCCATAGAATAGTTCTTATTCTATGGCTATGCCTACATGGCCAACTAGTCTTTATAATCTGTGTGGCCAACCATATGCTAACCATAGAGTAACATATATATTGAGATCGACTGAGATGCTAACCACAAACTAAATAGTAGATACTATAATAACGTATATGCTAACCACAAACTAACTAAATATGTAGTAGATACTAACGTATATGCTAACCAAGTAGCCACAGAACAAACATTGTGATTCTATTCGCGATGGAAGTGTGATATCCTCTTGCTAAAGAGTATATATGTTCCTTGGTGATATCATTATCATGATAAAGAAAAACAACCAAACCAATACAAGTTTTATATTACTTGTTAGTTGTTTCATTTTTTTTTCACCTTACGAAACTTGAAGTATTAAACCTGTAGCTGTATTATTTTTTTGTTATTATTGTTAATCTTTTGCTGTATGTTGTTTTACTGTACAATTAAAGAATTAGATACTGTATTAAATAAAGTAAAAATTTCAAACTTTTGTGATCTTTGTAAGTATTGACGGAATAATCATTAAGTGTTATACTGCGATAAATATAATACTTAATTAAAATGTCGTATAAACTGTTTGCAACCTGTAATGTTAACACTTTTGGAAAACCATTTCTTGGTAAGTAATTTATATTTATTGTACTTAATTATTTATTCTTCGTTTCTCTTTGATCATAATAGTTTTCATAGTTTCTTTTTGTTCTAGTTAGCGGGATTAATCCTGTTGGTCAATTTTTGCATAAAACATCAAGTTTGAAGTTTCCTCAAGCTATTGCTCTGAAATTGCCTACCAACGTAGTAGATATTAATGCTTCAGAGACAGGAAGGTTTTCGCCATTACGTGAAAGAGATGTGTCAGGGGCTGTTATCAATTCCTATTATGAGAAACAAGGTCAAAGGTTTCCCAGAATTGATATAACAGTGAAATCAGATCCATATGCCAACAAATATGATTGTCGTGGTGCAGTGAACTTATCTTCATCGATGCAGAGCAATGTTCCGAGCCCATTTAGTGGAAACCACACACACTTGGGTATGCCAGGCTCTCAATGGGGTCAAGGATACAAATATTTGTCTGACCATCTCCATGGTGCTCACTACTTGACTTTGAGGAATGAATATCGCGAGAAGGCTTTCAGTAAAGGTAAATAAACTATTTTCTCTTAAGGTAGAGAATAGATAAATTTATTTAAACCGTGTACTAACTTTAATGTCATATCTATCTTTTTAAATTTAATAATGCTTAATAACTATTGTATTCCTTTTTCAAAGCATAGCTGTTGCAATCGGAAGAAGGGACATGAGTACGAATCCTAATCCCCCATTGACCGCAAAGGATAAACTGAAAAAAGCTGTCAAAGAATATGGCTCAACAGTTATAATTTTTCATGTCAGCATTTCATTGTTTTCTTTGGGTGGATGTTATCTGCTTGTGTCTAGGTATGTTTCATTGTTAATTTAGACCCTTCCAGTGGTCAGGGCATTTGAGTGTATTTTACAAATTTTGGGCCTTAATATGTTATGTACCTGATGAAAAAATATTATTATGTATGTGTCTATAAATTAGTAATAGAGTTCTTTGGAGAAAGACCACATTAAAATGGAACTTCAACAGCAATTTAAAAAAGAAAACTCAGCAAATAAATAAGGAGGTCTTAATAGTATGAATTGAGTTGATATTGTATGTTTCAGGAGATTTTATGTTTTAAAAACCATTTGATTAATTAACTTTTAGAAATTGTTTCTTTTTGTGATCTAAGGGTAAAATACTAAAAAAAAAAACAAGTTTCTCAAACTCCAACTCTTTAAAATTATTTGGTGGAGGATGTCCCAAAATATATGTGGTCCTATTATACTTTTCTGTGGCAATACAATGTACCTATTTAGAAAACATTGTAAATTAATGCCTAAACTCTTGCATGCGCAAAGTATTATATAAAGTGTTGGGCATATAAAGTTTTTAACATTAACATTTATATTTGCTAAGAATATTCAAATTATTAAATAACTAGCTGTTACATGTGGCTTCGCCAACTTTGTAAAATATAGCCTATGTTACTCGCTGATAACATAGCTTCCCAACAGTGAAAGACTTTTTCAAATCGGTCCAGTAGTTTCGGAGCCTATTCAATGCAAACAACAATCAAATCTTTCCTTATTATAAAATTAGTATAGATAAATCTTTAGAATATATAATATGATAGAAAATATAATATGTAGGTATTCTACTAAAACTTTAATGGCTACTAATACATACCTACCTATTTATATAGCTATACCTATACTATATAAGTATAAATATGTAAGTGAATGATCTTTGGAACCTAATAAATTATGTATTACTTTTTTTTTATATCCAAGGATAAACCTAAGAAAATTCCATTTAATTGTATATTGATTGACCTTGCTATAGTGCTTGTGTATAGCAATTTGTCACATAAGCCTTGGTTTACCCATGTTTTTCCTCTAATCAAATTTATAAAACTTTTCATTAACGAAAATTGTTAAACGGGAAATTTTATGTTTTGTTTCTTTTTCAGCGGAGTAGATATGGCGTCAATAATGCAAAAGTGGAATATCGGTGAAGGGGTAATAACAAAGTTAGCATCATCAAATGCAGGAACTTTTGTAATGGCTTATGCAATACACAAAGTGTTTGCTCCACTGCGCATCGCAATAACATTGACAGTTACGCCGTTTATAGTGCGTTATTTAAGAAATATTGGATTTTTAAAGTCTAATCTAAGTTCTGGTGGTGGAAAATAAATATTTTTTATAATGATATTACTTAATGTTGTTTTATTTAAAATTAATTACATGACATGCATCAATGTAGGTTTATTTTTTCTATTTATTTATTTTAAAGTAGCTGTGCCCGCGACTTTGTACGCGCTGTGGTTGTTTTTTTAAATCCCACAGGAACCTACATTTTTTCAGTATATCCTATATGTCCATCAGGTAACCGTTTTTGCATGTTGAGTAACAAACATACGAACTTTCGTATTTATATTATTAGGATAGATAAATCGTGCTTTGTGCCTGTATTTAAATAGAATTGCTTGCCTGACTTAGTAGTAGGTGTTGGCCTGACACAGATATTTTTGGCCAGTAATAATAGTTTCCGTTATCTAATAAGGACAGAACACTATAATAATTATGTGACTATTATCTATAATATAATTAGTGATGTGCCGGATCGTTAAAAATGTAGATACGCGGATACGGATACGGATCTTAACTTTCTCACTCAATCGGTGTTCGGTGCGCGTGTACTTGATTAGTGATGTGCCGGATCGTTAAAAATGTAGATACGCGGATACGGATACGGATCTTAACTTTCTCACTCAATCGGTGTCGGTGCGCGTGTACTTGAAACGATAGTGGACGCCACGCCACGCCCGCTTGCATTATAAAGGTGCCAAATGTTTGATTTTAAGATATAAAAAAAATCTGAATGGAATTTAATAGTTGTTTATTGCTACCTAATCACTTATACGTAAAATTAATTTTTACATTGTAAAATTAATTTAGCTCTGAATTAAAAATCAATAAGGTAAAAGATCCGCCAAAAAGTAACGGATACGAATCTTTCTTCTCCCTCGGATATCCGGCACATCACTAAATATAATTATACGATAATGTCTAACTGGCGACATCTTTAATTGTTTACATAAAGAGGACTTCGGATTTCAGAGATGGCGCTGAATAATAATGTGGCTGACTACTTAATAATATTAAGTAACAAAAAAATAATAATTTGAAATGCATTCGAATTAATCATACAATTTTGAATGCGATATACGTCTACTGTAAGTAGCACTCGCAAAATTACACGAAGTATGAATTTATGCACAATAAATAATTACATTAAAATCTATTTACTTGGTAGGTAAATACGAAAATAGTGATGCGAATTAAATATTCACTATAGAATAGATATTACCTACGTAAAGGAAGACGTATTGTAAAGAAAGTTTGTAGGTACCTAAGTGTGTAACATAGGCTACAATTGTGATTGAAAGCTAATCCATTATTGAAATTAATTTGGTGCGGCTACAATAACAACTTTCGCAGAATTCAATGTTTGTATTAGGTGCTTAGGTTTAACTGCAGCATTACCTAATGCCGTAGTTCTTCACTAGTTTTACTGTTGGTTAGTGAAGCTACGTCGCATTGGGTATATAAATAAATAGTCAACAATAATCCTTGAAACAATTGTATCAAAGTGCAAAATGAGAAAATTTTCACTGTAAGTATCGAGCCAACTGTATTGTGTACATATCTACCTAACTTGCTTACACTTTCTAAGGCCCTAGATTCTAGAACATTGCTCGCTCTTTTTCTTTGAATACTATTATAAATATCTATAAACATAACCACATAATATTCAATATGATACGTTGCTCCGAAAGACGTCAATGACATTATTAACAATGATAAGAATGTCAAATGTTCATTACAATTAATTTCAAGTTGTTTGTGAGTTGAGATATACTTACCTACCTAACCAATATTGTATGTATATGCGAGCAATTATTATTTTAGTATTGTAACGTTTAGTTCTTATAAAATGTCTATTTTAAAATGTATGTCAATTTTGATAATTCCTTTATGTGTTTTGTTCTCAATTACTGTTTACTGCGACAATAGGTAAGTAATATTACTTATTCAATTACTAACTTCGCCCGCTACTTCGTACGTGCTGTAGTTAGTTTTTTGAAGATATGTAACACTGGAACCTAACATGTTTCGGGGATAAAAAGTACCCTATATCCTAAATGTTTGGGTAATAAACTAGCTGTGTGCCAAATTTCATTCAAATCCCTTCAGCCGTTTTAGCGTCATTGAGTAACAAACATACAAACTTTATCATTACAATATTATTCATTGTCTTCTCGAGATGAGGTTCTGTGATGAAATTTGTATGAATACCCATTTTTTTTGCAGCACAAATGCATCATCTGACGAGCTATATTTATTTGATTTTACGAAAAACGACGATGTGGTCGTCTGGGAAGAACAATCTGATACCGTTCGAGATGTCGGTATGTCTAAAGCGACCATTGTAATACATCGAAACGCTGGCTTCAGAAGAGCAATATTCTTTGCTCTCTTAAACCCTCAGTTAAATGGAGCTGGTTTTGCTGGTATTAGAGCTATAAGACTTTACGATCTCAGAGGTTACATGAGGCTGCAAATACGTTGTCGAGGACAAGGCCAATATAATGGTTTCAAAGTTGTATTAAGACACAAAGGTTTAAACGAAGAGCCTAATTATTCATTTGAACAGTATTTTCAAGTAAGTACCTACTTAAGTTTATAATGGCTCGCAAGATGGGTTGGGCAGATGCAGTTTCGTATCTAGGTAGAGCCTGCAACCTCACATCGACTAGATGCCGGCGCTGACCAACGGTATTACACAAGGCACCATGTACCATGTACAATTGTACACGGTAGGTATACGTCGTGGTATCCCACAGTACGACACCATGTCGTGCCGAAAACTTTATAGGCTAGCATTACGTTATTCCGAAGTCGGTTGAGTATAGGTACATAATTTTGTCGAAATGAATGATTAGAATTTAGTGACAATATAGCACTCTCGACGGCCGAGACCAATTTGTCAGATTCAGACTTTTCATAACCAACGACCCTTTCGTCAGGAGTGTACGACTGAAGAGAGATAGCACTTGTTGCTGAAGAGATGCCATGGAATGCCGCGGTATTGGAATAATGTTAAAAATAATATGTCCTTGAAAAAAAAATCCTTTGCCATGCCTTGCAATACTGCCACTCAGCGCCGGCCGTTAAGTGTTTTATGATGAGAAAAAATGACCTCTTCTTTTACCTTATTTAACAATATTGTGAGGAAGTCTGTATGTTTTTAAGAATAACAATATTTGAAGTCTAAATGACAATTCGTAGCGGACTAACGTGGTGATCTAAGCCCACTCCTCTACTTATTGAGAAAGACTGTCCAGCAGTGGAACGCAATATGAAGACCCAAATTCAAAACTTTGAGCCTCTTAACAAATCATATGAACGTGAACTTTGTTTTTATTTAAATTGTGGTTTAATTTCAGGCCCCGAAAGACGAGTTTGCCGTCCGAAATTTACCATTTTCCGAGTTCAAGGCTTATTACAGAGGTAAAAGGGTAAATAATAATGAGACACTTGACTTGTCTCAAGTGTCTAGTATTGGAATTCAAATGTACGGAGGAGTGTATCAGCCAGTCAAGCAGAAGGGCCCCGCGACATTAGAAATAGACTGGATAAGGGCCGTGCAATGATCAATTTCAATGTCAAGATACATGACGTATTAAATTGCGACCCTAAACGCATATTTTAAAAGTTCCTATTAAAATATGCGTTCGTTATAATGCACTAAGATAATGTGATTGTAATAATTACATGAATTCCTAAAAATATATGTTATGAAAATGATGTATAACGTAAATGTTTGTTTCGTATTGTTTTAGCTTTAAGTTTTCCTAAAAATAAATGCTAAATATTTTCTTCATTTAAACTCATTTTGTACACCCAATTAGTCTTTCTTCTCAATGAACTTTGATCCAATTTGTCGCTTCGAAAAAAGATGGTGTGGCGTTTGGCTCGACTTGATTTGCCGTGCCCCCAATTCATGAATCATGAGTATTTTAAAAGTAACTCCGTAAGAGAATAAAACTCTTGTGTAAAATAATAGTTTATTGATTAGAGAATGATTCATCGGTTGCGCGTGGGCAGCAGCAGGGTGAGGGCGGTCATGGCGTCGGGGAAGAGCGAGTGGTAGTTGACGAGCGGCACGTAGGCGGCGGTGATGACGCGGCCAGCGAACCAGCGGCCGTGTAGCGTGTTGACGGAGGCGACGGCGGTTGCGATGGTGGGGCACTTGCAGTACACGTTGCCCTGCGGCGACGCCTTGTCCACGTACACGTGCAGCACGCCGCCGTGCTTGTTGCACTCGCTGATCACGTCGTCGCGGATCTCGATGTCCCACTGCGGGTTGCTCTCCCTGACAACATCACCACATACATATTTATAACAAACCAGCTGGTGCACGCGACTTCGTCGGAGTGAGTCACTTTATAAAAAATAGCTAGCCCATGTTGTAACTTCTTATAGGTGAAAGAATATAAAAAATCGGTCCTATAGTAATTGAGTTTATTCATTACAAACGAAAACACAAATATTTTCTGTTTGTAATATTAATATAAAATATATGAATAATATATGTAATATAAAGTCCGTCATCTTTATCGCTGTGACGTTTTTCGTCAATATATCTCAAAAGTATACTTTTTGCAAAAGTCAATATATAGCAGATTTTGGGTTGACAATGACGATATATCAGATATAATTATACATATTATTTCAGTAAATCCTGATCACAGCAATTAATTAAAAAGTGGTGGTGGTACAGTCAATACAAATTTTTACAAGAACCACCATGAGGTGATAAGTCTTTGAGAAACACTGTAAATAAAACTTACGTTGCTGGATCAAACATGTTGTTGAGCATAAAGCACTGAGTAGCTATAGGGGGCGCCACTTGCGGCTGTGGGTTCATTATGGTGTTCCCCGATCCCATGAGAACCGAGGCGGCCGCTGGTGGTATCTAAAAAATATCATTTTTTTGTTAAAAACCTTGTCTATTTTATGGTAGAATGTGTGTTGATTGGTGTATTACATGCAATAATAAATGTGAAAGCAAAAAAGTTACATTCACCTATGGCAAGTATTAATTTGATTATAATATGTTTTTATTTGTAAAAAATTTTATTTTAACTTTACAACTTTTCAAATATAGAAATTATCACTTAACAAATCAACTATTGAACGAGTGAGGCTTAATAAAAACAAATAAAATAAGAGGCTTTTATTTTAATTTAAGGATGACTATGAGCATATTTTATAGGGCAACACAATCGCGATTAATTATTGATAAAATATACTTTTCGTCTAGCAAACGGATGGGTGAAGGACAACCTGATATAATTCAGAATAGGTAGTAATAGACTGACCTGCAGGCCGGTGCCCTCGGCCAGCTTGAACATGAGCTGCAGACGGCCGGTGGCGCCCAGGTCGACTCCGGCGCGGTCCAGCTCGTCGGCGTCGAAGCGAGTGCTGGCGCCTCCGTCCGTGCGCTCCGTCACGTTGCCCACCTTCATGGGCCTTCCCGCCAACTCAAACCCGTTCAGTTGCTCCATCGCCTTCTTCGCGTCGGCCGCGTGGTGGAACTGACAAAGTTTCATTACATGAATTATTATTGGCCAGAAAAAAGCTGTCAAAGAATATGGCTCAACAGTTATAGTTTTTCATGTCAGCATTTCATTGTTTTCTTTGGGTGGATGTTATCTGCTTGTGTCTAGGTATGTTTCATTGTTAATTTAGACCCTTCCAGTGGTCAGGGCAGTTGAGTGTAAGTTTCATTACATGAATTATTATTGGCCACAATAAATCGCAAATATCTATATGAGAAATTTAGGCATGAGCTGTTAGCAGTGGTTTCAAGTTAATTGTCTTATTCAAAGGCCCTAAGAAGCTAGGACTTAACTCACTACATAAGATACAGTTAGTATGGAGGAATAGCACAAATCTTCTTGCAGCTGGAATAAAAAAAAAATTACATTAAACAACTCACTGTTAGAAATCCATATCCTTTGCTCTTGCCGGACTCAGGATCAGTCATAAGTTGTATATGGTCTATTTTTCCAAATGGCTCAAATATACCACGCAGCATATCTTCCGTTATATTGAAATGTAACGACCCCACATACAACCTCGTCGGGCCGTTGCTAGTTCTCGGCGCCAAGTTGGGCATTGTGTTCCCCACTCGATTCTTCTCCGCCTGAGTGTGTTGGACTATAATGGGTATACCGAGCAATTTCTGTCCCGTTAAGCCTAGCGCCTAAAAGAAAAAAAAACACATTGAACACCATATCTTTAACATTGCAAATTTACTGCAAACGATAACTCACCAATGGCACAGACTCCGCATCCCTAAACTCAATGTATGCGATACCTTTAAACCGCCTCGTTTTATTGCACGTAATTAGTCTCACATCTCTAACTTTCCCCACCGATGAAAAGAATTCTTCTAAATCCTTAGCTCTAATTTGTTGTGATAGTTGCATACAAAACACCGTGCGTAAATCTCGCTCCTCAGGCGGCAACTCTTCTAGCTTGGGTTCGATACCTCTCGCCTTCGCCCCGTGATCGATTTCCGGTTCCTTCTCTCTACTCTTCTCATGTTTGTGCGCATTTTTATCGCGGCTCTGCTCTCTCTCGCGACTGCGTTCCTTGTCTTTGCTGCGTCTCTTGTCCTTGTCTCTGTGGCTACGATCTTTTTCCCGATGATCTCTACGGTCCCTGTCCCCACCTCTCTCGCGCTCTCGATCCCTGTCCCTCCTGTCATCCCGGTCTCTTGAGCGACGTGAATCTCTGTCCCGCGATCTTCTCCTGTCTCTTGAACGGCTCCGTCTAAAATATTTAGATTTTTTTTTTGTTGAAGATGAAGATAGACATAATGAACAGACACCATACCAATATACTCTATTCATTTGAACAAGAGATTTTGTGTAAACAAAGATATGTGAAAAATTAACAAATAATGCACCTTAAACACCATAAATGTATATTTAAAATAAAAAAAGTAAATTTTTCTAATTGTTTAAATTTATATGTTTTTGTTAACACTGTGATTTAGTCATAAATGTTTGAAAATCCACATTTTGAGGCTATGTTTACACAAAATCTCTTTCTCAAATGAGTATAGTAGTTGGTTTACCCAAATTGACAGTGACAATTGAAAATGTTTTCAAAACCACCCTTTGAATTTTTGTTTTAAATTAAAATATTTATTAGAAATTGGTTTTTAATGTTAGTTATAAAAATATACGAAATTTTAAATTTAGTAAAAGCCCTTGACTTTGCATGGATGCAATTTTTTGCTCCTCATTGATCACTCTTATCATTAGTGTCAGAAATAAAGGCTTTATTATTTATTTATTTATTTATTTATAAGGATAAACAGGAAGTGTTTCTTACCTGCGACTAGTGCCTCTGTCTTTGTCTCTGTGTTTATCAGAATACTTGTCCGATCGATGCTTTGAAGAGGAATTGTTTTCCTGTCACACAAAGCACAAGGTAGAAGCAGCGCCACAGCATCACACGCAGGGTGAATAAATAATAAAAAAACATTAGTTCATTTGCATTAGTTTTGTGACAGTCACTTGTGACATCCCATCAACAGAAACATTGGACAATGAAATATCACAAGTGATGTGTATCATTGGGTTTTTTCCTATGACACTTGGTTGTTACACAGCTTAAAACCCGTCCAGATGAACTGGGTTGTGGTCATCGAGTTCCCCGACCCATCTCTAAACTTACCGTTCGTAAGACCACTGACAAAGGACGTACACTGCGCTAACATCACACAGGGATACTTCTGCAAAAGATTTATGTCCCATCAGCGTCTCATTTTTTATTTTCATTTGACAAATATTAATTTTTAAAATTGTGAATAATTTTGTTTCAAGTCAAATTTTTTTTTTTGCTTAACATTGATTTTAATAACTGCTGCATAAAAAAAATTATAATAAAAAATATATGTAATATTATATGGATACCTCTCTCTTTGTTCAGGTCGATGAAGTATGCAGGACTATTACCACAAAGTTCTATAAATATAAGAAATGATACTCAAATGTAATTTTGCTTCTCAAAATAACATATAGCTCAAAGATGCATTATTTGAAATAACTTTTTAAAAAATTTAATATTAATAAAGGATGTTTAGAATTTTATTGGTAAATAATCATCTTTGAGCTATAAATCCTAGATTATGAATAATATTGTATTTTAGAACTTAATTCTAAATATATTTAAAGTTCATTTTTTGTTAAATATGCAAATATGTCATGTTACTATCTAATTAAAAGGAAACAATAAAATTATTTCTAACATTTCATATTATTATTTTTTTATTAAAATTTATAAGGGAAATATACGTCCTCCTTATTTTAACATTATTGTTGGTGCTAATAAATATTTTAAGAGAAAGTGCTTTTGCTTACATATGTTGCTATGCTTATATTTTTTATGCTTGCTTTGCTATGTTGCTACATTTGTAAAAATATTTGTTCACTTGGTATATAGCATATACACCAAGGCTTATAGCAATCTTTCTAGAAACTGTAATTTTTTCAATATAAATTTCCCATTTGCAAAAAATCATTTAATAGTATAGTAATTATAAGCAGTGTTAGGTTAAGAACTTATGTACCTAAACTGGGCACAGATAATAAATTTCTCTTTACAAGTACACTTGTAAAGTTAGATAGCGTTTAAATGTTTTTTTACAATTTTAAATAATGTACACTGATTAAATTATAATTAAGATTTTAGAAGACATATCTTACCGATTTGTTATAGGGCGCCTCCAACATGGCTTCTACGTCAAAATCTTCAGCCATCCTAAAACCAATACACAAATAATCAAAAGAAATGTATTAATATTAACTTCTAAGCGATAACTGTTCTTTAAAATTGCAATGAAATATGTTAGCACTTATTCGAAATCGCTTTTCAATTACTGAATAATATCTATTACAAAATGGCGGATTGGATAGATAGAAATGAAAAGTACCGTGAAAAAAAAAAAAACTAAACTTACCTGAGACTAAATCAAAATCCTATAAAACAAAATTGTCTGATTACAGTGGTATTGACCACGTTTTCCCACTTTCTTTAGTTTGATATAGGTACGGGAAACGGTACGGCTCCAATATGATCCTTTCTTTAGGGTAAATAAATAAATTAATCTATAATTATAAATAGAGTATGTATAGAGCATAGAGCACTCGCTACCAAAGAGTACTGAGGCCTGAGGGCCTAGTCCGAGTTTTACTCGATCAAACGCGACGAACACGTAAATGTCAATTTGTATGGGAATGAAGCAGCGCCACCTGGTGTCTCACGTGTAGGTCTGCTTCATTCCCATACAAATTGACATTTACGTGTTCGTCGCGTTTGATCGAGTAAAACTCGCACTAGGCCCTCTGCTCCCGACTGCTCCCTACGCTACAGAATATATATTTATATAATATAATACGTAGAGGGAGAATATATTATAATATATTCCTTGGCATAAAGCTTATAGAGAAAGAAGAGCATAGACTAGCTAGATATACTAAAGTCGGTAAAACAGTGTTGCCAACAGCAGAGTATTAGGATTTCGAGCTAGCCACATTTGGGATTCCGTAATTCGAAGGACCAACTTACATGGGTGTTAAACTGAAAAAGTGGCAAGCTGAAACGATTAAATAGTGGTTCATAAATTGATCAGAATGGTGCTAGTGTAGCATTGGAGTTTGATATGATTGGTTGGTTTCGTAGTTCATAAAACCATCGTAAATAAAATAATAAAATGCTACTAGAGCGCTACGCCCCAATTCTACTATAGCCCCGCCAATTGCGCGTATTCAACGGACACTTTCTCATGTATAGTTGGGCCTCCTACCTACATAGTGTCCATGGCTGGGACACATAGTAGAATAGAGTAATAGTGTTCTGTGGTAGAAATGAAACTTCAACCTGTGCTTCAACGGCTTCATCAACGGACAAGTTGCCGCCTCTCACCACGCGATATATCGTCTACTCTGACCTTAACGCTTTTTTCGTGACAGAAAAAATCCTAATACCCCGTCTATATAGAAGTTTCACTTCAAAATTTGAATTAATTATGACACATTCGTAAACGCAGGCATCTTTAGTTGGTGTTCGGTTTTCTGTCGGTCCTGGAATCGTGTTAAAACACAGAACACTATATACTTACAACCACTTACAACGAAGTATTTATTTGTTCTCGTTCTATTTATTTGTTGATTTGGTCTGTGAGAGAGTATATAAAAATAAAAAACGTATAAAATATATGTAAATTGTAATAGTTATATTGTGTGTGTACTGTGTTTATCTTATTTCGATATTCGATTCGATACATTATTTGCCTAGTTTGTGTTGTATTTTCTTGGTTCCAATTAATTCCCTTATATAAATGTTAATTGGGTTTATTACATAAACATTATTGTTATTTGACAATTGTTTTTAAGATTTTATACAAGGCTTTTTCTAAATCAAGACAGAATGACAACAGCAGCTAGACCTACTTTTGATCCTGCCAGAGGCGGCCAAGGACGTGGAGAAAAGGACTTAAGTGCAATATCCCGCCAATACTCTAGTAGAGATTTGCCAGGACATACTAAATTGAAGTATAGGTGAGCATATTCTTTTGCCTTTTCTATAGTCGCTATGCTTTATTGTACAAAGGTTTTTTTTATATACCTAGAGGTTAGCAAGGTGATGGTCCACTGGACTGTGGGTGGTATTGGTCACAACACAAAATATAACACAAGCAAAATCAATATGATACCGATTAAGGTTAAAGAGAAGATAGGTTTCCCTTACTTGTCAAAACACAAACACTGTTATTTCTTATTTTGTCTTACATTGGTTGGTTGGTTACTGAAATCGTTAAAACTATGATATTTTACGAAATTAGTGACATTTTTAAATCACATGAAACTAGTGATAGTTGTGTTATAATTATGTAGATATTTTTAAATTAAATCATAATAATATGACTGTATATTATTGGGTCCAAATAATATCCTTGTAGACAAACATACAATAGGTAGTAATAATAAATAGATCATATAATCATATGTAATTTAAAATGAAATCATGAAGACATCTTCATTTACACTCAGTCAGACTCTAAAATAAACTACTAATTTTAAAACAATCTATACTTAACTATAAAATTATTTCTCCTATCAACGCACAACCAAAACTACTAAGTATAAAAAGCTGATATTTGAAAAATAGGTTTATTTTATAATAATTTTATAATTTAATATATTTTTGAAAATTCAACTCATTGCAAAGTCAGGAGTTGTTTGGTGAGTGAGTAAGAGCAGCCA
This sequence comes from Synanthedon andrenaeformis, assembly GCA_936446665.2. Lineage (NCBI taxonomy): Eukaryota > Metazoa > Arthropoda > Insecta > Lepidoptera > Sesiidae > Synanthedon > Synanthedon andrenaeformis. The sequence continues at coordinate 6,880,997 of OW387777.2, read as the reverse complement.
GAGCCCATTCCCTTATCCTTAATGTGGCTGGCAGTGAACTTGCACATCTGTGGTTTTGCTTCTGTTATAGGTGATGGTAGCCACTTGCCATCAATTGGTAACATAGAAACAAAGTTCTTCAGACCTTGCTGATTTGAGTCAACAAGGTCGCAATGAAGACAAGCAACAACAAGTGTAATTGTATTTGTAGAGAACAAGGGCAAGGAACTACAGAAGAATTGCGTTCGCGTGATTTTCGCAAAGAGTTAGATGACAGGGAAAAGGATAGCAAAGTCACAAACAGAAGACAAATTGAACCATTAGTGAAGAGACAGAAAATTGATCAGGTGCCTGCGGCTAGTTTAGATGCGGATGACCCTCTTGAAGGGGACTCTTCGGACTCTGATGATTCCGATGACGATACTGCAGCTTTGTTAGCAGAGTTGAACAAAATAAAAAAGGAGCGAGCCATCGACCAAGCAAAAAAGGTAATTCATTAAACATACATAATTATATTTGGCATATCCATATCTTTATAAATGAATATATCCTGTTATCCTGATCACATAATATATATTAGTTTTGAAATAGTCCTCCAAGTAATATTATAAAAATCAACCGTTAGAATATCCCTTCAGCCATATTCATAACCATTTTTCATAACTAACAACATCATTTTTTTATAACTAGTTCATGTTATATCCAATATTGCTGTTTTTAGTGTAATTATTCAGACCTTTTTCTAGTGATATTTAGCAATATAAAGTTTTTAAAAGTGCTCAAAATAATGAGATTTTTTTTTTATAACAATTCGTTAAAATGAGATGCATAAAATAAATTGCTCTGTTAAAATACAAAAAGTGTCCTTGTTTCACCGAAGGTGCGATATGATATGTATTTGTATTTTTAATTATTCTTAAAACCATAATGGTTTTGTATTACATTTTTCCAATTTTTTACTTAGGAAGCTGAACGAAAACAAGAAGAAGAAAGGATAAGGATGGAGAATATTTTGTCTGGCAACCCTCTTCTAAATTATTCAGCGGCAAGTCAAAAGAATGAGCTGAAGGTACGAAACCATTTTAAATATTTACTGTTATCACATAGTGTGCTGTTGTATACATATTTCTTAAAACCCACCACAACTTGACACCACTGAGAACTTGAGTAATGTTTTATTTTTATTGTAATACAAAACATTTCACTTTCGTATTAAACCAAATTCCTCTTGTCAATATTGACCTATTTAAAAAAAACACATTAGATTATGAAAATTAAGTACATGTAAATACGTATTTAAAGTTTGTCTAATTTGTATTAATTTGAAACTTTTTTCCAGGTTAAAAGGCGTTGGGACGATGATGTTGTATTTAAAAATTGCGCCAGATCAGAGCCAGAGAAGAAACCAAATACTTTTATAAACGATTCTTTAAGATCCGAGTTTCATAAGAAGTTCATGGATAAATATGTCAAATAGATAATTTTAAATAAATCTTAAGGTCGTGTTCACATTGGAATTTTAATTAGTCTCTTTTTGTATGCATTTCAGTTTACCTATTTTCTAGATAGATACATTTTACATTTTGTTCATATTATTGAATCAAAAATATAGTAATAATGATGAATTTCTTATAGCTTTTAATCAAATATAGTTATTTAGATGTGTTGTCTTTATTTGTGATTTTGAAAATTCAGAGAAACTAATGAAGGTTTTCTATATTTTATGGAACATTTTACGTGTAGACGATTATGACTATTTCATTATCAGTGGGCTCATAGAGAGTTGGTTCACACCTTGCCTCTAAACCTAACGCGTGAACACGGCTTAATTAATTTAAAATCTTGTTTTCTTTCAATTTACTCAAATTTTTATCAGTAAAATTACAGTCAAGACTATTAATTGGCTGTGCGGTTAAGTAAAGTAAGTAAGATTAATAAAGTAATAAAGGCTTTACTTGAAGTAAAGGTGTCAGTAAGGCTACTTAACTTTATTCGTTAATAAAATTAATTAGCAATTTAGTGACAATTAGTGTACAGTCAAATTAATACTATTAGGGTTGCCATATATATAGTCGGGCTATATGTATGGCCCGGCATAGCAGGGTGGTAGATAATATAATATTCGTTTTATAATATTTTGAATGATTAATTATTAATTAAGGTATTCTTGAATTCTTTTTTTTTATAATGTTTCATAGACTTTCTTATATGTAAAAAACTTTAAACCGTTCACTGGCCCCGGGTGATTTTACTAAACAAAACCCGGGTGATTTTGCCGATCGGGTAAGCCGAATGAAAGTCGAACATATGTAGAAGGTACTTCGGATCGGCTTTGTTGTTCAACAAAAATTGCCGAATGAAATGTGCCCGACTATATGTAAGTAATAACCCTTGGTACAAAAAAATTATCGCGACAGTGCTACTTGTGCATAAATTAATGTACTTAACTGTACCTAATTATTGACTAATCTATGTAACAGACAGAGTTATTTTCAAGACAAGGCACGACAGCCAAGCAGGGCTTGTCGTCCTAGGAACCGAAGATATACAAAATACAGCAAGATGCCAATTGATTGTAATTTAATTTTATAATAAAGTTATAATTGCGGCGAAAGGCATTATTTATCCTAACTAAATGAATTTATCTTTACGGCAGTAGCGTGATGCACTAGCTGGTGCTCGCGACATCGTTTGCGTTGAAAAATGAAAAATTAACCCCTAAATTACTGCCGACATTTTTATCGCTGTGACGACAGTGGCGCCGAATTTTTCTATCTATGTGCCAAATTTCATCCAAATCCGTTGAGCCGTTTTTGCGTGAGAGAGTAACAAACATCCATAAGTCCTCGCAAACTTTCGCATTTGTAATATTAGTAGGATTTGGAAACAACGCTTCTGGAAGATTAATTAATTGATTGTAATAAGGTTTGTGTTTGTGCCAAGTTGCGGCGAATGCGTGCACAACATAGCTCAATCAAGCTCAAATGTATGTTTACGATGATGTTAACAAACGGACGGAGGAAACGGCTAATGCGGTGGGGAGGGGGGAGTGTCGAGTGCGGAGGACTACCTTGAGTGGGGCAACTGGCTAGTGAAGTGAACAAGGTTCAGTGGCTGATCCCGTCTCGTCGCGCGTCTGAACGACGCACGCGCACTCAAACCAAACAGTCGCCTCGATCCAACAACATGAGTAAAAACACAATCGGTTTTATTTCGCCGCGAAGGTGTGTCTATTTAGTATTGTTTATAGTCACAGTGGAGGCTACTCTCTCCGGATTATATATAGACAATGGTGTAGATCAAACGGTGATACACCATTCGATAACTCCACACGAACGACTGCTTGTCGAGTACGAGATTTTGGATCTTTTGGGGCTCGGTGAGAGACCCAGGCGAAGTCGCGGGCCGTCTACTAATCGATCGGCGCCCACCTTCCTACTGGATGTGTACAAACAATTAGCTGAGGAACATGAACAGGCGCGTCCAACTCGAAGCTCGGAGATGGCTCTCAGCGGCGAAGAGCAACATGCAATAGATGAGAGTGATCTCATTATGACCTTCCAGAGCAAAAGTAAGTATGCAATTAATTCCTATGAATTTTGAGTGATAATTAAGTAACCAAAGAAAGGGTTCTGTATGTGCAGTTTTGGATTATTTTAAATATAACTAACATGTAATATTTCTATTATTTAATTCTTTGCGCAGACAGTGTTGTAGGTACTAGTTTTATTAGAGTGAACGAAATATTTATAATAATTCTAAAAAAATAATAAATAAAGAGATATTCAGGTTTTACACTCGGAAAATATTTACTTAGATGTATTTAAATATTTTTGAATATTTTATAAATATTTTTTTAAAATTTGACTAGTTTCTATATTATTTTTTACGAAAAATAAATATTAATTTTGTATCGACCAAAATAAAGTACTTTGTTACTTTAAAAGCTAGCTCGTTCTGGGAATTATTTATTATTTCCTGATGTTTATCAATGCGCTTATGTGTACAATTACTAGTGAAATTTATATCTATTTATACACTTACATAAACTGCTCACAATGTAAACAAACGATGTAGCCGGCGGTCAGAGTTGGTAATTACGTTATTTCCTCTCTCGTTTCATTCGATAATTCCTGATAATTCAATTGACTTTACAATTACAGCTATTATTAACTATGCTTATTAAGAGAGTAGATTTTGGAATGCAGGAATTAAGGACATTTTAAATGGCTGTTTATTACATCGAAATTTTTCAATTAAGTATATATTTTTATTAAATTTTTCGAAAAAAAAAAAAGAAAAAAGAAATAAATAACCGAGTCGTATTGTACCTAGTCTGCAGGTAAGGGAATGACTCACCTTTCACGCATACCACAGATTGAAACCGGCGCCGACCGTCACCCGAGGCGGGTTGTCGTCTAGCCCCCGCACGTCTCTGCCTTCTGTCCTACTGGGTGGCCACTGGCTAGCCCTAAGAAAAAACTTAATTATCGTCTCAGGACGGCGAAAAATTAAGATCACTCAAAAGTTTATAACCATTTCTATTGTGAGATTTAGTTATAACAAAAACAAATGAACTTACTTATGAATAGGTCCGCTGCCGGTACATTTTCGCTACTGGATTCCATGAATAGCTAATGAATAGTCTCCAGGGACCATAATATGCGACTAGCCGACCGCATCTAATGTCCACTATCGCGAAATTATTTTCCCGTGATGTCATAGGACGTCCGGCGTAGCAGTCGCTAATCGAAGTCGAAGGGTATTTTTTCGATTTGTTTTACTGACAAAAGATCTGCAAAAGATTACGTTAAACACATTACGCAACTAATTTTGAGTTTATAAAAATACATATGGATGTATCTTAAAAAAGTAGCAAATGACATAAAATCTTAACCATCTATTGTTATTTATTGAATTCGGAGAGAGACACGTGCAACTTAAGTTTCAAGTTACACACCTGTTTCTCTACTTTATTAACATGCGAATTGACATAATACCTATTAGCACATACGGCTGGCTATGCGTCATGATTTTCACATTTTAACCTTTATTATATGTGGTTGTATTGGGTATTGTAACTGCAATTTGTCAATAATATGATGACAACCGGTAGTTTCCATTGTTGAATTTTTTTTAGAGTTCCGCAAAAATAATCGAACTTTGTTTCGGCGTGTGAGTAAGCAATGTCATACATTAAGAGCAGGCTCCACGAATAAAATTCCTACGCTCGCTCCGCCCACGTCCCGCCACCCGAGAGTTACAAGTTGCTCGGCGGCTCTCTAGGATTTTTTTTAATATATCGCAAGATACAGCTTACGTAAGGTTGAATATTGCGTACATTATTTGAAGCATGATTTGGTGTGCACTAGCTCGGAACTAAACAACGTAAGTCTCAAAATTGTTTTCGTTAATTATAGGAGTAAAAATAAACCTAAGTTTATTTTATTTTGACAATCACTGGTAAACAATGTTTCCTTGCTACGAGAAGTTTTTTGGCGATATAACTCAAGCCGTTTAGTAGAAAAATGTAATATTCTCCGGAAAAGGCGTCGATTTCGATAAAAAAATGTATCGAATGAAAATCACCTAATTATGTTTCTGACTTGATAATCTACAGATAAAGGTCTCAAAATATATATATGTAAATTCCACATTGATCAGATATGTGGTTGACTCAGCACATTTATTTAAAGTTCCCTTAGTTTCATAGAGCCTGGCCTTAATACAGCGAACAACCATTAAAGTAGACAGCCTGTCTGCTTAGGTTGAAGGTGTAAAATATTTAACTTCTAAGTAAAATAAAAACCCGAGATCTCATTTATCAAAATTCAGAGTAGGTACCTAGTAGGTACCTAGTTTCCATTTTCCGTTGATTTGTGTAGTAGGTACCTATCATGAAACTTGAACAAATAAATCTCAGAAGAAATCTCGAAAAATGTTGCTTTGTTGATAAATTGACCACTTTTTAATTTTAACTATCTATATAAAAATGTATTATGATCTTCCCTATAGTTGTAGTTGAGAGTACACCCTTGTTTTTTTATATTATATATACCGACCTAAAAACGTCAAAAAATAGTTTGGCCTCATTACGTTTTCGAAAACATGTGCTATATATATATGTCGAAACTTGGTCGAAACTCATCGATGAGCCACACACATCGATTATATGTAATATCTGTATAGAAGAACCGTCTGTTTGTCTGTCTGCGTTTTTTCGTTTTGTTTATTTTTTTTGGTTAACCTACACAGAACACCACTTGGGCGCTTTACGTCACGGGCACGGCAGACATGTTTGGTTTGAGGTAGCGGGCACACCAGGCGATACTACGGCTTTACTCACAGCCGAGTTGAGGCTACATCAGGCTCAAACTACCACTGAAAACCCGACTAGTCTGTACACAGTCGTTGTACACAGAGTGATTAGTGTTGATAATTTAGGGTGAGTAATTTTTTAATATTTTATATATAAAAGTCGTCAGACAGGCTGACGGTTCACTTGGTGGTGGTAGGTGGCTACCGTCGCCTATAGCACAAGCCACGCCACGGATTTTGCAAGTGGGCTGCCCACCAAGTAGTATTAAGGATAGGGATTAGGAAGGGACAGAGAAATCGGCTATGGCATCCCTTACTCACCGAGACACAACAGCACATGCTATCATTTCATGGTGGTCTTCTGTAAGGAGATGGTACTGCCGCCAGATCGGTTGCCCAAAAGATCATGAAATGCAGCGTTGAAAAGAAATGCCACTACTTTTCAAATCCAGACCATAGCCAACTTTGAAAGGTGCATTTCCAAAGTTGACCCTTCCAGGAATCGAATCCTGCAACAGAGTGTTAAGGCAAATACCCTAACCACTCATCCAACGGGGCTCTTCAAATCCACGTGTAGGCAACCTGTCGTTCGTTTCACTACGACACGTCACTCAGTTTGAATGAAATTAATGATAAAGGTTAATGTATATAATTTGCAGAAAAAAATTGCATCCTTGCGAAGCCGGAGGTGGGTCGTTAGTTAATTATTAAATAATGTTTACTTTTGTTTCTTATCTATAACAATGCCAATGCGTCAATGTAATAGCGATCAATGCTTAATTGATCAGAATGTTTTTCATAATTACGTACGTACATGTTCAGGGGTTTGCAACTGGAGAAAGTGGCGGCAGTGAATACAAGCGCTGGATCAGAAGGCTGGCTCGAATTTAATGTAACGGCTACGTTAGCTTCATGGTTGACGGCACCTGCTGACAACCGCGGCTTCTTTATCACCTTGCACCCACATTCTCAACCAGGTCAGATATTAAAACACGACATTAAATATACAATATTAAAATATTTTTCTAAGGTATGAATATTAACGTAATTAACCATTTTTACATTTAACCATAATTTAACACATAATATATAATAATTTTTTAATTTGTTAGATATAGATTTATATTTTTTTTAAATTCGCGTCACATTTATTCTTAAAAAAATTAATCAAGATAAATATATTTTACAAGCCCGCGACAGTCCGTATTCAAAAATAAAATAAAAGATAATATAACGCTTAAAGAGTTCATTGACGCCTGATCGTTGCCAATCGTTGCCAATCAATATTTTTGCCAATCGTTGGATCTTTATTTTTAAATAGCTGGTGCTCGCGGCTTCACCTGCGTGGAATATTTAAATTATGTCCATTCTGAAAATCTATTCTAACTATTGGTGAAAGATTTTTTTAAATCGGATTCGAAGATTACCTCCTACATACTAACAAACAAACAAATAAGCAAACATACAAACTTTAGCAAACATGCAACTAATAAATTAGTATAGATTTAAACAAACATAATTTTTTCAAACTTTAATATTTTAATATACTTACCTATAACTTAATAGGGATCAAGTAGAGATTAATGTACCTACTTGTACTTAATAAAAAAAAAAAACCTACTCATACGTTTACAGAACGTCACGTGAAGCCGGAGGAAATAGGAATAGATGAACCCCGAGGTGTAGTTGCGGAAGGCAAGCAACCTTTTTTGGTAGCATTTTTCAAGAACGGGCCTAAACTCGGCACTTCAGACGCCGGCGCACGCAGGAAGAGAGAGGCGCGACGATGGCGGACTCAGGGATACTCGGAAAACTACTTGAAGAATCCACTTACAGGTAAGAAAATGTTATTAAAGTAATATGTTATTTATTTTAAACAATAGTGTAATTAATACCTCATTATCAATTGTCAATGATCGCCTTTTTATTTAAAAAAGCTGGTGCCCGCGACTTCGTTCCCGAAAATTTGTGAGGATACTTTTTACTCTTGTTACTCTTTCACGTTAAAACCAAGTTAACATATAGGATACTTTTTATTTTGAAAAACATATAGGATACATTTTTCCAGGACAAAAAGTATCCTATTTATTAATTCAGGTAATAAACTATTAGTATGCTAAATTTCATCTAAATTTGTTCAGCCGCTTTTGCATTATTGAGGAGCAAACATCCAAAAATCAAAACTTTCGCATTTATAATATTATTAATTACAATTACGATTAGGATTGGTTCCTGAAATTTATTTAAAATTAATATTTAATAACCTCTAATAAATGAATTAAAATTTCAGATTCATCACACTGGACGACCAGGAGTTGTGAAATTCAGGCTCTGTATGTCAGCTTCAAAGACCTCGAATGGCAAGTGAGTATATAACCCATTATATTATCAAGTATATTTATGGGTGTATATAAATCATATTCATTTTACACTTGTCTGATTTCAGGATTGGATTATTGCACCAGATGGGTACGGCGCGTTTTATTGCAGTGGCGAGTGCAACTTTCCCTTGAACGCACACAAGAATGCGACTAACCACGCTATTGTACAGACGCTTGTTCACTTGTTGAACCCTAAACAGGTTTGTACGAGATATCAATTTAATACACACTAACTTTTGTCAGCGGCTCCGCTTGTTTTATTTACGATAAATTTCCTTAATGTTCATTCCGCACAGTGGGTCATCTGAGTCGAATTTCATGAAAATTTGTTCAGCGGTTTACTGATGATTGAGTTCAAAATAATCGAACATCACTAGGGCTCGTTTAAATATGTACATATAATATGGACTGAAAATATCTCAAATATTGGAATATATAGTTTTATTTTAATGTTAAGGTCGGCAGACACGCTGACAGTCACAAGTACAAGCATATAACACAAGCAACGCAGCAGGTGCTGCCTGTAGCGTAGTGTAGTGATTTTATTCAGCTCATTATATTAATGAATTAGGTATATCAGTATATAAACATGTTTTTTAAAATTTTTAAAATTAAAATTCATCCTGTTTGGACGAAATAAAGCTTTTTTTTAGTTATTTTTAAAAATTTTCAATAAAATATAAAATACAATAAGAATATTTGATTTGAAAAAATATTAAGGGCCGGTTTCGGAGACGCGCCGCGCGAAGTTTAGGTTTTTAGCGTTACTCTCACAACGATCGAGGCTCGCGCATCGCACGCACACACGTACGTATGCATAGAGCAAGAGCCCACGACGGCCAGATCTTCGTTATTTTATAAAAGCTAAAAGTTTCTAGGTGCATGTCCCCAACACAGGTATTAACGACCAGCGAGGACCAGCAGACTCAGCCGGGTAGTGCTTGTGCTCATCGGAGACGTCTCTCCGAGATAAAAAATTTGACGCCCCCCTCGGACCCCCCCGGCCGTAATTCGGAAACGGCGCAACGCAGCCAAGTCGTGTTTGGGCTCATCGGGGACATCTCGGAGACGAATTTTTTAGAGTAGACCAAATTTCAAATTTTGACAGTTGCGGTCTACTCAGTAGACCATGGTCAACGGTTTTAGATAAACGGTTGCGTGTTGGGTATCATTTGAAAGGTCTCAACGAGGGTGACCAATTTTACTCCCCCTTTTTACTTACCCCTAATTCTTCACGAATTACAAAAAAAGACCCAAAACCAAACCAAAACAATTAACTATGGCAAATGACAACACCTAACTCACAACCGCGCCCTCGCGGGCTGCTTGCAGACCGCGGTAGCAAGCACGATCTAGTTAGTGTATAATTATTATTTTAGTTGCACAATACAAAATGAAATTGTTATTCCCAATTACAAAAATAATATATTGTACTGAAAACGTTTGTAAGCATTTTTAATTTTCAAACTGGAGTCAATTATATGATCCTGAGCATGAGTTTGTATAAATCAGAATAGATATGGTTATGCACAGGGTAAGTTAAAATGTCGTTTAGGGGTATAAGAACACGATTTACTTTCCAATAAAACCGTAAAACTTGCCAAAAGTCGTCACTAATTGGACGCTTGTATAATTTGCCGTAAAATCATTATACGCTTTGCGTCTTCAAAGTGCGGACGTGTGTGGAACTTTCCTTGCGCCCAGAGCTACGCTCGGGCTTTCGAGAACGTTCCATATGTAGTAAATTTACCATGATGATTATGTAAAAAAATCTGACTCCTAGAAAACTTAGGATCTCCTTAGATTAGAACTTATGGCATACTGTTCCTTACAAACCTTCTATTCATCAGTTGCATTCGGTTCCAAATCTTTCGACGCGCTTTGCACCCTTGCTTTCCTCTCTTCCATTGATTTAATAATATAAGGCGGATCTCGTATTTGCATGCACCGAGAATGCCGTGGGTTTCTGGCCTGATAGAAATCTTTCTGTAAAGTTTCTAGCTGCGGAGATAAATAGTTCCGAGGAGTAATTTTTTAGTTGCGCAGTTTACATCATAATTTCAAGATCAAAGACGACATAGGTATTTGAAATTTGGCGTGATCTTTTGACACTAATGATATTAGGTTTGACAGATGCGCCATCATGCGTTTCGTTATACGCAAATGGGATTTGGTCATTTTTATTATTTAGTGTTCAAAATACTATTTAGTGCTTTGTCTCCTCATAATTTATAAATAAGAGCATGTTGTTTAGTTCTACGCTATTTAAATACTAGATCGTGCGTGCTGCTGCGGTCTGCAAGTAGTCCGTGGGGGCGCGGTTGTGAGTTGGGTGTTGTCATTTGCTATTGTTAATTGTTTTGGTTTGGTTTAGGGTCTTTGTTTTGTAATTCGTAAAGAATTGGGGGTAGGAGACTTTTACTTAAAAGGGGGAGGGAGAGGGGATTAGTTTCAATTGATCACCCTCGTTGAGACCGTTCAAATGATACCCAACACGGGGGTCTACCTGTAACCGTTGACCATGGTCCTACGAGTAGACCGCAACTGCCAAAATTTGAAATTTGGTCTACTCTAAAAAATTTGCCTTCCCGAGAGCCGTCTTAGATGATTCCAAACACGACCCGGGTGCGTCGCGCTATTTCCAAGTTACGGCCGGGGGGGTCCGAGGGGGGTGTCAATTTTTTTATCTCGGAGAGACGTCCTCGATGAGCACAAACAGGACCCCACTGCGTCGCGTCGTTTCCGAGTTACGGCCGGGGGGGGTCCGAGGGGGGTGTCAATTTTTTTATCTCGGAGAGACGTCCTCGATGAGCACAAACAGGACCCCACTGCGTCGCGTCGTTTCCGAGTTACGGCCGGGGGGGGTCCGAGGGGGGGTTCAAATTTTTTATCTCGTCGAGACGTCTCCGATGAGCCCAAACACGACCCGGGTGCGTCGCGCTATTTCCAAGTTACGGCCGGGGGGGTCCGAGGGGGGTGTCAATTTTTTTATCTCGGAGAGACGTCCTCGATGAGCACAAACAGGACCCCACTGCGTCGCGTCGTTTCCGAGTTACGGCCGGGGGGGGTCCGAGGGGGGTGTCAATTTTTTTATCTCGGAGAGACGTCCTCGATGAGCACAAACAGGACCCCACTGCGTCGCGTCGTTTCCGAGTTACGGCCGGGGGGGGTCCGAGGGGGGGTTCAAATTTTTTATCTCGTCGAGACGTCTCCGATGAGCCCAAACACGACCCCACTGCGTCGCGTCGTTTCCGAGTTACGGCTGAGGGGGTCCGAGGGGGGCGTCAAATTTTTTATCTCGTCGAGACGTCTCCGATGAGCCCAAACACGACCCCACTGCGTCGCGTCGTTTCCGAGTTACGGCTGAGGGGGTCCGAGGGGGGCGTCAATTTTTTTATCTCGGAGAGACGTCTCCGATGGGCCCAAACACGACCCGGCTGAGTCGCGCCGTTTCCGAGTTACGGCTGAGGGGGTTAGAGGGGGGGGGGTGTCAAATTTTTTATCTCGTCGAGACGTCTCCGATGAGCCCAAACACGACTCGGCTGAGTCGCGCCGGACAGACAAGGCGGTTTAAGGGAGGGGGAAGGGTTTTTCCAAAATTTTTGTTTTTTCGTTGCCCCGGTAGACCTTTACCGTCGTCTCTTATGTGGGTGGAAATCCTGCCATATATGGTCACACTGAACGAAGGTCTGGCCTTGGGCTCTTGGGCTATAATTTCAACATCAAAGACGACATATTTGACATTTTTTGTGTAAGTACACGGTTTTATCACGAACTGTCAGTGCGGCGCAAAGCGACGTGCTCTCACTTCGGAGGCGCATGGCCGACTGAACCAGACTGAACCGTTGCCCGAGCGTGATTTCATAATAATAGCCTTCATAGTAATTTGTATGAAGATTTTGAGCGAAAAAATTGGGCGTTTGTGATTTTTTTACACAAAATAGGAATATGTTTATTAAGAAATGAAGATTGCATCTATTTTTTTATAGTTTTAACTTTATTATTTGATAAAATTCATTTAATAATTCTTGATACTTACCGACACAATTGTAACAAAACGGGAGTGCGATTTACACGTTTTTAGTGATTTTCTGGATTTTTTTTACACTTATCCATAAGCATTATCTTAAATTCGAATGTTTCAGCAAAAAGTAACATTCATTGGCTAGCTGTGTTATTTTTTTCAAGGTTGTGGAGCATCGTTTACTATATAATTCTTTTACAATCCCGACCCTCGATTGCCGTAAGGGACCCTTAAGTTTAATTTTATTTCTTGAAATTAAGTCCGTAACATCCCTGACTTTCGAGAAAAGATAGATGCCAAAGTGACAAAAAATTAACGTGCAAACGTCAACCGCAAATAGAATTTCAGTTTTTAGTGAAATTATTTAGTTTTAATTAATATATTTTCTTGTGATGTTAAGAATGTTAAGAAAGTTAATACTTTATGAAGGAAATCAAATTTGATCGTCTAGTGTTATAGTGCATGGAGAAATAAGAACTAAAGTGTTTGTTTACATTGTTGACAAGTTCTAAAAAAAAGACTATACTGACTGAATGATTTTCGATGGCATAGGATGTGATTGAAGCATACCTACTTAAATTTGTATAAATCTAAGTAAGAGAGTAGGATGAGTAGGTTGATGTCTAGTATTCCCCATATTTATTCTTTTTTCTTCCCCAGTTAGCTTAATTAATTTATATTAAAAAAAAAACACAATTTTGAATTAATTAAAAATGTTTCCTTTTATTTGGGTGATTGGCCAGAAGTGTAAATTTGACCGAAATTTCAGTATATATTTTTTGCTAAAATTTTAAAATTATCTGCCACATCTTTATACTATTTACCCTGCGAACTTACTGGCTGGGTTTTATTACGTTAAGCAGCAGAATATAACTCCTAGTCAACTTAATTTTTTAATTAGGAATAGGAAAGAAGATGTCTGTTAGTTCTATTCAAACTTCATATCATACACAAACAAGAGGGTTGTTACATATAACAAAGTTGTTTTATTGCAGGTACCAAAACCCTCGTGTGCTCCAATCAAGTTGTCGGCTATTTCCGTACTTTACTACACAGATGACTCCAACGTTATACTTCGCAAATATAAAAATATGGTGGTCAAGAGTTGTGGATGCCATTGAAGTAACTAAAGAGTTGTTTCTTTTCTAGTGTTGTGCAGTTATAAACTCACAGGTCTAGCTTGATTAAGATAATGTATTTATTATTTATCAATTCAGACGACAGCTTTTATTAAGCTCAATATGCGTTTTGAACTTAAAAAAAAGTCAATGTTAAAATTTACGAATGTAAGTTAATAATTAAAATGTAAGTTGATGAAGGAAAATCAATATTTTAAAAGCCCAAACGGTTTCGATTGATATTGAACAAATTGATAGTATTTATGACATAGTTACTATCGTATATTTCTTTAGACTAATTTCACTGATCAATTTCATTTTTGACAATTAATCATATACTTAAGACTTCAATATTGAATATCAACTTGACTTTAAATTGAAACATCAATTTTTGTACTTATAAAAATTGTAGCTAAGTAGAAACAGCTAATAGAGCTTATAAGTCATTTTAATTAGGTATTAATAAGTATAATAATATGTAAATACATTCATGCAGCCATTTGAAAACATGTTTTAGTATAGCGAAAATAAGGTAGGTACCGATTAATAAAAGTAGCTCGCATGAACCACATTTATCATAATTTTATAACTAACTATGGTAGTATTGTATATTTTTTTTCAGATTCGGACATTTGGATATATTATTGAAAACAATAAATCAGTCGATTTATTGTTTTCAATATTTTCCCAGCGATATTTTCAAGTATTAATCAAGCTGTAAATCAACTTAAGGTACTTTAACTTCAACTTCAAGCGACTGTTAAGTAAAGAAAGTCACATCTTTTAATAAGATTCCTAGATTTTATAACAGTAGTATGTTACTCTGTTGTGTATCTAACCGTAAAGAGAAGAAACAAAATATACGCGCATGTAGTTTATGTGGTTAATTGGTTATACACAATATTAGAAAGTAAAAAATTTAACAGATAAATTAACTGGAATAGAAATGTAGCTCGGAAATGTAATGGAAAAATAGAAATGATAAATTGAAGAAGATTTTGTTAATTATGAAGAATTTTCAAAAGTGATCAAAACTGTCCTGCGCATTGTACAAGAGTTCGTCTACTGTACCTCCAGTGATAGTGTAAAAATATATATATCTTTGGGTATTTATTCCGTCGTATTTATTCCGTCCTTGTTTAAATTTTAATAAATTTTTAAGTCCAAGGAGTCATGGACACTTTTTTGCCAGTGTAATTTTATTTATACTTAAGTATGTATATGAAAGTTAGAACTTAAGCTTACAGTTTTGTTAGAATGGAAATGAAAGTTACTTTTAACTTTCATTTTCATACCCAGTGTTAACTTCTTAAATTATGATTATCAATTATTTAAAAACAAAAAAATAATATTACCCAATCGTCTTAATAAATAATGTAATGAATTAATTAGTCAAGTGATTTATGTGCCAATTCAACAAGTCATAGTGTTTAATTTAATAATAAGGCTAAGATTACAATGAATTATATTTTTTAAAATACTGTGTGTTTATTTCATGAAATAAATCTGTTCTTTTTAAAATAATAACTATGTTCACTAACACCTTTTTTATCTATGAGGCGGTAGGCAGATTCTCAAAACTCAAGCAATACCAGGGGTATAGGTGAACATGTTTTGACGGCAGACAATCCATTAAAAACGATGTCGCCAATTGATTATGCTAACACTAGAGTTGCGGTCGTATTAATTAAATACAATAATAACCCACCCTTGCATTTTTTTCTACAAATTATATACTGAAACCTTCCTTCCCAATGGTATTAGGTCACAAGGATATCCGGAATCGTTTCTTCGGTTCGCAGACAGAATTGTCAAATCTGTCACCGGAAGAAACGGTTCGAAAGTATGGGATAAGAAAATGTATGTAGCAAGCGCCGCAAATAATAGTGGTGAAGTATTTGTCAGAAAAAAATATCCCAAGCCAAGTCGAGCCAAACAAACAAACAGCCCAACGCCAGAACGCCGTACCATCCTTTTATCGAAGCGACTCACGTGCATTTGTCAAGTCTATCATTTTGGATGGATAATTGATTAGGCAACAATTTATAACAAATTTGTTGAATAGGTGATTCCATAGACGCTAACTAAAATAATTCAGACTTGATCTTACATGATATCTTACAACTTTTTGTAGTGTGGTAGAACTTGTTTAATGGGTTGTTTTTTTTCTACTTCAATATAAACTTAATTAAGTTTTATTAGAGAAGAAACAGACAGATGCAGACAGCGACTTTATTTTGTAATACCTATGTATTAATATAGAACAGATACGGATACTTACATAATAATATCAAGAATGCATTTGGCGAAAACAATGCTCATGTAAGCCATTTTAAATGTAACTCACTAGTCAGGCTGAAGCTCCATTAGATGGTTGGTTGGCTAGCTCGTCTATTAACATAGGCAATGCCACATGTGCTGCAAGCGCGCTGCCGAGCCTACTATTATTTGATTGGATAAGGAAATGGGTTCTGGCATCCCTTATTAGTCATCAAAACTCAACAACACACACGCTGTAATTTACTGTGTTCTGTAATTTACTGTGTCCTGTTTGAAGTCCATTTACTGCTAAACAGGCTGCCCAAGTTATGACTGCGAAACGCAGTGTGTGCGTTTTAATAAGTTGAAATATTGTAATATATTTAAAATTTTATTTATAGTATTTCGTATACATTATTCTCCAAAAGTCAAATATTTTTTTTTGGTTCGGAAAGTTTATCTAAGCAGGAGAGCTACGATAATTTATGACAGACGAATCGTTCTTATCCAAATTCTCAGATGTTCAGCAATATTGACAATGTCTGTTCAGTAACATATTTTTGCATTTTATACTTACGAGAATGCACTAAAGATTTCACTGTATTGATTTCTTTAAGTATTTGCATATAGTAAACATTATTGCTTATGTCGGCTTATGTAAATAATGCAGCGATCGGCTCGTGTTATCTTACTATGTAAATTCAAGTTATGTACTCTGAGTAAAATTATCATTCGACCGGATTTCCCCGGATTTGTCCATGAATGTATAGTTATAGAGGGCGTCCGAGAAGCGGCCAGAGTAGGCAATTGTGTAAAAAGTTTCCAAGGGGCATGCTTCAAAGATAATCCGCCTCCGCCTTATATTCTAAATGCGAAATTTTGTGAGGATGGAAGTATGGATGGATTTTTGTTACTCTTTACCGCAACAACGGCTAAAAACTTTTTGGATTAAATTTGGCACACATATATAGTTTATTAACTGGTTAACATATAGATACTTTTCATCCTAAAAAATGTTAGGATTCGTTTAAAATAGGAAAAAATGTCAGATATTTTCCCAGGTATTATATCTTTCACTTTTCAACGCGGACGAAGTCGCGGACACAAGCTAGTTGAAAATAATTATACTGCTTTGATATTGTTCGCGCCATTTTGTCGCTATATTGTTGTTTCATACAGAAACGTTTCTGATTGGTCATATCGGATGATCGGACCAATCAGAGAACCCGCTAGCCGGCCGCCATCTTATATAGGAGTCGTGTTTTGGTCTTAGCATCGAGCTGATCGTATGCATCGTATATGAAGTGTTAAGATTAAGACTTATGTAAACCGCCGTAAAGTGTTCAGTAATCCGATCGCTATCCCGCTAATTCATCAATCCGCTTAACCCGCTAATATCCAACCGCAAACACCTATTTTCACGAGCTGAACTCAAGTGATTCGCGTCGCGAGTGCTAAAGAAGATCCAAAGCTTTGGCAGAAGATTGAAGAAAGAAGACTCCGCGGATCACTGAGGTAAGTGCGTAGAATAGGTGATTTATCCCGCTATATACAGTCCACTATCCGCTACGTTTGGGCTCAAAACCGAGTATTAAATTCGGCAGCCCTCACATTATTTTTGGTCCTTTCGAGCACGGATTATTGAACACATTATTTTAGTAATTTCGCATTGTTTTTAGTTTGAGATTAGCCCCGCTTTATATTTCTTATAAACCCGCCCGCTCATATATTTCATCATTTTATTATTAATATATTTACGCATACCTACGTATTTACGTTTTGTTATTTAAAAATTCATAAGTACCTATTTGAATAAAGATTTAAATTCTTTGTTCAATTGTAAATTCACGCTTACCTACTTCTACAAAAAGTAATATTCGTAGTTATAAAATAGAAACAACCGCTGGATATTTTTATAGTAATTGTCGTATACCTACCTACCTACATCATGTCCGCTTAGTTTGTTGTTTGTTGTGTTCGCTTTGTTATTTATTTACGATTTCAATTATAACATATCAACATTTCTGTTCCACTTTCCGATTGTCTGCAATTATTACGTAAATAGTTTAATTTAAATCGCTTATATAAAAATAAAACAATTTATTTAAATAAAAATATAGATTGACCGCACATATTTGACAATTTTATAAGTCAACGCCTTGCAAATTAAATTACCGCATACTTATTTAGAATTTTTTTGCAATTGATTTGCTTTGAAATATTGTACTTATCGTCATACGACATACCTAATGTCAAAAGCAAGTACTACGGAAGGGACGGATGAGATGAGTTTAACGTTAAAGAAGCTCGTAGGCAAACGCGATGCAATTTTCGCTCAATTGCAGATTATTTACAAAAATTCTAAAGGGGATCTTGACGATGAAGTGTCCGCAGACATGTTTTTGTCCAGTATTGTTCTGTTGGATGATTATCGCTCTAAGTTTGAGGCAATTATAGACGAAATTAACGACACTCAGTTGCGTATAAAGCCCTCGCAAGAAACAAATTATCAAAGTATGTTAGCCTTTGATGATCTATATTCACGTTGTAAACATGCCGCTAACAAATTGAAAGCGTCTCAGAATACTGTTGTTCAGACATGCACCACGCAAATTTCCAATAAACAAGTCATTAATTTACCTAGGCTTGATTTGGTTAGCTTTGATGGTGAACCTATAAAGTGGCCTACCTTTTACGAGACCTTCAAGAGTACCATACATGAGAATTCTGACCTCACAGATAACGAACGAGTCCAGTACTTGATGGGTAAGTTAACAGGACGTGCCCTTGCAGTATGCTCCGGTATTACGCCTAATCAAGCTAATTACAATTTAATATGGAATACGCTGGTAGAAAAGTACGAGGATAAAAGGCGCCTAGCCTCCGCATATTTAGATCGAATGTTTGAATTTAAACCCTTTCAAAAGGCTACGTTGCAGAATATGGACGCATTTTTAGAACAGTTCTGTCCCGCTGTATCAAGTTTAAAGGCTTTAAATATTGATAATTTATGTGACTTCATTTTATTGCACACCGCTTTAAAGAAAATAGACCTAGAAACCGCCCGCGCTTTTGAAATGCTAAAGAGAGATACGAATATACCATCTTATGATGATCTAGTAAAATTTATACGTGAACAGTCAAAAATCATGGAGCGCTCGACAGAGAATCGAACTCGCAACTATACGCCCGCATCTCCGTACAATGGCGCTCGAAACAATAGTAAACGAGTTATGCATTCATTCGTTGCCGCGCCATTGAAACATTGTTTATTTTGTAAACAAACAAATCATGTACAATTATATAAATGTTTTGAATTCAAAAATTTACCGCTAGAAAAAAGGTTTGCATTTATTAAACAGAATAATGGTTGTATTAATTGTCTAAGTTTTTCTCATTACATTGGAAAATGTAAATCGTTGAATTTGTGTAGACATTGCAATTATAAACATAACTCGCTTTTATGTAAACATAACGCTTTAGGTACTACACCGCACGCAACGCATCCCCGCTTCCCCGCCAGAACGCTCCCGCTAAATACGTCCGATCATTCAATGCGACAACAAACGAGTGAAAGTGAAATTGATAAGGAAAAAGTATCTCCCGCGCAACCGCCTATTAATTCGCACAACAAAAATATTTCTTTATGTAATACGCACACTAATACAACGCGTTTTGAAACTTGTTTGCTAGCAAGTGTGTGCGTCAACGCATACGATAATTTAGGCAATTTGAGAAGTGTAAGGGCACTTATTGACCAAGGGTCAACTAATAACTTTATTACTGAATCTTGTTGTGAAAAATTAGGATTGAGTTATGATAGAAGTTTTAACGCCATCGTTAGAGGTATTGGCTCTTCAACTAAACCTGTTAAGGGTGCTACTTCGCTTAATTTATTTTCTCAATATAATGATAATGTTTGTGTTCCGCTTGATGCGTATGTTCTTGATACTATTACAGATAGATTGCCCGCAATTAAAGTTGATATTTCAATGTTTTCGCATTTAAAAAATATACCGCTCGCAGACCCCAATTTTTATTTGCCCGATGAGATAGACATACTCATAGGAGCACCGCTATTCTCAAAGATATTCTGCCAGGGACGTATCTCCGGATTACCGGGAACTCCCACCGCTTTCGAAACTATATTTGGCTATACCGTAATGGGTACGGCTCCCGCTGAAAAAACTACAGATTGTTTTATGTCTTTGTTTTCCGCTTTTGAAAATGATAAACCGCGTATTGAAGAACTTCTTCAAAATTTCTGGAAACTTGAGGAGGTATCAGTAAAACCTTCCTTGAGTAGTGCTGACAATGAATGTGAGCAAAGCTTTGTGAAGACCGTTAGCCGTAATACAACTGGTCGTTATACGGTCGCCTTGCCATTCTCACGTGACCCCGCTGTACTTGGCGAGTCATATCAAGTAGCTAAAAAACGCTATCTATCGCTCGAACGTAAATTCATATCCTCGCCTCACTTGCGTCTAGAGTATAATGCTATTATTAAGGAATATTTAGACAAAGGATATATATCTTTACTCAGCAATGATACCCCGCAGTTGCCCGCTTATTACATTCCGCATCACGCTGTCGTACGCAGCGACAAATCGACAACTAAAGTCCGCATCGTTATGGATGCCAGTGCGAAAACCAGCACTAGCATATCATTGAATGACATATTGCATATTGGGGAAAATTTACAAAATGATTTATTTACAATATTATTAAATTTCCGTTTTTATAAAATCGCATTAATGGCAGATATAAAGCAAATGTATTTACAAATTGTTGTTAAACCAGAAGATAGAAAATTTCAAAAGTTTTTATTTAGATTCGATGAGTCATCCCCGCTTGACGTCTTTCAGTTTAACCGCGTTTGCTTTGGATTAAGAAGTAGTCCGTTCCTGGCACTCGGAGTAGTGAAACAGTTGTGTCAGGATGAAGCATCATCTTACCCGCTGGCAGCCGAGGTTGTAAAAAACAATTGTTATATGGACGATTTATGCTACTCCGTGGCCACCTACCGGGAATCTTGTCAACTCAAGAATGACTTGTTACAGATGTTTATGGCCGGGGGCTTTGAACTAGTAAAGTGGTCTAGTAACTCAACGGAGTTGCTCAGTACTCTTCCTGAATCCCATCGCTATTCGTCTACTGTAAAATTCGATGAAACCAACCAAAGTCTTAAGGTGTTAGGTCTTCAATGGGATCCCGCTTGTGATTGTTTTTTATTTGATATCTCGCTCGAGCCCCGCCAATATACAAAACGCAATATATTGTCCGTGATTGCGCGACAATTTGATGTAATGGGTTTGATTGCACCTACCATTTTATATGCAAAATTAATACTACAACAAATTTGGCTTTTAAAATTAGATTGGGACGATGAACTCCCTCCGCGTATATATAACACATGGGCAAGTTACTTAAGGGAACTGCCATCTTTACAGGAATTACGCATTCCGCGCCATCTAGGTATTTTGAAAAATTCCATCATTTCTTTGATCGCTTTCGCCGATGCAAGTGAACGCGCTTACGGCGCCGTCATTTATATTAAGGCGGAAACTAGCTCGCAGAGAGCGCCTCACATTAATTTAGTTTGTGCAAAATCTAAAGTCGCTCCGCTAAACACAGTATCTGTGGCCAGACTTGAACTCTGTGCTATCTTACTTATGTCAAAACTGATGCGTCGCGTTCTAGACTCATATGAACGGCGTCACCCTATTCAAAATGTTTATTGTTTTTCGGATTCAATGGTAGCATTACATTGGATTCATTCCGCGCCTAATAAATTTAAAACTTTCGTGGCCACACGGGTTACGAAAGTACTAACCGCTTTACCCGCTCATTACTTTTATCACGTGACAGGAAAGGACAACCCGAGCGACTGTTTGTCCCGTGGCTTGTCCCCTGCTCAGTTAAGAAACCACCCATGTTGGTTCACTGGTCCATCTTGGCTTTATAAAGACGTACAAGAATGGCCTATTACCGCAATAAAAACCGCATCAATTGAAAATAATTTGCCTGAAACAAAGATCATAACGCTTACCACCGTCGTTCAAGAAGACGAACCTCCGCATTTGCTTATTTCTTTATCACACCGCCTTTCGTCTTGGAAGAAACTTCTTCACGCTATTATTTATATATACCGTTTCATACGGAAACTACCGCGCTCTAATATATTTACCGCTCATGAAATGAACTTCGCAGAAACCGCTATTATTAAAGAATTACAATCATGTTGCTTCGCTGAAGAAATATGTCGCTTGATCGCTAATAAAAATTGTCGAACCACATTAGGTCGACTCGCCCCTTTTCTTGACAAAGAAGGATTGTTGAGAGTTGGTGGCCGCCTTCGTAACGCTGATCTGTTATATGATCAACAGCATCCTTTGCTTTTGCCGCGTAAACATCGAATTGTCGAATTGATTATTGATGATTGTCATAGAAAAAACTGCCACACAGGCCCGCTAGCTGTAATGTCAATATTACGTCAAAAATATTGGATATTGTCATGCAGAAATGTAGTAAGACAGGTCATACACAAATGCAATTTTTGCTTCCGCGTTAAGCCTAAACATGTGTATCCATTTATGGCTGATTTACCCGCTTGTAGGGTAAACGAGGCTAAAGCCTTCACGCATACTGCGGTGGACTACGCTGGTCCGATAAAAATCATACCATATAGAAAACGAGGTGTTCATGCTATCAAATCATATTTGTGCATCTTTGTGTGTCTGGTGACGCGGGCCATCCACGTCGAACTGACAACAGACTTGAGCACGAACACATTTCTATCCGCATTTAAACGTTTTCTAGCTCGCCGAGGCGCGGTCTCGTGTGTTTACTCCGACAATGGTACAGCATTTATAGGCGCAAAAAACGCTTTATCTGAAATTTATGGCCTGGTCAATTCCGAGGAGTTCAGAGACTCGTTTTCACAGGAATTGGCAGATTTGCGAATAGAGTGGAAACTCAATCCTCCGCGTAGTCCCCATTTCGGCGGTCATTATGAGATCTTCGTAAAAAACTGCAAATCTCATTTATATCGGGTTATCGGTACTCAACTACTTACCTACGAGGAATTGTTAACAGTTATTACGCAAATAGAGTGTGTGATTAATTCGCGCCCGCTTACTTTACTCGGTGAGGATCCATCTGAGCCGAGCGCGCTAACTCCTTCACACTTTTTGATGAGCACCCCGCTGAAGAATTTGCCTGCTTGCCGCGTCGGCGATGAGCAACCAAACGTGTTGCGTCGTTACGCGTTATTAGATCAAATGGTGCAGTCATTCGCTAAACGCTGGAAAACAGAGTATCTTCATTTATTGCAGACGAGAGGAAAATGGAATACACCCTCAAACCCCATTGAAATAGGTACTGTGGTTGTTATACTGACTGATAACCTTCCGCCATTATACTGGCCATTAGGCGTTATCATTGCTACCTATCCCGGCAAAGATGGGATTACTAGAGTAGCTTCCGTTAAGACGGCTACAGGCATTTGTAAGAGACCTGTAGTCCGTTTGTGTCCTCTGCCTACACAGTAGGATCACATATTTATCCGCTTTATGTTTATTATTATTACTCCTTTTAATATCTAGTTTTAGTTTAGTCGTACCGCTGTACGACTACGCTGTAGTTGTCCCTTGTTTATTATTTCCCGCTTTCTCTTAATGGTATTTAAAAACCGATGGTTTTTAGGCCGGGGGCATGTTCGCGCCATTTTGTCGCTATATTGTTGTTTCATACAGAAACGTTTCTGATTGGTCATATCGGATGATCGGACCAATCAGAGAACCCGCTAGCCGGCCGCCATCTTATATAGGAGTCGTGTTTTGGTCTTAGCATCGAGCTGATCGTATGCATCGTATATGAAGTGTTAAGATTAAGACTTATGTAAACCGCCGTAAAGTGTTCAGTAATCCGATCGCTATCCCGCTAATTCATCAATCCGCTTAACCCGCTAATATCCAACCGCAAACACCTATTTTCACGAGCTGAACTCAAGTGATTCGCGTCGCGAGTGCTAAAGAAGATCCAAAGCTTTGGCAGAAGATTGAAGAAAGAAGACTCCGCGGATCACTGAGGTAAGTGCGTAGAATAGGTGATTTATCCCGCTATATACAGTCCACTATCCGCTACGTTTGGGCTCAAAACCGAGTATTAAATTCGGCAGCCCTCACAGATATAATAATAAATACTGTCACATACTTTTGCTGTATGTAAACTGAGAGGCTGAAAATTAATAGCTATTTATGCTGGAATTTAACAGGTAAATCTGAACAATCGTCTTTTTTATTGCCACAGTGCTTCAGTAAGAAATAGGTATAGGAAAATGTAGTGTTCAAAAGTAGCGGCGGAGCACGCGATTCACTCGCGACGTCAGGTAAGTTCAACCAGTTTGAACTTGTCGCTAGAATGGCACGTTTTCATTGTCTTTCAATACAGAGGAGTTTATCAGTGAATCATTAAAAATAAAAGATCGTCGTCCATCTTTCCAAGCTCTAACACATCACACTCGCGCAAACGTACTGGCGGCAATGTGAACACGAATGCCACATCCACCGCGACCGCACCCGCCACCGCGCCCGCGCGTTCTACGTGAACAAGCACTATGAATAATTCATTTAATATTAGTGTCCTGTCGATTTTGTTTGTCGATGTTGTCTAAGTAGATTGTAGATTCTATGCAATAACCAGGGGCCCTAGCCAAGATGCAAACGCAGTGCTTTCTACAGTCGTAAACGCTACGCTACGCTACGGACAAAGCTGTGTGATTGGTCAAAATTTTATGTGGGCGTTACAACAACCAATCACCGGGCTTTATTTTGTTCGCTTCGTAAAGTTCGCTAGGGAGCGTTTTCTTTAATGTACATCTTGGCTAGGCCCCCTGTAACACAAAGATATTTTCGTTTTTATGTTATGGAGTAAAAGAATATACCTATGAGAATCAATCTTAGATCAAAAACAGAATCACTTCTATTTCAATCGACCCATGCTTTAAAAAATAAATGAAATTGGTTTCGAAAGTTCACATGTTGCTTAAATTAGTTACAGAGCCAAAAATCGATTCGGTTGATATTGGTCTCATAAGTTAACGAAAAGTTAGATTTGTCTGTCTGAAAATTGACAACCTATGAGCATGCCAGTAAGTAACAATTTCCTATTAACTAACTGGTGCCCGCAACTTTGTGCGCATTGTTTTTGAAAATCCTTATGAAATTTTCACAGGAATCAAACATTTAATCTTGGTAATCGTCAATGATGTCACTGATGCCAGTAAAAATTCAACCGGTCAAGCCGTTTCGGAGTTTAGCGTGCACAAACGCACAGACAAACAGATCTAAAAACATTTTTTTTGACAAAAGTAACATTTTTTATCAAGTAGGTAGAATATGTACAAAATGTTTTTAAAAAATATTTAATCTACAGTATAGTAGTAGTACAAATGGGAATGCTCCTACAGACATGGCTCGTTTATTGTTCAATTATATGTAGGTACACATAGATAGGTGTAAAATTATGACTAAGTATTTGATGATCACCTTTAAACAGTACGTTTGTCACTGTTTAAAGGTGTTCATCAAATATAAAAATACTCTCAACTCCTCATAAATTGTATGGAAATATTTTCTTTCAGGAATAAGATCCACCTATGTATTTTCTATTTGACCTAGCGTGTGTATCTATTGTGCAATTTATTATCTTTGACTAACTAACATTCTAGTACTTATTCACATAGAAACATATCCGGCTTAGGTGAGAAATTTCGCTTTGTTAACATTTCTCAAGATATAAACCAATTAAACATAAACTAGCACGTTAATACTTGCCAATATCATTGGCCCTAAAAGCTAAATGCAAAATTTAAGTACGTTACAATGGTTTGCAGTGATTATCCATCCTTTCTTCCAACTGGTATGGATATAACAGACGAAAATAGAACTTCAGTTTGGTTTTCGCGATAAAATATACTAAAAGTAAAACAACCTACAGTATTATTTACGTTTTAAATTCTTAGTAATCAATCGTAGTATGCGTCATATTTTTATCTATTTGTACAGATAGCGGAGTTCTCAATAAGTAGATACTGTTGCAATATTAAGATACGATTCGACGATGTTAGCGTTGTTTTTTTTTTTTTAAAATTACGCATATAACTTTTGCGCTTTGTAAATTACATGGAATGGTTGTAAAGATTTTAATCAATAAGTGAAGTGTAATTACAGCCAAACTTTGGCCTGTTCCGCGAGAAGTGTGGGGTGTATAGATGATTGTATTTTCAAGGACAGAGCAGCCTCCTGCTCTGACCGAACGTAAGTGACGCCGCTGCCTCCGCAAGTCCGCATATACCCGCCGACACCACTTCGCCTCCATCCCCGTGCCAAGCCGCACGTTGTACAAATAAATTCCTCACGTAGGTGTAAACAATGCTCTAACGCCGATCAACGTCCTCCACCTGTTGTGAAAATATTTATGAGAAATAGTGAAGCGACAGCATCAAAAAATATGTGGTTCCTAATTTCGGTACTCGCGTTCGTGAACGCCGAAGTGAGAATTGAAAACAATAATGATTCGGTGCATTTCCATAAGTGTTGTACTGAAAATGAAAGTTTAATTAAAATAAATGAAATGTTTGGTGAGAAATACATGTGTTTGAACAGTGATTCTATTCAAGAAATGTATGGTGCATCCAGTTCTGGTCTAAAAGTTGGTAAGCATGTTACGTTAGTAGAAGGCATGCTTGAAGGATGTGTCTATAGGAAAGTGACCAAAGCAGAAGAAGATACTTCAATGCAACAGGAAATATGTTATGACAAATTAATTTTAGAAATTACAAATGATACTGTAACACATAACATTCCTAAGATAATTGTCTTGACGTGTGAAAACAATGAGACTGAAGTTACACCAATCACACCACGTTCCAGAATGCAACATTTCCGCAAATGTTGTCCCGATGGAGAAGGATACGACTTCGTGCATCACATGTGTCGAAGAATGGAGAGCAATAACAAAGTGGAATCGTTAATTCAATGGATAAATGAGAGCGATTATTATGTTTTCGATACAGAAATTGGTTTAAATTGTAAATCTGATGAATACTCCGTTGAGTTAAGAGATGAAATGTTTTCGTTATCCGTAAAAGACAGTGTGTTAACCGCTTTAGACAAAAGAGGATACCCTGAAAGACGTTTGGCTAAGGGACAATGGTGCATAGATCGTAATTACGGAAGCAGTCAGTTAGTTGCTCGTGCTTGCACTCGGGATTGTTCTGATTTTAGAGTTTTCTGTCTGAGGAAATGTTGCCCGATTGGACAACATTATAAAATCAGACGTTGCGGTAGTCTTTCGAGTGTTTGTGTACCTAATGACAACATAACAGAATCTTATAATGTTACTCATTACTTAGATCCGTTGCGGGGATCGCCAGAATTCACAGGTAATTATAATTACGAGTTGGTGAGTTAAAATTGCAATAAATTTATACTATAATAGGACCCGCTCCCGGTTTCGCCCGGGGTGCAATTTATATATCCTATCTTTTAAGTTGTACCAAATTACACAGTTACGAAATTTTATCAAATTCAAATTCATTTATTTGCAGGCAACTGGACCCATATTATACATTTTTAAGTTATTATATATATATATAATAAAAGCAAATTGTTTATAATACTAACAGTAATAAGATATAATACAAGATTAAAATGTTTATTTCTACACATTTTATACTTATGTGATTTTATGCAGATGGAAACAGTCATTCGCTGGTATAAATGGAAAAAGCCTATATTCTTCAATGGGCAAAATAATATATTACGCAATTTTTTAATTTAATAAGTACTAAATCATAAAGCAAACGCCAAGAAATGTCTTTATTTACTTATGCTACACTTCCAGATGTATTGGGAATTAGAACAGATCTTCATTGCCCTAAAGGAAGATATGCGTTGAGCGAAAGTTCCCGAGACCGACACCGTCTAACGCCAGAAGGAATGTTAGAAACAGATGGCATGGTTTCTGGTGAATATTGCTTCGAAACATTCGACAGAAGGCATTGTAATGAAACTATATTACTATCTGCTGCACTATGCTTTGTCGATTATCCGCCTGTCAAGGATTTTCACGTTTCATTCGTGGTAAGCCACTTACTCATTTATTACTTTTTTGCCTGTAAACAAACCTTTTTCTTAATAATTATCCATTATTTATTAATTATTCTGTTTAAAAGTACATACATTACAATACAAAGAATACGATATTACTACAATAGATATGCCTTTTTCTTGGCAATTTATATATTTATGAACATATTTATACTTACTTGTCAAATAACTGAAATGATTTTGTTTGTAACGCTTTCATGCCTTAATTATTCAACCGTTCATCATGATAATATATATTATCACTTCGAAAGTGGCATCCTAATAATATACATATATTATAAATGTAAAAGAAGGTAAATTTGTATATTTTGTCCTTAAATACTCAAAAACGTGCTGAACGGATTTGGATGAAATTTATCACACAGACAACTTAATACCTGGGTTAATATGAAGGCTACTTGAAAGGTGTTAAGTTCTAGTGTGCTTTAGTTATTATTCTATGAGTGGGATCGTCTAAACTAAAATATACAAAAACAGTGGTGGCGCCATCTTGGTCACAGTGTGGTCACAGCTATAAAGATATCAGGCGTTATAGCCAGGTTATAGCTCATATATATTTTTAAACATAATATTTTTAAACATATATTTTTTAACATAATATTTTTAAACATGCACATATGTAATATATTTTCCTTTTTTTAAATACAGTTTATCAGTATATCGAGTGTATGCTTGGCGTTGACACTGCTGGTATACTGCTCGGTACCAGAATTGCGAAACTTGCATGGCAGGAATTTAATTTGCCATGTCAGCATGATGCTGTTTGCATACACTTGCCTGGCGAGGGTGCAATATGGGACAGTAGAAGATAGGCGTACTTGCACAATGTTGGGTAAGTAAGACCATGAAAATATTAAAATAGATAAACGTCATTGTTAACACGATTGTTCTTGAAGAATAGATAGAGGAAAATGAGATCGTAGTTTAATGATTGTATTTTCACAAGACAGGAGCCATTTACTTATTAAATATTTACCAAGAAAACTAATATAAATAATGACAATCAGATTACAGTAGATATCTATTATAATTTCAATGATTGCGTTGTGTACAATCATAGAAACGTACCTAATGATTGCACTGAGATTATGTTTCGAGGACCTCTTCAATATTTGAAAGTTTCGTAAAATGATGTTCTAGAAATGCATACTTTAATACTAGCCAATCATTTTATTCAACATTTTTTCTTAATCCATAAGGAATTAATAATGTTAAGTGACGTCAAATTATTAATAGAAAACGTCTATGGTTGTGAAAACAAAATGAGCAAAAAAATTCCTATGTTAAAACTAGGAATTTTGAAGAATATGTTTAGTTTCAATTATTGTCTTCTTGTTTGAACAAGGAATGAGCATGTTTGCAATTACGAGCAATAATTTAAAAGGTATTGTGTAAGCAAAGGAGTTTAAAAATAGTTTCGACTCGTTCGTTCAATTCGTAACTGCTTCATATTTTTCAATGCTAGATATACTTAGGACGTTGATCTAACGTTGCGCTGCACAAAAAACAAGAACAAAGGTTCTAAACATGTAAGCACGTCTTCATAAAAAACTTGACCATCGAAACGTAACTATGTAAGAACTTGACGGAACGTTTGCAGTTTTTGTTAAAATCTGATTTTTGTGGATAACGCACAAATCATCTCTACCTACAAATTAAATGTCAATAAAAGTATATATTTTTTTAGTTAAGAGCATTCATCAATTAGAATCACGCTGGAGTCGAAATTTATGATTTCAGTAGTTTCAGATGTTTAAGTTTGCAGATAAGATGTTAAAATCATATTATTTGTAGTTGTATAATCTAGTAAATAGCTGAAAAATATTTTAAAGTGAATTTTCATTAGAATATTTTTAAACAGACATTTTTTTAAACTAGCGGTCGACGGCTTACGCAGATAAATATACAAGTTATTAAAAAAATTATAACACAATCTTTTAGAACATTAATGACTTCACATACTAGGTCCAAGAAAAAACAGAAATATCTCAAACTTGATCCTAAAATAACACGATTAATATCACGAAAAATTACTAAAAGTGACACTTTTGATTATACTTTTCTTGAATGAAAATTTACAGAAATCGTATGTTTTTTTCAGCCATGTACTAATAAATTATATGAATTTTTGAAAATCAATATTTCTATAAGTTTGTCGCATATAATTTTACTAATATCTCGCTTCTGCGTAGACCGTCGACCGCTAGTTTCAAAAAAGGGCTCTTTAAACTATCTAATGAGTAGATCTAATGAGTAGTATCTAATGAGTAGTAAAACTGATCTAATGAGAAAATTATCCCAATATTTTAAAATATTTTTCAGCCATTTGCTAGATTATAAAACTACAAATAATGTGACGTTAAATATCTTATCTGCAAACTAAACACATCATGGCATTATGATCCGCCGGGAATCATAAATTTCTGATTCTGATCCTGTAACGCTCATAAGTCAGTAGGTCAGATGATCGTGCACTTCATGGTAGGTGACATTTGGGCTCCGACTACGCTGTTAACAATGGTAGGATAAAGGATAAGGAATAGGAGAATGGGCTCTGACATCTATTACTCACTCACCAAAAGAAAAAATCGACCGCGCTATTAGGTATTTCACAGTGGTCCTCTGTACTTTGTACTCTGTAGTCATTTTGATACAGTGGACCTATTTTTTACATTTAAAAAAGTCCTCCATTACGGTCGGTGGTCCACCGGACAGGCTGTCCAGTATATGATCGCGAAACCCATTTTTCATGCCAAGGTCGGCAGACAGGCGTTAGCCTGTCAGGTCCGTCAGGTCTACTTGATGATAGATGGCTACCGTCGCTTATAAGACAAGTAACACCACAGGTGCTGGAAGTACGCTGCCAACTATAGTAGGATGAAGGATAAGACATTGGAAAGGCGGGACACAACAGCACACATGCTGTTTTCCAAAGTGGCCTTCTGTAAGGGGTGTGGTTACTGCCGCCAGACGGGCTGCCCAAACGACAGCGAAATGGAGTGTGCCCTGCCACCACTAAATAAATATTTGCTGTAGTAACAAATATGAAATGTGTGTTTGTAACATACTTACACTGACTGAACCGTTTCTTTTGGTTGAGTACCATAGGCCAGTTAGATCATAGCTAATTATTTCCCGTAGGTTTATCCACTACGAATGTATGTAAGTACTTATTATTATGTTAGAATCTATTGCACGAAATGAATTGAAATTTAACATAGACGAAACCACATAGCCGCAAGGTATCTTGAGTTGTATAATTGTGGTCAAAGTTTACTTTGACATTGCCCAGCAATGTTAGACTTTTAGTGGAGGTAATAATAAGGCCACATACAATTGTTTCTATTTTCGTAGGATACTTCATATACTTCGGTTTCGTAGCTGCGTTCACTTGGCTCAACGTCATGTGCTTCGACATCTGGTGGACATTTGGGTGAGTTTAGGTATAAATTTATAAGTTTAATCATAACATACTAACAACGAGTGTCTTCAAGTTTGGATAGAATTGAATAGGTCTACAGCCACGCTGTTAACTTTCCATAATATAAAATAGAATAGAAACACACAAGAACACACATAGAACACAATAGAAAAGTTATTTTCCGTGGTTTTTTTTTATTTTATGTGCAAAATCTTGTCAAATCTAATTAATTGTGTTAAATTTTTCTCGAATTAATACTGATTAATGAAAATATAAATTAATGTTTTACAAGTGCTCAAAAATATATAGAAAACACCTCGTATTTAAGTAAACTGCTAACTACATGCTCACCTCACATAATTAGTTAAACAAAATAATAACTAGGTACATTAACTAATATAACTAAATGTGCTTTACAGCCAAATTATGATAAATCTCTACCTACCTACCTATACTTACATATGTAATGCTTATTAAAACTGAGCAGATGCTGCTTCTACCTACAAATTGTTCTCATTGGATGGTGTGTTTATAGTAATATTTCATAAGTCGACGTTGCGAACTGTTTACGAGTAATGTTAAAATAAAGAATTCATCATAACATGGATTACATTAGCAAAAATTGAAGGCCGTCCAATATTACTTAGAAAATGATACAAACTGCTGTGAACTGTGCGAGGATTCGTTCGAAACGGTTGACTGAATACTCTTGATCCCGTGAAATCTAGGTAGATTAGAATCCGGCTGGATTTTTGCAAGTCACTTAAATTGATACTAAACTAGTGACACGCTCCCGGCTTTGCACGGGTGCAATTATATATATCAAAACTGCAATTTTTCTGCAAATTATATATAAAAACATTTCTCGTTTAACGGTATTTAGGTTTTAGAAAATCGCATTAAATCCGTTGCGTAGTTTAAAAGATAAAATCCGTTGTGCGGAAAGCGACTTTATTTTATACTTTGTAAAGAAGATGCACGCTTTTGCTTTTGTTTTGATTTTGGTACGCAACGAGAATGGGTTTCAATACCTAAGTAGTGATAGGTACCATCACTACCGTCAGAATGTCTCAAACCCTCAATCCTATAAAATTTGATCATAATATCATCATTTGATCATAATATCATCATTTGATCATAATATCATCATTTGATCATAATATCATCATTTGATCATAATATCATCATTTGATCATAACTCACTAACATCATTTGATCATTTCTCCTCAATCCCGCAATTCAATTAATCAACCAATCAATAATTTATTTGCAAATTAATTAAACACAGAATTAAATACAAATAAAACGGTAACAGCAAGAATACAATACAGCAAAACTCAGTATTTTGCTGGAATAGGACAGCACTGATCTTCCGTAGGAACCTTTAGTTGAATACATGAATATACTCATTTAAATCAAAACATAACTTTTTGAACCAACAATAAATAAATAAATATCTTAACACATTCCACACAGCACCATCTAGTTCCAAATTAAGCAACTATAGGCTTGTATTATGGATACCAGACAGTTGATATACTACATAGATTACTTTTTTTTGTAAATACATACATATTATAGATACAAACATCCATGGTTCAGGTACAAAGGTAAAATGTTACTCATAAACATTTGCCCCTAGCGGGATTCGAACCCGCGACCGTTTGGTTAACAGCTAGGGTTACGAACCACTTGACCAAACGTGTCGTCAAAATTATTTAAAATCATTGACAGCATTATTTCAAAACATGATTGCGGTTTCTCCATATTTCGGTATCCTGGTATTTCATTCCCTAGTTATGACTAATGTTCTTCGATAAACACAGTCAGGCTGGTGGGAGGAGTGTTCCCCTGCGTTCACAACTTACATTATTTTGTTTATGAACGGCAGTGTTAAAAATTCGCTCATACCTATATTGAACAAATCGTCTTTGCAAGCCGTTCCTCGACCGAGTGTTGATTTTATGCGATGATCTTACTTGTTTACTTTTTTGTATTTGTACATTTGTCTGTATAAATATCACATAATCTATATTTATTTATAATTAAACATAAAGTTAACAACTTGCTAGCTCGAAGAGGTTATTTTTATTAGAAGTAGCATATTAATTATCCTATAAATATCGTACAATTTTTTCTGAAAACTTAAAGACAATGTTGCATTTAGCTCATACTCGTATTAGAAAATAAAATATTATTATGTTTTGTGTATACATTTTTAGGGACTGTTCCTGTTTTTTTTTTCATTATGTTTATAAATAATTTTTAACATAAAATATAACACGAAATTATAAAATTATAAAAAATAATAATAAAAATTGTAAAGTTTAAATAAACAATATTAACAAGAATTGAAAAATTGGAACAACAATAAATTGTAGGATAACTATCAATTTGTACTACTTTTTTAAAGGTATAAAATAGCCTGGTTAACACGGTTCAGTCACAAAATATATGATACAAGTAAAATATTTGTCCACTTTGTTTGGTGAGGACGTCCTTGTTTCCTAAGAGGTCAGAGAGTGGACGACTGTGTCTATACAATATATTTGTTCTCTCCCCGCCACATTTAACAGTCTACATGTATATACTAATCACACGTGCATGTTAAACCCTGATTATTTCACTGCCCACAAACTCATGTTCGCTTCTAATTAAATTTACCATTTATTTCTAATACGAAAACAAAAGTGCGATAATGCCACCTAATAATAGGAATCACTTTTCCTATTAGCTATAATGAAAGGTGAGGCCGTAATTAAGCTAGGCACGTCACTGTCTCGACGGACAAAATATTCCCTGTACGTGGAAGTATTGTTTTGCTTGTAAAAAAACAATTACGAATGTTTATGATGGATTACTATATTGTATGTTTATATACTCGGTTGTCAAGTCCGTCAGGCCCATTTGATGGTAGATGGCTACCGTCGCCTATAACACAAGTACCTAACACCACAGGTGCTGCAAGTGTACTGCCAACTATAGTTAAGGATAA
This sequence comes from Synanthedon andrenaeformis, assembly GCA_936446665.2. Lineage (NCBI taxonomy): Eukaryota > Metazoa > Arthropoda > Insecta > Lepidoptera > Sesiidae > Synanthedon > Synanthedon andrenaeformis. The sequence continues at coordinate 6,846,329 of OW387777.2, read as the reverse complement.
GAGATTGGGAAGTCGGGATAGGGATTGGCTCTGGTATCCCTTACTCACTCAAGAAAACACAACAGCATATATGCTGTTATTTCATGGTAGTCTTCTGTAAGGGAGTGGCTCTGCCACCAGACGAGCTACCCATATGACTGCAAAAATGTGCCTGCCACTTCTTACCAGATCCAGACCAGAGCCAAATTTGAAAAGTTCATTTCTAAAGTTGACTCTGCTGGGAATTAAACCCGGTAACCATAGAACAAAGCGGTAAGGCCACTCATCCAACGGTCTCGGCAAAATAAAAGTGAAAATAAAGTTTTCAATGCCTAAAAATGGGCGCGAACGAAGTCGCTAGCCAGAGTTAGTTTATTTTATAATTAATCAGATTAGATGCGATACAAAAGCTTTTCCACGCTCATATCAACGTACGGTTCTAAAACAGCTTATCATGATTGTCGGATTAGTGACCACTTGAATCTATGTTAAAATTATTTGCACACTTTAGCTTTTAATCTAAAAGGGTTTTGTAATTTGTTACAGATCTGTTAACACACTTATTAAGTTAGGATCGTTACCCAGTTGGTACCTTTAGTCATGGCAGTAAAATTCTATTAATGCGTAATAAAAGCAGTTACGGCAACCACCATCTATTATGTCATCTATTCCATTAAATATGGACGTTCAAGGGAGTTATTATTCTGAACGTGTGATTCGCTAATGAATTTGTCATAGTTACTGACAAAACAAGGTTACATTTTAGATATGATTAGCTACAAATCTATATCTATATCTATACATATTATACAAGCTATATCTTAAAAATCATAAAATAATTGAGCAGCTGGTGTAAGAAGATATATTATTTCGATGGCTGTAAGTATATGAGGAGTTGGCTTCTTGATCCCGCAGACTTCTTGATGCCGCAGCATCAGGTCAAGGTTAATCAGGATGGAAATACCATCCAAGTAACAGTACCTATACCAAATTTCACATCAATCGAAGATGTGAAAATTAGTGAATTCCCTAGGAAATAGTGATCGAATCAAAATCGGCCCATTCGTTTGGGAGCTACGATTCCACAGTCGGAAAAACACGTCAAACTTATAACGGGCGTCGAGGGTTAAATATAAACTCGATGTCCGCTTTTGTCTGTTTCTCCGATGATTTCTTCTAAACCACCCAACAGCTTTTGTTACGGTTTACACTAACGGAAACAACGATAAACTAGGAAAATTTGCAGTCCTGCTGTCATGTATTTTTTAAAATGGTATCCCGTATGAAAAACCTGTTTTAAACTGAATCTGAATTTTGGTGGCATGAATTAGAGAATATTGTTTTAGAATAAATATTTAGAATAAACCTAATGCAAAAATTTATGACTAAAATATGGATTTGATTAGGTAACAATTAGTTTTGAGTCATGATATTAGTTCATCCTCTGTCTAAACGTGGCCGCACCCGTAACCTTGTATTTAATTGGCATTTTGGTTTATTGATATTGTTAAACAATATACTTATAAAACAAGAATTATTTTTTAATAAATAATTTGCGCAGTCTTATATTACAACGAGCTGGTAACAACTTCGTCTGCGTTGAAAAAGAAAATATATGAGTAGGTAATTATTATAAGATGAGATATCGCAAAAACAAATTTCAAAAATCAGTTGCTATTTGCGCCATCTGACGGGATGAAAATATGTAAGACTTTTGTCACTGCAATATACCAGTATTATATTTAATGTCACTTTTCACTGACAGATGGCGCTAGTGACGCAAATCGAAATTATACTAAAATTGTAGATATATAAAGCTTGAAGTTATATAGCCTAAAGCTTTCCTCGATAAATGAACTATCCAACACAAAGAATTTTTCAATTCGAACCAATAGTTCCTGAGATTAGCGCGTTCAACCAAACAAACAAACAAACTCTTCAGCTTTATATAATATATACTCGTAGTAAGTATAGATTTTTTCCCACTTACAAACGCGTATACGCCCACAATATCGGCAGCCACGTGGCCACTTTGTTTGTATTTCCATCGTCGTCCATATTCAAAGTCTTCAGATTGTGTATGTATTATGATTTCAGTTACCTAAATGTGTTGTGTAATTCGCTTACCTACTCATCTTTCCGGTTTTAACTGCCTTGTATGTACTTCCTACTACTAAGATCCGGTGGAATACATATTGTGAGCTATTATTTCAAACCACTGAGATTACAGGAAAAAAAATTGTTTGGTATCTTAATAAAATCATCATTTACAAAAGTAACCCTAACTGAGTGCCTATAGCTCAGACTACATTTTCCATAGGTATGGAAAATATTCCATAGGTATCCGAGAGTAGATACTTTCGGAGTAGACTCCAGACACCCTGTAGTCCTAGTGAAAAATGAGCAAACTGTCTATCAGAATGGTAACTTCCTCGCTGCTCCTAATAATAAGCTTGGACGGATTTTGTACGGATCATATAGGGATCATACATATAAGTTTCTTCTAATGTAATATAATATGTTGTCCTTTCGATCTTCTTGCTTGCAGTGCTTATAAGGACCTTATAAGGACTGTGCTAAAACAAAACAATTATTTAAGATTCTGTAAACGCCACGCATGCGACACAATTAAATTTATTTGTTTTTAATAATTTCTGTTTCTAGATACCTACATAAGTCAATGAGCGGATTTGTTTTTTAACCTCTCGTATGCCGATACTTAGTCACAATAAATACAAAAGTCACCGATAAGTAGTCACAAAACATTAGTTGAAATCATGTTGAAATGTTTCCTTTATTCATTAATTTTGACATTTCATACATTTGTCCAAAATAATGCCTGACGAGGCTCGAACACAGATCTGTGTTCCGGCATACAAGTGGTCTGCTTAAATAAATATTTTAGTTAGCAGTGCCCTCAATTTGTTTATACACGGTATTTCGGTATTCGGCATAACTTTTCTGTTTGTAAACCGATTAGAATGAAACAAACACAAAATGTTACGGAAATGTTGCTACAATACACCAGTGAAAACCGCATCCAAATCGGTTGAGCAGTTTCCGAGATTAGCGTGCACAGACAAACCGACAAAAATTGAAATTATTTTTTTTTGAAAAAATATTGACGGCTCCTTTTCAATTTTGTTATATGTAAGTATATAGATATAGATTGCTTATTTATTATATATTTTTTTTGTGTAGGACCGTGCGCACGGTACAGCCGCTACGAAAAGCCAGCGCAGAGAGACGAAGGTTCATCTGGTACTCCTTGTACGCTTGGAGTGTTGCCCTACTGCTCACAATCGTCATGTTTCTTCTGGATATATATCCCGTTTCTGATTACCTTGACGCTAATATGGGCAACGGAATATGTTGGTTCGGATCGAGTAAGTATCTAAAAATATTGGCAATGTTCCCAATAATGTGTTCACTATTTCGTCACCTATTAAGCACCACTATCACAAACACGCTGAGCTGAAAAATTACAAAGCAACATATTTAGGCGCAAACAGAGATAACAAACATTGGTTTTTAAATTTGACATAATATGGTTCCTAAATCTCTCTTTAAACAGAACATTTATTATATCTGTCAGTTCCCCGTTCTCCCTGACTTCCGAGTGTTAAAAATATGAATGCTTTTTAAAATGTAATTGTCATATTAGGTTATATGCTTTTTTTAATTACGCCTACCAAATTCTCTTATGAGAAAATTAATGTCAAATACAAAACAGTATAACTACATGATAATATTAAAAAAAAATATATAGAAAAAGTTTTTTCAAAACAGGTCAAGAGAAAGGAAAATGAAAATGTAATATTTAATTTATATGTATAAGTATACATAAAATAGTTATTTTATTATTATATACAATACTAGTGACCCGCTTCCGGTTTCCCCGGGGTGCAATTTTTATATAAACTAATGTAAAAAGGGAAAGGTTTATAAGTATAAACCTTTCCCTTTTTACATTAGTGAAAACCGAAATAAAATCAGAACTTTTCGAATTTTTGAAGCTTTCACAAACCAACTTAACATTTTTATATTTAAAAGAAGATAAAAATTAAATATTGAATTTATTTTATACACTTTATGTGTCTTAAATTACAAATATTTTAAATTAAAGTCGTTTGTTATACGATTAAATGTAATTCCTATTTCTGATTATATATTTTGTAAAAAAATCTTATTTATAAACGAGTAATTTGGTTTAAGAGACATGAAGAGATTGTATTTGAGTCTTACTTTAACCTTGTACTTAAAGTAAGACTCAATGGAACGCACTGAAATGAAAATAAAGTCATAACTGTTCGCAAAATGCAAATAATGTTAACTCATCTGATTAAAGAATAGATCATTTTTTGTTTTCTTCTTCATAAACAAACATTTTTCTTTAAGAACAACATACAAACAATATACTTAATTAAACAATCAAGGTGACTGTACTTTTGTGTGATTATAAGATACTAGCGACCCGCTCTCAGCGTCGCCCGCGTCCAATCGCTACCAAACTTCACAGTAGACTTCACAGGAACACCCGCTGGACTAATCTGAAGATTGTATGAAAGTTACATCAAAATCGGTTCAGCGGTTTTGGAGTCCATGTGCCAATTTCACTTCAGCTGTTTTTGAGTGATTGAGTAAAAACATCCAAACATGCAAACTTTCGCATTTATTTATAATATTATTAGGATTAGGATTATATAAAAGACATTTAAAGATAAACAGGCAACCTATCGAAAGATTATCTTGAGTCATGAATTATTAAAATTGGCCATTTGGCATGCCATTTTTTTGGTTAATATTCTAGTCACGTAATTATGTACCTATATATGTGTTAAAACTTGTATTACATTATTCCAGTACAAAACACGATGTCGGACGTACCTCATTACATATTTTTCGTGGCGCCAATGGGTTTGGTTACCTGCACTAACTTTGTTCTGTGGGTGTTGACCGCACGACATTGCGCTCGAGTCAAATCTGAAGTGCACAGGCTGCAAGCGGGATCGGTCGGAGATAGAGCCAAAAGACACTTCCGAATGGACAGAGCTAAGTATGGAATTATAGTATACTACTCGTCGGAAATATTTAGGCGACTCGAAAGAATGCGCCTCGTCCCTCCCGCGTCGCACATCCGCTCCGTCAGTACCGTCGCCAACACTATAGCGCTTTCGGACGTGTATTATTCCGCATTCCGCATTCTTTCCCTCGATTCTGTTTTCTGTTATTGTTACTTAGATATTTAGTTTTTGTTGACTGTTTTGTTTTTAATTAATATAGATTAGACATTTTATTACAATAAAACAATAGTTTTTAATAAAAAAAAAATAGTAAATTTAAAATTTATTTTCTTTTAAACACTTTTGTTGCCGACTGTAGCGTGTAGTGTAGCATTCTTTCGAGTCGTCGATATAATATATTTACAACAAGTACATAGTACAGTTTAGAAATTCTGTCATATTTATTATTATTATATATAGTAAGTTTATATAAAGATGACTAGCGACCCGCACCCGGCTTCGGCCGGGGTACAATTTATACTTATTCAATTTACATACATACATAACTTTTCTCATAAAACATAAAATTTCCTTAATAATAATAATAATCTAAGTGTGTGATAATGAATAAAATATAACCTAATTGTCACTAAATGCCACTGCATAAGGTATCATTAGAAACGTATTACTTATCGTATTATACGTATTAGATTATAAAGATAATTTGTTTTTTGTATGTTTGTTTGTAATGGATCAACTCGGAAACTACCCAATTGATTTTAAAGATTCTTTCACATATAGAAAGCTTACATTATCAGCGATTAACATATCCTGAACTAAATTTTCAAAAAATTATCCTACGAAAATTACAAAAATGTATGTAACCCAAGGTTTCAAAAATTTGCTTTTGTATAAACAATTATTAAGCGCTGCGAAAACTATTGATGATTCATACAAATTGCGCTAAATGTTTATAGTACCTTCTCATGATTACCCACAAAAAAGTTCATGAGGCTACATGTCTAACTATTACATAGTTAAGTTACAATAACAGTTTTTTGTTCAAATTACTCAATCAAAATAATTAAAATCCTCTTTAAATTTTCGTTACCTTTTGTTTTGAAGGTATAAAAATGTTGAAAGTAAAACATCTCAAAGCTTAGTCTATTTTTTATCTGCACATTTTATTTTTTGTTTACTTTTTAACATTTGTTATTTAAAAAATATATCTTCATATCTTAAAATGAACGAAATTGATCCACGCGAACGAAGTTGTGGACATCGGCTAGTTAAGGTATATATTGTATTTATAAAGGGAACCGAAAAAAAATAACATAAAAATAAATAGAAAGGAGAACCAAATGGCTTACTGTGAGAAATATTAATTGTTACAGTTTCGTGCTAACTGGTAAACTTTGGGTGGTAATGGGTGCTGGTTGGATCTGCGAACTTCTCTCGACGATAGCGTCTGAACCTAAATGGTTGTGGTTTATCGTCGACGCCATCAACGAACTGCAAGGAGTGTTCATATTCGTCATATTAGTGTTCAAACCCAAGTTATACTATCTGATTAGAAAACGTCTAGGTAAGAGCGACTTTTATATTTTAATACTATTTTTTTATATTTAAACTTTTTACTTTTAATCTTTTTTAGTAAAAAACCTTTTTTAGTAAGGACTTTTTTTAGTTTTTACTACGTTTCGTAGTCACAAACTAAGCAGTCGTTCTGAATTGAAATAACCGCATTTGTGCTGTTGGTTTTAGTGCGTGTGTGAGGATCGCCTAAAACCTATTCTCATATTTTCACTATGTCAGCACAAGGTGGACAGACCACCTCATAAAGGCTGCGGGTAGATGATAGATCTAGGCTGCTTCTGGCCATTCCTATTTGAAAATTATGGGGTGGCCCTATATCCGGCATTGGACGTCCTTCGGCTGCGGTGATGATGATGATGATGATGATGATATATTAATGTACACTTGCATCAAGTGTACATTAAGCAACAAAACAAATACTGTATTTTTTGTACAGTTAAATAATTTTTTTTCAGGTTGTCCAAGTGCATCAAAGGATACAAGTACATATTATTAGAATTCATAATTCCTCACGCACTCTATATTACTTATACTAGCCCACTAGTATGCTTCGCAATGCACAATTAGTTAGCTTAATATAAAATCTATCACCTAATACGATAGAACAGGTTATTAATTTAATTAATGTTCATTGTTCTTTGCTGAAAACTTTTTTTGGACCCACAATTTGATTCCCTCATGCGAGTTTGCTATAGTAAGTGTCTTCTAATAATGTTTCGATATTTATGTGTTATAAGGAAGGGAAAATTTGCAATTTACGATCAAATGACAACTAAAGAACCACTTATATTTTATGGTTTTACCTATTTCAGCATTTATTTTTAACCGCATGACGTCAAGTGGTATTCAAACTTTCTTTTTAGAATTGATTTAAAATTGAAAACAGACTAAGTCCCTTTGCCTAGGGGAGTTTAGAAAATAAGTAAATGCCTTGCCATCGGCCATTAAATGTTTAAAACTTCCTTGTTGTATTCATCCTTACTAATAACATTTAACAGGTTTGGAGAAACCGCACGCAACGAAGAACGGCACGTCGTCATCCGGTCGCACATCTTCAACCATTCTTTCAAGGACCATCAGTACTGATGAACGCACTAACCATAGGGTCTCGCTGCCCGAAAATCCCAAAAAAGCTTAATTTTATGTGTAACTGCTTATGTTCAGTCTATGTGTAAGCTTTTTAAACGCAACATAAATAAACAAGAAAAGACTGTGGGCGTCTGTGCATTATCCACGACATGTTTGGGTGACTTCCATTAGATACGCGTCTGTTTACCGAAGTACGATCGCCTTCGGAAAGCTATTACAGTAGTACACACTTGATAAGGCGCGTCATGAATTTTCGTTCACATATCTATAAGGTCCATAATACAATGCAGCTGTTAGTGCTGTCGCAATCGCACGAGCATAAGATGCCAAGCGACGCACGCTAACATGGCGGCAGTTGGCGACCAATAGCGGTACTGGAAAAAGCCGCAAAGTGTGTAGATTGGTCGATAGCATTTCCCACGAATTTTAAAAATTCGTCTTCTGCGCAGGTACATCGGTAAGCCATATCAGTTGAGTACTACTGTATGTATTGTCTTTGCATTTCGTGAAAGCACATTAAGTTACCAATATACCATACGTTATTCTTCCATACAAATATGGTTACTTATAAACATGGTTTTTCAAATCAGCCACGCGTGCTTATTATATATAACTTATAGATATATATATATATAATAGGCTTATATATACAAACAACCACGAACAAAATAATGTAACGCACATGTGTGAAACTCAATAAATAATGTATCGCGTACAATGTTATGGTTTTTTAATTGGATGCTTTGCGAAAACAGTACTTATACCTTGCTAAGTCATAAGTTGTCAAGTTACAAGCATATTTTTTCTGTTTCTCGTTTAAAAGTCAACTTGTTTGGGTAGTGAACTTTTGAAAGGTTCCTGTATAATGTTGAAAAATGAAGTTTGAGTTTTAGCTTGTTCTATGAAAGTACGGTAGGTCTAGGTTTTATCAGCTTCTTCTTTTTGCTGAAATATTTTTTAAATATAATACGTAAAATTTTGCATTACTTGCATAGTTCATAAGTTAATTAAGCTAATAATTTAAAATTAACACAAGTAACACAAATGTGTATTGACGAACATTTAATAAAATAAAAGAAAAATAAAACAGTTTTTCTTTATAACGAAAACAGCATTAATGTAACAAGTCCATTTTAATCTAATGTTCCAATTTAATGTTTCATTTTTATTTACATGTATTTGTTTATTATATTTCTGGCAATAGAAAAACACTCATACCAATTGGGAAATAATTATAAAATTTATTTGTTAATTAAAAAAATATGCCATATCTATTAATAATCTTTTTATTTCGAATGTCCGTAAATATTGTAAATCTCGACTGCTGCCTAAATAAGTTAAAAAATAAATAAAAGTTTTAAAATATGTCAGGCAATTTCGTGTTTAAAACGTCAATGCTACTGCTTGTATATCAAAAATTATCAATCATTTTTTCTGCAAATTATAATAAAAAAATAAAAAATATATACCATTTTCTGTAAGTGGAAACCGAATTAAAATCGATCTAGCCTTTGAGTTTTTTCCATTGAGTTTTTGCAAGACGGCGATTGATTTTTATATATAAAGTTTATAATACCACATACTATTAAGTTGTATTTAAATAAGTATACGTATATATATATTAGTTATTTTGAAAATATTTAGACTTTTTTTATGTAAAAGGAGCAACTTGTTCGCGGTTAACGCAATTATAACCTTCGCTATTTATAGGAATGTACAACACCGACTGTTTAAAATTTAATATTTTTAAGCATAACATGTTTTTACCTACGTGTTTTCCCTTTATTAATTTTACAAAAATTGTTTACCGATCTAGTTTGTATATGTGGAGATTTAAACTTCATTTAAAAAAATAAGTTTTGTTTAATTAATTAATATAAATATTCGATGTGCTTTATATACCGCTTTAGAATGCCAAGGGTGCTTTAGTGACAAAGTCTGAAGAGAAAATATTATCATTGAATTTTTACAACTTTATTATAAAATTTGTTATATGATAAAGTTTCTCTTACTATAACATTTTATTCTTACTCTTAAATTTTCTCTTACTTTGAACTGTTAAGCAATATTTTTGGTTAGTTTAAGTTATAAAATTACGATTACTCTAGTCACAAAAATTGGTTAGAAAATAGAAAATTAGTTAGATGCAAGAATTCGTTAATTTTTAATTATTATATGATACTGATTGTAAAAAAAAACACAAAAGGGCATCACTAATTGATTGTAATGATTGTTTGTAAGTGTTTATTAAAATAAGTTTTTTTTTCCTTTGTATAATTTACTAGTTGCTAAAGCATAGATACGAAAGCAGACTACATATTGTAATGTTTATGTTAATGAATTGTTTAGCTTTAATTTAATTTTATAAAATTATATCTGAATTTATACGATATATATAATGCTTTTATTTGTGATATTTTTAATTTTCAACACGCGACACGTATTACGACAACAGTAAATTGAATAATAATATTTATTTAAAAAAAAATTAATGGAATATCGAAGATTTGTCCAAGGGAGGTTGTAATCGTTTTTGAACACATTCGTAATTCGTTAGAAATTTAATTAGACAACTTTTGGATTCGATAAAATACACAAACCTCCTCCTTGTTTATGGCTAGAACAAGAAGCTTAAAAAATTGCATTATCAAAGTTTAGACAACATTTGATAATTTTTTTTTGTATCAGCAAAATTTCTATACTTATTTAAAAAATGTTAATTAAACAGTGTTTTTTTTGGCTTAAATTTCCTACTGCTCCAAAGCGGGTACGGCGATTGGAAATATTGACACGCTAAAAAATATGAATTTATTGCACTTTAAACGCAACGTAGCATATGTAAATTAATCAACATTTTTATTTAAAATTTTAAGATACGTATATTAATTCCGGTAGGCGACGCACCGCCCAGCCATCGCCGAAGCGCCTTAAAAGGTTATTTAATTAAACAAAATATTTAACATTAAAATTTATTAATTATAATTATTTTTAAAAAATAATTTAAGTGCAATGCAATTTTTTATAAAATACATTTATTACAATAATTAATTAATGGTCCCACTTTTAGCTTGAAATTGGTCCCAAAAAATAGAAAAAAAAAAACACTATTGGGCCTATAACAGTATACATGTTTGAAATTGAGCTTATGGTAAGTAACTTAATACATGTAGTGTTCATGTAGTAATTTTTCCCTTATTCATGTAATCGTAAGTACACATAAAATTATAAATATAGGAATGTAAGTACAACTCTTTCAAACGGTTAAAAAAATTAAGTGTGACACAAATAATTTAAAGTAACGAATTACTTGAATCTATCTTATACATAGATAGGAATGACTAACCGTCCACACACTTACTAATTTAAAAAAAAATCGCTTAAAAAATACATAATATGAAATATCTGCAAAAGAAAAGAAAAATATATCATAGACGATTAATTGTATGGTTACTTAAATTCAATATTACAAAAAAAATTAAGGATACATTTCCTTGATTATTTTTAAAGAAATGACATTCATGACGCTTAAATATATGGTAGCAAAAAATACGCTCAGATGGGAACGCCGCTTAATTTAAAAAATGAAATACTGTCAACTATAACAATTAGGGTTGTTGTGGATATTCGCAACCGCATCCTCAAATGCGGAACTTCCGCATCGATTTAAACATGCGCAACCGTATCCCGCGTCCGCAATAATCAATGCGATCTTTTGCGGATGCGGATATCGAGCTAGCCCTAAATCTGGCGGAAGTTGATAATTTTATATCCGCAACAAACCTGACAACAATTACTCTCTATAATACATAAATTAACAGCGCTAAACAAGTCACTATTTAAATCACATTCTACATTGGTAATGAATAAAAAACTAAGAAATTAATAGAGATGTTGAGTATTTATGGGAAAGTGCTTAAAATCATGTAAGTAATAATACAGTGCAATATATTTAGGATATTTTTTTATACAACTAATATTTAAAAAATCGTGTATTTTAAATTCAATTTCACTTGTTTTGCTGACAAATAATGTCAGCTTTGACAAGTGTGATGTTTGCGAACAAATGACGTCATACATTGATGATTATTAAATAAAAATGAAATTCCTTAAAAATAAAGAAAAATATTGTGTTTTTTGGGTTATGGAAACCCCGTTATTGGATTATGGAAACTACCGTTTCGCGGCAATAATTTTATTTTTATTTGAATGAAGTCAACATCCCTATGCAAAAAATATAGAACAAGACACTAAGTATAGTTTATAAGAGCGAGGTATACGTATACAATAGGTTAAGTTAAATGTTAGTGAAATGTAAGTATAGGTTATACCTTGTGTATACTATCACAATGGAATACATCACAAATTATACCTTTTAAGACAAACTAATGTCACGCCATTTGTCTTAAAGAATTGTTATTATTTACATCAATGCGCGCACCTAATGGCTACCAAAAATGCTTTAGCACATATATTAAATTTATAATGATTAATATGATCCTAATTAATAACCAAAGTTCAATATTAATACTGATGATAGTTTGTTTTACATCTAAAAATAACATAACAATATAAAGGTATACTTGAAATGTTTTAATTTATGTGACACGTATCAAAACACAGATTAAGTATTATTGTTATTTGATCATTTACAGTTGTTTTATATCTATGTATATCTAAATAAATAAATTTGTAATAAAAAAATGGTACGTTGTACGTGATCGCAATAACAATGTACTTTATTTTATTTTAAATAGGTAATATTCTAAACGCCACAAATAACAGAGTAAGTTTATACAAAAGTGGACGGTAAAGTACTGGTCAGTACGAACGAAGTAGATTAAAAATTAAATAGGTACCGTTTACGAAAATTGTTGTTAATTCGTAAAAAAATAGTATGAAAGACAGTATTGTGTTTTTTCCTAATATGATCGCGAAAATAATTTTATCAGTAGACGTGACTTCAAATTTATGTTCATTGATAAGGCTAGGATATTCGATATTAACCTATTTTCCACGGTTATCCCCCGGAGGATACCCCAGGTTACCTTTTCTTAGATTTTTTATATATAAAGCCCTCCTGGATCTGTTTCGTTTTTGCTTGCTTTTCGATCACAATACTTTTCTTGTTGCTCATTTTAGTGTATTTTAAATATTTTTTGTACCAATAATAAGTAGATTCCATGTATATCGAATATCTCTTACTATGGTTAGAGGGCTGATGGCAGATAGATATCAAATAAGAAAAATATATATTTATATTGACCAGTGTTTTAGCATAAGTATAGGTTATTTAAGCATGTAAAAGTAAAAATAAAAAGATCAAAATGGGCCATTGCGCGATTTGCCCTTACACTATAATACTACGCTCGAATATTCTGGCCTTAGGAGAGAGTAGCAAGAAATTGTTTCAAATGCTAAGATTTTCTCTAACATTTTATTGCTTGGTACCTATTGAATATAGTTTTTTTTTTCAAAGTAGAATTGAAGTAAAATTTCGGTGCTCGTTTTCGAATTTTTCTTTCTGACATATCTTCTGAAGTTGCCTAAAGATGTTCATCAGCGCAGAAAAAGTATTACCCAAATCAGGTTCTGTTATTCGGTTGCACTGTGATCGCTGTGGGCGTACTATATGCTGGCGGTACCACAGTTTCAGGGGATGGTGAAGATTCTTCGGCTTCTGCATCGCGTTCCGCGATTTCTTCTTCATCAATGATGGAAATGTCACGGATAGATGGTCTGTGAGATCGTCGCCAGCCTGTAAAAATGTAAAATTATGTAAAATATGTAATATATTTTAAAATTTTAAGGTAAGGCGTATAACACAAGCATCGCCATAGGTGCTGAAAGTGCGCTGACGACCATAGAAGACCAAAGATTAAGGATATGAGATAACGAAGGAATGGGGTAATAGGATCTGGCATCCCTTACACACTCACGAAACACAACAGCACAGATGCTTTTATTTCACGGTGGTCTTCTATAAGGGGTGGTTACTAATATTAATATTAATATTTTATGTTAATATTTTAATGTCTGTTTACTATTCTATTTCTTTTACTGTTTCTGGGCAGGTTTGGCGATTATATAGGTGTAATGAGACTCCGTAGCTACACTGGCTTCAATATCTTAAACTGTACGAAGAGAATAGTTTAACAATTTGACTTTTGACGTGGGCAACTGAGCAAAGCTGCAAAGAAAGACTGTTTGGAAAATATTTTCCTTAGTCTTTGTAGTCGCTCGCCGCGTAGTCGATATTGGTAAGTACAAGGCCCCTTTGATTATATTTATACCCATATCTTAAAAAAAGAACTAACAGACCTTTAGCTAAGATAAGATAAGACCCAAGTTAAATGTATCATATAATGTTTTATTGTCTGATCAAATAAACTCGCAATGCGATTATCACCAGCTGCCGGAAAATATATTTATTCATTGTGAACGTCTATCAAATAAACAAGATCGAAGGTTATCAGGCAAACGCTAATAGCCGACTAACTGAAAGAGTATTTTCCTACAAATATCGATAACCGCAACTTTGATTCTTATATAAACATTCTTAAAAGTCAAGATGCGAAATTTTTCAACTGCTGACAAAATAACATCGTATTAAATTCGACTGTAGAGTGTTTATATTACATATCCCACGGTTCAATGTTGAATCATTTAGTTGTAACCATGACTATGTTCGAATCTGTTCGGCATCGTTATTGTATTGTAGTAGCTGTGTTATCTATTTTTCATATAGAAAGTTGCGTATCCTTGGATGTAAACGGGATTAATATAGAGCAAAAGGAAAAAGATATTTACGATTATCTACAGCCTGCGTCAATAGAACAAACATTTTCAAAAGTTTTGGGTAAATCATTGGACGGAAAACCAAATAGTGTAATTGCAAAAACTATACTGCATAATGAGGATGGAGTAAGCAATGAAGTAGAAGACAATTCGAAGACACAGGAAGATTCAAAACAGTGGCCGACATATAAAAGTGTAAAACAAAACTCACGAGTGATTCGACAGATAGGACAAACATCAATATATCCTACATTACCTCAATATAATTCACAATATCCAAATTATAATAATGCCCAAAATCATCAACCTTATTACCAACCATCAAATCCTAATTCACAGTCAAATTATCCATATAATCCTTCAAATCAAAATCATTTAAATATTTCGTCTCCATCACAACCTTATAATCCGTACAACCAACAAAACTATCCTCCCTATAACCCATCTCCAATTAATGGACATTACCCCCCACCTAATACCCATCCAAATTACTACAATTCAAGTCAAAGACCACCATATAATCAACAAGGCACACAATATCCCCCAAATCCCCATCAAAATTATTATCCGAGCCAAAGACCTACAAACAATACAAGATACGGTCAGTATCCATCGCATACTACTTATCCTCCTAATCCTTATAATCCTTCCAGTCAAATACCACCGTACAATCAACATGGCACACAATATCCTTCAAATCCCCAACAACATTATTCAACGAGCCAAAGACCCCCAAATAATACAAGTTACGGTCCTTATAATCCTTCCAGTCAAAGACCCCCATATAACCCAACTGGTGCGCAATATCCCATGACTTCTCAATATTATCCTAATTATCCTGCGCAGCAACCATCCTACAATGTCTCCAATGGTCAATATCGACCACAAAATAATTATCCTGCTAATCATTATAATCCGTCTAGCCAAAGACCGCCATATAATTCAGCTACTGCCTCCTATCCTAATTACAAACCATCTGATAATACACCACCTAACTACCAGTTTCCGAATAACACAAACCAGCCTTATAATCCTTTAGGTCAAACTCTCTTCAATCAGTCAAATGTTCACTCTCCTTATAATAATCCCCAGATAAACCCTTATGCACCTTATACTCCCAGTTCACAATACAGTACTACTACCACCTCCCCCTATAATGGTTTATCACCAAATTTAGCTCCCTATCCCAATTCAGGCATGACTCAA
Source organism: Synanthedon andrenaeformis (assembly GCA_936446665.2). NCBI lineage: Eukaryota > Metazoa > Arthropoda > Insecta > Lepidoptera > Sesiidae > Synanthedon > Synanthedon andrenaeformis. The sequence goes on along the minus strand of OW387777.2, from coordinate 6,830,661 downwards.
CACAATCAACCTTCCTATAATCCAAATCAGTATCCTTCACCAAACTTCAACCAATATCCGTATGGCCCGCCAGGCCAAAATAACTTTAATGATCCAACTAAGGTGGCACCTGAACATTTTTCATATCACCGTTGAGGGTTTATTCCTTTATTGTTATTTTAAGTTTAGTTATTATTAAAAACTTATTATTTTGATATTAAATAGTAAGAAGTTTTCAGTCTTTTATTTTCATTACAGATATATGAGAGGAATAATCCTAACCTCAATCAAAAAATACAATGGTTTAATTTGATTTTTTAATATTACTCACTCACCCCGCCTTCGTACGGATGTATTTTTTTAAATTATATGTAGAAACCTTCTTCGTTTATCATTCTTTCCATTAGTGAAAACCATATCTAAATCCGTTTGTTGGCTTAGAAGTTAGCGGAGTAACATATAGAGGCGGACAGCAACTTTATCTTATGTGTAGATATAGATGACATATGACAGCTTTCGAGATTATAAAATCGACAGATAAAATTAAAATAACATCGTTATTAAAACATAAGAACTTACCCTCCAAAACCGGTGGCTTGGTAGTCTTAGTTAGAAGTTTCGGTCCCGCAATGGTGATGACGATGGCTCCAATGGGGGCAGTAATAACGATAGACAAAATGCAGATTTTTAACACGATGTCTGCGTAGTTCAATAACTCCGGAGAAGGGGTTTCATTGCCTGCTAACTTACGTACTTCGTCCAAAGCAACTGGACCAAGAGCGGCCTGTAAAGGAAATCACAATTTGTTATATAAACGTGTTGCTTTATTTACATTATCTTTTATCTTTGAAGGGCAAAAGAGTCGAATAGGGAAATGAGGCAAGGAAAAGCTACAGAGCTTACGGTCGGTGTGCTAGTTACTTCGTTAAATACACACACTGGAAAATCTGTGATATATATATATGGTATATATAATATATTATATATCTCAGCCGTATGGTAGGATTTCCACTGCTGGACATAGGCCTCCCCTATAATTTTCCAAAAAGACTGGTCAGAAGCAGCCTGGTTTCAACGTCGACCCGCGGCTCTCAGATCGTCTGTGGATTCCACTCGAGAACCTTCCGCCGGCTCTCCGTACTATGTGCTCTGCCCATTGCCACTTGAACTTACTGATCCCCTGGCTTATGTCGGTAACTTTCGTTCGACTACGGATCTCCTTATTTCTGATTCGATCTCGCAGTTTCACCCCGAGCATAGCCCTATAGCTTGTTGAGCGTCGTTGAGCTTTCTAGCGAGGCCCATAGTTAGAGACCACGTTTCAGCGTCATACTTCATCACTGGCAACATACATCGGTCGAAAATGTTGTTTTCAGGCACTGAAGAATTATGGACAGAAAAATTGGTATAGATGCTAATGGAACTTTATTTTGATAGATTACCAATTTTCCAAGTGTTAATAGTAGTTTACCTGAACCGTCGCTTTGGCCATCCAGGAGAGCCCGACAAAGATTTTCTCCTTCATGTTGAGATTACTGCACACAGCACTTGCGCTCGTCAGCATAGCTCTCAGTACTACACACGCCGCCAATATTCCACCGCCCACCCCCACCATGTGCGGCTCTAACTCTGACAGCTGTGGAAACATACAATCGTGGTTTATTTTTTTATCGTGGTTTGTAGATATGTATTCGTTAATGCTACATTTAAAGCAACCTAGTTGCTACCCGCGACTTCGTCCACGTTGAAAAAGAAAGTATGTGAGTAATATACCTAACGCCTGACATATTTATCGCTGTGACGACAGTGAGCCACAACGGCAACAGTGACGCTATTTTTACATGAAAGAGTAACAAACATACATCCTCACAATCTGTCGTATTTATAATATAGAAATTAATTTACAATATTATTATTAGTTAATCGGTACAACGGTGCCAATTGCGTAACTGAAAGTGGTAGTGTACTCACGACAACTTGTGCACCGGTGATACCAAAGAGCATAGGTTCGAAAAACATCCAAAATATCTCGAAAGCAGTAGCAACCGGATTGTCTTCCAATTCCCAACCCAAGTCAGACCAGTTTTTGCAAGCAACGAATGCAAAAGCTATCACGGCCAGTGGACCTGAAACAACATGTTACGAAATCATCTAACAAGTTATCAGTGACACAAATTAATTTTAGTTTCATATAATCAATGAAGTTGTTGTGAAACTGTTCATTACTCAATTGTTTTGCAAAATTAAAATAGAACACGCAAATGTAATTAAGAGTAAACATACTCGTATGTTTAGAACGTGTACATTTAGCGTTGTCTTTTTTTAGTTTTTTCGTTGTGATTATAAAAGCAATCTTTATATAGGTGTGATGTATGTGATGTGATATAGGTGTATAACTATCTTATCATCACATACAGGTATAATATAAGTAACTAGCTGAACCCGGCGACGCTTCGCTGTGGCTCAATCAGCAACGTTCCACGGTTGCCACAACAACGGTCAATGTATTAAAATTATGTTTTTTTTAACAAAAAAAATAAATCGGTTTCAGTTGGAATTTTGGGAAAAAAGTATATAAAAATATTCCGCTGTTTAAATGCAATATGTATAAATTTCAAGTAAATCCGTCGGCTAGTTTTAGTTTTTGAAGCATACACAAACCAACATAATATTTATATATATTTATAAAATTATCAGTTTCCCTTGGAATTTTGGGAAAAAAGTACATGATTATTAATCTATATTATATACACAATAATATATGTAACTGCGGCTTGTTATAACCGCGATTACACGAAGCCGGTGTTTACCCGTTGAAACGTAACAGAGGCTTATAAATGTACAGTTCCTTTATTTAGTTTCCTTTAAGAGAAAAATAATAAGTTTTTATATGTACATTTATTATGTAATACAACTTATTTAATACTAGCTGTTGCACGCGACTTCGCTTACGTAACTTAATAAAATGTAGCCTATGTTACTCGCTGATAACGTAGCTTTATATAGGTGAAAGAATTTTTAAAATCGATCCAGTAGTTTTTCAGTTTATTCATTACAAACATACAAATCTTCTCTCTTTAAAATAGTATTAATACGTATCTAATATGAGACTTTATTTGTCAAATATGTAGTGTCTAATTGCCATGTATAACAGCGGCTATGCATTTAGAAGAATCAGTAAAATAGAGTAAAAATGCAAACGTCGGAAACAATTACTCGTACAGCTCACTGTTCGTTTGTTGTTTGATTGTTGAACCAATCACTATAATAACGACATGAGTCATATAACAATGTATTGTTTAAGAAAAAGTATCGCCCAGACTACCGCTAAATAGGTGGCCGTTAGTGCGAGAATGACAACTGGGGTTGCGTTCTTATAAACGGATTGTCATCACTAAATAAATCGTTCACAACGCTCGCGTAGTCTCGTTTAGTCTCCATTACAATAATATTTAGGGTTTGGTTAAAAACAAATCCGACACATTAACTGTTTCGTGTAATCGGCACCTATGTATTTTCTTCAAATATGCTATTGACTCCAATGTTAGGTGGGGAATATAGCACAATCAGTTGGTGGGTATGTAATGTTTAATTATTTATTTAAAATATAACAACATAATTAAAAAGTAACTATAATTTAAAATGAATATTTACATTATAATTATAAACTGCTTTAGAGAAGCTGTAATTTTAATATTAGTATCAAGTATTTAGGTTGTATCTTTACATAGTATAATTTGAAATCTCTCTCTATGGCTCTAACACCTCCTAAACAACGGATTTTGATGCGGTTTTCACCGTCAGTTAGATAATTTTTCACAGAACTTATCACTTTGAGAATTTGGAATCACTTTTTAGAATTGAATATGGAAGTATATTTAAAGGTGTACTCACCACCGCCGCCCCAGCCGATTTCTTCGGATCCGAGAACTGACAGGATACCGCCAGTGAGAAGCAAGAGTACACGCAGCGGGACTAGGAAAGCATCGTTGCGTTCCGGTACGAACTTCACTAAGTAACCACAGACTCCTCCAAACGCAAGCCCTACTACGACACTCAGAGGTCCCTGAAGTCATAACACAGTCATAAAACAAGGTTAAATTTCTAACCTTTGTTTCTAAATTTGTTCTCTTAGCAATGATAAAAAAGTTTTAATTTCAGTAATAGTTAATTTAATTAAGCAATGTATGTGACTTAAAAATAGTAGAATAATATATGAGCTCTGATAAAAATTCCAAGCTCCTTAAAAAGTTCAAAGAACTAAATGTATGGACTACATACCTGCATACTCGTATTGACTAAATTGATTATTTAAATAAATTAATAAAAGAAAATCAAGTCAATAATATTCAACTTAATGGATTTGTAAAAACAGATTAATTGGTTTGTTAAAATGAGTTCACAGTTATTGATATTATTATTTTTTAAAAAACTGAACCCGGCCACGCTTTTCTGTGACTCCTTTTTTTTCCTTTTTCCATTGGATTTTTGGAATAAAAAATATATATAAACACTTCCGTTAAAATGCAACGTGAAAAATTTCAAGTTAATCCATAGGCTAGGTTTCGAGTTTTGTGTACACTAAGGAAGCTAATTTTTTTTATATAAAAATAAATTTTAAATTATATTAAAACTTACTTGAATAATGTTTGTAGTGAGAGACGAACTTGAGAACATAATTGAGGAAACTATTCCGAATACAGCAACACTGGCAGCGTCGTCTACGCCTGACACTGCCAACACAAGAGTTGGAATCCCTTTGGACACGCCGTAACCTTTTGCCCGAAGTCTGAACAGACATGGCACTATAACGGCTGGCGAAACAGCAGCTATGATGGAACCCAGCAGGAATGCTGAAATTTAAACAAATATTAGTTAAAGTCAAATATAGTGAGTAGTACTAATTCTTAATCCTATTATGGTAGCCAGCGTACTTGTAGAACCTGTGGCGTTGCTTGGGCGACATGGCTATTTACCATTAAGTGGACCGTCAGTTTATCTGACGACTTTTACATAAAAAAATAAGCTAGTTCATTATAAAAATGTTTGTATTGTAAATATTATGTGAATTTTATTGAGGTCAATCTTACTTATTATATTTATAGAATAATGTGAATTTAGATTAATTTTTATTTGATTTAAGTTTTTGAATAAATAATGATGATGATGATTTACATTTAGTTCATAAACTTACCCCAATCCCAAGGTAAACCAAGCAAGAAATGTGTCAATACGGCGCAAAATACACATTCGAATGTCCAAGGTACTAGAGACAACTTGAGAACGGTCACTAAGTATTTCTTCATGGCGTGCGGGTCCAAATCTAATCCAGCTCTTGTTAAAATGATTGTAAGTGCTATTTTTCTGTAACACACATGTCGTTTTAAAATTTGATATAGCTATATTATTTAAAAACTTTAAAACTAATGCTTTAACTTGTCTATCCATTAGATTTTTTGTCAAAGGGTGTAGTAACTAATAGTGTCTGACCGAAAGTCAATTTCTGGCCAAAGCCGAAGCCGAAGGCTTAAAAGCTTTAAGAAAGTTTGTTCAAGATTGGCTACAAGCTACAATTAATAATATAAATGATTTTAAAACTTTAATATTGAAGGTTCATATGGACTGTATAATATAGAAAGGTAATTTAAATCATCTCTAGAAGTTGATCTAGAGATGATAAAAAAATTACATGTTGATTGCAATTACATGTTGGTACATCGTAGTTAGTTGGTGCAATTAAATGCACCAACTACCTACGATGGATTGTCATCGAGATTACATGAGCAATTTAAAATTGTATTCTGTATGTACCTGATATAGGAGCTGACGTGTTGATAATCTGAATCAAAGTTGACAAAGCCAAGGTTTTTCATAATGATTCCCACTATAAGCATTCCTATGAGTGCTGGCAAAGTAGTCAGTTTGAACATGAGCCAGCCGCCGAGATTTGCTGCGATTGTTAGCACGGCCAGAGTAAACAACTGGCCGCCCGGGGCAGCCGTGTCGCCCAGCATAAGCCATATCGTCACCCACACCATAATGCCTGTTTAAAAAATATCTATAAATTAAATACATGCACTATGGACTCCAAAACCGCGCAACCGATTTTGATTGTTTTAAACCCTGACGGCTGACGCAAAAATGGGGTGTTATAAATTTGACGTGTGAGTCTATGTATATGCCTGTATATGTCTAGCTCCCCAAAACGGATGGACCGATTTTAATCTGTTTTTCTGTTCGAAAGCTGACGTGATCGGGATGGTTCTTAGCTATAATTTAGAAGATCTGTTCAGGCGTTTGAAGATCTTCAGCCCAATTGGAGGAGGTAGTCTTACTAAGAAGATGATTATTTTGACATGGTTTAATTTATTTATGTTATATTTGATAACCTAGTATTTTTATTTATTTATGTTATATTTAATAACCTAGTATTTTTTTGGCGAGTAAAGATGAATTTGAAGTGTTTGTGGTGGGTAATGATGAGAGACGATTCAACAGCTAGGTATGTTTTCAAATTTGCAGTGATCTAGATGAGGAAGATATTTTGATATATCTGTTCATATATTTCTTCAATACTTAAAAAAAAGTCGTTCGCAGCCCAATTCTGTTAGTTGGGAAAGCAAACATCCTTCTTCTATTTGTTACAGTTATATTGACCTACTTCGAAGGTTAATAACTTTAATTAGAGGTTTGAATATCCGGCTTAAATACGACAATTGTCTGTAGCTCACCCACATAAGGCTATCTTCAAATATATTGTATTAGTTAAAATATAAATATACTAGCTGGTGCCAGCGAATTCGTCCGCGTTGAAAAATAAAACATATAACACATTGACATATATAACACCTGAGACACATTGACGCCTGACATTATAATTTTAATTGGATCTTTATTTTTAGATAGCTAGTGCCCGCGGCTTCGCCCATGTGGAATATTTAGCCTATGCCCGTCTTTAATCGGATGAGTGCCGAATATTACCAGACATAGAAAGTTTACCCCCTTTATAATAGTGGTATAGATTTAACGGCTCTGAAAAGCGTCAACTGTATTAATAAAGTTACAATTATTTTTGTAAATGTTGTAATTGTAAATGTAGGAAAAATGTTAAGATCCCTCGGGAACTGAACATTTTTCCAGAAAAAAACTTTCAAATTTATTATACTAGTAGGATAGCACACACAATTTCAATGGTTAATTACTTTTCAAATTTGACATAAACTATGGCACCAGAAATATTCATAAAATGCCAGTTATGCTCATAAAATGTTATCATTAATTTTTTTATAATAAATTTATTATAAATTGAATTTTATGATCTTTTCTTTATGCAAAGATGGTAGTTGGTTATAGAACGGACGTTACAATCCCATTCTTTAATTTAACTTTTAAGTTAACTTAACTAAGCTTCTGTTCATAACATGCACATAACAATTATGTTGAAAAATTGACTTACCTATAATTAAAACTGAAATGGTCTGCGCGAATTGCCTGTAAGATGGGCATAGTGGGTATGGGCATACTTTCTGCCAATTCGGTGGCTCCCAGCTCGGAATTCCGGAGTCTTCTTGATGACACTTAGCACAACACGCGTACCACCAAGACCTGTGTATATGAAGAATTTATTATCATATAATTTAGAGAAAAAAAATGTAATAAAAATACTTAATTTCTTTAATTTTATATTTCTTTTAAAATTTTGTATTTTTATCTTACAAATTACCAAAATTAAATTATTTAATAAATATGTTATAACAGCGTCTAAAATACATTAAAATTTTAAGATCAATATTTTTAAAGTTGATGAGGAAAATATTTTTATATTTTAATTTTAACACATTATCACATTACCTCTCTATGTGTTCACTGTGTTGTGACAAAGCCTTTTTGGAATAGATTGAAGATGTTGTTGAGTATTTCTTGAATCTTCCCTCGATATGTGCTGGCCGATCTAATAGAACAAGGTATACATTGAACAACATACGTTAGTTAGTCTTGACCTATAGAAGTTGACTGAGGCAATCGATCAAAATTGTGTGAAACAAACAGCTGAACTTACAGGACATCTGAATGTTTCTGCAATGAGTATTTATTTTTTATTATTAGAAATAATTAATGTAGAATGTTATGACATCAATACTAGCTCGTGAACAAATGTGCGCAACTTAATAACTTATTAATATTGTACAACAAATTTATGTAGCTTCTCGAAGATAACCGAACAGATTTAAAATTGGAAGGGTTTTCTTAAATATTGTGTAAAATAAAAAATAAAAAAAGTATAAAAGTAGCCGACTAAAACTTTAGTTAATTAATAAACCAAAATGCTTAAAGCTTAAAACCAAAATGTAGTTGTCGCTGAAATTTTTTATTACTGTGACGAGAAAGAAAGTAAAATTTATTCTTCTGTTATGATGTTTAATGATGAAATTATTAATCTTAATACCCCAAGAAGAGTCCATGTCTGCGGTCATGGCATTGTGTAGATTACTCTTTCGCCGCGAAGGCCCTTCAGCTGTAGTCGATACACGGCCATTCCTGTAATAAAAATACTTCTAATTAGACTGGAGGGCAAGCAGAAATCAGTTGTCAAATAAAGCGCATCGGAACCAAGGAATAAAGGAGCTTCCAGTAATTTTTTCGATGTTTATTAGATTAGGAGTGAATAAAAGTTAAAAGATGATCGATAAACGAAAAAGTATGGAATCCCATAAGTAAATATATCTATGGAGTTTTTGAAGATAGCACACTAAATATTATTTTGTCACACAAGAGGTTACGTAAGGTTTTAGTATCAAGATTTGACAAATAGATTTTTGTGCATTAATCTTAAAATATGTCTGGATATTTCTCATTATAATTCTGAATTCATGACAGTTGTAAGTATTAAAAACATATTTTAGTATCTTAAAATGGTTATAAATGTGACAGAAGCCTGCATCGGGAATGTTGGTGAGCATAAATTCGTTGCATTTAAGAATGCGGTAATAATTAAACTCATTATATTTAACTGGGAGTGCTTTGCTAATATTTGGTTTGGTTTTTAACGTCTACCGTTTCCCATATCTTACATATAGGGGTTAAAAGATAAAACACCTTCCTAAAAGCATCCTACATTAAACATAACCAATTCAAAATTGTTTCATGTTTATTTTTTTAAAACCTGTTTTTATAATTAATAAAATATTACCGGAAATATTGTTTTCAGATTGACAACTAATTATTATGGATATATTCAGAGTTACTTATATTTTTAATACATTCTCATTCAACAAAGCTAACACCTGTCTAAATATAACCTTATAAACTGGAACAATATTTTGTCGATAAAAACCTATAAAAACCAAAGAATTTTTCACAAGGGCTTCTATATGTAGGTATCTAATTAAATATACGATACAATTAGTAGTTTATATATTGTCATAGTCAACATTGACTAGTTTTCCTTTTCTTGCAAGCGATTTATTGTAAAACTAATCAATACTAATAGTAAGCAAGTGGTTTGCTAACCCTTGTACTTATTGTAAATGACTGTTACGTGGTGGTCGTCTGAAAAGGGACGGTGAAACCACTATGTTAGAACTACAGGTAGGCTTTCTATCTGATTAATGATATCTGGGTAAAATTTCAAAAAGTCGGGATTTTAGGATTATGTCGGGACAAATAAAGGGTTTTTCAATTGGCGCGGGTATATTTTGGCGGCCCGTGGCGGCCATTTTGTTTTGGTGACAATTGTCAAATCTTTTGCTTATTATTCAGTTACTTATGCCAAATCACCATGGCAGGTTACACGATTGAACAGCGCGTACAAATGATAAAACTTTATTATCAAAATGAGTGTTAGTGCAAACGTTGCGTGCATTGCGCCCATTTTACGGTAGACGTGGTGGCCCTTCACAGTCGACTCTTCAGCGTTTGGTGGCAAAATTTGAAACAACCGGTTCGTTAATCGATCAACCCACACCTGTACGTTCAAGAAACGCAAGATCAGCCGAGAACATCGCGGCGGTCCGTCAAAGTGTACAGCAGAACCCGAGGCAGTCGATTCCTCGCCGTGCACAAGAACTCGGCCTTTCGCAAACTTCAACTTGGCGAATTTTGCGACGGGACTTAGGGTTACACCCGTATAAGATTCAACTGACCCAGGAGCTCAAAGTTCATGACCATAGACAACGTCGTTTGTTCGCTGTCTGGGCATCGAATCGTTTGGAAGAGGATCCCAATTTCGGGCGAAAAATCATCTTTAGCGACGAGGCGCATTTTTGGATGAATGGCTTTGTTAACAAACAAAATTGCCGTATATGGGACGACACAAACCCACACGAGGTTCACCAGGTGGTAATGCATCCTCAAAAAGTTACGGTTTGGTGTGGATTTTGGGCCGGCGGCGTCATTGGTCCGTATTTTTTCGAAAACGACGTTGGTGAGGCGGTCACTGTCAACGGCGAGCGCTACAGAACGATGATAACCAATTTTTTATGGCCCACATTGAACCATATGGACCTAGACGACATGTGGTTCCAGCAGGATGGCGCTACGTGCCACACAGCGGACGCCACGATTGACATTCTGCATGAGCGATTTGAGACTAAGGTTATCTCTCGCAGGGGTGATGTGAATTGGCCACCAAGGTCATGCGATTTAACCCCGCTAGACTTTTTCTTGTGGGGTTTTTTGAAGTCGCAGGTCTATGCAAATAAACCACAATCCACCGATGCCCTGAAGGCGAACATAACACATGCCATCGCTCAAATTCAGGCGGATCTATGCGGAAGAGTCATTGAAAATTGGACCACTCGGATCCGTGCCACTGTGAGAAGCCGAGGCGGGCATTTGAATGATGTCATCTTCCATACTTAATGGCATATATGGGCCTTTTAAATAAATAAAAAAATTTGTTGATACCTCATACGCAGCTTGTTTAATTTCGTTTCAAAATCTACCCGCCCTTATTGAAAAACCCTTTATATCGTAAAACGAATATTACAAATCAAAATGTTACTTGTTATTAAAAAATACTGTTGTATTTTATTTTATATTTTTATTTATTTATTGGATGTAATTTTCTGTTTTGTTAAAAACTTGACAAAAAGCTGTTGTTGTAGGGACGTCAAATGAAATGTTGGTACAATCCAGACGAATCCTGACCATCTGGCAACCTAAACTACAGACGACCAAAATTTTCTTGTTATGTTTATAATAAGAAATAAAAGGCATGATGTTTGTAATAACATATGATATTACCTACGTGCCTGTACATTATCTCATGACATAAAATCAAATGAAGCAAACTATTCGATTGATATTTTTATTGAAGCAATCGCGATAATTTATCAATGTTAATCTTTAAGTAAAGGCACGTAAAGGTTGGCAATGATCATGTGACTGAATGTTGGAAATGTTTCTTGCTTACGTCTATAATTAAATGAATCGTTTGAACCCGTATATATAGTATCTCGATTTATAATTAGGTTTTAAATATCTTTTGTGTTTATCTTTTGTCCGATAATTTCAATGGCACCAATACAAAGCCTTTTGAAAAATGAAGGTAGGTAGGTATAATATACGAGTATGTACAAGAAATAGTTCTATATTTACGTGGGGTCACCTTGAATAGCGAATCAATAAAATGTTTTAAGATAAATAACTCATTTTCAATAGCAATTTAATCCTTTTTACGCACGAGTTAGGGTCTATTCTGTTAGGATAGAATAGGAAGAGGGTGGAGGCTCATCCTTGCCATAGTATGGTTTATAGTAGGCTGCTGTCTTCGCCTATATAAGGACACAAATAACACAAGGGAATAGCAAGATTTACTTGCTGTCCCCTTGAAGAGCCCGTTTATGGAGCGCAGTACTATGGTAAAAATCCGAGGGTAAGTACGTCGAATATCAGCTCATTAGATTGTACATATATGTTAGAACACACATGGAGATTCAGTTTAAATATTAGATTTGTTGAGGAGTGGACTGTATTTAATGAAATGAAAATATGATGAGAAATTAATAACATATATTTTCAGTAAAATCTGACACACTACCGAACAATATGTCTCCGCTACCAACTTACAACTACTACTACTGACATCATAATGTATTTTTCTTATTATGATATCCTTTTAAACTATTCGTTGTGGCCACCAACCAGCTAGTTGCCAGCAAGATTTAAAGACTAGACTAGGTTTGTTTAGGTTTTTTTCTTAGTTTTTAAAACATTTATTGAATCTTTATTGCACATATATTTATTACAAGCGTTGGTATTTTTATATTTCGATGATCCCTCGGGAACAGTACTTTACTGGATGAAAGGTACCCTACATCCTTTTCTGTATCCCTGACAACGTGTATGCAATTTTTTTATATGTTCGATTTAGTAGTTAAGGCGTGAAAGCGTATCAAACAAACTGATTTTCGCATTTATAATAACACAAGTTAGGATTTAAAAGAATATTGTGCATTTTAATAACATAATATACATATTAAGAAAAGGTCTTTCTTCATTCATACATACATCTACATTTGAAGTTGATTTTCCAGACATGTAAGTCCTAAGGGCACATTCATAGTAATATTATAAATGTGAAAGTAACCCTGTCTGTCTGTCTGTTACCTTTTCACCCCTTAACTACTTAACCAATCATTATTAAATTCTGCATCCACGTTGTCAGGGAACGAAAGGACCTAAGGGTACTTTTCATCCAGAAAAAAGTCCTGTACTTGAGCGATCATCTAAAATTAAGAAAACTGACGCCTGGCAAAAGTGTAGGTAATAACTATAAAGAGTTCCGGCGTTATATTGTTTATATATTTTTATATTTGGCACTTGCTAGTAAGATTATAAAATCGCAAAGCAACATAAACTCGACTGAGGTTCGAACAGCATGTACCGTACCAGCAACCGAGCTTACGATCTACTGAACTATCACTGATTCAATTGAACGGTTTACAATAACGAGGGATCATTAGTCATGAATTCGGCAGATTTTTTTTCCGATCACTACGGAACTCCTCTTTAGGTCACACTCGTGAGACAATGATCTAATAAAATCACAGAGCTCTTTCGGAACGGGTACCGTTTTCTATTTTTGTTTGTTGCCCATGTGAATACAATCGAAATGTCATAGTATGGATATGATTGTATTTAAATACAGTTAAATACAATCATATCCATACTATATTATAAAGAGGTAAAGTTTGTATGTAGGAGGTAATCTTCGAAACTACTCATCTGATTTAAAAAATCTTTCACCAATAGTTACAATAGAATTTCAGAATTGACAAAGACTAAATATTCCACGCGGGTGGAGCTTCGGGCACCAGCTATCTAATAATAAAGATAAAGATAGTAAAGATATCCGGCGTTATATTGCTTTACACGTCATTTTGTCATCAACGCGGACTTAACCGCGGGCCACAGATAGTGTTACCTAAATAAAGTCGATATATATCATACTAGCTGTTGCACGCGACTTCGCCGGCGTAACTTTATAAAATGTAGCCTAAGTTACTCGCTAATAATGTAACTTTCTATAGGTGAAAGAATTTTCAAAATCGGTCAAGTAGTTTTTGAATTTATTCATTACGAACATACGAAAATACAAATCTTCTCTCTTTATAATATTAGTATAGACTAAATTTGATAAGGTCACTTTATACTAAACCTGGTATAGTCACTTTATATTAAACTAATAACCTACTCCTGGCTTCGTACGAGTCGAAATTTTCAAAAATCCTCCCTGACCGGATGCTTACATTATAAAATAAATCTATGTTCTAAAAAGCTTTCTAGACTTAGTAGTTTTCGCCGTGCGTCAGGATAAAGAATTTTATAAGCAAAGATAAGTAAAGGGGTGTAATTTTATTCCATGAAAATAGTAAAGTTGTCGAGTATAATTAGTTTATGAGACGGTGGCAATGGAAAATTTCATGCCTAAACTAGGGCCATTGAACTGTTGGCTACATAGTACCTGCAAATGCTTACTAAAATAGGCTGTAAAGGAGATTGGTTTATAGTGAGCGGCACACTGCTATACGACTATGAATGTTCTGGCTTTCCGTATATATATAATAAATAGTACTTGTTCTGGCGTCGCGCTCTCAAAGCCGTTCGCATACGATGGATTGTTGACAATATGTGGGTCATGTTACGTGTGTAATATATAATCACCACATGTAAGCATGTGGACTGCACCCATAAGGCTGTAGTGTCAATCTCAATACTATAAACTAGCATAAACTAAAACCACTTGACGACAGCAATAAAAAAAGGTTTTATGGGCAACTGAAATTTTATTATGAGTTAGTTACACTACACCGGATGAGTATATTAAGTTAATAATGTAAACATTTTTACGCTTTAATTCTCCAATGTGTTTGCTAAGCTGTGAGTAATCATTTCTAAGAAATTCCAATAGATATCTAATAAATTTTTATTACATTAAATAAGGTTATTATCTATCTATACATACATATAATAAAATTGTAAACGAGCCGTTTCTGTACATTAAATATATAAAATAAAAATAAAACAATATGTGCACGTTGTACTTATGTTACCGAGGTCAAAAAAGAGTTTCTAGAATTTTTGTATGTTTGTTTGTGCACGCAGAAACGGCTTAACCGATTTGAATGCGGTTTTCACTGATGTATTGTAGCATGCTTTCCGTAACATTTAGTGTTTGTTTCATTCAAATCAGTTTACAAACAAAAAAGTTATATCGAATACCGAAATACCAAGCGTACAAAAATCGCACGTACGAAGTTGCGGGCACAGCTAGTAATACGTAGTTTAAAAATATTTAATGGAATAATAAGTTTAAAACTATACAGTTAAAGTTTTAAGAATTTTCATATTTTAAACCAAAGATTTAAATGTTTAAATCTTTGTTTTAAACCCACGTTTTAAATATATTTTTGTGTAATATTTTTTTTTTATAAAGAGAAAATACCTGTAAGGTAATTTTGAAAACTAAGCATTTATTTTTATGTTTATGTAACTGATGTTTTTTAAATTAGATTATTGTATTATGTACTCACCAGTGACGATTGAGCGCATCTGTTTCAAGGGATGAGTCAGACGGTAGGTAGCTGTCATAGTGACAATTTAGACTGCTGTGAGACATCCTACATGGCACGTAACGAGTCTTATTCACCAAAACGTGTGTTTAACTAGTAAATGCAGTTAATAATGAGCGCGGGAGAATGCCTTTAGGTTTAGCACTCTCGACACCTATGCCGTGGCGAGTGTGCATCTTATAAGTAAAGTGGCTGCGAGCCCACTTGAGCCGAAGTCGCCCGTCGCGCCTCACCCCGGGCACGTGACTGCCTCGGTACGTTCAATTTCGCCGGTCATTGGCCAATGAGCAAAAAAATTGCTTTCTATGTACGGTAAGAAGCCTTCTGCCATAGAAATGTATTTTAAACCATAGCCCGGGGCGGCCGCGTTGGTGACCAACTGTTCGGTGACTGAATAAAGAAAGACTGTTGTAGCCCGTACGCGTTCGTCGAAAAACAGAACTCAGCCAGCCGGGGCGCGTGTTTATAAAGTAGAACCAAACATGTATCGAATAACGTCGCCTGCGCAGCTCCTCGCAACCCGCTCTCAGAACACCCTATACATACACTGACCAACAAAAACGCAAAAACGTGCTACACCGTGAATAGAGCGAATGTAGAATGGAATATTTTTTCGCCCAACTGAGGCCACAATGGTTTTCACTTTTTATTCAAATGGAGGTCAATATTTTTTTTAATGTAGTCCCGTTTAAGTCTGAAGGAAATATTAAACCATTAAGAGAAATTTGAACGAAAAAACTAGTTGCATATTACATAATTATATGTATTATTATCGTCATCAGTATTTTATTTTAACTAGTTGGTGCCTGCGGCTTCGCCCGCATGGAATATTTAGCCTATGTCCACCCTGAAATTCTATTCTAACTATTGATGGAAGATTTTTTTATCCAATCCAAGCAATGGATACACATATACACTAAGTAATGAAAAGCTATTTTTTATTCCATTTTAGGAAATCCATTTAAATTAATAGCAATGTAAAGTTACATTAAATTTGTTAGCTTTAAAAAAATTAATAACTATTGTAATATTTATGTAACACATATTAATATCGCATAGCCACTGAAAAAGTTGTTTTATATTAATAAAAAAAACCGTGGCACTCACTCCGGGAGTGCCTACAGAAGTGAAAATTTGAACAATTACGTTTGTATTTTTTGAATCGCCAGGAAAGTACATACTTATATACAGAGGTGTCGGTTACGGTAACAGTGTCGCGAGTTCTATGGTTTTCTCCCATCTCAAAAGTTGTTCTTTTTTTTAAACTGTCAGCGCCATCTTTGTCCGCATTGATGTATTAATTCAATTCAATTATTTTCGCAAGGATGTATTAATTACGTAACATATTCTAATTTCAGTGGTATTGTGTAGATGGCGCAATATTTGAAAATATACAGAGGTGTCGGTTACGTTACAGTTATACGGTTACATTACGGTTACAGGTTGCGAGTTCAATAGTTTTTCCCATCTCAAAAATGCCCAACGCGCCTAAAGAAGTTTTCACTTCAAAAATATTAAATAAAATATTAATATTATTAAAAAAAAATAGTGTGACGGATTTTTACTACCATAGCGTACGCGTTTATCAATAAAGTAATGTACACTGCACACACACATGAATATAAAATAAGTTTCGTCTGTACCAATCTTTGGTCAGTTTGATTTATGGTGTTAGAGGTACACGTGTTTTATTCCATGCGATGTCAAGGTTACCCGCAGGTCTGGAGTTTTTGTTTTTGAAACGAGCTTTGTTCCCCTGTCTGGAGTTGTTGCTGTAACATTGCGTTTTAGGGATCCGCACTACACCTCCAAATAAAACGGTTGCCTTGTATGATCATTTTATGTTCTGTCTAGTCGAAGGATCCGTTTATCCGTCGATAAGACCCTTTTTCTCAGAAAGAGATAAAGGTAGGTATAGAAATTAGTATGAAAAATAAAAGCATGTATTGTTATTGACAATTAAAAACGCTTTTACGATATATTAGCTGCGGCCCATGACTTCGTCTGCATTGAATAATGAAAAATATAACACCTGATATTACGCCTGACATATTTATCGTTTTAATTTTTTCCTGAGCGAAGCCGAGAGCGGATCGCTAGTTATAAGATAAATTATTGCATAATTTGTAGAAGAAAAAAAAAAAGATTACCATTCTGTTAGACATTGCTTTAAAAATTCAAATAATATGATTTTTTTCATGTTCAAACGTGATATTAAATCATAATTATGATCGACACACATACTGATAATTATTCAACAGACCACCGAGCGTGCTAACTAAGCAATAGTTTATACGTGTGCATACACACCTTGATAACCTGTAGGTATATCATGATGCAATCGTAAGTTATAAAACCTTACGATATATGTATGAACTCATTCATTAAGGGCCAGTTTTATAACAATCCGTTAGTTCAATTTTATATCAAATAGACGAAAAAATGATCTAATAGTATAATATAGTGTATTATAACAATATATTCGTAAGTCAACAGTATAATTTGACAGCTAGCGTTTACTGGCTCGTTACTGACTATGATAGGGTTGGTTTATCTTACGTATCGTTTATTTTGTTATATTTGTAAATAAATGTGTTTGCGACGCGAAACTTGACAGTTCTTGACAGACTACAACGAAACCGTCGACAATATTCATAAAATTCGGGGTATTTTTTACGGGCAGCTACCGAATGTTTAATTTTTTTTATAGAACCACCGTCAGTAAACGTTATTGACGGACCGTTAACTGTTCGCTTACCAGCACTGTAACGAACGGGAAAAAGGTATGTCGTTTATAAAACTGTGGCCCTAAGTATATTATGTATGATCACTTGAAAGTAATAAATACATTTACTTGATAACATTATTGAAGAACACGCCATCAATATTTTCTTAAAATGATTTGATTCTTAAAGGTTTATGATTTCAGGGAAATTAGTTTCTGAAGTCAACTACATTTCATTCATAGTAATATATTTCTTTTTTATATAAATTAGGTCTAATGGCAGACAGGCTGATTGTGTCCAATCCAGGTAATAAACTATCTGTCTAAGTTTCATTCAAATCCATTAAACAGTTTTTGCGTGAAAGAGTAATAAACATCCTTTTAAACTTTCGCATTTATAATATTAGTAGGATTTAATTCCATTCGGCCTAGTTAGGACACAAAATGCATGGTATGAGCATATACTCTGTTTTGCTTAAAGCGATAATTTCAGTTTTACCATAAGAAACATATTTATTCGCTCATACGAGAGTTCGAACTAAATATTCCGTTTCAAATTCATCGGCGCCGCCCCGCCTGTTAGAATTGTAAATTATTTAGATACGGCCATTATTTTCTTCAAACAATGGGGATAACTGAAACCGTTGCTTTTGTGAACCTCACGAGTGAAGAGTAGGTAATATCATTATATTAACTTAATAAGTAATAGGGGTTAAAGTATGAAATTGCCGTTTTATTGTAATAGGTACTTCGAATTGACATAGAACCTTCATGGTTTGAGATTTTTGAGTGAAACTTTTTTCATACGGTACCTATGTAGTTCTTCTTTTAAAAAATGTGCAACATTCGATTATCAACTTTCAGTTGTTTTTTTTATTCAGCTTAGACAATAAAGATGGATACTTCGAAAATTCGTGTGATTTTTGAATACGAGTTCCGACGCGGAACTAACGCGGCAGAAACAGCTCGCAATATTAATGTTGCGTTTGGAGAGGGGACTGCTAATGAACGCACTGTGCGATTTTGGTTTAAACGCTTTCGTGATGGAAACTTCGATTTGAAGAACGAACCACGTGGAAGACCGCCCACACAGGTGAATAACAATGATTTGAAAGAGATGGTGGAAGCCGATCCGAGCCAAACTACCCAGGAATTAGCGGCATGGTTTAACGTTACTTTACCAACAATATTGACTCATTTGCGTCAAATCAATAAAATAAAAATATATGAAAAATGGGTGCCTCATGATTTGACTGATCTGCAGAAAGAAACGCGTGTTGAAACTTGCGTTGCCTTGTTGAATCGATACAGAAATGAAGGAATATTGGATCGAATTGTGACATGTGATGAAAAATGGATTCTTTACGATAATCGTAAGCGGAAAATGCAATGGCTGATCCCAGGTCAAACGCCGCAACAGTGTCCTAAAGCAAAGCTTACCAATAAAAAGGTAATGGTAACTGTTTGGTGGTCTCAGCGTGGTGTTATTCACTATAGCTTTCTCCGATCTGGTCAAGCAATAACGGCAGATGTCTACTGCGCCGAACTCCGAACAATGATAGCGAAACTAGCAGTGAAACAGCCCCGACTTATGAATCGATCTTCACCATTATTGCTCCATGATAACGCGAGACCTCATACAGCACGAGAAACCGTTTTAACTCTACAGGAACTGCAATTAGAAACCATTCGTCACCCTCCGTATTCGCCAGACCTTGCTCCAACGGACTACCATTTTTTTCGTGATTTGGACAATTTTCTGCGTGATAAAAAGTTTTCTTCTCAGGAGGCAGTGCAAAATGCTTTCACACAGTTTGTCGAATCTAGATCACCAGAGTTCTATCGCAAAGGCATAAATGAGCTTCCTATTAGATGGCAGCAATGTATAGATAATAATGGTAATTATTTTGATTAAATAAATATGTTAAATTAAAAAAAAAAAACGAATTTTTATTTTTCAGTACAAATCGGCAATTTCATACTTTAACCCCTAATATTACTAAGGCGCCTTTCCTCGACATGTTGGTAAATTTACTAAAAATTGTGTTTCAAATAATTAATTTAACCAAGGCTGGATTTACACTAGGGGCACTGGTCCAGGACCTGGCTGTAGTCTTGTGGGGAAGTTGGTGTATGGAGAATTTTTTTAGTCTTAGTAAGTATCTTAGCACTTGGTACATTTTCCAGTTAAGATGTCATCAAATTTTTTGTAGGAAAAAAAAATGCTTTAAAAACCCATCGAGTAAAGTATCAAACGAAAGGACTCCATGAGATGATTTCAAAATTTACCACACCATTACATTTCAGCCAGTAGTTTCATAAAAAATAAAAAAAAAACATTTTCAGAACACATTGAGTTTGGGCTCCTGAAAGAAATCGGCTGAATGACTAAAACATACGCCGTATGACTCATTATATCTAATGTATTGAAAGAAATTCGGAAAATATGAATGATCCCTATTTATATTTTTATAAGAAAAATTAAAATAAAATAGTAAGCATTATTATTTTCTGAATTCACTATCCTCATATTTTTTTTATTGCAAACTACTTAAATGTTTTTTATAGGACGAAAACAGTTGTAAGTTCCATAAGTTTTCTAATAGATGGCGGTGTGAGTTAATAATTTATTGACACAACTTTCCCCTGTGGGTTGCTATACATATAGTCGGCTCGGCATAGCCGGGCGGTAGAAATTGTCGAATGAAATGTGCCTGCCTGCCCGACTATATTTATAGCAACCCTGAAACCGCGTGGTCCGACTACATCTTTTGTTATCTAGGTTGAGTAAGCATCTAATAGATGGCGCTGTGTTTTGATCCGTTTATAGATTTTTTTAGGGTTCGATCAGGACAACGTCTGCTGGGTCCGTTAGTTTCATATCGCAGCATGAGATAATGCAATAATTTATAAAAAAAAACAACGTGGATGCTTGCTTTTTTGTGAACGATATGTTAAACAATTGCTTTCGAATTTCAAATGTTATATGGAGAAAATATTATACATTAAACGCTTCTAAGTAGGTATTATAGTCGTTAATGTTATTTGATAGTATTAGAACCCGTCAAAAGGCATTTATTTTAGAAGACTATGAAAAGTAACGCATGCTGTTTATATGGAAATTAAGAATTTTTAATTATCCTATTGTGAAATTTATTTGTTTTATTACTTATTTTAGTTACTAGCGGTCCGCTCCCGGCTTCGCCCGGGGTGCATTTTTTTTAACGTAAAAACCTTCCCTGATTATCCCTCTATCCATGAGTGAAGAGAGAATTAAAATCGGCCCAGCCGTTTTCGAGTTTTGCGCTTAGCAACACATTTAGGGATTCATTTTTATATTATAGAAGATAATTAATTCACAGCGCCATCTAGTTCCTACATTAAGTAGAGTTTGTACTATAGGTGCTAGAAAACTGAAGTAATAATAATCTTTAAGTAAATAATAATCTTAAAGCCTTTACACAATATCTTCTATATTTATCCTTATATATATAAAAATTACGTGTAACATGTTTGTCCGCGATGAACTCCCAAACTACTGAACCGATTTTGATAAAAATTTCGCAACTATATGTAATTTGGTCCAACTTAAAAGATAGGATAGTTTATATCTCATTTTGTTTATTATTTTTTTGCAAATTATATAATATTATTAACATAGCGCCATCTGTTGATACCTATTCAATCCAGCAATTATTTATGTGTGAGTTCCAAAAGATTCTAACAGATGGCGATGTAAGGTAATTTTATCAGCTGGATTGAGTAAAAAATTGCACCCGTGCGTAGCTGGGAGCGGGCCACTAGTATATTTTATAAAATAAAATCGCTGTCCACCTCTGTCTGTTTCTTCCCTAAATTCTTTTTAATTTTCAGGAATTAGAAGAAGCAATAAACGAGGAATCTTTGTGTGAATATAATTCGCAAATAAAATTGCACTCTTGCGAAGCCAGGGGCGGGTTGCTAGTACAATATAAAACAATATTAGGTATTATATTATAATTTACCAATATAGGTAAGTAAGTATATAAGTAAGGATGTAATCTTGGATAAAAGGTAGGTATCGGATTCAAAAGTAATTTTTTAATGTATTAAACCACCATTGGGACAATATAATGATTAACAACATAATTTTATGGAGAGCAAAAGATGGTAAATTTTAAATAAGCAATTATTTTGAAATTCTCCTGTACAAAATGAAAACGAAAAAGTTTGCTATTACATTACGTCAGGCGTTCAAAAATAATAATGTTTTCGAGTAATATTATCAATAATATTATTATTTTTTTAGAACTAAAGGCGGCAGACTGGCATACATTACTTTACTTGATGGTAGACAAATTTAATGTTTACTACATAACTGTATATTTTTGATATCAATGAAAGAAATGTTTAGTAGATGCTTTATGTCAAAAACTATCAAAAATTAATGATATCAAAAACTCTTTATAAAAACTTTTTAATATACTTTATATTTAGTAACATTGTATAAAGAAACCTATCACCTGATTTTTATGCTTCAGACAATTATTTACGTAAAATTAACCGAGGCACCTTGAAAATTGAATCATTCGCCCTTTCACGAGTTTAATGGAATAATCTTTAAAGAAAAAAAAAAAAAACTGGTCATTTGTAAATATTTTGTACAGAAAATGTCTTTTGTGTTCGTTTTTAATGCATGCTGAATTTAGCCTATAAGTGGAGTATACAATATTATAAAAGATTGTTTAAATGTGAATAAGTGTATGGTTGTATACTGTGTTGGTTTCCTAATAAATAAAATAAAATAAATATATTTAAGTTTGCATTAAAAATAATCCATTTTTAATATAATTAATTCATTTACACTCTTACTAAAATTTTACATACTTTAATAATAAAATATGTTATTACTTTGAAGCCCTTATATCGTAATACCCAATACGTAATACCACAGATAAAATAATGGTAATACATACACTGCTGTTAGTTATGTTAGTTTCTCTGTTTTTTAAGTTAGTGAAATTGTATTATTTTGAAAATTTCCCATTAAATGTGTAAAAGACATCAACGCTTTGCAAAATTTTAGAACGACAGTTTCAATACAACGTTTTAAACCATCACATACCTAATTATCTTTTTACAGATTTTAATGTTTTTGTTTTACATTAGTGATTAAGGTTTCGACGAGGCTATTGGTCGAGTGATTAAGGTCTTGCCTTAGCGTGCTGACTCATTAGTCCCGGGTTCGATTTCCAGCAGAGTCAACTTTGGAAATGAACTTTTATATTTATAAGAAGATGTATAGCGAAATACAATATAAAATCCAATATTAACTTTAAATTTCTATAGACTAATTATTTTCAAATCACAGAAGAAAACACAAATAAGTAGTAAAACGAAAAATTACACATTTTAAATTTCATATAACTGTTAGAAAAAAAAAAAAAACTTTCTGACTTACCTATCAGAAGGAAGATTTTCGCGATCCTTACTGCCTTCGTCTGCCATGATTGATACTTTTCTCTTGCCGTCCGGTGTGTTCCCGCGGTTCGATATAATTGATTGTGGGGTCGATGTCTGAGCGGTTAGATTCGTCGGATTAGCGGCGGGGTTCGAGGGCGTGTCGGAGGAAGACTGCGCCGGCGTCGAATTAGCGCCGTCCGCGTTCCCCGATTCAGGCTGGTTCTTTAGGTCACTCAGATCGAATGGGTATTCTTTTATTGCTGTCATTCGTATGCTTGTTTTGCGCACCTAAAACGAAATAGAAACATCTATTTTGAATGCAATATTCTCTTATTCATTTTTATTCATAAAGCAACTACAAGAGCGCTTCATTCGAATTGTATTATGATCTTACATATTTATTTTGCACAATAATTCAAAGATATAACGTACAACATAATATATATGTCACTTAAGTAAATTTGTTGTAAAAAAAATTAATTTCAAAATGAATTTTAAGTACAAAAAACTTAATTTCAATTAAAAATTGTCTTAGCAAAACGAATCTAAGTAAATAGAAGTTAAAAAAAACATAAGCATAGAAATACTAATGAATTTGATTCCGTATTTAGTATTATATTTGGTTATATACCTAAAATTCGAACTCAACTTGCACAGATCCGCAATTGATCCAGTCAAAGCAATATTTTCCTAACGTAAACGCGGTGGACTCTCAACCCCATACCTACTAAAAGAAGTCACTTATTGGCGTAGGTAAATATTAAAAATAATTCATGTTTAAAAATATTAAAGTCCAAATATAAGTCCAAGAATCTTATAAGTCCATATAGTGTCTGTAACGAATGCGATATGCGCGCGAATCGTTTGAAGTCTCACGGCGACTGAACATTTCGCTCAAAATTGCTAACGCATTTTCTCATTGGTCACAAGACTTCCACCGCAATGTCCTTATCGATGTTTAATATAAAATGTACATATTATTATCCTGAATGAGGAAAGTTTTTGAAAAACCGAGGCTCGATTACGAAAGCTTCAAATGTTTAAGACTTTAGAGATTATGGTGGTTATTTTTAATGACAAACAGGTAATATAAACGAATTTTATAAAGAAAATTAAATTAACGAATTTAATTCGATTATATAAATTGAAAACATGTATATGTAAATCAATTCATTCCGATATATTATTTTGTTTAAAAAAAAACACTGGGTGTCACGTGGTCCGGGAGCGGAAAAGCGGGAAGCGAACGTTTTCCGGGGCGTTTCGCACAGAATACCGCGCTACCGACCTGGGAAAGTAGCCTAAAAAATTAAAAGCGCTGAGTACCTAGTACCTACAGTTTTATAAGAACTGCTCAAATATACTTATTCTTTACTCAAATATCCAAAGATACTGGTATCTTTGGATAAGTATCCAAAGATACCAGTATCTTTGGTATCTTTGGATACTTATCCAAAGATACCAGTATCAAGCAAAATGGAATTAAAAATCGACGATAAATTTCTTTTATTTGTTACTGGTTATTACCGTTGTTTGTTTGCGAATGTTCTCTTTATTTACCAACATCCGTTAGTAAATATTGGATTTAATTTCACATATTATAGCCGGCATAAAAAGTATCCTACAATAAAAAAAAAATCAAAATTGCACATTGCGCAATGTTTCAGTAGTCGAGATAGATGCTATATTTAGGATATCAATTTGTGAAATGTAAAAAAAGATATCGTAAACAAATAGATATTTTCGATGAACTTCTAATACATTAAATGAAATCCCATTTTTGGGTGCCATATTTCCATTTGCAAGTCTCGGAACCATATATCGTGAAGTTTAGTAGCAATCAAATAAACTGTTTGTATTGTATTTATTATTGATTGTTTTTTTTTATCGTTATTTATTATTTTTTTCTAAATTTTTAACATGACAACATGTAACATGTAGCTGTAGATACCTGTAATTGGTACACAAATGTAAACGTGTTTTTATATCTTATAACTGTATGTGACTTAGCTAATTTTGATGTGCTGTTGGTATGTCTATTAAATAAAATAAAATAAAATAACAGTTCTTTTTTATTGTGTTCGCGACTTCCTAAGCGCTGTAGTGCGTTTATTGAAAATCCCACGGGAACCTAACATTTTTGCAGGATAAAAAGTATCCTACACGTTAATAAAATTCAGTTAATAAACTATCTGTGCGCCAAATTCTATCTAAATCTGTTAATCCGTTTCTGAGAATGGCGTGCACAGATAAACAGTCAAAAATTCTTATAACTTTTTTTTATCTCGGTAAATAAGTACGACGTGTACAAATTGTTCATTATTTAAAAAAAAAATAGAGACTAATCAAATTATTATTCATTCGCTAAATATTAATACCATTTAATTTCATTTAACGCTAATCGATACAACAAACAATTGTAAACACATTTGTTTTTTTTTGGTTCGTGATCCAATAATATTTTTCATTTACTTAATTTATTCGTGATGAATAACCACGTTTGCAAGCGATTATTACAGTTAAGTGTTAATTACTTACTTCGTCGTTTGTTAAGAGGAAAATACAGTTTGGCTAAAATGAAGTAGTATGTATGTAAAATATTATTCAACCGTGATGTTAAAAGATAAACGAAGGTTATCCAGCGATTTTTCCTACGAGAACCTTTTGTTGATATTTGCCGTGCCGGTATCCAACAACAATTGGTCATATGTTATTGATAGTCAGGTCATCTGTTCGGGTTCGGTCGGTTAATTATTTGCTTAAGTGGACTCATCGCAATCACATGACCGGCACTCACGCGTCTGCGGCCACGAGTTCCCAATTACAGAGCGTGTGCGCCCGCGCTGTGTCGTCGCCGCATCTCACTCATTGTCTTCGGTACGACTCGGTACACTCTTAATTGGATTGCTCATCGAGCACATGTGACTCTTGTTTGTTGTGAAACCTTGATTTGTATCAAGTAGGATATTGGCCTCATCTATGTGACACTTTTTTTTAACAAGGAAACACTTGGATCAACCATATTAGCAAAAAGTAAAATCTATTCATAAATATTCAAGCTTAATAAGTTTAAGTCGCAAATAATTGAAAAATGAATAGAAAAACAAGTAATATTTAGGCGAGTGAGTAAGGGATGCCTTCCCAGTCCCTCATCCTTAACCCTGCTGTAGTCAGCAGTACACTTGGAGCACCTGTGGCGTTTCTACCATCAAGTGGATCGCTATGACGACGGTGGCGTTCAATTTTTTATATTTTAAACGATCCCTTAGGAAACTAACTTTTTTCTATGATAAAAAGTTAATCCAGGTAATAAACTATTTCTGTGCTAAATTTCATTCTAATCCGTTATGCCGTTTTTGCGTTAAAGTGTAACAAACATCCATATATCTTTACAAACTTTCGCATGTATAATATCAGTACTTACACCCCTGACAATGTAATAGATCCGTTTTAACAGCTGTTCATTTGACAAACCATTAATAATTTTATGACCATCGCATTAAACTTAGTAATTTAATTCGCTCTTTGGAGGAAATCATACAGTTATCATTGGACTGGATAAGATATGGTCCTATCATCTACTAATATTCAACTGTGATAAACAGAGAAAAAACAGAGTACTTCAAACGATTTTAGGCACGGTTTGTTTAACCATTGTAAGGATCCATATAAGGATACTTCTTTCCATTCTCGTATTTGTCCATGAAAGCAACTAATAACAACAAATCCTTGGGACATTTTTGTCCTAAAAAGGTGCAACCCTCCAATACCAATAGGACTGGTCCAAGCTTGTGTTATGGGATAATTATATAACGGACAGGAACAAAACCCTGTACACCCGGACCAGCAGAGAAAACTATAAAGTTTATTTTCAATTTTGGCCCTGCAGGGAATCGAATCTGGGATACCTGAGTCAGAGAGCTAAGGCAATGTCGATAAATGAGTTCGACAAACGACACAATAATTTAATGTTTCTTATGAAAGGAAAACTTCCCAAACCATTAAGGCCACTTTAACAGTACGAGTTAAAATATATTGTGTGTGGGTAGTTCGTACCTTTGATGAAGTTTTAATACAAGGACTAACCCATTCTTACCAAAATGAGCGCAACCTAATAATATTAATTAAGGTGCATATTGCACAACCAAAAATTTTTGTAGCTTCTCGGAGATAACCAAACTGAACCCATCCAACTATGAAAAAAGAAATAAAAGTACTTATTTGATTAAAACTTTAGTACAGAACTTAAGTTAATTAACTTAAAAACAAATGTAGTTGTCGCTGAAATTTTTCCCTACTGACACGAAAGGTTTTTTTTTGAAACGAATCTGCCCGATTCAAACTTTTTTAAATAAATAATTTTATCTATACTAGCTGTACTTTTATCTATTACTAGCTGACCCGGCGAACTTCGTACCGCCTCAGAAAATAAAACCCGTTCCATACAAAATGTGAATGAGAAAATGAATTTTATTCACAATTTTTTTCTGTGAATATTTAGGTCTGCCATTCAGGGCAGAGAAAAATTCAACAAACAAAAATATAATAAAATAGGTAGTCGTTCTCGAGTTATAAATGGTGTAACTAACACGACTTTCTTCTATATGTATTTTGATGTCTATCTAAATTTTTAATTTACGAAGATATTTAATTAAATTTTTTATATAAGGTGACGAAAATAACGCTTTTCTGCTAAGTCCTCGCCTTAACTTTTTGGCCTTAAATTATATACTTGTAACTAGCTGACCCGGCGAACTCCGTTTCGCCACCAGATGGCTTCGTTCGTTCGGAAATTTTTCCTGAATTTTCTTTGCTATAAACCTCACGGAGCCCGAGACCTTTCCAACGAATGCAAAACCGTGGAAATCGGTTCGTGCTAACAGTAGATATGCTCTGTTATAAATAACATGTCCAAACAATGAAAAAAACTACGGACAGTCCATTTAGTTCCACTTTTAACATAATATAACACATTTTAGTGTTATTGTTTTCTTTATTAGTTAGTAATTAAGTTTATTGTCACATGACTTTTCAATAGCGATTCATACTATATTCATACTAATTATACTCATTTAGTTAAGATTACTTGCTGGATTGTTCACTTCATACCTAGTTTTAAGATAATAAGATTTATTTTAAATACAAAGTATAATTTGCAGTATAATTTCTTTGTATTATTGTGCGAAACGTGGCAATGCATTTTTAAGGTTTTCATGCAACAGTTTAAAAAAATGTTGAAAAGAATATTAGCGGACTAAACAGAATAAGCAGCAATCTATACTAATTTTAAATTTATATTCTTTTATAAATCGCCTAGCTGTTGAGTAGATACAAAAGATAACAAGCGGATACTCAATATAATGCATTTTATATTTATAGACTGACAGTGGCCATTTTTTAAAAAATATTATGAAATTTTTAAAGCATATGGGCAGTTTATTACTTTAAAATTTTGAAGCAATTTTAGGTACATGCAAGAAATACATGAAACATAACATTGTTGTATTGGTTACTCAGATACTCACCGTTTTTTTATGATCATTCTTTAAACAATAACTACAATTAACGCGTATTCGTTAATTCCACTCTAAAGAAGCTTGTTTGAACAATGAACTAATATCTTTATGTAGATTTTAAAATAAGCCGTACGCAGTAACATCATAAAGATGGTTATTCTATGTCGTATTCAAGGAATTTGTCACAATCGTATATTTCCGACTTAAAAAAAATTTATGTTATTATAAATACCAACAGCTCTAAAAATGACGATATGTATGTTATTATAAATACAAACAGCTCTAAAAATAACAATGTTGTAAAGTAAAGGACGACATGTATTGTACTTACTTCCTTCATTGCTGGGTAATTTTAAACATATGTGAAGATCATAATTGTATATTTACTATCATAATTATATATTTAATTTTTTTACTATGAAATTTAATTCTCGTGATTATGCATTTATTTTTCAATTTGATCTAATTTAACAAAATGCGAAAAACCGTTTAAATTTAATGACCGCAAGTTTTAATTTGTATTGTACTAGTCGCCTCTGCGGCGTAGGCCTCTGCTACTATTTGAAATAACTGCACACGGTCTCCGAATTCTGTAGGGTTAAATATAAAACACCTCCTTAAAAAATCTTCATGAAGTTACAATAATTCTACTACCTATGTCAAGGCACATAACACTTTTAAAAAATACAATAAATTTACTAGACTATTGTTTTTCAATTATCCTTGAAGTGCTAGCGAATTTGTTTTAAACACGTAATATTATAATGTAATAACTAGCTGGAGCAAGCGACTTGGTCCTAACAGATTTTGATACGATTTTCACAATTGGAAAGAGGGATAAATGACGAATGTTTGTGTATATAAAATAATTTCACCCAGAGTGAATTCTAGTTCGCTAGTTCAACACAATATAAAATAGTCGATACGCACCACATAGATACGTCCTATACGAGCGATGCATTAATTAGTGTTATTATGCAATCTAAATGCGCTCACAGCGCACAATGTGTCTCAATAGGTTTGCGTTACAATTCAATGAGGCCAATAATAAACATTAGAAGATTGTATATTATATATACATATACAGGTTGATTCTATATACACAAAATATTTAATCGGTAGGTAATATTATTTTTTTACATTAGTACTATGGAGTACTATGGAGTTAAAAAAAGGTATAATAGGGTAAGATGAGCTAATGTTGGCACCCCTCCAATTTATTGGCATGCTAAACTTTTCTCTAAAAATAAGAAAACTATTCCATAAACTGTGTTCTGACAAAAAATAAATAAATCTTAGATTTATGATCTTTATGAATTGCTAACACTAAACAGTCAGATGATTCAAACACTTTCAATCTTTCAAGTTTTATTTGAGTCGCAACGAATTTTTTGTTGCGCGGACAGTCTCTTAAGATTTTGTTAAGGTAAGTGCTGTTTCAATTGTTTATGTGATAAATTATTGTGATTTTCTAAGATTGTTTATATGTTTATAGTTTTGTATAGTTGAAGCTACGAATTTTTGTTGGCATTTTGCAGTTTTTAATTTATTGCTATGCCAATAATTGGTTTGACAATAAAACAATCTCCCTCTTGAGGTGTTTCCACCTAGCTACAATATGGGCTACTTCAAGCGAGCTGTAAACAAACTACGTAGGAGGTTAAACGTTGGCTAAACCTTTCATAAATATAAGTAATTATCTACGTATCTAAGTTTTTACAGCATTTAAGATTTTTAGTGGGCTCTAAAATACCTACTACCTTAACACACATAATAAGATTAAATGATTCTTATTATTAGCACTGTATGCCAATAATTGGTTGAATGCATGCCAACAATAGGTCGGAAGGTGCCAATAAATGGTCTATGGGTCTATTGAAAAGAAAATTAGTATAATTGCCTAATACTGCTAAAAATGCTGGAAACGTAATTTATTACGATGCTGACAATATAATAATTAACCCGAATGCATAATCAACATTAATTAAAGGATACATAAAATTTATATGAGGTTTTTTTGTATCGCATTGCTTGAAGTGCCAATAATTAGGTAGTTTCCCCTATATTTGCAAAAAGTTAAGTAAAAGTAGAAAGACTTATTAAAAAAAATCGATAATTTAAAAAAGTATCACGGACTTTTTTGTGATCAGTCTACAATAATTTGATAATAAATAAATGGAGATCAATCAGTTTTGTATGGAGATCAGGCCAACAGTTTATTACCAAATTCTCCAGTGTGTTAAAAAAAAAAATCGAAAAAGCATTTTATATTTTTTAACTTCTTTAATCGGAACAAGAGTAAATTCTAAAATAAATGAAAAGATAATAAGAATGACGTATAGTTAATAAATAATTTATTTGTAATTGTAACATGTTATAGTAGGAATTAGTAACAAAGAAATAATTAATAGTTGTTAGCTTACATAATTGTGATAATTGTAGAAGTAAATGGTTATTAATTAATACTTGTAATTTTTACCATTAGTTGTAAATAAATAATATTTAAAAGTATTGTCACGCTTGAAGAAGCAAAATGTTTGTTGTTGTACAGTTGTATTGAACTTAAAGTATTATACCTACTTTAAAATAAATTTAAAAAAGAAGGAATTTTTATATAGATTATCCAAAAACATGTTAAATACTAGCTGATGTCGCGACTTCCTCCGTGTTCAAAGATATAACGCCTGACATTACACTTTAATCTTAATTTTAAGAACCATTTTGCCGGCGTGGAATATTTAACATAATGTCCACATTGTCCGTCCTGAAATTATATTCTGACTATTGGTAACCGATTTTTTTAGTAAAGATGGGTTTGTTCTTGGCCAGCATCTAGCCGTGTAGCGAAGATGAGGCTGATGATGGAGCGAGCTCACCAAGAAGATGCCTATTCACTCGAACTTTGAAAAGATTTGGGTTATATGAGCTCGGAAACAGACGTAGGCAGGGGGTTCCAAACCCCGGCAATGCGCATTTTTAAATCGGATCAGTAGTTTCGAATATTACCCCCTACATACAAACTTTACCCCTTTATTATATTAGTAACGATTAAGAAACAACATGTCAACAGTTAAGCAAGAGATGTCCACAAATTAAGAGAAGGATGCTAGTGACTTGTCAAATTATCGTCTTGCAACTAACATGTAAGTTTCTTTCGATCAACACACGACGTTAATCTGTTACAGACGATACCAGATAATAAAAATATAAGGTTATAGCCCCAATATGTTTGCATTACGTTTAACGCGATCATCACCTGAGTCCACTATCTAACAACGTGGTCACGAATCTCACATGATCGGCACCTACCTGTTGCAATCATTTGTGTGTATGATCACATCATAATAAAAACAGTCAACATTGAATCGTTGTTTTCGTTCGATTTATGGACATCATGTATTTAGCGATAATTTAAACGTCAAGAGATGACAGCGATCGTAGCAGTAGGTACAGAGAAGATGTCGGGTTTGCTCTGGGTATTTCCTATAATTGTTTCCAAAGAAAGAATTTATTGAATGAATTATTTTGCTGATAAATAATATGATTGCTTTGAATCCAATACGATGGAGCACAATACAAGACAGGGATTTAAAACTGTACGTATTTGTTAGGAAATTATTATTATCTATCTATATATATAAAATTCTCGTGTCACAGTGTTTTTAACCAAACTCCTCCGAAATGGCTTGACCGATTTTTATGAAATTTTTTGTGTATATTCGGTAGGTTGTAAACTATTTTTTAAACCCCTAAGTGTTAAGGGTGGCCCACCCCAATTTTTTTTTGGCAAAACAACGTTTGCCGGGTCAGCTACTAATTAATAGATTAATATTCACCTTGTATTAATGTATTGTATTCTAATGCGTTTTATGTTAGAAGGTAACTAACCTACGTAAAAATTGGTATTTATTTCAAATCTAAACAAATTATAAAACAAAGCCACTCTCAGTTTCACCGATAACTTTGATAGGGTTTTCACTAATGGAAAGAGGGAGAAACGAAGAAGGTTTGTGTATATAATTTTCAGCAAAATTGCATCCGTGCGAATCGAAGGGTTGCTTCGCTTCTTATTATAATTGTAGATAGTTTTTATTTTTACCTTACCACGAAAAACGTGCAGTCTATTCTGTGAGAAAAATGAACTAAAATACTCAATGCTACTACTACCTAACCTCTCTCTGCATAAATAGAAAATAAAAAACATTTACTAAATCCATACTAATATTATAAATGCGAAAGTAATTCTGTCTGTCTGTCTGCTACCTTTTCACGCCTTAACTACTCAACCGATCATCATGAAATTTTGCATACACGTTGTCAGAGATACAAGAAAGGACATAGGATACCTTTTATCCAGAAGAAAGTACTGTTCCCGAGTCTAAAAATATAAAAAATAGGGCGTCACTGTCGCGTAGCGCCGCCACCGTCGTCACAGCGATAACGATATCAGGCGTTATTACTCTTTTTTTTTTTCAACGCGGACCAGTCGCGGGCACCAGCTACTACAAAATATTAATAATACAAATTATTATATACTATTTATACTAAACAATAATAACAATTAGTTTGTTACGCTTTCACGCCTTAACTACTCAACCGATCATGAATAAAGGAAAGTAATAAGTACTTGTGCATTGGCCTGAATAATAAATGTAATATGTATTTCATTAATGAATAGAAAACCAAATTTAAGAGCTGTCGTTTCGAAAACATTTCAAATTAAACAGTAGTTACTGCCAATAAAAATAACATTATAATCTAGGTGTTATGTATAATTTTAGCAATAAACTTACCTATACTATAGTTTATTGTGTACGATATGTCGTACGTAATCAATGATAAAGTCGCTATTAATTGACTAAACTTATAGATAAATATAATAATAAAAGAATGGGTTCTAACCATATTGATGGTGGTAACTCGAAAGTGCGCTCACTGTCACTGAAATTGCGTCCAATACTGAACTCGAGTATACTGATCAGGAATAATAAATTAATAAATTTGACGTAGTCGCGTTACATGAGACCGTATGCGTTACGACCTTACGACGCGCTAATTTCGTTGTGACTTCAATTGCCACACAACTATTCTTGCAAATTGGAATGCAAACAATTTTTGTGAGTGTCGATGTATGATCGGGATACTTATGGGAGTTAACGATGACCCAGCTACAATAATTCGACTGTACCGTTAATATATTCATGTCACATCCATTTGCATACTTCAACGGCAATAGGACTAGTAATTGTACGTTTATTACATCAATAAATTATTGTTTTTTTATTATCAAATTCATGGTCATCATCCCATTAACATTATAAATGTAAAAGTTTGTAAGTGATCGTTACTTCATGCAAAAATTACTGAACGGATTTTTAAGAAACATGCAGTTATATAATTTATAGGTGTATAGGTGTATGCAAATAACACATAGACTGTAATTTATAAAGATTATTGTCTGTGTAGACAAATTTCCTGAGAAAAAGCTAAATGTTATGTAGGTAAGGTAACGTCTTGGAGTGCTATCAAGTTTTTAAATAAAATAGGTTATGGCTATTAGAAAATTAACAGTTAGACAACTGGCAATGATTGCCATAATATTGGATGAGGAAGAAGAAGAAAACCAAAAAAACACTCGACGATTCTATAAAAGAACGAAAAACTGAAGGAGAACATTGGACATTATTCAGGCACTTAGTTGACGATTAAGAAAAGTTACAACCCGTATACTCACAGGCTCGCCGCCTGCGCGCAACGGTTTGACAACGTTGCGTGTCATGCACGGAGCGTGTCAGCACCGGCAAAATATTCTCGCCGACAATGTGTTTACGTTCCGTGCATGGCACGCGACGGTGTTGGTCGGTGACGGAACGGTCTAGTGCAGGGTTCCCCAAACTATTTTGGACAAGTGACCCCTTTTCAACAATGAACTGTTACCTCAGACCCCCATGGTCAAATTACCTACTTTTAAGACCAACCCCCTTATTCATAATGGTCCGCTAACTTAAAGCAGCTATCTATCTTAGTCTATCTTTAGTTTTTTCCTATTGGTACAAAATACCTAGGTACTAAGGTGCCAATTAGAAAACTTTGCACTTGGTTAAGTGAGTGAAGTTGATTTCATTTTCTCGTCAAAATTTAACAAAATAAAAAAACAATCCAATTCAGTAAATATCAAGTTTAATTTATAATTATTACAAATTAATACATAAAGCATCTTAAGTTGGTAGGAAATTATATTTTAAAAACTATTAATTCGCAAAGAGAAAATAAAACATTCAGTGCGATGGATGAACCTGGTGACTATCTACCAATCTAGCTACATCCGGTTCAATATTAGTGAGTTGCAGCCTTAAATCTCCACGTTCGTTGATTTTCAAACGGTTTCTTTGTTTTGTCAAAATGTTTGTTACCACACTGAAGCTTTTTTCAACTAGATATGATGATGGAAAAGCGATAAGGTATTTTTCAGCAATGTTCCACAATGTAGGATACTGTGTTTCAATTTTGCGTTGCAACCAGAACTTCTGATAGCCTTGGTTGAACTTTTGCTTAAGCTCTTCGTCTGTGCTGATGGTAATCAACTCTTCTTGCATTATCACATTGGCTTCTTCTATGGCTGTGGTGTTATACGGATTTATTATCCATTGAGGAATTTGTAAATTTAAAAGATCATCAAACCTCTCCGTAAAATCCTTGTGTAATGCGTCCAAGTGAGTAACATATAATAAAATGTCATCATCTTGAAGCATTTTTGGTAATTTTGACAAATGCGGAAACTGCGAATATTCTTTTCTGCCTAAATTTTGTTTATAAAGAACTAGTTTACCCACGAAGGCCGATATTATTGATTTTGTTTTAATCAAGTTAAGATCATCACCCTGTAGTTGCAAATTAACTTTGTTGAACATTCCAAAGATATCAGTCAAGTAATAAATATCTGTTTTACAATTGTTCAGATTTTCTTTCAAATTCGGATCTTTTTCTTGTAAAAACTCCAACACAGATTCAAAAAGGGCTGAAAATCTTTCTAAGCAAGAGCCTCTTGATAGCCAGCGAACTTCAGTGTGCAGAAGTAACCGAGTAGACTTCGTCGTTTTCGTCACATAGTTGAGCAAATAACCGAGAGTTCAAAGAATTGCTTCGAATCTTGTTGATAGCATTTATTACATATTGTAAAGACTTATGCAATCTAGGACTCAGCTTTTTTGCTGCTAAATGCTGCCTGTGAATCACACAGTGAATAACCAGTACATCAGGCAGTTGTCGCTTTAAGTGAGCTATAAAGCCACGATGACGACCAACCATAGACGGTGCACCATCAGTCGCAACAGAAACAATATTCTTCCATGGAATAGCTTTATCAGTAAAAAAATGTTCCACGGCCTGAAAAATCGATTCTCCTCTAGTATCAGTCTCTAAATATGCAGCAAAAATCAGTTCTTGGCACATATTTTCATCTTTGATAAATCGAACATATCCTAACAATAGAGCTTCATTGCCGGGTAATGTAGACTCGTCCAACTGGAGAGAGAATCTGCGGGTCTGTAAGAACTTGCATAAAATGTTTTCCACATCGCGTCCCATCTCATCTATGCGTCTCTGAACGGTGTTGTTGCTCAAAGGTATTCTCTTTAAAATATCATGTGCGGGTTTGTGCAATACATTGTTAAGGACCTCCGCAATGGCTGGTAAGATAAGCTGCTCTCCAATTGTATGGGGTTTCCCCGACTTCGCTATTAGTAAAGATATATTATAGGACGCTCGTAAACCATCATTGTCTCGAATAGATGATGACGCAAACATCGATCCTATGGATGGCCTTTTGTCTAGTTTTTCTTTCAGTGCTTGAAAATATGACAAGGGCTTACTTTTTTTGTTAGCATGTACTCTTGATAAGTGGTCATCCATTTTTGAAGGCTTCATGGCATCGTTACTAAATACTTTTTCACATATGAGACACATCGGGAAGTGTTGATTTGATGGAGATGCAATAAATCCGAACTTCAAGTAGTCCAAACTGTATTGTCTGCATTTTTTTTTCGTGTCCGCCATCATAAAACTTTCAGTAATTCTGCAAACAAAAAAATAAGGAACCTAAATAAAAAACAATAATAAACTGTTAAATTTGCACACTATCTTATTTTTATCACACTCAGTTAATGGATTCTTGTTAAGTATTACTGACTTACTCTTTGATAAACTTTGATACCTATATTGGGAAGTAACTACAGTAGGTAATTAGGTATAGAAACTTCGTATTAGGTAATTAGGTAGAATAAGAACGAAAACCAAAGACTTAAGTGTTAGTAATTTTTACAAATACAATTATACATACCTATTTAAAATATGTTGTATGTTGTGTTTAACACTTTTTCAGTCACTTTACTTCACTTAATTTAGCTTTGTAATAAGTTTGTAATCTCTTGAAATAAATGAGTACTTAGCTATATGAGTTTTTATCGTTCAAGCTCCAACGAATTTCAAAACGCAAATGAACTTTCAACCTAAATGCAAGCTCGTTAAATAGTAAAATATCAGGAACATGTTTGGACTTGATCATGAATTCGTTCGTCTTAATTCGCGTAAAGCCGCTATCACACTATTCAATTTGAACGATTCCAATTTAGGAAATCGGAAGGTGTGATCGCAGTTAGAACAGATTGGATTCAATTAAGAGTTTATCCATTTTCAACTCTATATCTTCGATTTAGAAATCAATTTAGCGTAGTGTGATCACGAGCTCACTACTTAGATTCCTAAATAGGAATCGTTCAAATTGAATAGTGTGATAAGCACTTTATCGTCAAATAGAGAGCAAGTCAAAACGCCGCTGAAAGACGTACGCTCCAACTCAATCTTGCACAAACTTGTCCACATAGACTTGCCGAGTTTTTCATCTTGTACGAACTTGAAACTTTACATTCCTGGAACATTATTTCCTACAAAAATATTAATTATTCTTAGTACACGTAACACAACATAAACAATACAGTAACTACCTACTTACCTATCTTGAAAGTTTTAAATAAGAACTTGTGTTAATATAATAGGGGTCGATTTTTAGACCTCGTCGACCCCCAAAATCACTTTTCGTTTATGTCGACCCCTAGGAAACCGATATCGACCCCAAGGGGTCGATATCGACCACTTTGGGAATCCCTGGTCTAGTGGGAGTGGTATCATACTTTTCAATACAAAGAATATAATTTTGCCTGACACGTTCCTAGCACGGTCATAGTATGGTACGGTGTAGTGGGCAGAGACCTTTAAGATGTTGACACCGAAATATAGTGTGTGTGTGTGTCTCCGTGTGTACTGTAAGTGGATAGTTACTGCGACCAGGCCGGCTCCTAAAAAAATTGTCTGCATAAAATAATGCCTTATATTATACATCTTCAAGTTGGAGACTGCAACGTTGATAGAGTTGGAAGATATTAAGTTATCCGTCTCTTGCAGAAAAAAGAATCGAAAATGAATAAAAAATTAGTTACGAGTACATTAGCACCAAAATAAAATTATAGACAGTTTACTCATTTTGTCTATAAATAACAAAGTCATAGATAATCTTAACTTCGTTAAGGCCAAGATGGCATTAGATTTAAAACTACACCGCGGTTCATATGGTAAGGATAGTTACGTAAGCAAATGCATACATTTTCCTGACTTATCAGGAATGCTTACAGCGTATACTAAGTGTTATGTTATGACGTAGACTTCATTGAAAGATTATTCTGTCGTTCCATATAAATCATACACAATATTGTAGATTATTATAATTTATGCCGATTAGTTTAATAATAGTCGTATTAATAAAAATTACATATGAAAACGTTTTATCTTAAGACTTTCGATAATTTACTATAATGACGACACGTCTGTTAAATGTCACCTTACATCAATGGACAGAGTGTTTCTTTTTCTATAACACGGGTCGCCAGTGTGTAGTATATCGATTGTCTATGCCAATAATCTATGCTTATTAATGTATTGTCTTGGTATTGTCACTCAATTAATTGTCTGTTATGTATCGTATATTTAACTACTATTTTAGCTGAATAAAGCCAATTATCTATCAATAATCTATTGGTTATTATTTAACACAGTGTTAGTACTTACAATATATAAAAATAAAAATAGTAAATTTTAAATACATCTACAGTAGTTAAACAAATTTAAGTAAATGCGTTTGTTTTTGAATTGCAAATATTTCATTATACGTACCCGATAAATATATCATAACTGTCATTATTATCACACTGATTTAAAACTATTTCAAAGGAAACTACTCGACAATCGCACTTCCTGGATGCCCTAAATGTGTTTTAACTAAACATTTTAAATTTTTATGAAAATATAAAAATTATTCATTCAATTAAATAAAATAAAATCTAACAAAAAAAAAAGAAAAAAAAAAAAAATGTAATATCACTTACCGTCGATTTGTGTTACACACGCGCACTAATTAACACATAACGTTAAAAAAATGATAATTCGCAAGCGTTCTCCAATTATACGCGAATTTCGATAATAAATTACAAGGTATTACAGAGTAATAAAATCCACAATAAAACCGTATGATCCCGATTGTCGTCGCGCGTTATATATCGGAGAAACATCACCAATGTCTATGATAGGTAGCAATCTTTAAGTCACGAGGCTCTTATTGAAACTCTTCAGATAAGGGATAAGTGAAGGTTTAAGCCTAGTGTCAATGGAAACATGCTATGGACTGACGCGACGGACGCTCGAACAAGCGGCAACGAACGGCGGCGCCGCGCCGAAAGGATTTCGTCTATAAAACTACGTGACTCGCCAACAAAGGGCATTTATCTAAATTCACACATAAAAACCCCACTTTACGATTGAACAAGGCCTAGTCCATTCATATGAGTACAATAACAAAATATAATAGCTTTACACTTATAGGGCCATATTAAAAAGGTGAAGTTATTTGAAACATAGGAAGCGAGTTTAGAACATTGTGTCTTTATGGCGACTGCAACATTTTGTTTGCCTCGAAAGGTTTTTATCTGTGTAGTCACGTGAAGATTGTTATAGGAAAATACAAAAAAATATTATATTGTGTTATGAAGGCAGCGATTTATGGAAAGTGAGTGGGCTGATTTACATAGTAGTCACATTATTTCAAGAAATCCCTGGGTCTGTTCATTAGTTGCGATGAACAAACAGGATATCTAATGAAGTATGTACTTATTAAATACGTAAGGTAATGAATGAAAATCGTTTAATAGTAAAAAATTGTTTTCTAAGCGATTCTAATAAGTTGTACATAAGTATATAATATATATTTTATTTATTAGTATGTAGGAGGTAATCTTCGATACTACTCATGCGACTTAAAAAAAAAATTCACCAATAGTTAGAATAGAATTTCACGATGCATATAGGCTTAATATTTCGGTAGCTATCTAAAAATAAGGGTCCAACGCTTGGCAAAAGTATAATGTCAGGCATTATATCGTTTATTTTTCAAAGTGGATGAAGTCACGGGCACCAACTAGTTCTCTATAATGTTTTGTAGAGGAATAACCTGCCATTGCCACTGGTCGGTCCCAAGAAAACCACAATAAAACAGAACTTACTGTACTTAACTGTTATTTATGAGGAATTATGTGTTTAAATACTTATTAATTGTGTTATGTATTCTGTTCTTGTGTTCTCCAAAGGAATTAAAGTATTGAGGGTAACGATTTGAGGAGGACGGATTGAGATGTTTAAATAAATTCTGATGTTTTTTGTGATAAAGAAGCCAAATTTTTTGCACGGCAAAGTTTTTGCTATAAATTATAGAAGATGTAGAACTTATACTCACTACTTTAAAATAGCCAAAAAGGCTAGGATTGTATTTTTGTATAAATATTTAATGTAAGTACAGACACGGGTTGTTTACGATCTTATTATTCTGTTTACGATTATTATATATATAGATTATTATGTTGATTTTACTAATATTTCCTTCAGTTTTTGTACAGATATTTCCTCTCAGTTTGGTAGTTTCAGTCTTATCAATTTGTGATAAGCTACTTGACATAAAATAGTATCAATATAAAATAATATAAAAGTAATGACAAAAGTATTGACACTCTACAAAACTCTATACATTTCCCTTTTCAAGTTAATTATTTTCGATAATATTCTAGTATGTTGTAGAACATTTTAGGTACTTCTGATGTGGGGATATATAAAGCCGCCCTCGCGATCGGTTTAGTCAGTTTGAAGAAAAATGGACGAGCGACAAGTTCGAACACTAATACGAGTACTTGTTAGGCCACAGTGCGTGGGCTGCGGCTGTCAATATCAACACTGCATTGGGCGCTGGAAGTAAAAGCCATGCCACGGTGTCCCGATGGTTTGACTGTTTTAAATCAGGAGACAGGAGCCTTGAAAGTCAGCCACGCTCAGGACGACCACCCGCATTGAATGATGACGATTTACGCCGCGAACTGCAGTCGAATCCAGATGCTACCACACGTGAATTAGCGGAAGCACTTAACTGCAGTCACCACGCCGTGGAATATAATCTGCATGATCTTGTCTTGGGTATCGAAAAGTTTTGGTTCGGTGTGTACCGCACATCCTTACAGACGCCAGTCGTGCAGTCCGTGTCGCTATCTGTCAATCACTTTTGCTACGACCCCGACGTAAAGAGTTTTTGTCTGATCTGGTTACTGGAGATGAATCATGGATTCATTACAAGAACGACACACGTCGTGCTTTTTGGCTGCCTCGAGAAGAAACGCCACCAACTCAACCGAAGCTGAATCAAAAGAGCCGCTTAAAAGTTCTGCTTTGCTGTTTCTGGGACGCGCAAGGCATGCTGTTTTATGAACTATTACACAATGAAACTATAAACGCTGACAAATATTCAACCCAGCTCACCAAACTATCTGCTGCTATC
The DNA here is from genome assembly GCA_936446665.2 of Synanthedon andrenaeformis. NCBI lineage: Eukaryota > Metazoa > Arthropoda > Insecta > Lepidoptera > Sesiidae > Synanthedon > Synanthedon andrenaeformis. The sequence goes on along the minus strand of OW387777.2, from coordinate 6,789,003 downwards.
AAGAAAAAACGACAAAGACGGGTCAATGTAGTTTTACTACACGATAACGCTCGACCTCACGTCGCATCTGCCGTTCGCCAACAGCTGGAGAACTTGAACTGGGAGACGATACCCCACCCACCTTATTCCCCAGACCTCGCCCCATCACACTATCATTTGTTTAGAGCCCTGAAACGACATTTGCGGGGTAAACAATTTAATGATTTCTCTGATGTAGAGGCGGAGTTGAACAACTTTTTCGAGGCACAGCCATTAGAGTTCTGGGCGAAAGGCATCCAAACTTTGCCGGATCGTTGGCAAGAAGTCTTAGATGCTAATGGTGATTACATCATTGACTAAGCTTTTTGTATTGTAATAATAATAAAAAATATAAAACGCAAACCAAGTGTCTCATTACTTTTGTGCCAACCCGATATACGTAATATTATTTTATCATATTGTTTTACTGTTTCAAAAACAGCATAATCTCCAAAAGATAATCAATAGTTTTGGCCTCTCTTACCCGCCGCTCGGTTCATGACGGTGCATATTAGTTAAGTATGAGAAAACATTATTGAATTAATATGAATATTATACATATTCGAAATTGAGTGAATTAAAATAAATAGTTAAATTATTTAAATTTAAAAATTTAAACAGCTAAAAAAGTATATTATTATTTATTATTGTAAAAATACATTTTCAGAATAAATACAGCGAGGCTTCCTTTTTATTTCAATTACGCATTTTTATTGGACACTTCTTTATCACGACCAACTATTTTCAGAATGTAATTTGACTTTGACTGAACTTGACGAAATAAAACAAAATATTTGAGAAGTTTTGTTGTTGTCTGTATTTTTCAGGTTCAAGGTAACGATACTCTTGCTTTTCCATTGAATTTTCGATTTTACTCTGAGGTAGAAGTCCTTGTCCACAGTCATTGTTGTCCACCATAGAACACAGCCACCGTCAAATATCCGGTAAACATCTGCTACGCTAATTTAGACGATATAAACTTTTTACTGATTAATTAACTACAGTTAATCTTAAGCAAACCAGATATAAAACCAGATTTTTATATTTGTAGATAAAAAAACAAGTGTCGGAAATTAAATATTATATTATACTTTCAATAGTTCAAATAATAAACGGATCAAAACAAATCGTACAAGACTAACTGAGTTGTAATGGCATAAATGTCTTAAGTCTGAGTACTAAGTCTTAAGTACTTACTGTCTGTTAATTGTTATTTCAACATAAACTCGTATGCAAATTAAAACAGATGAGAATTTAAAAAAAGCAATAGCTTTTTGAACTCTTTACTCTCTAAATAATTTAGAGAGTAAAGAGTTCAAAAAACTATTGCATAGCAGCCATTAGACACATTTGTTGTAAGAAGTGAATCTGTATTCATTTCAGTACTGTATTGTATCTGTTTGTTTGTGACAAGTGTGGACATCTACGTGGAAGTGTTTTTTCCTGTCTTTCCACATAAAGTATTCCAGAAAAAAAATGTCATCATACCATACAAGTTTGTATATGCCAAACCAACCCGAACGTCGGAGGTGTTGCCTTGGATCTTTGTCAGTTTATCGTTGACAGCCTCAATAAGTATAACACGTTCTAATGTTAACAAGCTAACCTTTGCAACGCACGTCAAAGCCTTCCCATGACGCGAACTCTATTATTGGATCTCTTCTCGAAGAGACAAGAGGGGTTGGTACACTGCCAGCGCTTGAGTACACTGCGAACTTAACATCTTGCTTTGAGGGTGCTCTTAGAACTCAGTTTGGAATTCTGCGATTATCTTCATTAAGGCATTTTGTCACGCAGCTAACACCGAATATTAAATGATTCCATAATGCGCAGAGTGACTTTGAACTAGTTTACAAGGCCGACAATTTAGGGGACAAGTTTAAGTTTTACCGCCAATGAGGATAATTATCCCTGTACATAAATACTGTATTATGATTATGTAGTATTACGTATGATACTACAGTATAACATTATTACTGTACAGTACAGTACAGTACCAGAAAAATTTAGGGAATATTTTTGTTTTCAGGAATAGAATGTATTATACTTACTAAAATCAATTACTTTACTAAAACATATTGCTAAAACTAAAAAGTACTATATATTGCATTCCCTTGTTGCTCACTTTGTTGACATTGGACTTGCTGCCACGGCTGACATCTTTTTTGCTGCCAGGTGTTGGATTTCAGTACATTTTTCTGGATGAAAGGTAACCCTATATCCTTTTCTGTATCCCTGACCACGTGTATGCGAAATTTCACGATGATCGGTTATGTAACTAAGATAGACAGTTACTTTCACATTTATAATTTTAGTGTGGATAGGGCCTAATTTAAATATGTTGAAAAGAATCTAATTAAATTCTTTTGAACATAATTCTTTTAACCATTTATATTGTTTGGTACCAACTTTTGCTTTTAATTTATTTCTCTATAGATAGAGATTAGAGAGATAGTTTTAAAGGCGCGATTTAATCGTAACTAAACTCATAAGTAAGAGTACATACAGGAAGGTTTGCGCAAATACGACATAAGTATAGTAACTTTCGTTTGCGAGCCATCTAATAAGAAAGTGAAATCAGTACATAAAGTGGCGAGAACTTATATGATAGAGTAATTCTAAATAGTTTCTGACTATTATATTGTGGCATTATCATCAGTGCATATTAAATATAATGTAATCGAGGTGATCCTCAATAAAAATTATACATTTTCTTTAATTTTATTCATCCTGAACATAAAGGTCCTTTTCTACAAGGGTGTAAAGTAACCCCTATACTCGGACCCCTCAAAGTGTTCTTAAATTAAATTAAAAATTAAAATTCATTTATTTTCAGGCAACTGGACCCATATGTTATATTTTTATACATTAGTTATTATATCTAGACAGTTCCTACTCAAATAAAATAAAAGCAAATTGTTTATATATTGGTTCTACGAACAAAGTCGTAGAGATTAAAAATATTGAAAATTTCATTTCGAACAAATTTGTTCCTGTACAACTAGGCCCTAAAGTTAATAATAAAGGAAATTGAAAAATACATTTTATCCCTTTTTTCATTTATCTCAAAAAATATTGATTGTACGTAAAAAAATGCAACAAATATTTAGAATCACGCTGGAGTCAAAATTTATGATTTCAGTAGTTTCAGATGTTTTAGTTTGCAGATAAAATGTTAACGTCATATTATTTGTAGTTGTATAATCTAGTAAATAGCTGAGAAATATTTTAAAGTGAATTTTCATTAGAACATTTTTAAACAGCCCTTTTTTAAACTAGCGGTCGACGGCCTTATATTATAACACAATCTTTTAGAACATTAATGACTTCATATACTAGGTCCAAGAAAAAACAGAAATATCTCAAACTTGATCCTAAAATAACACGATTAATATCACGAAAAATTACTAAAAGTGACACTTTTGATTATACTTTTCTTGAATGAAAATTTACAGAAATCGTATGTTTTTTTCAGCCATGTACTAATAAATTATATGAATTTTTGAAAATCAATATGTCTATAAGTTTGTCGCATATAATTTTACTAATATCTCGCTTCTGCGTAGACCGTCGACCGCTAGTTTCAAAAAAGGGCTCTTTAAAAACTGATCTAATAAGAAAATTATCCCAATATTTTAAAATATTTTTCATACATTTACTAGATTATAAAACTACAAATAATATGACGTTAATATCTTATCTGCAAACTAAACACATCATAGCATTATGTGTGTATCATTATCATAGCATAATTTCTGATTCTGATTCTGTAACGCTCTTAAGTAAGAATTTTCTAGTAAAAATAAGTCTTCTTCATCCATATTGTATTTGACAAACACTGGACACGACACCACTTGGACGAGCCGCGCGTGAGCCGCACGCTCAACTGCGGACAAGTAAATCGCGCGCGTCCCCGCACCCGCTCCGCCTCCGCGCCCGCGTATGCAGTCTGGCCAAGCACTAAGAATGGTCGACATTCTTGTTTTACACTCCCACTGGACCCCCCTAAAGGTGGGTGAAAGGATTCCCTACCACAAATTAATGTAAGCTTAGGCCCGTTTTTCGTCTAACCCAACTGACCCAATTTGCCCACAGAGCACAAGTATATACGCTTTAAATAATGTTAGCTTTATATTTTTGAAACATCGCGCAAATCTGCGAGCTAGCATATTTGTCCTTATGCAAATTGAAATGTATGTACGTACACAAACGTCACTAATATTGTTAATTAATGACGTATGTGGCCATATAAAATTGTATCTTTAGCACTCTTGTCTTAAGTATGATTCCTACCATTTATTATTATTTTAAAACATTCATTCCAGTACATTTGGGTAGTAGGTCTATAGAGTGGTATATAGTATATGATTGCCGCTGTTTTTGAAATCAAACGCATCAGTTGTATGCAAGTGCGTTTTGTATGCTAAGATCGGCAGACAAACTGATAGTCCACTTGATTTTAGGTTCTATAACAGAATTAACTCGAAAATAACTTGTTTTTAATGGACCGACCTTATCAGCGAGTAACATAGGCTATATTATATAAATTATTCGGACGTAGTAGCGTGCAACAGCTAGTAATTTATAGACACGCGGACAAAGTCGCTGCTAATATTTTAGCCGCTACTATTTTACAGATAAGAAAATGTTATTAGGTACATGCATTGTTAAATAGCATTGAAGCCTTGACGGAATATTTTAGAAATATGACAACAGTAAAGTACTTATTTATTGATGTTCGATAACAAATAAATCTCGTAACGTTTTTATCTCGCATCTTGTGTCATGTGATATAGTAGGTATCACATGCTTTATATTACGCGTCTTTGATCAAAAAAAAGATCAAAAAAATTCCAAATACCATGCCATTAGTCGAGTGCAGTTAGACACGCTTAAGGAAAAATGACGGAATCCAGTTATAATGAATGAGTGAATTCTCGCTTCCAAAAAAAAAAAACCGTAAAATCGGTAATTTTTAATGGGTAAACTTTTTATTTTAGACCGTTAGACACCCTATAAAAATCATTGAAATCTGGATTACATAACTGGTTTCCGAGGTATAAACACTTGCCCTCGACCATAGAGACAGCTATTTTTAATTTATATGCGAAATGAAATATCTGTAGATTAGATACTGGTCAGATTTTAAAAATCCAACGGTTGTATAAACATAAATATTTTACCTATAAGTATCTATATCCTTTATAGTATCTATATATGTACTAGCTGACCCGGCAAATGTTGTTTTGCCATATAAAAAATTTAGGGTGGGCCACTTATCACTTAATAAAAATAAAAATAAATAAAAAAAAACGATTAACGACTCGAAACAATCATTTTCTAAATTCAAAGGATATATTATATCTTCCATAACCATTCCATTACATTCCATTCCATGGGCTAGTATTATTCCATGACAATCTGCGTAAGTAACAAATAATGTGATGGAACCCCTTATGTGATAGCATCTACATCTATACATATTGTATAGATGTCGTATACATAAGTCGCTGTCCGCCTTTGTCTATTTCTCAGCAAACCTCCTAAAACCACCTAACGAACTTCTGACGACCTAACGAACTAACTGTTTTCACTAAAGAGCGAGGAACGAGGATGGTTTGAGTATATAATAATTAGTAGAAAAAATGCATCAATGGGAAGCCGAGGCCGCGTCACTAGATAAGTAATATAATACATTCATAGCTTATAAAACTTCAATACCAAATAAATTAAAAACCTGGCTTAAATATTTTTTAAGTGCAAAGCTCGCGAGCGGATTCAAAATTCAAAAACATTTTATTCGAAATAGGATTTACAAAATCGCTTTTCGACGTCAGAGAATGACACGTTCACTACCAAGGTGTGCATTCCTCTGTGGAGAAGAACGGCCAAAGAAACTCCACAGGAATCGCATCTTTTATGTTTCCAATTGTAAATAAACAAATATTACATTACATTATAATTGTAAAGTATGTTTTATTCTTATCCATTATGCTGAGTTGGAGCAACCGTAGACCAGACGTCATTATCTTCCAAATAATCATCTACTTTGTAATATGCCTTTGAATACAACATCTTTTTAATTTTGGATTTAAACTGGCAATCGGACAAATTTAAAATATCATCTGGTATTTTATTATAGAAGCGAATACAGTTACCCATAAATGTGTTTTTACTTTACTCAGTCTAAATTGTGGTTGCACTATTTTATTTTTATTTCTAGTGTTTACGCTGTGAATAACAGAACCTTTCAGAAATAACGATTTATTTTTGCGAACATATAAGATATTTTCAAATATGTACTGTGAGGATACCGTGAGAATATCAATTTCTTTGAACAGTTCTCGTAGGGAATCACGACCACGCAATTTGTATATTGAACGAATCGCCCTCTTCTGTAATACAAAGATACTATTTATGTTTGCAGCTTGACCCCACAATAAAATGCCGTAAGACATAATACTATGAAAGTAGCTGAAATAAACAATTCTTGCAGTAGCGACGTCAGTCAGTTGACGAATCTTTCTTACTGCATATGCCGCCGAACTAGCGGCTAATGTATTCAAATGAGGGTCCCATTGCAATTTAGCGTCCAAAGTTATTCCCAAGAAAACTGTTTCATCTACATATTCCAATTTTTCTTTATTTAGGACAACATCCAAGCTGCTACTCCTTACATTAGGCAAAGAAAATTTCACACATTTAGTTTTTTTGGGATTCAACATTAGATTATTTGTGGTGAACCAGTCATGGATCTGAGAGAGAAAGTCATTTACTTTGTCAATATCTTGATTATGTCTATTGACCTGAAAAATAATAGAAGTATCGTCAGCAAACAACACCATCCTAGATTGTTTTTGTACCATAAAAGGCAAGTCATTAATATATACTAAAAATAGGAACGGTCCCAGTATCGATCCCTGGGGCACACCAAGTTTGACTGTTGATCCCAATGACTTCACGCCATTTATCTGAACTCTTTGTATTCTATTTTTAAGATATGAACCCATCAAGTTAAGAGATCTGTCTCTAACTCCATAATGTTCAAGCTTAATTAGCAGAGTCTCGTGATCAACGCAATCAAAGGCCTTGGACAAGTCACAGAACACCCCGATAGCATCCTGCGACTCCTCCCAAGCCCCGTATACGTGACGTAGAAGATTCACTGCAGCGTCGTCGTGGTCGAACGCCCTTTAGAAAAACCTTTTATGTTTAATAAAATAGGGTATTTTTCATTTAAAGCCGCTAAAGATTGTTATTAACTAAAATGGTGTACGGACAGCTGCCATACCTATTTTGATTGATCGATTAGTTGGCGTGATAACAAAAAAAAAAAAAAAGCAACTCACTTGGCATCTGTAATATAAAAAGTTAGGATAGGACATTATCTTCAACATGTAATAATTTTTATTTTCTTTATCTTCTCTACAATGGTTTGCTACCATAATAGCTTGACCTTGGAAGCTGCTGCAAGAAAGAGAGAGTGATAGTGCTCATTCTCTTAAATATTTTTTGTACTATACTGGCTGGTGCCCGCCAAATATATAACACATGAGAAAATATCTGACATCTTTGTCATCGTGACGACGGTGGCGCCGCTACGGCGACAGTGGTGCTTAATTTTTTTATATTCTTAGATCACTCGGGAACCTAACATTTTTCCTATGTAAATAAAGGTAATAAATAATTAAGGTAATAAAATTATTCTCTATTTTTTAATCCAGGTAATAAAGTAGTGCCAATTTTCATCCATATCCGATTAGTAGTTTTTACGTGAAAGAGTAAACAACATACATCCATCTATCCTCACAAACTTCCGCATTTATAATATTACATAGTAGGATAATATAATTTAATGAGTAAATTTTAACAGATTACAAGAACAGTTTTATGTGTAACCTAAATTCTGAGGTTTTTTTTGCATAATTCTTATGGAAAAAGTATAGATATATACACAAAATGTATAAATTATTCGAAATAAGCATGTATTTCGAACGGTACTATAAACGGTAATTAGTTCACGCATGGTACAATTTCGCCACATAATTTTTTACATTATACTTTTGTTCACTGCTCATTCGAACTACCTATTTATCTTTTTCTGATAATTGCGATACTAAACACTATACGAAGATGGTGACGAATTTACTTATGGATTACGAGAAAAAATAGAGAAATTTTACCGATGTAGCTGATCTCGATGTCCTTCCAGTGCCACCTGTCGCCTGCAAATGCAGCTTAACAGCGTCAGCTCCGGTCCTTTTAACTCTTTGTTCTGCAGGTCTGTTTGCACCTGGATTTGTCTTCTTAGCACGGCCACCTTGCTTCGCCTCTTTTGCCACTTGTATCTTCCTAAAAACTTTGGTTTTCATTGTTCAATTTTTTTTGCAGCGAATTTTCATCTTCACAATTTTATTTTATATCTCACTCATCGAAAGATTCACTATAGATAAATATGAAACGAGAAAACGAGTGGATATAGATTTGTCGATAAGATATTTGGTTTGAAGGTGAAAAAGTGTCAATAAAAAATAATATGTACACAGAGAAGTCAGCTGCCTGAATTACGTGACGGAACAGCCCTTTATGTAAGCACCTCGACACGTAGGGGCCTTGATCTGCTGTACTGTGACGGTTGCCCAAGTGGACACAGTTTCGTTAATGTTTGTCTGAATCAGTATTTACACAAACACTTAGACGTTGTTAAAGATAATATCTGATATAAACATACGCAGCTATACTCTCCGATGTAGAGGCGAGCGTCTAACTCGGGGTCCGGACAAACTGGCGTCCGTCGCGCAAGCAGTCTTACATCTCGACAATAAATTTAAGGACTCAACGCATAAATGATATTTTCAAGATCATTATCGCGTATGACATTCGAAGTAATCTGTTTATTATGCACTCATCAGACATTGTATAAACTGTTAAAACATTTAACAATTATTATTCATAATTCATAATTATTTTCACATTCTAACAGCAATAAATTAATAATATTAAAATAAATTAAAAAAATAAACAGATTAAAATTGACATATTCGAAGAACCTTGCATTTTTGCATGGATACAATTGACTAAATACCAATTTGAAACTGGATAAATAAATCTAGATATTATGGATTTAGCCAGTATAGCCAGCCAGCCAGCAAGAAAATATTTTAGCTAGTAACTTTTTATTAGCAGTTGTGTTATTATTATCAATTATAATGTTGCCTCTTTAAGCCGTTCGGCTAAGGGCCTCTTTCACCATCTCTGAGTAAAATGTCAAGTAGGCTAACCGTACGAGTTTCACCATCTTCGAGTAGGATTTACTCGTAACATTTATTCGCCAATTTTTTAGCGTAGGTACTTGAAAAGTAACTAATCAACACTTTACTTGTAGTTGGTGAAGGAGGCCTTAAGTATTCAAAATAAAATATTACTGTGGCTTATGTTAAATTAGTTTTACACGTCATCTCACGACAAGCTTTAAAAAACATTAAGCGAAGAAACATTTTTATGTTTCCTGTTGATACAAAATCTTTTAGAAAGAATGGAATAGATGGCGCTGTTTTAGTAATTTGATTCGAGACACGCGATGATCAGTGCAAGTTTTGTGTAGTTTCACTAGATGGCACCCATCTTGTCTGGAGGGTGATTCTTTTATAAATCTTAGAAATATGTTTTACAATTGGTACAAAATATTCTGCAATATATTCTGCAATTGGTACAAAATATATTTTACAGGTAGTTAAAAAACTATAACTACAGGTTGTTCGGTAAATAATAGCATATACTAGTAATAGTCATATTGGAGCTATCACAAGTTGCACCGTTTTTATGATATTGGACTTTTTTAAAATTCTAGTTCTCAATTTCAGTTTGTTTCCTATTCTTTATCCTACAAAGGGATACGTTATGTTTATGTTATAGGAAACTGTAGTCCATTTAAATCAGGCAGATCGTCAACATAATTGTAATATTTTCTTATAAAAAATAAATTTGAATAACTAAATATATACCTACCTACCTATATAGTTTCTACAGGTACATTAAAATTCCCCACTGAAAAATAGCCTAAAGAGAATCTCAGATTCTATAATCTTATTTTGTAAAACCTTTAGCTTAAATATTGACGTAAAATTTCTTTTTCATTTTAAGATGAAGTCACGAGCACCAGATAGTGTATATGTAAGCGTACAGTTATTTATTTAACACAAGTAGCTCCGGTAGAAATAAACTGCTACGTAGTAAGTACGAAAAATTAGTTTGTTCTAAATTCGAGCCTGTGCTTGACTATGTAATCTTAACAACAACACTGAAGTGAATACTAAACACACCTGTTAGAGTTGTTACAATTTTAGCAAACACATCCATGTTAGTGTCTTGGATTTCTACTTTTTTAAATGAGATCGTGTTTTACTGTTTCCAGTAGCAGTCATTATATAAAGTACGTCATCTGGATACGGAATAAATCCTAATCCATACTTCCATACTTAATATTGTTACGACCAGAGTATGGAACATTGTCGATAGCGTAAGATCTGGACGTATGGAACATTCCACACACCTTCGCGGCCCACAACGAATAGGTAACCACGCCCCCTCTTTGATTCATGTCAAAGCAAACTGTTCCTTATGGTTGCGACATAAGGTTCAGATTCCTTTAACAGCAATAGCCTTGAGAAGGTTTGATAAACTTGTTTACGACTTTTAAAGTTTCCAGTAATTTCCACAACTTTCTGCGCGAGTATAAATACGGGTGCGGTCGCTCGAGAGAACAGTTCTGCGATAACTAGCGATACGTTAACAACACTTGGGAGCTTTTACGAAGACATTTGCGACAGTGCATAATTGAGACGTATAATGAATTAGCGACGACTTTTGGCAAGTTTTATGGTTTGATTGGAGAAGCTCTGTAATATTGGAAGTCATCTTGGTCTGTGATAATAAATCGTGTTCCTATACCCCTAAACGGCATTTTAACTTACCCTGCGCGTAACAATATTATAATTGTGAAAGTACTTAAATCTATCTGTCTGTCTACTTAACCAAGCATTATGAAATTTTACATACACGTTGTCAGGGGTCTAGAAAAAAAGTACTGTTTCCAAAGGATCATCTAAAATAAAATAAAAAACAAACGCCTGGCCAAAGTGATATAGCAACAAGAAGTCAAGCGTTACATCGACTCGGTGGAACGCAGAGCTAGGAGACTCATTGGCGACAGTACGTTTTAAAAACTAAGATGCAGAGCCTGGCACATAGACGCAAAATTGCCAGTCTATGTGTCTATTATAAGATGTACTTCGGAGAGTGTGCTCAGGAGCTGCATGAACTCATACCGCCTTCCCCTTTCTTCCATCGGACATACAGACATACGGCTGGTTACCATCCTCATCTTGTCGATATCCCTCTATTTCAGACCAAGCGCTTTAAAACATCCTTTATAATGCGCACTGCCAAGGTTTGGAACTCCCTGCCGGCGTCTGTATTTCCGAGCACATATAACCTGAATCTATTCAAAGTTCGAGTGAATAGGCACCTTCTGGGTGAGCTCGCTCCATCATAGGCCTCATCTTCGCTACACACCTGGATGCTGGCCAAGAGCAATGGGAACACATTGGAGGTGGGGGAGCCAATGGACATTGTGGCGTCCATTGAGTCCCTATTAACATCTGGCAGATGGCTGGGCAGGAGAAGGCGGGCACCAGGCCGTCTTCAAATGTCCTCGGGGACCTGCGTACACAGTTGCTAGCTGTGTGTGCCTGCACGGGTCCCCTCCGTCTGGGGATTGCTCGGGTGTCTCCGGGCTTGCCCATAAGTGGAGCCCGTCCACTCTCCACTTATGGGCAAGGAGACACCGGGGAGTTTTAGTGGGTAGGGGCCAGTTCTGCCTGCTACGTGAGCACGCGGAGTATGCTGGTCGACCCCCACATACCCCTGTCGCCTAGCAAGCGGCAGGGGATCAATAAAAGGATTTCTACTCGATTAAAAAAAAAGGCATACACAATTGTTAAATCTTTTGCTCAAACATTGTTCTTTAATTTTATTGTTCCAGATTGCTTGAGCTCTAGTTGGAAAACTAATAACAATAACTAAGTATTGGAAATTGTATAAGCTAAAACTATGTGTATATGTTAACCTCTAATAAAAGTATTTTTTCAATTAGTGAGAAAAAATGTTAATACAAGACACTACTTATGTATGTGCCTGCGGCGATTAGGCAGCTAAGTTGTATTGTTTGTTTGTTAACAATACTTTGTTTATTGCGTTTATACCTTACTCATTCTTTTCATACGAGAGTACACTTCTAAGGGTCGCGCAGTTCTAAAACTGCGCGTTAGGCTGTACCCGCATTGCGAAATTCCACCGCGCGATTATTTTTTGGGCGTTTTATAATCCGCGTACTGAACCTACCTACACGTACTACGAATAAATTTCCTCGCGATTTTTGCCACTTTCTACAGAGTTCTCGGCGGAGACACACGTGAAATGGACAATAGAACCAAAATCTTTATTTGCCTTTTATTATAAAGGCGTAAAAGGCGTATTAAAAGATGTCACCAATACTGGATTCATCCATTTACGGCACTAAGACTTATGAAAGGATTCCTTTCTTCCTTCCTCTTCTTCAGCTGATCGGCTGAGGGGCCAGGGCCACCATCAATATCTTTCTTGGTCAGCCGCTGCCGACGAGGGAGACGAAAAGCGCGACATCCTCCTATCAACAGTGGTTAGCGACTGAGCGCCCGAGCGGTCCCCCGCGTGATTTTTTCCTCAGTGCGGGCAGCGGCATACAACTTCATAGTGCACAATACATTCGCGCGAATTTAAATCGCGCCGCACCGCTGTGGATTCTGCGGCAAAACACAGATTTGGTTGATGAATTATTTTCGCGAGTTTTTTTATTCGCGAGTGGGTGTAGCTCCATACAATTTCTATATATCACAGAATTTTGCGGAAAAAATCGCGCGGTGGAATTTCGCAATTCGGGTTCAGCCTTACTTATTATTTATTATAATATACAGTGTAATCTAAGATTAAACTACAGTTTAGATTAGGTATTCTTAGTTTTTAATACATATTATATTTTGTAAATTAATTTTATACAGCTTATAAACCAGATGTCTACTTTATTTGTATTATGCATACATATATTAACATATTAAAAATAACAGTTTTTTTTTAAATAAAAATATATCGTTTACAATATGCATAACGTTTGTGTAATTACAAATAATAATATTTTTAACTATATTAATTAAGGCTTATTATTATGGAAAGAATAAAATTTCAGAAAAAGAGTAGGTATACATTTAGCCTCTTTAGCACAAGCTAATTTTTAGAATTAAAATCTAAATTTTTAAATTATAAGAATTTCAAGTAAATTATTATTATACGAAATTTTGTGTTAGCTTATTTTTGAACTAGTTAGTTCGGTAAAAGTGAAGTGAAAAGATTATTAAACAAAATAATATATTTTCTATTCGTTTTCTTTTTATTTTCACTTTTTTCTTTATTTTATTTGTTGTAAGACAATCTAGATTATAATGTATTTAATTATAGTAGAAATAGAGGATTTTCTCTTGAATTGACTGATTATTGAAATCAGAATTTTATAAGACCTAATTCAATCTCATTTCTGACCTTTTTATTTTAAAGACATTTGTTTTTAAAATAGAAAGATTGCAAATGAGATTGAATAAAGTTCAGACCTACAACGTCACACGGACCAAAACTAGATTGATTGTTGAACTACAAGAGATATTTTTGTACTATTTGAACTATAGGGGTTTAAATGGGTTTAAATATGTTTTACATTTTTTGCCTTTCATGACGAGTTTTCGTGTGTTTCCAGAAACACTCTAAAATTTATTATTTACTATTATCATGGATGGCACTTTTGAGTTTTATTAATGAGTATAGGGCCAAGATAATGTGTCAATAAGAATCCGATTGGAGTTGTAATAAGTATAGCTTGTATTGTGAGCCTCATAACATCTTCGGCATAGTTCATCTCTTCACTTCGTGATGTATCACTTGACATCATCAATGTATTGATTGCTAGAGGACATAAAACTGCCTGAAAATTAAATACGTGTTTTGAAAATAAACATAAGAATATTACCAGTAGCTGCAAAAATCAAAATGAGTATCATCACGTATCAATCAGTTAGGGCGTTGTTAATTTTTTTTTAAAGTACCTACTTATTAAAAATTTTATTCTATACTAGCGGTCCGCTCCCGGCTTCGCCCGAGGTGCATTTTTTTTAACGTAAAAACCTTCCCTGATTATCCCTCTGTCCATGAGTGAAGACAGAATTAAAATCGGTCCACCCGTTCTCGAGTTTTGCGCTTAGCAATACATTTAGCGGCCCGCTCCCGGCTTCGTCCGGGGTGTATTTTTTCTAAAATAAACGTAGCCTAAGTTACTCCTTATTACATCAGCTACCTGCCAATAAAAGTCCCGTCAAAATCGGTCCAGCTATTTCAGAGATTAGCCGGAACAAACAGACAGACAGACAAAAATTGTAAAAAATGTTATTTTGGTGTATGTACCGCAATTTACATAAACAAAAAGTAGCCTATGTTACTCCTGACGACCCCCTCTTCATGTCTGCAAAGTTTCATCGAAATCGCTTCAGCCGTTTCTGAGATTACCCCGGACAGACAGACAGACAGACAGACAGACAGACAGACAGACAGACAAAAATTCTAAAAAAAGTTATTTACGTTTTAACAGCATGCGAATGACTGTCTAAGCTTAGTTTAAGGCAGTTTTTCGCAAATCACAGACAGACACTCTGATTTTATTTATATAGAAACAAGAAAACTAATCTTCTATATAAATAAAATCAGAGTGTCTGTCTGTGATTTGCGAAAAACTGCCTCAAACTAAGCTTAGAGAGTCATTCGCATGCTGTTAAAACGTAAATAACTGTTTTTAGAATTTTTGTCTGTCTGTCTGTCTGTCTGTCTGTCTGTCTGTCTGTCTGTCTGTCTGTCTGTCTGTCTGTCTGTCTGTCTGTCTGTCTGTCTGTCTGTCTGTCTGTCTGTCTGTCTGTCTGTCTGTCCGGGGTAATCTCAGAAACGGCTGAAGCGATTTCGATGAAACTTTGCAGACATGAAGAGGGGGTCGTCAGGAGTAACATAGGCTACTTTTTGTTTATGTAAATTGCGTTACATACACCAAAATAACATTTTTTACAATTTTTGTCTGTCTGTCTGTTTGTTCCGGCTAATCTCTGAAATAGCTAGACCGATTTTGACGGGACTTTTATTGGCAGGTAGCTGATGTAATAAGGAGTAACTTAGGCTACGTTTATTTTAGAAAAAATACACCCCGGACGAAGCCGGGAGCGGGCCGCTATAAACAATAAAAAACGGGATCTATGCAATATATTCGAGTTTTTCAAACGCGATATTTTTTCTTTTACTGAAAAAAGTTACTAACCCTGTGACAATAAAAAAAAAAGATTTTTTTTCGTTCATAACAATTGCATTTGTTGTTAACAACTGAAATGAAGGTTCATGCAATACGATGAGTTCTCCTTGCGGCATATCTTTTCTTTGACTGAGTCGCTCATTATGTATTATTAATAGGAACGGATTTTTTTTTCGCTAACATTCTAGAAAATTCTAGATGTTTATAGAAAATTCTAGAAGTTTCTCGAAAATTTCAGAAGTTTCTAGAAACTTCTATGAAAACTTTCTTCACCTTTTCAGATAATTTAATAAGATTTTTTGAAATTTCAGAACATCGTCAAAATTTTTAGAAATTTAAAAATTTGTTAAACCTGATGGGTGATTTGTTATATTTATTTCGAAGCAAGTAGAGTGAGGCTATCTTAATGCATAAGCATCATTCTCATTAAACTCGAAAAGTCTATGTACACGTGTTAAAAAAGGTGTTCTAGAATTTGCTCGCACCGATTGTTTGTTTGCTTCCATTCTTCGCCCTTCCTTTAGTTTCCAGAGGGTTCTCCAAGCGTCATAAACAATAAAAAACGGGATCTATGCAATATATTCGAGTTTTTCAAACGCGATATTTTTTCTTACTGAAAAAAAGTTACTAACCCTGTGACAATAAAAAAAAAGAATTTTTTTGTTCATAACAATTGCATTTGTTGTTAACAACTGAAACGATGGTTCGTGCAATACAATGAGTTCTCCTTGCGGCATATCTTTTCTTTGGCTGAGTCGCTCATTATGTATTATTAATAGGAACGGATTTTTTTTTCGCTAACATTCTAGAAAAGTCTAGATGTTTATAGAAAATTCTAGATGTTTATAGAAAATTCTAGATGTTTATAGAAAATTCTAGAAGTTTTCAGAAAATTCTAAAAGTTTCTCGAAAATTCTAGAAGTTTCTCGAAAATTTCAGAAGTTTCTAGAAAATTCCAGAAGTTTCTAGAAAATTCTATGAAAACTTTCTTCACTTTTTCAGATAATTTAATAAGATTTTTATGAAATTTCAGAACATCGTCAAAATTTTTAAAAAATTAAAAATTTGTTAAACCTGATGGGTGATTTGTTATATTTATTTCGAAGCAAGTAGAGTGAGGCTATCTTAATGCATAAGCATCATTCTCATTAAACTCGAAAAGTCTATGTACACGAATAAGTTGAAACATTTATCTTTTCTGCCTAACGATCATCACTCAGCTTGATAGACAGCTTTAGTATTCATCATCGAAGTTTTGAGATAGAATATACCCATATTTCGCCGAACTGCGTTCTCTTATCTCAGTTGAACTAACATACACAGGAAAAAGACAAAGTTACGCACAATTAAACAAAAATCAATTCGCTCACGCAGACAACATTATTAAATTTACGTTTTTTAATATTATAAAACAAAGTCCCCCCGCCGCGTCTGTCTGTATGTTTGCGATTCTCAAAAACTACCGAACGGATTTTTATACTGTTTTCATTAATGGGAAGAGCGTTAAACGAGGAAGGTTTCTACGTTTAATTTGCAGAAAAAAATTGCACCCGTGCGAAGCCGGGAACGGATCGCTAGTTGTAAATAAAACAAAACCTGGAAAAGATCGTAATCTTTTTGTGTAACATTACTGGCTGTATCTTTATTTCGTTTTATTCAAATTCAATTATTTCAAATTGAGAAGAACTGTATCTGTGCATTTATTTTAAATTTATTTTAAGTCTAAAATTATTTCACTTTTAACAAATTTCCCATTATTTTATTTTATGATTAAGGCTAAGTTCACATGACCGCGCGGATCAAAAAAAAATTTTTTCTCGTTATTTAACCCCCATTGGGGATATTCAGTACTCCATTTGAATTACTTGAACTTTTTAAAAGACATTAATCGCAAAATGAACTTTTAATTCCCAAAATAAACCATATCGAATTAAAAGTATTATTTACGATTTACGATAGTGGTCCAAGTTACAAATGAATAACAATTTAAAAAAAATACCTCTACAATAGATTTAGGTGTCCAAGCGCAACAAATAAATATTCTCTCTTTTATCGTCAAGTCCCAACAAACGAGAAAAGTAACAGTCAGTCTCACTGTCAAACAAATCAGTAGAATACCGAAGCCCACTAACATTGTTTCTGATATAGGACTATCGATCTGAAACAAAACATTTATTTTAAAAATTCAAGGATTTAACAATCCTTATTTGAGTTACTTACTAAATTTGTTATAAACATTATCTATTTAGTGCTAATTGAAGTTAGTCGATTTATTATTGGCAGGGCACACTGCGATTCGCAGTCATTTGGGCGGCCCGTCTGTAGGCAGTAACCACCCCCTTTCAGGATAAATAACAGCATTTGTGCAGTTGTGTTTCGGTGAGTGAGTAAGGGATACCAGAGCCCATTTTCCTAGCCCATCCCAATCCCTTATCCGTATGGCAAATTTCATCAAAATCCGTTCAGCCTTTTTTGTGTGACAAACATCCAAACATATAAACTTATTATATTATTAAGATAAACATTCGTGCTAAATGGTATAAAACATTTTCGTCAAAACTACAGAAGCGCGTATTAGCTTATTATTAGAAGAGAAAATAAAAATCTTTCTGCCACCCGAATGGTTAGATATCCATCTTGTGTCGACCCCCATAAAAGCTTCCCAGGCGACAGATGTTACAGCTACAAAATTTTATTCAATAACGTGATGTGTGTGTTCGGGAATTTATTTACACCCTATCACTTATAAGAGGGTTATTCCTTACAATTGTTGTTTTAATAATTTATTAATATTTAATAAATTAATTAATAATAATATTAATAATTTATTAAGATAAGTAATAAAATTAAAAAAATAATTTATTAGCTTTTGTCCGCGACTTCGTCCGCGTTGAAAAATAAAAAATATAACGCCTGGCAAAATATACGAGTATGAACAATATTTATTAAATTTTTATTGCTGTTATAGTTTTGCAAGGAGTTGAATTTTATTTTTTGATCTCTTGGAAACAGAAACTGCGTGAAAAGGTAACAGACGGAGATAAAATAAATGTGAGTTACTTCCACATTTATTTTATCAAGTATTAAGTTTATTATTAGGTTGTCAAGATTTTCTTATAAATTTTGGTACATCAAAATAATTTACTTTTCGCTAGTAACGACTTGCGGGAGATATTAGGGTATTTTGTACCCTCTTAAATTGTTTTTGTTTATATGCTATGGGACCTACTTACTAACAAGTGAACCTTCAGCCAGCCTGCAAGCTGCCATTCAAAATTTTTATACATTTGTTATTACGATTTAACGAAGAATATATGTCATACTTTTTCTTATTATTGTCAGAGCACACTGCTTTCGATGTACCCGAAGGTGAAGGTACGCCGGCCACCCTATCTCAGGCGGCCTCAGGTCGGGCAGTAGTCTCCCCTAAGACTACCGCCCGAGTGAAAAACACCTCAACCCATTCCCCGTTCCCTCCGATTTTCTGATTCTGGTCAAAGTTGGCCTAATGGCGTACGTTTTTGTACAAGCCACGACATCATGTGCAAGCCTACTAGTAACTTGCATTAAATAACACTAGGCTAGCGTCGCAACACAATTTAATTCACAATTCAAGTTCAGCGTTCCTCGCATCAATCAGAGCTTACGTCGTGTGTCAGTGAGACATTTGCAGCGTTTAAATTATCGTCGAAGGATGTTTCCGATAAAGAGTAATTAGCTACAGCTGAGTAGTACAGTTGTAGAGTAGCAGCTGAGTTGTACGAGTAAATAATAATGTGAAGGGACGCATATTTCCGGATATTTGATCTAAAGAAAATTGTATGAGGACAATGTTAATGTTGTCAAGTGAAAAACAAAGTTTCAGGTTCGTGAGAAATATTGGTTTACTGGTAGAATTCTAATCTTACAATAAGATTATATGAAAGGAACACACAAAACACACAAGGAAATTATGCTTACTGCGAAAAATGTTCCTGTGTAAGCAAAAAGCATAGGCTCAAAGATAGACCACATTACTCGGTAGGCAGTGGCGGCTGGACTTGAGTTTCCCTCCCAACATGCTGCTGTTTTTGCTTCGCTCGACCACCAAGCGCTGGCCGTCGCGTTACATGCCAATACCGCTACACCACCTGTGAAATTATGCCGGAGTATGAAGCGTTTCCATCCGGCACACTGAGTTCCACAGTCATAATAATTATGTGACCATCTGGCGGCAGTAATACACAATCCTCACGAAATATCACTCCGTGAAATTGTGTTTCGGTGAGAGAGTGTGGGATGCCAGAGCTCATTGATCGAGTTGTTAAAGTACTTGCGTGCCTGTGGCAGGGCACACTGGTGTATTGCAGTTAAGTAGGCAGCCCGTCTTGCGGGAGTAACCACCCCCTTACAGAAGACCACTATAAAATAATAGCACGTGTGGTGTTGTGTTTCAGTAAGTTGCTATTTGACAGTGATCTCTTGTAAGAGAGTTGTTACTTTCGCCAGATAGGCTGTCCAGTTTATGACTACTTTCACAGATGTATATTCGATATTTTAATAAAAATAATAATCGAAACTTAATAATACCAGTGCCTCCCCATCCGACTAGCGACGTTAAGAAATTTGCACAGAGTCCTCCAACCAACAAGAACATGACCCTTAGTTCTGCTACATAGTAGTCTTGAGGATGCGGAATGAATTTTGCCAGGCTGCCCCACGCGATGCCCAGTACAACACCCACGAACAATGTTAATGCTGTCTGTAAAAATGGAAATTACTTACAATCTATTTTTTGAGATATTTTAAATATAAAAATCAACAATATATTCAGTACGATGGAGGAATCTTTAATATCTTGAGTCAATACAAACGAGAATAGAAGAGAATGTGTAAAATTTATAGAAGTGGCTCCAGGCTTTGTAGGAATCCAGTTTTTATCTGCAAATTATATCACAAACTTTCTTCGCTCAAGTATCGCTCTTTTCACCAGTGAAAACTGTATTAAAATCCTTTAGGTAATCTAGAAGAAGTTAGCGCGGAGAATTAGACCAAAGCGGTAAGCGACGATTGTAATATGTATATAGATAGATATAGAAGATTAAATATAACACTAAAATTTAAATCTCTAAAGTGAATACGTATTTATTTAGGTATTTAGCTTACGTCTGATTTAGCTACTGGTAAAATTAAAATTTATCTTATTACATTTCACATTTTTAGATAATATTTAATTTATCTTTAGCTGTGCTTAAATATATTATTATAATACATGTTTATACCATCTTTTGCTACCATAATAATGAAAGTTATCTAAAGATGCAGATAAGATTTAAGCCAACTGTGTTTAAAATATGTTTCTGCGCAGCCTTTGCAAACGTTTCATTCAACGAAAATTCTTTGTACAGATATAAAAATAAAACGAAAACCTCGACTGAAAACCTAAAAAATTTCGGAACACTAAAAAAAGTGTTACACACGAGCGCTATGTCATTCAAACTTAAAATACCATAATACTCTTATTGTGTGTGCCATGAATAGCACGTGTTGTGAATAGCACTTACTTTCGCGTAGCGATAAACTTCATTAGTGTTGTTGAACATAGCGCTATGAATAAGACCGTATACACCGACGCTAAGTGCAGTGTCTGTACCGCCGGCGGTACAAACCAACTGGGCCCAGTTGTAAGTAGTATCGCCATCGTTGTCTCGTTTCCCAGAGCACAGCCGTTGAACAGACGGCATCACAACGGCACAGGATACCGAAGCGTAAATAGAGCCATTCAGAAATCCTGCGCAATAAGGTGATTCTCCATTACTATTATGTATACAAACTTCGTTGGACATATTTTTAAGAAGCAGGCGCTGATTTACACCATTGTTCATTTTTTTTATTAAAAGCTAGCTTGTGTCCCCGACTTCGCCCGTGGTGAAAAAAAAAACATACTATAACATCTTTATTGCTATTACAGTTTTGCCATACGTTAATTTTATTAGATCCGTCCGGTACAGAGTATATTTTTTTCTGGATAAAAGATACCCATATGCCTATCCGGTAACCCTGACAACGTGCATAAAAAAATTCATGATGATTAATTGAGTAGTTAAGGCGAGAAAAGGTAATGTTTGCTTTGACGGTTTCTTTTAATTCTACTAAATAGAAGATTTTATAAGACGCTTAGGTAATTGTTATCATTTCATAACAGTCACATTGAACTTAACCCTGAACTTTTACCTTCCTACGCGTTGTAATCCTACGGTTTTCTGTTCTAGGAAAATCGCATTCCGTCTTAACAATTCATTATCAAATTTCATCATTACACCATTCAACTCTTGTGTACTATGTTTTATTTATTAATACAGCTGTTTTTATTAGCAGCACACTATTTACGTACCTAACACAAAGTTTTGAATTTCCGTACTCTAACTGTTTTTCGTCATTATATTGATGATTATTAGGGAGTATATAAGTACCTAGATACTAAGCGCTTTTGGTCTCAGTCGATGATGGTGTTCACCTACAATTAAGTGCGGTTTTTTCTAAAAAAATCACAATGCATTGATAATTATAGCATATGCATTATAGCATTATAGCATTTATATTTATATATATAAATCCTGATAGCACAGCATATTGAAAATTAAAATTAGAGCTTATGTTTTACCTTATAACAACGACTCTTCCATCGACCATCAACTCAAATGCTTTAATTCATTTTAAATTAGCAAAAAACATGTAGTAAACCTTATAAAGAAGTAATCTCACTCTAGTTTTTCTAACTTCATATATTGCAATATTTTGAATCTGAACCGTGAAATCTGAAGGAGAACTAATATCACTGCTATAGATCCTAGAATCACCAAAATGAAGTGGCTATGAGCGGGCTACATAAATCGTAGAACTGATGGTCACGCACATTAAGACTACGCTGCACTGTCTTGACACTGTACGCTGGTTAACAGTGATTAGGTACTGCGGCTAGTGGCGGGGCACCGAAGTCGTGTCATAACGTCTCACTGACCCCGCCCACAACAGCTGCGCTAGAAACTCGTTGGGTTTTAGCCGGTACGAATCCGGCACAACCCCGAATCCGGCATAACCCGGCAGTGTAGGGGACACCCCTACACTGCCGGGTATCCAAAAGGATTTCCCAAATTTAAAAAAGAGACTGCTGCTAGTCCAGTAGCGGGTATCCATTTTCCATATTTCACTATGGTCGGCAGTGTACTCGTCACTTGTGTTATAGGCGACTGTAGCCACGTACCATCAAATAGACCTTAGCGTCAGCCTATTTGTGGACCTTGACATTAAAAAAAAAAAGAAAAAGTCTATAGGTTGGTTCGATGATCAAGATACAAATAGATATAAAGATTGTTGTTAATGACAATCAAAATATTAGAAGTTCAAGAAACACAAGGGGAACATAGTAATACTTTTTTTATTAGAATAAGTATTGATTGTAATCTTCTAAGTAGCTACTAGGTACAAGTGTTGGTACTATTACTGGAGCAACGTATCCATTAAATAAATTGATGTAAATATATCAAAGCGAGGGTTCCATTCAACTAGCTAATTGTTACAAAATGCTCTATCTGAAACCTATAATAGGAAATCATTTATGTCAGTTATAGTTCATGCATTTTTATTTTAAATCTAGTTCAGATTTAAAATATAAAGAATGTGTAGAAATTTTTTTTGGAGGGAAAATAATACGTGTGATGAACAGTCACGGAACCAATAGGGAGTTTACTTATATTGTTAAACACAAGGCTGGTGCAATAGCTTCGTCAAACCTTTTAGGTCTCAGAAATGTCGTTTTTTTTGCTAGTATGGAATTGGTAAGCTGCTCGAGTTGGAAAATGGAGGCTTTTAATGAGAATATATATGTTTGAATGTGTTTATTGGGTTTTGGAAGGCGAATAACCACACAAAGTACAACAGCGTAATATTGGGCGAACCCTTGTGAACTTGTAAAATCCTGAATGTCATTGAAGCTTTACAATAAAGGACGTTATTGGGCGAAAATGCATTCAAATACGATACGAGTCCAACAGGAAGTTTTATTGAATTGGCGTTTTATGGCACGGTATTCCATTGTATCCTTCTTTCTCAATAAATTTTGTTTTATTGGGTGCATTAGTTCACCTACAATAAAGCTTTAGAGGTGTTGTGTATATGTTACGGCTTATGATAGGTGTGAACATAAACTTAAGATTAGCCGGCTAAACTTAAGTTTAACTGCAGGCCCTTGGCTAAAAATGTAGAAGCAAATGAAAAAGGAAACGGTATAATAATGTTTACCATTTCGACACGAAAACTTTTATTAAAAAATAATCACTCTCATTACACATACTTATGTAGGTATACAAAATTACACATTAAAACTTCTGCAGCGTTAATAACTTAAAACAATATCTATTCATTAAAATAAAATAATAAAAAAACCATTTGTTCATTATAGATACTTCTGTATTTAAAATTACAAAAAAAAAACTTCTGCAGTGTTAATAACTTAAAAGAATATCTAGTCATTAAAATAAAATAATAAGGAGCCCCATCCCTCCCTTATCCTTAATCCTTCTATGGTCGACAGCGCACTTGCAGAGCACCTATGCCTTTGTTTGTGTTATAGGCGACGGTAGCCACCTACCATCAAATGGACCGTCAGCCTGTCTGTCTTCGCGCATCGTCTCCCCTCCGCCCCCTCAAGCGACATGTTCGCCCCGGCGGCGTATCCATAGAAACATTTTTAGCCGCGTTGTTTCGGTTAATGTGCACATTAACCGGCTAAAGATGGAAATTCACGACGCAAACTAACTTGATATCGAACTTTAGCCGCCTCTCGAAGATAAACTTAAGATTAGCCGGCTAAACTTAAGTTTATGTTCACACCTATCTTTAGCCGTAACATATACATAATTCACTGAATGTGTTTTCATATTCATATCTCAATTTGTGTTAAGTGATATTGCGTCATTTTAAAATTTTTACTGCTTACTAGGTGAACCGGGCCACACTTCGCTGCGGCCAGATTAAACTGACAGACAGACACACAGACAGACGAACAGACGATAAATTTTAAAAATTGATTTCTGGTTATAAGAATCGTATGTATATACTTTGATATACATTTAATTAAAAGCAGTTATTTTGACACTACAAACAGACACTACAATTTTAGTATAGATAATATTTGTGACATAAGCAACCGCTCTCATAGTGAGTTCCCCCAAATTATCCCAGACCCCATTCCGTTATGCAGATAGGGTATTGCTTGTCACTTGGCCATTTTGTTCTTTTCCCTTTTATGGTCTACGACGGACTGCAACTACTGCAAGGTAAAGATTTTTATGGTAAAAATCTTTAAATAAACGATTTTATTAATAAACGTCAAGTTACTTTACTTATAACTTTAGCTACTTAGAAGAACAGCTAAAGTAATAAGTAAACAAGGTAATAATTAGTTTTAAGATCTAATCTAAGGCAAGCTTACTTAACGAGATTCAAAAGATCCGAAATACTATCTTAACTAATATTTGCAAGTCATTTTTTTTATTTGTTAACTACTTAACAGATCAACATAAAATTTTGTATATACTTTTTAAGGACACAGAAAAGAACATAGGATACCTTTCATCTAGAAAAAAAGTACTGTTCCTGGGGATCATTTAAAATAAAAATAAAAATTAACGTCTGACAAAAATATATGAGCAACATAGATTGAATAAATGTAATGATTAATATTAACTCACTATTTAACGCACTAATGAACTGTCAGCTCATTCCCTTATTGTTTAATTGTGTGATCTGTTACTGAACTGCGATTTATCTCATAGTGTGGTCAATGGTCATCCTACTTAATAATGAAAACAAAAAAAATGAAAACACATACATGCATATATTTATGTATATAAACAAATAATGTACGACTTGCGTATATAAATACTCAAGAATATTCTTACCCCATGTCCATGGCATGTCAAGCAATAAATGCGTGCACACAGCAAGTGCCACTACCTCAGCACACCACGGTAGCACTCCCAAAGTTGTAACTCTGAACCAGTTGCTTTTCATGTAGTTCACATCCCACGTCAACGATGCTTTACCCAAAATTATAACTGGGTATATCTTTCTGAAACATATTCATGATAAGTTTCTTTCACAAATAAAAAATAACATTGAGAAACATTGCCTAATTCGCTGTTAGTACACAAGAGTTAATTTTAAAAATCACAAGTGATACCATGTCTACTTGTCTGGTAATTTTTATCTAATATACTTTGTCATTTGACTGTTGTACATATGACAAAGTAGGATAGGTAAAATTATGTTAAGGAAAGAACTTAAAGGCTCGTAAATATCGTGTTCGCTTTCGGTTTTTCTTGCCGAAGCATTCGCCAGACGGGCAACGCCAGATGGGCAACGTTCGACAAACGCTTGTTCAAAATTCCTTAGTGCCTCAAAACGATGGAAGCAGTGGAAGTACTGAGGCTGAAATCATGAAGTTAATCGCATCCTGTGTGAATATACGAATCAATCTTCACATGAACACGACACGGAAATCTCCATTTTCTGTTGTTATATACTACATACGATTATAGGAGACCTCATAATTGATAATGAGTTTATAATGCTGTAAAAAATATTATAGCACCGATCTTATGATTTTTAACATTAATTAATTTATTCATTTTTTTTAAATTCTTTACCTTAACACATTATCTATATCGGTGTATAATCGCATGTCAAGGATACCAAAGTTGCGTGCAGCTATACCGACTATTAAGGCTGCTAAAAGTGGAGGCAGCGTAGTCAGCGCTTGAAGCGCTTGACCGCTTGCCCATGCTACTATAACCACAGCTGTCAAGCGGAACCATTGACCATCCCATCGCCATCCGTCGCCCCATATGCTCCACAGGAGGCTCCATATTAGTATCCCTTAAATGAGGTTTTTTTTTTGTATTATTGCCATAGATGTTAACTGTGATATTGATGGTAATGAGTAATTAAAAAAAAAAGAAAAAAAAAGTGGTTTGTTACGATATGATAAAAAAGGAGTAAAAAAGAGTGGCCGTTCAGTCTAGGTAGCAAATCTGTAGAGCAAGTGAACTTAGTTCGTTTACTCTACTATAGCTATATTAGGTATCTGACCTATGACAGAAAGAACTCTAGCCGGTAAAAAAAAATCTAGGAAATTATTGAAAATTTCCGCGGGAAAGAATGTATTAAGTGCTGCCTTTATAAATATAATTTACTTCAATGAAATTATATCTAAAAGAAACGTCGTTAAAGTATCTGGATAGTCTTACAATAGTTGGTCATTTTTAAGCGTACAAAAACTCCGCTAACGCTATATGTATATGAACGCCTTAAATGATTCCATCTAAGTAATTGTAGATTTCACTTTATTCAAGTTTCTAGGAACTGGGTTTAAGCATTTAAATGGTTAAATAAGGCGTTGGAATTGGAACGAATAGAATTTCATAGATGCTAAAGTAATAAGATTGAAGTGTTTACAACTGTAGTTAAACTCAGGAATACATTATACTGCTAACACGACCAAGTCAGAAAGAGAAGTTCGACCCTTTAAGAAAGTCAGGTAGAAATATAGAACTCTTTTCTATATTATAAAGACAGGCTGACGGACCACTTGGTGGTAGGTGATGGTTACCGTCGCCTAAGGACACAAGCAACACCACGAATGTGGTGGAGCTCTGCCTACCTCGTAGGATTGGTATAGTATTAATATCATTATAGGTAATACTATAGAATTAGTTTATTTACTCGATCATTAGTAATGGGAAACAGACAATTTGGGATTAGGTTACAATGAGCCGGAAGCATGCAATCAATGTCCTCTTCTTTAGATGTGTACAATTGTATATATTGATATGAATAACATATAGTATATCATTTTTAATTTTTCCGAAGAATGCTGTTTATGCCTGTATATTCTTTCTGGCAGAAATAATCAAATTGAATAAATGTAATAAACATTCGTATGGAAGGAAAGGAAATTTTTATTTATTTATTTATTTATTTATTTATTTATTTATTTATGAACAATGTTATGTTATGTGTTATGTTAACTAATGTTATG
Organism: Synanthedon andrenaeformis; assembly: GCA_936446665.2. Taxonomy (NCBI): domain Eukaryota; kingdom Metazoa; phylum Arthropoda; class Insecta; order Lepidoptera; family Sesiidae; genus Synanthedon; species Synanthedon andrenaeformis. The sequence goes on along the minus strand of OW387777.2, from coordinate 6,761,476 downwards.
TTTTATATCACTTCTGCAGAGAGAAAATGATTAAAAATAAATGAGTCATCACGACAGACATTACTTTTCACTCACATTAGAACAAAAAGAACAATTTATATACAATTTAAAAAAGAAGTTTACTATCTTCTGCCTGTGACTTCGTACGCTTATCTTTATAAATTATGACCTATGTTGTAATTAATGAAGAAATAATAATTTTTTAACACAGTAATTTCTATTGTATCGTATAAATTGAATTACTGCAAAGTTTCATCAAAATCCGCTTTCTTTTATTTATTTTAGAATATTTATATTTAATTAAGTTAAATATAGTATATTTTGTTGTATAGGTTTTAAATTGCTTATATATTATATATGTTTATATTATATTATTATAAATTATATTGTTATAAATTGAAGTTTCAAAGTGGACTTAGAGATTGAAATTGAAATGTAAAGTTACCGGTTCTGAATCTATGAATAAATTCAACACGAATGTACGAAATGTAGTAAATTCATTAACATAAAGTTTTAATTAACATCATGCGATAAAATGTGAGAGACTTATATGAATCTTATTAGGCGGGTTGTATATAAATGATAGTTTTATGTTAGGAAATGATGTATTATATATATAACGTTTTTATAACGAGATTGTGCAATCGTAGTGTGCAATTATAACGAGACCTTCTAGCTAGTTATGTTTATAGGCGACGGTAGCTACATCGGTATATGAAAGTGAGGTCAGCCCATCTGCCATTCCTTAACATAAAAATAAAACACTAAGGGAATAAATGTACTTTTATGTCATATTCAAACTTTTATGTGATTTAAATTTCTAAATTATATCATTGTAAGAATATTAACTCACCTAAAATTAAAAAAGTAACATAACGAATCCATAGCTTTGTACTTTTTGATGAAAATTTCGATTCACTCTTCAAATTATTGTTTGAATCAATTTTTCTTATACTGTTCGATGAAAACTCACGAGTTCTGAAAATTAAAAAGTAAATAATTAAATAAAAGTAATTTTATCATATAATTCGACTTGTTCAATAAAGGTTCCAGACATTTTTTAAAATATTATGAACTAATATCATTATGAAGTTGATATTACCACTGATGATAATGTGAAGAAAGAAGTTTTTATGAAGATTCTATCTTCAAACATCATTTCTGTATGTTCAGGGTTTTGGAGAATTAGTGCCATTTGCATAATCTTACGTTTTCTTTACTTCTCCGCCATAGTGTGCCGTGTAAACACCCGTAGTGTTAACAGCGCTTTCCTTATCTGGTGACAAATAAAATGACGACAAAACGTAATTCTGTGGAATTCAGATGCAATATTTGGTGCTTTGACGCTCCGTGCATGGCACGCGACGGTGTTGGTCGGTGACGGAACGGTCTAGTGGGAGTGGGATCATACTTTTCAATACAAAGAATATAATTTTGCCTGAGACGTTCCTAGCACGGTCATGGTATGGTACGTTGTAGTGGGCAGAGACCTTAACTGTTAATTTTCTAATAACCATAACCTATTTTATTTAAAAACTTGATAGCACTCCAAGACGTCCACGCAACACTGATACGCATGCGACAATGGAACGGATTCCTATCGGTTTTGGTGGATGTTGCATACGGATAACGTACGGACATCATACGGGCAACATACGGGTATCATACGGGCAACATACGGGCACAAAACGCCGTCGATCCGTGTTGCTTTTCGTGTCTGATACGTTCCTAGCACGGTCATGGTATGGTACGGTGTCGTCAAATAAACATACCAAACATAACACAGAATCAATAATATTTTAATAAATAGAATTATCGAAAATGGTTTTTAATTATTATTTTTTAAAGATTACCATATCTATTTTTATTATTTTTTATTTTAAGATAAGATAACCATAATAATTAAGATTACAAAAATAATTTGAATTTTAAGATTTCAAAAATAATTTGGAGATATTTCATCTTAAAAGCCCTTTTAAGAATTAGAATGTTTAGTCAGATTTAATAAAGTTATCACCCCGAAAATACTTTTGACGACTTGACAGACCGTCAACTTTACTTTTGCTTACGCGTAATATGCATGTATTATGCATGAACTTTTCCCAAGTAATTCTTTATATGGGACGTTCTTCTTTTTTACCGACAATTTGACTGGTAGATTTGTCCTTTCTTTAATAAAATATGTTTTAAATGATTGCCTCTTATCATAGATTTTAAAATCATATTATAATGCAGCTAAGTATTAGCTCTAATTTTTTATTAATTTAAAATTTTTTGGAGCGGTAACAAAAAATAAACAGTCAGTCTCAGTCACAAAAATAGTATAATTTATTAGTTGTCATGCAAAATCAGATCTTTAGCTTTGTATTATTTTTCTTAACTAGGATACAAACATTAATTTTTATCTAGCTCGATATCACGGAATTCTCAATGTAAACATTTAAACATGTTCATCCGAAGTTCATGCAGACAGACTGCCCATATGCCATTACTATAATCATCTTCTCTTAGTCTGCATCATCCTGTCATCCTATCTTGCATTATATGTGTTTATAGGACATGATAATCACTCATTATCAAGTAGCTTGGCGGCCTGCCCGCCTCTCTTTGTCATAAAAAATTAATTAAAACCGAAACAATAACGAATTTATGATACGAATTTTACAAAAATGTTTCATTTTTTTATACAAAATATTTTCATAAACTTACCTAATTGCATTTCAATCCAATTTTATAGTTACTTTAATATTTTACATTTTACACATTTCCTTGTATAATATTTAACATTAATTTTCAAATGATAATATCGAATCCATTAACACTATTCGGAAATAATTATCCAACATGCGTTGATACAGCACGATCACAGCATGACGCCGCGAATCAATTTGTAAAACTGATGTTTATTTGTGCACTTGCCAACATCCAATGCAATGTCTAGAGAGGTCTGTACTTAAACGAACGAGCCTTGACGAATTCTCCCATTTATTACCATTTTATATTTATAGACATATTGAAGAGAATTAATTGAAGTTAAAAGGCGCGGAAAATTTATTTCAATGATCATTTTAACCGTTAAAAAATCATCAAGTGCTTCTTATACTCGTATTTATAATAATAACGCGACCTATAAAATGTTTAGAGGGACCACCGAATTTTAAAACTAATATTTTATTATAATACTAGTGACCCGCTCCCGGCTTCGCACGGGTGTGATATTTTTTCTGCAAATATACATAAAAATTTCATATTAGTCAAAATCGCATAAAAATCCGTTCAGTAGTTTTTGAGATAATCGTGAACATACATACAGATATATATTTTCGTTATAAATGTAATATATCGTTTAAGATAGGTATATTTAAAAAAACAAACGGTTTGTAAACTTATTTCTAGCTTTTGCCCCCGACTTCGTCCGCGCCCCTTTTTAAAAGCCGATGCCCGACGCCCGACGCGAAAGAGGGGTCTTATAAATTTGATCTGTGTGTCCAGGCTGGCGCAACTCAAAGGAAAGAAAATGATGTATGAAACACATGGAATTTGTAATGCCGGAATAACCCGACCGTCAAGGCGATTGCGAAACCCATTAAGTTATTAAAGACATCACCGATTCTCTAATTTGGCCGTATTACGTCAAAACCACAAACAACCATCGGCGCCATATTGATGTGTTGCAATATGGCGTCTTTCATTTCAACTGTCTTTGTTTGTTTGTTGTTTATTTTCAGATTTTTCGGCAGAGTATTGATTTTTATAAAACTTGCCAAAATTTTAGTGTTTAAATACTCTTTCTTCGTAGTGTTATATTTGGTGTATAGTGTTTAGTGTTCTAGATGCCGAAAGTAATCTGCGAAATATGTGGCCTAAGAACGAGTCGCATTGATAATAAATAACTAATATTTTTGGCCGCTAATTCTCGCTGGATGAAGATAGGTTAGTACATATTATATCTTGCTGCTGTTCTAAAACCATGTATAATATAGTTTATTGGGAGTTTAGTTCAAATTTTCGAATAAAATTGTGTTGCATATGTGTTGCATGTAAACAATAGTGCAGTGCCATTTTTTATCGACAATCGGCAAAATTTTATTTTTTATTTTATTGCACTGAATGATAAGAGATGAACACATGCATACACCCCAATGTACCAATTGGTTTGTTTTAGTTTTATTTTACCTTTATTTTTTATTTATTAAATAAAAAACAACAAATATTTACAATCTTAACACAAAAACTTAAAAAAACTAACTAATTATTTCCAAAAAATACTTATAAATAATTTAATCCTATTAAGCCTTTGGTAGACGGAAAAGTGGCGAGAATGCTGGCGGCATTGCCCCGTTGAATGCATATGCTTATCTTCTGGGCAAAGTAAGAGCCAGCATTCTTGTCACCCGACGCGTCTACCAACCGTTTTGCCAGCTCCTTGTAAAGTTCATGAAAGGCTGGCCCCCACGGACCCATGGTCTCTACCGCAAGCGGCACAAACGTGTAACCCCTATCTAAGTTTACATATTTGCGCCGCTTGAGATTTTCGGCTTTATTTATATATTTAACTAGAAATAACATTTATTATTCATTTACTTTCTAGGTTCAGGCAAGACTGAAAAGAAAAAAAAACAGCTGTACAAACAATAAATGAAATGCTGTTCCATGTATCGGAATATCTGCCAATCCATTGAACGATAAAGTTTTCAGTGAATTTACTCTCCATATTGCTAAAAATCCTGTACAAACAACAAATGCTGTTCCATGTATCGGGCCAATCCATTGAATTACTTTATGAAATTATTATTAAAGTTATTAAGAACTTATAGCTTATAGCTTATAGTTTATACTAATAGCTATATAGAAGTTACTTTATAGCTTTATAGCTTCAAAGATTTACGCTTTTATTATAATAAGAGTAAATTTTATTTAGCTTTAAGAAATATCCACTCAATATAAATAGCATTGATTCGATTATACACTGCTCTGAAACCAGATTTGCATTGATGGTCCAACCGCGGCGAGACTAACTAGTTGCTGTTGTTCCTGCATTGACAAATATTATGATACTAGTTCCACCTCGTTCATATTCATTTACAAGTACAAAATATCTATCTACTACAATTAACTTGGTAATATAAGAAGGCTATAAAACTGGCGAGTTCTTCCTGTACTTACTTTGTGGATAAATTTTATCGCCAACTTTATAGGGTAATAAATAAATTTGTGAATTAGTGAAATTGTATTATTTTGCAAATTTCCCATTAACTGAGTAAAAGACATCAACGCTTTGCAAAATTTTAGAACGACAGTTTCAATACAACGCTTTAAACCATCACATACCTAATTTAATTATATTTTTACAGATTTTAATGTTTTTGTTTTACATTAGTGATTAAGGTTTCGACGAGGCTATTGGTCGCGTGATTAAGGTTTAGCCTTAGCGTGCTGACTCATTAGTCCCGGGTTCGATTCCCAGCAGAGTCAACTTTGGAAATGAACTTTTATATTTATAAGAAGATATATTAGCGAAACACATTGTAAAATCCAATATTAACTTTAAATTTCTATAGACTTTAATTATTTTCCAATCAGAGACGAAAACACAAACAAGTAATAAAACGAAAAATTACACATTTTTAACTTCATATAACTGTTAGAAAAAATTTTTTTTCACTGGCTTACCTATCAGAAGGAAGAATTTCGTGATCCTTACTGCCTTCGTCTGCCATGATTGATACTTTTCTCTTGCCGTCCGGTGTGTTCCCGCGATTCGATATAATTGATTGTGGGGTCGATGTCTGAGCGGTCAGATTCGTCGGATTAGCGGCCGGGTTCGAGGGCGTGTCGGAGGAAGTCACCTCGCACCTCGGATGTCACCTTACATCAATGAACAGAGTAAAACTAAGTAATAAATTATGCTTATCAATAAATATCAATAAATGACCAATATCAAGATTAAGTTATTAGGACTTGTAAATCTAAATCATCGTGTTAACAAAACAAATTCACATCTGCAACTGAGATATTGAATTCAGGATCGGTAAACGTCAATTATATACGTATGTTATGCAAAAACTATAACATAGTCTTATCATATTTAGTTAATATGTAATACAAATAATAATAAAAAATACTATATTATTTTGATAAATTTTTGTATCATATTATTACGAATGTTGCTATAATGTAATAAATTATGTATATTTATCAATAAATAACCAATATGTAAAGATTAATTTCTTTGGCATAATAAATCTTATCGAATAAGTATTAAAAAGATATGTCTAAATTATATTGGAGGTGATTTAATCTGAACCACACAAGGTGGATTTTTTGTACGACGTACCTAGGTAATAACTGCAGATAAAAGTGAAAATATATTATTTGTATTCTAGATGAAGACCGTATTGTTATTTAAGCCACATTTTTTTGTAAAGAAATTTCGTCGAAGGAAAAAAAAAAGGTTTACTAATAATTACGGAAGATATTTGTTTCATCGAACAGATTAACCCAGAGCCCTCTAGGTCAGGGTTCCCCAAACTATTTTGGACAAGTGACCCCTTTTCAACAATGAACTGTTACCTCAGACCCCCATGGTCAAATTACCTACTTTTAAGACCAACCCCCTTATTCATAATGGTCCGCTAACTTAAAGCAGCTATCTATCTTAGTCTATCTTTAGTTTTTTCCTATTGGTACAAAATACCTAGGTACTAAGGTGCCAATTAGAAAACTTTGCACTTGGTTAAGTGAGTGAAGTTGATTTCATTTTCTCGTCAAAATTTAACAAAATAAAAAGACAATCCAATTCAGTAAATATCAAGTTTAATTTATAATTATTACAAATTAATACATAAAGCATCTTAAGTTGGTAGGAAATTATATTTTAAAAACTATTAATTCGCAAAGAGAAAATAAAACATTCAGTGCGATGGATGAACCTGGTGACTATCTACCAATCTAGCTACATCCGGTTCAATATTAGTGAGTTGCAGCCTTAAATCTCCACGTTCGTTGATTTTCAAACGGTTTCTTTGTTTTGTCAAAATGTTTGTTACCACACTGAAGCTTTTTTCAACTAGATATGATGATGGAAAAGCGATAAGGTATTTTTCAGCAATGTTCCACAATGTAGGATACTGTGTTTCAATTTTGCGTTGCAACCAGAACTTCTGATAGCCTTGGTTGAACTTTTGCTTAAGCTCTTCGTCTGTGCTGATGGTAATCAACTCTTCTTGCATTATCACATTGGCTTCTTCTATGGCTGTGGTGTTATACGGATTTATTATCCATTGAGGAATTTGTAAATTTAAAAGATCATCAAACCTCTCCGTAAAATCCTTGTGTAATGCGTCCAAGTGAGTAACATATAATAAAATGTCATCATCTTGAAGCATTTTTGGTAATTTTGACAAATGCGGAAACTGCGAATATTCTTTTCTGCCTAAATTTTGTTTATAAAGAACTAGTTTACCCACGAAGGCCGATATTATTGATTTTGTTTTAATCAAGTTAAGATCATCACCCTGTAGTTGCAAATTAACTTTGTTGAACATTCCAAAGATATCAGTCAAGTAATAAATATCTGTTTTACAATTGTTCAGATTTTCTTTCAAATTCGGATCTTTTTCTTGTAAAAACTCCAACACAGATTCAAAAAGGGCTGAAAATCTTTCTAAGCAAGAGCCTCTTGATAGCCAGCGAACTTCAGTGTGCAGAAGTAACCGAGTAAAGACTTCGTCGTTTTCGTCACATAGTTGAGCAAATAACCGAGAGTTCAAAGAATTGCTTCGAATCTTGTTGATAGCATTTATTACATATTGTAAAGACTTATGCAATCTAGGACTCAGCTTTTTTGCTGCTAAATGCTGCCTGTGAATCACACAGTGAATAACCAGTACATCAGGCAGTTGTCGCTTTAAGTGAGCTATAAAGCCACGATGACGACCAACCATAGACGGTGCACCATCAGTCGCAACAGAAACAATATTCTTCCATGGAATAGCTTTATCAGTAAAAAAATGTTCCACGGCCTGAAAAATCGATTCTCCTCTAGTATCAGTCTCTAAATATGCAGCAAAAATCAGTTCTTGGCACATATTTTCATCTTTGATAAATCGAACATATCCTAACAATAGAGCTTCATTGCCGGGTAATGTAGACTCGTCCAACTGGAGAGAGAATCTGCGGGTCTGTAAGAACTTGCATAAAATGTTTTCCACATCGCGTCCCATCTCATCTATGCGTCTCTGAACGGTGTTGTTGCTCAAAGGTATTCTCTTTAAAATATCATGTGCGGGTTTGTGCAATACATTGTTAAGGACCTCCGCAATGGCTGGTAAGATAAGCTGCTCTCCAATTGTATGGGGTTTCCCCGACTTCGCTATTAGTAAAGATATATTATAGGACGCTCGTAAACCATCATTGTCTCGAATAGATGATGACGCAAACATCGATCCTATGGATGGCCTTTTGTCTAGTTTTTCTTTCAGTGCTTGAAAATATGACAAGGGCTTACTTTTTTTGTTAGCATGTACTCTTGATAAGTGGTCATCCATTTTTGAAGGCTTCATGGCATCGTTACTAAATACTTTTTCACATATGAGACACATCGGGAAGTGTTGATTTGATGGAGATGCAATAAATCCGAACTTCAAGTAGTCCAAACTGTATTGTCTGCATTTTTTTTTCGTGTCCGCCATCATAAAACTTTCAGTAATTCTGCAAACAAAAAAATAAGGAACCTAAATAAAAAACAATAATAAACTGTTAAATTTGCACACTATCTTATTTTTATCACACTCAGTTAATGGATTCTTGTTAAGTATTACTGACTTACTCTTTGATAAACTTTGATACCTATATTGGGAAGTAACTACAGTAGGTAATTAGGTATAGAAACTTCGTATTAGGTAATTAGGTAGAATAAGAACGAAAACCAAAGACTTAAGTGTTAGTAATTTTTACAAATACAATTATACATACCTATTTAAAATATGTTGTATGTTGTGTTTAACACTTTTTCAGTCACTTTACTTCACTTAATTTAGCTTTGTAATAAGTTTGTAATCTCTTGAAATAAATGAGTACTTAGCTATATGAGTTTTTATCGTTCAAGCTCCAACGAATTTCAAAACGCAAATGAACTTTCAACCTAAATGCAAGCTCGTTAAATAGTAAAATATCAGGAACATGTTTGGACTTGATCATGAATTCGTTCGTCTTAATTCGCGTAAAGCCGCTATCACACTATTCAATTTGAACGATTCCAATTTAGGAAATCGGAAGGTGTGATCGCAGTTAGAACAGATTGGATTCAATTAAGAGTTTATCCATTTTCAACTCTATATCTTCGATTTAGAAATCAATTTAGCGTAGTGTGATCACGAGCTCACTACTTAGATTCCTAAATAGGAATCGTTCAAATTGAATAGTGTGATAAGCACTTTATCGTCAAATAGAGAGCAAGTCAAAACGCCGCTGAAAGACGTACGCTCCAACTCAATCTTGCACAAACTTGTCCACATAGACTTGCCGAGTTTTTCATCTTGTACGAACTTGAAACTTTACATTCCTGGAACATTATTTCCTACAAAAATATTAATTATTCTTAGTACACGTAACACAACATAAACAATACAGTAACTACCTACTTACCTATCTTGAAAGTTTTAAATAAGAACTTGTGTTAATATAATAGGGGTCGATTTTTAGACCTCGTCGACCCCCAAAATCACTTTTCGTTTATGTCGACCCCTAGGAAACCGATATCGACCCCAAGGGGTCGATATCGACCACTTTGGGAATCCCTGCTCTAGGTAATAGATATACGAGTCTCGTATTACCGTGGCCTCTAACTATAGGCATCGTTAGAAAGTTCAACGTCACTAAACGAGATATGGAGAACGCTATGCTTGTGGGTTAGACTACGATATCGAATCAGGAATGAGGAGATCCGTAGACGAACGAAACTTATGAACCGAGAGCCAGCAACCGATTTTCATGGTCAATCAGTTCTCGGTCGATAACTGGTCAGATGCTAGAGAGTTGTATCATGAAGCCCTGTGAACGTCAGCTGCCGCTCCGTGGGTGGGTTCAGCAGCGATACTCTCCCAAACTTGAATAAAAATGTCATCTATATAAACCAACTGTCATTTTTGTTTATTCATAATAGCAGATAAACTATCATGAGACAAATTTTCAATTGAGAAGAAATGCGATCGGCTGACGTATAATCCACCACCTTATAGTCACCTGACTTTTTTTTTCTTAAAGATATTAGGTTCACATGAACTTGAAGAATACGTCTGAACCCACCTACGGAGCGTCAGCTGATGTTCACAGGGCTTCATGACACAATTCTCTCAAGCATGACGAGAAAATGACTGACGAAATTTGTGCCTGGCTCGTGGACTATTACCGGCGCCGGCGGATCAGACAGTGGAAGTGGCAGTGAGCAGGACACATAGTACGGAGAGCCGACGACCGCTGGGGCCGGAACGGACCGGCAAGCGCAGCTTAGAACGTCCACTCACCAAGTAGACAGACGACCTGATAAGGGACCCGTGTAGTTTCAAGACGGTGGATCGAGGCTGCTTCTGACCGGTCCTTTTGGAAAATTAGAGGAGAGGCCTATTATGTCCAGCAGTGGACGGCGTACGACTGAGATGATGATGATAATGATTGATATTGATGTTGTCGATTAAGCAAAAAAGTTCTAGGGCGACAATAGTCCAAGGTCTAGGGGAATGGTATGGGACAAGACTAGGATTGATGATAAGACGAAGTGCTGGATATAGGCTGACTGAATATTCAGTAGGAGTACAAAGGCGCTACCAATCCTGCTAAAAGAAAGAAGTCCTTAAGTGTAGAAAAGGAAATGAGCACTGGCTTGCTATACTTATGCATTAGCATTCAAATAATACCAGCTATTACTTTACGGTAATGGTTACAAGTAGACTGTGCACCGAATCAGACTTAAGAAGTCAAAATATTATACAGACACTACATTCAATTGCTATTTTATTACCTGTTTTATTGCAACTGTTATGTTCTAGAATACATAACCTTTTATTTTTATCTTTACGGAAAAAGATTGTCTATAAAGACAATATTAAATTATTATAAAATATTTTTTTTTTTTTTTAACATGTATTGTTTTATTATCAATTGAACCTAAAACTAAAAACCTTAAAAAATATAATACAATAATTAAAATATATTATTAAAAGAAGTCCCTTTAGGCAAGGTTCCGAAGATACTGGCAGCGTTCTCCCTTTGAATAGCTAGACTAATTCTTTGTCCGAGGTAGCTGCCAGCTCTTCGGTCTCCTGTGATGTCGACTAACCTTTTTACTATTTCCTTAAAAAGCCTTATAGCGCTAGGACCCCACGGACCAAGGGTCTCGACACCGAATGGGACAAAATCATATTCGGAGCCTAGACCCCTGTATTTGCATGCTTTAGCTTTTTCAGCCGCTTCACAAGCCGCACCAGCTCTGTTGTTGGTTCCATGTAGATGGGAAGGGGCCAGCGTGTCTGAACAGGTTGCATCCCATACCAGCACCCGGCCCATCTTCCATGGAATCAAACTCATACCGTCCGGTCTCTTGCCATCGTCTCTTGCGATCCCAGGCAGCTCAAGTAGACTTGGCACGTTGACGGTGGCAAGGGACCGGCGTATGATATCGTTAAGTGCGGCATGTCTCGAGAAGCGGCCTGCACTTTTTTGGCATGACAGTCCGTGATGTCCTAGCTTGTCGACATCACTGCCACAGGGACATTTATGAGGAGCGCAGACCGGAACCCCAAGCCGTAGACAGGTTGCGATTCGGAGCGTGTCAGGCTCAAGAAATGTTCCTGTATTTGACGAAGGGTACGCGTGAAGCCAGTAGCCGGCCTCATGCGCACCCACGGCCAAAAGCCTAGCACGCGCCGAACCTGTGCTACAGCTCAAAAGATTGTCATATGTCAATTTGCAGTTTATGTCGTCCCAGATCCTCTGTGAATTTGGAGAAACTGGAAAATTTTGACCTGGGCATGCAATTAAGAAAGCGTTTCTAGCTTCTTCCAAGCCAGCAATCTCAAAGTTTGAAGGGGATGCCCTTAAAATTTTACTTATGAGATTTGCTGAACTATGGACAGAAGATAGGAAGGCTGGTAAAGCGACACTGGAAATTTTGCGAATCCCTAAACCACCATAACGGATGGGTAGGGATGCTTGGGTCCAAGATTGCTCATTCAGCTGCATATTAAGAATCGATTCTAAGCTAATTTTGATTAAGTCGTCTACTTGTGTCAAAAGATCTGGGTGATTCCAAAAGGAGCAGCACCGGAGCACATACGTAAATTTTGGGACGAAAAGACAGAATTTTAAGATGCAAAGTGCATAATGTGGACTAATTTCAAGGAGACGGTCAGCAGTATTTTGAAATTTAGTAATTGAATTATTAATATATTCAGAAATAGATTCATCAAAAATTGGAGAACCTAAAAGGTAAAGGGAATTACTGTTAACTATTTTAATATTTGGAGATAAAATATTAAATTTTTGTTTTACGTCATTTAAATTTAAGTCACAGTTATTTATAAAAAGTTCGCATTTGCTAAAATTAAGCTCCAAACCAATGGCTTCAAATTTATTTTTGATTAAAAAAAGGTCCGAAAACACAGTATCCACATCACCTCCTAGGGTTCCGTCGTCCAAATACCAAACGTTGAATTTAGAATTTAAATTTTTGATTATCGGATTTATAGCCAAACTAAAAATTGCAGGCCCAAGGGGATCACCCTGTTGACAACCTACTTCCGAAGACAGTTCATTAGAACGATATAACAATTTTGTTGGGTCAGCGTAACTGAGAAGAAGATAATTGTATATTTCCGGTATATGTTGTTTTATTTCCGTCAGCAGGGTATCCCTATTTACCGAATTGAATGCATTTTTAACATCAATTTTGAGCAACACGTCAGGCTGTCCTTAAGTTAGGAAAGAGCGTAGGGCATGGACGGCTGCCTCACACCCTCGTTTTACACCGAAGCCTAACTGTACGGGTTCAAATTCCGAATTTAATTTTGGTAAAATATGTCGAACAGCAATTTTGGAGGCCAGACGTCGTAGTGTTGATCCAACAGCAATTGGTCTCACCCCTCCGTCCTTTTTGGTGAGGGCAATGAGGTTCGCGCCGAAAAGAATGGGAACAATTTCTGGATTGACATTACCGGAATACATAAAGTTGATTAATTTAGTGATCGAATTTACAAGTTGCTCGCCTGCATCACCCACAGAATGCGATGTTAAGTCTTTCAAATGTTGGGGTGAGATTCCATCCAAACCTGCAGCCGAACCTGGTTTAAAAGATAAAATGGCATCCGTAACATCTTTGTTTTGAATTTGAAGGCATGCTTGCCCTGCTGTTGGTGGGTCGAGAAAATATGGGTTTGCTGGAGCTGGAGGATGTTTTGTCCGTAAGGCCTGAAGGGTGTCAGAGGTATCTGGTGATAGCACGTCGTTGGAGAACAAAAGGCGAGCGGCACCTTTGAGATCTCCGTCACAGATTTTGTTTTCGATGAGTTTGTTGCGATTACGAGGGGCATCATGTTTGATTAGAGGTGCGGGAGAAGGCGAGGAGCTTACAGCACAGTTATTCTTAATCTTTTGTGTCAAGGATAAATTCGGTTCATCAGTTTTTATTATATGTAGTGTGCTGTATGAAAATAAAAATAGGTTCTGCCAGTCTTGAGTGCAATTGATTATGTAACATTTCTGGATTAATTGTGACAAATGTGTAGCAACGGTTATTCGAGCTCGTCGAGGGATTCTTTTAACTATGGGTATACTATTTTTCAAATGGCTAAGATATGTGTGGAAAGGAGTTGGATCGTTGGCTACATAAGTATGTTGAGGCCTTTCAAAGATTTGAATGACTTGTTGCACTGTGTACATGTATGTGTCGCGTTCGACGTGCCATCACAAGATTGGGTCACGGACTGCATTCACAACAGATAAATAAATTCACAAAAAAGAATAACTTAAAACAAAGTTAAAAACACAATAAAGTAACTTAAAATGTACAATGAAAACATAAAAAAGTCAAAGTCAAAATATGACGGCTGCTTGTTTTGGTAACAAGACGCATGCGTCGTTACGTAGGTGCGTCACAGGATGGTCTTGCAATTGGACGCTGCAGTGGAAGAGACCTAGCGACGCATGTCGTCGCTAGGACAACCGATGGCGGCCTTAGCAACCGCGTCTTGAAATTATCACACGCGGATTAGAAGTTTTTAGACTGAACAGGCACTGTGGTGGGAACAACCATAAAATCCCCATGCGCACATATGAAAAACATCTTGATAAATTTTTATATGCAGGTTTGAGCCATCAGGAAATTAAACTGGCTTAAAAATAAATATTTTAAGTGACCTGAGCCTGCTTGTCACTTTTGTTATTCCTTGTCTTATTCTTTGTTATTGTTATTTTACACTTTTGCGGATTAAAATCTTCACAATTTAATGCATAAACACTACTATCGTTCACAATCTTTACTTAGATGACTTATTCACATAATTATATGCATTTTAAACTACCAAAAAAGGTTTTTGAATGCGGAGCAAAACAAAGAACGTCTTGTTTTGTGAACAACAAATGTGCAGATCCAATTAATTACTTAATAATTAATTGGATAATAATAATTAATAATAATAATAATAAATTACTTAATATTAATAACTTAATAATATTAAATTATTAAGTTGTTTTGTGTACGGTTCAAAAACTCGAATGGGTAGACTGATTTTAATTCGGTTTTCACAAATGCAAAGAGAGATTTTTATAGAATATATAGAACGGGCAAGATTTTTTATATAAAATATAAAACTACATGTTCGTATCATTGATTCCTGTATAGTATTGACTGGTTGTGATGTGTGTTGTGACTGGAGCAGATGTGTTCATGTCATCCACGGAAAAAACATACTTTTATTTTAAATTCAAGTGTTTCTTTTTCTATAACACGGGTCGCCAGTGTTAGTACAAAATTAAAAAAAATAATATTAAAATTTAAATACATCTACAGTAATTAAACAAATTTAAGTAAATGCGTTTGTTTTTGAATTGCAAATATTTCATTACGTACCCGATAAATATATCATAACTCTTGTCATTATTATCACACTGATTTAAAACTATCTCAAAGGAAACCACTCAACAATCGCACGTCCTGGATGCGCTAAATGCGTATTAACTAAACATTTTACATTTTAATGAAAATATAAAAAATATTCATTCAATAAAATAAAATAAAATCTAACCAAAAAAAATATAAAAAAAATGTAAATATCCCTTACCGTCGATTTGTGTTACACACGCGCACTATTCAACACATAACGTTAAAAAAATGATGATAATTCGCAAGCGTTCTCCAATTATATGCGAATTTCGATAATAAAACGTATGATCCGCGCC
Organism: Synanthedon andrenaeformis; assembly: GCA_936446665.2. Taxonomy (NCBI): domain Eukaryota; kingdom Metazoa; phylum Arthropoda; class Insecta; order Lepidoptera; family Sesiidae; genus Synanthedon; species Synanthedon andrenaeformis. The sequence continues at coordinate 6,746,023 of OW387777.2, read as the reverse complement.
GCGCGTTATATATCGGAGAAACATTACCAAGTATGATAAGTAGCAATCTTTAAATCACGAAGCTCTTATTGCAACACTTCAGATAAGGGATAAGTGTAGAGTGCTAAAGATGCAATTTTATATTGCCACATACGTCATTAATTAACAATATTAGTGACGTTTGTGTACCTACATACATTTCAATTTGCATAAGGACAAATATGCTAGCTCGCAGATTTGCGCGATGTTTCAAAAATATAAAGCTAACATTATTTAAAGCGTATATACTTGTGCTCTGTGGGCAAATTACACAAAAATGTTATAGCGCCCTTCGTGTCCAATTTAACAACGCGTTTAGGGCGATGTTAAGGCAGTTAAGGCTACCCCGCCTCTGTAGTGCTTCGGGGATGTTTGCAATGATGAGCACTGATTGTTTCTATGCTAACATGCGTAAAAAATTTGCATCGCTTGTTAGGCGGGTGCAGGACAGCTTAGTCCAGTTGGGTTAGACGAAAAACGGGCCTAAGCTTACATTAATTTGTGGTAGCGAATCCTTTCACCCACCTTTAGGGGGGGTCCAGTGGGAGTGTAAAACAAGAATCTCGACCATTCTTAAGGTCCGCCCGTTATCGTGATATTAAGGGGTAACACATTTTCGCTTATAACTTCGTTATTTTTGACCGTACGATAAAAATGATAAGGACTAATATTGTTCTTTATGCAATTCTCTACAAAATATTTGTTGCAAATTTTTACGTACAACCAATATTTTTTGAGATAAATTAAAAAAAGGGGTAAAATATATTTTTCAATATCTCTTTTATTATTAACTTTAGTGCCTAGTTGTTCGAAATGAAATTTTTCAATATTTTTAATCTCTACGACTGTTCGTAGAACGAATATATAAACAATTTGCTTTTATTTCATTTGAGTAGGAACTGTCTAGATATAATAACTAATGTATAAAAATATAACATATGGGTCCAGTTGCCTGAAAATAAATGAATTTTAATTTTTCATTTAATTTAATAACATAATTGAGGGGTCCGAGTATAGGTGGTGAATGTAGGAAGGGGAAAGACAGACTTACCGGTAACATATACTAAGGTTCGCCTGCTCCTCCAGCGCTGGTTCGGTTCCACCACAGTACTCCAGAGTTTACGTTTGCTCACTCGACTAAAAAGTTGATGTTGACAATACTAGATGGCGATATTTATAAGTATCAGACGAGATATTGCTGGGGTACGACTTAGGCTGTGGTACGACTACGCAACCTTACCCTACCACACACACGCGTACAGAGTTTTATTTTTTCGGATCGATATGCGAGCGCAGCGACAACTTGTAATCGTCTGTCTTGATTTGAATGGTAGGAAAAGGGAATAATAAATAGATAAATACGTGTGATGCGTTTGTTTGTATGTGTGCTATGTGTGTGGATATATAGGTAAAACGGCGTCAACATTATCCCCCGGCCTGAAGGTATCCTTCAGAATAAGCGGCATTAATGCGAAAGAAAAAAATAAATTAAAAATTAGCGTAAAGAGATTAAATAAACCAATAGGGAAGCAAAAAATCAAAATAAATAAATAAATAATATAAGTTATTGAGTTGGTAGCGGGTAAAGTTTAACTACTGGTCCCACATAACTGCCAGTTTTAGTTTTCACTTTGACTGTACGAGTGACTCCATCCTTGCCAGGATAAAGTTCCTCTACTACGGCCAGCGGCCAAGAAAGCGGTGGCGATTTATCGCCCCGTATTATTACAATGCAACCCTTTTCTCTGTTTGTTTGCATGCACTTTTGTCTGTTTTGAAGTGAAGTTATATATTCCAAACTCCACCTGTCCCAATAGGATTGTACGAATTTACTTAACAATTGATAGCGATTGAGTCTATTTTCCGAAATACCACTTAAATCCTCTGCGGGCAAGTATTTTAAAGGCAATATATTTAAAAAATGAGCGGGAGTCAATGCGGTAGGGTCAGACGGATCAGGGGCCCTAGCCAAGATGCAAACGCAGTGCTTTCTACAGTCGTAAACGCTACGCTACGCTACGGACAAAGCTTTGTGATTGGTCAAAATTTTATGTGGGCGTTACAACAACCAATCACAGGGTTTTATTTTGTTCGCTTCGTCAAGTTCGCTAGGGAGCGTTTTCTTTAATGTACATCTTGGCTAGGCTTCCAGAACTCAGTACACACAGAGGGCGAGTATTTAAGATTCCTTCTATTTGAATTAAAACAGTGTTAAATTCCTCGTATGTTAAGACCTGAGTACCTATCACCCTATATAAGTGCATTTTGACTGATTTAATATTGCTTTCCCATATGCGAACAAAATGGGGAGCTAAAGGAGGACTTCTCTTAAATTGAATGCGGAAGTCGGACAGCCTTTGATCTAAATATTTATTATGCGTTTCGGAATGCAAAAGAGAAAAGAGTTCATCGAGTTTGCGTTTTGCGCCAACGAAATTAGTGCCACCGTCACTAACTATCATGGAAACAGGCCCCCGTCTACTAATAAAGCGTTTAAACGCGGCTAGGAATAATTCAGAACTTAAGTCTGATACTAGTTCTAAGTGAAGCGCCTTAGTTGTGAGACAGATAAACAGACAGACATACGCCTTTACACTTTTGGCTCCACGTCGCCTGTGTGGCGTTACAAAGAACGGACCTGCGTAATCAACGCCAGTGTGCACAAAACTTTTTACTTTGCTCACCCTAAAGTACGGCAAATCACCCATTATTGGAACCATATTCCTAGGTTTTAATTTAAAACAAATGTTACATGTTACACATCAGTCTAAGTTTTGTTTCCAACATTCTTGGATTAACAATTTTAGAAAAGCGGTAACAGGACCCATTAGAGATAAGGGGTCAAATAAGCGTGCGGTAACAGAGAGAATAGAGCGTTTAGTATATTTAAATTTTTCAGCGTTAATTTTAAAAGAGAAAAAGTCTTCGGTAGGTAACCATCGTAAGCATATAATTTTTGTATGCGTGTTTTCGTCAAAAGTTACGACCTCAGAAGTGCGTTGGTCTCCAAGTATGCGTTGCATAAATTCAGAACTATTAGAAACCCATTTACTAAGTTTAAACCCCCCGGCCATGAACATCTGTACCAGCTCATGATATAACCTTTCAGCTTCGTCAACAGAAAAAACGGAAGATACGTAGTCATCCATGTAGAAATGTCTATTAGCCGCCCAAGCGGCTAGAGGCCAGCGTTTGTTCTCATCATCGGTCAACGGTTTGACTACTCGCATAGCTAGAAAGGGGGAGCTAGATAATCCAAAGGACACGCGGTTAAATTCATAAGGGGAAATAGGGTCCTTGGAATTAAACCTGAAGAGGATTCTTTGAAATCGGTTATATTCTGGAATTTAACGCTCTTCCCATTAATTAAAACAGTATAAAAATCCGTTCGGTAGTTTTTGAGAATCGCAAACATATAGACAGACAGACGCAGCGGGGGGACTTTGTTTTATAATATTAAAAAACGTAAATTTAATAATGTCTTCGTGAGCGAATTGATTTTTGTTTAATTGTGCGTAACTTTGTCTTTTTCCTGTGTATATTAGTTCCACTGAGATAAGAGAACGCAGTTCGGCGAAATATGGGTATATTCTATCTCAAAACTTCGATGATGAATACTGAAGCTGTCTATCAAGCTGATAGTGATGATCGTTAGGCAGAAAAGATAAATGTTTCAACTTATTCGTGTACATAGACTTTTCGAGTTTAATGAGAATGATGCTTATGCATTAAGATAGCCTCACTCTACTTCCTTCGAAATAAATATAACAAATCACCCATTAGGTTCTGTAATTTCAAAAATCTTATTAAATTATCTGAAAAAGTGAAGAAAGTTTTCATATATGCGAGAATTTTCTAGAAACTTCTGAAATTTTCGAGAAACTTATAGAATTTTCGAGAAACTTCTAGAATTTTCTAAAAACTTCTAGAATTTTCTATAAAATTTACATAAACAAAAAGTAGCCTATGTTACTGCTGACGACCCCCTCTTCATGTCTGCAAAGTTTCATCGAAATCGCTTCAGCCGTTTCTGAGATTACCCCGAACAGACAGACAGACAACAATTCTAAAAAAAGTTATTTACGTTTTAACAGCATGCGAATGACTCTCAAAGCTTAGTTTGAGGCAGTTTTTCGCAAATCACAGACAGACACTCTGATTTTATTTATATAGATTAATAGAAACGGATTTTTTTTCGCTAACATTCTAGAAAATTCTAGATGTTTATAGAAAATTCTAGAAGTTTCTCGAAAATTTCAGAAATTTCTAGAAAATTCCAGAAGTTTCTAGGAAATTCTCGCATATATGAAAACTTTCTTCACTTTTTCAGATAATTTAATAAGATTTTTTGAAATTTCAGAACCTGATGGGTGATTTGTTATATTTATTTCGAAGGAAGTAGAGTGAGGCTATCTTAATGCATAAGCATCATTCTCATTAAACTCGAAAAGTCTATGTACACGAATGCACCCGGGCGAAGCCGGGAACGAGTCGCTAGTCTAAAATAAACGTAGCCTAAGTTACTCCTTATTACATCAGCTACCTGCCAATAAAAGTCCCGTCAAAATCGGTCCAGCTATTTCAGAGATTAGCCGGAACAAACAGACAGACAGACAAAAATTGTAAAAAATATTATTTTGGTGTATGTACCGCAATTTACATAAACAAAAAGTAGCCTATGTTACTCCTGACGACCCCCTCTTCATGTCTGCAAAGTTTCATCGAAATCGCTTCAGCCGTTTCTGAGATTACCCCGAACAGACAGACAGACAGACAGACAGACAACAATTCTAAAAAAAGTTATTTACGTTTTAACAGCATGCGAATGACTCTCTAAGCTTAGTTTGAGGCAGTTTTTCGCAAATCACAGACAGACACACTGATTTTATTTATATAGATGACTTAACAGCGATGTCAAATACTAACGGAGTATGGTGAAATCGCGCCTTAATGTGACAAGATTGACTTTCATATATATTTCATCTATATAAATAAAATCAGAGTGTCTGTCTGTGATTTGCGAAAAACTGCCTCAAACTAAGCTTAGAGAGTCATTCGCATGCTGTTAAAACGTAAATAACTTTTTTTAGAATTTTTGTCTGTCTGTCTGTCTGTCTGTCTGTCTGTCTGTCCGGGGTAATCTCAGAAACGGCTGAAGCGATTTCGATGAAACTTTGCAGACACGAAGAGGGGGTCGTCAGGAGTAACATAGGCTACTTTTTGTTTATGTAAATTGCGGTACATACACCAAAATAACATTTTTTACAATTTTTGTCTGTCTGTCTGTTTGTTCCGGCTAATCTCTGAAATAGCTAGACCGATTTTGACGGGACTTTTATTGGCAGGTAGCTGATGTAATAAGGAGTAACTTAGGCTACGTTTAGTTTAGAAAAAATACACCCCGGACGAAGCCGGGAGCGGGCCGCTATAAACAATAAAAAACGGGATCTATGCAATATATTCGAGTTTTTCAAACGCGATATTTTTTCTTTTACTGAAAAAAAGTTACTAACCCTGTGACAATAAAAAAAAAAGATTTTTTCGTTCATAACAATTGCATTTGTTGTTAACAACTGAAACGAAGGTTCATGCAATACGATGAGTTCTCCTTGCGGCATATCTTTTCTTTGGCTGAGTCGCTCATTATGTATTACTAGCGATCCGTTCCCGGCTTCGCACGGGTGCAATTTTTTTCTGCAAATTAAACGTAGAAACCTTCCTCGTTTAACGCTCTTCCCATTAATGAAAACAGTATAAAAATCCGTTCGGTAGTTTTTGAGAATCGCAAACATATAGACAGACAGACGCAGCGGGGGGACTTTGTTTTATAATATTATTAAATAACGTAAATTTAATAATGTTGTCTTCGTGAGAGAATTGATTTTTGTTTAGTTGTGCGTAACTTTGTCTTTTTCCTGTGTATATTAGTTCCACTGAGATAAGAGAACGCAGTTCGGCGAAATATGGGTATATTCTATCTCAAAACTTCGATGATGAATACTAAAGCTGTCTATCAAGCTGAAAGTGATGATCGTTAGGCAGAAAAGATAAATGTTTCAACTTATTCGTCTAGATAGACTTTTCGAGTTTAATGAGAATGATGCTTATGCATTAAGATAGCCTCACTCTACTTCCTTCGAAATAAATATAACAAATCACCCATCAGGTTTAACAAATTTTTAAATTTCTAAAAATTTTGACGATGTTCTGAAATTTCAAAAAATCTTATTAAATTATCTGAAAAAGTGAAGAAAGTTTTCATAGAATTTTCTAGAAACTTCTGGAATTTTCTAGAAACTTCTGAAAATTTTCGAGAAACTTCTAGAATTTTCTAAAAACTTCTAGAATTTTCTAGAATGTTAGCAAAAAAAATCCGTTCCTATTAATAATACATAATGAGCGACTCAGCCAAAGAAAAGATATGCCGCAAGGAGAACTCATCGTATTACATGAACCTTCGTTTCAGTTGTTAACAACAAATGCAATTGTTATGAACGAAAAAATTCTTTTTTTTTATTGTCACAGGGTTAGTAACTTTTTTCAGTAAAAGAAAAAATATCGCGTTTGAAAAAATCGAATATATTGCATAGATCCCGTTTTTTATTGTTTATGACGCTTGGAGAACCCTCTGGAAACTAAAGGAAGGGCGAAGAATGGAAGCAAACAAACAATCTGTGCGAGCAAATTCTAGAACACCTTTTTTAACACGTGTACATAGACTTTTCGAGTTTAATGAGAATGATGCTTATGCATTAAGATAGCCTTACTCTACTTCCTTCGAAATAAATATAATAAATCACCCATCAGGTTTAACAAATTTTTAAATTTCTAAAAATTTTGACGATGTTCTGTAATTTCAAAAAATCTTATTAAATTATCTGAAAAAGTGAAGAAAGTTTTCATATATGCGAGAATTTTCTAGAAACTTCTGAAATTTTCGAGAAACTTCTAGAATTTTCTAAAAACTTCTAGAATTTTCTATAAAATTTACATAAACAAAAAGTAGCCTATGTTACTCCTGACGACCCCCTCTTCATGTCTGCAAAGTTTCATCGAAATCGCTTCAGCCGTTTCTGAGATTACCCCGAACAGACAGACAGACAGACAGACAAACAATTCTAAAAAAAGTTATTTACGTTTTAACAGCATGCGAATGACTCTCTAAGCTTAGTTTGAGGCAGTTTTTCGCAAATCACAGACAGACACTCTGATTTTATTTATATAGATTAATAGAAACGGATTTTTTTTCGCTAACATTCTAGAAAATTCTAGATGTTTATAGAAAATTCTAGAAGTTTTTAGAAAATTCTAGAAGTTTCTCGAAAATTTCAGAAATTTCTATAAAATTCCAGAAGTTTCTAGGAAATTCTCGCATATATGAAAACTTTCTTCACTTTTTCAGATAATTTAATAAGATTTTTTGAAATTTCAGAACCTGATGGGTTATATTTATTTCGAAGGAAGTAGAGTGAGGCTATCTTAATGCATAAGCATCATTCTCATTAAACTCGAAAAGTCTATGTACACGAATGCACCCGGGCGAAGCCGGGAACGAGTCGCTAGTCTAAAATAAACGTAGCCTAAGTTACTCCTTATTACATCAGCTACCTGCCAATAAAAGTCCCGTCAAAATCGGTCTAGCTATTTCAGAGATTAGCCGGAACAAACAGACAGACAGACAAAAATTGTAAAAAATGTTATTTTGGTGTATGTACCGCAATTTACATAAACAAAAAGTAGCCTATGTTACTCCTGACGACCCCCTCTTCATGTCTGCAAAGTTTCATCGAAATCGCTTCAGCCGTTTCTGAGATTACCCCGGACAGACAGACAGACAGACAGACAGACAGACAGACAGACAGACAGACAGACAGACAGACAGACAGACAGACAGACAAAAATTGTAAAAAAAGTTATTTACGTTTTAACAGCATGCGAATGACTCTCTAAGCTTAGTTTGAGGCAATTTTTCGCAAATCACAGACAGACACTCCGATTTTATTTATATAGATAACTTTTACTTGGAAATACATTTTTTCAATGTCAGCGGACAAAGCAATAGAATAAAGTCTGAGGTTGAGCAGTAAATCGAATATATTCGCCTGTAGGTTAGGACCTGTATATAAAATATCATTAAGGGAATTATTATTTGAGGATTCACTACTAGCGTCGAGTACAATTCTAATTTTTGAAGTACTTTTCTCAGGTCGGTATATAGCGTGATGTGGAATATAGGTAATAGCACGAACCTTTAGCGGGAGTAGAAATTAAGTTAAGGTAGCCGCTGTCTATATATTCCTTAATAGTCGCGTTATATCCTTCGCGTAATATAGGATTCGCATCGAGGCGTTTTTCTAATTTTTCTAAGCGTATTCTAGCGTTTCGTTCAGAGTTCCCTAAGACAGTAGGTGAAAATTTAAATGGTAATGCTACAGAGTAACGCCCGGTGTCATCGCGAGTATAATTCTGAACAAAGTCGCGTTCACAAAGGACGTCGTCAGGGCTCAAGTGTTTTTTGACTGGTATATTTTCCAATTCCCAAAACCGTTGCGTTAAATTCTCTAATATAGAATTATCAATAGAGTGAAAAGATTTATTATTGGCTTGGAAGGTTGGATAATGACAGTCACCTGACCCCATAACGACGTAGCCCAAGGATGTTTGGACACCCGTCACGGAAGAGTTAGATGCCGTAACCCTATTTGTACCTAAGAGGATTGGAAATAAATCAATACCTATCAATATCTCCTGGCGTGTGGAAATCCTCGTCAGCTAAAGGCAGGCCGCGTAAATGATGTAAATCAATTGCATTTTGTTGTGTTACAACGAAACCAAGCCCTAAAATGTTATAAAAAGTTTAATGTGCGAGCGCCCTCTGACAGAGTGTGCGTGAACTAATACACACAAAGAAAAATGTCAGAACATATAGCGTGTAAAAGTTTTGTTTAAAATATAAGTTTTTCATTGAATACAGAAAGTTGATTAAAATCACTGTGCATCATTTAAAATCTCTGCCACCCATCAGGTTACGGGACCAGGCACCGAAGAATACAGATACACGCAAATAGATAACGATTACCGTGATAAAGTCGGATCACGCGCCTACATTACAGTGTGGCGGCAACAGAAATTTCACTAAGAAATACAATCACGGTTTTACAGAAGAACATCGAAAAAAAATGGACAGAAAAGACGGATCGTTAATATTGAATAACAATAATTGGGAAGCTTGGAAATTCCAAATGTCAATTGTTTTGAAATCTAAAGGTATATACGGCGCCATTACAGAAGCCCCGTTGGAAAATAAAGCCGAATCAATGTTGAACGACACTCGAGCGCAGGAAATTATTGTAACTAGAGTCGAAGAAAATATCTTAAGCTATTTATTGGCTTGCAAAAATGCATATGAGATGTGGCAAAAATTGGTAACAGTTTTCGAGTCAAAGTCAAAAGTTGGCGTGCACCTACTTCAACAGAAATTCTACAATTTGCAATATGAAACTCCGATGATAAACTTTATTTCAAAAATAGAAGTTTTGGTTAGCGAACTCAAAATACAAGGTGAAAATATATCTGATAGAATGATATTGACCAAAATAATTATGAGTCTACCCGAAGACTATCGACATTTTTCATCAGCATGGGAGTCAGTATGTGAGTCGGAACAAACATTAAAAAATCTAACAGCGAGACTACTTGTAGAAGAAGAGAGATTGTCAAAAACAGAAGAGAAGCCGCATTCATCAGCGTTGCTAGCTAAGGCACCGTACAGAAAAAGTGCAATAAAGAAAAGTAATAGTCAAAGTGAGTGCATAAGAAAAGTGAGTGTTTGCTATCAGTGTGGTAAAAATGGTCATATAAAAAGAAATTGTCCTGAACGTAAATGTAACTATTGTGGTAAAACAGGACATTTGTATAATGACTGTTATCAACGTTTAAATAAAGTTAAGGACAATAAAAATAAAAATGTTGAGTCGAGAGCTTATGTAAGTAACACATATTTGTCAAATATAGGTTGGATAATTGACACAGGAGCAAGCGAGCACATGTGTTGTCAAAAAGATTATTTTACAGAATATATAGAAAGTAAAGTTCAAAATTATGTAACAATTGGAGACGGGTCAAAATTAAAAATACAAGGTGTAGGTAAAGTTAATTTTATGTCAAAAAATAATGTACCCTCAGTTCTCTCAAAAGTTTTTTATATTCCAGAATTAAAGGTAAATTTGTTTTCCGTTTTAAGTGCAATACAGACAGGAAATTACACAATGATTACGGATAAAAGTGCTTGCAAATTCACTTCCTGTGGCAGAACAGTACTTGTAGGTTATCGAGAAGGTAGTGTTTACAAATTAGATGTCAGGCCGTTAAAATCTATTGCAATGACATCACTCACAGTTTGGCATCAAAGATTAGCTCACCAAAATTTTAAGTTTGTTAAGGAAATTTTAAATAAAAATAATGTAAAATATGAACAGCGGACTGATGATTGTTATGCATGTCTTGAAGGGAAACAGCATAGGTTACCATTTCATAGCAGCGTACCTAAGACAACTAAACCGGGAGAATTAATTCACACAGATTTATGTGGCCCGATGGAGGAAAATTCTATAGGTGGTTCTAGGTTTTTTCTATTACTTAAAGATGATTATTCAAATTACAGGAAGGTTTATTTTCTACAGCATAAAACAGAGGCATCACAAAGAATTATGGAATTTATAAAAACTACTGAAAGGCAATTTGGACACAGAGTAAAAATTCTACGGTCAGATAATGGAAAAGAGTTTGTAAATACAGGATTGCATGATTACTTGAAGTCAAACGGCATCGTACATCAGACAACAGTCCCATATACACCGGAACAGAACGGAAAGGCCGAACGTGACATGAGGACTATTGTAGAAGCTGCTAGAACTATGATAAGAGCGAAAAACTTACAAAAGAATTTATGGGCAGAAGCAGTAAATACAGCTGTTTATATACTGAACAGAACGGGAAAAAGCAAAGAAGAGAAAACACCATTTCAACTATGGGAAAACAGGGATTATGACATCACAAAGTTAGATAAAGTATTTGGAACAGAAGTATACATTCATATACCCAAAGAAAAGAGAAGAAAATGGGATAAGAAATCGGAAAGAGGAATCTTCGTTGGCTATGAGGATTCAAAAGGCTACAGAATTTTAAATATGGATAGAAATACCATAGAAATTAAAAGAGATGTATTCTTTGTAGAAGATTCGATGAAGAAAAATATAACAAAAGAAAATACAGGAAGAGCTTATAATGAAAGTGAAGACATCATAGACTATGAAATAGAAGGGAACACAGAACGAAGAACAGAAGATACAACAGAGAATACAACTTCAGGAAGGGTAGCAACAGAAGCAACAGACGACACAGAAGACACAGCAACAGAAGAAACAAAAACAGATGAAGACACAGAAGAGACAACGACAGATGAAGACACAGAAGAAACAAAAACAGATGAAGACACAGAAGAGACAACAATAGATGAAGACACAGAAGAAACAACCAACAGATACCTCAATAATGAGAGAGAATATGTAGAAGACAGACAACAGCACAAAAGGAGAATACGACGAAGACCAAAATGGATGGAAGATTATTATACCAGTTTTGTTGCAATTGAAAGTAACGAATTGGCCTATGATAAAGTAATGAAAGGAAGCAACTCACAGGAATGGAAGAAAGCCTTATACAGAGAGATAGAAGCTATAGAAAGAAATAATACATGGATAGAAGTAAAAGATGTTGATAAAAATAATAAAGTGATAGAAGCGAAATGGATTTTCAAAATTAAGAAGGGGGGAAATAATGAAGACTTATATAAAGCAAGACTTGTCGCGAGAGGATTTCAACAGAAAGACAACATCGACTATTCAGATATTTATGCACCAGTGCTTAAACTGCCTACTTTGAGAATATTGTTAGCTATAGCTGTGAAGCATAAATTAAATCTGATACAGATGGACGTAAAGAGTGCATTTTTATATGGAGATATTGAAGAAGAAGTGTATATTAAGTTACCAGAAGGACCAGAAGAATATACAAACAAAATTTATAAATTACAGAAGTCACTATATGGCTTAAAGAAGTCTCCTAGAAATTGGAATGACACATTTAACAAATTTATGATAGAAGAAGGTTTTAAAAGAAGTAAGGCAGACTATTGCTTATACCACAAAAAGGAAGAGAAGTTTTATTTACTTCTGTATGTGGACGATTTACTCATTATATGCAAGGATAAGAGCAAGATTGATAGATTAAAGACATCGCTACAAAATAAATTTCAAATGACAGACTTAGGAGAGAATAATATTAAATATTTAGGTATAAATATTAAAAGAAAAGGTGATAATATAGAACTAGACCAGATACAATATTTAGAAGAGTTGTTGCAAAAACACCAAATGCAAGATTGTAATCCAGTTTCAACCCCGATAGAAGCTGGCTTAGAATTATCAAGAGAACCGAGTACAGACAAAAATATGGAACGTCGTTGTAGACAGCTGATTGGTAGCTTGATGTATGCTATGTTAGGAACAAGACCGGACATATGTTTTGCTCTATGTTATCTCAGCCGATATCAAGTATATGCGAACGAATCTTTGTGGAAAGCTTTAAAACGGATTCTCAGATATATAAAAGGGACATTGAACTATAAACTTGTATACAGAGACAATGAAGAGGCTTTACTTACTGGATATACAGATGCGGATTGGGCTGGAGATAAGAATGATAGAAAGTCAACTAGTGGATATCTGATGAAAGTTTATGGTAACACAGTTTCATGGTGTTCATCTAAACAACAGTGTATAGCACTCTCATCAACAGAGTCAGAATATATAGCTTTAGGCAAAGGAATTGCAGAAGGTTGTTGGATAAGAAATATTATTAGAGAGTTAGGTTTAGAAATAGGAATATTTAAAATTTTTGTTGACAATCAATCCGCTATTCATATTGCTAAAAATCCAGAACAACATAAACGATTGAAACATATAGATTTAAAGTACCATTTTGTTAGAGATAAGGTTAGTCAGAATATAGTATCTTTGGAATATATCAATACTGAGCGACAGATTGCAGATTTGTTTACCAAACCTCTCACAAAGATATTATTTCAGAAGTTATGTTCAGAATTGTAATTTAGTTTTCGTTTATATGAATAGTATTACTTATTAACATTTACTAGTATAGATGTAAGAACAGTAAGTTAGTAATAGATGTAAGTAAGAATATATTAGATTAGGAATAATTTGAAAAAATAGAAGTTTAATATTTTGGTTATAGAAGTTAGTTATTTTTGTTAGTTTATAATTAATTTTTTTTTCTTCAAAATGTTGGTTAATGGCAATCTTGATAGAGTGTAGGTATTGTATAGGTCTTGGTTTCATTGAGGAAGGGTGTTGTGTTACAACGAAACCAAGCCCTAAAATGTTATAAAAAGTTTAATGTGCGAGCGCCCTCTGACAGAGTGTGCGTGAACTAATACACACAAAGAAAAATGTCAGAACATATAGCGTGTAAAAGTTTTGTTTAAAATATAAGTTTTTCATTGAATACAGAAAGTTGATTAAAATCACTGTGCATCATTTAAAATCTCTGCCACCCATCACATTTACAAACGTTACAGGTAATTTGTCCGATATTACATCTATGACACGTGCGTTAAGCGTATACTTGGAGCGGGAGTCCAAGCGCGAAAATATTGTAAATTGCGTATATCCTAGAACTGACCTTTCTGTCAGTCCTATACCCTTTACGGTAGCGAGAGCGGAGCAAATTTTTAAATTTAAGCGGTCGCAACACGCCTTCGTTATAAAGTTCGACATCGCACCACAGTCGAGAAGAGCTCGTATTTGAAAGCGTTTCCCACTATTATTAGGGGTTAAAGTATGAAATTGCCGATTTGTACTGAAAAATAAAAATTCGATTTTTTTTTAATTTAACATATTTATTTAATCAAAATAATTACCATTATTATCTATACATTGCTGCCATCTAATAGGAAGCTCATTTATGCCTTTGCGATAGAACTCTGGTGATCTAGATTCGACAAACTGTGTGAAAGCATTTTGCACTGCCTCCTGAGAAGAAAACTTTTTATCACGCAGAAAATTGTCCAAATTACGAAAAAAATGGTAGTCCGTTGGAGCAAGGTCTGGCGAATACGGAGGGTGACGAATAGTTTCTAATTGCAGTTCCTGTAGAGTCTGCAGATCAGTCAAATCATGAGGCACCCATTTTTCATATTTTTTTATTTTATTGATTTGACGCAAATGAGTCAATATTGTTGGTAAGGTAACGTTAAACCATGCCGCTAATTCCTGGGTAGTTTGGCTCGGATCGGCTTCCACCATCTCTTTCAAATCATTGTTATTCACCTGTGTGGGCGGTCTTCCACGTGGTTCGTTCTTCAAATCGAAGTTTCCATCACGAAAGCGTTTAAACCAAAATCGCACAGTGCGTTCATTAGCAGTCCCCTCTCCAAACGCAACATTAATATTGCGAGCTGTTTCTGCCGCGTTAGTTCCGCGTCGGAACTCGTATTCAAAAATCACACGAATTTTCGAAGTATCCATCTTTATTGTCTAAGCTGAATAAAAAAAACAACTGAAAGTTGATAATCGAATGTTGCACATTTTTTAAAAGAAGAACTACATAGGTACCGTATGAAAAAAGTTTCACTCAAAAATCTCAAACCATGAAGGTTCTATGTCAATTCGAAGTACCTATTACAATAAAACGCAATTTCATACTTTAACCCCTATTATTAACAACGTAAACAATAGCAGTAGGCAATATCTTTACTAAATTCGTTAAATAATTTTTATTCGAAGCGGCGAGCGAAACATTATTCAGTGCATGAGTGGGCGCAGGCGATGACTCATCGCTTTGAGCGCATAAATGGTTCAGCGGTTGAAGTGACGAAAACGGCCGCGTAGCGGGTTCGATGCCTCGTTGCGTCTGAGTTCTTGGTGTAAAATCAATGTGCAACTTTGTATGATGCGAACGATTGCAAATAAAACATTTATTTGTTGATTTGCAATTTTTTTAATTGTGAAATCCCAAACAATTTACACAATAATTATTTATTTCTATCGCTGGGATCTAATTTAAAAAAAGAGTGACATTTATATAGCGGATGAATATTATCTATTTTGCACAAAGAACATTTAGGTACATTGTTACTATTGACTATAAAAGATGTTACTATTGAATATAAATTTATTTTTTATTTTAGCGTAATTATTAGATTGCGTTTTATTACTTGAGAATTTAGATGAAATAGCGTTATCCGAGCGTAGCATTAATATTTTGCTTTGTTCCTTAATAATTTTTAATAAAGAATCAAATGTAGGTATTTTCTGATTTCGATTCGCTTGTTCAAACAAATTAACTGTTTCTTTATCTAATTTAGTTATAGCTATGTGGGTAAGAATAAAATCGCTCAAGTCGTCTATACCTAACTGTTTTAAAGCGGCTTGAGATGAACAAAAATGTTCTAGAAAATTGTCTAATGACTGCGATGATAATGATATTGACTATGAATTTAATAATTTATCTAGGTACATAACCGCCAGCGAGCGTTTGTCTTGCTATTTATCTATTAGTGCGTTCCATAATATATTGTAATTACTAGCGATTGGAGTGATACTAATAATCGTAAGCGGAAAATGCAATGGCTGACCCCAGGTCAAACGCCGCAACAGTGTCCTAAAGCAAAGCTTACCAATAAAAAGGTAATGGTAACTGTTTGGTGGTCTCAGCGTGGTATTATTCACTATAGCTTTCTCCGATCTGGTCAAGCAATAACGGCAGATGTCTACTGCGCCGAACTCCGAACAATGATAGCGAAACTAGCAGTGAAACAGCCCCGACTTATGAATCGATCTTCACCATTATTGCTCCATGATAACGCGAGACCTCATACAGCACGAGAAACCGTTTTAACTCTACAGGAACTGCAATTAGAAACCATACGTCACCCTCCGTATTCGCCAGACCTTGCTCCAACGGACTACCATTTTTTTCGTGATTTGGACAATTTTCTGCGTGATAAAAAGTTTTCTTCTCAGGAGGCAGTGCAAAATGCTTTCACACAGTTTGTCGAATCTAGATCACCAGAGTTCTATCGCAAAGGCATAAATGAGCTTCCTATTAGATGGCAGCAATGTATAGATAATAATGGTAATTATTTTGATTAAATAAATATGTTAAATTAAAAAAAAAACGAATTTTTATTTTTCAGTACAAATCGGCAATTTCATACTTTAACCCCTAATACTTTATGGTGAATGTAGGAAGGGGAAAGACAGACTTACCGGTAACATATACTAAGGTTCGCCTGCTCCTCCAGCGCTGGTTCGGTTCCACCACAATACTCCAGAGTTTTTTATTGATTTTGCGTTGATTTTTAAAGATATCACATAGGGTAAGGGTGCTCAAGTCGTACCCCCTAAGGAAATTACACTGTAATATTCACTGCAATTAAAATAAAACAAAATCTTTAACACTCACTAAATCTTTATTTCAATTAACAATTATAAAAACTTGAAATTCTTTAATAAAAATAGGTATTTTATTGTTTTTCAAAAACATACCTTCAGTACGATTAAGGCATCTAGTCGCCTAATTCGTACCACCTATATAGCCTTAGTCGTACTAAGAAAACAAATGTTAGTAAACATATTAAAAACTATAAAGAAAAACACTTAATAATCAGAGATCACATGAACAACTAAAAACTACAAACAATTTAGTCTGAGATCAATTTTTTTTTTGGTTGTTAGGTATAAAATCGAAGTTTAGCTTCGATTTTATATTAAATTATAACAGAAAATAAATAAGGTAAAATTATGAAATCTCTTAAAAACAAAGTAACGCTTAATTAGAACATTATTGAGATACACAGATATCACAAACATATATTTTTATTTTTATTTCAACGCCAGCACATAGGTCATGTATCCAACCTTTACATTTTGTACACTGTATCATGTTTTCTTCACGATCTTCCTTACATAGTTGACACCAGTTGACACAACCACGATTCTTTAACTTTTATTTTTTTGTTTTTCTTATTATTACTATATTTATATTTATTATATACCTGATAAACAATAACCTAAATTATAAAACAATTTTCTTAATTCCTAAGTCGTACCGGTACGAGTAAGGAATTTTGTACAGGTACGACTTAAGCAGCTGGGACTTGTAAGTTTAAAACTAAAACACTGACATAACCTCAAAAAGTTCGAGCGTTTGAATACCCCTAAACGATTGCCAAATGAGTGTTTCAAATTGATATAAATAAAAAAAAAACATCAATATCACAATCCTGCCATTAAAAGCTTACGAATGAATAAATATTTTTAATAAAAACTATATCAAAAACTTACTTTTTAAATATTTTTGCTTCACGAAGACAGCCGGCAGTCTAATTGTTTACGTTTGCTCACTCGACTAAAAGTTGATGTTGACAATACTAGATGGCGATATTTATAAGTATCAGACGAGATATTGCTGGGGTACGACTTAGGCTGTGGTACGACTTACGCAACCTTACCCTACCACACACACGCGTATACAGTTTTATTTTTTGCGGATCGATATGCGAGCGCGGCGAAAACTTGTAATCGTCTGTTTTGATTTGAAGGGTAGGAAAAGGGAATAATAAATAGATAAATACGTAGGTAGATATGCGTGTGATGCGTTTGTTTGTATGTGTGCTATGTGTGTGGATATATAGGTAAAACGGCGTCAACAATAGGGGTTACTTTACACCCTTGTGGAAAAGGACCTTTTATGTTCAGGATGAATAAAATTAAAAAAAATGTATAATTTTTATTGAGGATCACCTCGATTACATTACATTTAATATGCACTGATAATAATGCCACAATATAATTGTTTAGAATAACGACTTTAATGAAGGTGAACCACCTTGTCTCTATCATATAATTTCTCGCCACTTTATGTACTGATTTCACTTTCTTCACTCGGAAACGAAAGTTACTATACTTATTGCGTATATGCGCAAACATTCCTGTGTTTACTCTTATCTATGAGTTTAGTTACGATTAAATCGCGCCTATCTCTCTATCTATAGAGAAATAAATTAAAAGCAAAAGTTGGTACCTAAAACAATATTAAATTCTTATTGAACATATTTAAATTAAGCCCTATCCACACTAAAATTATAAATGTGAGTAACTGTCTATCTGTCTGTTCAGGGATACAGAAAAGGATATAGGGTTACCATTAATCCAGAAAAATGTACTGAAATCCAACACCTGGCAGCAAAAAAGATGTCAGCCGTGGCAGCAAGTCCAATTCAACAAAGTGAGCAACAAGGGAATGCGATATATAGTACTTTTTAGTTTTAGCAATATGTTTTAGTAAAGTAATTGATTTTAGTATATATACGTATATTAATAAATAAATACATCTATTCCTGAAAACAAAAATATTCCCTAAATTTTTCTGGTACTGTACTGTACTGTACAGTAATAATGTTATACTGTAGTATCATACATAATACTACATAATCATAATACAGTATTTATGTACAGGGATAATTTTTCTCATTGGCGGTAAAATTTAAACTTGTCCCCTAAATTGTCGGCCTTGTAAACTAGTTCAAAGTCACTCTGCGCATTATGGAATCATTTAATATTCGGTGTTAGCTGCGTGACAAAATGCCTTAATGAAGATAATCGCAGAATTCGCAGAATAAGAGCACCCTCAAAGCAAGATGTTAAGTTCGCAGTGTACTCAAGCGCTGGCAGTGTACCAACCCCTCTTGTCTCTTCGAGAAGAGATCCAATAATAGAGTTCGCGTCATGGGAAGGCTTTGATGTGCGTTGCAAAGGTTAGCTTGTTAACATTAGAACGTGTTATACTTATTGAGGCTGTCAACGATAAACTGACAAAGATCCAAGGCAACACCTCCGACGTTCGGGTTGGTTTGGCATATACAAACTTGTATGGTATGATGACATTTTTTTTCTGGAATACTTTATGTGGAAAGACAGGAAAAAACACTCCCACGTAGATGTCCACACTTGTCACAAACGAACAGATATAATACAGTACTGAAATGAATACAGATTCACTTCTTACAACAAATGTGTCTAATGGCTGCTATGAACTTTAATTTAGAGAGTAAAGAGTTCAAAAAACTATTACTTTCTTTAACTTCTCATCTGATGTTTTAATTTGCATACGAGTTTATGTTGAAATAACAATTAACAGACAGTAAGTACTTAGTACTCAGACTTAAGACATTTATGGCATTACAACTCATACTCGAGTTAGTCTTGTACGATTTGTTTTGATCCGTTTATTATTTGAACTATTGAAAATATAATATAATATTTAATTTCCGACACTTGTTTTTTATCTACAAATATAAAAATCTGGTTTTATATCTGGTTTGCTTAAGATTAACTGTAGTTAATTAATCAGTAAAAAGTTTGTATCGTCTAAATTAGCTTAGCAGATGTTTACCGGATATTTGACGGTGACTGTGTTCTATGGTGGACAACAATAACTGTGGACAAGGACTTCTACCTCAGAGTAGAATCGAAAATTCAATGGAAAGGCAAGAGTATCGTTGCCTTGAACCTGAAAAATACAGACAACAAATAACTTCTCAAATATTTTGTTTTATTTCGTCAAGTTCAGTCAAAGTCAATTTACATTCTGAAAATAGTTGGTCGTGATAAAGAAGTGTCCAATAACAATGCGTAATTGAAATAAAAAGGAAGCCTCGCTGTATTTATTTTGCAAATCTATTTTTACAATAATAATAATATACTTTTTTAACTGTATAAATTTTTAAATTTAAATAATTTAACTATTTATTTTAATTCACTCAATTTCGAATATGTATAATATTCGTCTTAATTCAATAATGTTTTCTTATACTTAACTAATATGCACCGCCATGAACCGAGCGGCGGGTAAGAGAGGCCAAAACTATTGATTATCTTTTGGAGATTATGCTGTTTTTGAAACAGTAAAACAATATGATAAAATTATATTATTTTATATTGATACTATTTTATGTCAAGTATTTTAGCTTATCACAAATTTATAAGACTGAAACTACCAAAGTGAGAGGAAATATCTGTACAGAAACTGAAGGAAATATTAGTAAAATCAACATAATAATCTATATATATCCCTGATTATCCCTCTATCCATGAGTGAAGACAGAATTAAAATCGGTCCACCCGTTCTCGAGTTTTGCGCTTAGCAACACATTTAGGGATTGATCTTTATATTATAGATGATCGTAAACAGAATAATAAGATCGTAAACAACCCGTGTCTGTACTTACATTAAATCGACGGTCCCTACGTACATAAGGACATGTCAAAAATGGCAATTTTTTTTTTATTGCATAATTGTCTTTAGATTACCATTATAAAGTTCCTAAAGCTAATAAAATATTCTAGAAAAAACAAAATTTATAATTACTTATACATATAATTATTTCTAGAGCGGTTTGAACATAAATTACGCTCTCCTGTAAACCCCGGTTTTTGACATGTCTTTATGTACGTAGGGACCGTCGAAATATTTATCCAAAAAAACAATCCTAGCCTTTTTGGCTATTTAGTGTTTAAAGTAGTGAGTATAAGTTCTACATCTATAATCATACATCTATAATTTGACGGCACGTTTGGTCTGGTGGCTAGTAACCCTAGCTGTTAACCAAACGGTCGCGGGTTCGAATCCCGCTAGGGGCAAATGTTTAATGTGTTAACATTTACCTTTGTACCTGAGTCATGGATGTTTGTATTTATAATATGTATGTATTTACAAAAAAAAAAAAAAAAGTAATCTATGTATTATATCAACTGTCTGGTATCCATAATACAAGCATTAAGTTGCTTAGTGTGGAACAAGATGGTGCTGTGTGGAATGTGTGAAGATATTATTATTATTATTTATATTATTAATTCATAGCAAAAACTTTGCCGTGCAAAAAATTTGGCTTCTTTATCACAAAAAACATCAGAATTTATTTAAACATCTCAATCTGTCCTCCTCCTCAAATCGTTACCCCTCAATGCTAAGAGTCTTTAACTCCTTTGGAGAACACAAGAACAAAATACATAACACAATTAATAAGTATTTAAACACATAAGTCCTCATAAATAACAGTTATGTAAGTTCTGTTTTATTGGGATTTTCTTGAGACCGACCAGTGGCAATGGCAAGTTATTCCTTTACAAAACTTTATAGAGAACTAGCTGGTGCCCGCGACTTCGTCCACTTTGAAAAATAAAAGATATAATGCCTGACATTATACTTTTGCCAAGCGTTGGATCCTTCTTTTTAGATAGGTGGTACCCTGTGGAAATATTAAGCCTATATGCATCGTGAAATTCTATTCTAACCATTAGAGAATTTTTTTTTAAATCGCATGAGTAGTATCGAAGATTACCTCCTACATACTAATAAACAAAATATATATTATATACTTATGTACAACTTATTAGAATCGCTTAGAAAACAAATTATTACTATTAAACGATTTTCATTCATTACCTTACGTATTGAATAAGTACATACTTCATTAGATATCCTGTTTGTTCATCGCAACTAATGAACAGACCCAGGGACTTCTTGAAATAATGTGACTACTATGTAAATCAGCCCACACACTTTCCTTAAATCGCTGCCTTCATAACACAATATAATATATTTTTTTGTATTTTCCTATAACAATCTTCACGTGACTACACAGATAAAAACCTTTCGAGGCAAACAAAATGTTGCAGTCGCCATAAAGACACAATGTTCTAAACTCGCTTCTTATGTTTCAAATAACTTCACCTTTTTAATATGGCCCTATAAGTGTAAAGCCATTATATTTTGTTATTGTACTCATATGAATGGATTAGGCCTTGTTCAATCGTAAAGTGAGGTTTTTATGTGTGAATTTAGATAAATGCCCTTTGTTGGCGAGTCACGTAGTTTTATAGACGAAATCCTTTCGGCGGCGGCGCCGCCGTTCGTTGCCGCCGTTCGTTGCCGCTTGTTCGAGCGTTCGTCGCGTATGATTCCTACCCTTTATTATTATTTTAAAACATTCATTCCAGTACATTTGGGTAGTAGGTCTATAGAATGGTATATATATGATTGCCACTGTTTTTGAAATCAAACGCATCAGTTGTATACAAGTGCGTTTTGTATGCTAAGATCGGCAGACAAACTGATAGTCCACTTGATTTTAGGTTCTATAACAGAATTAACTCGAAAATAACTTGTTTTTAATGGACCGACCTTATCAGCGAGTAACATAGGCTATTATATACATTATTCGGACGAAGTAGCGTGCAACAGCTAGTAATTTATAGACACGCGGACAAAGTCGCTGCTGATATTCTCTCCCTGATTAATTTTAATGTGCCCACTAGGTCGGTTAGGTCATACAACCCAATTTCAATATCAATTGCTAGTTCAAATTATCGGCAGAATAGTTTTCTTTGGCGGGCTAGTAGGAACCTCAACATGTTGTTCGGCGGGCTGGGTGCTGATATTGATATATTTAATTGTAAATCGGCGGAAGTTAAGAGTAAATTGACGGCTATACTGTTTAGCTGAGCGGTTTTCTTTTCATTTTTTCTTTCTTTTTGTTATCATTTTATTTTAATATAATTTAAGTTATGTTTCGGTTTTAATATTGATTGTTTAGTTGCTATGCGTTTGTTATCGTTCGTCTTAATTTCTAGTTTGTAGTCTATCTGTGTATACCTTAAAATTGCCTTATGTTGCCTATACATATTGTAAGTTTATTGTTTGTGCTGTTGGTGTACCTTTGAAAATAAATAAATAAATAAATATATATATAAATAAATAATATTTTAGCCGCTACTATTTTACAAAGATAAGAAAATGTTATTAGGTACATGCACTGTTAAATGGCATTGAAGCCTAGACGGAATATTTTAGAAATATGACAACAGTAAAGTACTTATTTTTTGATGTTCGATAACAAATAAATCTCGTAACTTTTTATCTCGCATCTTGTGTCATGTGATAAAGTAGGTATCACATGCTTTATATTACGCGTCTTTGATCAAAAAAAGATCAAAAAAATTCCAAATACCATGCTTTTAGTCGAGTGCAGTTAGACACGCTTAAGGAAAAATGACGGAATCCAGTTATAACGAATGAGTTTGAAAAAACAAAAAAAAAAAACTGTAAAATCGGCAATTTTTAATGGGTAAACTTTTTATTTTAGACCGTTAGACACCCTATAAAAATCATTGAAATCTGGATTACATAACTGGTTTCCGAGGTATAAATACTTGCACTCGACCATAGAGACAGCTATTTTTTTTTAAATCTTACTTTAATTATATGCAAAATGAAATATCTGTAGATTAGATACTGGTCAGATTTTAAAAATCCAACGGTTGTATAAATATAAATATTTTACCTATAAGTATCTATATCCTTTATAGTATCTATATATGTACTAGCTGACCCGGCAAACGTTGTTTTGCATATAAAATTTTTTTAGGGTAGGCCACTCTTATATCTTAATATTTATTTTTATTTTTATTAACGACTTGAAACAATCATTTTCTAAATTCAAAGGATTTATTATATCTTCCATAACCATTCCATTTCATTCCATTCCATGGCCTAGTATTATTTCATGACAATCTGCGTAAGTAACAAATAATGTGATGGGACTCCTTATATGATAGTATCTACATCTATACATATTGTATAGATGTCGTATACATAAGTCGCTGTCCGCCTTTGTCTATTTCTCAGCAAACTTCTCCTAATACCTAACGAACTTCTGACGACCTAACGAACTAACTGTTTTCACTAAAGAGCGACGAACGAGGATGGTTTGAGTATATAATAATTAGTAGAAAAAAATGCATCAATGGGAAGCCGAGGCCGCGTCACTAGATAAGTAATAATTATAATACATTCATAGCTTATAAAACTTCAATACCCAATAAATTAAAAACCTGGCCTCAATATTTTTTTAAGTGCAAAGCTCGGAAACGGATGTTTAATAAAATAGGGTATTTTTCATTTAAAGCCGCTAAAGATTGTTATTAACTAAAATGGTGTACGGACAGCTACCATACCTATTTTGATTGATCGATTAGTTGGCGTGATAACAAAAAAAAAAGCAACTCACTGGCATAAAAGTTACGATAGGACATTATCTTCAACATGTAATAATTTTTATTTTCTTTATCTTCTCTACAATGGTCGGCTACCATAATAGCTTGACCTTGGAAGCTGCTGCAAGAAAGAGAGAGCGAGTGCTCATTCTCTTAAATATTTTTTGTACTATACTGGCTGGTGCCGCCAAATATATAACACATGAGAAAATATCTGACATCTTTGTCGTCTTGACGACGACGGTGGGGCCACCACGGCGACAGTGGTGCTTAATTTTTTTATATTCTTAGATCACTCGGGAACCTAACATTTTTCCTATGTTAATCCAGGTAAATAAAGGTAATAATTAAGGTAATAAAATTATTCTCTATTTTTTAATCCAGGTAATAAAGTAGTGCCAATTTTCATCCATATCCGCTTAGTAGTTTTTACGTGAAAGAGTAAACAACATACATCCATCTATCCTCACAAACTTTCGCATTTATAATATTACATAGTAGAATAATATAATTTAATGAGTAAATTTTAACAGATTACAAGAACAGTTTTATGTGTAACCTAAATTCTGAGGTTTTTTTGCATAATTTTTTGGAAAAAGTATAGACATATACACAAAATGTATAAATTTTTTGAAATAAGCATGTATTTCGAACGGTAATTAGTTCACGTATGGTACAATTTCGCCACATAATTTTTTACATTATACTTTTTGTAATTATTTTGTTCACTGCTCATTCGAACTACCTATTTATCTTTTTCTGATAATTGCGATACTAAACACTATACGAAGATGGTGACGAATTTACTTATGGATTACGAGAAAAAATAGAGAAATTTTACCGATGTAGCTGATCTCGATGTCCTTCCAGTGCCACCTGTCGCCAGCAAATGCAGCTTAACAGCGTCACCTCCGGTCCTTTTAACTCTTTGTTCTGCAGGTCTGTTTGCACCTGGATTTGTCTTCTTAGCACGGCTACATTGCTTCGCCTCTTTTGCCACTTGTATCTTCCTAAAAACTTTGGTTTTCATTATTCAATTTTCTTTGCAGCGAATTTTCATCTTCACAATTTTATTTTATATCTCACTCATCGAAAGATTCACTATAGATAAATATGAAACGAGAAAACGAGTGGATATAGATTTGTCGATAAGATATTTGGTTTGAAGGTGAAAAAGTGTCAATAAAAAATAATATGTACACAGAGAAGTCAGCTCTGATTTACGTGACGGAACAGCCCTTTATGTAAGCACCTCGACACGTACGGGCCATGATCTGCTGTACTGTGACGGTTGCCCAAGTGGACACAGTTTCATTAATGTTTGTCTGAATCAGTATTTACACAAACACTTAGACGTTGTTAGTCGTCGAATGGTAGGGAAGAGCTGGGGCCCGTGTCCAAAGCTCACCTACTGGCTGTACACTGCTATTGTGAGGCCGATGATCGCATACGCCTCTATAGTATGGTATAGAAAAGCCAGAAGACGACTATGGATAAGCTTAATGGCCTACAGCGTTTGGCATGTCTGATGATAACAGGAGCCATGTCGAGTTCCCCCGGAGCATCTCTGGAGGCAATCCTGGGCTTACCGCCTCTAAATCTGTATTTAGAGAAAGAGGCGAAAACCAGTATGCACAGAATGATGAATTGGAGTAAACACAATTGGCTGTCCGAGGTACTCAGAGCTCTAGAAGACTCAGTACTAAGGGATCCCATCCAAGACATGCCCACTGATACAATGTAACCACAGTATATATAAGAAAAATCTTACACTGTGGAGTTACTCTCAAGAGAAAACTGGTCAGAAAATAAGATCTCTTGGGAGGAAGGTAGCCTTTCTTGGTATACCGATGGGTCCAAATCAGGACGTGACGTAGGCTGTGGAGTGTATGGCAGGGACCAGAATTACAGGACCAGTGTAAATTTAGGACAATACGCCAGCATCTTCCAAGCAGAGGTCTTCGCCATCCTAGAATGTGCGGAAATCAACCTGCGAAGAAACTACGTCAACCGTGTAATCTATATTCAATCGGATAGTCAGGCTGCACTTCAAGCACTGGACTCGGACTCTACAGTCTTAAAGCTGGTGCGAAACTGTGTAGACTACTTAATTACTTTAGGGCGCAAGAATAAAGTGGTCCTAAGATGGGTATCTGGCCATATGGGGAACATGGCCATATGAACATGCCGACCAACTGGCTCGAGCAGGCGCAAAAGGTAGGCTAATAGGTTCTGAACCTATGTGCGGACTACCTAACAGCCTAGCTCGCTGGACCATATGGAACCAGTGCTTTACTAAATCTTACAAACGCTGGACTAACTTGCCAGGTCTGAACCATTCCAAAGCGCTCATAAAAGCCTACAGTCGAAACGTGACGAACCAGGCTATGTCGCTTAGTAGGAGCAATCTGTGCATGCTAACGAGGGCACTAACGGGGCACTGCCGCCCCAATAGACACCTCAAAATAATGGGTCTCACCAGTACGGGAGAGTGTCGCTTCTGCCACGAGGCAGAAGAAACACCAATGCATATCCTGTGCGAGTGTGGAAGCCACACAATGGCTTGTGAAGATGTGAGGAATGCCTCTATCAAAAAAGTACTACAGTTTCTAAACGCGGTAGGTATACGTAGAGAACTTTAGTTTATGTGGCGATCACAATATTTCAGCAATGGACGAAGTGATACTGGTTTTCTAGCAGACCAGAAATAGCCACTAAGAAGATAATAATAATAGACGTTGTTAAAGATAATATCTGATATAAACATACGCAGCTATACTCTCCGATGTAGAGGCGAGCGTCTAACTCGGGGTCCGGACAAACTGGCGTCCGTCGCGCAAGCAGTCGTACATCTCGACAACTTTACACCCATTAATTTAAGGACTCAACGCAAAAATGATATTTTCAAGATCATTATCGCGTATGACATTCGAAGTAATCTGTTTATTATGCACTCATCAGTCATTGTATGAACTGTTAAAACATTTAACAATTTATTATTCATAATTCATAATTATTTTCACATTCTAACAGCAATAAAATATATTGAAACAAATGCAGTTAATGCATTTAATAATAATATTAAAATAAATTTAAAAAATAAACAGATTAAAATTGACATATTCGAAGAACCTTGCATTTTTGCATGGATACAATTGACTAAATATCAATTTAAAACTGGATAAATGTATCTAGATATTATGGATTTAGCCAGTATAGCCAGCCAGCCAGAAAGAAAATATTTTAGCTAATAACTTTTTATTAGCAGTTGTGTTATTATTATCAATTATAATGTTGCCTCTTTAAGTCGTTCGGCTAAGGGCCTCTTTCACCATCTCTGAGTCACCGGTAAGAAAGCGTACGAGTTTCACCATCTTCGAGTACTTGTAGTTGGTGAAGGAGGCAATATACATAATATTCAAAATAAAATATTACTGTGGCTTATTTTAAATTAGTTTTACACGCCATCTTCACGACAAGCTTTAAAAAACATTAAGTGAAGAAACATTTTTAAGTTTCTTGTTGATACAAAATATTTTAGAAAGAATCGAACAGATGGCACTGTTTGCTACAACAAAGTTTTAGTAATTTGATTCGACACACGCAATGAACAGTACAGTGCAAGTTTTGTGTAGTTTCACTAGATGGCACCCATCTTGCTACGAGGTGATTCTTTTATAAATCTTAGAAACAAATCTGCAATTAATCCAAAATATATTTTACAGGTAGTTATAAAACTATAACTACAGGTTGTTCGGTAAATAATAGTCATATTGGAGCTATCACAAGTCGCACCGTTTTTGTGATATTGGACTTTTTTTTAATTCTTTTGTTACTAGTTGGCTCGAATTAGTTGTTCGTTAAATAAGGAATATAGTTTGTGCATAGTAGCGTGTTTTTTTTAATTTAACTGTAGTAGTACCATTGCGAGACCCTTGCAAAAATCGTAAAAAAAACTTTGCTGAAATCCAGTCGCTTCTTCTTAGTTCTCAATTTCAGTTTGTTTCCTATTCTTTATCCTACAAAGGGATACGTTATGTTTATGTTATAGGAAACTGCAGTCCATTTACATCAGGCAGACCGTCAACATAATTGTAATATTTTCTTATAAAAAATAAATTTGAATAACTAAATATATACCTACCTACCTATATAGTTTCTACAGGGACATTAAAATTCCCCACTGAAAAAATAGCCTAGAGAGAATCTCAGATTCTGTAATCTTATTTTGTAAAGCCTTTAGCTTAAATGTCGACGTAAAATTTCTTTTTCATTTTAAGATGAAGTCACGAGCACCAGATAGTGTATATGTAAGCGTACAGTTATTTATTTAACACAAGTAGCTCCGGTAGAAATAAACTGCTACGTAGTAAGTACGAAACCTTAGTTTGTTCTAAATTCGAGCCTGTACTTGACTATGTTAATCCTAACAACTTAAAGTAACACTGAAGTGAATACTAAACACACCTGTTAGAGTTGTTACAATTTTAGCAAACACATCCATGTTAGTGTCTTGGATTTCTACTTTTTTAAATGAGATCGTGTTTTACTGTTTCCAATAGCAGTTTTTATATCAAGTACGGCATCCGGATACTGAATAAATCCTAATCCATACTTTCATACTTAATATTATAATTGTGAAAGTACTTAACTTTATCTGTCTGTCTACTTAACCAACCATCATGAAATTTTGCATACACGTTGTCAGGGATCCATAAAAAAAGTACTATTCCCAAAGGATCATCTAAATAAAATAAAAAAAACTAACGCCTGGTCAAAGTGATATAGCAAGAAGAATTCAAGCGTTATATCCGTACTAATATTATAAATGCGAAAGTTTGTTTGCATGTATGGAGGTTTGTTACTCTTTCACGCAAAAACTACCCGATCACCATGAAATTTTGCAGTTATTATAATATCAAGTTGTCTGGGCCACTAGAAAGCGTTCATCCAGAAAAAAGGACTATTCCCGAGGGTTTATCTAAAATTAAGGAAACTAACTCCTGGCTAAATATAATAGCAATAACGATGTCAGGCGATATATTGCTTTTTCAACGCGGACGAAGTCGCGGGCACCAATGTGCATTGAAAATACCATTTCAATACCATTCATTACAATTCAATAGTTTAAATCAACATTTAATACTATTATTTTATTAGGACTGTATATATTGGTTGTTTGGTTATTGGTTAAATAAAAAAACTACATTTTGTTTTGTTTTATGTAAGTACAAAGTGGTTTTAATAGGCATTACTAGGCATACACAATTGTTAAATCTTTTGCTCAAACATAGTAGTTCTTTAATTGCTCCAGATTGCTTGAGCTCTAGCTGGAAAACTAATAACAATAACTAAGTATTTGAAATTGTATAAGCTAAAACGATGTGTAGGTATATGTAAACCTCTAATAAAAGTATTTTTTCAATTAGTGAGAAAAAATGCTTAATACAAGACACTACTTATGTATGTGCCTGCGGCGATTAGGCTGCTAAGTTGTATTGTTTGTTTGTTAACAATACTTTGTTTATTGCGTTTATACCTTACTCATTCTTTTCATACGAGAGTACACTTCTAAGGGTCGCGCAGTTCTAAAACTGCGCGTTACTTATTATTTATTATAATATACAGTGTAATCTAAGATTAAACTACAGTTTAGATTAGGTGTTCTTAGTTTTTAATACATATTATATTTTGTAAATTAATTTTATACAGCTTATAAACCAGATGTCTACTTTATTTGTATTATACATACATATTTTATAAAACTGTTATTTTTAATATGTTAATACATATTAAAAATAACAGTTTTTTTTTAAATAAAAATATATCGTTTACAATATGTATAACGTTTGTGTAATTACAAATAATAATATTTTTAACTATATTAATTAAGGCTAATTATTGTGGAAAGAATAATATAAATTTAGCCTCTTTAGCACAAGCTTATTTTTAGAATTAAAATCTAAATTTTTAAATTATAAGAATTTCAAGTAAATTATTATTATACAAAATTTTGTGTTAGCTTATTCTTGAAATAGTTAGTTCGGTAAAAGTGAAGTGCAAAGATTATTAAACAAAATAATATATTTACTATTCATTTTCTTTTTATTTTCACTTTTTTCTTTATTTTATTTGTTGTAAGAAAATCTAGATTATAATGTATTTTATTATAGTAGAAATACAGGATTTTCTCTTGAATTGACTGATTATTGAAATCAGAATTCTACAAGACCTAATTCAATCTCATTTCTGACCTTTTTATTTTAAAGACATTTGTTTTTAAAATAGAAAGATTGCAAATGAGATTGAATAAAGTTCAGACCTACAACGTCACACGGACCAAAACTAGATTGATTGTTGAACTACAAGAGATATTTTTGTACTATTTGAACTATAGGGGTTTAAATGGGTTTAAATATGTTTTACATTTTTTGCCTTTCATGACGAGTTTTCGTGTGTTTCCAGAAACACTCTAAAATTTATTATTTACTATTATCATGGATGGCACTTTTGAGTTTTATTAATGAGTATAGGGCCAAGATAATGTGTCAATAAGAATCCGATTGGAGTTGTAATAAGTATAGCTTGTATTGTGAGCCTCATAACATCTTCGGCATAGTTCATCTCTTCACTTCGTGATGTATCACTTGACATCATCAATGTATTGATTGCTAGAGGACATAAAACTGCCTGAAAATTAAATACGTGTTTTGAAAATAAACATAAGAATATTACCAGTAGCTGCAAAAATCAAAATGAGTATCATCACGTATCATTCAGTTAGGGCGTTGTTAATTTTTGTTTAAAGTACCTACTTATTAAAAATTTTATTCTATAAACAAGAAACATAACTAATTGTAAATAAAACAAAACCTTGAAAAGATCGTAATCTTTTTGTGTAACATTACTGGCTGTATCTTTATTTCGTTTTATTCAAATTCAATTATTTCAAATTGAGAAGAACTGTATCTGTGCGTTTATTTTAAAGATATTTTATGTCTAAAATTATTTCATTTTCAACAAATTTCCCATTATTTGATTTTATGATTAAGGCTAAGTTCACATGACCGCGCGGAACAAAAAAAAAATTTTTTTCTCGTTATTTAACCCCCATTGGGGATATTCAGTACTCCATTTGAATTATTTGAACTTTTTAAAAGACATTAATCGCAAAATGAACTTTTAATTCCCAAAATAAACCATATCGAATTAAAAGTATTATTTACGATTTACGATAGTGGTCCAAGTTACAAATGAATAACAATTAAAAAAAAAAATACCTCTACAATAGATTTAGGTGTCCAAGCGCAACAAATAAATATTCTCTCTTTTATCGTCAAGTCCCAACAAACGAGAAAAGTAACAGTCAGTCTCACTGTCAAACAAATCAGTAGAATACCGAAGCCCACTAACATTGTTTCTGATATAGGACTATCGATCTGAAACAAAACATTTATTTTAAAAATTCAAGGATTTAACAATCCTTATTTGAGTTACTTACTAAATTTGTTATAAACATTATCTATTTAGTGCTAATTGAAGTTAGTCGATTTATTATTGGCAGGGCACACTGCGATTCGCAGTCATTTGGGCGGCCCGTCTGTAGGCAGTAACCACCCCCTTTCAGGATAAATAACAGCATTTGTGCTGTTGTGTTTCGGTGAGTGAGTAAGGGATACCAGAGCCCATTTTCCTAGCCCATCCCAATCCCTTATCCGTATGGCAAATTTCATCAAAATCCGTTCAGCCTTTTTTGTGTGACAAACATCCAAACATATAAACTTATTATATTATTAAGATAAACATTCGTGCTAAATGGTATAAAACATTTTTGTCAAAACTACAGAAGCGCGTATTAGCTTATTATTAGAAGAGAAAATAAAAATCTTAAATGCACATGATTGACAATCAACTGCCAAAAACTCCGCAGGAACGGTGCTGATATTGTAAGCATATTATTACCATCGAAATAATATATCTTTGCAAGCAATCTGTCATGTCAACATGTCTATGGCTGATTATAACCATAGACATGTTCGAGTTACGGCATTCGTTATTTCAGAAACCCACTGCCACCATAGCTATCACTTCTAAGTATGTAGGATGGGTGTACCAGTCCCAAACCACCTAAGGACAAATTTTCACTTTGGAATGCTCTGAACTGATATTATGTAGTTTTAAGGTAGAAATATATATGTAAAGTTGTTTATTGTTTACTAAAGCTAAAATATTAATAAATTATTTGAATCCAGATATTTCAGTTTTTTATACATTTCACGAACAATATTAAAAACGGGAATGTGCCTACATATGACCAGTGCGTTCCAATAGATGACCACTTTTGCACCAATAGTTGACCACTGAAAAACTGATGAAGGAAAGGTAGCTAATTGAAAATAAAACTCTATTATGGTACACAAATTGACTTGTATGTATTGTCTGAAAGTTTCCTTTGACTTAACAACTATTTTCTAATGGCACAGTCAAAGGTAGGTAGTACTACCTAATTAAAATATACATTTAATGTCAAACTAGGTACGATAGAAAATTACGATTAAAATTTGTTAAAGGGATTCCGTTTTTAGCGTTAGTCTTAATCCACCTAGTCAATAACAACTATTCTTGTGGGGTAAAGAATAGTTGTTATTTTACGCTGTACAGGATGTCTCATTTTCAGTTTGTTTATAACAGTCGGGTGAGGGATACCTACGTTATTTTGGCGCCTTTACTATATAATTTCGTCGACACTTCAGTAGACACTCTGTATATTTAAAAAATGTCTTTTTGGGAGGCATTTTCGATCTAAAAAAACGAGAAACAAAGTTAAACTGTAATCTGGTCATCCATAGGAACACTTTATTTTACTACTACGTACTAACAGCAAACCAGTGGTCAACAATAGGAACTCAGTACAAGGTGTGTTCCAGTAGTTAACCATCTTCAAAAATACTTGATAATATCATTATTTATTGAAAATAATAGCTCATATCATTTAAATAAACACTAAATTTTCAATATAATACAACTTGATGACAGTAACCAGGAAATAATAGGCGATTAACTAAAATTTAACTTACCAAGCCGACATGCACTTCTAACTGTGATGGCGGCCGGAAGGCAAGTGAACGAAACACTGGTCTGACAAAAAAAGCAAAATAGCGATATTTTTCGTTCACTCCTGCTACAATTTTGTTTGGAAGATTGGTGAAAGTCTAGGCAACCTGACAAAACAATTGGATTCTTTAAAAATGCCTTCTATTTCTTAATTTATTCAAATGAACATGCGAGTGGTCAACCACTGGTAGCTGGTTTGGGACTGGTACACCCATCCTATATATGTGCAGTACATGTTTATATTATCCTACGTCCTAG
Organism: Synanthedon andrenaeformis; assembly: GCA_936446665.2. Classification (NCBI taxonomy): domain Eukaryota; kingdom Metazoa; phylum Arthropoda; class Insecta; order Lepidoptera; family Sesiidae; genus Synanthedon; species Synanthedon andrenaeformis. Next base: position 6,712,436 of record OW387777.2, on the reverse strand, counting down.
GGACACCAATTTTTTTTAGTACTGTTGGACATTTGACTTATTTGACAGTATTAGTTACCTATCTGCCACCCGAATGGTTAGATATCCATCTTGTGTCGACCCCCATAAAAGCTTCCCAGGCGACAGATGTTGTTACAGCTACAAAATTTTATTCAATAACGTGATGTGTGTGTTCGGGAATTTATTTACACCCTATCACTTATAAGAGGGTTATTCCTTACAATTGTTGTTTTAATAATTTATTAGCTTTTGTCCGCGACTTCGTCCGCGTTGAAAAATAAAAAATATAACGCCTGGCAAAATATACGAGTATGAACAATATTTATTAAATTTTTATTGCTGTTATAGTTTTGCAAGGAGTTGAATTTTATTTTTTGATCTCTTGGAAACAGAAACTGCGTGAAAAGGTAACAGACGGAGATAAAATAAATGTGAGTTACTTTCACATTTATTTTATCAAGTATTAAGTTTATTATTAGGTTGTCAAGATTTTCTTATAAATTTTGGTACATCAAAATAATTTATTTTTCGCTAGTAACGACTTGCGGGAGATATTAGGGTATTTTGTGCCCTCTTAAATTGTTTTTTTTTTTTTTTTTTTTATATGCTATGGGACCTACTTACTAACAAGTGAACCTTTAGCCAGCCTGCAAGTTGCCATTCATATTTTTATACATTTGTTATTACGATTTAACGAAGAATATATATCATACTTTTGTTATTATTGTCAGAGCACACTGCTTTCGATGTACCCGAAGGTGAAGGTACGCCGGCCACCCTATCTCAGGCGGTCTCAGGTCGGGCAGTAGTCTCCCCTAAGACTACCGACGGAGAAAAGAACACCTCAACCCATTTTCCGTTCCCTCCGATTTTCTGATTCTGGTCAAAGTTGGCCTAATGGCGTACGTTTTTGTACAAGCCAAGAGGTCATGTGCAAGCCTGCTAGTAACTTGCATTAAATAACACTAGGCTAGCGTCGCAACACAATTTAATTCACAATTCAAGTTCAGCGTTCCTCGCATCAATCAGAGCTTACGTCGTGTGTCAGTGAGACATTTGCAGCGTTTAAATTATCGTCGAAGGATGTTTCCGATAAAGAGTAATTAGCTACAGCTGAGTAGTACAGTTGTAGAGTTGCAGCTGAGTTGTACGAGTAAATAATAATATGAAGGGACGCATGTTTCCGGATATTTGATCTAAAGAAAATTGTATGAGGACAATGTTAATGTTGTCAAGAGAAAAACAAAGTTTCAGGTTCGTGAGAAATATTGGTTTACTGGTAGAATTCTAATCTTACAATAAGATTATTAGAAAGGAACACAAAATAAATGCTTACTGCGAAAAATGTTCCTGTGTAAGCAAAAAGCATAGGCTCAAAGATAGACCACATTACTCGGTAGGCAGTGGCGGCTGGACTTGAGTTGCGCTCCCAACATGCTGATGTTTTTGCTTCACTTGACCACCAAGCGCTGGCCGTCGCGTTACATGCCAATACCGCTACACCACCTGTGAAATTATGCCGGAGTATGAAGCGTTTCCATTTAGTAAAATCAATGTAAAAAAATTTGTCAAGCCATAGGATAGGACCATCTGGCGGCAGTAATACAATCATCACGAAATATCACTCCGTGAAATTGTGTTTCAGTGAGTGAGTGAGGGATGCCAGAGCTCATTGATCGAGTTGTTAAAGTACGTGCGTGCCTGTGGCAGGGCACTGCTGTATTGCAGTGAAGTAGGCAGCCCGTCTTGCGGGAGTAACCACCCCCTTACAGAAGTTGTGTTTCAGTAAGTGAGGAAGGAAGTCCATGTCCCTATCTCATCCTAATCCAATATCCTTAATCTTACTAAGGTGGCAGTGCAGCACTTTCAACGTATGTGAAGTTGCTATTTGACAGTGATCTCTTATAAGAGAGTTGTTACTTTCGCCAGATAGGCTGTCCAGTTTATGACTACTTTCACAGATGTATATTCGATATTTTAATAAAAATAATAATCGAAACTTAATAATACCAGTGCCTCCCCATCCGACTAGCGACGTTAAGAAATTTGCACAGAGTCCTCCAACCAACAAGAACATGACCCTTAGTTCTGCTACATAGTAGTCTTGAGGATGCGGAATGAATTTTGCAAGGCTGCCCCACGCGACGCCCAGTACAACACCCACGAACAATGTTAATGCTGCCTGTGAAAGTGAAAATTACTTACAATTAATTTGAGATATTTTAAATATAAATTATATATAATATAATCTTCAATATCTTGAGTCAATACAAACGAGAATACAAGAGAATGTGTAAAATTTATAGAAGTGCCTGGCTCCAGGCTTTGTACGAAGCCAGTTTTTATCTGCAAATTATATCACAAACTTTCTTCGCTTAAGTATCGCTCTTTTCATCAGTGAAAACTGTATCAAAATCCTTTAGGTAATCTAGAAGAAGTTAGCGCGGAGAATTAGACCAAAGCGGTAAGCGACGACTATAATATGTATATAGATAGACATATATAGACATAGAAGATTAAATATAACACTAAAATTTATATCTCTAAAGTGAATAAGTATTTATTTAGGTATTTAGCTTACGTCTGATACCTAAATCAGACGTAAGCTGATTTAGGTATCAGCTTACGTCTGATTCAGCTACTTAAAATTAAAATTTATCTTGTTACATTTCACATTTTTACATAATATTTAATTTATCTTTAGCTGTGCTTAAATATATTATCATAATACACGTTTATACCATCTTTTGCTACAATAATAATGAAAGCTATCTAAAAATGCAGATAAGATTTAAGCCAACTGTGTAAAATATATTTCTGTGCAGCCTTTGCAAACGTTTCATTCAACGAAAATTCTTTGTAAACAGATATAAAAATAAAACGAAAACCTTGACTGAAAACCTAAAAAATCTCGGAACACTAAAAAAAGAGTTAAACACGAGCGCTATGTCATTCAAATTTAAAACACTCTTATTGTGTGTGCCATGAATAGCACGTGTTGTGAATAGCACTTACTTTCGCGTAGCGATAAACTTCATTAGTGTTGTTGAACATAGCGCTATGAATAAGACCGTATACACCGACGCTAAGTGCAGTGTCTGTACCGCCGGCGGTACAAACCAACTGGGCCCAGTTGTAAGTAGTATCGCCATCGTTGTCTCGTTTCCCAGAGCACAGCCGTTGAACAGACGGCATCACAACGGCACAGGATACCGAAGCGTAAATAGAGCCATTCAGAAATCCTGCGCAATAAGGTGATTCCCATTATTATTATGTATACAAACTTCGTAGGACATATTTTTAAGAAGCAGGCGCTGATTTACACGATTGTTCATTTTTTTTATTAAAAGCTAACTTGTGTCCCCGACTTCGCCCGTGGTGAAAAAAAAAAAAACATACTATAACATCTTTATTGCTATTACAGTTTTGCCATGCGTTAATTTTATTAGATCCGTCCGGTACAGAGTATTTTTTTTCTGGATAAGAGATACCCATATGCCTATCTGGTAACCTGACAACGTGCATAAAAAATTTCTTCATGATTAATTGAGTAGTTAAGGCGAGAAAAGGTAATGTTTGCTTTGACGGTTTCTTTTAATTCTACTAAATAGAAGATTTTATTAGACGCTTAGGTAATTATTATCATTTCATAACAGACACCTTGAACTTAACCCTGAACTTTTACCTTCCTACGCGTTGTAATCCTACGGTTTTCTGTTCTAGGAAAATCGCATTCCGTCTTAACAATTCATTATCAAATTTCATCATTACACCATTCAACTCTTGTGTACTATGTTTTATTTATTAATACAGCTGGTTTTATTAGCAGCACACTATTTACGTGCCTAACACAAAGTTTTATATTTCCGTACTCTAACTGTTTTTCGTCATTATATTGATGATTATTAGGGAGTATATAAGTAGATACTAAGCGCTTTTGGTCTCAGCCGATGATGGTGTTCACCTACAATTAAGTGGCGTTCTTTCTAAAAAAATCACAATGCATTGATAATTATAGCATATGCATTATAGCATTATAGCATTTATATTGATATATATAAATCCTGATAGCATAGCATATTTAAAATTAAAATTAGAGCTTATGTTTTACCTTATAACAGACTTTTCCATCGACCATCAACTCAAATACTTTAATTTATTTTAAATTAGCAAAAAACATGTAGTAAACCTTATAAAGAAGTAATCTCACTCTAGTTTTTCTAACTTCATATATTGCAATATTTTGAATCTGAACCGTGAAATCTGAAGGAAAACTAATATCACTGCTATAGATCCTAGAATCACCAAAATAAAGTGGCTATGAGCGGGCTACATAAATCGTAGAACTGACGGTCACGCACATTAAGACTACGCTGCACTGTCTTGACACTGTACGCTGGTTAACAGTGATTAGGTACTGCGGCTAGTGGCGGGGCACCGAAGTCGTGTCATAACGTCTCACTGACCCCGCCCACAACAGCTGCGCTAGAAACTCGTTGGGTTTTAGCCGGTACGAATCCGGCATAACCCCGCAGTGTCCCCTACACTGCCAGGTATCCAAAAGGATTTCCCAAAGTTAAAAAAGGGACTGCGGCTAGTCCAGTAGCGGGTATCCACTTTCCATATTTCACTATGGTCGGCAGTGTACTCGTCACTTGTGTTATAGGCGACTGTAGCCACGTACCATCAAGTAGACCTTAGCGTCAGCCTATTTGTGGACCTAGACATTTAAAAAAAAAAGAAAAAATCTATAGGTTGGTTCGATGATCAAGATACAAATAGATATAAAGATTGTAGTTAATGCCAATCAAAATATTAGAAGTTCAAGAAACACAAGGGGAACATAGTAATACTTTTTTTATTAGAATAAGTATTGATTGTAATATTCTAAGTAGCTACTACGTACAAGTGTTGGTACCTACTATTACTGGAGCAACGTATCCATTAAATAAATTGATGCAAATATATCAAAGCGAGGGTTCCATTCAACTAGCTAATTGTTACAAAATGCTCTATCTGAAACCTATAATAGGAAATCATTTATGTCAGTTATAGTTCATGCATTTTTATTTTAACTCTAGTTCAGATTTAAAATATAAAGAATGTGTAGAAATTTTTTTTGGAGGGAAAATAATACGTGTGATGAACAGTCACGGAACCAATAGGGACTTTACTTATATTGTTAAACACAAGGCTGGTGCAATAGCTTCGTCAAACCTTTTAGGTAGGTCTCAGAAATGTCGTTTTTTTTATTGTATTGCTACGACCAATAACTAATGAATAACCATGGAATTGCTTAGTATGGAATTGGTAAGCTGCTCGAGTTGGAAAGTGGAGCCTCTTAATGAGAATATATATGTTTGAATGTGTTTATTGGGTTTTGGAAGGCGAATAACCACACAAAGTACAACAGCGTAATATTGGGCGAACCCTTGTGAACTTGTAAAATCCTGAATGTCATTGAAGCTTTACAATAAAGGACGTTATTGGGAGAAAATGCATTCAAATACGATACGAGTCCAACAGGAAGTTTTATTGAATTGGCGTTTTATGGCATGGTATTCCATTGTGTCGTTCCTTCTCAATAAATTTTGTTTTATTGGGTGCATTAGTTCACCTACAATAAAGCTTTAGAGGTGTTGTGTATACATAATTCACTGAATGTGTTTTCATATTCATATCTCAATTTGTGTTAAGTGATATTGCGTCATTTTAAAATTTTTACTGCTTACTAGGTGAACCCGGCCACACTTCGCTACGGCCAGATTAAACTGACAGACAGACAGACACACAGACAGACGAACAGACGATAAATTTTAAAAATTGATTTCTGGTTATAAGAATCGTATGTATATACTTTGATATACATTTAATTAATAAATTCTTAATAAAACGTTATTAATAAAATCTTTAAACAAACGATTTTATTAATAAACGTCGTTACTTTATTTATAACTTTAGCTACTTAGAAGAACAGCTAAAGTAATAAGTAAACAAGGTAATAATTGGTTTTAAGATCTAATCTAAGGCAAGTTTACTTAACGAGATTCAAAAGATCCGAAATGCTATCTTAACTAATATTTGCAAGTCATTTTTTTTATTTGTTAACTACTTAACAGATCATCATAAAATTTTGTATATACTTTTTAAGGACACAGAAAAGAACATAGGATACCTTTCATCTAGAAAAAAAGTACTGTTTCTGAGGGATAATTTAAAATAAAAATAAAAATAAACGTCTGACAAAAATACATGAGCAATATAGATTGAATAAATCTAATGATTAATATTAACGCACTATTTAACGCACTAATGAACTGTCAGCTCATTCTCTTATTGTTTAATTGCGTGATCTGTTACTGAACTGCGATTTATCTCATAGTGTGGTCAATGGTCATCCTACTTAATAATGAAAACAAAAAAAATGAAAACACATACATGCATGTATTTATGTATATAAACAAATAATGTACGAATATTCTTACCCCATGTCCATGGCATGTCAAGCAATAAATGCGTGCACACAGCAAGTGCCACTACCTCAGCACACCACGGTAGCACTCCCAAAGTTGTAACTCTCAACCAGTTGCTTTTCATGTAGTTCACATCCCACGTCAATGATGCTTTACCCAAAATTATAACTGGGTATATCTTTCTGAAACATATTCATGATGTTTCTTTCACAAATAAAAAATAACATTGAGAAACATTGCCTAATTCGCTGTTAGTACACAAGAGTTAATTTTAAAAATCACAAGTGATAACATGTCTACCTGTCTGGTAATTTTTATCTAATAGACTTTGTCATTTGACTGTTGTACATATGACAAAGTAGCATAGGTAAAATTATGTTAAGGAAAGAACTTAAAGGCTCGTAAATATCGTGTTCGCTTTCGGTTTTTCTTGCCGAAGCATTCGCCAGTCGCTTGTTAACTTGTTGACAAATATTTGCAAGATTATTTGAAAATTAAAACCATTTTTTGCCACGAACACAAAATGATTTTCCCAAAGGAATTCCCAATTCTGTACATTAAAGAGTCCAATTAGCTAAAACCAACTTCGAGAAGGAGGTTAATCATCGAATCCAGCTCGGATGGGCAACGTTCGACAAACGCTTGTTCAGAACTCCTTAGTACCCCAAAACGATGGATCCAGGGATTCTGACCGTTCCTATTGGAAAATTATGGGGAAGCCTATGTCCAGCAGTGGAAGTCCTGAGGCTGAAATCATGAAGTTAATCGCATCCTGTGTGAATATACGAATCAATCTTCACATGAACACAACACAGAAATCTTCATTTTCTGTTGTTATATACTACATACGATTATAGGAGACCTCATAATTGATAATGAAAGTTTATAATTCTAAAAAAATATTAAAGCACTGATCTTATGATTTTTAACATTAATTAATTTATTCATATTTTTTAAATTCTTTTACCTTAACACATTATCTATGTCGGTGTATAATCGCATGTCAAGGATACCAAAGTTGCGTGCAGCTATACCGACTATTAAGGCTGCTAAAAGTGGAGGCAGCGTAGTCAGCGCTTGAAGCGCTTGACCGCTTGCCCATGCTACTATAACCACAGCTGTCAAGCGGAACCATTGACCATCCCATCGCCATCCGTCGCCCCATATGCTCCACAGGAGGCTCCATATTAGTATCCCTTAAATGAGGTTTTTTTTTTGTATTATTGCCATAGATGTTAACTGTGATATTGATGGTAATGAGTAATTAAAAAAAAAAGAAAAAAAAAGTGGTTTGTTACGATATGATAAAAAAGGAGTAAAAAAGAGTGGCCGTTCAGTCTAGGTAGCAAATCTGTAGAGCAAGTGAACTTAGTTCGTTTACTCTACTATAGCTATATTAGGTATCTGACCTATGACAGAAAGAACTCTAGCCGGTAAAAAAAAATCTAGGAAATTATTGAAAATTTCCGCGGGAAAGAATGTATTAAGTGCTGCCTTTATAAATATAATTTACTTCAATGAAATTATATCTAAAAGAAACGTCGTTAAAGTATCTGGATAGTCTTACAATAGTTGGTCATTTTTAAGCGTACAAAAACTCCGCTAACGCTATATGTATATGAACGCCTTAAATGATTCCATCTAAGTAATTGTAGATTTCACTTTATTCAAGTTTCTAGGAACTGGGTTTAAGCATTTAAATGGTTAAATAAGGCGTTGGAATTGGAACGAATAGAATTTCATAGATGCTAAAGTAATAAGATTGAAGTGTTTACAACTGTAGTTAAACTCAGGAATACATTATACTGCTAACACGACCAAGTCAGAAAGAGAAGTTCGACTCTTTAAGAAAGTCAGGTAGAAATATAGAACTCTTTTCTATATTATAAAGACAGGCTGACGGACCACTTGGTGGTAGGTGATGGTTACCGTCGCCTAAGGACACAAGCAACACCACGAATGTGGTGGAGCTCTGCCTACCTCGTAGGATTGGTATAGTATTAATATCATTATAGGTAATACTATAGAATTAGTTTATTTACTCGATCATTAGTAATGGGAAACAGACAATTTGGGATTAGGTTACAATGAGCCGGAAGCATGCAATCAATGTCCTCTTCTTTAGATGTGTACAATTGTATATATTGATATGAATAACATATAGTATATCATTTTTAATTTTTCCGAAGAATGCTGTTTATGCCTGTATATTCTTTCTGGCAGAAATAATCAAATTGAATAAATGTAATAAACATTCGTATGGAAGGAAAGGAAATTTTTATTTATTTATTTATTTATTTATTTATGAACAATGTTATGTTATGTGTTATGTTAACTAATGTTATGTTTTATATCACTTCTGCAGAGAGAAAATGATTAAAAATAAATGAGTCATCACGACAGACATTACTTTTCACTCACATTAGAACAAAAAGAACAATTTATATACAATTTAAAAAAGAAGTTTACTATCTTCTGCCTGTGACTTCGTACGCTTATCTTTATAAATTATGACCTATGTTGTAATTAATGAAGAAATAATAATTTTTTAACACAGTAATTTCTATTGTATCGTATAAATTGAATTACTGCAAAGTTTCATCAAAATCCGCTTTCTTTTATTTATTTTAGAATATTTATATTTAATTAAGTTAAATATAGTATATTTTGTTGTATAGGTTTTAAATTGCTTATATATTATATATGTTTATATTATATTATTATAAATTATATTGTTATAAATTGAAGTTTCAAAGTGGACTTAGAGATTGAAATTGAAATGTAAAGTTACCGGTTCTGAATCTATGAATAAATTCAACACGAATGTACGAAATGTAGTAAATTCATTAACATAAAGTTTTAATTAACATCATGCGATAAAATGTGAGAGACTTATATGAATCTTATTAGGCGGGTTGTATATAAATGATAGTTTTATGTTAGGAAATGATGTATTATATATATAACGTTTTTATAACGAGATTGTGCAATCGTAGTGTGCAATTATAACGAGACCTTCTAGCTAGTTATGTTTATAGGCGACGGTAGCTACATCGGTATATGAAAGTGAGGTCAGCCCATCTGCCATTCCTTAACATAAAAATAAAACACTAAGGGAATAAATGTACTTTTATGTCATATTCAAACTTTTATGTGATTTAAATTTCTAAATTATATCATTGTAAGAATATTAACTCACCTAAAATTAAAAAAGTAACATAACGAATCCATAGCTTTGTACTTTTTGATGAAAATTTCGATTCACTCTTCAAATTATTGTTTGAATCAATTTTTCTTATACTGTTCGATGAAAACTCACGAGTTCTGAAAATTAAAAAGTAAATAATTAAATAAAAGTAATTTTATCATATAATTCGACTTGTTCAATAAAGGTTCCAGACATTTTTTAAAATATTATGAACTAATATCATTATGAAGTTGATATTACCACTGATGATAATGTGAAGAAAGAAGTTTTTATGAAGATTCTATCTTCAAACATCATTTCTGTATGTTCAGGGTTTTGGAGAATTAGTGCCATTTGCATAATCTTACGTTTTCTTTACTTCTCCGCCATAGTGTGCCGTGTAAACACCCGTAGTGTTAACAGCGCTTTCCTTATCTGGTGACAAATAAAATGACGACAAAACGTAATTCTGTGGAATTCAGATGCAATATTTGGTGCTGACACGCTCCGTGCATGACACGCAACGTTGTCAAACCGTTGCGCGCAGGCGGCGAGCCGGTGAGTATACGGGTTGTAACCGCGTATGATGACCGTTATAAAGACGTTGTAAACGCGTTCGTTGCCTTGTAGTTATCTATTGCGCGGGTACACGTCAAAACGAGTGCACGTCTTTATCGTCAACTAAGTGCCTGAATAATGTCCTTCAGTTTTTCGTTCTTTTATAGATTCGTAAATCCTGTAGCGTCGAGTGTTTTTTTGGTTTTCTTCTTCTTCCTCATCCAATATTATGGCAATCATTGCCAGTTGTCTAAAGGTCTCTGCCCACTACACCGTACCATACCATGACCGTGCTAGGAATGTATAAGACACGACAAGTTGACGATGAAGAAAAGTTACAACCCGTATACTCACCGGCTCGCCGCCTGCGCGCAACGGTTTGACAACGTTGCGTGTCATGCACGGAGCGTGTCAGCACCGGCAAAATATTCTCGCTGACAATTTGTTGACGCTCCGTGCATGGCACGCGACGGTGTTGGTCGGTGACGGAACGGTCTAGTGGGAGTGGGATCATACTTTTCAATACAAAGAATATAATTTTGCCTGAGACGTTCCTAGCACGGTCATGGTATGGTACGTTGTAGTGGGCAGAGACCTTAACTGTTAATTTTCTAATAACCATAACCTATTTTATTTAAAAACTTGATAGCACTCCAAGACGTCCACGCAACACTGATACGCATGCGACAATGGAACGGATTCCTATCGGTTTTGGTGGATGTTGCATACGGATAACGTACGGACATCATACGGGCAACATACGGGTATCATACGGGCAACATACGGGCACAAAACGCCGTCGATCCGTGTTGCTTTTCGTGTCTGATACGTTCCTAGCACGGTCATGGTATGGTACGGTGTCGTCAAATAAACATACCAAACATAACACAGAATCAATAATATTTTAATAAATAGAATTATCGAAAATGGTTTTTAATTATTATTTTTTAAAGATTACCATATCTATTTTTATTATTTTTTATTTTAAGATAAGATAACCATAATAATTAAGATTACAAAAATAATTTGAATTTTAAGATTTCAAAAATAATTTGGAGATATTTCATCTTAAAAGCCCTTTTAAGAATTAGAATGTTTAGTCAGATTTAATAAAGTTATCACCCCGAAAATACTTTTGACGACTTGACAGACCGTCAACTTTACTTTTGCTTACGCGTAATATGCATGTATTATGCATGAACTTTTCCCAAGTAATTCTTTATATGGGACGTTCTTCTTTTTTACCGACAATTTGACTGGTAGATTTGTCCTTTCTTTAATAAAATATGTTTTAAATGATTGCCTCTTATCATAGATTTTAAAATCATATTATAATGCAGCTAAGTATTAGCTCTAATTTTTTATTAATTTAAAATTTTTTGGAGCGGTAACAAAAAATAAACAGTCAGTCTCAGTCACAAAAATAGTATAATTTATTAGTTGTCATGCAAAATCAGATCTTTAGCTTTGTATTATTTTTCTTAACTAGGATACAAACATTAATTTTTATCTAGCTCGATATCACGGAATTCTCAATGTAAACATTTAAACATGTTCATCCGAAGTTCATGCAGACAGACTGCCCATATGCCATTACTATAATCATCTTCTCTTAGTCTGCATCATCCTGTCATCCTATCTTGCATTATATGTGTTTATAGGACATGATAATCACTCATTATCAAGTAGCTTGGCGGCCTGCCCGCCTCTCTTTGTCATAAAAAATTAATTAAAACCGAAACAATAACGAATTTATGATACGAATTTTACAAAAATGTTTCATTTTTTTATACAAAATATTTTCATAAACTTACCTAATTGCATTTCAATCCAATTTTATAGTTACTTTAATATTTTACATTTTACACATTTCCTTGTATAATATTTAACATTAATTTTCAAATGATAATATCGAATCCATTAACACTATTCGGAAATAATTATCCAACATGCGTTGATACAGCACGATCACAGCATGACGCCGCGAATCAATTTGTAAAACTGATGTTTATTTGTGCACTTGCCAACATCCAATGCAATGTCTAGAGAGGTCTGTACTTAAACGAACGAGCCTTGACGAATTCTCCCATTTATTACCATTTTATATTTATAGACATATTGAAGAGAATTAATTGAAGTTAAAAGGCGCGGAAAATTTATTTCAATGATCATTTTAACCGTTAAAAAATCATCAAGTGCTTCTTATACTCGTATTTATAATAATAACGCGACCTATAAAATGTTTAGAGGGACCACCGAATTTTAAAACTAATATTTTATTATAATACTAGTGACCCGCTCCCGGCTTCGCACGGGTGTGATATTTTTTCTGCAAATATACATAAAAATTTCATATTAGTCAAAATCGCATAAAAATCCGTTCAGTAGTTTTTGAGATAATCGTGAACATACATACAGATATATATTTTCGTTATAAATGTAATATATCGTTTAAGATAGGTATATTTAAAAAAACAAACGGTTTGTAAACTTATTTCTAGCTTTTGCCCCCGACTTCGTCCGCGCCCCTTTTTAAAAGCCGATGCCCGACGCCCGACGCGAAAGAGGGGTCTTATAAATTTGATCTGTGTGTCCAGGCTGGCGCAACTCAAAGGAAAGAAAATGATGTATGAAACACATGGAATTTGTAATGCCGGAATAACCCGACCGTCAAGGCGATTGCGAAACCCATTAAGTTATTAAAGACATCACCGATTCTCTAATTTGGCCGTATTACGTCAAAACCACAAACAACCATCGGCGCCATATTGATGTGTTGCAATATGGCGTCTTTCATTTCAACTGTCTTTGTTTGTTTGTTGTTTATTTTCAGATTTTTCGGCAGAGTATTGATTTTTATAAAACTTGCCAAAATTTTAGTGTTTAAATACTCTTTCTTCGTAGTGTTATATTTGGTGTATAGTGTTTAGTGTTCTAGATGCCGAAAGTAATCTGCGAAATATGTGGCCTAAGAACGAGTCGCATTGATAATAAATAACTAATATTTTTGGCCGCTAATTCTCGCTGGATGAAGATAGGTTAGTACATATTATATCTTGCTGCTGTTCTAAAACCATGTATAATATAGTTTATTGGGAGTTTAGTTCAAATTTTCGAATAAAATTGTGTTGCATATGTGTTGCATGTAAACAATAGTGCAGTGCCATTTTTTATCGACAATCGGCAAAATTTTATTTTTTATTTTATTGCACTGAATGATAAGAGATGAACACATGCATACACCCCAATGTACCAATTGGTTTGTTTTAGTTTTATTTTACCTTTATTTTTTATTTATTAAATAAAAAACAACAAATATTTACAATCTTAACACAAAAACTTAAAAAAACTAACTAATTATTTCCAAAAAATACTTATAAATAATTTAATCCTATTAAGCCTTTGGTAGACGGAAAAGTGGCGAGAATGCTGGCGGCATTGCCCCGTTGAATGCATATGCTTATCTTCTGGGCAAAGTAAGAGCCAGCATTCTTGTCACCCGACGCGTCTACCAACCGTTTTGCCAGCTCCTTGTAAAGTTCATGAAAGGCTGGCCCCCACGGACCCATGGTCTCTACCGCAAGCGGCACAAACGTGTAACCCCTATCTAAGTTTACATATTTGCGCCGCTTGAGATTTTCGGCTTTATTTATATATTTAACTAGAAATAACATTTATTATTCATTTACTTTCTAGGTTCAGGCAAGACTGAAAAGAAAAAAAAACAGCTGTACAAACAATAAATGAAATGCTGTTCCATGTATCGGAATATCTGCCAATCCATTGAACGATAAAGTTTTCAGTGAATTTACTCTCCATATTGCTAAAAATCCTGTACAAACAACAAATGCTGTTCCATGTATCGGGCCAATCCATTGAATTACTTTATGAAATTATTATTAAAGTTATTAAGAACTTATAGCTTATAGCTTATAGTTTATACTAATAGCTATATAGAAGTTACTTTATAGCTTTATAGCTTCAAAGATTTACGCTTTTATTATAATAAGAGTAAATTTTATTTAGCTTTAAGAAATATCCACTCAATATAAATAGCATTGATTCGATTATACACTGCTCTGAAACCAGATTTGCATTGATGGTCCAACCGCGGCGAGACTAACTAGTTGCTGTTGTTCCTGCATTGACAAATATTATGATACTAGTTCCACCTCGTTCATATTCATTTACAAGTACAAAATATCTATCTACTACAATTAACTTGGTAATATAAGAAGGCTATAAAACTGGCGAGTTCTTCCTGTACTTACTTTGTGGATAAATTTTATCGCCAACTTTATAGGGTAATAAATAAATTTGTGAATTAGTGAAATTGTATTATTTTGCAAATTTCCCATTAACTGAGTAAAAGACATCAACGCTTTGCAAAATTTTAGAACGACAGTTTCAATACAACGCTTTAAACCATCACATACCTAATTTAATTATATTTTTACAGATTTTAATGTTTTTGTTTTACATTAGTGATTAAGGTTTCGACGAGGCTATTGGTCGCGTGATTAAGGTTTAGCCTTAGCGTGCTGACTCATTAGTCCCGGGTTCGATTCCCAGCAGAGTCAACTTTGGAAATGAACTTTTATATTTATAAGAAGATATATTAGCGAAACACATTGTAAAATCCAATATTAACTTTAAATTTCTATAGACTTTAATTATTTTCCAATCAGAGACGAAAACACAAACAAGTAATAAAACGAAAAATTACACATTTTTAACTTCATATAACTGTTAGAAAAAATTTTTTTTCACTGGCTTACCTATCAGAAGGAAGAATTTCGTGATCCTTACTGCCTTCGTCTGCCATGATTGATACTTTTCTCTTGCCGTCCGGTGTGTTCCCGCGATTCGATATAATTGATTGTGGGGTCGATGTCTGAGCGGTCAGATTCGTCGGATTAGCGGCGGGGTTCGAGGGCGTGTCGGAGGAAGTCACCTCGCACCTCGGATGTCACCTTACATCAATGAACAGAGTAAAACTAAGTAATAAATTATGCTTATCAATAAATATCAATAAATGACCAATATTAAGATTAAGTTATTAGGACTTGTAAATCTAAATCATCGTGTTAACAAAACAAATTCACATCTGCAACTGAGATATTGAATTCAGGATCGGTAAACGTCAATTATATACGTATGTTATGCAAAAACTATAACATAGTCTTATCATATTTAGTTAATATGTAATACAAATAATAATAAAAAATACTATATTATTTTGATAAATTTTTTGTATCATATTATTACGAATGTTGCTATAATGTAATAAATTATGTATATTTATCAATAAATAACCAATATGTAAAGATTAATTTCTTTGGCATAATAAATCTTATCGAATAAGTATTAAAAAGATATGTCTAAATTATATTGGAGGTGATTTAATCTGAACCACACAAGGTGGGTTTTTTGTACGACGTACCTAGGTAATAACTGCAGATAAAAGTGAAAATATATTATTTGTATTCTAGATGAAGACCGTATTGTTATTTAAGCCACATTTTTTTGTAAAGAAATTTCGTCGAAGGAAAAAAAAAAAGGTTTACTAATAATTACGGAAGATATTTGTTTCATCGAACAGATTAACCCAGAGCCCTCTAGGTAATAGATATACGAGTCTCGTATTACCGTGGCCTCTAACTATAGGCATCGTTAGAAAGTTCAACGTCACTAAACGAGATATGGAGAACGCTATGCTTGTGGGTTAGACTACGATATCGAATCAGGAATGAGGAGATCCGTAGACGAACGAAACTTATGAACCGAGAGCCAGCAACCGATTTTCATGGTCAATCAGTTCTCGGTCGATAACTGGTCAGATGCTAGAGAGTTGTATCATGAAGCCCTGTGAACGTCAGCTGCCGCTCCGTGGGTGGGTTCAGCAGCGATACTCTCCCAAACTTGAATAAAAATGTCATCTAGATAAACCAACTGTCATTTTTGTTTATTCATAATAGCAGATAAACTATCATGAGACAAATTTTCAATTGAGAAGAAATGCGATCGGCTGACGTATAATCCACCACCTTATAGTCACCTGACTTTTTTTTTTCTTAAAGATATTAGGTTCACATGAATTTGAAGAATACGTCTGAACCCACCTACGGAGCGTCAGCTGATGTTCACAGGGCTTCATGACACAATTCTCTCAAGCATGACGAGAAAATGACTGACGAAATTTGTGCCTGGCTCGTGGACTATTACCGGCGCCGGCGGATCAGACAGTGGAAGTGGCAGTGAGCAGGACACATAGTACGGAGAGCCGACGACCGCTGGGGCCGGAACGGACCGGCAAGCGCAGCTTAGAACGTCCACTCACCAAGTAGACAGACGACCTGATAAGGGACCCGTGTAGTTTCAAGACGGTGGATCGAGGCTGCTTCTGACCGGTCCTTTTGGAAAATTAGAGGAGAGGCCTATTATGTCCAGCAGTGGACGGCGTACGACTGAGATGATGATGATAATGATTGATATTGATGTTGTCGATTAAGCAAAAAAGTTCTAGGGCGACAATAGTCCAAGGTCTAGGGGAATGGTATGGGACAAGACTAGGATTGATGATAAGACAAAGTGCTGGATATAGGCTGACTGAATATTCAGTAGGAGTACAAAGGCGCTACCAATCCTGCTAAAAGAAAGAAGTCCTTAAGTGTAGAAAAGGAAATGAGCACTGGCTTGCCATACTTATGCATTAGCATTCAAATAATACCAGCTATTACTTTACGGAATGGTTACAAGTAGACTGTGCACCGAATCAGACTTAAGAAGTCAAAATATTATACAGACACTACATTCAATTGCTATTTTATTACCTGTTTTATTGCAACTGTTATGTTCTAGAATACATAACCTTTTATTTTTATCTTTACGGAAAAAGATTGTCTATAAAGACAATATTAAATTATTATAAAATATTATTATTATTATTATTATTTTTTAAACATGTATTGTTTTATTATCAATTGAACCTAAAACTAAAAACCTTAAAAAATATAATACAATAATTAAAATATATTATTAAAAGAAGTCCCTTTAGGCAAGGTTCCGAAGATACTGGCAGCGTTCCCCCTTTGAATAGCTAGACTAATTCTTTGTCCGAGGTAGCTGCCAGCTCTTCGGTCTCCTGTGATGTCGACTAACCTTTTTACTATTTCCTTAAAAAGCCTTATAGCGCTAGGACCCCACGGACCAAGGGTCTCGACACCGAATGGGACAAAATCATATTCGGAGCCTAGACCCCTGTATTTGCATGCTTTAGCTTTTTCAGCCGCTTCACAAGCCGCACCAGCTCTGTTGTTGGTTCCATGTAGATGGGAAGGGGCCAGCGTGTCTGAACAGGTTGCATCCCATACCAGCACCCGGCCCATCTTCCATGGAATCAAACTCATACCGTCCGGTCTCTTGCCATCGTCTCTTGCGATCCCAGGCGGCTCAAGTAGACTTGGCACGTTGACGGTGGCAAGGGACCGGCGTATGATATCGTTAAGTGCGGCATGTCTCGAGAAGCGGCCTGCACTTTTTTGGCATGACAGTCCGTGATGTCCTAGCTTGTCGACATCACTGCCACAGGGACATTTATGAGGAGCGCAGACCGGAACCCCAAGCCGTAGACAGGTTGCGATTCGGAGCGTGTCAGGCTCAAGAAATGTTCCTGTATTTGACGAAGGGTACGCGTGAAGCCAGTAGCCGGCCTCATGCGCACCCACGGCCAAAAGCCTAGCACGCGCCGAACCTGTACTACAGCTCAAAAGATTGTCATATGTCAATTTGCAGTTTATGTCGTCCCAGATCCTCTGTGAATTTGGAGAAACTGGAAAATTTTGACCTGGGCATGCAATTAAGAAAGCGTTTCTAGCTTCTTCCAAGCCAACAATCTCAAAGTTTGAAGGGGATGCCCTTAAAATTTTACTTATGAGATTTGCTGAACTATGGACAGAAGATAGGAAGGCTGGTAAAGCGACACTGGAAATTTTGCGAATCCCTAAACCACCATAACGGATGGGTAGGGATGCTTGGGTCCAAGATTGCTCATTCAGCTGCATATTAAGAATCGATTCTAAGCTAATTTTGATTAAGTCGTCTACTTGTGTCAAAAGATCTGGGTGATTCCAAAAGGAGCAGCACCGGAGCACATACGTAAATTTTGGGACGAAAAGACAGAATTTTAAGATGCAAAGTGCATAATGTGGACTAATTTCAAGGAGACGGTCAGCAGTATTTTGAAATTTAGTAATTGAATTATTAATATATTCAGAAATAGATTCATCAAAAATTGGAGAACCTAAAAGGTAAAGGGAATTACTGTTAACTATTTTAATATTTGGAGCCAAAATATTAAATTTTTGTTTTACGTCATTTAAATTTAAGTCACAGTTATTTATAAAAAGTTCGCATTTGCTAAAATTAAGCTCCAAACCAATGGCTTCAAATTTATTTTTGATTAAAAAAAGGTCCGAAAACACAGTATCCACATCACCTCCTAGGGTTCCGTCGTCCAAATACCAAACGTTGAATTTAGAATTTAAATTTTTGATTATCGGATTTATAGCCAAACTAAAAATTGCAGGCCCAAGGGGATCATCCTGTTGACAACCTACTTCCGAAGACAGTTCATTAGAACGATATAACAATTTTGTTGGGTCAGCGTAACTGAGAAGAAGATAATTGTATATTTCCGGTATATGTTGTTTTATTTCCGTCAGCAGGGTATCCCTATTTACCGAATTGAATGCATTTTTAACATCAATTTTGAGCAACACGTCAGGCTGTCCGTAAGTTAGGAAAGAGCGTAGGGCATGGACGGCTGCCTCACACCCTCGTTTTACACCGAAGCCTAACTGTACGGGTTCAAATACCGAATTTAATTTTGGTAAAATATGTCGAACAGCAATTTTGGAGGCCAGACGTCGTAGTGTTGATCCAACAGCAATTGGTCTCACCCCTCCGTCCTTTTTGGTGAGGGCAATGAGGTTCGCGCCGAAAAGAATGGGAACAATTTCTGGATTGACATTACCGGAATACATAAAGTTGATTAATTTAGTGATCGAATTTACAAGTTGCTCGCCTGCATCACCCACAGAATGCGATGTTAAGTCTTTCAAATGTTGGGGTGAGATTCCATCCAAACCTGCAGCCGAACCTGGTTTAAAAGATAAAATGGCATCCGTAACATCTTTGTTTTGAATTTGAAGGCATGCTTGCCCTGCTGTTGGTGGGTCGAGAAAATATTGGTTTGCTGGAGCTGGAGGATGTTTTGTCCGTAAGGCCTGAAGGGTGTCAGAGGTATCTGGTGATAGCACGTCGTTGGAGAACAAAAGGCGAGCGGCACCTTTGAGATCTCCGTCACAGATTTTGTTTTCGATGAGTTTGTTGCGATTACGAGGGGCATCATGTTTGATTAGAGGTGCGGGAGAAGGCGAGGAGCTTACAGCACAGTTATTTTTAATCTTTTGTGTCAAGGATAAATTCGGTTCATCAGTTTTTATTATATGTAGTGTGCTGTATGAAAATAAAAATAGGTTCTGCCAGTCTTGAGTGCAATTGCTTATGTAACATTTCTGGATTAATTGTGACAAATGTGTAGCAACGGTTATTCGAGCTCCTCGAGGGATTCTTTTAACTATGGGTATACTATTTTTCAAATGGCTAAGATATGTGTGGAAAGGAGTTGGATCGTTGGCTACATAAGTATGTTGAGGCCTTTCAAAGATTTGAATGACTTGTTGCACTGTGTACATGTATGTGTCGCGTTCGACGTGCCATCACAAGATTGGGTCACGGACTGCATTCACAACAGATAAATAAATTCACAAAAAAGAATAACTTAAAACAAAGTTAAAAACACAATAAAGTAACATAAAATGTACAATGAAAACATAAAAAAGTCAAAGTCAAAATATGACGGCTGCTTGTTTTGGTAACAAGACACATGCGTCGTTACGTAGGTGCGTCACAGGATGGTCTTGCAATTGGACGCTGCAGTGGAAGAGACCTAGCGACGCATGTCGTCGCTAGGACAACCGATGGCGGCCTTAGCAACCGCGTCTTGAAATTATCACACGCGGATTAGAAGTTTTTAGACTGAACAGGCACTGTGGTGGGAACAACCATAAAATCCCCATGCGCACATATGAAAAACATCTTGATAAATTTTTATATGCAGGTTTGAGCCATCAGGAAATTAAACTGGCTTAAAAATAAATATTTTAAGTGACCTGAGCCTGCTTGTCACTTTTGTTATTACTTGTCTTATTCTTTGTTATTGTTATTTTACACTTTTGCGGATTAAAATCTTCACAATTTAATGCATAAACACTACTATCGTTCACAATCTTTACTTAGATGACTTATTCACATAATTATATGCATTTTAAGCTACCAAAAAAGGTTTTTGAATGCGGAGCAAAACAAAGAACGTCTTGTTTTGTGAACAACAAATGTGCAGATCCAATTAATTACTTGTAATTAATTGGATAATAATAATTAATAATAATAATAATTAATTACTTAATATTAATAACTTAATAATATTAAATTATTAAGTTGTTTTGTGTACGGTTCAAAAACTCGAATGGGTAGACTGATTTTAATTCGGTTTTCACAAATGCAAAGAGAGATTTTTATAGAATATATAGAACGGGCAAGATTTTTTATATAAAATATAAAACTACATGTTCGTATCATTGATTCCTGTATAGTATTGACTGGTTGTGATGTGTGTTGTGACTGGAGCAGATGTGTTCATGTCATCCACGGAAAAAACATACTTTTATTTTAAATTCAAGTGTTTCTTTTTCTATAACACGGGTCGCCAGTGTTAGTACAAAATTAAAAAAAAGTAATATTAAAATTTAAATACATCTACAGTAATTAAACAAATTTAAGTAAATGCGTTTGTTTTTGAATTGCAAATATTTCATTACGTACCCGATAAATATATCATAACTCTTGTCATTATTATCACACTGATTTAAAACTATCTCAAAGGAAACCACTCAACAATCGCAGGTCCTGGATGCGCTAAATGCGTATTAACTAAACATTTTACATTTTAATGAAAATATAAAAAATATTCATTCAATAAAATAAAATAAAATGTAACCAAAAAAAATATAAAAAAAATGTAAATATCCCTTACCGTCGATTTGTGTTACACACGCGCACTATTCAACACATAACGTTAAAAAAATGATGATAATTCGCAAGCGTTCTCCAATTATATGCGAATTTCGATAATAAAACGTATGATCCGCGCCGCGCGTTATATATCGGAGAAACATTACCAAGTATGATAAGTAGCAATCTTTAAATCACGAAGCTCTTATTGCAACACTTCAGATAAGGGATAAGTGTAGAGTGCTAAAGATGCAATTTTATATTGCCACATACGTCATTAATTAACAATATTAGTGACGTTTGTGTACCTACATACATTTCAATTTGCATAAGGACAAATATGCTAGCTCGCAGATTTGCGCGATGTTTCAAAAATATAAAGCTAACATTATTTAAAGCGTATATACTTGTGCTCTGTGGGCAAATTACACAAAAATGTTATAGCGCCCTTCGTGTCCAATTTAACAACGCGTTTAGGGCGATGTTAAGGCAGTTAAGGCTACCCCGCTTCTGTAGTGCTTCGGGGATGTTTGCAATGATGAGCACTGATTGTTTCTATGCTAACATGCGTAAAAAATTTGCATCGCTTGTTAGGCGGGTGCAGGACAGCTTAGTCCAGTCGGGTTAGACGAAAAACGGGCCTAAGCTTACATTAACTTGTGGTAGCGAATCCTTTCACCCACCTTTAGTTCCAGTGGGAGTGTAAAACAAGAATCTCGACCATTCTTAAGGTCCGCCCGTTATCGTGATATTAAGGGGTAACACATTTTCGCTTATAACTTCGTTATTTTTGACCGTACGTCAAAAATGATAAGGACTAATATTGTTCTTTATGCAATTCTCTACAAAATATTTGTTGCAAATTTTTACGTACAATCAATATTTTTTGAGATAAATTAAAAAAAGGGGTAAAATATATTTTTCAATATCTCTTTTATTATTAACTTTAGTGCCTAGTTGTTCGAAATGAAATTTTTCAATATTTTTAATCTCTACGACTTTGTTCGTAGAACGAATATATAAACAATTTCCTTTTATTTTATTTGAGTAGGAACTGTCTAGATATAATAACTAATGTATAAAAATATAACATATGGGTCCAGTTGCCTGAAAATAAATGAATTTTAATTTTTAATTTAATTTAATAACATAATTGAGGATTCCGAGTATAGGTGGTGAATGTAGGAAGGGGAAAGACAGACTTACCGGTAACATATACTAAGGTTCGCCTGCTCCTCCAGCGCTGGTTCGGTTCCACCACAATACTCCAGAGTTTACGTTTGCTCACTCGACTAAAAAGTTGATGTTGACAATACTAGATGGCGATATTTATAAGTATCAGACGAGATATTGCTGGGGTACGACTTACGCAACCTTACCCTACCACACACTTATATTTATTATATACCTGATAAACAATAACCTAAATTATAAAACAATTTTCTTAATTCCTAAGTCGTACCGGTACGAGTAAGGAATTTTGTACAGGTACGACTTAAGCAGCTGGGACTTGTAAGTTTAAAACTAAAACACTGACATAACCTCAAAAAGTTCGAGCGTTTGAATACCCCTAAACGATTGCCAAATGAGTGTTTCAAATTGACATAAATAAAAAAAAAACATCAATATCACAATCCTGCCATAAAAAGCTTACGAATGAATAAATATTTTTAATAAAAACTATATCAAAAACTTACTTTTTAAATATTTTTGCTTCACGAAGACAGCCGGCGGTCTAATTGTTTACGTTTGCTCACTCGACTAAAAAGTTGATGTTGACAATACTAGATGGAGATATTTATAAGTATCAGACGAGATATTGCTGGGGTACGACTTAGGCTGTGGTACGACTTACGCAACCTTACCCTACCACACACACGCGTACAGAGTTTTATTTTTTCGGATCGATATGCGAGCGCAGCGACAACTTGTAATAGTCTGTCTTGATTTGAAGGGTAGGAAAAGGGAATAATAAATAGATAAATACGTAGGTAGATATGCGTGTGATGCGTTTGTTTGTATGTGTGCTATGTGTGTGGATATATAGGTAAAACGGCGTCAACATTATCCCCCGGCCTGAAGGTATCCTTCAGAATAAGCGGCATTAATGCGAAAGAAAAAATAAATTAAAAATTAGCGTAAAGAGATTAAATAAACCAATAGGGAAGCAAAAAATCAAAATAAATAAATAAATAATATAAGTTATTGAGTTGGTAGCGGGTAAAGTTTAACTACTGGTCCCACATAACTGCCAGTTTTAGTTTTCACTTTGACTGT
Organism: Synanthedon andrenaeformis; assembly: GCA_936446665.2. Taxonomy (NCBI): domain Eukaryota; kingdom Metazoa; phylum Arthropoda; class Insecta; order Lepidoptera; family Sesiidae; genus Synanthedon; species Synanthedon andrenaeformis. The sequence goes on along the minus strand of OW387777.2, from coordinate 6,688,805 downwards.
ACGAGTGACTCCATCCTTGCCAGGATAAAGTTCCTTTACTACGGCCAGCGGCCAAGAAAGCGGTGGCGATTTATCGCCCCGTATTATTACAATGCAACCCTTTTCTCTGTTTGTTTGCATGCACTTTTGTCTGTTTTGAAGTGAAGTTATATATTCCAAACTCCACCTGTCCCAATAGGATTGTACGAGTTTACTTAACAATTGATAGCGATTGAGTATATTTTCCGAAATACCACTTAAATCCTCTGCGGGCAAGTATTTTAAAGGCGTTATATTTAAAAAATGAGCGGGAGTCAATGCGGTAGGGTCAGACGGATCAGAACTCAGTACACACAGAGGGCGAGTATTTAAGATTCCTTCTATTTGAATTAAAACAGTGTTAAATTCCTCGTATGTTAAGACCTGAGTACCTATCACCCTATATAAGTGCATTTTGACTGATTTAATATTGCTTTCCCATATGCCACCAAAATGGGGAGCTAAAGGAGGACTTCTCTTAAATTGAATGCGGAAGTCGGACAGCCTTTGATCTAAATATTAATTTATTATGCGTTTCGGAATGCAAAAGAGAAAAGAGTTCATCGAGTTTGCGTTTTGCGCCAACGAAATTAGTGCCACCGTCACTAACTATCATGGAAACAGGTCCCCGTCTACTAATAAAGCGTTTAAACGCGGCTAGGAATAATTCAGAACTTAAGTCTGATACTAGTTCTAAGTGAAGCGCCTTAGTTGTGAGACAGATAAACAGACAGACATACGCCTTTACACTTTTGGCTCCACGTCGCCTGTGTGGCGTTACAAAGAACGGACCTGCATAATCAACGCCAGTGTGCACAAAACTTTTTACTTTGCTCACCCTAAAGTACGGCAAATCACCCATTATTGGAACCATATTCCTAGGTTTTAATTTAAAACAAATGTTACATGTTACACATCAGTCTAAGTTTTGTTTCCAACATTCTTGGATTAACAATTTTAGAAAAGCGGTAACAGGACCCATTAGAGATAAGGGGTCAAATAAGCGTGCGGTAACACAGAGAATAGAGCCTTTAGTATATTTAAATATATATGTATTTTTAATTTTATATATTATTTTTTTGGTAGATGATATTTTCTTTTCTGTATAAATATAGGTGTTTTTTGTATTATATATTTATAAGTTATATTTTTAATTTTAAGAGCTTTTATGTATTGTTTTATCTTGTAAGTGCATAACCTCACCATCGGCTCTAACGGAAGACCAGCGCAGGTTTTTATAACCTGCAGTATGCTGAGTTGGAGCCGGTTTGTGGCGGGGGACGTTTGTGTTAGTCTTTTTATATATTTGTATGTTTTCAATGTCCTTTGCTACAAATAAAATATTATTCTATTCTATTCTATTCTAAATTTTTCAGCGTTAATTTTAAAAGAGAAAAAGTCTTCGGTAGGTCATCGGTCAACGGTTTGACTACTCGCATAGCTAGAAAAAGGGAGCTAGATAATCCAAAGGACACGCGGTTAAATTCATAAGTGGAAATAGGGTCCTTGGAATTAAACCTGAAGAGGATTCTTTGAAATCGGTTATGTTCTGGAATAACTTTTACTTGGAAATACATTTTTTCAATGTCAGCGGACAAAGCAATAGAATAAAGTCTGAGGTTGAGCAGTAAATCGAATATATTCGCCTGTAGGTTAGGACCTGTATATAAAATATCATTAAGGGAATTATTATTTGAGGATTTACTACTAGCGTCGAGTACAATTCTAATTTTTGAAGTACTTTTCTCAGGTCGGTATATAGCGTGATGTGGAATATAGGTAATAGCACGCACCTTTAGCGGGAGTAGAAATTAAGTTAAGGTAGCCGCTGTCTATATATTCCTTAATAGTCGCGTTATATCCTTCGCGTAATATAGGATTCGCATCGAGGCGTTTTTCTAATTTTTCTAAGCGTATTCTAGCGTTTCGTTCAGAGTTCCCTAAGACAGTAGGTGAAAATTTAAATGGTAATGCTACAGAGTAACGCCCGGTGTCATCGCGAGTATAATTCTGAACAAAGTCGCGTTCACAAAAGACGTCGTCAGGGCTCAAGTGTTTTTTGACTGGTATATTTTCCAATTCCCAAAACCGTTGCGTTAAATTCTCTAATATAGAATTATCAATAGAGTGAAAAGATTTATTATTGGCTTGGAAGGTTGGATAATGACAGTCACCTGACCCCATAACGACGTAGCCCAAGGATGTTTGGACACCCGTCACGGAAGAGTTAGATGCCGTAACCCTATCTGTACCTAAGAGGATTGGAAACAAATCAATACCTATTAGGCAATCAATATCTCCTGGCGTGTGGAAATCCTCGTCAGCTAAAGGCAGGCCGCGTAAATGATGTAAATCAATTGCATTTACAAACGTTTCAGGTAATTTGTCCGATATTACATCTATGACACGTGCGTTAAGCGTATACTTGGAGCGGGAGTCCAAGCGCGAAACTATTGTAAATTGCGTATATCCTACAACTGACCTTTCTGTCAGTCCTATACCCTTTACGGTAGCGAGAGCGGAGCAAATTTTTAAATTTAAGCGGTCGCAACACGCCTTCGTTATAAAGTTCGACATAAAACCACAGTCGAGAAGAGCTCGTATTTGAAAGCGTTTCCCACTATTATTAACAACGTAAACAATAGCAGTAGGCAAATTCGTTAAATAATTTTTATTCGAAGCGGCGAGCGAAACATTATTCAGTGCATGAGTGGGCGCAGGAGTTCAGCGGTTGAAGTGACGAAGACGGCCGTGTAGCGGGTTCGATGCCTCGTTGCGTCTGAGTTCTTGGTGTAAAATCAATGTGCAACTTTGTATGATGCGAACGATTGCAAATAAAACATTTATTTGTTGATTTGCAATTTTTTTAATTGTGAAATCCCAAACAACAATCCCCAACAATAATTATTTATTTCTATCGCTGGGATCTAATTTAAAAAAAGATTGATATTTATATAGCGGATGAATATTATCTATTTTACACAAAGAACATTTAGGTACATTGTTACTATTGACTATAAAAGATTGCACATTAAATTTATTTTTTATTTTAGCGTTATTATTAGATTGCGTTTTATTACTTGAGAATTTAGATAAAATAGCGTTATCCGAGCGTAGCATTAATATTTTGCTTTGTTCCTTAATAAATTTTAATAAAGAATCAAATGTAGGTATTTTCTGATTTCGATTCGCTTGTTCAAACAAATTAACTGTTTCTTTATCTAATTTAGTTATAGCTATGTGGGTAAGAATAAAATCGCTCAAGTCGTCTATACCTAACTGTTTTAAAGCGGCTTGAGATGAACAAAAATGTTCTAGAAAATTGTCTAATGACTGCGATGTATGATATTGACTGTCCTTGAAATTTAATAATTTATCTAGGTACATAACCGCCAGCGAGCGTTTGTCCTGGTATTTATCTATTAGTGCGTTCCATAATATATTGTAATTACTAACGATTGGAGGGATAATACGGCAAGTGCCTTATGAGACAATCTACCTATTAAATATTGTACTTTTTATGCATCTAATAAACTAGGGTTATTATGAATTAATGCACAAAAATTCTCATAAAATAGCGTCCAGTCGTTCGGTGAGCCATTAAAGGACATTAATTCCAAAGCGGGCAATTTTTTGTTAATGAGTTCAAAATTTAAACAAGATTCTACTTTGTTAGCGGAAGCATTCGTAGGTACAAATTGGTATGTAGAAATAATGTTAGCAACCGTTATGCGTTGAGTAAATGTACGTATTAATTTGTGTATTATGTTAATAAATAGATAAGGAATTTGTAATAAATATGCGTACAGGAGTGTGTTAGCGTTTTAAGCGTGTATTTTGTATGAAATATAAGCGTTAGCGGTTTTTATTTTTATATATATTTATTATATGAGTTATGTGTAGGTATGTGACTGCGTTACGTGAGTTTTATAAATATTATAGGATAGGGAATGCGACTACGAAGGACCAGGATTACGGCTCGAAGGGACCAAATACTTTATGGTGAATGTAGGAAAGGGAAAGACAGACTTACCGGTAACATATACTAAGGTTCGCCTGCTCCTCCAGCGCTGGTTCGGTTCCACCACAATACTCCAGAGTTTTTTATTGATTTTGCGTTGATTTTTAAAGATATCACATAGGGTAAGGGTGCTCAAGTCGTACCTCCTAAGGAAATTACACTGTAATATTCACTGCATTTAAAATAAAACAAAATCTTTAACACTCACTAAATCTTTATTTAAATGGTTTTCAATTAACAATTATAAAAACTTCAAATTCTTTAATAAAAATAGGTATTTTATTGTTTTTCAAAAACATACCTTCGGTACGATTAAGGCACCTAGTCGCCTAATTCGTACCACCTATAGCCTTAGTCTTACTAAGAAAACAAATGTTAGTAAACATATTAAAAACTATAAAGAAAAACACTTAATAATCAGAGATCACATGAACAACTAAAAACTACAAACAATTTAGTCTGAGATCTTTTTTTTTTTTGGTTGTTAGGTATAAAATCGAAGCTAAAATATTAAATTATAACAGAAAATAAATAAGGTAAAATTATGAAATCTCTTAAAAACAAAGTAACGCTTAATTAGAACATTATTGAGATACACAGATATCACAAATATATATTTTTATTTTGATTTCAACGCCAGCACATAGGTCATGTATCCAACCTTTACATTTTGTACACTGTATCATGTTTTCTTCATGATCTTCCTTACATAGTTGACACAAACACGATTCTTTAACTTTAATTTTTTTGTTTTTCTTATTATTATTATATTTATATTTATTATATACCTGATAAACAATAACCTAAATTATAAAACAATTTTCTTAATTCCTAAGTCGTACCGGTACGAGTAAGGAATTTTGTACAGGTACGACTTAAGCAGCTGGGACTTGTAAGTTTAAAACTAAAACACTGACATAACCTCAAAAAGTTCGAGCGTTTGAATACCCCTAAACGATTGCCAAATGAGTGTTTCAAATTGATATAAATAAAAAAAAACATCAATATCACAATCCTGCCATAAAAAGCTTACGAATGAATAAATATTTTTAATAAAAACTATATCAAAAACTTACTTTTTAAATATTTTTGCTTCACGAAGACAGCCGGCGGTCTAATTGTTTACGTTTGCTCACTCGACTAAAAAGTTGATGTTGACAATACTAGATGGCGATATTTATAAGTATCAGACGAGATATTGCTGGGGTACGACTTAGGCTGTGGTACGACTTAGGCTGTGGTACGACTTACGCAACCTTACCCTACCACACACACGCGTACAGAGTTTTATTTTTTGCGGATCGATATGCGAGCGCGGCGAAAACTTGTAATCGTCTGTCTTGATTTGAAGGGTAGGAAAAGGGAATAATAAATAGATAAATACGTAGGTAGATATGCGTGTGATGCGTTTGTTTGTATGTGTGCTATGTGTGGATATATAGGTAAAACGACGTCAACAATAGGGGTTACTTTACTCCCTTGTAGAAAAGGACCTTTATGTTCAGGATGAATAAAATTAAAGAAAATGTATAATTTTTATTGAGGATCACCTCGATTACATTACATTTAATATGCACTGATGATAATGCCACAATATAATTGTTTAGAATAACGACTTTAATGAAGGTGAACCACCTTGTCTCTATCATATAATTTCTCGCCACTTTATGTACTGATTTCACTTTCTTCACTCGGAAACGAAAGTTACTATACTTATTGCGTATATGCGCAAACATTCCTGTATTTACTCTTATCTATGAGTTTAGTTACGATTAAATCGCGCCTATCTCTCTATCTATAGAGAAATAAATTAAAAGCAAAAGTTGGTACCTAAAACAATATTAAATTCTTATTGAACATATTTAAATTAAGCCCTATCCACACTAAAATTATAAATGTGAGTAACTGTCTATCTGTCTGTTCAGGGATACAGAAAAGGATATAGGGTTACCTTTCATCCAGAAAAATGTACTGAAATCCAACACCTGGCAGCAAAAAAGATGTCAGCCGTGGCAGCAAGTCCAATGTCAACAAAGTGAGCAACAAGGGAATGCAATATATATATATTACTTTTTAGTTTTAGCAATATGTTTTAGTAAAGTAATTGATTTTAGTATATATACGTATATTAATTAATAAATACATTCTATTCCTGAAAACAAAAATATTCCCTAAATTTTTCTGGTACTGTACTGTACTGTACAGTAATAATGTTATACTGTAGTATCATACATAATACTACATAATCATAATACAGTATTTATGTACAGGGATAATTTTTCTCATTGGCGGTAAAATTTAAACTTGTCCCCTAAATTGTCGGCCTTGTAAACTAGTTCAAAGTCACTCTGCGCATTATGGAATCATTTAATATTCGGTATTAGCTGCGTGACAAAATGCCTTAATGAAGATAATCGCAGAATTCCAAACTGAGTACTAAGAGCACCCTCAAAGCAAGATGTTAAGTTCGCAGTGTACTCAAGCGCTGGCAGTGTACCAACCCCTCTTGTCTCTTCGAGAAGAGATCCAATAATAGAGTTCGCGTCATGGGAAGGCTTTGACGTGCGTTGCAAAGGTTAGCTTGTTAACATTAGAAAGTGTTATACTTATTGAGGCTGTCAACGATAAACTGACAAAGATCCAAGGCAACACCTCCGACGTTTGGGTTGGTTTGGCATATACAAACTTGTATGGTATGATGACATTTTTTTTTCTGGAATACTTTATGTGGAAAGACAGAAAAAAACACTCCCACGTAGATGTCCACACTTGTCACAAACGAACAGATATAATACAGTACTGAAATGAATACAGATTCACTTCTTACAACAAATGTGTCTAATGGCTGCTATGAACTTTAATTTAGAGAGTAAAGAGTTCAAAAAACTATTACTTTTTTTAACTTCTCATCTGATGTTTTAATTTGCATACGAGTTTATGTTGAAATAACAATTAACAGACAGTAAGTGCTTAGTACTCAGACTTAAGACATTTATGCCATTACAACTCGTACTCGAGATACAGCGGGTTCCTATAATCTACCATCCGTCATTGGTTACAAGTTACTAGTCGTTTTCATTTACCGACAACGGATCTTAACAAAGCGTTCCACAAGTTTTTTACGACGCTTAATATCGACGACCGTCCGTTCGTAAATTGTCTACCGAGCCCTCCCTACAACACAGCGTACGTTTCGTTTCACTCAAAATGCGATGCAAAAACTTTAGATAATTTACCGGTTATGTTATGTAATTTAAATATATTGTTTTAATTTAGCATAAAGTAGCTTAAACCACCACTTTACAATTAGTTAACAAATTTTGAAATATGAAAAACATCATAATATTTTAATTATTTGTTGTGTAACGAAACGTCACCGATGGAAATTGACAACTTGTCTTTTGTTTGTGATTGAGGCTGTCATATTGGCGGCAATTGGTTATATTTTTATTTTAACACACTTTCAAACTCTTTGTTGTTTTGTTTGTGTTTTAAACTCTTGCTAGACAGTTGTAGTTATTTAGTTTGAAACAACTTTAATATGGACATAATTCGGGTAAGCATTTTAACTTAAAAATTGATTATACGTAATGAATACAAAGTCATATTATCATAAATTAAGAGCAAGAATAATTCTTGTATTTCTGTTGCTAACAAATTTTTATTATTTATGAATTTTAGAATAAGCACTGCAATTATCGACCAAAATCGGGCGGTAAAAATTCTTACTACGAGTGGTTGATTTGACAGCTCACTGACGTTCCGAAAATAATATAGGAACGCACCGAACACTCATTGCCCTACAACGGACGTACGGATCGTTATCTGTTGTCCTCCCATCCGTTAGTAAAAAGATTCGGTAGTTTCATCTACTAGTAGATGAATATAGGAACGCGTCACCCTTACGACTCGTGGCTATAAGTACCGTTGGTAGGCAAAAACGATTCGTTGTTGGAATATAGGAACCGGGCCTTAGTCTTGTACGATTTGTTTTGGTGCCGTTTATTATTTGAACTATTGAAAATATAATATAATATTTAATTTCCGACACTTGTTTTTTATCTACAAATATAAAAATCTGGTTTTATATCTGGTTTGCTTAAGATTAACTGTAGTTAATTAATCAGTAAAAAGTTTGTATCGTCTAAATTAGCTTAGCAGATGTTTACCGGATATTTGACGGTGACTGTGTTCTATGATGGACAACAATAACTGTGGACAAGGACTTCTACCTCAGAGTAGAATCGAAAATTCAATGGAAAGGCAAGAGTATCGTTGCCTTGAACCTGAAAAATACAGACAACAAATAACTTCTCAAATATTTTGTTTTATTTCGTCAAGTCAATTTACATTCTGAAAATAGTTGGTCGTGATAAAGAAGTTTCCAATAACAATGCGTAATTGAAATAAAAAGGAAGCCTCGCTGTATTTATTTTGAAAATCTATTTTTACAATAATAATAATATACTTTTTTAACTGTTTAAATTTTTAAATTTAAATAATTTAACTATTTATTTTAATTCACTCAATTTCGAATATGTATAATATTCGTCTTAATTCAATAACGTTTTCTTATACTTAACTAATATGCACCGCCATGAACCGAGCGGCGGGTAAGAGAGGCCAAAACTATTGATTATCTATTGGAGATTATGCTGTTTTTGAAACAGTAAAACAATATGATAAAATAATATTAAATATATTAAATATATTATTTTATATTGATACTATTTTATGTCAATTAGCTTATCACAAATTGATAAGACTGAAACTACCAAAGTGAGAGGAAATATCTGTACAGAAACTAAAGGAAATATTAGTAAAATCAACATAATAATAATAATATATATATATAAGACATGTCAAAAATGGCATGTCTTATAGATAATTGTCTTTAGATTACCATTATAAAGTTCCTAAAGCTAATAAAATATTCTAGAAAAAACAAAATTTATAATTACTTATACATATAATTATTTCTAGAGCGGTTTGAACATAAATTACGCTCTCCTATAAACCCCGGTTTTTGACATGTCTTTATGTACGTAGGGACCGTCGAAATATTTATCCAAAAAAACAATCCTAGCCTTTTTGGCTATTTAGTGTTTAAAGTAGTGAGTATAAGTTCTACATCTATAATTCATAGCAAAAACTTTGCCGTGCAAAAAATTTGGCTTCTTTATCACAAAAAACATCAGAATTTATTTAAACATCTCAATCTGTCCTCCTCCTCAAATCGTTACCCCTCAATGCTAAGAGTCTTTAACTCCTTTGGAGAACACAAGAACAAAATACATAACACAATTAATAAGTATTTAAACACATAAGTCCTCATAAATAACAGTTATGTAAGTTCTGTTTTATTGGGATTTTCTTGAGACCGACCAGTGGCAATGGCAAGTTATTCCTTTACAAAACTTTATAGAGAACTAGCTGGTGCCCGCGACTTCGTCCACTTTGAAAAATAAAAGATATAATGCCTGACATTATACTTTTGCCAAGCGTTGGATCCTTCTTTTTAGATAGGTGGTACCCTGTGGAAATATTAAGCCTATATGCATCGTGAAATTCTATTCTAACCATTAGAGAATTTTTTTTTAAATCGCATGAGTAGTATCGAAGATTACCTCCTACATACTAATAAACAAAATATATATTATATACTTATGTACAACTTATTAGAATCGCTTAGAAAACAAATTATTACTATTAAACGATTTTCATTCATTACCTTACGTATTGAATAAGTACATACTTCATTAGATATCCTGTTTGTTCATCGCAACTAATGAACAGACCCAGGGACTTCTTGAAATAATGTGACTACTATGTAAATCAGCCCACTCACTTTCCTTAAATCGCTGCCTTCATAACACAATATAATATATTTTTTTGTATTTTCCTATAACAATCTTCACGTGACTACACAGATAAAAACCTTTCGAGGCAAACAAAATGTTGCAGTCGCCATAAAGACACAATGTTCTAAACTCGCTTCTTATGTTTCAAATAACTTCACCTTTTTAATATGGCCCTATAAGTGTAAAGCTATTATATTTTGTTATTGTACTCATATGAATGGATTAGGCCTTGTTCAATCGTAAAGTGAGGTTTTTATGTGTGAATTTAGATAAATGCCCTTTGTTGGCGAGTCACGTAGTTTTATAGACGAAATCCTTTCGGCGGCGGCGCCGCCGTTCGTTGCCGCCGTTCGTTGCCGCTTGTTCGAGCGTTCGTCGCGTATGATTCCTACCCTTTATTATTATTTTAAAACATTCATTCCAGTACATTTGGGTAGTAGGTCTATAGAATGGTATATATATATGATTGCCACTGTTTTTGAAATCAAACGCATCAGTTGTATACAAGTGCGTTTTGTATGCTAAGATCGGCAGACAAACTGATAGTCCACTTGATTTTAGGTTCTATAACAGAATTAACTCGAAAATAACTTGTTTTTAATGGACCGACCTTATCAGCGAGTAACATAGGCTATTATATACATTATTCGGACGAAGTAGCGTGCAACAGCTAGTAATTTATAGACACGCGGACAAAGTCGCTGCTGATATTCTCTCCCTGATTAATTTTAATGTGCCCACTAGGTCGGTTAGGTCATACAACCCAATTTCAATATCAATTGCTAGTTCAAATTATCGGCAGAATAGTTTTCTTTGGCGGGCTAGTAGGAACCTCAACATGTTGTTCGGCGGGCTGGGTGCTGATATTGATATATTTAATTGTAAATCGGCGGAAGTTAAGAGTAAATTGACGGCTATACTGTTTAGCTGAGCGGTTTTCTTTTCATTTTTTCTTTCTTTTTGTTATCATTTTATTTTAATATAATTTAAGTTATGTTTCGGTTTTAATATTGATTGTTTAGTTGCTATGCGTTTGTTATCGTTCGTCTTAATTTCTAGTTTGTAGTCTATCTGTGTATACCTTAAAATTGCCTTATGTTGCCTATACATATTGTAAGTTTATTGTTTGTGCTGTTGGTGTACCTTTGAAAATAAATAAATAAATAAATAAATAAATATATATATAAATAAATAATATTTTAGCCGCTACTATTTTACAAAGATAAGAAAATGTTATTAGGTACATGCACTGTTAAATGGCATTGAAGCCTAGACGGAATATTTTAGAAATATGACAACAGTAAAGTACTTATTTTTTGATGTTCGATAACAAATAAATCTCGTAACTTTTTATCTCGCATCTTGTGTCATGTGATAAAGTAGGTATCACATGCTTTATATTACGCGTCTTTGATCAAAAAAAGATCAAAAAAATTCCAAATACCATGCTTTTAGTCGAGTGCAGTTAGACACGCTTAAGGAAAAATGACGGAATCCAGTTATAACGAATGAGTTTGAAAAAACAAAAAAAAAAACTGTAAAATCGGCAATTTTTAATGGGTAAACTTTTTATTTTAGACCGTTAGACACCCTATAAAAATCATTGAAATCTGGATTACATAACTGGTTTCCGAGGTATAAATACTTGCACTCGACCATAGAGACAGCTATTTTTTTTTAAATCTTACTTTAATTATATGCAAAATGAAATATCTGTAGATTAGATACTGGTCAGATTTTAAAAATCCAACGGTTGTATAAATATAAATATTTTACCTATAAGTATCTATATCCTTTATAGTATCTATATATGTACTAGCTGACCCGGCAAACGTTGTTTTGCATATAAAATTTTTTTAGGGTAGGCCACTCTTATATCTTAATAAAAATAAAAATAAATTAAAAAATCGATTAACGACTTGAAACAATCATTTTCTAAATTCAAAGGATTTATTATATCTTCCATAACCATTCCATTTCATTCCATTCCATGGCCTAGTATTATTTCATGACAATCTGCGTAAGTAACAAATAATGTGATGGGACTCCTTATATGATAGTATCTACATCTATACATATTGTATAGATGTCGTATACATAAGTCGCTGTCCGCCTTTGTCTATTTCTCAGCAAACTTCTCCTAATACCTAACGAACTTCTGACGACCTAACGAACTAACTGTTTTCACTAAAGAGCGACGAACGAGGATGGTTTGAGTATATAATAATTAGTAGAAAAAAATGCATCAATGGGAAGCCTAGGCCGCGTCACTAGATAAGTAATAATTATAATACATTCATAGCTTATAAAACTTCAATACCCAATAAATTAAAAACCTGGCCTCAATATTTTTTTAAGTGCAAAGCTCGGAAACGGATGTTTAATAAAATAGGGTATTTTTCATTTAAAGCCGCTAAAGATTGTTATTAACTAAAATGGTGTACGGACAGCTACCATACCTATTTTGATTGATCGATTAGTTGGCGTGATAACAAAAAAAAAAGCAACTCACTGGCATAAAAGTTACGATAGGACATTATCTTCAACATGTAATAATTTTTATTTTCTTTATCTTCTCTACAATGGTCGGCTACCATAATAGCTTGACCTTGGAAGCTGCTGCAAGAAAGAGAGAGCGAGTGCTCATTCTCTTAAATATTTTTTGTACTATACTGGCTGGTGCCGCCAAATATATAACACATGAGAAAATATCTGACATCTTTGTCGTCTTGACGACGACGGTGGGGCCGCCACGGCGACAGTGGTGCTTAATTTTTTTATATTCTTAGATCACTCGGGAACCTAACATTTTTCCTATGTTAATCCAGGTAAATAAAGGTAATAATTAAGGTAATAAAATTATTCTCTATTTTTTAATCCAGGTAATAAAGTAGTGCCAATTTTCATCCATATCCGCTTAGTAGTTTTTACGTGAAAGAGTAAACAACATACATCCATCTATCCTCACAAACTTTCGCATTTATAATATTACATAGTAGAATAATATAATTTAATGAGTAAATTTTAACAGATTACAAGAACAGTTTTATGTGTAACCTAAATTCTGAGGTTTTTTTGCATAATTTTTTGGAAAAAGTATAGACATATACACAAAATGTATAAATTTTTTGAAATAAGCATGTATTTCGAACGGTAATTAGTTCACGTATGGTACAATTTCGCCACATAATTTTTTACATTATACTTTTTGTAATTATTTTGTTCACTGCTCATTCGAACTACCTATTTATCTTTTTCTGATAATTGCGATACTAAACACTATACGAAGATGGTGACGAATTTACTTATGGATTACGAGAAAAAATAGAGAAATTTTACCGATGTAGCTGATCTCGATGTCCTTCCAGTGCCACCTGTCGCCAGCAAATGCAGCTTAACAGCGTCACCTCCGGTCCTTTTAACTCTTTGTTCTGCAGGTCTGTTTGCACCTGGATTTGTCTTCTTAGCACGGCTACATTGCTTCGCCTCTTTTGCCACTTGTATCTTCCTAAAAACTTTGGTTTTCATTATTCAATTTTCTTTGCAGCGAATTTTCATCTTCACAATTTTATTTTATATCTCACTCATCGAAAGATTCACTATAGATAAATATGAAACGAGAAAACGAGTGGATATAGATTTGTCGATAAGATATTTGGTTTGAAGGTGAAAAAGTGTCAATAAAAAATAATATGTACACAGAGAAGTCAGCTCTGATTTACGTGACGGAACAGCCCTTTATGTAAGCACCTCGACACGTACGGGCCATGATCTGCTGTACTGTGACGGTTGCCCAAGTGGACACAGTTTCATTAATGTTTGTCTGAATCAGTATTTACACAAACACTTAGACGTTGTTAGTCGTCGAATGGTAGGGAAGAGCTGGGGCCCGTGTCCAAAGCTCACCTACTGGCTGTACACTGCTATTGTGAGGCCGATGATCGCATACGCCTCTATAGTATGGTATAGAAAAGCCAACCAGAAGACGACTATGGATAAGCTTAATGGCCTACAGCGTTTGGCATGTCTGATGATAACAGGAGCCATGTCGAGTTCCCCCGGAGCATCTCTGGAGGCAATCCTGGGCTTACCGCCTCTAAATCTGTATTTAGAGAAAGAGGCGAAAACCAGTATGCACAGAATGATGAATTGGAGTAAACACAATTGGCTGTCCGAGGTACTCAGAGCTCTAGAAGACTCAGTACTAAGGGATCCCATCCAAGACATGCCCACTGATACAATGTAACCACAGTATATATAAGAAAAATCTTACACTGTGGAGTTACTCTCAAGAGAAAACTGGTCAGAAAATAAGATCTCTTGGGAGGAAGGTAGCCTTTCTTGGTATACCGATGGGTCCAAATCAGGACGTGACGTAGGCTGTGGAGTGTATGGCAGGGACCAGAATTACAGGACCAGTGTAAATTTAGGACAATACGCCAGCATCTTCCAAGCAGAGGTCTTCGCCATCCTAGAATGTGCGGAAATCAACCTGCGAAGAAACTACGTCAACCGTGTAATCTATATTCAATCGGATAGTCAGGCTGCACTTCAAGCACTGGACTCGGACTCTACAGTCTTAAAGCTGGTGCGAAACTGTGTAGACTACTTAATTACTTTAGGGCGCAAGAATAAAGTGGTCCTAAGATGGGTATCTGGCCATATGGGGAACATGGCCATATGAACATGCCGACCAACTGGCTCGAGCAGGCGCAAAAGGTAGGCTAATAGGTTCTGAACCTATGTGCGGACTACCTAACAGCCTAGCTCGCTGGACCATATGGAACCAGTGCTTTACTAAATCTTACAAACGCTGGACTAACTTGCCAGGTCTGAACCATTCCAAAGCGCTCATAAAAGCCTACAGTCGAAACGTGTCGAACCAGGCTATGTCGCTTAGTAGGAGCAATCTGTGCATGCTAACGAGGGCACTAACGGGGCACTGCCGCCCCAATAGACACCTCAAAATAATGGGTCTCACCAGTACGGGAGAGTGTCGCTTCTGCCACGAGGCAGAAGAAACACCAATGCATATCCTGTGCGAGTGTGGAAGCCACACAATGGCTTGTGAAGATGTGAGGAATGCCTCTATCAAAAAAGTACTACAGTTTCTAAACGCGGTAGGTATACGTAGAGAACTTTAGTTTATGTGGCGATCACAATATTTCAGCAATGGACGAAGTGATACTGGTTTTCTAGCAGACCAGAAATAGCCACTAAGAAGATAATAATAATAGACGTTGTTAAAGATAATATCTGATATAAACATACGCAGCTATACTCTCCGATGTAGAGGCGAGCGTCTAACTCGGGGTCCGGACAAACTGGCGTCCGTCGCGCAAGCAGTCGTACATCTCGACAACTTTACACCCATTAATTTAAGGACTCAACGCAAAAATGATATTTTCAAGATCATTATCGCGTATGACATTTGAAGTAATCTGTTTATTATGCACTCATCAGTCATTGTATGAACTGTTAAAACATTTAACAATTTATTATTCATAATTCATAATTATTTTCACATTCTAACAGCAATAAAATATATTGAAACAAATGCAGTTAATGCATTTAATAATAATATTAAAATAAATTTAAAAAATAAACAGATTAAAATTGACATATTCGAAGAACCTTGCATTTTTGCATGGATACAATTGACTAAATATCAATTTAAAACTGGATAAATGTATCTAGATATTATGGATTTAGCCAGTATAGCCAGCCAGCCAGAAAGAAAATATTTTAGCTAATAACTTTTTATTAGCAGTTGTGTTATTATTATCAATTATAATGTTGCCTCTTTAAGTCGTTCGGCTAAGGGCCTCTTTCACCATCTCTGAGTCACCGGTAAGAAAGCGTACGAGTTTCACCATCTTCGAGTAACATTTACTCGCCAATTAGCGTACTTGAAAAGTAACTAATCAACACTTTACTTGTAGTTGGTGAAGGAGGCCCTAAGTACATATTCAAAATAAAATATTACTGTGGCTTATTTTAAATTAGTTTTACACGCCATCTTCACGACAAGCTTTAAAAAACATTAAGTGAAGAAACATTTTTAAGTTTCTTGTTGATACAAAATATTTTAGAAAGAATCGAACAGATGGCACTGTTTGCTACAACAAAGTTTTAGTAATTTGATTCGACACACGCAATGAACAGTACAGTGCAAGTTTTGTGTAGTTTCACTAGATGGCACCCATCTTGCTACGAGGTGATTCTTTTATAAATCTTAGAAACAAATCTGCAATTAATCCAAAATATATTTTACAGGTAGTTATAAAACTATAACTACAGGTTGTTCGGTAAATAATAGTCATATTGGAGCTATCACAAGTCGCACCGTTTTTGTGATATTGGACTTTTTTTTAATTCTTTTGTTACTAGTTGGCTCGAATTAGTTGTTCGTTAAATAAGGAATATAGTTTGTGCATAGTAGCGTGTTTTTTTTAATTTAACTGTAGTAGTACCATTGCGAGACCCTTGCAAAAATCGTAAAAAAAACTTTGCTGAAATCCAGTCGCTTCTTCTTAGTTCTCAATTTCAGTTTGTTTCCTATTCTTTATCCTACAAAGGGATACGTTATGTTTATGTTATAGGAAACTGCAGTCCATTTACATCAGGCAGACCGTCAACATAATTGTAATATTTTCTTATAAAAAATAAATTTGAATAACTAAATATATACCTACCTACCTATATAGTTTCTACAGGGACATTAAAATTCCCCACTGAAAAAATAGCCTAGAGAGAATCTCAGATTCTGTAATCTTATTTTGTAAAGCCTTTAGCTTAAATGTAGACGTAAAATTTCTTTTTCATTTTAAGATGAAGTCACGAGCACCAGATAGTGTATATATAAGCGTACAGTTATTTATTTAACACAAGTAGCTCCGGTAGAAATAAACTGCTACGTAGTAAGTACGAAACCTTAGTTTGTTCTAAATTCGAGCCTGTACTTGACTATGTTAATCCTAACAACTTAAAGTAACACTGAAGTGAATACTAAACACACCTGTTAGAGTTTTTACAATTTTAGCAAACACATCCATGTTAGTGTCTTGGATTTCTACTTTTTTAAATGAGATCGTGTTTTACTGTTTCCAATAGCAGTTATTATATCAAGTACGGCATCCGGATACTGAATAAATCCTAATCCATACTTTCATACTTAATATTATAATTGTGAAAGTACTTAACTTTATCTGTCTGTCTACTTAACCAACCGTCATGAAATTTTGCATACACGTTGTCAGGGATCCATAAAAAAAGTACTATTCCCAAAGGATCATCTAAATAAAATAAAAAAAACTAACGCCTGGTCAAAGTGATACAGCAACAAGAATTCAAGCGTTATATCTGTACTAATATTATAAATGAGAAAGTTTGTTTGGATGTATGGAGGTTTGTTACTCTTTCAAGCAAAAACTACCCGATCACCATGAAATTTTGCAGTTATTATAATATCAAGTTGTCTGGGACACCAGAAAGCGTTCATCCAGAAAAAAGGACTATTCCCGAGGGTTAATCTAAAATTAAGGAAACTAACTCCTGGCTAAACGTAATAGCAATAACGATGTCAGGCGATATATTGCTTTTCAACGCGGACGAAGTCGCGAGCACCAATGTGCATTGAAAATACCATTTCAATACCATTCATTACAATTCAATAGTTTAAATCAACATTTAATACTATTATTTTATTAGGACTGTATATATTGGTTGTTTGGTTATTGGTTAAATAAAAAAACTACATTTTGTTTTGTTTTATGTAAGTACAAAGTGGTTTTAATAGGCATTACTAGGCATACACAATTGTTAAATCTTTTGCTCAAACATAGTAGTTCTTTAATTGCTCCAGATTGCTTGAGCTCTAGCTGGAAAACTAATAACAATAACTAAGTATTTGAAATTGTATAAGCTAAAACGATGTGTAGGTATATGTAAACCTCTAATAAAAGTATTTTTTCAATTAGTGAGAAAAAATGCTTAATACAAGACACTACTTATGTATGTGCCTGCGGCGATTAGGCTGCTAAGTTGTATTGTTTGTTTGTTAACAATACTTTGTTTATTGCGTTTATACCTTACTCATTCTTTTCATACGAGAGTACACTTCTAAGGGTCGCGCAGTTCTAAAACTGCGCGTTACTTATTATTTATTATAATATACAGTGTAATCTAAGATTAAACTACAGTTTAGATTAGGTGTTCTTAGTTTTTAATACATATTATATTTTGTAAATTAATTTTATACAGCTTATAAACCAGATGTCTACTTTATTTGTATTATACATACATATTTTATAAAACTGTTATTTTTAATATGTTAATACATATTAAAAATAACAGTTTTTTTTTAAATAAAAATATATCGTTTACAATATGTATAACGTTTGTGTAATTACAAATAATAATATTTTTAACTATATTAATTAAGGCTAATTATTGTGGAAAGAATAATATAAATTTAGCCTCTTTAGCACAAGCTTATTTTTAGAATTAAAATCTAAATTTTTAAATTATAAGAATTTCAAGTAAATTATTATTATACAAAATTTTGTGTTAGCTTATTCTTGAAATAGTTAGTTCGGTAAAAGTGAAGTGCAAAGATTATTAAACAAAATAATATATTTACTATTCATTTTCTTTTTATTTTCACTTTTTTCTTTATTTTATTTGTTGTAAGAAAATCTAGATTATAATGTATTTTATTATAGTAGAAATACAGGATTTTCTCTTGAATTGACTGATTATTGAAATCAGAATTCTACAAGACCTAATTCAATCTCATTTCTGACCTTTTTATTTTAAAGACATTTGTTTTTAAAATAGAAAGATTGCAAATGAGATTGAATAAAGTTCAGACCTACAACGTCACACGGACCAAAACTAGATTGATTGTTGAACTACAAGAGATATTTTTGTACTATTTGAACTATAGGGGTTTAAATGGGTTTAAATATGTTTTACATTTTTTGCCTTTCATGACGAGTTTTCGTGTGTTTCCAGAAACACTCTAAAATTTATTATTTACTATTATCATGGATGGCACTTTTGAGTTTTATTAATGAGTATAGGGCCAAGATAATGTGTCAATAAGAATCCGATTGGAGTTGTAATAAGTATAGCTTGTATTGTGAGCCTCATAACATCTTCGGCATAGTTCATCTCTTCACTTCGTGATGTATCACTTGACATCATCAATGTATTGATTGCTAGAGGACATAAAACTGCCTGAAAATTAAATACGTGTTTTGAAAATAAACATAAGAATATTACCAGTAGCTGCAAAAATCAAAATGAGTATCATCACGTATCATTCAGTTAGGGCGTTGTTAATTTTTGTTTAAAGTACCTACTTATTAAAAATTTTATTCTATAAACAAGAAACATAACTAATTGTAAATAAAACAAAACCTTGAAAAGATCGTAATCTTTTTGTGTAACATTACTGGCTGTATCTTTATTTCGTTTTATTCAAATTCAATTATTTCAAATTGAGAAGAACTGTATCTGTGCGTTTATTTTAAAGATATTTTATGTCTAAAATTATTTCATTTTCAACAAATTTCCCATTATTTGATTTTATGATTAAGGCTAAGTTCACATGACCGCGCGGAACAAAAAAAAAATTTTTTTCTCGTTATTTAACCCCCATTGGGGATATTCAGTACTCCATTTGAATTATTTGAACTTTTTAAAAGACATTAATCGCAAAATGAACTTTTAATTCCCAAAATAAACCATATCGAATTAAAAGTATTATTTACGATTTACGATAGTGGTCCAAGTTACAAATGAATAACAATTAAAAAAAAAAATACCTCTACAATAGATTTAGGTGTCCAAGCGCAACAAATAAATATTCTCTCTTTTATCGTCAAGTCCCAACAAACGAGAAAAGTAACAGTCAGTCTCACTGTCAAACAAATCAGTAGAATACCGAAGCCCACTAACATTGTTTCTGATATAGGACTATCGATCTGAAACAAAACATTTATTTTAAAAATTCAAGGATTTAACAATCCTTATTTGAGTTACTTACTAAATTTGTTATAAACATTATCTATTTAGTGCTAATTGAAGTTAGTCGATTTATTATTGGCAGGGCACACTGCGATTCGCAGTCATTTGGGCGGCCCGTCTGTAGGCAGTAACCACCCCCTTTCAGGATAAATAACAGCATTTGTGCTGTTGTGTTTCGGTGAGTGAGTAAGGGATACCAGAGCCCATTTTCCTAGCCCATCCCAATCCCTTATCCGTATGGCAAATTTCATCAAAATCCGTTCAGCCTTTTTTGTGTGACAAACATCCAAACATATAAACTTATTATATTATTAAGATAAACATTCGTGCTAAATGGTATAAAACATTTTTGTCAAAACTACAGAAGCGCGTATTAGCTTATTATTAGAAGAGAAAATAAAAATCTTAAATGCACATGATTGACAATCAACTGCCAAAAACTCCGCAGGAACGGTGCTGATATTGTAAGCATATTATTACCATCGAAATAATATATCTTTGCAAGCAATCTGTCATGTCAACATGTCTATGGCTGATTATAACCATAGACATGTTCGAGTTACGGCATTCGTTATTTCAGAAACCCACTGCCACCATAGCTATCACTTCTAAGTATGTAGGATGGGTGTACCAGTCCCAAACCACCTAAGGACAAATTTTCACTTTGGAATGCTCTGAACTGATATTATGTAGTTTTAAGGTAGAAATATATATGTAAAGTTGTTTATTGTTTACTAAAGCTAAAATATTAATAAATTATTTGAATCCAGATATTTCAGTTTTTTATACATTTCACGAACAATATTAAAAACGGGAATGTGCCTACATATGACCAGTGCGTTCCAATAGATGACCACTTTTGCACCAATAGTTGACCACTGAAAAACTGATGAAGGAAAGGTAGCTAATTGAAAATAAAACTCTATTATGGTACACAAATTGACTTGTATGTATTGTCTGAAAGTTTCCTTTGACTTAACAACTATTTTCTAATGGCACAGTCAAAGGTAGGTAGTACTACCTAATTAAAATATACATTTAATGTCAAACTAGGTACGATAGAAAATTACGATTAAAATTTGTTAAAGGGATTCCGTTTTTAGCGTTAGTCTTAATCCACCTAGTCAATAACAACTATTCTTGTGGGGTAAAGAATAGTTGTTATTTTACGCTGTACAGGATGTCTCATTTTCAGTTTGTTTATAACAGTCGGGTGAGGGATACCTACGTTATTTTGGCGCCTTTACTATATAATTTCGTCGACACTTCAGTAGACACTCTGTATATTTAAAAAATGTCTTTTTGGGAGGCATTTTCGATCTAAAAAAACGAGAAACAAAGTTAAACTGTAATCTGGTCATCCATAGGAACACTTTATTTTACTACTACGTACTAACAGCAAACCAGTGGTCAACAATAGGAACTCAGTACAAGGTGTGTTCCAGTAGTTAACCATCTTCAAAAATACTTGATAATATCATTATTTATTGAAAATAATAGCTCATATCATTTAAATAAACACTAAATTTTCAATATAATACAACTTGATGACAGTAACCAGGAAATAATAGGCGATTAACTAAAATTTAACTTACCAAGCCGACATGCACTTCTAACTGTGATGGCGGCCGGAAGGCAAGTGAACGAAACACTGGTCTGACAAAAAAAGCAAAATAGCGATATTTTTCGTTCACTCCTGCTACAATTTTGTTTGGAAGATTGGTGAAAGTCTAGGCAACCTGACAAAACAATTGGATTCTTTAAAAATGCCTTCTATTTCTTAATTTATTCAAATGAACATGCGAGTGGTCAACCACTGGTAGCTGGTTTGGGACTGGTACACCCATCCTATATATGTGCAGTACATGTTTATATTATCCTACGTCCTAGGGACACCAATTTTTTTTAGTACTGTTGGACATTTGACTTATTTGACAGTATTAGTTACCTATCTGCCACCCGAATGGTTAGATATCCATCTTGTGTCGACCCCCATAAAAGCTTCCCAGGCGACAGATGTTGTTACAGCTACAAAATTTTATTCAATAACGTGATGTGTGTGTTCGGGAATTTATTTACACCCTATCACTTATAAGAGGGTTATTCCTTACAATTGTTGTTTTAATAATTTATTAGCTTTTGTCCGCGACTTCGTCCGCGTTGAAAAATAAAAAATATAACGCCTGGCAAAATATACGAGTATGAACAATATTTATTAAATTTTTATTGCTGTTATAGTTTTGCAAGGAGTTGAATTTTATTTTTTGATCTCTTGGAAACAGAAACTGCGTGAAAAGGTAACAGACGGAGATAAAATAAATGTGAGTTACTTTCACATTTATTTTATCAAGTATTAAGTTTATTATTAGGTTGTCAAGATTTTCTTATAAATTTTGGTACATCAAAATAATTTATTTTTCGCTAGTAACGACTTGCGGGAGATATTAGGGTATTTTGTGCCCTCTTAAATTGTTTTTTTTTTTTTTTTTTTTTTTTTTTTTTTTTTTTTTTTTTTTTTTTTTTTTTTTTTTTTTTTTTTTTTTTTTATATGCTATGGGACCTACTTACTAACAAGTGAACCTTTAGCCAGCCTGCAAGTTGCCATTCATATTTTTATACATTTGTTATTACGATTTAACGAAGAATATATATCATACTTTTGTTATTATTGTCAGAGCACACTGCTTTCGATGTACCCGAAGGTGAAGGTACGCCGGCCACCCTATCTCAGGCGGTCTCAGGTCGGGCAGTAGTCTCCCCTAAGACTACCGACGGAGAAAAGAACACCTCAACCCATTTTCCGTTCCCTCCGATTTTCTGATTCTGGTCAAAGTTGGCCTAATGGCGTACGTTTTTGTACAAGCCAAGAGGTCATGTGCAAGCCTGCTAGTAACTTGCATTAAATAACACTAGGCTAGCGTCGCAACACAATTTAATTCACAATTCAAGTTCAGCGTTCCTCGCATCAATCAGAGCTTACGTCGTGTGTCAGTGAGACATTTGCAGCGTTTAAATTATCGTCGAAGGATGTTTCCGATAAAGAGTAATTAGCTACAGCTGAGTAGTACAGTTGTAGAGTTGCAGCTGAGTTGTACGAGTAAATAATAATATGAAGGGACGCATGTTTCCGGATATTTGATCTAAAGAAAATTGTATGAGGACAATGTTAATGTTGTCAAGAGAAAAACAAAGTTTCAGGTTCGTGAGAAATATTGGTTTACTGGTAGAATTCTAATCTTACAATAAGATTATTAGAAAGGAACACAAAATAAATGCTTACTGCGAAAAATGTTCCTGTGTAAGCAAAAAGCATAGGCTCAAAGATAGACCACATTACTCGGTAGGCAGTGGCGGCTGGACTTGAGTTGCGCTCCCAACATGCTGATGTTTTTGCTTCACTTGACCACCAAGCGCTGGCCGTCGCGTTACATGCCAATACCGCTACACCACCTGTGAAATTATGCCGGAGTATGAAGCGTTTCCATTTAGTAAAATCAATGTAAAAAAATTTGTCAAGCCATAGGATAGGACCATCTGGCGGCAGTAATACAATCATCACGAAATATCACTCCGTGAAATTGTGTTTCAGTGAGTGAGTGAGGGATGCCAGAGCTCATTGATCGAGTTGTTAAAGTACGTGCGTGCCTGTGGCAGGGCACTGCTGTATTGCAGTGAAGTAGGCAGCCCGTCTTGCGGGAGTAACCACCCCCTTACAGAAGTTGTGTTTCAGTAAGTGAGGAAGGAAGTCCATGTCCCTATCTCATCCTAATCCAATATCCTTAATCTTACTAAGGTGGCAGTGCAGCACTTTCAACGTATGTGAAGTTGCTATTTGACAGTGATCTCTTATAAGAGAGTTGTTACTTTCGCCAGATAGGCTGTCCAGTTTATGACTACTTTCACAGATGTATATTCGATATTTTAATAAAAATAATAATCGAAACTTAATAATACCAGTGCCTCCCCATCCGACTAGCGACGTTAAGAAATTTGCACAGAGTCCTCCAACCAACAAGAACATGACCCTTAGTTCTGCTACATAGTAGTCTTGAGGATGCGGAATGAATTTTGCAAGGCTGCCCCACGCGACGCCCAGTACAACACCCACGAACAATGTTAATGCTGCCTGTGAAAGTGAAAATTACTTACAATTAATTTGAGATATTTTAAATATAAATTATATATAATATAATCTTCAATATCTTGAGTCAATACAAACGAGAATACAAGAGAATGTGTAAAATTTATAGAAGTGCCTGGCTCCAGGCTTTGTACGAAGCCAGTTTTTATCTGCAAATTATATCACAAACTTTCTTCGCTTAAGTATCGCTCTTTTCATCAGTGAAAACTGTATCAAAATCCTTTAGGTAATCTAGAAGAAGTTAGCGCGGAGAATTAGACCAAAGCGGTAAGCGACGACTATAATATGTATATAGATAGACATATATAGACATAGAAGATTAAATATAACACTAAAATTTATATCTCTAAAGTGAATAAGTATTTATTTAGGTATTTAGCTTACGTCTGATACCTAAATCAGACGTAAGCTGATTTAGGTATCAGCTTACGTCTGATTCAGCTACTTAAAATTAAAATTTATCTTGTTACATTTCACATTTTTACATAATATTTAATTTATCTTTAGCTGTGCTTAAATATATTATCATAATACACGTTTATACCATCTTTTGCTACAATAATAATGAAAGCTATCTAAAAATGCAGATAAGATTTAAGCCAACTGTGTAAAATATATTTCTGTGCAGCCTTTGCAAACGTTTCATTCAACGAAAATTCTTTGTAAACAGATATAAAAATAAAACGAAAACCTTGACTGAAAACCTAAAAAATCTCGGAACACTAAAAAAAGAGTTAAACACGAGCGCTATGTCATTCAAATTTAAAACACTCTTATTGTGTGTGCCATGAATAGCACGTGTTGTGAATAGCACTTACTTTCGCGTAGCGATAAACTTCATTAGTGTTGTTGAACATAGCGCTATGAATAAGACCGTATACACCGACGCTAAGTGCAGTGTCTGTACCGCCGGCGGTACAAACCAACTGGGCCCAGTTGTAAGTAGTATCGCCATCGTTGTCTCGTTTCCCAGAGCACAGCCGTTGAACAGACGGCATCACAACGGCACAGGATACCGAAGCGTAAATAGAGCCATTCAGAAATCCTGCGCAATAAGGTGATTCCCATTATTATTATGTATACAAACTTCGTAGGACATATTTTTAAGAAGCAGGCGCTGATTTACACGATTGTTCATTTTTTTTATTAAAAGCTAACTTGTGTCCCCGACTTCGCCCGTGGTGAAAAAAAAAAAAACATACTATAACATCTTTATTGCTATTACAGTTTTGCCATGCGTTAATTTTATTAGATCCGTCCGGTACAGAGTATTTTTTTTCTGGATAAGAGATACCCATATGCCTATCTGGTAACCTGACAACGTGCATAAAAAATTTCTTCATGATTAATTGAGTAGTTAAGGCGAGAAAAGGTAATGTTTGCTTTGACGGTTTCTTTTAATTCTACTAAATAGAAGATTTTATTAGACGCTTAGGTAATTATTATCATTTCATAACAGACACCTTGAACTTAACCCTGAACTTTTACCTTCCTACGCGTTGTAATCCTACGGTTTTCTGTTCTAGGAAAATCGCATTCCGTCTTAACAATTCATTATCAAATTTCATCATTACACCATTCAACTCTTGTGTACTATGTTTTATTTATTAATACAGCTGGTTTTATTAGCAGCACACTATTTACGTGCCTAACACAAAGTTTTATATTTCCGTACTCTAACTGTTTTTCGTCATTATATTGATGATTATTAGGGAGTATATAAGTAGATACTAAGCGCTTTTGGTCTCAGCCGATGATGGTGTTCACCTACAATTAAGTGGCGTTCTTTCTAAAAAAATCACAATGCATTGATAATTATAGCATATGCATTATAGCATTATAGCATTTATATTGATATATATAAATCCTGATAGCATAGCATATTTAAAATTAAAATTAGAGCTTATGTTTTACCTTATAACAGACTTTTCCATCGACCATCAACTCAAATACTTTAATTTATTTTAAATTAGCAAAAAACATGTAGTAAACCTTATAAAGAAGTAATCTCACTCTAGTTTTTCTAACTTCATATATTGCAATATTTTGAATCTGAACCGTGAAATCTGAAGGAAAACTAATATCACTGCTATAGATCCTAGAATCACCAAAATAAAGTGGCTATGAGCGGGCTACATAAATCGTAGAACTGACGGTCACGCACATTAAGACTACGCTGCACTGTCTTGACACTGTACGCTGGTTAACAGTGATTAGGTACTGCGGCTAGTGGCGGGGCACCGAAGTCGTGTCATAACGTCTCACTGACCCCGCCCACAACAGCTGCGCTAGAAACTCGTTGGGTTTTAGCCGGTACGAATCCGGCATAACCCCGCAGTGTCCCCTACACTGCCAGGTATCCAAAAGGATTTCCCAAAGTTAAAAAAGGGACTGCGGCTAGTCCAGTAGCGGGTATCCACTTTCCATATTTCACTATGGTCGGCAGTGTACTCGTCACTTGTGTTATAGGCGACTGTAGCCACGTACCATCAAGTAGACCTTAGCGTCAGCCTATTTGTGGACCTAGACATTTAAAAAAAAAAGAAAAAATCTATAGGTTGGTTCGATGATCAAGATACAAATAGATATAAAGATTGTAGTTAATGCCAATCAAAATATTAGAAGTTCAAGAAACACAAGGGGAACATAGTAATACTTTTTTTATTAGAATAAGTATTGATTGTAATATTCTAAGTAGCTACTACGTACAAGTGTTGGTACCTACTATTACTGGAGCAACGTATCCATTAAATAAATTGATGCAAATATATCAAAGCGAGGGTTCCATTCAACTAGCTAATTGTTACAAAATGCTCTATCTGAAACCTATAATAGGAAATCATTTATGTCAGTTATAGTTCATGCATTTTTATTTTAACTCTAGTTCAGATTTAAAATATAAAGAATGTGTAGAAATTTTTTTTGGAGGGAAAATAATACGTGTGATGAACAGTCACGGAACCAATAGGGACTTTACTTATATTGTTAAACACAAGGCTGGTGCAATAGCTTCGTCAAACCTTTTAGGTAGGTCTCAGAAATGTCGTTTTTTTTATTGTATTGCTACGACCAATAACTAATGAATAACCATGGAATTGCTTAGTATGGAATTGGTAAGCTGCTCGAGTTGGAAAGTGGAGCCTCTTAATGAGAATATATATGTTTGAATGTGTTTATTGGGTTTTGGAAGGCGAATAACCACACAAAGTACAACAGCGTAATATTGGGCGAACCCTTGTGAACTTGTAAAATCCTGAATGTCATTGAAGCTTTACAATAAAGGACGTTATTGGGAGAAAATGCATTCAAATACGATACGAGTCCAACAGGAAGTTTTATTGAATTGGCGTTTTATGGCATGGTATTCCATTGTGTCGTTCCTTCTCAATAAATTTTGTTTTATTGGGTGCATTAGTTCACCTACAATAAAGCTTTAGAGGTGTTGTGTATACATAATTCACTGAATGTGTTTTCATATTCATATCTCAATTTGTGTTAAGTGATATTGCGTCATTTTAAAATTTTTACTGCTTACTAGGTGAACCCGGCCACACTTCGCTACGGCCAGATTAAACTGACAGACAGACAGACACACAGACAGACGAACAGACGATAAATTTTAAAAATTGATTTCTGGTTATAAGAATCGTATGTATATACTTTGATATACATTTAATTAATAAATTCTTAATAAAACGTTATTAATAAAATCTTTAAACAAACGATTTTATTAATAAACGTCGTTACTTTATTTATAACTTTAGCTACTTAGAAGAACAGCTAAAGTAATAAGTAAACAAGGTAATAATTGGTTTTAAGATCTAATCTAAGGCAAGTTTACTTAACGAGATTCAAAAGATCCGAAATGCTATCTTAACTAATATTTGCAAGTCATTTTTTTTATTTGTTAACTACTTAACAGATCATCATAAAATTTTGTATATACTTTTTAAGGACACAGAAAAGAACATAGGATACCTTTCATCTAGAAAAAAAGTACTGTTTCTGAGGGATAATTTAAAATAAAAATAAAAATAAACGTCTGACAAAAATACATGAGCAATATAGATTGAATAAATCTAATGATTAATATTAACGCACTATTTAACGCACTAATGAACTGTCAGCTCATTCTCTTATTGTTTAATTGCGTGATCTGTTACTGAACTGCGATTTATCTCATAGTGTGGTCAATGGTCATCCTACTTAATAATGAAAACAAAAAAAATGAAAACACATACATGCATGTATTTATGTATATAAACAAATAATGTACGAATATTCTTACCCCATGTCCATGGCATGTCAAGCAATAAATGCGTGCACACAGCAAGTGCCACTACCTCAGCACACCACGGTAGCACTCCCAAAGTTGTAACTCTCAACCAGTTGCTTTTCATGTAGTTCACATCCCACGTCAATGATGCTTTACCCAAAATTATAACTGGGTATATCTTTCTGAAACATATTCATGATGTTTCTTTCACAAATAAAAAATAACATTGAGAAACATTGCCTAATTCGCTGTTAGTACACAAGAGTTAATTTTAAAAATCACAAGTGATAACATGTCTACCTGTCTGGTAATTTTTATCTAATAGACTTTGTCATTTGACTGTTGTACATATGACAAAGTAGCATAGGTAAAATTATGTTAAGGAAAGAACTTAAAGGCTCGTAAATATCGTGTTCGCTTTCGGTTTTTCTTGCCGAAGCATTCGCCAGTCGCTTGTTAACTTGTTGACAAATATTTGCAAGATTATTTGAAAATTAAAACCATTTTTTGCCACGAACACAAAATGATTTTCCCAAAGGAATTCCCAATTCTGTACATTAAAGAGTCCAATTAGCTAAAACCAACTTCGAGAAGGAGGTTAATCATCGAATCCAGCTCGGATGGGCAACGTTCGACAAACGCTTGTTCAGAACTCCTTAGTACCCCAAAACGATGGATCCAGGGATTCTGACCGTTCCTATTGGAAAATTATGGGGAAGCCTATGTCCAGCAGTGGAAGTCCTGAGGCTGAAATCATGAAGTTAATCGCATCCTGTGTGAATATACGAATCAATCTTCACATGAACACAACACAGAAATCTTCATTTTCTGTTGTTATATACTACATACGATTATAGGAGACCTCATAATTGATAATGAAAGTTTATAATTCTAAAAAAATATTAAAGCACTGATCTTATGATTTTTAACATTAATTAATTTATTCATATTTTTTAAATTCTTTTACCTTAACACATTATCTATGTCGGTGTATAATCGCATGTCAAGGATACCAAAGTTGCGTGCAGCTATACCGACTATTAAGGCTGCTAAAAGTGGAGGC
This sequence comes from Synanthedon andrenaeformis, assembly GCA_936446665.2. Lineage (NCBI taxonomy): Eukaryota > Metazoa > Arthropoda > Insecta > Lepidoptera > Sesiidae > Synanthedon > Synanthedon andrenaeformis. The sequence goes on along the minus strand of OW387777.2, from coordinate 6,659,393 downwards.
AGCGTAGTCAGCGCTTGAAGCGCTTGACCGCTTGCCCATGCTACTATAACCACAGCTGTCAAGCGGAACCATTGACCATCCCATCGCCATCCGTCGCCCCATATGCTCCACAGGAGGCTCCATATTAGTATCCCTTAAATGAGTTTTTTTTTGTATTATTGCCATAGATGTTAACTGTGATATTGGTGGTAATGTGTAAAGTAGCAAATCTGTAGAGCAAGTGAACTTAGTTCGTTTACTCTACTATAGCTATATTAGGTATCTGACCTATGACAGAAAGAACTCTAGCCGGTAAAAAAAAATCTAGGAAATTATTGAAAATTTCCGCGGGAAAGAATGTATTAAGTGCTGCCTTTATAAATATAATTTATTTCAATGAAATTATATCTAAAAGAAACGTCGTTAAAGTATCTGGATAGTCTTACAATAGTTGGTCATTTTTAAGCGTACAAAAACTCCGCTAACGCTATATGTATATGAACGCCTTAAATGATTCCATCTAAGTAATTGTAGATTTCACTTTAGTCAAGTTTCTAGGAACTGGGTTTAAGCATTTAAATGGTTAAATAAGGCGTTGGAATTGGAACGAATAGAATTTCATACATGCTAAAGTAATTATTATTATCTTCTTTGCGGCTATTTCTGGTCTGCTAGAGAACCAGTATCACTTCGTCCATTGCTGAAATATTGTGATCGCCACGTAAACTAAAGCTCTCTACCTATACCTACCGCGTTTAGAAACTGTAGTACTTTTTTGATAGAGGCATTCCTCACATCTTCACAAGCCATTGTGTGGCTTCCTAGGATGTGACTGCGCTTGTGCATCAAGGGACCACACTCGCACAGGATATGCATTGGTGTTTCTTCTGCCTCGTGGCAGAAGCGACACTCTCCCGTACTGGTGAGACCCATTATTTTGAGGTGCCTATTGAGGCGGCAGTGCCCCGTTAGTGCCCTCGTTAGCATGCACAGATTGCTCCTACTAAGCGACATAGCCTGGTTCGACACGTTTCGACTGTAGGCTTTTATGAGCGCTTTGGAATGGTTCAGACCTGGCAAGTTAGTCCAGCGTTTGTAAGATTTAGTAAAGCACTGGTTCCATATGGTCCAGCGAGCTAGGCTGTTAGGTAGTCCGCACATAGGTTCAGGACCTATTAGCCTACCTTTTGCGCCTGCTCGAGCCAGTTCGTCGGCATGTTCATTGCCTTCGATCCCCATATGGCCAGGTACCCATCTTAGGACCACTTTATTCTTGCGCCCTAAAGTATTTAAGCTGGTGGACGAGGATCAATTAAAAGAAAACAGCGATTACCATCTACGCATATATACGGACGGCAGCAAGATTGACGGTCGGGTTGGCGCCGCACTATCCTTATGGAAGGGCGACGCCGAAACCAGGGCCGTCAAGCTTGGTCTGCCGTCCTACTGCACCGTCTACCAGGCCGAGCTCTTGGCGGTGTGTGAGGCGACGAGGGTGATCTTGCGACGCGGCGAAACTACCTCTGCAATATACAGCGACTCAATGGCCGCCCTCCAGACCATCGCGGCGAATAGTTGCTTGCACCCTCTAGCCGTAGAAGCACGCAGAAACTTGAGAGAAGCTTTTAGCAGAAATAAAATAGTAAAGATTTTTTGGCTCAAAGCTCATGCCGGTCTAGAGGGTAACGAGCGGGCGGACCACCTGGCTAGGGAGGCGGCGCTGAAGTCGAAAACCAAGCCCAAGTACGACCTGTGTCCGTTCTCATTCGTCAGGCGAATCATACGCATGCGCTCGCTTGAGGAATGGGACCGCAGGTACGTGCAAGGCGAGACAGCAACAGTCACAAAACTGTTTTTCCCCACTGCTGCCGGGGCCTTCCGTATAATTAGAAAAATTGGAATAAATAATATTCTAACGCAGGTATTCACGGGACACGGTGGATTCTCCGAGTACTTGAATCGCTTCAAGTGCAAGGAGAGTCCATCGTGTATCTGTGACCCAAGCGTTGCGGAGACGGTTCCTCACCTGCTGACCGAATGCCCAATACACGATAAAGAAAGGATAGAATTGAAATTTGAAATGGACATGGAGATAACAGTAGAAAATATAAGTGAAATGATAATTAGTGAAAAGAGAGATAAATTTCTGAAATACTGCATTAAAATTGCGGAAAGGGTTAGGAAGAGGAACAAGACCAACTAATGTAAATAGAAAAAAAAAAAAAAAAAAAAAAAAAAAAAAAAAAAAAAAAAAAAAAAAAAAAAAAAACTGAATAATGTGTTCAAATGTACATAAGTTTATATATTAATGTTTTATTGTTATTATGGAATTATATTGTTATCATAAGTTTTAAAATTTAATACTGTCTATTGTTCAAAATTTGTAATTAATGAAAAATTTGTGCACAATTATTTACCCTTAAATACCCAAATACCGCAAATAAAGCAAGGCAATAGAATATTATGTTAGAGTAGGAAATGACAGACGGGCATCCCACCCGTAATGGAATGAAAGATGACGAATAAAAGAAAGATAAAGTATGAAGAAAGAAAGTGCGAGAGGAAAGGGAGCGAGAACTGGTATGGATGAGAAATTGCAGACATAGGTTTCAGCATAGTGCTGGAGGGATTCGAGAAAAAAAAAAAAAAAAAAAAAGTATTTAAGTAGTCCACACAGTTTCGCACCAGCTTTGAGACTGTAAAGTCCGAGTCCAGTGCTAGAAGTGCAGCCTGACTATCCGAGTGAATATAAATTACACGGTTGACGTAGTTTCTTCGCAGGTTGATTTCCGCACATTCTAGGATGGCGAAGACCTCTGCTTGGAAGATGCTGGCGTATTGTCCCAAATTTACACTGGTCCTGTAATTCTGGTCCCTGCCATACACTCCACAGCCTACGTCAGGTCCTGATTTGGACCCATCAGTATACCAAGAAAGGCTACCTTCCTCCCAAGAGATCTTATTTTCTGACCAGTTTTCTCTTGAGAGTAACTCCACAGTTGCTAAAGTAATAAGATTGAAGTGTTTACAACTGTAGTTAAACTCAGGAATACATTATACTGCTAACACGACCAAGTCAGAAAGAGAAGTTCGACTCTTAGAAAGTCAGGTAGAAATATATAACTTTTTTCTATATTATAAAGACAGGCTGACGGTCCACTTGGTGGTAGGTGATGGTTACCGTCGCCTAAGGACACAAGCAACACCACGAATGTGGTGGTACTCTGCCTACCTCGTAGGATTCGTATAGTATTAATATCATTGTAGGTTATTGTAATAAACTATAGAATTAGTTTATTCACTCGATCATTAATAATGGGAAACAGACAATTTGGGATTAGGTTACAATGAGCCGGAAGCATGCAATCAATGTCCTCTTCTTTAGATGTGTACAATTGTATATATTGATATGAATAACATATAGTATATCATTTTTAATTTTTCCGAAGAATGCTGTTTATGCCTGTATATTCTTTCTGGCAGAAATAATCAAATTGAATAAATGTAATAAACATTCGTATGAAAGGAAAGGAAATTTTTATTTATTTATTTATTTATTTATTTATTTATTTATTTATTTATGAACAATGTTATGTTATGTGTTATGTTAACTAATGTTATGTTTTATATCACTTCTGCAGAGAGAAAATGATTAAAAATAAATGAGTCATCACGACAGACATTACTTTTCACTCACATTAGAACAAAAAGAACAATTTATATACAATTTAAAAAAGAAGTTTACTATCTTCTGCCTGTGACTTCGTACGCTTATCTTTATAAATTATGACCTATGTTATAATTAATGAAGAAATAATATTTTTTTAACACAATAATTTCTATTGTATCGTATAAATTGAATTACTCCAAAGTTTCATCAAAATCCGCTTTCTTTTATTTATTTTGGAATATTTATATTTAATTAAGTTAAATATAGTATATTTTGTTTTATAGGTTTTAAATTGCTTACATATATAAGTTTATATTATCCTTATATATAAAAAATTTCGTGTCACGTTGTTTGTCCGCGATGAATTCCCAAACTACTTAACCGATTTTGAACCGTAAGTATATTATGTAATTTGGTCCAACTTAAAAGATAGGGTAGTTTATACCTCATTTTGTTTATTATTTTTTTGCAAATTATATAATATTATTAACATAGCGCCATCTGTTGATACCTATTCAATCCAGTTGTAGTGTGCAATTATAACAAGACCTTCTAGCTAGTTATGTTTGGGCGACGGTAGCTACATCGGTATATGAAAGTGACGTCAGCCCATCTGCCATTTCTTAACATAAAAAAAACACTATGGGAATAAATGTACTTTTATGTCATATTCACACTTTTATGTAAATTAAATTTCTAAATTATATCATTGTAAGAATATTAACTCACCTAAAATTAAAAAAGTAACATAACGAATCCATAGCTTTGTACTTTTTGATGAAAATTTCGATTCACTCTTCAAATTATTGTTTGAATTAATTTTTCTTATACTGTTTGATGAAAACTCACGTGTTCTGAAAATTAAAAAAGTAAATAATTAAATAAAAGTAATTTTATCATACAACTCGACTTGTTCAATAAAGGTTCCAGATATTTTTAAAAATATTATGAACTAACATCATTATGAAGTTGCAGTTACCACTGATGATAATGTCAAGTAAGAAGTTTTTATAAAGATTCTATCTTCAAACATCATTTCTATATGTTCAGGGTTTTGGAGAATTAGTGTCATTTGCATAATCTTACGTTTTCTTTACTTCTCCGCCATAGTGTGCCGTGTAAACACCCGTAGTGTTAACAGCGCTTTCCTTATCTGGTGACAAATAAAATGACGACAAAACGCAATTCTGTGGAATTCAGATGCAATATTTTGCAAATATTTGTGTTGTAAGCAAAAATAGTCGAAGATTATCACTAAACTAAAACGCAAAAACGCTACGCTAAAACGAGCGATACAGTTAGCTATTAATAACATTTGTGTCCGTAGGCACTTCCTTTTAAAGTTGCTAGATTATTTATTTCTACTAGATTGATTTATGTTTAACAATAATTATCATTTACTTACATAATAAGAATTTGATGTACTAAACAATACTAAAAGTTTATTTACACAGATATATGAAAGGAGGGAAAAGGTGCTATTTATATCATACCTACACAGTCAATTGATTTTTTAAATTGAGTGTTGTCATCAGCAAAGAGTACCTAATATTTCATGGTTATCTTTAACAGGAGCCAGAAAAAAATATGGACCGAGAATTGAACCTTGCGCGACTCCTATCACCATTAAGAGCATTCATCAATTAGAATCACGCTGGAGTCAAAATTTATGATTTCAGTAGTTTCAGATGTTTTAGTTTGCAGATAAGATGTTAACATCATATTATTTGTAGTTGTATAAGCTAGTAAATACCTGAAAAATATTTTAAAGTGAATTTTCATTAGAACATTTTTAAACAGCCCTTTTTTAAACTAGCGGTCGACGGCCTACGCAGATAAATATACAAGTTATTAAAAAAATTATAACACAATCTTTTAGAACATTAATATCTTCACATACTAGGTCCAAGAAAAAACAGAAATATCTCAAATTTGATCCTAAAATAACACGTATAATATCACGAAAAATTACTAAAATACACTTTTGATTATACTTTTCTTGAATGAAAATTTACAGAAATCGTATGTTTTTTCGACTATTATCTAATAAATGATATGAATTTTTGGAAAATCAATATTTTTATAAATTGTCGCATATAATTTTACTAATATCTCGCTTCTGCGTCGACTGTCGATCGCTAGTTTTAAAAAAGAGTTGCTTAAAAACTGTTCTAATGAGAAAAGTATCCCAATATTTTAAAATATTTTTCGACAATTATCTAGATTATAAAACTACAAATAATATGACGTTAATATCTTATCTGCAAACGAAACACATCATGGCATTATGCAGTTAAAAAAAATGGCCAGGTTTTGAATGATGTCATTTGGAGAACGTTAACATGTACCAAACATATTCGTAAAAATTCGTCAAAAAAAACATACCAAACATAACACAAAAACAATAATATTTTAATAAATATAATTATCGATCATGTTTATTTATTATTATTTTTTATTTTTATTTTAAGATAAGAATCCATAATAATTAAGATTACAGAAATAATTTGAATTTTAAGATTTCAAAAATAATTTGGAGATATTTCATCTTAAAAGCCCTTTTAAGAATTAAAATGTTTAGTCAGATTTAATAAAGTTATCACCCCGAAAATACTTTTGACGACTTGACAGACCGTCAACTTTACTTTTGCTTACGCGTAATATGCATGTATTATGCATGAACTTTTCCCAAGTAATTCTTTATATGGGACGTTCTTCTTTTTTACCGACAATTTGACTGGTAGATTTGTTAGAAAATTAAATATGTCCTTTCTTTAATAAAATATGTTTTAAATGATTGCCTCATTATCATTGATTTTAAAATCATGTTATAATGCAGCTAAGTATTAGCTCTAATTTTTTATTAATTTAAATTTTTTCGGAGCGGTAACAAAAAATAAACAGTCAGTCTCAGTCACAGAAATAGTATAATTTATTAGTTGTCATGCAAAATCAGATCTTTAGCTTTGTATTATTTTTCTTAACTAGGATACAAACATTAATTTTTATCTAGCTCGATATCACGGAATTCTCAATGTAAACATTTAAAAAATGTTATTCCCACGGGAACCTTACATTTTTAAAGGATAAATGTTCATCCGAAGTTCATGCAGACAGACTGCCCATAAGCCATTACTATAATCATCTTCTCTTAGTCTGCATCATCCTGTCATCCTTTCTTGCATTATATGTGTTTATAGGACATGATAATCACTCATTATCAAGTAGCTTGGCGGCCTGCCCGCCTCTCTTTGTCATAAAAAATTTAATTAAATCCGAAACAAATTGATACGAATTTAACAAAAATGTTTCTTTTTTGTACAAAATATTTTCATAAACTTACCTAATTGCATTTCAATCCAATTTTATAGTTGCTTTAATATTTTACATTTTACACATTTCCTTGTATAATATTTAACATTAATTTTCAAATATTAATATCGAATCCATTAACACTATTAGGAAATAATTATCCAACATGCGTTGATACAGCACGATCACAGCATGACGCCGCGAATCAATTTGTAAAACTGATGTTTATTTGTGCACTTGCCAACATCCTTGCCAATACAACGTCTAGAGAGGTCTGTACTTAAACGAACGAGCCTTGACGAATTCTCCCATTTATTAGCATTTTATATTTATAGACGTATTGAAGAGAATTAATTGAAGTTAAAAGGCGCGGAAAATTTATTTCAATGATCATTTTAACGGTTAAAAAATCATCCAGTGCTTCTTATATTTATAACTAGCGGTCCGCTCCCGGCTTCGCCCGGGGTGCATTTTTTTTCCGTAAAAACCTTCCTTGATTATCCCTCTATCCATGAATGAAGACAGAATTAAAATCGGACCAGCCGTTCTCGAGTTTTGCGCTTAGCAACACTTTTAGGGATTCATTTTTATATTATAGATAATCACGCGACCTATAAAATGTTTAGAGGGACCACCGAATTTTAAAACTCCCGGCTTCTCATGGGTGTGATATTTTTTCTGCAAATATACATAAAAATTTCATATTAGTGAAAACCACATAAAAATCCGTTCAGTAGTTTTTGATATAATCGCGAACATACAGACATACAGACATATAGACATACTTTCTTTCTTTCTTTCTTTACCATAAAGTATACCGTCAACCTTTTTTTTAACGTTGGGAAATCCTCTTGGATACCCGGTAGTGTAGGGACACTGCGTGGTTATGCCGGATTCCTACCGGCTAAAACCCAACGACTTTCTTTCTAGCGCGCCCGTTGATGGGCGGGGTCGTGGGGACGTTATGACACGATTTCGGTGCCCCGCCACGGCTATCTAGCGCGGGGAGGCCTACGATCCATATCAGAACCTCGGCGTACCCGAAAGTGGAGGTACGCCGGCCATCTCGGGGGACCTTACGACGGGCGGCAGTCTCACTAAGACCACCGCCTGGGTCTCGGTCAGGGTGGAAGGCAGCGAACATAGGCCAGCCACCTGCGCCCGAGCCTCCTTCGGCGGATTGGCTGGGAGATTGGATCCTCTTTCCGCTTCCATTCCGCCGCTTCCTTGCGCTACATAACGTGCTTACAGAAAATGAGCATCGCCTGCCACGCAAGATCACCATCCAACCAGCCAACCATCGATTTCACGACGACCGGCAGCGAGAGACCTGCGCCCACGACGTAAGACAGAGCGGCGCGCTGCTCTGCCCATTCGGGGGATTCAGCCAGTGTGCTGTGTACCTATTGTCAACCGCGCAGCCACAATGGTGGCATTCCTCCGTCGGCTCTCTCACGTCCACCCGGTGAAGGTAACACCCGAAGCAACCATGCCCCGAGAGCACCTGCACCAATTATACCGTCAGCCTGGCTTTACAAAAAAAAAAATAATATAACAATATTTTTATGAAAAAAAAAAAACAGATCGTGTTAAGTTGAATATAAATATATAAATTTACATCGCAAATTTTCATTGAAATCTTTCGAAGCCTTTTAGTAAAACATGCAGAGCTGAGATAAGACGAACTTCAAATACTGGAGATAGAGAATAATTTTTAAAGTTATAGTTAGTTTATATTTTACTAGCTTACCACTATTAATTATTTTCCTTATAAATGTAATATAGGTATATTAAAAAATATAGGTTAATATAATATAGGTTAAATCGTTTAATATAGGTATATTAAAAAAAAACGGTTTACAAACAAATTTCTAGTTTTTGCCCCCGACTTCGTCCGCGCGCCTTTTTAACACCCGACGCCCTACGCGAAAGAGGGGTCTTATAAATTTGATCTGTGTATCTGTGTATCTGTGTGTCTGTCTGTGGTATCGTAGCTCCCAAACGGATGGACCGATTTTGATCAGTTCTTTTTTGTTAGAAAGAATCATCGAAATATCGAGATGATTTTTAACTATAATTTATGAAGGCCTGTTCAGGCGTTTGAAAATCATCAGCTCATTGCTTAATAACTTTATAGCTTCAAAGATTTACGCTTTTATTATAATAAGAGTAAATTTTATTTAGCTTTAAGAAATATCCACTCAATATAAATAGCATTGATTCGAATATACACTGCTCTGAAACCAGATTTGCATTCATGGTCCAACCGCGGCGAGACTTAACTAGTTGCTGTTGTTCCTGCATTGACAAATATTACGATACTAGTTCCACCTCGTTCATATTCATTTACAAGTACAAAATATCTACCTACTACAATTAACTTGGTAATATAAGAAGGCTATAAAACTGGCGAGTTCTTCCTGTACTTTGTGGATAAATTTTAACGCAAACTTTATAGGGTAATAAATAAATTTGTGAATTACTTTTAAATATAATTATAATTCATGATTCTTAATTTTAGTAATAAGATAACTCGTAAATAAAACTTTTGTAATAAAGTGACAAGATGACATTATATGTAATCTCTATCAAGTTTAGTTATTAATTTTATAAACTAGGTATGTACTAACATTTTCTTTCTAACAGGTACTAACAGTATCTTTCAAGCTGAAAGCTGAAACCAACCTAACACATTAGCGTGAACGAACGTATATTTTGATTGTCTATTTCAACCGTGCAACAAATGCATTCGCGCCTTAAGTTTAAAATTGTCTATAGTTATATTATTGACAATTGTTGTGTAAATTTTGTGTTAATTAATAAGTTAAGCCAGTTTCTATAAGTAACAGTGTTATCTAGGACATTTGATGCGGATAAGACGTCTATAACTAGAAAACAGTAAATCTTATAGTAAACTGTTTTAAATCTACCCGCATTATGGTAAAGTGTCATAGCTGTAATAAACTAATAAATAAGAAAACTACAATTCTGGAATGTAGCCGTTGTCAAAAATAGTACACGCAAGCACGGAGTGCTCCGGTTTAAGCACCAAACAGCTTGGTGCCCTAAAAGCCGCCGAAAATCTCGAGTGGACGTGTAACGACTGTAATCTAAACTCGTCTCGCAGGAGGTCCTTTGTAACGCTAGCTGACTGTGAAGATAAAGATGATGAGGATGGCTTGATCCAGGAAGCCTCAGTTGATGTAAAACAATTACTACAGGACCTAAGAAAAGAAGTGAGGAATATTATTACGCAAGAGATACGAGCTGTTTCTACATCGTTACAATATTGCAGCGAAAAGGTGGATGAATTTTCAGAATCCGTGGATGCATTAACTAGCAAAGTAAAAGAGATGGAAAAGAAAATTATCTACCTGGACAATCAAAACAGGTCGCACCTAGTGAAGATCGAGTCTCTGGAACAACGTAGTTATGAAATGGAACAGCAGCTACTGGCGGATCAAGTAGAAATTTCAGGCATTCCTGACATGAAAGACCTGGATATTCCTAAAGTGGTGGAGTGTGTATTCGCAAAGATCGGAGGACGGAAGGAAGACGTATTATCCATCAAAACGCTACCCCCTAGACAGAACGGATATGGGTCAGTACAAGTCCGTGTTCGTCATGAATCATCCAAACAACAGCTGATACTTAATGCCCGTAGTTCCGTTGTCACTGCAGGGGATATTCTGCCAAAATTGTCTGGTTCCCAAGCAAGTGAAAGAATTTATATTAGAGAGGCGCTGTCTACATATCATAAAAATCTACTGTGGCAGGCTAAGCAGGAGATGAAAAATGCTTTTAAATATATTTGGTTTAAAGATGGTAAAATTTTAGCACGTAAGAATGATAACACTAAGATATATAAAATTAGAGCTAAGAGTGACATCAAAAATCTAATGTCAAATCCAAAGTAAGATTAATATTCCCTAATTAGCATTTAATTATTTAATATACTTTTTTCCTATTTATTTTTATTACTAAATATTTAACTTTTATCTAAACTTAATTATTATGGATTATATAGATAATTATAATATTACAGAACTATTTGATTGTGTAGATATTACAGACTTTCAAAATATAATTCCTAGTAACAGTCAGAATATAACATTTTTGCACGTAAATGTAAGATCTTTAATCAAGAATTTCTCGAAAGTAGAACACATTATTCATATTTCCAATTCATCAATCGATTGTTTGTTATTAACTGAAGTTAATATTTCGGATAATGTCAAATCCCTGTATAATTTACAAGGCTACACAATGTTTACAGAGTTAAGAAATCATAAAAGAGGTGGCGGTATAATTGTTTACGTTAAAAATAGCCACAAATTTACTAAAATAAAAGCTACCTCACAACACTTTGAATGCCTACTTGGCACTTTAACTACGAACTCGTACTCTGTGGGATTGTGTGCGGTGTATAGGCCACCCAATTGTAGTAAACAACATTTCATGTGTGAGTTAGACAGAATCTTAGACAGGTTTGCAGACACTGACTTGGTCTTTTTGGGGGACATAAATATTAATTTAAAAATAACAAACCCGGTCAAAAAATCATACACTGACATAATGAGCGGGCACGGCCTTTCATGCGGTATCAAAAGTTACACTAGAATTGAAATAGTTAATGAATTAATAACTAAAAGTTGCATTGATCATATTTTTGTACGATCCCGCATGAGGGACGTGTACACCGCCGCGCTTTGCACCGTATTGGCGGATCATAGGGTTACGGTTGCGACATTAGTGAGTAACTCGCATGCACGGGGTGTTCCTATTTATGTGACTCGGATTGATAATAATAAAATTAAAGAATTATTGGACAAAGTGAACTGGGACCTAGCCTTATCTATGGAGTGTCCCGATGAGATATATAATTTTATTAGGCAACGGTTTGATGAATGTTATGATAAATCTAAATATCTACATAAAATCAGTAACTCAAAACGCAATGTATTTAAATGGGTCAATAAAAATGTTTCAAACTTAATTAAAAAACGGGACAACTTATTTTCAAAATGGCTGAAAGACAACAGTAATAAAGAACTCAGAGCAAAATATAACAAAATAAGAAATAAAGTAAATAAAATTATATATAAAAATAAGAAAAAAGAAATTAGGACAGAAATTAATAAATCAAAATGCGACCCTAAGAAACTATGGCAAATAATAAATAAAATTTCAGGTAAAGTAGTGAACTCAATTGATGATTTTATCACAAAAGCTTTTGATGAAAAAGACACTAAAAAATTGGCTGATAATTTCACGAATCAATTCCAATATAATGTAAAATCGATTATTCCTAATTGCACTCGTAACTTGATGAACAAAAGCAGCTATGAAAGGCCAGTAGATAAATCAATTTTTTTCCCGGTAGCAAAAAAAGGTGACATTTATAAAATTATTAAAAATATTAATCCTAATAAAGCTCCAGGAGCTGATGGCATTCGAGCGATGGATATAGTGAGGTTATCAGATAGGATAGTAGGTGCTATTACACGGCTCATTAATACCAGCATTGCGATGGGACGCTACCCCAAAGATCTGAAAACTGGTATTGTTCGTCCTATCTATAAGGGTGGCAGCACTCATGATTGCGCAATGTATCGCCCTATTACAATATTACCCGTTTTAGACAAGATTGTTGAAAAGTATGTATGTAATAAAATTCAAAAGTTCTATTCAAACAATGGCATTCTTTCTGGTCAACAGTATGGGTTTCAGGCTAAAAAAAGTACAACGCAATTATTGTCCCGCTTCACGGATGAGGTTAACAGTTATCTGAACGCCAAAAAGCATGTATTATTAGTCTTTATAGACTATGGAAAAGCCTTTGATACATTGCGGCATGACCTTCTAATTGAACGGTTAGAAAATAGTGGTATTAGGGGCAGATTATTGGACTGGTGTAGGGATTACCTTAGCGAGCGTTGTTTCCAAGTAAAAGTTGCAGGAACACTCAGTGAAATTGTTAACGTTACTGAGGGAACAGCCCAAGGATCGGTCCTTGGCCCATTGCATTACCTTACGTACGTGAATGACCTTACTAATGTCATCCAGCACTGCAAAATTTATCAGTTTGCTGACGATACCTGTTTATTGGCAGCCGACAAAGATCCATTGGCCGCACAAAATATGATACAAATGGATTTCACTGCAATCTGTAAGTGGTCGCATGACTCTGGGCTGGTACTCAATGCCGATAAAACAAAACTTATACACGTTCGGTCTAGTCACAATTACTATTCTGGTGAAATTAAAGTGGTAGCCCATAGTCATGTCTGTCTCCACACGATAAATGTACAATGTACTAATGCTTGCATAAATATTGAGCAAGTGGCTGAACACAAATACTTGGGCCTAATAATTGATGACAGATTTAATTGGGCGAAACACATAGATAAAGTATGTAATAAACTTAGAGCAATATTAGCTAAATTTTATATAATTAAATACAAGGTACCAGGTGATATATTGTTGACTATGTATAAAGCCTTAGCTGAGAGTATATTGTCTTACGGGTTAAGTAGCTATGGCCGCACTTATAAAACGTACCTAGATCAAATATATAACATCCAATATAGATTGTTAAAAATAATAGTACCTTTGAAAATTAAAAATAAATATAGTGAAGATCCCATGGGACTATTTAAGTACTGTGGAGTGATTCCTATTCACAAAAAAGTTGACTATACATTACTCATGGAACAATACTTTCGCGAGGAAATTCAAGTAGTAAAAAGTCACACAATAGTCACTAGAAGCGTCACTAATAAGTTATTGCATAAACCAAAATTTATTAATGAGTATGGCAAAAGAACCTCGCAATATATAATTCCCTGTCTAATAAATAATTTACCTACCAATTTAAAAAATGAAATAACACAAAAAAACATAAAGCGTACCTTAAAAAAATATTACTTAAACTAAATAGCTATCATCTAAAAATACATGCCCGCATAGATTGGAGCACCCTGTGTAGCGAGTTGCACACGCACAGAGCGTGCCGATGCCTCGCTCGACCGGTTTTTCTTTCTTTCTTTTCTTTTTTTTTTTTTTGATTACAACTGAGTTGCATCTTATTCCGTTAGTTAGGCATATTTATATTATTATGAATTGTAATATTGTTATAGTTATAATTTGTTGTGTTGGCGTGAAATAATATGTCTAGACAAACCAATAATGGTTTACAGACATTGTCATCATATTGTATGTAAATACGTGTTAGATAGTAATAAATAATAAATAATAAATATAATATGAGCTTACATATACAACACTGGCCACACCAGCAGCGCCAGATTCATATTACAGATTCGTTTTTTTTTTCGTTCGAAATTAAGGTCTTCAACTAGGTCTTTAGCTAGTTTTCCATAGCTTGGAACATTGGAAATTTTGACATCTTTGTTTATCTAGTGGTAAGTTTGTAGATTATTTCTTCGCATTCTTGCATTCTTTACTTTTTATTAAGATTTACGAAATTCAAAGATTTTCAACAAATTTGGTTTTTTGAGGGTGTCGAGGTGGGAATCAACCACAAACACAATACAACCAATTCAATACAATGATGGTAATACTATGCAATGATTGTATGCTAATCATTACAATTTAAACAATGGAGTTCTACTTACAAATTTATTTCAAAATTAATTTAATAAACAAGGGGTTATAACAATTATAAACAAGAATTTCATTATCTAAGGCGGCATTCTTTAAAATTATCTATGCACACTGCTTCGTCTTGAGAACGTGTACATTGCGGGGTGGGATGTGTTTGTGCTTGACATATTTCTATAAAAAAAAAAGACATAAATATGCTGTCATTATATCGTTGTACCAGGCGGGCTGAAAACGAGCATTTTGACAGCAGATGTATCTTACAAGCTTGTGGGATACAAGCTCTTTTTAAAAGATGTGAGAAATGCGTTGCAGTAGAGAGCGATTAAATAAAAAATAAATGATATTTAGATTTTTATCTGGTCTTTTAATACCTTAGGCTCAGAACTCAGTCCCTCGTATACTGTATAAATATCCCTTATAGTTGATCTTATAATAAACTGTATGTAATATAAATGCAAAATTGTATTTTAGTTTTATAGGTCACAAGTATGTTATAAGGTAATAATGAATCTCACGTGTTTAAATAATAATATAATACAGGCATAAATAACAAAGTTTACTGACTCGCATTTAATTTATGATGAAGTTTTCCGAAATAATTTTACATGGTAAGGTAATACAGCGTTTTAAATATAAACTATATTGATTTTAAAAAAATCGGTGCATGACTCTGAAAAAGCTATTATGTTTTTTATATGAACCTATAAAAGCATTTAATTAAATTTAGAGAACTAAAGAACCTATAATATGTGACCTGAATTTTATCGTTTAAGTCAATATTATAACTATAAAATTAACAACAATATCTAGGTATGTAAAAAAATATAAACTGAAACTTTCATATTTTTGAGTTTTTTTTTATTAAAACGAACCTAACCTAAATTAAACTGTTCACTGATTTTGTTTAATGATATCTTGCAATAGGTACGCGCTTTAGGTAAATCATGACGCTTGCAATAGCGAATTGGCATTTCCGCTATGCATAGTTGCAGAAATCTCTAAAAGTTGTACATCTTTCCGAAAATAAGCGATTGCAGTAGATTAAACAATACCTTCTGGAGCGACTCTTGAATCAGAAGATAGAAGTACAGGGCCCAAAATAGTTGTGAGTATTGAGCCCAAAGTTGTAGTAGTGATTATGGCTATGACAATGATGTTGGAGTGTTGCGTTGCGATTACTTTGTCTTGAGTAGTTGAGAATTCTTGTGACAAAGAGTCCGATGCTACACGAACCAACACTGCCTGAAAAATCAGATTGATGTCGACTTTATAACATAGAACGTTTTACCATGAAACTAACTAACTTAAATAAAATAATTAGTAAATATATATTTGTATAGATAAATTTTAAACAAATAAATCATAAAGATTTCGTATAAGTCATGTGTACACTGTACAATATATTATATTTAATTATTTTTGATTTCATGCAAAGGACAGAAGAGTGTGCGTGATGACGAGCCTTGGGAGAGGGCTACATCTGACACAGGCTGATGATGATATTTCTAGTTTAAAGAGTACACTTTAAACTAGAAATACTATCTAATAGAAAACGAAATATTATTTCAATAATATTATGAGGTAATTGTAGGATTGTTTGTAATGAAAGTATAAATTTAAAGAAAATTTATGTAATTTAAGGGCGTCGCGGTGGCGTTCTTTGGCTGGAGGCGGGGCTGCATACATGATCACAAAGCGACTAAGATTAATTGCTTTGTCAAACAACCGTTCACATTGTAAATATTAGCCCACCAATTTTCTTACGAGTAACATAACCTTCAATTATGAGAAAGTATTGGCATATACCGCGTTCTTTATTACATGTATATACTATTAATACTGTACCTACTTTTTATTAATACTGTACGTTTTATTAATAGTTCTAAATATGGGAAGAGTCATATTTAGATTTTTTTCCGATTTTTTTCATAGTTCCACAAGTAACAGGATCGCATAAAGGGTAGACTACACTGACAGCGAAGCCAAAAGGAACTAAATACTTTTAGCTTTACTTATGCGTTGTTATATTTTACACCGTGAACTACTATGCTAAACGACGCAAGAGATCAGACTTGAGCTGGAGATACTGACGATTCCAGCGAAGTGCACCATGACTCATGACTCAGGACCATGACTCATCATGAGGCTTGAAGCGAGGTGGTATTATCATACCTATCACTCTCGCCCGTCACATCATTACAGCGTCTGTTTCCAGTGTGAACCCACTTCGCTAAGCACACATGAGCGAAGCTAGTATTTTTTAGATTCGCTTCCAATGTACCGGATGCTTAACTGAAGTACCGGTTCAGTACCTTATACTACACATTTGTAATCTTGAATAAAAGATCCAACAAACATACTACCGTGCCATATATAAAGATGTTTGTACAGTTAGTATTTATAGAATGTATAAAAATATTTGTACATGCACATACAATTGTACATCGATAAGATATAATAGTATATGTGTTTAGGTATTAATTAGCTACTTTGCTATTAAGGAACAATAGAAATACATATATACACATATGTACATTACAAAAACAAAACGTGGATTACACAATGGCAGATTTATGAGTATAATATAAATATTGAAAGAATTTATTCCTATACAACTTTTGATCAGTATTAAATCATAAAATTTAGATCATCAAGTTCAGGATTACTTTAGCTGTTAGCACGACCACCTTATTTTATTTCCATTATAATTAACGGATGCAGAAGGTTGTATATATCAATGAGAATTTTATCTAGGCACATAATTCGACCCCAGCAAATGACTAAACTTGTAAAACACTTGATTATTATTGTAACAATCGACTTCTTGTACGACTTGAAAGACCTGATGAAAAATTGCAAAAACCACTATATATTCCAAGCGGCTTTTTTCCACCGTAAAAAAGGGTGGTGATCCAGAATAAGTATAAAAATGGACTTTATAACTTTTTGGATATTAGACAAATAAGGTACCAACGGTCTGGCGACCTGTAACTTGACCAATTTTTTTTTTTTTGAAATTATTTTTTCCTTTTATAAAATAAACACTCAAGATGTTATAATGCCACACTTAATATACAAACCTCAACTATAGCCTTAGGTATCCAAGTGACTGCAATGAAAAGGCTTTCTCTGACAGATAAGTCGTTGGCGAGAGCTGTTAGCATCGCTGTGATCAACCGAAGTAAAAGTGCCAAGAAGATGCAAGCTATTGTCACGCCGAACTCCTTCAAACTTAGTTGTGAAACCTGAGTTGAAAACCAGTATTCATTAGTAAGTATATTCCTTTCTACAAATATATTGGTAAGGAGCGCGTCTAATGAGAATGACTAGATTAAAAAAATTGAAATTATCCATTATCTACCTATATACACAACAGCCGCCATGTTCATTAGGGTAAGCTGTGAAATAGTGCTTCAGGTATTTGTGAAAGAATCAATGTGGTCTTTATTTTTTAAAGTTTCAAAAATATCAAGTTTAAGCCAGTTTAATACTGAGTAAAATATCATGTAAGAACCTACATCCCGAAAGAGAATAGGTACCTACATTATTAAAAATCTGACCCGCATTGTTTTGGCGAAGTACAAACACTTTCATTTCATTGTCAGCCTGCCTGCCGACTTACAAAAATTAAAAATAAAAATGGAAAAGAAAATCTGTGGTCACGAATGTATAATTATTTACCAGATCTTATTTTAGTTTTTGTAATCTGTATTATAGTAAAATTAAATTATTATAAAGTTAAAAACGTTATTAAAAAAAGTTTAATTTTAAGAAAGACAGTGATGATAAACAGTTTTAGGGTTAACTTTTAACGCGATATCTTCTATAATTATAATAAAATTATAAACGTATCTGTACATTAAATATAGTTTAAAAAAAATTGTACAATTTGTACCGAGGTCAAAAAATAGTTTTAAGAATTTTTGTCATTTTTTGAATTTTGAAAGTTTTTAGAGTTTTTAGTGTGTGCTATCTTAGAAAAGGCTTAACGGATTTTGATAAAGTTTGGCACACAGATATTTTATTACCTGGATTAAAATATAGGATTCACTAGGTCTAGGTTCACCATTCACTAAAGATCATAACGTTGAAATCTGAAAAAAGTGATTCTGTTTTGACAACGATATGTTAGATAGTTGTGCAGAATAGATCGTACAGGTGGAGTAGTGTCGTGCGATGTCCTGTTATCACAATTGAATTGTAGCAACGTTTACCGATGAGAGGATTACAGGCTTACACGCTTCAGAGGCCAGCGCGCTACGTTAACTGGATAACGGATATCTTAATGCAATTGTTAACATGTTTTCCATCTAAGCTCGATACACAAAGTTAACGAGGTTTGAAGCATATTGAAAGAACACATGACAACGTTTTATTTATTTTTTCTGATGATCACTCGGAACTCGGAAGCAGTATCTTTTTCTAGATAAAAGATCCTTTTCTGTTCTCCCAACTACGTTTATGCAAAATTGCATGGTGTTTTATAAAGTTATTTTGTAGATTTTTGGTTTTGACAAATGTTTTTTTTTTAAATATATTATATATACAGACTAGCTGAACCCGGCCACGCTTTAATAAAAACTTGGAGTAAAAACGGTACAACTCCGTACTGGAATAAAAGGTATATAAAAACACTTCTTTTAAAATGAAATGTCGTGTAAACATTTCAAGTCAATCTATCGGTTGGTTTTCATACGGAAGCAAATTTTTATATATCTATGAAGATAAGAGTAAGTTTACCTCTAAGAAGTATCCACTCAACGTAAATAGCATTGGTTCGAATATCCTCCAAAGGACCGTATACACTTCCGAAACCGGATTTGCATTGATGGCCCAACCGCGACGAGACCATCTAGTTGCCGCTGTTCCTGCACTGACCATTATTGCGACACCAGCTGTAATTCAAGTAACATATACATACTCCGGTCATATCCAATTAAAATTACCTACAATATGCTTACAGTTAACTTATAATGTTATGATATGTTATGTGAAGTATAAGCGTTTTTCAGACCTACTTCCCGATATAAAAATTTTTACTCAATTGTCTCAATAAATTAAATTAGTTATAATATCAGATAACGGCTAATGATAATTAAATAATAAAGATTTCATTATATTAATATTGGTTACGTACTATTAAAACATATTTTGGTTACATTAAAGAAAAAAAAATAGAGTGTTATTTTGTAAAAATCATAAAGAATTTCAATATTAGATATATTGGGCTGATCGCACATCATACTCTGCAAGATGTCGTTTGGTTTACACATAAAGTATTGAAGTATTTAAAAATTTCACATTAAATGAAAAGGCATCAATGATTATACAATATATTATAAACAAAACAAAGTGCATTCGAAATCTTTCTTGGACTCCCAAGTCTCGATTATCTTGAATGCTCACATTGTTTAAAATTGAACATGACATTGTTGATTGGTATTAATTGAAAGATTGTTAACAATAGTTAATGGTGGGTCGCACAACAATAGTGTGTAATCCAGCCTCATAGAGTTCTCAGACACTTTGCCTATTTAATAAAAGCAATGAAAATATTGAACGAAGGTCAAATGCAATGTCTTTTCGCGCGCTATCCATTTAGGTAGGTATACAAAAAAATTCTGAAAAATATATCGCCAGTCACCTACGAATACATTTTGTATGGATGTGAGTACTGAGTGAATACTCTGGATATTAGAAAAAAGTCATTGCCATTTTTTTATTTATTTATACAACATAATGTGACATTTTGTTTAACAAAGGTGTAAACACAAACTCATTAGAGTTTTACCGTACACCATGTTCATATTAAAGAATTATTTAAAATATATACATTCAGATAAATATTTACAGACAGATATTATTAAAAATATATACGGACAGATAGTATAAATATATAAACATAATTATTCCCATTACGCTTGAATAAACCTTTTGTTGACGCTCACACATACTTTCGTTTCTTCAATAATTACTTTAGAATTTTAGCATTTA
Source organism: Synanthedon andrenaeformis (assembly GCA_936446665.2). Lineage (NCBI taxonomy): Eukaryota > Metazoa > Arthropoda > Insecta > Lepidoptera > Sesiidae > Synanthedon > Synanthedon andrenaeformis. Next base: position 6,638,812 of record OW387777.2, on the reverse strand, counting down.
GAATTCAATGTACGATAATAAGTTAATTTTGCTGTTAAAAATTATATTTATCTGTAGTTAATTGTAAAAAGTATTGTTTTAGCTTATATGTGATGTTTTTGGGTGTTATTTCGCTTTTTAATGTTTTAGGTAGTTGAATAATTAGGTTCGGTATGAGATAAGCAAGACGTCTTTTTCCATGAAGGTTGTTGAAGTTGGGTAAATAAAATTTTGATTCATCAAATAATCTGTTTGAATAGGTTATTTTTGGAATTTTTACGTTTTCATTGAAATATTGTTCTTTTAATAGTATATTTATTTTATTTTTCTATGGGTAGAATTTTACACAATACGAATAATTTGCGATAATCTTTTTTACAGTTTAAGTTTTTAGGAAAAAATTCTTTTAGAATACGCAATTGAAGTGAGAAAATTTTGTCCAAGTGGCTATTGAAGGTTCTTCCGTAGCTAGATAGTCATTGACATATTTGAAATTGACATACCATCACTTATTATAATAGGAGCGAACATATGGGTTGCAAATGTGCTGTTTATCTTCTTTCCTCGTTTACATAATCAAGTGCTGTTATTATATCGACGATACGTTTGTTCTGGTGGTTAGTAACCCTAGCTTAGCTGTTAAGCAAACGGTCGCGGGTTCGAATCTCGCTAGGGGCAAATGTTTATGTGTTAACATTTACCTTTGTACCTGAGTCATGATGTTTGTATTTATAATATTAGGGGTTAAAGTATGAAATTGCCGATTTGTACTGAAAAATAAAAATTCGTTTTTTTTTTCGTTAACATGTTTTTTTAATCAAAATAATTACCATTATTATCTATACATTGCTGCCATCTAATAGGAAGCTCATTTATGCCTTTGCGATAGAACTCTGGTGATCTAGATTCGACAAACTGTGTGAAAGCATTTTGCACTGCCTCCTGAGAAGAAAACTTTTTATCACGCAGAAAATTGTCCAAATCACGAAAAAAATGGTAGTCCGTTGGAGCAAGGTCTGGCGAATACGGAGGGTGACGAATGGTTTCTAATTGCATTTCCTGTAGAGTCTGCAGATCAGTCAAATCATGAGGCACCCATTTTTCATATTTTTTTATTTTATTATTTGACGCAAATGAGTCAATATTGTTGGTAAGGTAACGTTAAACCATGCCGCTAATTCCTGGGTAGTTTGGCTCGGATCGGCTTCCACCATCTCTTTCAAATCATTGTTATTCACCTGTGTGGGCGGTCTTCCACGTGGTTCGTTCTTCAAATCGAAGTTTCCATCACGAAAGCGTTTAAACCAAAATCGCACAGTGCGTTCATTAGCAGTCCCCTCTCCAAACGCAACATTAATATTGCGAGCTGTTTCTGCCGCGTTAGTTCCGCGTCGGAACTCGTATTCAAAAATCACACGAATTTTCGAAGTATCCATCTTTATTGTCTAAGCTGAATAAAAAAAACAACTGAAAGTTGATAATCGAATGTTGCACATTTTTTAAAAGAAGAACTACATAGGTACCGTATGAAAAAAGTTTCACTCAAAAATCTCAAACCATGAAGGTTCTATGTCAATTCGAAGTACCTATTACAATAAAACGGCAATTTCATACTTTAACCCCTATTATTTAATGTATTTACAAAAAAAAGTAATCTGTGCAGTACCTATATTAACTGTCTGGTATCCATAATACAAGCCTATAGTTGCTTAGTGTGTAACTTATTTTTTTATTATTTATATATTACACGGTTTTCTTCAGTATAGTATCTGGCGGTTGGCTTACTAAACACTGTCGGGGATATCTACGAGGTAGCCGAGAAGAATGGTGCTTCAGGAACCGCGGTGTAACACGGGCGGAGCGGAGGTAGAGTGGCAACCGAATAGACACGCTGGCTACAATTTGAGGGGTTCTTAGTATGTAAAAAACGTTTATTCATAAACGTTCAATAGCGTCAAACGCTCTAATAACGCCTTCATGAAGTTATTGAAGCCTGAACCCTACTATAAGCCTCTAATAAGGGATCAATTCAAGATGGCCGACTTAAAACAGCTGATTTCTGAATGATGTTTGATGTAAAGATTAATGTTTGTAAACAGTTTGTAAAGGAGTTGGTCATATCTAAGATATTTATTTATACAAATAATAGTTTAAATTACTTAAGTAAGATAACATAATAAGCGATATAATTCTTATTTATATATTTTCTATTTTTACTTGTTTTCTTTTAAAACTTGTAATAGAACCCATAAGATAATTAAATAAAACTTTCTTATATTTCCATATCATAAATTTAATCACTTCATTTTACATATACTATGTATAACTTTATATAAACATATTCATCAAAATTACTTTAAACCATCTCCAGGAGAGATATGATCCATTTTCTTTGCCCAACGTGTTCAATAGGAGATACCGTTTTAATATACGGCTGCCTATATTATTGATCTTGTCTTTCCCGTTTTTTGATAGTTTTTGTCTCCATTATTCACTTTAATTGTAAAAGAAATATAATTTTGGTAACTGAAAACGACCGGGATCAAACGTTAGTAATTTGATAACCTCTGCGAATTGTTTTGTTTTCATAAGAAATGTCAAAATGTTACATCAAAATAATCACTTTACTATCATTTAGGGCGTGGATAGAGAGATTTTGGCTTTTTTGTCTATGAATTCATCAGAACGGCAACATAACAATTATAAACTAACCCATAGCAAACATTTAGTTATGACAGGCTTATTGAACGTTTATGAATAGGAATTTTATAATAAGCTTATTAAGGTCTTATGAGCGTTTTAACTAATGAACGTTTTAAACCTAATAAGGGATTTTTATGAATAAGGGCGTTACTTAATAAGAAACGTTAAGAAAGATAAGAATGTACAAAGCCTTTATTGTAAGGAAGTTAGTTCACTATATTCACCATTAGTCGTTTAACAAACATGGAACTGTTTCGTATCGTCAAATTAATGTAATCACTGGCTTAAATAGCCAAGAATCAGTTATTCATGAATATTATAATATAAAATATAATAATTTACCAGATTGTAGATAAATACGACATAAGCGTTCTAGTGTTTACAAAATGGGGACTGTGTTTGCGTGGAGAGACAAAATGAAAATATTGATACAGAGCAAATACAACAGGAAATATTTAGCATATTAATGATCAAATAATGTGATAAAAAGCAAGGAGAGTTCAGTAAACGAAAGATTATCGACACAATTGGCCCGAGGTTCGAATCCTGATTGAGGTTTTTACCGCCAAATTTTATTGTAGAACATACATCCTGACATATATTACAAAATTGAATTCGCTTTTCGCGTCTGTCTGTCTGTCTGTATATCCACTAACTTTAATACGATTATTCATAAGTATAACATAATTATGTAAATTTTCACTATAGATATTATGGAATCTACATATATTTTAAAGCAATTAAACTATGTATTTAAACTAACATTTAGAATTCTTTCAGTTTTTTTAAGCCTCAGTTCTTTCAGTTTTTTTGAGGGTTAGGTATATTCCTATGTAAAAAATAATAATAATATTGTTGGAAGATAAGTTATACTTTTCATAATTAAATTTGAATTCAATATACAACAATAAAATATGTTAGAATTAAGTTTGTTAGTATTAATATAAACACTTCCCGCCATTGGTTAGCTATGGTTTCACAGTTACGTAATAATATAACCTTCATCGTATATTGAGTGTATGTATGTATTCGTATCACTGGCATTATTATCACTGGCATTTATTTCTTTTAAATTTATTATAAAACTAATATTACAAAAGAGAATATGTACAAATGACCATATACTGTTAACTGTTCATTTCAGAAATTCGAAATACTTCAAGAAAGAGAAGGCGTGTGTGATGTATATGTCATCGTGTTATGTATTTGTACGTCTACGAGTATAAATTAGCTATTATTCAAAGGAGTTTTTAAACAGTATTTTTCTTTTTTTATGTTTGATCCAACGTCATTATTGACATTAAATGCTATATTATTAAATTCGGCGACAAGAATAAAATTCATGTTTGAAGAGAGAACAAGAATATTGGCTCACAGTGAGATTGGAATGCGTGATAAAAACTGAAATATTTTTTCTTTTCACCTTTTCTGCATTTAAAGCCCGTCAAACACGTAGCTATAATATATATTAATATACCGTACTATAATATATATTAATATACCGTACTATAATATATATTATAGCAAGCTACCACACATGGAGACGATTCTATAATATATATTTTGCCTTTATTTCATTGATGGTCGTAATATGTCTTGCTATACCATAATCCGTACTATTAATATTATAAATAAATGCGAAAGTTTGTTTTGATGTATGGATGTTTGTTACTCGTTCACGCAAAAACTACTGAACCGATCACAATGAAAGGAGATAGGGTACCTTTCATCCAGAAAAAAAGGACTAATCCCGAGGGATCATCGAAAATTATGGAAACTAACTCTTGGCTAAGTGTACTAGCAATAACGATGTCAGGCGATATATAGCTTTTTCAACGTGGACGAAGTCGCAGGCACCATCTAGTAATATAATAAACATAAAACTAACTCTGTCTGGCTGTGTGTCACCTTTTCGCGCCTTAACTACTCAACCGACCATCATGAAATTTTGCATACACGTTATCAGGGATACAAGAAAGGACATGGGGTGTCTTTCATTCAGGAAAAAATTACTGTTCCCAAGGCATCGTCTTAAAAATAAAATAAAAACTTATGCCTGGACAAAGTGTTATAGCAACATGGGATAAAGCATTATATTGTTTAAATAATTTTAATTTTTCAACGCGGACGAAGTCGCGGGCATCACCTAATAAGAAATATATGAATGGTACATTAAAAATATAATGCACCAATAGAAGCATTAACAATATAGCTACAGTAATCGGCGTTCAATTTTGCACTTCGGGAATAAAAGTGAGATCACCGTACATTAGATCTATAGATATTGTCAAAACCCAAACATACCTCGGATTAACTATAGACGACAAATTTAATTGGAACCCTCATATCGAACTAGTTTGCAATAAATTAAGGATTTTCCTTGCAAATATTACAATATTAAAAAATCGCATAACATTTAAAGTGAAACTTATGCTTTATTATGCACTAGCAGAACCCTATATACAGTATGGACTTAGTAGTTATGGTCGAACCTACAAAAGTTATTTAAACAAAATCTACAAACTACAAGTAAAAATTCTAAAAACATTAGTCTCAACTAAAATTAAAAATAAATACTACGACGATGAGAACGGCCTTTTTAAGCACTGTAAGATTTTACCAATAAAGAATCAGTTTTCTTTTTCAATACTGAAAGAAAAATTTTTTAACGAGTCCTTAAAAAAATTGATGGAACACCCAGTATGCACTAGAGCTATTTCAAAAAAACGATTACGTACACAGCGCGTAAATAATACGTATGGCGAAAGGACTACCGCTTACATTGTCCCACACCTTATCAACGGCCTACCTTCAGATCTATGTAACAATATATCGATTAAAAATATTAAATTTAAGTTAAAGAAATATTTTTTAAATTGTATGTAATTAATAATAATATTAATAATAATTAATAGTATATAGTTAGAATTATTAATAATTTCAAATTATAAAACGAGATTAAACCTAAGTGGTTTTTAGTTTTATCGTTTTACATGTTATTTTATAAAGTAGCCCTTAAAATAATTGTTAAAATTATAAATAAAAAAAATAAATAAATTCAATAACACGTCATTCAAAACGTATATTGTGCCATAGAGAGAACGCTCTACAAAAACGAATATAGCCGATCTTAGCCGTACAACTCGCCCTTGTTCCCGACGAGCCATATTGAAAACCGTCTACCTGGCGTTTGTCCGAAAGCTTCATTATAATTTTGACAAATTCACGTGTCTTTTTCAAATAAAACCTCTATGATAAAACCTATATTCACAATATAGAAAAAAAACTGCTCAAACAACTACAGTGACAAAGGTACATCACACATACGCAAACGTTATTTCATTTGAAGTTGACATAATACATATATATACATAACATCTCTCATTTTCTGACCTGTCTTTAATGTACAGTTAACAGTGTGGTCATTTGTACACATACAAACAATATTATGATTTTATTTACAATAGTAATAAATATACCATTAAGATATAAATGTGAATTTTGTAGATAAATCGGTTTGTAACTGTAGTATTGTATAGATTTTCCTCCAGAAGCAATGAAGATATGCATATATACAAGCATAGATTTTTACTATAATTTATATGTACATGGCAACATGGCAAACATGAGTAGTTTTACTCAAACGAAAATCTCAGGAGTTTTTTTTTTTTTTTTAAGTAGAGATGGGTTTGCTCTTGGCCAACATCCAGGTGTGTAGCGAAGATGAGGCCTATGATGGAGCGAGCTCACCCAGAAGGTGCCTATTCACTCGAACTTTGAATAGATTCAGGTTATATGTGCTCGGAAATACAGACGCCGGCAGGGAGTTCCAAACCTTGGCAGTGCGCATTATAAAGGATGTTTTAAAGTGCTTGGTCCGAAATAGAGGGATATCGACAAGATGAGGATGGTAACCAGCCGTATGTCTGTATGTCCGATGGAAGAAAGGGGAAGGCGGTATGAGTTCATGCAGCTCCTGAGCACACTCTCCGAAGTACATCTTATAAAAGACACATAGACTGGCAATTTTGCGTCTATGTGCCAGGCTCTGCATCTTAGTTTTTAAAAACGTACTGTCGCCAATGAGTCTCCTAGTTTTGCGTTCCACCGAGTCGAGTGCGGCAAGTTGGTATTTGGCTGAACCATCCCAAAGGTGGGAACAATACTCCATGCAAGATCGAACTTGCGCTTTATATAAAGAAAGGAGCTGTCCAGGCGTAAAGTATCGCTTCACCCTATTTAAGATGCCCAGCTTTTTGGCTGCTGTTTGGGCTTTGGACTCGATAGATAGTTTATGTACGAATGTCGAATAATATTATGATAGAATAACAAAGAAGTTCTATGAAATCGTCTCACCAGTTCCTCCCCATCCGAGGTATCCACACGCGTAGTTAACAAAATAGCCACCAGAAAAAAGAAATAGACTTCGGATAGCTGGGGAATAACGATCGTTGTGGTCCGGAAATAAATCCGATAGTATGCCCCACATCACACCAAAGGCGATGCCAATAAAAATCGCGAGTATAGCCTGTCAATAAAAAAAAAGTTCTAAAACAATTTAGAATGGTTTAAGTCTTGCGACCGAGTTTTCATGCTTTATGCAGTTCGTGCATTATGAATTTTTAGATCGATATAAAAATGTTATAGTTTGTAAAAAAAAAAATAGGTAGAATTTATTCTACCTATATTTTTACCTATACCTATATACTACCTTTATTTCTTGAAATTGAAACTGCGGAATATCGGAAAAACTTGATTATTAGTTATTTCATCAGAAACTACAACTACAGTTAATACCCATGAGAGTATTAAATTTTCTCTTATATCAATAATTCGGTCTATCGGCCTATTATGGCTCTTTATAAAATTTCACGATACGTAATAAATTACGTATTCAGCATCTTTTGTATATTAAGCATATTTTGCAATACAGCGTAGTAAGCGTGTAGGTAACCAGTAGCCACCTAGAATCAAGTGGATCGTCAGTCTGCCTGCCACTGAATAATATTAAAAAAAATGTAACAATGTAAAAAAGATCGAGTGACCCAAAATAAATACCAAAAATTTTATGCCTTAGTGATACTTACTTTTATAATCCTGTAGTATGGGGTAGAGGGTACAAAAATAGCAGCATTGATAACTCCGAACATTCCTTCAGTGAACGCTGTGTCCAAACCTCCCGCATTTGATACTAATTGTGCTATCTGCTTTTTTGCACCAAGACCTCTTGCATTTAACACCATGGCAGTAGGGACCACCACTGCAGGCGACACCGATGCCAATATGGAACCGAGATGAAGTCCTGCCAAAAAAAACTGTGGTTTAGTTGTCTGTATAATTGGTATAATTGTAGTCAAGATGATTACTGTTATTATAATACTAAGAATAGATGAAGAATTCTATTTACTTCACCCAATTAGGCTAATGGCTTGCTTTGGGAGTGACTCCTCTCCATCGCTTTTTTTCCAGCTGATTAATTATTGGAACTAAAGCTTTTTATGTTAAAAGCTTACGAACTAAAGCTTACGAAGTCGCGAGAAAAGTTAGTTAATTATAAAGTGAATTCTCGACAAAATCATAATATTATCTCAAGCCAAATGACGATCACTTGATGTAGAGAAGCAGATTAGAAGCCGAATAAGGCACCCAAATGTTAGCACATAGAAACGGACTGTTACTAAACATCTTATCTTACCCCAATACCAAGGAAACTCGAGTAGTATATGAGCGAAAACGGCCACAGACAAGCATTCAACGATCCATGGAAGGGTGGCCAAAGAGAAAACTTTCACCGAATTATTTTTTATATATTCCCAGTTCCAGCTGAGCGAACCCTTCGTCAAGATAATTACGGGGTAAATTCGCCTGAAAGAAAAAAAGTAGGTACAGCTTTTGTTCTCTGTATTGATTTTTAAAGTTATTATCTGAGGCTCAGATTGTTTGGCGTTCATAAAACTTAAGAAATCTCTTATCGTTTGTGAAAAAAATTTGTTATTTTTTAAACTACGATGCCCGACGCAAAAGCGGGTGGGTTATAAATTTGACGTGTGTGTCTGTGGCATTGTAACTCCCACGAATGTAGCGATTTCGATTCGTTTTTTTTTGTTTGAAAGCTGACGTGATCGGAATGGTTCTTAGCTATAATTTATGAAGACCTGTTCAGGCGTTTTAAGACCTTCAGCCCATTTCCCAGTTAACGAAGGCATTACACTAACTTCCATGGGTTAGATTGATTTGTTATACTGTTACTTAGGTGGTATTTCCATGACATGGTAACCTTGACCCTATGTTGCAGCGTCAAGTAGTCTGCGGGATATCCAACTCCTCAGCAACTTCAGCAGATATTGCGTGTTTGGGCTCAATAGAAAGTCGGGGGTTAGTTTATAATTTTAATTATAGCTTGTTTTTTTAATTATAATTTTAATTAATTCAATAATTTTAGTACCTACTTACCGCAAATGATGATCTATAGCATTTGCCATTGGTATATCTAAATAGTTTGATGGCCCCAAATAATATCTACCAATAACTCCGATGAACGTCATCCCGACTATTTGGTGAATGGTGGTATATTTTTGTAGTGTATGCCCGAATATATATCCTGTCGTCACTAAGCCGGCCATTCGGAAAACAAATCCTCCAGGGAGCACTATATCTTTGAATATAAACCATGATGTACCCCATAGCAGGACACCTATAAAATATATTTTAATCAGAGGTATTTTATTCATAAATAATTTAATTACTAATTATTACCAAAACATGACGATAAAGCTGTAGTTTAATTATGAAATTGCTGAGTTTCATTGCATTGCATTGCATTCTTTAAAGAAATTAATTCCTAAAAGGAATAGTAAATATCTAAATATTTCCACACATTCCACACAGCACCATCTAGTTCCACACTAAGCAACTTAATGCTGGTATTATGGATACCAGACAGTTACAGTTGATATAATACATAGATTACTTTTTTTTTTTGTAAATACATACATATTATAGATACAAACATCCATGACTCAGGTACAAAGGTAAATGTTAACACAAACATTTGCCCCTAGCGGGATTCGAACCCGCGACCGTTTGGTTAACAGCTAGGGTTACTAGCCACTAGACCAAACGTGTATCGTTGCATATCTATATTTGAAATGGTATAATGTTAAATATTTTCATATAAAATATCTCTAGTGTTAAACAATTATTTTTTTCTAACGGAAGTAGGTTTGTTATTCCACTATTGTACCAATAATAATAGTCCTTTAAACAGTAGTGTTATAAACAGTCATTTACGGAATTTACGAATATTTTTATATATTAACCTTACCGCACACTATGAGGCTGATGTACTGTTTCGCTTCTAATAAAGTGGGCAGTGCGTGTAAAATTTTTGTGTAATGAAAAAAACATATGTTTTTTTCATGGCGCCTTCTGCAATAAAATAAATGTATTACATAATATGTTTGATAGCATTTTGTAAAGTTGACTTTGGATCAAATTCTATGATATTTTGACTTTTTTAAAACTTAAGCATTAGGATATTGGAAGGGAAATAAACGCTTTTGCCTAGAAAAATAGTATCAAGCTGAAAATTTTAATACGTGGGAAATAAGTATAAAAAATAAAATACAATGAATGATTCACATTAAACTCATAAATCTGAAATTTTCAAATATATGTTGCAGACTAAGAACTCAACATGCGGATGCGGATTTTTAGAGGAACATATCCGCGAATGTAGATGTGTTTGCATATATATGTACATAGTGTATGCAAGAATATGTATAAGAAGTATTTTAATTTAACTATATCAGTAAAGTTAAGATACTTACTCACGTTTCAAGGGCGCCGATTTCAAATCGTGTTAAGCTATTTCCACTTTCAATTTTCCCTGAAATATTAAAGTAATATTACACACATTTTTCAATTTTAAAAAATATAGAAATAATCAGTTTCTATAATAGTTATAGCCATGTTTGCACGCGGTTTCGCCTGCGTCAAACGTAACCTACGTAGTTCCAGGTCAATTTATATGTTAATGTATTTCATCAAAGTAAATTCTGTTTTTTTTTAATGTTAAGATCAGCAGTTAGACTGACGATCCACTTGATGGTAGGTGGTTACCGTCGCCTATAACAAAATCAACGCCACATGTGCTAGAACTTTGCTGCCGACTATACCTGAATTAAGGGTAAGGAATCGGGAAGGAATAGGGAAATGGGCTCTGGCATCCCTTACTCATTCACCGAAATACAACACCGTGCGTGATTTTATTAGCGTAAGTTTTATTAGATTTATTACTGTAAGCGGGTGGTTACTGCCGCCAGATGGGCTGCCCAAATAACTTCGAAACGAAACGTGCCCTACCACTACTTTCCAGTACAAGACCAGAGCCAACTTTCAAAAGCTCATTTTCAAAATTGACCGTGTCGGGTATCGAACCCGGAAACCCTGGGACAGAGCTTTAAGGTGTTAGTTAAATTAGCTTTTTAATGTCAAGTAAGTATAATCAAAGATAAGTCGCATTTTTTGTGATTTATTAGCATTCGTCGTATCATTTGATTATCATAGTTTTTAAATTCAAAACGGGAGTCACATGTTAACGTTTTAACTGTGAGAAATATATTGTTGTTTTGTGGCCGCATGAGATATGTACGAGTATATGTTTGAGACGGACTCCGCACTGTTACTTATACTATTATATTTATGGCTCTGTTTAGTATATGCCACAATCAATGCGTTTTAATTTTAGGTGACAATCTATACCATAAAATGTTTTATTATATAAACCTCTCTGGTTTATTCTCACTAGTTCAATTGCTAGTTCAATTGATTGAACTAGTGGGACTTTTTAGTCTCACTTTATTTACTTACTTATATTAAATCACAAAAATATGTGTTATTCTTAAACGTTACTTCATAATATTTAATTTACTCGTAGTTAACTTACGTTCGTCTGGTAGAAAATAAAAAAGATTAAAAATCTTTAACATTTTATTTATTGTTAATTCTAAACCTTTACGATCAGTCTATATGAGCTCTTTGTAATAAGTCAAAATTTGTATAGGCAACTGAAAATTTGGTTGTTACTTTTAAATTTGTTGTACAATAAATTTATTAAAATTAATTGTAAAAGTTAAAGGTCGACACATTCTAGATGTACAATATGATTGAGGATCAGGGATGATCATGCCGACGACACTGACATGCAAAGTGTACATGTCTTCTTATTAAAGAAAACGAATGATCTTGATCCTGACGATCTCTGTTTATGAATGATGACTGAATACTTTTCCTACGTAATAAGCAATTATAATTATTTTATTCTGGTGAAGTTTGAAAAAGAAACTTATTTTTAAAAATCCAAGTATGTATAATTATACTTGGATTTTTAAAAATAAGGATTTAATAAATAAGCAATATAAAGTAAGATTAGTTATGAAATCGATACAAATAAAATAAGAATTTTATCTATCCACTTAGGTTTATAACAACCATATCAATTAAAATAAATATAATAAATTATATTTTGAAGTCATTTTTATTTAACCTATTACAATAATGTCAATTGAACTACTGGGACTTTTTGTTCCCAGTAGTTCAATCAATTAATGTAATTGAACTAGTGAGACTAAAAAGTCCCATTAGTTCAATCAATTGTACTAGCAATTGAACTAGTGGGAATAAATAAACCACCTCTCTGTGGCTTGAGAATTAAATTGAGTATTTTTTTTATATGCTTATAGTATTTTTTATTATACTCAGTGATGTAAAATTGTGTTATGTTTATGAATTGCAAAATTGTTTGTAAGTAACCATTTTAAATATAAGTATGTAATGTGTTTTACTCGATTGGTTATACAAATTTAAATAAAGTTTATAGCAAAATTTTAACCAAACTAAAATTAAAATTTAGACATAAGAAAACACACTAATTAATGCTTTAACTCGTTTATAAGGTTGTACAAAATTTGCATTAATTTTTTATTGACTTTTCGTGTGATTAAATCTTAATTACATTTCGGGCAATAGCAGCAATTAATTTCCTTCGTATATAATTTCTTTCGTGTAGCTTGGTGGTAGGTATAATAGTAAGCTTGCCAATCTTGTCAGCGCCAAACCACGTGAACGATGTGTTATTGAAATCGTTTTGTATGTATTTAGATTTGATACGAAATAATTTAAATATTACGTAGAATATTTTATATCATACTAGCTGAACCCGGCCTTCTCTACGGCTATTTTTTTTCGTTTCTTTTGGAACTTCGGAATTAAAATAAAAACACTCGTCTGTTAAAATTAAATGTTGTATAAAAATTTCAAGTCAACCCATTGTCTAGTTTTTAAGTTTTGTAGACACTAACATATGTCAGATTTTTTTTTACATAAAAATATTTTTTGTATATAATATTTTCTAAATAAACTAATAATAGAATAGGCATACAGTATACGCACCAGTTTCACAACCATTGCTGACCATTTTTCCTTGTAATAGTATCACGGTTTTCACGAGGCGGTGTTTATTCAATCATATTATCGAGGTACGAACTAAGTAGGCACTCTAAGTAAAATATGTTGTAAACACGAATTTCATTCGACTACGTTCGGAAGCCGCACGTGAACTCGTCTGCTCCCGTTTGGCGTCCTCTTAGTAATAAAATTGGTCGCATGCGCCTTGCGTACAATTGCCATAATTGAAAATTCATTAATCAACCAATGTCGAACGTTTCAACGAGAATGCGATGCGATACAATCAGTGCAGTTTGATAATAATACGGCGAGAGTTTTTCAACATTGCACCAATGTACCGGATACATTCACGTTGAAGCCGTGTAAACTGTCTACCGCCCGACTCAGTCTAGCATCAAGAGGGTATGAGGAAAAAACACTTTTTTAATGCGAAAGTTTGTTTGAATGTATGGATGTTTGTTACTCTTTCACGCAAAAACTACTGAACCGATCACCGTGAAATTTTGCATACACGTTGTCTGGGACACCAGAAAGGACATAGGGTACTTTTCATCCAGAAAGAAGGACTATTCCCGAGGGATCATCTAAAATTAAGGAAACTAACTCCTGGCTAAGTCTAATAGCAATAACGATGTCAGGCGATATATTTTATTTTTGAACGCGGACGAAGTCGCGGGCACCAACTAGTATAATAATAATATGAAAAATAATAAATAATCGCAGGAAGCTGCTTGATGCGAAGAACAGAAGACAGTGCGTGGTGGCGAACCTTGGGAGAAGACTACATCCAACAGTGAGTGGAGGGAAAAAAATAAATAAAATGTTTACTTCTTTATACTTTATTTAATCTTACATTACTTTAATAAGTATATATTATGTTTTATTACTTTTAAGAAAACATAAAGAAACCATGTCCCCTAAAGAAACAGATAGATAGTGTCGTGTATGGCTAACCCACTTGGCACGAATTCAATAGTATTTTTATTTTTGTTATACGTAACCGAGACGTTAAAAATAAATAGGTATGTTCGACAATTATTATGTTAATATACAGTTTAATTTATTGATACAATAGCAACTAATTCTGAACCTTTCTTACTTTGGTGTTTTGTGTTTTTACTATACTTGCAAAACGTAGCTAACGATTACGGACGATTAGGTAATAAATTGTTACAGCTTGACTCTAAAAAGTCCTTGTGTTTTGAAGGAGAAACTGACAAGATATAATGATTATTATAATATTATGTATAATATTCAGTAGAATATAAAATATTTTAGCTTATTTTGAATACATTGGGTTCAATAATATAATGGATTTTATTTACGTGTATATCGATTTTGATGACTTTTTTATGATTTTGATTTTTGATTTTGTTGATTTACGTCTTACTTCGTCCCTCAATAACATAAAATAATAAAAAAGGGCTATCTTTTTCTTAAACCTTTAAATTTTATCACATAATTATAGCTTTTGCTCGAGACTTATATTTGTAAATTATATCCTTTGATAATTTTTTCAAGCTATTTATAGACCGTACAAAATTAGATTGATAAATCAGGAATCATAAACTTGACACGTGATTTTTACATATTAAGATTCATTCTGAAATAACGAAACAAATTTCTTTCCAGAGAATAAATGAAGCATAATAGCCCAAGATTATTTTACAAGTACTATCAAACATATTTTCATTTCCCATATTTGATTACTCAAAAACACCAATCGCATACTAAATAATGTGTTTGTAACTCGAATTTAAATGGTAGAATTATTTAGCAGACATTGAACATTGACTGAGATACTTGTCAGCATTGCTTTAGAATGTGCCAGAAATATTGAAATATATTTTGTCAACTATACGTATTCATTAAATATGTATGTCAATGTTATACCATATGAATTTGTCCTCACATTTGTTACTATTTTACTAATATATAAAACACACAATCATTTTGTTAAGTCATAAACAAACACTCAACGAAGAATTCATTAGGTATTCGGTGTTAGATTTTACTTCGTTATAATCATTTTAAAATAAATGTAATATATTCATAAATATATGGTTTAAATTTGTAGGTAATCTTCGTTCCTGTTTCCGGTCCATTCTTTGGAGTTATAAAAATATTTACAATTCCTTTGCGCTGACATTCAGTAATTTATTGCTTTTTAATTTTAACAGGTAGGGATTATCTAATTTCAGATGAACATGTATTTATATAATCTGTTATGTGAAATTAGGAAAAATATGGAAACAATATTACAGTAGGTACATATGACGTAGGTACTTTATGTAAAAACTAAACTTTACTTTATGTATTTCTTTTACAAAAATATGAAAAAAAAGAATAATAAATATACCAAGACACCTCTTCGACGTTTTATATCTAAGATCAATTTTAAACCTGAGTGCAATAAATTGCGTATTTTCAACTTTATTACAAAACATGGTACTTTTCTCTATTGTTGATACATTAAATATTAAATAACTCTCGGCGACGCGATAAATTGGATTTATATATCTATGGACAATTTTAAACAAGAATGAAATACAAATGTACCTATCGGTTTTCTTAACTTGATTTAAAAAAAAATTGAAGATAAATTAAACAGTTCATGTTAATTCAGGAAGAAAATCTACATGTTAAATTCCAAACTTTGAGCTGCCTCTGAACTAAGCAGCCCAACATACAAATGGGTATAGTGATTTTGTTTCGTACTAAAAGATGTGTTTTTTATTACGTCGAAGCCAACAGTTACTCTGTCTCACAAAACATGCTATTAAAGGGACCGTTACGGGACATTGATGGATGTTTGTCAGTGACAAACAAAATTCAAAGGACCCACTACAACAACTAGCACGACGGTGTATGAGTAAAGTACTGTATGTAGAATTTAAGAGAAGCCATTCTGACGGTAAACATTATGACAAAAAAAAATCTTTTACGCTTAGAACCGTTCCAGTCAAGTTGGCAAATGGCGAACGTCTAAAAGCGGGCAATTTGTATACTGTAACACCCAACGGATACTAGCTGCTCATTAACTATGAACGGCGTCATCAAGACGCTTCTTCAGCAGAAAAAACCGCGTTCAACAGTAGCACTCTCCCTGAGTAAACGGTCGGGAGAGCAGCTTTTGAGCGCTTACCACCGGCACAAAGTGCATATAAATTGCGCTCTGAAATTGAGGCGGAGATATGAAAAGAATCTCGGAGTAAACTTATGAAAGACAAGCTATGGGCAGCCTATTTTCAACTCCGCAAGTCCATCAAAGGAAAATAAAAGGGGTACGGTTACAGGCGAAATGCTAGAAAATGTATATTTACGTACATACGTTACACAATAAATAAATATTAATATTCCATTTTTTTAAATGACTTACTTGTTTTATTATGATAAACATTGTTTTAAATTTAAAATGTTCCACTGGCTGATATTGATGTTATTGTATATAGAACAGTAAACTTCATTTCTATAGAACCAAAGATCCTGGGGTCAAATCGCTAAGGCAAACATTTTGACTAACGAGTTCATCAATTAATACTGGAATTCAAAGTTTGGTTGTGCTGTTAACGTTTGCAGTTACGAATGACGATTTACGTTATAGTAGAAACTCATTTCGATAGGTATCAAATCAAAACCGTTCAATGTTTAAATGTTACATAACAAACAATTCAGGATATTATATATTCTATATTTACTGCCAACAGTGCCTTCAATATGTTCGAACCAATATTGATGCGATAATCAAAACAAGAAGAATGATATAAATAAAATAGATGTTTGTCATTTAGTGGTTAAGGTAACTTTAAACTATACTCGTATCCCATTCATTCATATTCATACACTAGCAGCTGTGTCTGCAACTTCGCACGTGCGGCTTTCGTACGCTTGGTATTTCGGTATTCGGTATAACTTTTCTTTGAAAACCGATTGGAATAAAACAAACACTAAATGTTGCAGGAAGCTTGCTACAATACATCAGTGAAAACCGCATTCAAATCGTTCAAGCCGTTTCGGAGATTTGCGTGCATAGACAAACAGGCAGACAGAAATACAAAAAAATTTTTTTTTTGACCTCAGTAATATTTTTTTACAATTTACAAATTGTTTTATTATATGTATGTACATATAGATGAAGTTTTAAATAAATTTGATAGAATGCCTGAAATGCAGAGTTTTAAATAATTGAAACTATGTAATATTACGGTGTTAAATTTTCTCTATCAGTTAGGTAATTTTTTATGCAAATTTTACAAATATGTATAATAAAACCTAATTAAGTTTTATCCAATCCTAAGCTAAGTTTATTAATATAAGTATTAATGAAATCAACAAAATTTACTGAAACGTCATGAGCTATGTTTAAAGGGTCGTTTTACCAAGAAAAAGTAACGCTATTCTTTCTTTAGTTCAAAGTGTTACCAAATTCAATCAATAACGGTTCAGTGGTTTATCCGTGAAAAGGAAACACACACAAAGTTACTTTTGTATTTAAAACCCTTATATTGAACTTTCATCAATGTAACACTGTTAGTATAAGGAAAATGTTGTACAGAAGCTGGTATATACATAGAAGGGGTTGACCGGCGACCGGCTGTCGATTTGTTCAAGGAGATCTCTCTCTCTCTCTCGCTATCGCAATGTCGTTCTCGAGAATATTCTGATTTATCAAAGAATGAGCACTCTTCACAATATGTGTTTACACAGACGACCGAGCATAAGATATAAAACTATTGATTCGAAAAATTCTCATTTTAAATGACTGTTATTTTTTACAAATTATGTTTTATTTATTTCAATAAAATTATATATACTAATAAAATTAGGTCGTAGTTTAGTCATAGTCGGAACTAGGAACAAGGACTAGAATCAGGAGTTAACACTCGCGGACTTCAAAAAGATACAAAATCCTCTGTATCTTGCAAATTAATAATGGTACATGCATAAAACTAACTCTATATTAAAGATAATTTTAATATCGTATAATATAATATCTTAAATGTTATACAACGTAATTGCAAAAAAAAAAAAAATTAAAAAAGCTCGAATTTGGCAATAAATTCAAATCACACTTGTTTTATTTTGCTTGTTTTGTTTGCTTTTGCCTTTGTTTTCAATCTGTGAAATCAAAATGATAAAAGGCAGTCATTGTCGTCTTTAAAGCCTGGTATAGACGGGGTCAGTAACAAGGCAGTACAGTAACCCAGTCCAGCGCTGACTTGCTACAGGGCTTGTATAGACACTAGTTTCAAGTCAATCCAGTGCTGACTTCGCGCTCTCAAGTCAGTCCAGTTGACTAGCCTGCCTGTCTATTTTCGGGCCCAGTAGCTTCCCCCACCACGCTCCACAAGTCAGTCCAGTGTGACTGGCATTGTCTGGACGCGTTCGGGCAGTCGCTGTCAGTTTGTAGTATAGTGTCCACGCTACATTTTTAAGCAATAATGTCTGTTATGCGTAACTTTTTTTGTAAATTTGGGTTTTGTCTATTGCTTATTAAAAAGAAATAGATATGACTGTTAAAATGTAATAAAAATAGATATATAAAAAAATTCTGTTACTATTATAACAATGTTTCATTTTATTCGTTTAATTATTTGGGTGAATTATAATCTTAACATTGGTTATGGGCATTTAAACCCAGTGATTAAAAGTAATATACTTGTGTTTGTAAAATAATAGTGACATTTTTTTGAATAAAATATTATTTTTTTCAAAATGATGGATAATGATACTAGTACATAATGATGATAGTAGTACTAGTACGCTTACATCTCTATTACTTATCCATTTTCTCACCAAAACACGTTTTTTTCTTAAAAGATCTTCTTCAAGTATGTCAAGAACTTCACCAAACAAAATCATAAAAAAAATTTTCAATATTTTCATTTTACGTTTTTGTACTGAACTCATTGTCACAACAAACCTAGAGTTAACAACCGCCAGCGTCAAATCCACAACAAACTGACTTACTGGCGATCCCGTCCACATTATGACAGTAACTGGGTCCGCAAATTCGAGTCACTGGGTCCAGTCACTGACCCCGTCTAAATCAGGCTTTACGGTCATTAGTGAAATACTATCATGTCGCTAACACGCGATGAATGTACACTTATCGTCACTATGCTAGAAGATAGCATAGAAGAAGGCAGAAGTCAGAAAAGTAAAGCGAGAGTAACAGGCGTGTCACTTTCTACGATGCAGAAAGTCTTCCAACGTTTCCTAGAAACTAGGCAGAACATTAGAAGACCACAGGAACCGGCAGACCGGGATGTACTACGGCTCGAGAGTATCGATTTATTGTTATGACCATGCTCCGAAATCGGCACCTCACGGCAGTTGAAGTAACAAATCAACTTCGAAAGACCCGAAGAGATGACGTAAGCGAACGGATTGTAAGGCGGCGGCTCCAAAAAATCTAATTTGACCCGCAAATGGTCCAAAACTTGAAAGGGAACATCGAGTAGCAAGATTACGTTACGCCCGTGAACATGCACAATGGGAAAACGAAGAATGGGCAAGAGTAATGTTTTCTGACGAATCCAAATTTATGCTCTATACACATGATGGGCGGCGAAGAGTTTACCAAAGGCCAGGGGAACGTTTTATTCCAGCTTGTTTTGGGGAAAAAGTATCGTTCGGCGGTGGATCTGTTATGGTTTGGGCTGGAATCTCTTCAGAGAGTCGCACGGAGTTAGTGCTGATAGAAAATGGTACTCTAACTAGTGTAAGATACTTAGAAGAGATCCTTAATGACCATGTTGGCCTATACTTAATTACTTTGGGTAAAAATTCCATATTTATGCATGACAACGCTAGGCCACATACAGTTCAAATTGTAAATGAGTATTTTCAGGACGTCAGCATCAATTGCATGGACTGGCCCTCGAGAAGCCCGGACTTAAATCCGATTGAGCACGCTTGTAGAAATTGGAAATCACCAAGCGTTACACTTAGAGACCTGAAACAAGCGTTTAATAAAGGGCTGTTTAAAAACTGTTCTAATAAGAATTCAATTTAAAATATTTTTCAGCCATGTACTAGATTAAAAAACTTCAAATAATATGACGTTAACATCTTATCTGCAAACTAAACAGCTGAAACTAATAAAAATCATAAATGTTGACTCCAGCGTGATTCTAATGGATGAATGCTCTTAATAAACAGCATTACCAATCATCTAGCAGCTTTTAAGAAGAACTCGTGGAGGCAATACGAAGTATTAATTTGGCTTTAAAGTTCGTTTTTGTGTGGTATGTGTGGTAACGTCATTTAATTTTTCAACGCAGATTTTTGATTTTTTGTTTCTTGTGTAATTTTAATAAATAAATAAATAACTTTTTAAAATGTTGCTGTTTTTTTTATTAACTATGAAATTATCTACAACATACAATTTAATTTATGCCGCTAGCACTATAATTTTAGGAGATATCCTAGTTTTTCGTACCGACCCGTATTATTAGTCCGCGGTGCTATATTATTATCTTGTGATATCTTTTTTCATAATTTGCATTGTAAAGAGCAAATACAAAATATATATTAAGTGTTTTAAATTTTAATGTGTATAAAAATAAAATATCAATCGATGAGTTAGACGCTCAATATTTCGGAAAGCTTTAAGAAAATTTGGATGCATGTGGCTCAAAATCTTTAAAACTGGAAATATAATATAAAACATACTTATGGCGTCGCTTGTGTTAAGAGGAGACCATACCTTTCTAACATTAAGTAAATAGTCAAATCGTTAGTGAGGCTGCCGACATTTACATAAGAAAAAAAAACATGCAATTGAAGCAATGAAGTTATAGCAGGGCGTCCTAATAAACTTTGATACACCATAATTCCCATTAGACAATGGCGTGAAAAGTCAAGAATTTATATCAGAAGTACTTCTCTGAAGTTTATGGAAGTTTTTAGTTGATAACCTCCCATAAGGCTATAGGATAGATTGTAAGTACGTGTAGCTATGGTGGTGAGCTATAATTTCTTTAATGGAGAGTCCATTAAACAAATGATAGGTTGAACAAATGCGGTTATAATTTGATAACAATAGTATGTTTATATTTGATAAAACAATGCTAAATTATTATTGTAAAAAAAGAGTTTTAATGATTTTTGTCCGCGCTCGTCATAAAGTTTATAAAAGGAGAACGTACACTCATTGTAAGTTATTTTCCTGGTGCTTAAGATATTTTTTAAATTGCTTTCAGCTTTTACACCTGACGTCATTAACGATGCTTTCATTCCCCTAAAAGAAAATTGGATTTATTTTTCCATCTCCAGTTTAAAGGTGTTGATAAAATATATTTCTATTTTGTTACTCGGGAATTACAATAATATACGTACATTACATTTACTTTTATTGGATATAATTATAGTAATAAAGTTTTCGACTTTGTACAGCTTTTATGAAAAAAACACACAAAATTGGACGAGAATTTTGTCTACATACATACAGAACAGAATAAAATTATATATCATTTGAACGCTACGAGAGTGACGTTTATTTTACGCGAAAGCCACTTAAATTTAATTTAAATAGTAATGAAGTTATTGGCTTTAATGGAATGTTGGAAAAACTGCGAGAACGAACGAGAGCGTTGCAGGCCGGAAGTGGAAACCGCCAATTACAGGTGCTTCCGGCGGTTGTGCATTGTTTCCGCCGCCAGTGTACAGTCTGCACAGCACACACCGCACACAATACACGGGAATGAATATATTATATTGAAAGTATTATAAATGGTAGGAGAGCTAGTGAACCATTCGACTAACCCGTTTGGCACAAAGCTAGGATTTTTTAAATTGATGTTTTATTATCGGCCAATTAAGAAAATACCGGTCAGGCAGGCATCTCGCGGTTGCGTCTTTATCAAACAAATTTTTGAAAATGTAAAAAAAAATGTTTGAAACCTACTCGCACATACAATTTTAATATGTTTAACAACATAAGTTTACATAAGTTGAGTGTAGAAAAAAAATTGACAATTTATTCTGGCGGTTGAAAGTGCCTACCATACGAGTATATAATGGTAGAACTAGCGTATCATCTAAATAACCCGTTTTCCACAAAGCTAGATTTTTTTTATTGATGTTTTATTATTGGTCAATTAAGAAAATACGTCTGGCAGTCTGGCAGGCATCTCGCGGTTGGGTCGTTATGCTTTATTATTTGGATACTTCTATACAGTATCCAAATTACAAACTCTACTTGTACAGAGTACAATCTGAATGGAAATTAGGTTATTCTATAATTATTACTGTACTCGTTTAATATTAATTTTTTTTTTCAATATTGCACGGTCTTGGAAGAATTACAGAAATAACATTAAAATCTTAGACAGACGGATAAAGTTACTTTTTTAAATGGTTTATTTCATAAAAACATGTTAAAAGAGACCAGTCTTATTATAACTTTTATTCGTGTAATTCATAGTTAAATTGTTATCCATATGGTTGTTTTGTTTATGTAAGGCGCTCTGATATAACACTTGATGGTAGGTGGCTCCTTCGTCAGTTCAAAGACTCGACAGTTAGTTACATAATGAAAGGACTCTTCCATTATGTAAGTACGCTGCCTTGAAGACTATGGACTTTGCAGTTTTACCTTGCGCACAGAGTAGTTATTGTGTAGGTACACCAAGGTACACATTACGCAGATGCGACAGCCGTTAGGTTTGGAAGATTCTGGAGTGGAGACCCACATATAGACCCACGAGATGGACAGGTTGACGCTGGATGCGACTGATTTTGACCGACTATACTCTAAAATTATGTTGAAAGCCTGTGTCCCACAATGGACGTCCTACATCTGAGATGATGAAGATGATGATGAATCGTGTCCTAAGAATTTGAACCAACCTTTTCTATCTGTTGAAAACACAGAACGGACTAAATGAATCTTAATTATTAATGGTCTACATCAATACTATTGTTTCATTAAAATTAAATTGATGAAATTATTATCAAAATTAATTATATAGAGCCGGTTGGATGTGTGGTTAGAATGCTTGTCTTAACGCTTCGTTTCAGCGTTTCCTGGCTCGGTTTCCGGCAGAAACAACTTTCGAAATGAACTTTTCAAAGTTGACTCTAGTCTGGATAAAGAAAGTAGTGGCAGGGTACACTATGTTTAGCAGTCATTTCGGGCAGCCCCCGTCTGGCGGTAGTAACCACCACCTTACAAAAGACCACCGTGAAATAACAGCATGTTTGCTGGGGTTAGCCCAAACAGTTCTCCTATTAGTTCTACGATAGAACAGATTGGACAAAAAAATCCGAGTAGTTGTACTGAAGAGTATGATAGATTGCTGTTGTGTTTAAGTAAGTAAGGGATGCCACAGCCAATTTCTCAATCCCTTATCCTTAATCCCACTGTGGCCGGCAGCGTGCTTGCAGCACTTGTGGCCTTGCTTGTGTTATAGGCGATGCTTGTGTTAGAAAAAATCTAGAATTCAGATTCCGCAAGGTGCAGGAATTAGAAATAATTTGTGCTATAATTTACATATATTTCTATGTAAATTAATGAGACCTTCATTTTCGATGGTGTTGGTTTAATTTTAATGTTTCTCAATTTTCTTTTCCGTTATCTTGCCCAGTTTAACCTAATTCTGTAGAATGAACAACCACTTAGTTCATAAAATTCAACCAAATAAAGGTTAATTGGAATAAATTGAATATAATTACAGTTCATGCCGTTTGACGCAAACGGTGCTTTGTCGTACTAATCAGATCACGTGCCAGTCTTCGGTCAGTCATTTCAGTCATTAGCCAGTCAGTCAAGATCATTTCCCGCAACATTAAACGCAGACGGCGCTCTGGTCAAGGTTGGCCTTGTGCTTAAGAGAAATTCTATTTACCTTAGGTAATATACTCCACTTTCAAATATCAGTGCCCACTTTATTTAACCCGCTGATTACTGAACTCTGAATGGTTACAAGCCGCGTGTATTTTTTAAAATAAGTTAGTACAATGCTTATGGCAATTTTATACTTCAATTCGCAATAAAAACATAAGTAACAAGGTTTACAATATCAAGAGACCACCAACTCAATGAACTTTACCCTGTCGTTAAGATATGATAATATTGAAACATTACACAGAGGTTTGTTTCTTTTTTAAAAGTGATTCATCTCATAAATAACCCCATTGTGGCTAATTGTACCGACGAGAACAAAGTTGTTTAACTTTCCTTGTGTTATTTTAATATCCACTCCGGGCTCGCGTTAAAACTTTTTTGCCGAAACGAAAGAATTGAAATTAAGCGTGAAGTGAGGTCCCGCTTATTTTCCGCTGACTTCGAATACAAAATGTTGAGAGAGAATAATCAGGCTTATTTACACTTTGCTTATACATCCACCTGACGCCCGCCGCGCCTCCTTGGTCGTCCCCCGTGTCAGTCGCCTGTCGGTTGCTTTTGTAGCGTCAGCAGTGAAGGGGATATTTTGTTACACTTAAACGAAATTTTTTTGAAAAAAAAATGTGTAATTAATTATTATAATCAATACAACTTTTTTTATTAATTACTAACGATCCTACAACGACTTAATTACAAATTTTCGAAAATATTTTACATAGTATAAAACAAGTCGCTTACCGCCGTCTGTCTCTCTGAATTTACACTTATATCTTTTAACTACGCAACGGATTTTAATGCGGTTTTCACTAATGGAAAGAGCGTCAAAGGAGGAAGGTATAAAGGTAAGGATATAAAAAAATCCGCGCGAAGCCGGGGGCGGCCCGCTAGTAGGTTATAAAATAAACACATGTCCCAAATTTCAGCTTTCTAGGTTAGTAGTTTTAGCTGTGATAATAATAGTCAGTTAATAAAAGATTTTATGAAGTAGGTATCGATAGGATTAAGTATCGAATTACTTAATCTTAGGTCCCTTCGTGTGGGTGTCTCTTAGAAGTTACATTGCCAAATGTCAAGGCTAGGAGTCTTAATTATTTTTATTCATTATTTCGTTCGTTATTCTTTTGTTCTAACCCACTCCTCGAGTCTATTAGGATTTTTAAGAAACCTGACTAGGATTCAAATTTACATCTCCGGCTGTCGTTACAGCGTTATTTATTTTTTTAAATCGAGAGATTATAAAGCTTTATACGATTGTTTTTGTATTTTATAGCCCAATTCTTGAAGAAGTTTATTTATAGGCTATTGTTATTATTTTATTATTGTTTATTTATTATTATTATTATTACCACGAATTATAAGAAGTTATAATTCTTTATTTTAAGAAGTTTATTATCACGCTATGTCTCTTAGAAATCGAGAGGGGTGAAACCACGGGATAAAGCTAGTTTATTATAATTTTATATTGAACAGGTGTGTAAAAGAGTTTATTGTGAAAACCGTGGCATGATATGCCACTACTAGTTTCACCTACTAGTTGGTCAATCTCATATGTTGAGTAACCACGTACTGGCTTCTTATTGATTGCGTATCTGTTGGAAGTTATTATACCATCTATAACTTTCTGAAAGTTTTCAATTCCATTTAAATATTAATATTAATTTCTTAAGTATACTTTTTTTCTGTTTGCCAATCAGTCTTTAAAGGCCTCTTTCTATGCCGAAGCCTTTGGCATATTTTTACGTTCTCGAGACGTTTATTCCTTAATTTTTAAAACTTTTTAATTTGAATGTTCATTTCAAATATTTTCATACTACGATACGTAGTATGTGACTTGGTCAAATTAATATCAAAACTTGTGTATTTATAAAATAAGTGTGTAACTGTACTTAAATATATACACGAGTCTATGACAGCGGAAACTACATTGTACTTAGTATATTACTTAGTATAAAATTACTTACTTAGTAAGTATTACATTGTACTAAGGGTCTCTTTTACCAACTACAAGTAAAGTCTTGATTAGTAAAGCTAATTGGCTAGTAAATGTTACGATTATATTGTTTCAATTTCATTGAAATTACCCTTGAGTAATGCTACTCGAAGATGGTGAAACTTATACGTTTTCTTACCGGTGACTTTAAATGGCGGTTAGCCTACTTGACACTTTACTCAGAGATGGTGAAAGAGGCCCTTAGTGTTTTTTGGGGCGAAAGACGTTTTTTTGTTCTATTTTTAAACAGACGAAGCCACTGGTCATTTCTAGTAAATAAGTTTTGCAGCAGTTCTGCTCTCGGCTGTTTTAACAGTACGTTTTAAAATAACAGGACCTGTGCTGTTGTGTTTCGGTAGGTGAGTAAGGGATTAGGTATTCCAGAGCCCATTTTCCCTGACCGTTCCCTGTCCCTTATCCTTAATCCTACTGTAGTAACCCAGTACCGTCGGCGACGGTAGCCATCCACCACGGTTAAGTGGACTGCCACTTAACCGTGGTGTCTTGTCTTCCGGCCTAAACATTAAAAAATAATATTGCAATGGTAATCCAAGACAGGTCTCAAACATCACAAACCGTTACAAAATCTAAATGACGAGGAGCAGAGTACTTGT
The DNA here is from genome assembly GCA_936446665.2 of Synanthedon andrenaeformis. Lineage (NCBI taxonomy): Eukaryota > Metazoa > Arthropoda > Insecta > Lepidoptera > Sesiidae > Synanthedon > Synanthedon andrenaeformis. The sequence continues at coordinate 6,612,207 of OW387777.2, read as the reverse complement.
ATACTTAATATATTTTTAATGTGCCGCATTTAAATTATTCAAAGTAGAGCGTAGCAGGAGGACGTTAAATTGCACAAGAAAGTTAAAAAGTTGTGTTGCGTTAAGAGAAGAAGTTTTATCAGTAATTGTGAGTAATGTAATGGCTCTACTTCACGTGCGAGTATAACAAGCATGAACACGGTTTAGGTCTTAAACAAATTGGATGTGAAAATACAACTTAGTTCGCCAAGGAAATAAACTAATTAAATGTTTTCTTTTTGTGATGCAATTGATAAAATCCAATTCTTCCCCATTATTTCTTAGTAATGTATGGGGCATAATTTTAGTCACAAACATCATAGGTGCCTTAACGATGTCGTTACAAATTATAGTTTTGAAATGCTGATTCTATGTTGGTTAGAAGTAGTGTTGGGTAGGACACGTCATGAAAAAGAGTTTGTAAGAGTAGCCTCTTTTTTCAACTGAGCCAGTACAATGTCCCACTTCAAATGAGGCGAGGCGTACATAGCGTATTAGTATAGTTTACTTACCGCGACCACAGAGTGCCTTGCCTAAAGTTTGTGGGTACTCACTCTGTGACGCGAACGCGACGACCGCGACATAAAATTTGAAGTAGTACACTTTGAAATGTTGAGCTACTCTTACATTTTGACGTCATGTATAGGACAAATGTACCGCCTCTTGTATGACCTACTCAACACTAGTTAGAAGGTTGTCTCATTATATTAGGAGGCATTAGGAAAAAAAAAGTTATTTTTTTAAGAGTTGCAGTTTTTTTACATTATTCTTAGCTACAGTTTTTTTGAAATTTCTTTTTTGAAATTATTGAAATATGTTAAGTAATTGAAATAAAATTCGATTAAATTATATTATTAGATTCAAGTCGAAGCGAATGATACTAGTAATACGAATTTAGGAGAATTTGTTGCCTTATTATATATATTGGCAGACAGGCTGACGGACCACTTGATTTTAGATGGCTGCCATCGCCTATAACATAAGCAACGACACAGGTGCTGCAAGTGTGCTGCCAACAGCAGTAGATTTAAGGATAAGCGATTGGGAAGGGATAGGGAAATGGCATGCCTTACTAACTCACCAAAACACAATAGCAAACGTGCTGCTATTTCACGGTGGTTTTCTGTAAGGGCTGCCCGAATTGACTCCGAAACGCAGTGTTCCCTATCAGTACTTTCCAGATTCAGAAAAGACCCAACTTTGAAAATTTCATTTCCAAAATTGACCCTTCTGTAAGCACGAACATACAGAAGCTGAATTTTTTATATGTAATAATTGATTTGTGAAATTCCAATCATGTAGTAATTAGTTAATTCCTAGCTAAATACTGTAAAAATATGTCTGGTAGTTATGCACTGAAATGACTACAAAACAATAAAGGTGGTTATAAATCAAGACCTACATTACTCTAAGTGGGCAACATGCCCAAGTGTTTGAAAAGGCTTTTAAAGAATTCGCAATATTTTGTTACTATGGCCATGCTTGCATACAACCAGCTAGTATAGTGCGACTAACAAATATATCCCTAAAATACACAGGAATTACAATTCCGTATTGAATTATTTGTGTCACTAGGTGGTACTATATCTCTCTAGATTGGGGACTGGTTTTATGTTTTGTGTGAGGAGTTGTGGGCTTTACCTACTCCACTAAGTATTTTACTGCAGACCGGCAAGACTTTACAAGTGTTCAAGTATTTTGTTTAAAAAGTTTCTCTTCACAGTTAGGGTAGGTAATCATTATATATTTCTGACACAAAGAAACAGAAAACCCCGAGTTATCTGGAATGATAGAAATGTGGCTGGAATTCTAACCCATTTAACAGAATATTTGTCCTACGACAATCACTATTTTGCTGAAATAAAAATCTTATCTCAACTAATTGCCTTGTTTTTGGGATGAAGAACCTTCTCTTCCGAGTCGTAAACGCTAACTACTTTGGCCTCAACAATTTATTCAACACAGAATTTTGACGTCCCGTCTTGGGATAACATGTTGTGCTTTGTGTTAGCAGTCTAATTAAGGGACTGCAATGCGACGTTTTCGATAGATTAATTTTCAAGTGAACTGCGAATTTATGGTTGAAGTTGGCTGAATAAGGGTGCGTGGTAACAATGCTTGTTAAGCAAACACTGACGCTGATAAACTACGTATTTACTCCTATGCTTTAATTGTAATCAGATTGTATTCATGTAATATTGTAAAATGTTGAAAAGATGTGGATGAAACTCGACAAACAATATAAAAGAATTTTCCTGGATTATCACACTGGATACTATGTTTTTGTTTATTTTTTGCTATTAAGTAATATTGATGTTTCAACGAATAAATGAATATAATACTTTCTTCTTTTGTTCTGTTTTTACTGATGAGCATACTTAAATTAAATTGACAGAAAATACATATACACACATATATTAAAAATAATTAAGACAAAAAATAATTGAGACAAAAAAGGACAAAAAATGGCTTTACTTTGAATATTTCATACATACACATGCTTAACAAGAAGACGCACGAAAGCAAGTTATATTTATTTTAACTGTTAAAATCGAGTGATGCTATGGAGAAATAAAGTTACTTGTTGATCAGCTATACTTCTTCATTTTTATCTAAATAGTCTATCTATCACTATTTGTAGTCGATCCCATTAGTGAAATGGTTTCCACATTCAGCCAGTGGCACCGAATGTTTTAAATTAAGTTCTGTTTAAAAGCTTCTGCTAAATTGACCGGAAGAAAAAGTAATTGTGGAAACGAAAATATCAGAACTGCAGTAGCTATAGTAAACGAATGAAATGCTAATATTATAAAATTGAATGGTTTAAATTTTATTTTAAGCTTAAATTTGTTTTATATATAGGAATAATTTATTATTTATTTATAACTTTAAAACTAACCAAATTAATTAAATTAAATACACATAATGTAGGTACAACAATATTTTGCAAAACATATAGAAACTACTTTATAATTTTGAATAATTTGAAAATAATATTATAAATGTGAAAGTCAATTTAGTTATTTGTATGTTACGCATTCACGCCTTAACGGATCATCGTGTAATTATGTAACTTTCATATTATAAAGTACTGTTCCTGAGTGATCACCTAAAAATGCAAACTTCAAAGCCTGACAAAAATATATGAGTAATATAGTTTAAATAAATAAATAAATATAAACACATAAGAAAAAGGAGCGTGGACGAAGTTTCGGCAAAAATAGTATTTGTGAAAATTGTAAATGGCTGGAAGATAATTTCCAAATTACCTTTTAAATAAATATACCAAAAGTATTGCTTGTATTTTAAGCAGATAGGAATGAAGAGTAGAAATTGTTGTTGTTCTTGATTAGAAATAGTATGTAGATATGTTTGATACGAAATATGTATTCACTTCACGAAGCTAACTTGATGCAATCTAAACAAACATCCAATGTGTACATGAACTGCAAAATGTTAGAACCAATTCGTTTAAAGACCTTCAATTGTATGAAAATTTAACATTTCGTATGAACGTTGTGCATACTGAATAAATGCCGTAAATTGTTACAAAAATTTGAAATACATGTAGCTTTATTAGCATTACACTCGTAATTTAAATTGGAGTTGGAAATGATTGAAATAATTTAACTCATGTCTGAAGTTAGAGTAGCTAACTTTATTTCTAGTTATTTCTTCGTCTTCTTTTGTGTGTAATTGCGGAAAGCCGCAAGTGTGAAGACTGCATGGCTTATATGTATGTTACTGCGTTTCATAATTCGAACGAGTAATTTGACATTCCCTGGGTTGCAGGTTTTTGACCATACAAAAATAGTGATGTCATCTAATCGAAATTATCAAAAAACTTACGGTTTTATAAAACCGTAATCAATGCTTTATAAGACATTAATTAGTTTAGAATTAATAAGTCTAAACTATTCTATAAGTCGCAATTCTTTTCGATTATTATAATTTTTATGATGAGAATATTTTCATAAGTGACATAAAATTATAACAAAATAATAGCTATGGAATACATTATACTATTTTTTATTTATTTGACTCACATATAAAATTGTGAATTGTTTTTTTATTCGTTCCAAATCGATTTGGTCATTAGTAAAACGAAATTCAAACCTTAAAATAACGAAAACAATAAAACAAGATCAAAAATATTTTTACCGTAAAATATCATAACTATTTAAGTAAACTATTTTAGTACAGCACTACGGAAACAACGCTGGTAACATAATTTTAAAATTTGACTTTAGGACCCGAAGAGGGAAAGAGAAATATCAATTCAAGCAGTTATCAAAGTATGATGTCTCTCACATTACACCTATCTCATAGTACTGTTCAACCTGCAAGCAAATGCGCTGTTCCACCGATCCCTACTAAGTATCCCCTTGGCTTGTCGTGTTATAACGCTAGAAAGTATTAAACGCTAGAGACTATTAAAATGAAAATCTCGAAAATGGACATTATAAAGAGTTCGTAAGAATAAATTCCAAATAAACATTAAAATTCCAACTGAGAATCATTTCAAGACACTTTTTAAATAACCTAGTATTGTGTTCGGATCTAGGGAGAACAGAAAATACGCAAGGATGTACGAGTAATGTTGTGAGTCATGCAACGGCGTCCCTCGTTTTGTTGCTTCCACGGGTACACAATTTACGGTCGGTCTGATCTGTCGGTCAGGCTTATCGTAAACTTTATCCAAACCTTACCTAACAGATATGTAGCGACGCACGTAAGTACTTTATCCTTCCGCTTGGGTATGCAACATTGCGTATTACCACGCTATGGCACGCTATGGGCATCTCATATTTTTTATATTTCAAAATAACTAAGTACTAACTAAAATTGTACTAACAATTTTTAGATACATAATTTTTTTGTGTATGAGCATTTTTTATGTGTAACCAACAAACAGTACCTAATTAAATTATCAATTGCATCTATTTACATTATTTTACATTACATTATCTATAGCTGCTAGTTCGGTAACGCTAAGTATAATGTAACTCTTAAATGTTATTTACATCTTACGATTCGCTGTGAGAATTGTTAATAAAGCTGTTAGTTCTGCATAAGTACAAATTGCATTGTGCAGCTTCTTTTCATTATACGTTCCAAGCTGCTTTCAACAAGAACTTCCTGATTTATAATGTAAATTGCTCTCATAAAGAAGAACGCATTTTAGTAGTAAATTAATAAACAACTTTAAATGCAATGCATTAAATATGAACTGAATGAAGCACAAGTAATTCATATTGAGAAGGGATTTAACTTAAATAACCTAATGTAGTTTGTGCATAATTATTTTAACAAATTCAAGAAAACAGTATCTAGTAATATTTTGAAACTACATACGATGAACTCTAAATTACAAGTATTATTAATGATTTTGAATTGAATTTTGAAGTATTCCAGAACCTTAATAGGTATCGTCCTTCAAGAGACAAATTTTACAGCAGAAAATTGGTCCTTCGAGCCGGATTTGAATCAGCGACCGGATTATTTTGGAGATTATATCTTTTTGCTCGACTGAAGAAGTGGAAAGGATGGTTGACCTCTTGCTTCTTCTACAATTCGTGGGTAAATGTAGTGTATTAACAATTGTAACAATTGTTAATACACTACATTTACCCACGAATTTAGAATACATATTATATGAGGAAGAATCAGTAGAACTATCTTCTCAAATTAACAGCAGAACCCTCTAAGGTTGCCTATTCAAGATGCCATAAACAAATACCAAACAAATAATAAATGTTTTAATAATATTAGTATCTACATCTATACATCTACATATGTTTTCAACCGACGAAAACGAAGAAAAAAAAAAGAAAACGGAGGAGGTTCTCAAGTCGATGCGTATTTTTTTTAATGTATGATCCCGCATAACTTTTTACAGAGTAGTCCGATTTTGATAATTCTTTTTTATTGGAAAGGGTATACCTCGAAGTTGCTCCCATATAAAGTTGGAAAAAAAATTCCAACCCTAAGGGTAGGAAAACAGGGGATGATTGATTGTTCACTCACTGATTGTAATGTATGACCACGCATTACTTTTTACAGAGTAGTCCGATTTTGATAATTCTTTTTTGTTGGATAGGTAGGGTATACTTAGAAGTTGGTCCCATATAAATTTGGAAAAATCCTACCCTAAGGGTGGGAAAATAGGGGTGATTTGTTGTTCACTCACAGATTTTAATGTTGAGTTCTGTGTTACAATCAAAAAAAATTGATCAAAAATTAAGCATGTAGTAATTAGTAGATTATAGCATTATAGCCACAAAAAATTATAAAATAAAAACTTAAAAAAAAACTTAAGCCGCCGAAAAAACTGAAAAGCAAAAAATAATAAACCTTTTTTATTTAACCTTAATAACTAATTGTAAGTTCTTAAACGAATGTAAGTATACCTAAGTAATTTTATATTCAGCCAAGTCTGTCCAGTTGTTACTGCTTTGAAATTTGACAGCATAAAAATACAAGCAAGTGCCAATTCTATGTGATCGATCACACGGTGTTGGAACTTAGCGATTACAATAGAATCAACCATCCATTTTTCTATATTCAGAAGAAAATAATAATAAGTACACACAAAAATAATTAAATATTTCAACAATAAATATAGGCAGGCCACAATAAATGGGTTCATTGTTTTGGCTTCATTTTGTCGGGGTTGTATTGTCTTAACAACAAAGGTTTAAGAAATCACGGTAATCCAATATTAGAATCGATCTATCTTCGTGTTTGAGCAAGGTTTCAAGTTTCACCGAGTATACCTACTCAGCCGTACAACGAAACTGAATGGCGTAACTATTTATACTTAAGTATATTATTATAAAAACGGATTGGAAAGTTGGAATTTAATATATCAACGAATTTTCTTTGAACCTAATATACTTATGTATGTAACCAACGAATTCGAATATACCATATACAGGGTGGAAAAATAAGTCGGGCCCTGGAGGGAAACTACCTTAAATCCTTAAGCTACCTCATTTTACATAAAGGAGACATTCCTTTATTTTTAAAAAGAAACAAAACTGCATTCAAAGATTTTTTAAAACTCGCTTGGCTCGCCCGGGACTCGAACCAACTAAAATTAAAAAAACAAACACTCGCTGTTTTATTATACTAATCGATAGGATTATTATTCAGGATAAAATTTCTCTAACAAACATTTGGTCTTAAAAATAAAAATGATCGTAAAATTTAACATTAACTTTATTTTGTTATCAATTAGTTACACTTAAATTATTTAACTGATAAATTGTTCGAAATGAGCCCCCTCGTTCCGGATACACAAATTTTGTCTCCGTTGAAATTAATTTCTTGTAGCCTTCAGCAAAGTGTTGTGGTGTATGCCCCTAATAACATTTTCTACAACCCTTAGCTCTTGCACGGTGTTATAACAGGTTTCATAAATAACATTTTTTACATTACGTTCATTAAAGAACTTGTGTATTAAATAGGTATTCTTCATGGATATCTTGTACGACAGACGAGAGTAAGACCAAATGTTTGTTAGAGAAATTTTGTCCTGAATAATAATCCTATCGATTAGTATACTAAAATAGAAAATAGGGAGTGTTTGTTTTTTTAATTTTAGTTGGTTCGAGTCCCGGGCGAGCCAAGCGAGTTTTAGAAAATCTTTGAATGCAGTTTTGTTTTTTTTAAAAAATAAAGGAATGTTTCCTTTATTTAAAATGAGCTAACTTAAAGATTTAAGGTAGTTTCCCTCCAGGGCCCGACTTATTTTTCCACCCTGTATACCAAAAAAATATTTGATTCTTTAGCTATCGATTGGTGTCCTTTAATTTTCGATGTGGATGCTAGATATGTAGCTAAAACATCAAACTCTATCCCCCGATTTTGTTATTATCAGTTTTTTGTTTCTCTACGGAACCAAATCAAAAGCCGTCAGACAGGTTTGTGTGCTGAATTATTACAAAAAAAATTTCAATGGTTATATTAATATCTTTTATGAATAATTTTTAAATATTTTATGAAAACTTACGATTCTCTACTTACTAAAAGGTCGCCGCACGTTTGCATCGATAACATTCACGATCAAATTTTGGCTTCATGTCAGTCCATTTGACGCGATGGACTGATCGTGAATGCCCACACTTACTCCTTTACAGTAATACAACAAATTTTTATTTTGTTACTTTATTATTTACGCATTTGATGTGATGCAGAATAGCCGCGATGTGGATGGTAGTAGTAGTTTCGAGTTCCTGGATTTTGAACTTTATTTACTTCGAGAAAGACATATAATCGGGTAAAATGTTTGAGTAGGCAGCTCTGTTCAAAGCAGCCGCGCTCTCCAAGCCTGTGCATGTAAAAATATTCAACAAAGTTCAATATTTTTTATAATCCATGCATTGAATTTTCTGTAAAAGTAGACACGTTGAGAGAAATGCAATGCAATTTTTTTGCTCAAGCCCGCTTCCATATTTTGAGGTTATTTAGTGGATTTGTAAAATGATATTTTAAATTGTTTAAATCACGTGACATAATAATAGTCATAATTTTATAGAATAAGTTACCTTCTCAACTACTTTCATTAATTCAAGTTTAAATTGAACTACAATATTTCTCACAGGACCGTATTTCAACCAAGCATGTCTTTACTGCAATTGGGTTGATACTAATTTCATTAAAAAAAATACACAAAAAAATATATCCGAAAACAGCTTTTTCATTTTCATTATACTTCTCCAGCCTCGTAAATGGACTAAGTTTAAGCTTTACATAATATAAGCTCTATAATAAAAATTAGTAATTCAATAGTTTGTCTAGATATATTTATGTTATCAAGTTAAGTAAAATTATTTTTGTTTGTGTCACATCACTGATTTAAATTGTATTAGTATGTACCATTAAGGTAACATAATTTAATTGTGTGATTTTTTTTGAAGAACAAATATGCGTGCAAATAAGGATTTTTTTTAATGTTGTGTCATTTTTACGCAATAGACCATAACAATGAGTTATTTATTATCGACAGTCAATTTTTAATAAAAAAGAAATACATTTTAAGCAGACGCTAAAAAGTATAGAGTAGAAAAATTGCTGTAAACTCAAACAGAGGTCAATTACGGTGAAAAGGTTGAAGAAGTGCATCTGCATTTATGTGTCGCTTTTGTAAGAAGAAAATGCTCTCCATGCTTTGTGAACGGAAGCCTTTTTCTTGCTCGAGACAATAAATCAAATCTGCACTTGGCGTAATGATATTTCCTTTGAAATTCCTGACCAATATATTAAAGAGACTTTCTGTCTAGTCGGCAGTGTTTCAACATTGCTGTATCTTAGGATTAGTGTGCCATTCTTGGTGATGTATTAATGTAATGGTTTCGTGGCTTTGTTTTGACGTTTTGAATGGTAACTTTTCGAAATGTTTAATTCTAAGTAGTAAAGCACACTAAATACTGCAGCCATACTGCAGTCATAAATTAGGAAACCGTTACTGAAGACTCCCTTTAAATAACAGTCATTGCTAACTAGTGTCTTATGACAACTAGTCTCTTTATGACAACTAGTGTAGTGTGTTATGCCAAAATTGTCGTAGTCTAGGACACTAGTGTCTGGTCCCCTGTCCTCACTTTCTCATCACACTTGATCTTTCCCTTATTCTTATGTTAAGGTCGGCAGACAGGCTTCAATCCACTTCATGATAGGTGGCTACCGACGCCCACAACACAAGCAACACCATATGTGTTAGAATTGCGATGCCGACCATAGTAGGATTAAAAATAAGGTATTAGGAAGGAATGGGAGAATTGGCATTCCTTACTCACTCACCGAAACACAAGAGCACTATATGTTGTTATTTCACGGTGGTATTCTGTAAGGGAGTGATTACTGTTATTATTCACGCCAGACGAACTACACAAATAACCGCGAAACGCAGTATGCCCTGCCATTAATATGACACCACCGCTGTATCCACAGCAAATTTGTGACTTCAATAACCTGGCACAGTGTTCGGCAAACATAAAGTGCTGTTTCATCAAGACAATGCTCGGTGCATTTGGGTCACAAATCAATGAAAACGATAGCAAAATTTCATGAATTGGGCTTCGAATTGCTTCCGCATCCACGATATTCTCCAGATTTGGCCCCCAGCTACTTTTTCCTGTTCAAGAGAATGCTCGCTGGAAAGAAATTTAGCGCCGATGGAGAGGTAATCGCCGAAACTGAGGCCTATTTTGAGGCTAAAGACAAATTGTACCATAAAATGGTACCATATTGAATAATAAAATCAAATTTTATAAAAAAAAAAATTTTTTCTATGTTAGCCTACGAACTTTTCAGCACACTTAATAATTCGCTGTCTTCACGGAACAGAAAAAACAACTATCTCTGTCTTAACAAAAAACAGCAACGCAGTAACGTAGCAAGAGTTTTTACAAAAAAGTTTAAATAACTATTTGTTTTAAAACAAAACCTGGAGACCTTAAAAAAGTGATAAATGGAAGGAAACAAACAACAGTCTACGAGAAAATCATAGACACCGAACGCATCGCACAGATATGAATGATCACGAGAATTCCTAGCATCCTCAGCGTTCCCGAGTGTTTTGCAGGAATTTAATTTTTCTCAGTGAATCCCTTACAAACTTCTACCTTGCAGCAATCCATTTCTCTAACTTGCCTACCGAATACTAATTTGTCGACCATAATATATATTATGTAAAAATTAATAATCTTTTACATATACGAAAATGAAAGTCAATGTGTCACCTATAATTTTTCAGAAAAATTATCTAAATCTAACTGATGGTGAAAACCGCATCAAAATTCGGCTTAAGAGGAGTAATAAAGACAACAAACGCGGGTAGCGACTTAAAATTATGCTATGTAAAGATTAATAGGTATACCTATACCTAATTTTAAGCGGACATCATTACTGGAATCTGAATAGATTCTATTTAATTTTAAAGCTAGAACTTATCGAAGCCTAACTAGGAGAAGTAGAACTTGGAATAAAATTAGTTCACGTGGTTGCCGTTCTACAAATTGCAGTTAGACTTCACAACTAATATGCTAACATCAAAGTCAGGTAAATGTGAATTTGGAAACTACTTAGTGCCTTTCAGAACTATTAATTCACGAGACGTGAAACAAATTACTTGGTTAACAGTTTTAGTGAGAGTTTTTGCCTTTTCAGGCTAAAACTTGAATTGGCTCTACTTTCAATGAAGTTAATGTTTATTACACTATTTTTTATGTTAAAGTCTGCAGATAGGCTGACGGTGCACTTGATGGTAGGTGGCTGCCGTCGCTTATAACACAAGCAACGCCACAGGTGCTGCAATTGCGCTGCCGACTACAGCAGGATTAAGGATAAGGGATTGGAAAACGGGCTCTGGAAGAAGTAGTATGACGATCCCGTCTGACTCATGTAACTGTCCTGTCAGTTTGATGAGCCCGTTGGATGAGTGGCAAGGGTACTTGCCTAACGTCTCAGGGCCCCGGATACGATTCCCGGTGGGGTCATCTTTGGAAATGAACTTTTCAAAGTTGGCTCTGGTCTGGATTTAGAAAGTAGTGGCAGAGCGTTTCGCAGTCATTTGGGCAGCTCGTCTGGCTGCAGTAACCACCCCCTTACAGAAGACCACTGTGAAATAACAGCATATTATATGTGCTGTTGTGTTTCGGTGAGTGAGGTTCATCTCTACGCACAAGGAGTTTAATGGTGTCAATGAATATCACATAATATACGAATGAATAGGACCAAAATGTAAAAAACTTAACGAAATTTTAAATCTGTTGATTTACTAAGCTGAGCATTACACATCATCACAATTATATCAGACGGAGAACACCTCCCATATAATTTCCCAATGACCGGTCGGAAGCTCGGAAGTAACCTGAATCGTTATAGGGCTTTATAAGGTTATCTGACACACAGAAACCACTATAATATCGTTCAAAAGTAAGCAAATTATTGATAGGAACTTAACACAGCTGATCATTTATTTTTATGGGTGTACTTTCTTATCGTAACCGACGTCACATCCATTAAAACCGGGAGTATGGGCAGGCCCCCGTCACTCGCGCCACGGACAGTTTTAAATACCTACCGCTAAGTAACTCGTAGCCGAGCATAACGACAGTAGGTTGCCGACCGCGAGACTGAGTGCGCACGTGCATGTTTCCCGCTCAAAACGCAGCGATACTTACATATTTTATCATTAAATTCTTCACTAACGGTTCGATGGTTAACTATTGTGAAGTTGTTGGATGTCGTAGTCAAAAGATAAATAAAAATTTGTCTTTTTAAACCTAGATCGTAGGAGGGTGGGTGTTTTAGATCGTGTGAATCGTTTTTTCTATTAATGTGCTAGATATCTGTATCCGGGATCCAAAGAAGTAAAAGGTCCGTACCCGTGTTACCTTTTGTCGGATCTTTTGCATTATTAAGTTTCATTACGTAAATAAATTATTTACCTATACGTAGAGGTAGTAATAAAATGCAATGAAATCCCGTTAAAATAGTTTTTATATGTTTTTAACATTTGTATTGTAAAAGATATTTTTATTGTATGAGTTTTATGGTAGTGAGTTAAGTGGTAACAAGTATAAATAACTTGCCACCTTATAATAAGGTTCTAATTAAACTATCTGTTGTTATACCTAATGAAAAAAAAATTAAAAAATATGACACATTTAAATAATATAGAAAGTAATGAGATATTATTATTATTTTTATAATAACTAGCTAATTATTTATATAATAGGCCATTTAATTTTTTTTACGTTATTACCAAAAGTTGATTCTCACATAATCCAATCGAAAAATCATGTAGCAAGATTTTTTGCAGACCGAATATCTAAATATGTTGGACTATGTTTAATTTATGTTCTTTGTAGGTTTTGTACAACCCTAACGTTTTCGCTCGATGACGTAATCGCGCTGTGTACGCGGGAATCTCGACTCTCGGCGCGCGTCCGTAGAGTACGTTTCTTCTTGCAGCGTCTTTTGTAGGCTAATATAGCGTAGGTATTTCAGCTTTTGTATGGGAGTGACGCATCTGTTACGATAGTAACTCTTATTTCATCTGTGGTACGGGCCACGAGATCTGTCTGCAATTTGACGCAGCCACGAGAATTAGGTTATGCAAATTGGATGGTTATTGAACCGATCCGTTCTGTCATTCAAGAAATACCAATAGATAACAGTGTTGGGTAAATATATGGTAATAGTTTAATGTTGAGTAAAGTTGCAGTTGCTCCCTTTCAGTAGATATTCAGTTAAAGTAAATTTCAGTAATTGTGTTTTTGAAGTCAGTTTATAAAAGCAAATTACTTTTAAGTTTTGCTAATAATGTTTTCTTCTATTACTACTTGTTGGGTTGACTCATCAATAAAAACTACCCCCAACGGCCTCCCTCCATGTCTAGGATAATTCTTTCGACAGGGTTAAAAAGAAAACACACATATACACATTAATATAAAATTTGTATTCGTCTTTTACCGAGAACCTACTTAATAGAATTTAAATTTATCAATAATTTTTTTTAGTATATTAAGTTTATTTTGATACGACATTCAATTCAATTGTTTTAAATTTTGTTCTCACTACGTAAAAGTGTAATAATATTGGGGATATAATATTACGATATAATATTATAATACTATAAACCAATTTTAATCATCGTTGATATATAAATTATATTTAGGCTTTTGATTCAACACACCTCAGAAAAACTTTAGTTAACAAAAATGACATAATGACATCGTAAATTTTTTTCTTCGCGCAAAGAATTAACAATAAGATTTTTTAAAGCAATGTGCAATGACAGGATGTCTTACAAGCCAAGCCGGGATTATTTGCAGACGTTCGCGCATCGTTCGCTAACAACGCTAATTAAATCAGCTTTCTTTGGTAAAATCTCTATGCTTGTTTATATTTATATATTTTTTATATACTTTGTTTTTATGTATCTTGCTGCCTTTATCCCTGATCTTACTATGGCCCCTGTTACGTTGCTTATGTTATAGGCGACGGTATTCACCTACCATCAAGTGGACCGTCAGCCTGACCTAGGAGGCCTTTTTCTTTTCTTCGCGTGGAAAAAACTGCGATCCAGATCCCTACCGACCATGGGGAGATCGGTGGGGTATGTGGGACTTCTACCCACTAAAAACCCATGGTGTTTCTTCGCGCCGTCTAGAGCAGGGGTTACGGGACGTTGAGACACGCTACCTTATCCTCCCGCCGGACGAGGCCCGCACACCTGCGGGCTCCACCTCGATTAGGCGCGGAGTGTAACCTCCGCGCTGTGAAGAGACGTGCCGGAAACACACAGCACGTCTCCCCTCGTTGCCCGGTGTTGTGATGACGGTGGACGAACCCATCTCCGCCGCCCCCAGGCGAAGCATTTTCCACCTCTCGCAGCGGGCAGTCAGCGAGGGGCTTCACTTCAGAAACATTTTATAACCTCTTCTCTGCGGCACAACCTACCGCAGAGTCGGAGGCCGCTCATCTCTACGGCAATAAGGGTGGGCGGCCCAAAGGGGTGTCCACCTGACATTTCCATTGCAATCGCGGCAGCCTGAGAAACGGGCTCCACCTCGTGAGTTACTAAGCCGGGTGGCGAGGCCGGATGTTTACTCTTCCGGATGACTGCGGAAGATATACATTCACTATTATACTTAAAAATCGTGTTAGTTAAGCATTTATATATAATGATCTTTGATTTGTTGAATTTGAATGTGAATAATAGTACATTACTGCAGAGTCCGGGAAGTGACGGATTGCCGGACGAAGTGGTTTCAAGGCCGAGCTTTAGCGAGGCCTTGACAAAGAACTGAGTCCGGCAATCCTCATTCCGGTCGAGGCTGGTATAGTGCTTTTCTTAATAAATGTGAGGAAATAATCAAACACGTGATACAAAAAAAAAAGTATAATATGAAAAAATTATTAAAAAATTAATTTAGGTAGGTACTGAAAAAAAGTCTGCTTTCCCACTTTTTTTATTTCAATGAGTGCAAAGAAAACAGCGCCATACAGCCCAGTCATCAAATGAGCATGCGCTCGCCGCGGCCTACTAGATTTCATCGGGCTGAGCAGCGGCCAGTAATCAATTAGTGCAAAGAAAACAGTGCCATACAGCCCAGTAATCAAATGACCGTGCGCTCGCCGCGGCCTACTAGATTTCATCGGGCTGAGCAGCGGCCAGTAATCAATTAGTGCAAAGAAAACAGTGCCATACAGCCCAGTAATCAAATGACCGTGCGCTCGCCGCGGCCTACTAGATTTCATCGGGCTGAGCAGCGGTCAGTAATGAATTTTCATACAACATTCTTGACCTAGGCCGAGAAAGAAATGCATGAGCCAAGAATTACAAACTTCGCGGCTTGTTTTTAGTACAAGAATGCCTACATTTCCGAGCATGTTTGAGAAAAAGTAATTCTCTCATACATTTTGTATGGAACAGGTTTTTATTCCGATGCGATACGAAGTTCCGCCTACTAAGATATAATTTTTACTTTAGTTCATGGATTTTCCACTTCATTAGTTATTTCCTTTAAAAGCTTTCAAATGCCAGTCAGACATTTTTTCCAATAGTTTTAAATTATTCAAGCACGGAAATTCTTGGAAAGTTATTAAGCGTCCATTGTAAAAAATAATCTTTTCATTTTAGATATTATAAATAATTGTATTTTTGAGATCTTAGTAAAGAGAGAAGTTCTTCGATCAATATCTATTTTCGTAATAAAACGGTTGCCATTATTACTGAGTAACATAATAGCGAATTCAGATAACATTAAGTGGTTTGAGTCAAGTGCTCTGAACATCGCTGAATAATGTTCAGTGCAAATTATGGGCGGGAGGGTCCTCAACCATGGCTGACATTTAGCATCCACTCGGGTTGTTTATAATATTCCTCCTTTGTATACTTAGTAGCATGTACATATGTAACATTAATGTTTCTCCGTTCAATCCTCCCATTGAAACGGGATTGTCTTGTCTGGGAAAGAGACCAAATAATCTACCAAGTTCTGTATAGATTACTATATAATTAAAAATTAACGATCGTTATAGTTAACTGACACTGTTCACTGAAATATGTCTATACTTGACTTTTCACAGTTGGCTCTGGTCTGGATCTGGAAAGAAGTGGCAGAGCACACTGCATTTCGCAGTCATTAGGGCAGCCCGTCTAGCGGTAGAAACCAGCACCCCCTTACAGAAGACCAGCCTGAAACAGCGGTTGTAAAACCAAAAGGATAGTTAGAAAATCTTATAAATATCAAAGTCGGTTGTATCTCTTATTTCAGGGTATAATGTATGACAATGCCACACTGGTATTCACAGACAAAAGTATACGTCAACGAAAAATAACATGATAGGACAGTTTAAACATAGGTCACATTAAAAAAATGTAATTTTGTGTGTAGTTTGTTATATTTTTGAAGAAGAAGTTATCTAAAGAACTCATCGTTAAATGCTCAGACCAAATAAGAACTGTAGATAGAATTGGGCGGACAACATAGTGAAGCGGGTGAAGGGGGGGCTTAGGCCGTTTACTCTAGCTATTGAGAGCTATTTTGTGTTCCAAGCTATAATCTCAATTTTATTTTTGTTTATTTTATTGAAAATATTTGCTTCCAAGTCTGCTTTTTCCATCCTGATTTTTATTTTATGAAGACTGATTTTTAAATCCTATTTAAAAATCAGTCAACACGCCATTTTCACTAGTAAGTATTTTGATAAGGCGAGGCGAAGTTTGATTTCATTTTGTGTGCGTGTAATGCGAAGGCGTAGTGAGTTACCGGCTTCAGTCTGCCGTCCACAGGGCTCTATCTTTAGTTTTTATTTTATCTGAGGTTAAATATTTAAATGAATTTTTTATTTATTTGAAAGTCTCGTCAGAGGTTTTCAATAATGTAAAAACTACATTCATACAATAAAAATTGTTTGCTTTTATCTTTAGTAATAAAATGAAGTAATATTGACAAGCCGTATATTACTTTGTTATATTTACGAGCACTTTTATAACCTGTAGGCTGAATAATAATAACGCGGCATTATATTAAGCACCAACTTGGGGGCAAACAAGGAAAAATAATGTAGAGAAAAATGCCCTACTTTATTACACCACTCGTATGTTACAGTGAAATATTTTGTCTATAAAGTAACCGGTTGGCTGGTCTGAATGTTAAGTGTTTCGCGAATATAAACAGATTGGAAAATAACTTAATACCCCTATTATATTTTTCTTGTTAGTGTTTGTTTTAATCCAACATTTATTGAGTTTAATATTTAACGAAGAAAATTATTAGGTACACACTATTACACTAATCTCTAAAATGACAAAATTAATGTAAAACATTGGCGACCATCATGGCATTATATTGATATGTCATATTTTGTCCTACGAAACTGCTGCACGAAAGAGGTACGAATTTAGCCTATGTTAATCTTGTAATTCTATTCTAAGTAGTTTCGAAGATTTCCTCCCACACAAACAAACATACAAACTTTACCACTTTATAATATTAGTAACTAGCTGATGCCCGCGACTTCGTCCGCGTTAAAAAAGAAAATATATGAGTTAACGCCTTACATCGTTATCGCTGTGACGACGGTGGAGCCGCTACGCGACAGTGGCGCCCAATTCTTTATTCACTCGGGAACAGTACTTTTTTTCTAGAATTATCCTATGTCCTTTCTTGTATCGCTGACAACGTGTATGCAAAATTTCATTATGACCGGTTGAGTAGTTAAAGCGTGAAAGGGTAACAGACAGACAGAGAGACAGAGTTACTTTCACATTTATAATATTAATATTATAATATACTCGTACAAGCTACTCGTAATAGCTCTGTACGATGATTTGTAGTGACAAATCATCGTACAGAGCTTGTTAGGGTGTTAAATCGTAGTGAATTAAATTTTCTAAAAGAGCTTTATGGTACCATTACTAAAAAAAATTTATTACAGCCCGTACACCAATTTCAAGACGAGCAAAAATTTGGAAAAAAAATCCTTTGGTTTTCCGACGATTACTAATAAACCGCTAACGTGAAAAATATTTAAAGCTCAAGAACTAGATACTTATTACAGATATTATTTAACTAATTAACTAGATATTATTTACAGATTCAAGAACTAGATACTTGAAGCTACAATTTTCTTTTTTAATGAGCTCTGTACGGCCATTTCTTTCGAAGTTACAGCCTGTTGAAAATCACCTAAAAATTTGGAATTTTTTCCTATATCCCTTAATTTTTGCGACTAGTGTAGTAATATAGTATGGATTAGTGTATGTTATTTCGGGTAACCATTCATAGATACCTACTGTTCTTATCACCTTTTTTTTAAATATAATGAAATGTTCATTTTCTCAATATTGTATTTACTTACAGTGGAAAAATACAATTTCTATAAATATACGACAAGAGTTGAAAGCATGTGCAATGGAAAATACCTGTTTCGAGTACTCCGTTAACGAAACGTAAAACGTTTTGAAAGCAATGATTGAGCTTAAATAAATATAGTAGTTAATTGAATATCGTATAGTATAATATTACTACGTAGATGGATGAGACATTGACCGACGATAAACTTTGGTCAATTTCAGCTACGATT
Source organism: Synanthedon andrenaeformis (assembly GCA_936446665.2). Classification (NCBI taxonomy): domain Eukaryota; kingdom Metazoa; phylum Arthropoda; class Insecta; order Lepidoptera; family Sesiidae; genus Synanthedon; species Synanthedon andrenaeformis. Next base: position 6,593,583 of record OW387777.2, on the reverse strand, counting down.
ACTGGGATGGGGTATATTGCTATAATATAAATATGTTTTTAAAAATCCAGTTTTGTATACTTTAAGACAGGCCCTTTAACTATTGATTAAATAACAATTGAACTATGGAAATGTATTTTTTAATCGCGTATTCCCCTAAATGCTTAAGAATGCATTAATAAAACTAATTACACAATAAGTAATATCAGTTTATTTTTACGGTGATTTGATAGTTTTCCTACAAATTCATAAATATCGTCATTATAATAAAAAAATGCAAGAAAATACTATAAATATTAAGACTACATTACGAACTAAGACTTCATACGGAATTTCCCATTATTACTAAATTTTAACTATATGGTTCTGTCAGTGAAAGTCTAATATTGACGTATTTCGGAAGTGTTATTTCAGTAAAATATTCCAAAGCAATCGGTTCGAAAATTGTACCTTAATCCCATTCCCACACGGAAGGGTGAACGGGCATGAACTCATCGCTAACAGGATTTCGTCTTTATGGGGATTCTAAAAAAGGATTTCATAAGCTAATAAGATAACAGAAACGTGTTTATATAATTATAGAAGTTCGGATATATTGTTGTTAAATATTAGTAATTTTTTTTTACAATTTTTATTATTATTTACATACTCGTTGGATTACGTATACGCTCTACGACTAAGATAAAATTATAATTTTATTTATTAGTAAGCTATAATAAAATGATATTTTAGTAATTTATTTTCGTTATCGGTAACTAGCTTGGTAACTTCGTCTATGTTGAAAAAAATAAGCCTGGCGAAATATGCGAAGCAATATAATGGCTGACATCTTTATTGCTTAGTTACATTTGGCAGTAATATTTTTTAGTATTTTACTCAGACGAGGTCGCAGGCAGCTAGTGAGTTATAAATGACTCACTTCGCCCGCGTAACTTTATAAAATATATATAGCCTATGTTACTTGCTGATGATGTAGCTTTCTATAGGTGAAAGAATTTATTCATTACAAACATACAGTCTTCTCTCTTTATAATATTAGTCCTAGTATAGATATAGATTGTTTAATTAAAAATGAGAGATAGCCCAATATGTCTCTTTCATATTCATACTTCTTTTAAAGATAAGTTTTAACGTAACAAAATTAAGGGTCCAGTCATTGAATCATATGCGTAAAATCTTATAATATCTCTCTAAGTTCTCTGCTCTATAACTTAAAACAACATACAATGTAATGTAATACTCATATGAAATACTATTCGTGTATACATAATATGAAGTATTCAGCAAACACTCGATTTTTATAGCTTTCTGACTTTAGTGTAGTTTGTTGAACTCTGTAACAAAACATATATATCACTTAGTTTTCGATGGACGAACCGGGATAAAACTTGCACGTATGGGAACGTTTCAGACTTGCTTTATTTATCTCGTCCTTTCTTTTATGTCAACTGCAATACAACTTGCACATGAGTAAAGACTTCACGCCACCGCTGCTGGGAGGATTTTAGCATTTTTCATATTAAATTAATACTTTAAAAAATTAAACAGCTTTGTCTTGCTTTATTTTTATTTTTTACATTAGCTGTAATCTGTGACTCCATTCACAGATAACGAAAAAGAACAACTCAGTAGAGTAAATTGTGTAAGTAAATATTTACAAAATCTCAAAAGTAAGCTTTTTTGCTTGAGCTTGTTAATCATTGGAACTATCTGTCTCGAGGAAGATTATGAAATGTATAATAATTGTTATAATGTTATACGAGCAATACAGCAAAGTAAATGTCGACAGGTAGATTGACAGTCCACTATATATGATAGGCTGCAAGTGCATAAAACGGAGTTATAGTTTTGTGGTTATTTTTTTTGTATGGGGGTGGTTACGGTTGCCAGACGGGCTGCCCAATTTATGACTGCAAAATGGATTTTTGTAATTTACTTATTTATTTATATTAATTTTTTTACGTACTTCTTAAATACGTATGTGTAAAAAGTTTTCTTTAAATGTTCCATAAAGTTCGTATTGTTTTGTATCGGGCGAAATCCATAGTAATTATTGATAGTAGTAGATTGATGGTTCACGTACATTATAGATAAGTATACTTTTACATCGTGATATTAATATTAGGTATTTAAATCTCCAATTTTAGTTTTAAACTTAGTTTTAAAGCATAAATTAAAACAGAAAATTAAGATGTTAATAATTTCCTTAACTAAGTTTGTAGAGTGATCATAAAGTTCGAAATAATTATGTTCAGTCACACAAACTTCGCACATAATTTAGAGGAACTGCAAGGCACATATGGAATAATTTACTGCATCTATGCGTTTCCAGACGACTATTTGCTTGCATTACGAGTAGTTAACTCCACTGACTTACTAATTTCGTATCAATTTTCATGGAAAATGTTACATTAACGAGTTCGTTGGATGAGTGCTTGCTTTAACGCTCTGTTCCTTCCCGGGTTCAATTCCCGCCAAGGCCATCTATGGAAATGATCTTTTCAAAGTTGGCTCTATAACACCCCGCTTTTGACAGGGGCATACAACATAGTCAGGTCAACGGAGCCCAAAAATTTGTTGACACAAATATTTACAGGGTACGGTGGGTTCTCCGAGTACAAGTACTCGGATTAAGTAATACAAGTAATCGATTCAAGTGCAAGGAGAATCCATCGTGTATCTGCGACCCGAATTGTGGCTGAATCTGTTCCACATATAGTCGGAGTTCCCCGTATTTGCAAAAGAAAGACTGGATATAGAGTATAAAATAGATAGTAACGTAAGCACAGAAAAATTTAAAGATATTATGATTGGGAAAAATAGGAAGGAATTCTTAAAATATTGCTTAAGTATAGTTAAAAAAGTGATTGAGAGAAATAAAGATTAAGGTAAAATTTTAGTTGGTTAAGAATGCTAAGACATTGTAAAATTGTAAGGAATGAATCGCGAATACACTCTGCGGCATATGCCCGAGGTTTCTTGAATAAAATAAAAAAAGAAAGAAATAAAAACACCCCGTTTTTGTGTCGGGCGTACTTGCACTGGCTTTGCAAGTGTGAAATTGGCTAAAGAAAATCTTAATCTAAATTTAATTACGAAGGTAATTAAGGTTTAGCTAGCGTAAGTTAAATAAACTTCAAAAAATATATTGTGAAGGCTGTAAAACATCGTCTTTTTACTACGTTATTATATAAAATTAATGGGACAGAATATTTATAATGATTATAAATATTCTGTTTATTCTATCGTCGCACGCCTATAAATCGAACTTAAAAAATAAACTCGCGGGGTTTTAATATGAATATTAATGAAATTTTATGGGCGAGAGCATTGATAACATTAACCTGGTAGCCACTAGAACTGCTCATTATGCCGGCGCTATTTAAAAGCTCGATTTTACCATAAATACTTGTTATTTAATACGAGCATTGGAGTACTCGTGTGTACGACAATGATATTAAATTTCGTTGCGCTAATTGTTTTATTATATGTAAGGAAATTATGCATAGCTATTGTGTACAAATACAAATATTACAAATATTAATACAAATGTTAGATGAAAAAAATGAAAAATTAATTGGAATACATTTTTTCCATTGAATCCATTTAGTGGTAGTAGATGGCTACCGTTACCGTTGCTTATAGCACCACAACCGATACTAGGAATAAAGAATAAGGAATCTTTGGCATTCACCGAAACACATAATGCTGTTAATTTACGCTGATCTTTTGTTATGGGATGATTACTGCCGTCAGTCGTTTTGTCAAGTTTATCTCACTACAAAATATCAATTTTGTATTCAATTATTGTGATATAAGGATTATTGTGTTCATGTACGTACTCGTAATTGACTTCCACGATACAAAGCACAGTTTAGTGAGGTCAAGGTTTACTTATGCTTATTGTATAATTAAAAAAAATGTAAGTATAAATAGTTTTAATAAATAATTTCAATCAATATGTACAGGTTACTAATAATTATTATTAGAGAATGAAGCATAATTATTTTAAATTTTAAATTAAAAGCTTACATATATTTTTCCAAAATATCCAATATTTAAAAACTTTTCAATGGCAGTTATAACTGACAACCCATATGATAGTAATACATAATCAAGATAGGAGTAAGCACCATTTTATTGTAGCTTACCTTGACAAATATTAGAACAAAAACATGTTAGCATTTATGTTAATGCGTTTTGATAAATGAGGGATACATTTTTTCTATTTCATGTTATTTTCCTTCCCTTGCACAGGAGGTTTACTTCTGTCTTTTGAAAAAAATAAAAAACAAAAACAAATCATTTTGTATTAGGTATCTAAGTATAGGTAGTATTGATCTGATCGGTATATTTGTCCGATGAGTGCATTATACGATAGCCGTGCAAAGCTCCGGGGATCCTATTGAAGTTTGGAGTGCAGCCGAGCGAGCAGTCAGCCAATGCGTTATTTATGTCTGTAAACCGTGCTACTCGCCGCTTGCTTACAACAGGATTTAAAAGGAATAACCTTTTGTACACTTCTTTATATATCAATATCACTCATTTTATATATCAATATTACACTTGCCTCCTTCACATTTTTCACAAGTGCAAAGGGAAAATATTTTCCCATCAGTTTCCTCCACCGCACAAGTTTCTTTGGACGGTAAATAAAGAAACACAACGAAATAAAAATATAAAGTCCACGATGCGTAGCTGCATCCAACGACTGAACTACTTGTTGGGTTTTTACTACCACTGCTTACGTCGTCGTATCTTTTTAAGGCGCAAGCTTTGTATATATTTATATATTTATTTGTTTACAATACATTTCTTTGATATATTTAGTTGTATAACTGTAGAGTATTTAGAATCATACTTAAAGCATACCGTACGGAGGTCAAGAAAACAACATTACGAAATTGAGATTTCAATAGAGTATTACTAAATATCCGATCTAAGATCCTTGATTACAATCAAAACTTTACAGTATAAACTTATACTTAGGTAACTTAGATTACTTACTTAGGTACTCTTACGTGTAGTTATAGATACTTGGTCTGTGCTTATAACTCCAAGGGACTCTTTCACTATCTCTGAGTAAAGTGTCAAGTAGGCTAACCGTCACTTAAAGTCACCGGTAAGAAAACGTACGAGTTTCACCATCTTCGAGTAGCATTACTCAAGGGTAATTTCAATGAAATTGTAACAAGATAATCGTAACATTTACTCGCCAATTAGCGTTACTTGAAAAGTAACTAATCAACACTTGTAGTTGGTGAGAGAGGCCCATAGACTCAGACAAAATAAGAAGTAAGATTCTGTGTGTGGCAGAAAGTCGACAAAAGTACGACTGTGTCCGTATTTTTAACGTATGACGTGTATTTGGCAGTATCCTTTGAGCCACTGAATGATACTAAGTTCATTGGACTCAATATAATTATGAGGTCCATGCGCGTATAGCGAGTCACAAATCTTTCTTTTTGCTTCCATCTGTGTCCCCCACTACCCATTCAAGGGAATTTTGTCGCGGATTAGGGTCACTACATCCGGTTGTTGGGATAAGGTTCGCAATAAAAAGACTGTGAACGTAACCAATCGGAATCGAATATTGTAATCGGAGTTGGTAAACAGTTATTACTCTCGCGAGGGTTAATTAGCCTAATTTACTACTGACGAGGGTCACGTGCGGGTTCCCATTTTAAATTCTACGTGTATTTGCATTTCATTTTAAAGTTTGCTCAAATGGATTGTGAATTTAAAGTTAAATTGGTTTGTGTACTGCATTAAATCTGACGTTTAATTATGCTTATCAAACAACGTACGTTGTCTTAATTGAAAAATCTTTTTAACTACCTACTTTCATTAATAACTATACTGAATACTCATTTAAACTCGCATCATTCGTCTTTTAAAAGTTAATATAATATTCATAGAGAGATGGACAGCGACTTTCTTTATATATGTAGGTTTAATAGACGAATCGCAAATAATACTTGACAATATCCAATTGATAACTACACGTGCTTGTACACATCTAACGAACACAAGATAATGAACACGTTGTAATTCATTCGCACGTGTAAATACTGTTACGTATAATCTGTGCTTCGTTTATTGTTCCCGAAGATTTGATCTATTAGACAATACATATTGCGTCTCATCTGGCTGTCGTTAGAACGTTTTGTTATGAGATTTTCCGGTGACCTTGATTGAGAATTCCTACGCTTACGTGTTAGAAGATTTGCTCGTGCAATTTTAGTAAGAATTTATCCAGTGATCTCTAGGAAACACTGCTTTCTAATTCTAAAATTAGTGTTACAATCATCATCACCCTCTCAGCTATAAAACGTCCACTGCTGGCCATAGGCCTCTCCCATAATTTTTCGAAAGGTCAGGTCAGAAGCAGTCTGGATAAACCGGTATGTCAATAAATATATGCAATGTAAAAATAAATATTACCTACATGGTGCCGTGCCGGAACAATTTAATAAATTATACCAATACATTGTATGTATTTACAATGTACCAAATAAACAATTTCTTTCTCTTTCTTTCTTTCTTTCTTTCTTTCTTTTCTATACGCTATTAAAGAGACTTGCGGATTGTTAGAGAGCAGGAATCTGATTTAAAAGGATACACTGTGCTATCCAAAATAAACGTGTATATATAAGTATATTCTGAGTTTTAGAAAATGGTGACAGCTTTATGTAGTATGTATGGTATATTTAAATGCTATATTAAAATTTATATACTATAAAAATATTTGTGCAGTTAAGTGTTTCACAAGGAAAGATTTATGAGGTAACATTAAGGCGTGCCAAAAGTGAATTCAGAAGTTGCAGCTAAAGGAGAACGAATAGTATGGAATTTAATTTCGTCGCTTCCTGTATTCCGTAAAACCTTGTTTCTTCGCTCGCTTTTCTTTTGCATCACCTATGAAATGTTTTGTTTTCTTATAATAACTTTCTTAGCGTTGTCTTCGCCAGGTGTTGGAGTCGAATTAGTTTTTAGCTACAACATATTTGGCGTACGTTTGATATTCACAAAAAATCAGAAAAGTGTATTTTTATGGCATAAAAAACAAGCTATAATCAAAAATTATAAACTAACCGTCCACTTTCTATATCTAAGTAAGTTGCTAACCTTATTAAAACAGGTCCATCCGTTTGGGAGCTACGATTCCTCAGCAGACACACAGAACACATACACAGATACAGACACACACGTCCAAGCTATAACACCCCGTTTTTGCGCCGGACTTTAAAATGTATTAGTCTGTGAGTTGTAGAGGTAATGACAATTGAGGCAGCCTCCCTAAATGGAAGACTGTTGAATTAAAAAAAGCACGTGTCTATAACCATTTTTTCGTGTTACCAATTATCCTACTTTATGGGATATTTATGATTCATCATGATAAATGACAATAGTCAGCAATCACCATTATTGATAAATCATCATATTTCAGGGAATAATTGAAAATTAGTGTTGCATTGACTTAACAAATATACCACGAAAGAATTATAATTGTAATCAACTGGAGGAGTAAGCGTGGGTTCTGTTTTATAAATATCAACCTAACTAATTGTTCGTCTGTGTGTCAGTCCAAATTTACATACATACAAAGATGTAAACGCAATATATTATTGTATTAAATCATAATTTATATATCGCAATATAATAATCAGCTTACATAAGCCTACTGATGAACAGAGATAAGTTACAATTTTGACAAAGAATTTTAACTCTTATGTTAATATGTTAATAAGAACTAATATTATAAGAATTTCACAGGGACATTTCACGACGAGAAAGCTTAAAATTTTACATAAACCTTTAATATAATCTCAAATATTAAAGAGCCTGGCAACGTTTATGACTAAATATTGGAGGAATTTTAAGCAACATGTGCATAATCCACATAAGAGGAGGATGCTTATATCTGGCAAGTAGGTACAGCTTGGCGCTCGGCCAATCATTTAACAACTAGTTTGCATATTGAATCAAGTATAACCTATTTTTAGAATACTTATATAAAATCTTCTTTATGGGTTTTTTGATAGTTTCATCAATTGTGTGCTTTGGGAGTTTTTTAACTCCCGAATTTACATTGAGCCCAAAACACGCTATATCTGCTGTAAGTTGCTGAGGAGTTGGGTGTCCCACAGACTACTTGATGCCACAGACTGTTTATATATAAATCTTTTCAGAAATTTGACTTAATCCTCAATATTTAAAATAGCAAGGCGTACGTGTACTTACTTACCTCTCACTTACTTAGTTAAAATTAAGTTAGCCGGCCTCTAAGCTAAACATTACGGGCAAAATACCACTTGGCTGAGTTGTTTGTCAAATTTTGGAATATAGCAGTGACTAACCAAAGTTTAGAGGGAACATACGTATTGTAATTAGTGTTGCCCAAAAGTCTTGCAAGTCTTGCAGTCTTGGTCTTGTTCTTGCATTTTTGCAAGACCAAGACCAAGACCAAGACTGCCTAATTGTAGCAAGACCAAGACCAAGACTGACCCTGCAAGACTTAAGCAAGAACAAGACTAAGCCTGCAAGACTCTTGCGTCTTGCAACTTAAATCAAACCACTGAGTCCACGAGAGCGGAACCGCGGACTCAGCTAGTTCATTATACATCATAGGTATTGTTTTACTATATTTACATCCTGTAAATTGATAGGATGTATTTATTTATTTTTTATTATGTAAATTACTACGTAAATTATAATAAAGTATAATTTACCTAAATTTCTAGTAGAATTTTGCTCCGCCCCTTTAATTAAATATTTTTCAATGAATTTATAAACTGAACTGTTATTGGTAACGAATTGTATTATTTGATAACTGAAAAGATAAAATATAACTACTGTGTACTGGAGACAAAATAAATAAAAGGAAGTCATAATCTGGCGACGATACGATAATTGATTTATTTGCTGACAGATATACCATTTTTTTTTAGTACGGAGCTATTATTTAAGGGACAAATCTATTATTTTCACAACAAAGTTTTATTCATAGGACAAACTACGATTTTTTTGATAAAACATTTATTTTTTAGATACATATTGACATTAATTTGTTAATTCATACCTGGCGACACATTTATTTAATTGACAATGAAAATATTTCGTGCCGACAGATCTATTAATTAGATGATAGGTACAAGTTTATAACAAAATATAAATTTTGATGACGGAAAATATAGTTAAAAAAAAAAAATTTACGTGCCGTCGATGAAGGAAATAATCTAGGGCCATTGAGAAGCGATACCAAATGTAAACAAAGTTACCGCAAGGTCATTTTTTTTATGCAGGGCTTTAGCGCGGCGATGTCCGGGTTGTCCTTGAATATTATTATCAAACGGAAGCTCGTATGCTACATTGTCTCTTTCTATCTTGTGTCAAATAGATACAACATAGAAAGAGATAATACATTGTCAGTTCAAGTAAGGTTTAAAAATTGTTAATAAAAATTCAATTGTTAATAAAAAATGATAACAATTTTAATTTTAGTCCAAGAAAATGGCCCTCTAAAACCGAATTTTGAGATAAATACCGGATTTTTTTATGTGTGTATTTCTTTGAAAAATCTAAAAACGACTAGTAAGAGATTTTTTGTAAACAACCCTCGAGAAGGGGTGAAAAAATTCCCATACTTACCACAAATTTCGATTTAAAGCCTTATTTGATTGGACTATAATAGGTGATTGCAAGACTTGCGAGACTCTTGCTGCAAGACCAAGACCAAGACTGTGAGCGCAATACCAAGACCAAGACCAAGACCAGGTATATTGACGCAAGAACAAGACCAAGACTGGCTAAGTCTCGTCTTGGTCTTGCATTTGGGCAACACTTATTGTAATTATTTCAAAATTATCTGAAAATACTTTAAGTTTAGATCATTACATAGAGTATAATTTTACGTTGCTTTCCACGTCTATATGCGCTAACTCCTCCTAAGCTCAACAACAACAGATTCAACAGATTTTGATGCTGTTTCTACCATCAGTTAGACAATTTTAGTTAGATAGACCCTACTGTAGTCGGCACCGCACTGGCATCACCTGAACCGTTGCTTGTGTTATAGGCAACGGTAGCCACCTACCATCAAGTTGACCGTCAGCCTTTCTGCTGATCTTAATATAAAATAATAAATATTTTATTCACTGCGTAATAAACATGGTGATTATTTAAATTGTTGCAGTATAATCAATGTTTACATTTACGCGGTGAATGATGTAATTATTTTTTGTAGTCTATATTATTTGCATAATTCGTATTTAGGAAAACATACATTTTTCCATTTACTTTGTCCTTTCTGAAAAAAAAAATTAAAAATTAAAAAATATATATATATCCCGCATTAGCCTAATTAGGTCCTGAATATTTTAAAACTATAAAATTTTCAAACGCCGAATGGTTGAGGATTATAAGTTCACTTCTCGCATCTCGTTACTCATAGTCAGTGTGTGACAAGTGTGTAGTTATATGGAACAGTGCACTGCAGTGGTTGACAGTTCGTTGTAGGCGGCAGCTCTTGAATTAATGCCGTGCTCTCTCAGCCACGTCGGAAAAATCACTGCGAGCTTTTAGTTTTATCTTTTAATTTTATCTGGTAACCCAATTGTTAGTTCTCTTACTTTATGTTAACGGACACTTTTATGGGAATCTACTGTTCGTCTAAAATAATCACTAATTTTTACTAGAGATTAAAACATCAACGATTAATGTCAACATGATTCAATGACTTTTATATACTAGAAAGACTAAATTGCGCATTTAGTTACGGGTAATTCTCAGTAACTCGTTTGCAAGCGAGAGAATAGGAAGACAGCGAAGAACGCATAAGTGCCGTATTTTCCATAGCGCTTTCGACCTTTTGGTCGCAAACTTTGGCGTAAACTCTTACCGTATTTCACAAACAAATTTTTTCCGATCACTAAGTCTAGTAGAATACATGGTTAGTTCTCAAAAGGACAGATTCTCAAGATTCCAGAATCGGTACATGCATTGTATTTGTAGTGCAGTGCATTGTACTTTTCGTTATCAAACATGATTATTTAAAATTTTAAACCATGTCTGAGATTACGATTACTTTTTATGCGTTTGAAAATTTATTCCCAGGCACAAAAAGAACGTTAGGTAGGTACCTGCATAAAATGATTCTTCTGTTGTTTAGTTCAAACATATTGTTTGATACGTGGTCTAATATTTTGGTGACATTATTATATTTATCAGTTACCGTCAACTCTAAAGCGTTAATTATACGTATTAAAGGTTCCACACGTATTAATTAGTGGTTATGGCACCGCTATTGAATATGTGTTGGGACAGGAAAATATAAGTTTTCTTTTCTAAACAAAAGCCACATTTATTGTATTAAATATTACAGTAATGTTAATAAAATAATGTTACATTTATTTGGTACGGTTTTGTCAGTGATGCCATACCAGTGCCAGTGGCAGTTCCGCGATCATAAACTAGTCAGCCTTTTGAAGCTTAAGGGATTCCTACCCGAAAGCATTCCCAATTACCACTTTCTCCTATATACTTTAGCCTGTCAATACATCTTCAACCCTCTCGAAAGTAACAGGCGATAGTATATATCTACGATAGAACGAATTTGCCGGCAAAAGGAAGTTGTCTAGGCTCCCAGTTACAAGTCTGTCGCCTGTTATAAGAAGTTCTTTGAAGCTGAAAATTCTTTTCCACATCTGGTCACCTCAATAGTACTCGTAAATTTTCGGTCGCAATAGAGTCAGTAGATAAAACGTATTTTAATAGTCTAGGTAATAATCTCTCAGACGCTTGTTACAGGACTAGAGGTTTAATAAGACTTCTAGACCATTCTAGTAATTGCAATTACAAGTATACCTATCCTGTATGGGATATAAAATCTTTCTTTACTAAAATTTGGTCTATAATAAAATAGCCAACGGTCTCGTCTCTTCAGCCGCTAAGTGTACGAACTATGTCAGTGTTTTCAGTATTATTACATTGAAAATTCCATTACGTAAACTCTGAACACAGCTCATTCTATATATCGTTGTGTGACTTTTGAGTACACAAACATGACCAGCGCTCGGTGTGCTCATTAAAAAGGGTTTCAATTTAGCATTCGTTTTGTTAATCAAATATTGTAGATGTAACAAAAGAAATGAGCGTTCCGATGTTAACAATACCTAAGTAATTGTTTCATCGTATTTTGCTTAACTCAAAAGGCAAGCGACGTTGATTAAGCGCCTCTAAATCACAAAGAAAACAATTCCTTCTCAAACTTAATTTATGGAAGATCAAAATGGAGAAGAGTTAAGGTTGTGGTACCGGGGGGCGACACGAATGCTTGCCGAGAGCTATTTCAACAGATAATGCAATTTGTTACAAGTCATTCCCTCATTTACTTTTATTATTAGTGCCCATTAGGGACGCTATTGCTCTGAGTGGTGGCACGTGGATGAAAACGATTTCTAACTCAGCGTCATCGCATTCAAACAATCTCATTCAACATCTGGATAATTTAATTGCGTATTTATACTAATTGATATCATTAAGGCATCTTTTGCAATGAAGATTCTAAATGAATTACGTTTTACTGCAACTCTACGCACTTGGTCTCCTAAATACTTCCGATGATAAAAACTTACGTGATTATAAATCAAAAAGTACAGTCTACTAGAGTCACTGCTCACTTAGGTCATAGAATTCTTCGATTCATAGTAAACAAAGTTACAAGTTACTCATACGGACTGTGCATAGTGGCATCTTATCCAAGTAATGCGGTCTAAAAACAACAAATTATTGTAAATAGTATTGAAACATATATTTGGACAATTAATTAATAGAATTAACGAATTAATGAGTTCAATAATGAGTATAACATAAAGTTGAAGTGCTGTAAATAGCAGATACAAATGAGTGTTTACGAAAGCGTCGGCAACAAAAAGGCCGAGCAATTTAAGATTGGAGTGGCCATTACCCGCGCCGACTGTGGAAGGAACGTTCGCAATTGCATTGAAAATGTCGTTTTTAATTTTTCCAAATGCAAAGCGTAAATTCACATTTGCGGCTGGCACGATAACTGCCCGCCTAAAAGCTTCTGCGATGTAACTCTACGAGGGCTTTGTTACTCTTACAAAGAATTCGTTTGTTCATGCACAACACACACACCATTTTGAAAAACCATGCTCATCGCCGATAGCAATTATGCATGAACATCCATTAATTGTAAGATGCTTAAGAAAAATTATATCGTCGTTGTCAAACCAAAATCTGCTATGTGTAAATAGTATACTTTTGAGATATTGACAAAAAGTTTTCTAGAATAAAATTATATGAAGGTTTATTTTTTTTTAAAAGTATTTTTTTTGATACAACTGTGACTAAGTATCAAATAAAATACTTTTTAATAATATATTTACTTAAATATGAAAATTTAATAGTTGGTTTATATTTTAATAATAGAGGAAAATTTGCACAAAACAGATTCTAGCTGCGCATATTTTATAACTGTTCCAAATATTGCCTGTCACATAATATCCTTCATCCTACTATGGTCAGCAGCTCACTTCCAGCACCTGTGGTGTGTTACAGGTACCCACCTACCACCAAGAAGAACGTCTGCCTGTCTGTCGGCCTTAACATAAAGAATATTGAGCAGACGTTAATGAAATTGAGACTGCAAGCATTTTAAAAAAAATTGTTACCGGATAGGTAACAGTATTAGTCAAAAAATATTGCTGCATATCAATACAATACAAAACAATACTTACAAAGAAAATTTAAAAATTTTCTGTAAATAACATATAACAAGCTTGTTATATTTACAGAAATTAAAATGAAGATGTCTTCTTCAATTTAAATTTTTGCAATATAACATAAGAAATACTGCAAACAAAACAACATAAGCAATATTGAATACTTAAATTTTTTGAATGCTCGCGTCGCGTATCAATAGATAGAGGGTGTGACAAAAAAGGTTTTCTACATATAACTGTTGTATAGGTATGATTAATCCTTATGTGGCAGACAATCCAACTCCAGGAGATGCGTCCTCTACGCACTGAACAACCTGAGATTAATATCGTGGCGCTAATATTGGACGTGTCATTTTTCTTCTTCCCATGTATCATTTGTAATGTGTCTGCTAGCAGTTAAAAAAAATGTAAATCGAGAAACACTTTTATATGGTTAAGAAAGAATATACGAATCTAGATAACCCTATCTAAATGTTGAGCATACGTCATTTAAACCGCTTTAGGAGGTAATAGGTAAGCTCATTTGCCCATAGAAAATGACTAGTTCTTCTATATGTTTTCATGGTGGATGGATGTTAGGATGTCGCTGGCACCAATGAGTGTCTTTTAAAATTATTTAAAATTTAAAATGTCTTTAAAAAAAATCAAGACAAAAAAACAAACTCTTTTCCTATTTTCAAATTAAAAAAAAAAAAGTAAATTCAGGTATTACCATAAGTTTAAATTAAAATTAAAATTTTCAAAAGAATATTTTGTACTAAGGCAATCATCGTATATTCTTCTATCTATAATTTTTTTTTTAAAAAATTCATGGAAATAAATTGTTATTGTTTTGACGTTAAAAGTATATTTATAATTCAACTAGTGACCGCTCCCGGCTTCGCCCGGCGACCAATTTTTTTTTGCGTAGAAACCTTCCCTGATTATCCCTCTATCCATAAGTGAAGACAGAATTAAAATCGGTCCAGCCGTTCTCGAGTTAGAAACCTGTAGAAATAGCTTTGCAAGAGTAGATTGTTTTTTTTTGTATTGGACTATATATACATTTTAGAACATGTAAAGTAGATAAGTATACAAAAGTTAATAAATGATTTTACCATTAGAACATTAGAATTTATAAACTGTACTGGCCTTGAGCCCGCTGTTTAGCAACTGAGTGCTTCCATTGGGCTATCGACTCTCTCTTTTGAATTCGGATATCTATATTTGAATGTTTTCCGGTATTATGAACGGTCTGTGCATAAAGAAATATCGGATCTGTATATATATGTATTTGTGTATCTGGGGGTGAATATAGTGCTTCTATTCGACGTCTCGAGATTGAAAAGTGGGACGAGCACAATGAGTCGGCGGGTGAGCGGTGAGCACATAGGGGTGACTTATGACGTCAGAAGGCAGCTATTACTGTCTTCGATAACCAGACAATGTGAACTGATATTCCCCAGTAAGTCCCACATAACATTATATGAGTATAAATATTTATTCATCCAAACAATTTACATAAGTATCAATTACTTTAGGCTCAGAAATCTACATCCGATCAGGGATCGATCCGATTCCCTAAGCGATCACTGAGTATTGTTCAAAGTGATTGACAAGCTATACACCCATACGTATTATAAAAAACAACATTTTTCTTTTACCTTTCGAGGACAATTCTCCAATTTAAATTATTCTCATTTTAGTACAGAAAAAAGGTTTTGTAACTAGATTTTTTATCATGACCATGGCAGGCCAGTGGTTTTCTGTAAGAAGACCAGATTCTTCATACTGACTCCAGATGAGCTATTCAAATGACTACTTAACGCAGTGTGCCCTGCCACTATTTTCTAGTACCAGAACAGGGTCAACTTCGAAAAGTTCATTTCCAAAGTTGACCCTGCCGGCATTCGAACCCGGTATCCTTGGAACAGAGCGTTAAGGTAAAGTATTATAAGTATAAAAATGAATTCCGGATTATTGCTATAAATCGATAGCCAATTCTTATCTTTTAACTACTATTGAGTTTTCACAGTGTTTTCAATTCATTAACAGTTTTTAACCAAGTCCGTAACCAAACCGTATTTACGATGTGAATATTTTCATAAATTTACTTAAATGATATTTTATCTAACTCTACCATGCAATAACATCCAAAACCAAGAATTCAGAATCTTAATTTTTGATGCTATTATGTAGTAGATTCAAACCCTGTATCCACTGCGAACGCCTTGCTTTGTGATAACCGTGTTTAGCTGAAATATCTATAATTTGTGTGTATATTTAGATGTTAACTTTAATTTATTCTTAGAAGCTGCATTGAAACAGTAATATTAGAAACAAGGTTAACACAGGAGATTCGTAACGCAAGAGTTGTGGTGTGATTTTAACAATATTTGGAAACATTGCAATAGTCGACCAACCGGCTACACAAGGAACGGTTAAATTGCGGTTATTTGACGCTAACAGCCTCTAAATCCTAACCGAATGGACTCCAATAAAAGTTTCTCAAGTTGACGTTATTATTACACAATTTAAAATATTTAGGTCACGTTTCTGTCGAAGAAGTACTCTTTCGCGCTGTCAGCAGGTACGAGTTTTTTTATTACTACTTGTAGTACTATTACTTATTCTGTGTTACTATGTATAGGTGAGTTAACTAAAGTTGGCACGTTCACAGTACTCGCACCAATACATTTTTGATATACAGTATGTTGAAAAAATGGTTATATTTTAACCAATTTCGCAATGTTTATGAAATCTGTTGGTATATGCGCAATGTGTCAATGTGTTGCACGTACCAACTCTCGTTAAATTGCCTATAGGTTGGTTGTTAAGCAAAATGCAATATATAATTCAACTAACAATTTTTTTTTGCAGTGTAAGCAATCTAGTAACGATTATTGTACTATATGTTTTTTGTTACCGTTCCTGTGGCTAATGTTGTATACGCCTGTAATTGGTGCGCGTGTCAGCTAAAATACTCTGTAAATCATTATATTGTAAATAATTTTAACACGTGTACTGTTGGTGTATCTTAAAATAAATAAATAAAATAACTAAAAGGAAACAATGTAAGTAGAAATTATAAGCCGAAAACAAAAGGCAGTCACAATTTTTTCCAAAAAAGCCGCGCGCAATGACATCACCAAAGATGCGTGCGCTATAACTACAAAATCTGTGAATTGTTTTAGTTTTCAAGTTCTAGAAGAACTACAAAATCTCATTGTTTGTCGCTTGATTTAAATGGGAAACAAATTTGTGAGGTACCTCAACAATACCGTTTGCGGAGAAGTTAACTTCACCACTCTGCAAGTCCGTCCTATTAGTGGAGGCGTCCTCACTTGACTTGTGTTTGGCCTCGAGCAACGTTCAAGTTTTGCATTACGTTCTCGAGTTTGGGAAATCTGTGTGTTGTAAATGCATGCATATCTAAATAACTAGTATAAAACAAAATCGGTAACTGTTTCGACCTGTCGACTTCTACGCTTAGTTATTCTTTTACTCGTAAGCACAACATTTTTTATGATGAGGGTTTCATTTTAATTAAGAAACTTTGCCCGAGGTGCAATTTTTATAAATACAAACCTTCTGCGTTTATCCCTCTTTCCATAAATAAAAACCGTATTATAATAGGTCTAGCGATTCTTGAGTTTTTGCGAGATCTAACGCTCGGCAATCGATTAGATGTTATTCCGAAATTCCGCAAATTTCGGTGTTTAAGAAAAACGAATTCATTACACTTACCTGACTTATACTGGCTTAACCTTAGTTATAACCGTAATAAAACTCTCAAGGAAATTGTGTTCACTACGAAAAAAAAGCATTTTCAGTGATAAAATTACAAAAGCCAATAGCAGTACATAATATTACAATAATATGTAATACACTTGAAATATAACTATAAAAACTAGAAAAACTAAAAGGAAATATTTAGGACAATATAAAACAGTAATAGGAAATTCACAAGACGATTGCTAGTTGGCCTTCAAATTTAACACAAACAATGTCGTTGTTTGGTTCGGCCATGCTGTCCAAGCAGTTTAATGCCTTAATATATTTTAGAGTTTCACATGCAATTTTAATGCCTACCTCGAGTTTTTACTATAGTAGCTACTGCGCGTGACAGATGCCTACTTCATCCGCATTACTTGGATACTTGGAACTTTATTCTCGGACGCGCGAACTTTGAAACATAGTAAGATGTGTCTGGTTAACTAAAATATTTGTGTCTTCAAATGTTATTTAAACAAATTCTTGCAGGGTCTTTAAGGTGGTCTGTTTGCCTACTCTTTTTTATATTTATTTCTATTTAATAGAACTATTAAAAATAAAGTTAAAACCAAGTTTTACCGTTAACAACGAAAATAAAGTGGGGCTTAATGCGAGATTTACTCGAACAAACGCGTCGAACTCGATAAGCAGCGCCACCTTATGGCTAACGTGGTCTGCTTCATTCCCATACAAATTGACGTTTACGGGTTCGACGCATTTGATCGAGCAAAACTCGCACTACTCGTAGGCCCTCTGATGGCTTGATCTCCATACAAACCTGATTGATCTCTTAAAATATCATGTTATTTTATAAATCTAATTGTGAGCCTCTTTTATATATCTGATAAACTTATTTCACAAATTTTTCTTATGTCAGCAAAACATATAAATCTGATTCAAGAGTTCTAGGTAGAGTGAGGCTCTGAAATACGAATGAAAGCAATAAACAGAATGACACCACAAATTCTTCGTTTAAAGTGGCACAGGTACACCTATATATAATGTCGAACACGTAACAAGCCCGAGGCTAGAATGCTGAACGCTCAGAGGTCTCTTTATTCTGCTTTGCTTACACCACGCTTGCTCCGGATGTTCACTACCTATTTGTATAGTGCCAGATTTATAAACTGCACTTCATTTGATCGCTGCTTTACTTGCATCTGGGTACTAAGTAGCGTCTTATCTATTTTATGTCACAATATAAATTGCAAAGCTACGTTACTGTCTTCCTTATTTAGCTTTGAAAGAAAGTACAATAACAATCGAAAATATAGATGCTATAAAATTAAAAATACATATTATTTAAATAGGTACCTATAGATAAGGCCGCGGGTCGACGATGGATCCAGGCTGCTTCTGAGCGGTTCTTTTGGAAAACTGTGTAAATATAAATTATATAAAAATACATACAAATTAAAAATATATCTATACTATAATATTATAATGAGAGATTTGTATGTTTGTAATGAGTAAACTGTAAACTTCCGGACCGATTTTAAAAACTCTTTTACATATAGAAAGTTATCAGCGAGTAACATAGACTATATTTTATAAAGTTACGCGGGCGAAGTCACGTGCATATATATTTGGGCAGTCCGTCTGGCGGCAGTGACCACCCTTTTACAGAAGACCACCGTGAAATAATATGATTGCTGTTGTGTTTCGATGAGTAAATAAGGGATGCCAGAGTCCATTTGCCTATCCCTTCATGATCCCTATCTTAAGTCCTACTTTGATGGGCAGCGTACTTGCGAGCACCTGTGGCGTTGCTTTTGTTATACATTAGCCACCTACAATCAAGTGACCGTCAGCCTGTCTGTCGAGCTTAACATTTTTATTCCACAACACATTGTACAATCACTACTGTATAGAATCTTGATGCCGAACTGCGAGACTTCCTTGTAGAGATAGTGTACCGATAATATGTACCTATGTGGTGAGTTTTTCCAATTACTTGGGAGTGCAATTAAGAAGATTCACTCCCTGGGGTAGTGCATTGCGAACAGATAACTGCTTTGAACTGAACTGCAGTCATTTATTAGTTTAATTAAATCCTTACTCGCTCTCTTACACATGTTCAATATGTGGGAAGCGAATGAGTACTATTTTACTTTAGTAGCATCTGTCGAATTGCACGGTAATATGGTTAGCGCTAAACAAACTCTTGCTACGTAGCGAGGCACAAGGTTGCAATCGAAACTACTAGTTTTAAGAATATTCCTTTAACTTTGAAATTATTTCTTTAACTTCAGTACTTTCAAAAAAACCATTAAAACCATATACATATATAGTATATACTAGTAAAAAAAAAGTGTGTTAATATAAAGTATGTACTCAGCTTCTCAGGCTTGTCAGAAAGAGTCGCAATGCTTCAACTGGAGTTTAACAAAAAGATCATTTCAATAGTCCAAGTTTATGCACCAACCGAAAAAGCTTCTAAGGAAGAAATTGAAAAATTCTACGATACCCTACAAGCAGCGCAATCGCAAGCCGGCGAGAATGTTTTAGTCATAGGAGATTTTAATGCCAAAGTAGGACGAACCAAAACAAACGAAGATACGATTCTAGGAAAATTTGGTTATGGAAACAGGAATGAACGAGGAGAAAAGCTCATAGAATATGCCTTTGAACACAATCTATCCGTTATGAATACGCATTTCAAAATGAGACATAACCGTAAATGGACATGGATCTCACCAAACGAAAAAACTAAGAATGAAGTAGACTACATCCTCTCAAACCAGCCAAAACAAATCAGAAATTTAGAAGTACTACACGGTTTAGATTTCAGCTCTGATCATAGATTGGTTAGAGCCACTTACCTACTACAAAACAATAAAAAATGCAGGAAGTCATTCGAATCACCCTCAAATACATTCAAAACAATAAAAGAAATAACATTGTACACCAAAAATTTAGAAAACAACACAAAAGAATTGGAAACTATAGACGACGAGGAGGACGTCCAAACCTTATACAATAAAATAGAACATGTAAAAAGAGCTTGTCAACGAAGGAACCAAAAGAAGAAAAACAAACCAATGCAAATAAAATCTTCACAAAACCCACATTAGAACTACTGACAAGACGCTCGGAACTTTTAAAAACAAAACAGAAGACTAAGGAAATGAAGAATGAACTAAGTATATTATTCAAAAGATCTAACAAGGCAATCAAGCGGGACTATGCAGAATATAGAAAACAAATAATAGAAACAAACTTAAAACAGTACAGAAGCACAAAAAGAGCATATAAACAACTAGGTACACATAAAAATTGGATACAAAACCTAAAAACAACAAACACAGGAACTACAACGAGAAAAGATATTATAGATTGTGCCACAGAATTCTACAAAGCGCTTTACAAGAATAAAGATGAAACATGTGTAATTAAAAACAAACGTCTTAGAAAGTATAACAACACCAAAGACGAACCCTCTGAGGTGGATACGACAGAAGTAATAAGACATATTAAAAAACTTAAATCAGAGAAAAGCCCAGGACCAGATGGCATACCAAATGAAGCTTTAACATTCGGAATTTCTCTTTTAGCACGTCCACTAGCACATCTATTCAGCAAAGTTATAAACACAGGACAAGTGCCCGAACAATGGAAAAAATCAGATATAATTCTCTTATATAAAAAAGGCGACCCTCAAGACCTGGGCAACCACCGCCCAATTAGCCTTCTTCCTAGTATCTACAAACTCTTTACGTCTACACTACTATGCAGAATCAATGGCAAAATCGAAAACCTTCAACCAAAAGAGCAAGCGGGATTCCGGTCAGGTTTCTCAACAATAGACCATATCCATGTAGTACAACAAATAATAGAAAAATACAAGGAGTTCAACAGACCGTTATATGTGGCTTTTATCGATTACGCTAAAGCATTTGATACGATATCACACGATGCAATTTGGGAAGCACTAAACAAATGTCACGTCCACGAAAAATATATAACAGCCTTGAAAAACATATACGACAGTAGCAGCAGCTGCGTGAAACTAGAGAGTCGAGGTCCCGAAATACCTATTCAACGTGGTGTGAGACAAGGAGACCCCCTTTCCCCCAAGATCTTCATAGCAGTGCTACAAAACATTTTTGAAAATTTGAAATGGGAAAATGAAGGAATTAAAATAGGTACTCAATACCTAAGTCATCTCAGATTCGCAGACGACATAGTCCTGTTTGCTGAGAACAGTAAAAAACTAGAAAAAATGATAAATTTACTAAGCGAACAAAGCGGACGAGTGGGCCTTTTGATGAACAAAGATAAAACAAAACTTATGACAAACAGCTACACACGTACAATAAATCTAGAAGGAAAAACACTTGAATATGTTAATAAATACACATACCTCGGGAAAGAAATATCATTCGAAGACAGAAACGAAGAAGAAGAGGTAGAACGCCGAATAAATAAAAGCTGGAAAAAATACTGGTCACTCAAAGAAGTAATGAAAGGGGACTATTCGCTTCACCTAAAGAAAACGGCGATGGACACATGTATTTTACCAACTCTCACGTACGCATGCCAGTCGTGGACTTACAGCAGAAAAATAAGAACTAAATTAGT
Organism: Synanthedon andrenaeformis; assembly: GCA_936446665.2. Classification (NCBI taxonomy): domain Eukaryota; kingdom Metazoa; phylum Arthropoda; class Insecta; order Lepidoptera; family Sesiidae; genus Synanthedon; species Synanthedon andrenaeformis. Next base: position 6,571,525 of record OW387777.2, on the reverse strand, counting down.
AAATTGCCAGAAAGCTATGGAAAGAAGCTTACTAAAAATAAAAATAAAACACAAAATAAGAAGCGAATCCATAAGAAAAAAGACTAAACTAATAGATGTCCTAAACTACAGTCAAAAGTTAAAATGGCGATGGGCTGGCCACATAGCACGGTACAACGATAAGCGATGGACAATAGAGGTTACAAGATGGAAAGGACCAAACGGGAAAAGACGAAAAGGACGACCGATGAAAAGATGGAGTGATGACATCATAGCTACAGCGGGAAGGGAGTGGACGAAACAAGCTAAAAACAGAGAAAACTGGAACGAACTGGAGGAGGCCTATACCCAAATAGGGGTTCCTATCTAATATCTCAAGAGAAACTCAATGTACATAAACATGCATGTAATGATGGGAAATAATAAAGGCTTATTATTATTATTATTATTATTATGTACCTACTAGCTTTTTCTTGATAATATCCAATTGACGAGCCCGTTGGATGAGTGGTTAGGGTGCTTGCCTTAACACTCTGTTCCAGGGTTCCACGGTTCCCGGGTTCGATACCCCTCAGGGTCAAATTTTGGAAGTGAACTTTTCAAAATTGGCTCTGGTTTGTATCTGGAAAGTAGTAGCTGCGTTTCGCAGTCATTTGGACGGCCTCTGTGGCGCCAGTACTACCACAAAAATACTACCGTGAAACAACAGCACGTGTGCTGTTGTGTTTCGGTGACTATGTAAGGGTTGCCAGAGCCCATTTTTGTATATCTTCCCTTATCTTTAATCCTACTGTAGTGGGCAATGCACTTGCAGCACCTGTGGCGTTGCTTGTGGTACAGGTAACCTACCATTAAGTGGAACGTCAGCCTGTCTACCGAACTTAACATTAAAAAAAATAGAATTACACGTTCTTGTGTACACATGTAGCGAACGTTAGATAATAAACACGTTTTGTTTGATTCGCACGTGTAAATACTGTTACGTAATTTTTGCTTCGTTTATTGTTCCCTAAGATGTATTGACTTGAATGACGTCCTACAATATGGGAACACCTTTACGAGTGCCTACGCGGATTTGACCTGAATCAAATAATTCTACAACTGTTTGAATGAAATTGAATAAAACACAGCAGCACTACTTAAAGTCGTTTTATCTAAGTATGTCATTAAAATGGTTATTATTAACGTAAATAATTTTCTTTTTCATAATGGACTTTAGAAAAGAGGTAAATCATGTGACAGTATAACAATAAGCCATGTGCTATGCCTTGACATTAACGGCCTCTAAATCCTCCCTGAATATATTAAAAAGACGTTTTATGTTACAAATTCCGGACGATAAAAAATATGATCTCTTTAGTCCTTAGAAATTTATTACATCATAATATGTATAATATGTTATGTTACCTAATGATATTATAAGATTAATTTTTTGGTAACTATGTAACCAAGTATATTGTAAATATATACAGGTTGGTAGCTCGAGATATGTCAGTAGAGGCAGCTAAGAATGTAAGTGAACACTGAGGTGGCGCCTACTGGCTCATTTCAAATTACCATAAATTTAAATGTATACAATTTTCATAAATAAAACACTTAATCCAAGTGAATAATCCAGGTGAATTGTCACAAGTTGAAAGAAAAATATTGTTTTTTTTTTCATACACTGATTTCCATTTGTTCTACAGTGTGTACAGTAGGTATATATAAAAACATTTTCACAATATTATCTTTTTTAATTTTGTCAATTTAATATACATTGCAATATTATATCTAATGCCATTCGCAGTTTTCCTCATCGTTTGAACCAGTGAAAATCCTTCTAGTCTACACATAAAATAGTAGAGAGCAAAGAAAGAGAGGTATAGAACGGCAGCCGAGTGGGCACACTTGGCTACAATAAATTTTTAACCAATCCGCTTTAACGGCGAGAGATGAAAATACAACCGAAGTATCTTAGAGAGTTACAAAATTAATTCGTAATTTTTAACGTAACACATAATATCACCATAAAAGCTATACGTCAATTTATAATTTTAGTTTATATACAGAAGAAAGAAGTCTTTGTTGTGAAGGATTTTTCAGATCATAATTATCATAAACTTTGAAAGAATATTAATGAATTTAAAAATTTGTTAGCTTTGTGCCCAATCTAACAACTTTTGACTTTTTCACAAAAGAGTGAAGTGATGTTGTTTCTTCAATTAAATATAGAGGCCTTACTTACAATAGGCTCGACCAAGGGTAATACCCTTGGTCGAGCTTATTGTAACCGTCTGTCTCAGGGGTCTTCATTTTCAAAGTTGCCTCGCTGGTCTGGTTCTGTAAAGTAGTGGCAGGACACACTGTGGCCTACCACTATAGGCGACGGTAGCTACCTATCATCAAGTGGATCGTCAGCCTGTCTGTAAAAAAAAGTAAACTCTTAATTCCTGGAGGTTGAGGTCAGTAGCCAAGCGCACGCCGCGCCGCCAGCTACCGCCGACGCTACGACCGCTACGAGTGCTACGACGCTACGCTACAGCCCGACCCGCACCACCAACGCCAATTCGCAGCGAGCGTGTATACGTAAAATTCTTAAAAATTGCAACCCAAATAGACTTCGATCGATCCCCAGGTCGGCAATGTCACCCTGACATGCCATGGCATGGCATGCAATGCAATGGCATTTTTTTTTATAACTATAAAGGTTCTATAAAACCTTAAAATAAAGTTAGTTTGTAAAGTTTCCCAAACATTTGAAAACATTAAGAACAGTAAAGTTGAAGCTATATTTTATTTCGAAACGTCTATGTTAAGCTGTCCTCAAAAGGGATCTCTTATCGATAGGTCAGAAAGTTAGACGACGCGACGGCCAAAATGTTTATATTCTCTAAGGATCAGCTCTATGTTGTATCTACGAGTCAATGTCTATTTGGAGCTGGAGACTCTAAAGGGATATTATGTTACATAATAATATTCCATTAGAAGTTCATAGATTTATTATTTTATTTTATAAATATTTACTTAACTTTTTAAATATACTATGTGTAATTTTATACATTTTTTCATCTGGTACATGTTATACATTTTTTCATGTGTTGTATGCATAAAAATGTATATTTGTAATAATATGTATGTAATCATAATACTTCAACACATCAACACATTTATAAATATAGTGCAAAAGACTACAACGAATTGATGGAATAAATTGACGAAAGAAGAATAATTCATTTTTTGCCATTAGACCTCAAAAACAATTACGTTAATATACATACAGTTAGGACAAATTTTATTCAAGGTTTTTAACAAGAATAGAATAAGATTAATGGCCTCTGACATCCAATATTGGAGCAACGAAAGAAATCCTGTTATAAATCACTATAATAATTAAAACATTTTATAATTATTGGAGTTTAATCGATTTGCATATACAGGGTGGAAAAATAAGTCAGGCCCTGGAGGGAAACTACCTTAAATCCTTAAGTTAGATCATTTTACATAAAGGAGACATTCCTTTATTTTTAAAAAGAAACAAAACTGCATTCAAAGATTTTTTAAAACTCGCTTGGCTCGCCCGGGACTCGAACCAACTAAAATTAAAAAAACAAACACTCGCTGTTTTATTATACTAATCGATAGGACTATTATTCAGGATAAAATTTCTCTAACAAACATTTGGTCTTAAAAATAAAAATGATCGTAAAATCTAACATTAACTTTATATTGTTGTCAATTTATTACACTTAAATTATTTAACTGATAAATTGTTCGAAATGAACCCCCTCGTTCCGGATACACAAATTTAGTCTCCGTTGAAATTCATTTCTTGTAGCCTTCAGCAAAGTGTTGTGGTGTATGCCCCTAATAACATTTTCTACAACCCTTAGCTCTTACACTGTGTCATAACAGGTTTCATAAATAACATTTTTTACATTACGTTCATTAAAGAACTTGTGTACTAAATAGGTATTCTTCATGAATATCTTGTACGACAGACGATTGTAAGACCAAATGTTTGTTAGAGAAATTTATCCTGAATAATAATCCTATCGATTAGTATAATAAAATAGCGAGTGTTTGTTTTTTTAATTTTAGTTGGTTCGAGTCCCGGGCGAGCCAATCGAGTTTTAGAAAATCTTTGAATGCAGTTTTGATTCTTTTTAAAAATAAAGGAATGTTTCCTTTATGTAAAATGAGCCAACTTAAAGATTTAAGGTAGTTTCCCTCCAAGGCCCGACTTATTTTTCCAGCCTGTATATATGCCCGTGGTAAAAATTGTTATACGAATAGTTATGTTTGTGCGTTATAGTTACGTTCTATATTTTTGAATATTTTAGAAAATCTGAAGTTTCAGATATTGCGCCATGTAAACAATATTATTTAAAAAAAGAACAATGTTATTCTTTCGGCGTGTTCGAATTGTGAAAATTTAAATTTTATAATCGTTCGTAAGGAGTAAACTCCACGTGTGTCGGAGCTGACAAACAATTTTTTTTCTTTAGCGATTGAGGTTTGGAACTGAACTCTCAACTATTGGAAATTATAGGGGAGGCCTGTGTTCAGCACTGAACGTCCACCAGCAGAAATGAAACAACTATTGGTAGTTTAATAAAACAATTTGTATTTTTTTTTAGATTATGTTGTACAACGGAATACAAAAACTGTTAAAATAGTTAAAAAAAAGTTACCTTCGCATCCTGTTAATGCCTCTATGATTTTAAAAATTAATTAATCTTTAAAAAATTTATTCAAAGATTTTAATTAATCATCTGGTAAATTATATAAATAAACAATTCAAAAGGTATGACTGATTTCGTCTAATCTAAACAGTATTTTAAATCGAATTAATTTCTGAGTAGGTAGCTGAGAACACATGACATTTAAAAACAGAGAGTAGTTCAGTAAGCTTAGATTGGAAGGGTCGCTCGCAGTGAACTGTCGTAAATTCGATAATCGGGTTCTGGCATATACATGTAGCTGAGGTATGTGCTTCGGTGTAGATAGTAATGATAGCGACACCCGAGGGTAAGTGCCAGCATATCAAGTTATGTCGCGTCACCTGCACGAACCATTCACCCGCTAGATATTTACCACCGAACTCTGCTTACATTGTAAATCCGAGACTGCATCATATCATTTTAAAAATCGTAAATCAAGATAGTTTCTTTGTAATTGGCAATTTCGTTTATGGAAATATCTCTTAGTATTAAAATCAAATCGACTATCACCTATATACACTGGCCGTCAAAACTAAGTATGTACTACACTTATGTATGTTTGCTATGTTTGCAAACTTTCTTGGGTTACCGATATTTCAGGTTGTAAATTAGTAAATTGTAAACTAAAAGTAACACTAATATTAAGATATGTATTTACATGTAACAATTAACTTAATTGGTATAAAATGCTGCCAAGAGGTGAAAATTTGTTCCGGTTGGTTGGTACTCTAAACTTTTTGAAATTTATCTCGCCAACACAAATTTAGTGAAAATTTTCTCAATTAATTTCACCCAGTGAAAGTTAATTAATCGTAAAAGTTAGGACAGCCTAGCCGGGTACGATATAATCTACCTAACGAGGTTCACCTTTGGTTTATTACACGAAATTCCTACGAACAATAAAATAACATCTCGTCCCTGTCAAGTGAAGAGACGCTTTTAATGTGAAAATATGTCACCAGCTTCTTGTACCATCCTTTCAAACAAAACGTACTTATTTAAAACACAATTTAAAAAACACTATATATTCATAATATAATAATTTAAAAATAGTATTATATCCTATATTTAAAGTATACATATTCACTAAAAAGTCTCTTACTTTTTGTAAATAATAACACTTATTCACTTTATATATGATTTACTACCTACTCTAAATATTCGTGTAATTTTTTTAAAAATAATCAATTTTTGCAATGATTTTCTCGATTCGAATGTTATTTTGTAAATTTCTTTGTAACACCTACTTGTTTGAGATCTCGTTTCTCGTTTGAGATTCTCAAACCTTTAATTTGAACGTTTACTGCAAATAAAATATTACCTTACCTTATCTTTTATATAATCTACTAGTGGCCCTCTCCCGGCTTCGCCCGGGGTGCAATTTTTATAATAAATATTTACTCAATCCAGCCGATAAATTACCTTACACCACTATCTGTGAGAATCTTATGGCTCACAGATAACTTTTAAAATAAGTTAAATAACAACAACTGTGAGTTCCATAAGATTCTCACAGATGGCGGTGTAAGGTAATTTATAACTCTTTCTCATATAATAAAGAAATAATTTGCAATAAAAAAATACTATAAATTGTGATAAAAACTACCCTATCTTTTAACGATCTTTTAACCCTATCAAATTACACATAGTTACGAAGTTTTGTTAAAATCGGTTCAGTAGTTTAGGAGTTCATCGGCGTCAAACACCGTGACATTTCTTTTCATATAGTACTTTTCAAAGTAACCATGAAGAAAAGGCAACAAAAATTTCCATGTACGCGCAATGTTTGAGTCGTAGAGAAACGTTCATAAATTGAATCTCTCCACGTTTGGGCCAATATTTCTCGTGCATCGTTTGGACCGATATTAGATCAATCCATCACTATTTTGATGTATTAAATGTGTTATGAATCTAGTAAGGTTCCTGTCGATGCAAATATTACTTCGGCGCACAGAGGTTCTTAAATCTTGTGGAAACAGAAAATTTCCAACGCCAATATTGTATTAGTTTGTGGAAAAAATTTATTCTACGAGGCGGTTTCACGTAATTTCTTATTAATGTTACAAGGGGAACTTCGTGTCGGGTGGGAAAACAGAAAAGTCTTTATTTTATACCGTCATAAAAATGACCATTTTCCGGGATAACGACGGCACCGCCCAACGTACGACACATTATTGTCACGCGTAATTAATGCTTTATAATCGTTATAAACATAAAGAATTATTTTCTGAGCTTGTTTAGAATATCTTTACTTTTTTATTATTATTTCTTCCTATCCTACTTTGATGTAATTGGACACATTTGCTATCTTTTAACATTCTTTTAAAACGCACCAAACATATCAAATACCAGCTGGATCTTTATCCTATCAAGGCCAGCAGTACTAGGCCGACAGTAGGCTGTCAGTGCAGCCTACTTGTGGCTATCAGTCCGCGCCTATCTGTTTCTCCGCTAACTACTACTAAACCGGATTATGATACGGTTTTGACTAATGGAAAGACAGATAAACGAGGAAGGTTTGTATATATATAAAAAATCTCAGGCGAACCCAGGAGCGGGTTGCTAGTTATCATTGTAACTTAATGTGCAATGAAGTCTCATTGCACATTAAGTTAAAAGGACTTTATTAAAATTAAACTATGTATACAAGTCTTACTAAGGCCCGACTAGAATTCAAACCCCGTCTGCTTAGTTGGCAGCTGAGTCTTCAGTCCAATGGGACTTGGCAAGATGCTAATCCCACTATATTGGAATTGATACGCCTCAGCTAGGGGAGTAATAGTAATTGATGATTTTATACTTGACTCTACTCTATTATACGTCAACCAGTTACTGAAACCAGTATTGATTATAATATACCTAAATAGTCAATATACTACAGCAATATAGACTAATGGAACTAAATGACAATCTTCTAGTAACGTAAATTGAAGTGACGACAAATTAAATTATGATAAGGGGACAATGTAGCTTCGTGGTTTAATTACGAGTCGGTGGAGTTCTCTCGATTATGTTGCACGCAGAATACAAATGAATTGAATTCAGTACCCCACCTGCTTTATGTTGTAATACACTTTGCTTTTAATATCATTAATGACAGTTATTTCACTCATGTGTTTGTTTTTCACAATATTTAAAATAACGCTACGTCGTTTTTTTATGACATTTGGGACACAAATAGTTAATTATTACCCAAATTAACATAATAGGATACTTTTATTGTGGAAAAATGTTAGGTTCCCAAGGGATCGCCGTCGTCACAGCCTTAAAAATGTCAGATATTTTCTCGGGTGCTATATTTTTTTCCTTTTTCAAAGCGGACGAAGTCGCAGCCACCAGCTAGTTTAGAGATAATATTACGATGTGTATCCTCTTCTTGTATAGTACGTTACAAATTTTATTAAAAAAATATATGTAATATTGATTGGAGAACACTTCGAGGACCGTGACACACTGAACAAATAAAATCGCTGTAGCGGCCACTCGACTGTCAGCTTGTCACCACAAATTGGATTGACTCTGCCGGATAGAAATATATGTCCACTCCCTGCGGTGCATTCACTCTGAAGACAGAAAATCTTACTTTCCTATTTGAAATAAATTTGTTTGGCAACATTTCGTTCGGTAATATCTATTTAGTACCGAATTTTTGTTACGTTCTTGATTAAGTTCCTCAGTTAAAAAAATATTATACATAATAAATTATGCTCAGCCCATTCTCTGTGTCCATGGCCCCGTACCGCTATTGTATAGCCACTGTAGATGCTAAAAGTAATTCCGTATGAACTATCTAAGTCGTTACCACTGTCGGGTTTTATAGCTATGATTTCATTGGTGCAAGAAGCGGACAATGGAGTACGGTAAAACATGTACCTACTTTATGTTTACGAATTCATATACCTTGAATAGAGTTCATTCTTGAGTGATTGGGTGTGCGTTTTAAGAAAATCTTTCTTTACTTCAACTTTTTGTTTTTTTTTTTAAAAATATGTGGTCAATAAAAAAATCATTCAAATTCTTACTAATATCCATACTAGTCCATACTATCCACATTTCCATACTGTTTACTATTAATATTAACTTATTTACTATTATTATTAAAAATGTAAATGTAACTCTGTCTGTCTCACCTTTTCACACTTTAACTACTCAACCGATCATCGTGAAATTTTGCACACACTGTTCCCGTGGGATCATTTAAAATTTAGAAAGGAAAAAAAACTAACTCCTGGCAAAAGTGTACAAGCCATTCAGATGTCAGGCGTTATATTGCTAATATATATATGTATTTTTTAGTTTTAAACGCAGACGAAGTCGCGCGCAAAAGCTAGTACTAAGTAATTACAATATAGTGACTTATTATTCCTATATTAATGTGATTATAGAAACTTCAGATTTAGTTTGCATTCGATGTCATACATTATTGTAAAATTGAATAAATAAATTGAATTGTTGAAGTTTAGGTATATCCAAAATAATTAATTGAGATAGCAAAACCTTATCCATAATAGTTTCGGTGTATCTGTTGACACCGTCACGCAACGCGTGCTAAATGACGTAGATTAAATTATATTACTGACGATGTTGACAGGATAAGCCTACTGTTAAGGCGATGCACAAATCACAGACGTTTCAAAAGTTTAGTCGCTTGCTAAAGCGCTACTATTTTCATATCATTTTATGAAGGGCTGCAGGCATGTAGACGGACGATTTTATGGTAGTGGTTACCGTCGTCTAAGGACACAAGCAACACCATTATGCAGGTGTGCTGCCGACCCTGCAGGAATTTGGTAAAGGCCCGCTTGAAAAGCCCATATTTTGGTCATATGGAAGAGCACCTCAGAAAAGAGATTGATTCGAAGTTCTCGCAACGGCTGGTTTAAATTTCTATTTATTATTACTGTGCACAGGGCCCCTTAATTCTACAAATTTTTCACATGACACGTATAGAAAACGATAGATTTCATCTAATTATTTTTTTAAATATTTTTAATACAAAATTTCGACAAATAATTTCACAATAACAATGAAGGTTTTAAGCGTGAACCTTTCCTCTTTGTCGTAAAATATATTTATAACTACTAACTTCTAACAATTTTAAATTATAATCAATACTAATAATAAATGTATGTATGTATGTATGTTCCTCCATAACTCTTAAACGAAACTGATTTTCATGAAACTTGGTAGATAAACATTTAGACGTATAGGACACAGGATAGGCTACTTTTTTCTTTTTCAACGCGGACGAAGTCGCGGGCGCCAGCCAGTTTATAATAAAATGTAATCATTTATAAAGAGGAAGCTTGCATAGTATCGATATGAATTTCATACTATTTTACACAGCATCAAATTCCTATTGGCAATGTTGGAACAGAAAAGTGTTTTCCATACGATTGGAATCGGAATCAGCGCTGCTTCCAGAAATAGTAGTGGGATGTCATAATTATCGGCTGAACGGCAATGATGTAAAGCAAAGTATCCATTTTCGACAGAGATTTATGTTGCAATTCCAGAAGGTGAGGGGAAACAAGCCATTACAGACGAAACATTGCGGGATTTGTCGACGCCAACCGTCTGAATATTCATCTCTATCAATCAAGCTGCGTAAATAACATGGCGATGAGACAAAAGCCTCGTTATCACTAAGGAGTTACGGTTTGCCTCAGTATAATAAAACTATTTCTTGTATATACACTTAGTCCTTCGATTTATCTCTGGCGATACATGACAACATTTATATAGGACTATCGAGTAGAGCTTCCCATCTTTTAGATAGACTAAAAGATGGGAAGATAAAAATGTGAAAGTGACTGGTCCAATATAGTAGTTGAGACATTCATCTACATTTTAAGTAACGTCAAACTGGGTTATTTTGACAGGTTTTTGAGGGTTTTTATTGTTCCTACGACAAGTTTCTGCGATATTTGATATTATTTTTATCTCTATAGTACAATTAGTCCTTTGGCTATACAGTCTAATGCTCAAATGGAAAAAAAATAACTTCTTCTTTTTTTTTGTAGGTATCAAAGTTACCTAAAGTGAGGGGCTATTTTGACATAGCATTGAAATGCACTGCAAGTCAAAGTAATCGCTTAAAAGCTTACATTGATAAGCTACAAAACTAAGAAGATACTTCTACAAAAATAAGAAGCAATATTCATAATTTTGAGTGAAAATTTTATGAAATAATTTTTTTCGTAACAATAGGAACTTTAAGAAATTAACTTAGTAAAGTACTGAGGACATGCTTAAACATTTTTTTAAATATTAAAAGTAAAGAATTACAAAGTAAACGAATCACAGAGATAATCCAAAAAAAACCCAGCTAAACTTAACTTCAAAAATATAATTTGTCTTCTATGCAATAATTATTATGACGAGTATTAAAATCACAGCGAAAAAATAATAACTAAGTCATCTAAATGAGTCGGATTACTTACGAAATTCACACTCAAAACATCGAATTTTTGGATCTGTTACAGATTCCGCACACCCATTTCTTGCAAGTGACACATTGGATCCATTTCTTGCAAAGCCGAGAGAAATATAGTCAATCAACGGAACTTATAAAGACACCAACAAACCTGTTCTAACCCATTGTCAATTTAGCCCCAAAATCTGTCAAAGTCAAATCAAGGGTGTAAGTCAAAGTAACCTCGTTTGACGGTGCCTAAGTAATGTAAAATGGATAAAGTTAAAAAAATTATGGAGCAGTATAAAGGCCACCATACACGGGCACTCCATTTGGCAGGGCTCTTCATCGGTGGACGACATCCAAATTCTTATCACGCACAGTTCACAGTTCACAGTTCAGTTTGTGCACGCTAATCTCAGAAACGGCTTAACCGATTTGAATTCAGTTTTCACTGATGTATTGTTGATACACGGATTAAACTATAGGTATACTGGAAAATGTTAGGTTCCTGCGGGGTTTTCATAAAACGAACTACAGCGCGTACAAAGTTGCGGACACCAGCTAATATAATAAAAAAGTAACAACTGTAAACATAAATTTGTTGGTAGATAAAGTATAATATTTCGGTTATAATGTTACTTTCACTGAGTTTCTTTCACATCGTTAACCAATTTTTTTGGCATACACTTTCGGCGGGTATATTGTAATTGACACAACATTAATTCAAATTGTGTATGCCCAGTTTGTTCTCATACGCTCGGCTTAATGTAAACTATTTCCTTTCATATTCCACTTACTGAACCAACAATAACACAAAACTGCCGTGTCAAAACTTTCTAAATAAAATTTTATATGTTAATATTCAATATTTTAAAAAAGAACCTGTCAGTTGTAGGACTTCGCGTCAAAAGTGAAAACTATAGAACACTAGGGGGCCGCTCCCGGCTTCGCCCGGGGTGCATTTTTTTTTACGTAAGAACCTTCCCTGATTACCCCTCTATCCATGAGTGAAGACAGAATTAAAATCAGCCCAGCGATTTTTGAGTTTTGCGCTTAGCAACACATTTAGGGATTCATTTTTATATTATAGAAGATTACAGCTATGACTGTCGAACACTTTATCGCCTTTTGTTAACATCTTAATAAACTATTGTTAAGTTTGTTATGAACCAAGAAGTACTTACTAATTTGGGTAGATGGCGCTTACTTCATATAAACAAACGTCACTGAGGTTGTCTACTACTACTACACACTAAAAGTGCCCAATGTGCCTTTTGAATGTGCCCGATTGTATAATTAAAGTTTTCACTTGAATTAGAATAGAAAAGCATAAATTTTATTTGTACCAAAGGACATATAAAAGCATATACATAGTAAAGAAAGACAAACACAAACGTGCCACTAACCGGCTCCAACTCAGAATAATGCAGGTTGTGAAAACCTGCAAAAAGCGTAACGCTGGTAGTACTTAATGTAAAATAATCTTTCAAAAATACAGGTCATTATGATATTTGTAAGGTATCTTCCTCATAAAGTTGGAGAGGATATAGTTGTAAAATAAATAAAAATATTTAAAAATAGCGTTTTCTCGTGGATTCGTCCGTGTATCTTTATAAACAATTTATATAGCCTTCGTATATAAATAATTAATATTTCATCAAAATTTCATCAAAATCTGGTCAGTAATTTCTGCGTGAAAGTGTAACATTCTAACAAACTTTAGCATTTATATAATAGTGGTATTTCTTATACGACTTTAGTTCTTGTTTATATTTTTATTGAAGAGTAAGTTGCCGCCAAATAAAATAATGGTACTTATTTATAAAATGTTAATAAAATATCGAACGTAGGAAAAAATTCCAAGGAAGACTAATGATTGAATATTTTGAGAGAGAAATATGAAAGTTTTTTTTATATTGGTAACTTTGACGGAAATAGCCGTTACAGTTAGTATTTATATAATTACATTTGCACACTTCAATTTTACAAACGACGTAATAATACAGGTTATATATTTTTGTTGTATTATAATGTAGAGGTGAGGTGTGGTATCCGGCTATACCTATATAGTTACATTTGAAATCAGGATAATCCCGTAACGATGTTTATCTTCTTAATGAGAGGTCAGAGGAAACATAATACATATAGGTTTAGGTGACCTTATAATTAAATATATCTTCTGGTTTACATGGGAGTATAGATATTATCTTAAACTGCACATTTCTTTGTATGTGTATGCAATTGTTACGCAATTTTAGAATACTAACTGAGCAACGATATTTATAGGTAGCAACCCGCCCCTGGCTTCGCCCAATATCTTTTATATACTTTATTGTATACATAAAAATCTTCCCCGTTTATCGCTCTTTCCATATGTGAAAACCGAATGAAAATCGATCTACCTATTCTTGAGTTTTTGAAGCGTACTCAAACTATCATAACATTTTTAATATATAAAAAAGAAGATACTGTGATATTTGATTGAGTCTGATAATTAAAATTAAAATTATTGATCGCAAGAAATACTAGAGTAGGTATAATACTATAGTAGGTATAATACTATACCTACTAGTTGAACCCGGCCACGCTTCGCTGTGGCTCAGACAACAACGTTCTATGGTCGCCAATAACAACGGTCAATGTATGAAAATTATGTTTTTTTTTTATATAAAAAAAATCGGTATCCATGGAATTTTGGGCAAAAAAAGTATACCATCATTCCTCTGTTTAAATGCAATGTTGTGTAAAAATTTCGTGTCAATCCGTCGGCTAGTTTTCGAGTTTTTGAGAAATACACAAACTAACACAACATACATATAAAACCTAATTAAGTTTTTATGTAAGTAGAGAAATAAATTTACATAGCTTACGAGATACACAAAAATGATCTTATAAATCAGATAATTTTAGTTCTTATAAAATCTCAAAGAAATCTTCGGGATAACATATCTCTATCTATTACGGTTGTATGTATCACAGTAATAATTTCTTTCATTCAATTGAAGTCGCTGTCCACGTCTGCCTGTTTCTCCGCTAACTAAACTTTTAAGCCTCCTAACGGATTTAACAGAAAGAGCGATAAACGAGGAAGGCTTTATAATAATTTGAAGAAAAAATACATCCATACAAAGCCAGACGAGAGCCGCTAGTTCTTTATAAATATAATCCTACTATCTGTTACATATGTACCATGAAGCCGGTTGAGCTTGTCTTTGTGAGGTTATTACGACGTCTTTACCGCCAGACATCAATAAATGCATCGCCAGTAAGACATTGAACGGATAATGTACCTACACTACCTACATAGCATAGTTTCTGCCACATCATTAGCTATTCAAGTAAATCTTATTCGCAGTTTCAATACTTTTACTGCTGAAGGAGCCTCATGTTTTGCAATTAAATACCTTCAGAGCGCTTCCTGTAAATCATCAAAAAATATTCTAGGTTCAAAGCATCAAACTATTTTGAATTCTTAAAGGTCAATTCTAAGAACCATCAGGAAATAAACGAGTTTGCCCCCTCTTTTAAAATACCATTTCTTTCTAATGAATATGCATCAGCCTTATTTTTGTTTAGTAATGTTTATGAACAATGCAGAATTGATCGTTTGTTACCTCACTTTTAGGTATATCCAAAATAGTCAATGGCTAAATTTGACAAACAGACAAGTCACATGCACTCGTGACTTGTCAGAGAATGAATTGCAAGAAAATTTTTTGTATTTTAAGTACGCAAGAACTAAATAAAATAAAACAGGAACTAGGTTTATTTTTGAACTCTAGTAATGTTATGAAACACAAAGAATGCATTTATGCATTTATGAATTGTAAGTAACAGTACTTGTTTTTTACGAATGCAAAATGCAAAATTATAATACATACTTATGTAACTGTTTATATACTTACTAGCTGGTGCCCGCGACTTCGTCCGTGTTTATAAATAAAAAATATAACCCCTGACATACATTGACGCCAAGCGTTGGATCTTATTCTAACTATTGGCTCCTATAGTAGTTTCGAAGATTAATACCTCCTACATACAAACAAATATAGAAAGTTTACCTCTTTATATTAATAGTATATAGATAATATACAACCAACTATTTAGTTTTATTCACATAAACAGAGTTTTCGTGAAAAGCTTAATCTGTATCAGACCAAAGTTACACGCGGGCTGCTCACCATAATGCTGGTGACATTCGTGCATCACAGTGGTGATAGGATGCACTAACGGATTTTAGGACTTGAGTGTCACATATCTCCGTAAACGGCGTCATGTGTAATGTAAAATATTGCTCTGCTTATCTGGAGCGGATGGAAATTGCACAGCGTGTTGGAGAGGGGAGCGAGGGGTGACGGCGGGGCTCGGGTAAGGGGGAGGGGTACTTTGCGCGGCGAATCTTAATTTTCTACAAATAAATGCAAATATCTGAGCCAGCCAACGCAACTGACGGTGTTTGCTAAACCAAGAATAATTTAAAGTTGAAAGCCAACATGTTATTTGATAATACACCTAAAAGGAAACGTAAGTAGATCCTGTTTGCCGACTGCTCGCCTGCATAACCGGATAAGTGTAATGTAATTAAATTAAAAACTTTAAGCGCTTAACCCGATTTCCGATTCGATGCCCGATGATACTTTAATCCAGCCACACGGGTTATTTCTTTACGAATTTAAAAATTATCCAACCAAAACTAAAGAGAATTTAATACGAAAAGTAATGTTAATCTCTTGTAATATTTTTGAGACTGATAGTACGCAAACTTGAAGAACTAATGTAACTACTTATAAAGTCACATCAGTGTTTGTGACGCTTTGTCTTTAAACTTCACTGTTTCATTGGATACCATGTCCTTATAATATCCAGTCACTATCTTAGTGATGTAGAATAAGTGGTAAGTAATTGTATTTGTCAAATAGAATGTTAATGTAATGTTAATGTATTGTAAATGTAATTGTTATTGAACCTAAATGTATGAAGTAAAATATTATTATTATTATTTTTCAAGTATTTATTTCCTCTCTTAGATTTAAATTTTTTACAATTTATATGCTAATATGGATATTATATATCTGAAATAAAAGATGATTATTATTAAACATTCTTTAATCAATAGAAAGCTACATTATCACTAGAATGGTTAGAGACATTATTGCTTAATCAATAGAACACACGTGTCACATAAGTTAAGATGTAAATTAGAGAGAAGCGATTTGGTAGATACACACGCCGACGTTAACACTTAGTTAATGTCCGCAACACTTTGGAATGAGATACGCTAATCGTTTTGTTTGTTGTGCTCGTGATACTGTTAACTTTGAATTAATATCATATTTTAATTACAAAATTTCTTACACCTAATTGACACGGTTTCTTACATATTACACATTTTTTACATACACATCTTTACACATATTGACTCATTTTTTAAGAAGTTCATTAGACATATTTAAATGATATTATTAAGTTAATGTCTTACTTTAATAAGCTATTAAATTGTTTTTTCTTTCTTGGTTGTTTCGTATTGTACATCTTGTATAAAGTTTGTTTACTAATTCGTTAATTTGTGGAAAATGTTAATTGTACTATTATTTAACCTATATTTATATACGATACTAATGTTTCACTTTGTTTTCCAGTTTAATAATATACATGGTGTAATTTTTCGTTTTCCCCAATAAAATAAAATAAAATAAAACGAATAAAATAAACAAAATTTACACTTGATAAGAAACTAATTATCTTGGCGAAATTAGCTAAGTTAAGGTGTATAACGCCGATTTGGCCTTGAATTATTAGGCTGATTTCCCCGCGCCACCCTCTACAAGAGATCGACCGCACAGAGATGGCAAAGAGTAGTATGGAGACTAGACGACAAAGGCACGACATAGTCGACTGAGCCTACTTTACTGCAAATACATACTACAAATTTATAATTATTTACAATGTAGAGGGATAATTCAGTAACAATGAAGCGTGTTTTGTTATTTAGGTAGTAAATTATGTTACCTAGTAAAAATTTTTACCCGTCTGCGCCACAACAAGGGTTATGTTTTTAGAGTGTATAGCGGCGCGCTCCCGGCTTGGCCCGGGGTGTATTTTTTCTAAAATAAACGTAGCCTAAGTTACTCCTTATTACATCAGCTACCTGCCAATAAAAGTCCCGTCAAAATCGGTCCAGCCATTTCAGAGATTAGCCGGAACAAACAAACAGACAGACACACAAAAATTGTAAAAAATGTTATTTTGGATGTTATTTTGGATTTTTTCTAAAATAAACGTAGCCTAAGTTACTCCTTATTAAATCAGATACTTGCCAATAAAAGTCCCGTCAAAATCGGTTCAGCCATTTCAGAGATTAGCCGGAACAAACAGACACCCAGACAGACAAAAATTTGGTTTGTTTATGTGGTTGGTTTATTTTGGTGTATGTACTCATATAAATGGTGTATGTACGTATATATATTCATATGCATGTAGTAAAAAACGGTTATTTCAATATTACAAACAGACACTCCAATTTTATTTATATGTATAGATGTATGTATATTTCTTTATACGAATATAAAATATATAGTAAAAGAGCCAAACAAAAGTTTTTATCAAAACTAACAAATTTTTTAATTTTCAGTAAAAACAATTGAGTTTTTGCACCAACCGTGCAAACTTCGCGTGGTACGTTTTGTTTGGGTAACGCTAATGCCGGCGGTAATAATTTTTTTTTTAATTTTGATATTTTTTTTCAAATTCACCAAGTGAGTGAAGTGACAATAAATTGAGACAAAAAGTGTTTTTTTTTTTTTTCATTTTGATAAAGATTACGAACTTTTTAGAGCGAGAATCTTGCTTCTTCAATTTTTTCAAAAAATCTATTGAGTGGGACAAAAAAGCGGCTGAGTGGATTAAATGGAAACTCTGTGGGGCTTTTTAGGGTATATTGAACTGTAAAAGGCACACTTAACATTTATTATTTTCTCCATATTTTTGATTCAGCGCTTGATTTTTCTAAAAGCTATCAAAAGCCCTTTTTTATAATTTTTAAAATTCATCTCAATAGAATTAAAAAAAAAAACAAATGCTTGTAGAAAATTTATTCACGTTTTCATTTTGTTTTCGTTTTGTCTTGTCTTTTGCCATGTCTAATTGTTTTGGTTTGGTTTTGGGTCTTATTATTATTAATTGTGTAATTTTAAAGGAGGGGGGGGGGGGGATCCCTCATCCTTTCAAATGATACCTAACATGGGGGGTCTATTTGTAACCGTTGACCATGGTTACGTCAAATTTTTTATCTCGTCGAGACGTCCCCGATGAGCCCTAACACGACACGGCTGTGACGCGCCGTTTCCGAGTTACGGTCGGGGAGGTCCGAGGGGGGCGCCAAATTTTTTATCTCGTCCAGACGTCCCCGATGAGCCCAAACACGACCCGGCTGTGACGCGCCGTTTCCGAGTTACGGTCGGGGGGGTCCGAGGGGGGCGTCAAATTTTTTATCTCGTCGAGACGTTCCCGATGAGCCCAAACACGACACGGCTGTGACGCGCCGTTTCCGAGTTATGGTCGGGGGGGTCCAAGGAGGGGGCTGTCAAAAATCTCGCTTTTTTTTTTTTTGGTGCCCCGGTAGACCGGATGACACTTTCCTTGGTGACTACCGATCACCCTCTATGACCTTCTGCAAACGCCACCCTTCTATCCCTCATAGTTTCCGAGAACCGCTCACCAACTTTTTACCAGAACGGTGTACCGAGGATATCGGATCTTTCTGGAGGTCACGGGAGCGTCCCCTACGCGACCACCTACAATAGGGAAACCCCCCACCGCTCCTTCTAGGAGAACAATTCGATGAGTCCCTAGATACGTGAGTGGGAATCCGGCTTTATAGTGGCTTTATTATTTATTTATTAGGCTTATTAATTTATATGTATTAATTAATAATTAATAATTATTAATATTAATTAATTAATTAATTAATTAATTAATTAATTAATTAATTAATTAAAATTCATGAAAACTTTCCTTCCTCGTTTGGTTTATTTTTGATATATTACGCTTTTGCCTCCTTTGCTTACTTCCTATCTTTATTAAATTTAGATAACAAGTATATATACATATGAATTATTAATTGAATATTCAAATTGAACATTTCAGATTATTAATAAATTGAATATTATATTACAACATAATTTATATTTAGTTTTTTAAAGATTTAATTAAAGAGACAAAAAAGAAAACCTATTAAAGTATTATATACACTATCATGCACTGTCTGTTCTGCCACTAAAATGTTTATTCTTTGTTTATTACATAAAAATTAATAATTTGATGAAGCGCAACGCGGCACAGGTCCGTCTAGCATCACGACTCGCCCCGCACTGATTTTATAGACGAGAACGGGCTAGCGCTGAGTAAGTGGGGAAATATTTTTGATAAAAACATTATATAAAATTCAATTTTACGTATTTTCAAAAAGCGCTTTCAACAAATCATGCTACATTGTTATCTTCATAAGTGTACAAAATTTCATAATCTTTTGATAAATATTGTAGAAGTGAGATTGTTATAACTGAAAGTAAAAGGGGTGAGTTTAGAATTTTTTTCCTCAATCAATTTCAATAAAATAAAATTTTTAATCCCAACAAATCATTCCTCATATCTTGTAGATAAACATATATTTTTTTCGCTGAAGAAAAGGCGTATATATAATGAATAATACTGTTACAAAATCTTGCAAAAATTTAATTTTTTGGAAGGATAAGCCTTAATACTGGTATTTAAAAAATATTGCCGCTTTTCACAGAGGCAGCGCCGCTTCCATCGGTTATAATGGAAATTAAAAGTGACCTCCCTAAGCTCTCACTTAGGACGTCCATCTAGGACGTTCAAAGTTTTAACTACAATAGTTTTAATATTTTTAAATGCACAACTATATACTTATTTGATAATATCTGCCATTCGTTAACATTTTGACATTATATGTCTATTCCTTGCAAATTCGTCTAGGACATTATTATATACTAGCTTTACGCCGCAACTTCTTCTGTGACCCTTTTTCTTGGGTATTAAAATATTTATTCAATCGTTATTGCTCCTAATATTTCTATCATGTTTTTTTTTTAAATTATTTTTAGATGATCCTTCAAGAAGACAACTTTTTTCTGGATAAAAGGTACCCTATGTCTTTTCCTGTATTCCTGAAAACGTGTATGCAAAATTTCATGATGGTCGCTTGAGTATAAGTGAAGGCGTGAAAGTGTAACAAACAAACAAACAAACTCACTTTCGCATTTATATTATTATAAATGAGCGAATCGTACACATTTGTTTTAATTCTATTATACTCCATATATACTTACTTATGTGTGTAATGTAATGATGCATTACGGCGGCCGCAGTGTTCCTAATCCCTTTGGGCAACTCATAAAGAATTGCTCAGTGCTTATCCCTGTGTACGAGCCATACAACACTCAATTTCATACGAGAAATTCAGGTGTGGAATTTTCACCGCTTTCTTGTCCTACCAAATATGAAATTCTCCCTCGACATTAATGTTACACTTTTTCTGCAGTGCCTGAATAGAAATTTTCATTTAAAACTCATCTCGGGCGATTTCTCAAAGCCCTCTTCCATTTTATGGAGTGTCTACTAGGTTCATAAATTCTCTTTATTAAATTAAACTTATAATCGGTTCAATATAAAATTCTTACTTATAATCGGTTAATTTTGAAATAAAATTCAAAATTAATTTATAATTATATTCGTCGTAATCTGTTCGTATCTACTTTAAGATATATATGATTTAAGGTATTTTATGTTGAACGGAATGCTTATTATATAAGATGAAGTATTCAGCAGTAACTTCATAGATGTCGGGTCACAATTAGTATTTGTAACAGAAACACTAAGTAAGTATTTAATAATGTATCAATTGCAAGTACCTTTCGCTAACAAACTGTTAGAATGTATCATTTTAATAACCTTACTATTTAATATTTTTTTATTAAAATTTCTCCTTATTATATGGTATTAAAATAATATATAACAATAAACCACAATTCGTGGTGTAGCATGAGTATGAAAGTATGTAGGTACAAATAAAGAGGCTTGTGATATTAATTCAAAAAATTTGTTACATATACATAAGACATAAGCTTTATTAAAAGCTATAAAAAAAGAAGTTTAATATCTGCCCCATCAAACATTATTTGTAAGAATGTGCGATAAATAAATTATGACACATCAGCAAACATTGATAGGTTAGTGTGAGTTAGTGTATTCAAAACTAACCCAGCGGATTTTGATACAGTTTTCACTAATGCAAATAGAGATAAATGAGATAAAGAGATAAACGAATCTGAAATTTGCAATTTTAGGATTATTGAAATTATTTGTTTTTTTAGTTTTAAATTTGTTACCTACTGCCTCGTACAACTCAAACCCACAACTATGAAAGAAGTAGAAATACTCAAAAGAGAAATATTTACCTTTTTTATCGTTTTAATAATTCATTATTTATTTTTCTTAATCTAATAACTAAGTATATGCTTCGTTTGATACTAATGAACCTCGAAAGCTCCTCTTAAGGCCGATTACATAAAGAGATAAAAGATAGCCTTGTAAATTTGCCACAAATATTATTTATAGTAGTGAGGCAGTCGACACTAATAAATCAATCGGCAATATTAGTTTATGACTGGATTTATCAGTGTTATTTCAATTGGCTGATTAAAATCTGCTATAGTGGCCGTCGACGTTTAGGGAATAGTTCCATTGCTCTGCGATTTAAATGGAGTAATGAGATGTCGTGTCGATATAGTCAGTGCGGACATAGAGTTAGTTGGAAAGCGACTAAAGCGATACCTAAATGAAATCGTCTCCCTGGGGAAATGAATACGATTATTTTCCGAAGACTGTTTTATCTTGAGGCCTCACTTCTAGATGTCTCTAAGGAACTATTTTAACGCTATATAACTGGAACTTGAGGGAATGCTAAGTACCAAGTAGGAAATGTTTTTTTTATTAGGTAAATGCTGTCATTATTATTAAAAAAACATATGTTACCTTTTAACCATAGTTGTTTTATAATGATTATATTAAATTATGACAGCCGAGTGTTGTTCGAAGACTTCATGTTCATAGACAAAATGTCTTCAAATGGACTATCTGCCTGTCCACCACAAATTACGTAACAAAAAGACTCAAATCTGTACGTTTTGTTTCAATTCACTGTAAAGTGTTTCAGTATAAGGGCATGAAGGATGTAGGGGTGAGGGGCTTGGGACGCTTACTAATGAGACTATGTATGTCCTGCTACTATTTGAAATGTATCGATTCGCTGTAGAATGTAGCGCTACGCATGAGATGTGCCGCGCTACAACTCGGAATGTTAAGCTACGTACGCTACGAGTAAGTATGCTACGCAAGACGTATACCACTGCGCTGTAAAATTTAACGCTACGCCTCGAAATAAAACTATTTCATGTAATTATTTGCATCCGAAATATTATAAGTAGGTACCTACTACTACTGTAAACAGAGTCTATTGTTATAAATCTAAGTAATACATATTGTTAATAAAGAAGCCTACCTTTGATTGATAGTCACTTGTGTGATGTTTGTATGTAAGTTACTATTACTGAAACAAACCTAACGATGTTTGCCTTGTTAACTAAGTTTCGACAGTTAGTAGAAGTAAGTGACGGCTTACAAAGTTTATGTAAACCGACTAAAATAAGTTATTCAACCGCCCGTGCTAAGCGACATCGTTGTTCGATTTATAATAAGGATTTAAATGAGGTATTCTTTGTTTTATGTAACACTCGTCATACTTATTAGAGGTAATTTATTATTTGAAATACTATTTTGAGTAAGTCAAACGCGGTTGCCATGTAGCATAATTATGTAATTTCAGCAGGCGCGGCGCGAGAGAATTTGAAATTAAAAGTACTAATTATTATATATATGGTTAATATTTATACCATTAGCTTAATTATGAGTTCAGAAAAAAATCTTACAAAGAGAGCAACACTCCTTGTAAATATTGTAGTACATTTATGAACCATTTATATCCTTACTGATATACCTTACAATGTGTCCCAGCCTTACAATATTCTAAGACAACGCAACATTTATTGTTGTCATATATATTATTTAAAATCTTACTATTTTTTTAATTTTAATTTTTATCTTTATGTTAAAGTCGACAGACAGGCAGATAGTCTAAGTGATGGTAGGTGGCTTGGCTACCGTAGCCTACAACACAGGCCACAGGTGTTGCAAGTGATGGATTAGGAAGGGTTAAGGAACTGGGCTCTAGCATCCCTTATTCACTCACCGAAATACAACAGCACAAAAGCTGTTATTATTATTCATACGAGTACATTAAAATTAAAATTTCAGAGCAAAATTATTTTATATTTTACTTATTTTAAATGCAGACTGAAAATCCTGCAATTATGTTCTTAACTTGCATATGTTTAGTAATAACTTTACTCATAAAAACACAACATATCTGATACAGAAGAGGCCAAAAACGAAAGAGAAAGTAGTTTTTGATTTAGAGGCAAAGTTTGAATACAAAAACAGGACCATTCGACATTTCGACACCATTTATTTTCTACTTGCGCCCACACTTTTTATCTGTGATCTATAAGGCACCTACGCAAAAAGTTGCATTTAGTTGCTTTGAACGTGACCTAAATTTGTAGTATGTTATGATAAAGTTTTTTTTTAATTAAAACTTACATAACAGTATCATACTTATTTAAAATATTAATTAATTTTATTAATAGTATTAATTTTAAGTATTATCTTTGTGAATATGGGGATATTCCTTCTGAAAGACGACAAGAATTTTGATTGAGGTATTGAACTTCATCTAATGTTTCTAGGCCACGACTTCTTTCTTCGTCCAACTTTCCAGCGACTTTGTCCATCAACACTAACTGAAGCAGATTGTATCGTAACTTTAAATCTTTTGATCATGACCATGAGTTACCATTTTTCCCAATCAATTACAGGACGTAATTACGTTGGTCACTTTTTAAGTCCAACAAATGGACAGCATGCGCCTATACGTCCACACATCAAATAATTCTATTCGTATTTATAGATCCTTTAACGGTCCAAGTCTCACATCCATACAACTGTGTGGCATATTACATAACAACTCCTACATTACAAAAACTCCGGCCTCCGTACCGCTTGTGTGTTGTGGGAATTAGCTGTCGCTTCTTTCACTGCCTCCAGAGGTGCTGCCCAGTTGATGACTATTGATTTGCATTATTAAAATTAAAAGCAGGGATTAAATTTTGATCTAAATATATATGTGTTATATGTTAGAGCAATAGTATATGGTGTCGTTTTAATAAATAAAATGAAGCTTGCATGTTGAGCCTTGAGAATGAGATTAGTGTTGGCATCTGCGCGGTCACGTAGACGCGCTGTCGAGTGTCGCCTTTATGCCACTACACGCCTTCTTCACTCAACCATACACTCACGCGCTATATAACCACATATACTATAGGCGGTCGTATTTTCTTGCATTAATGCAAAGAAATACGGCCGCCTATAGCATAAAATTAGTTATATAGTTAAAATTAGTTATATAGTTTAAAATTAGTACCATTTCGTACTTGTAATGTAGCAATTACAAGCTACGTAAATGATCAAAAATATTTTTAGAAGGTAATTAAAATAGATACCCACCTTAATTGTGTTTCCTTTATTGATTAAATATATTTTAATATGTATAAATAATATTAAAAAAACTGTAGTTCTTTTTTTCAATCCAAATACATGTTGCGTTTTTAAGTTAGAAGGCATCCAAAATTATAAACAGTATTTTTCTGAGAACGCAAAATGTTATGCCTAGTTGAAGATTTTCCTCATAAAAATTTTAATCATAAAATTCTGCTTAGTAATTTTAATTTGGATATAATTTAATTAGGATATGGATGTATATTTTTTAAATTAAATGAAGCTAAATATTTTATATATTATAGATAACAGCGTTTTTAAAAAATCAAATATTTCGTCAGTTTGTTATAACATTTAAAACATGTAAGCCTTGCATAAATAATATAAAACGTTATTTTAACACCATGGGTCGATTTTTTTTTTTTACTTATAACGCATAAGTTCTGATTCTATGCATAAAAAATTAACAAATTATCCACCTACGACTAATAAAGTTTGCTGTTGTCTGTTATAAGTAAGACCGCCAGACTGTTGATCATTCTTTAACATAAAAAAAAACATTCTCGCTTGTTTCAAGTAGTTGAGATTCACCTGTTTTTACCTCTTTCTAAGGTGCAGATGACAGGCATGTAAACGAACATAACAAAACAGTCCACAGAATTCCCTATCAATTTATTATATAAAGTAGAAAAACTAATTAAGATTACTTAGCATGCAAAAATATTTTTTTACATTCTAACAGAACCTATAACAACAAAAATCTTATTACAAGAATTATGAAATCCATTTCATTCATATATGTATGCGTGAAACTCATTACTCAAGACCGATAAAATATTTTATTAGAACTCTACCGCTGTTTAGAGTAAGGAGGATCTTAAAGCGTCTTACAGAAGATGCAATTTACAATGAAAAGCGTATAATAAACATAACTAGCTCAATTTAACACAAATTAAACACATGTTAATGTTTGCAAACGATTCTGTTTCGTGTAACGGAGAGTTGTGAAATTAGTTCTCTTTCGAAGTTGGCGTTTGTGAAGTACTTACTTACAATTTTAATATTGAAGCTCACAGGCAGATGAGTAAAGTTCTCTTCATCGAAAGATGTGAGTTCTTTGTGTACTGTCTGTCAAGAAAGAAAAAAAAACAGGAAAAGTTGACGTCCAATCTGCTGCCTACTTTCAGAAATGAGAACGTCGTCTGTCTGAATAACGTACGATACAACTTTGAAGCTAGCTATATACATATTTAAGGCGCACGGTAAAGCAAATCTTTCACCGAAAATAACTTATTTTTATTAAAAAATACACATATATTTTACAAAAGTAAATGCGGTTTTTTTTTGCGTGAAAACCTCTTTAAATTTATTCATCAAAAATGTAGTATTTATTTATCATAAATGACTGAAAAACAAGACAAAACATTAATATAACGATATACCTAATTGTGTAATTCGCTAAGCCAAATATCACGTCTTTTGTTGCCACGAGACAACTATTTGGCAGGTTACTATTATCTTATTGTTAGAAGATACAGAACAAAACTCGTTATTAATTAAAACTTCCCCTAGCAAAAACCTAATTAGAGGTTTTGTTATACTTTATACAAGGTTCCAAAATCATCGGCACCATTTTCCAGAGTATTGTTTACATTCGCTGTATTACTTATATTTGTTACATAATATTTCCAGGCTGAGCGGTTCTCGATCTTTTTCGAATAAGAAATTGTGAATAACAAGAAAAATTTATGAAAAATTGGACAAGGATCGTTAAATGCGAATTAGTTGATTTTAGAATTAGACTGTTTTCGTCAGTCTTTTTATTACAGTGAAAATCAATTACAACTAAAAACTGATCTAAAGTCTAGAGCAAACGATGTTAAGGCGCTTTGATGGATACTTTCTTAAGCCTCGTGTATGACCAAGAAGCTTGAAAAAAAAAAAGAATTATCACAGTAAACAAAATTTGATAAAAAAAATTTTTTCTTACCATCATAACTTCTATTATATATTTAATTTTTTTTTAATCATACAATGTTTTTTGGCTTGAATTATTTACTGCTCCTAAGCTGTTACGGCCATTGGAAATATTTACACGCTAAAAAATTAAGAATATATTTTAAACACAACATATTATGTAATTCAATCAACAATTTCATCGAGATATACTGAATCCTTTATACTCCATTGACAACTCCAAGCGCCTTAAGAAGCACTTGATGATTCCGAAATTGTTGAAGCATGGTCCTGAAACAATGTTTTATAAGTTCTTCAATAATAAAATATAATTTTATATAAATATTATTACAACACAATACAATACGAGGTTTACAACAGACACTCTATTAAAAGTATAGGTTTATACGGAAGCGAGTCCGTTTGATAAGATTCACTTACACTAGTTGTGTTTACGCACCCTTTCAGGTTTACGAGCGCAGTTTAAATGTTCACATAAAATCACTTTATTGCTAGTTCATCGGCACAACAATCTCAGACAATTCGCACATGTTATATGGCTTCCTAGCCCCATTGCGAATAAACCTTCAAGGTACCTCTTATTTGTCAGATAAAAGATAGATTGACTCGCTCCATAAATCTGCTGTTGATGTTGTGCAATAGTAACGTTTTGTAAATAAGAAAAATTGTGGACAGAAAATATGAAATACTAGCTGTTGCACGCGACTTTGTCGGCGTAACTTTATATAATATAATATAGCCTATGTTACTAGCTGATAATATATATAATATGTATTTCTATAAGTGAAAGAATTTTTTAAAACGGTCCAGTAGATTTTGAGTTTATTCATTACAAACATACTAAAATACAAATCTTCTCTTTATATTGTATTAATATAGACAAGCAATTGACATTCGAGTTTAGCCGCATTTTAGTCGTGACTAGTTGTTGCACGCGACTTCGTCCGCGTAACTTTATAAAATATAGCCTATGTTACTCGCTAATAATGTAGCTTTCTATAAGTTTTAAAAAGGGAAAAGTTTTATATTTTTGTATGTAATGAATAACTATCGTATGCGTAATTTTTGGAACAAAAATATGAAATTGAAAAGAGTTATCCTATTTCAAAAACAATTATCCAGTTCTGTCCACGATAAAACTAATATACTTAATGTTAAGAATGTATGCAAATCTCGCACCCTAGAGTAAAATAAATATGTAAATAACTTAAGCTGCCGGAGGATAAGCTGTTTGTATTCAGCGGAATATATTCATTATGTTTATTCCCTTCCTACAGGAGTACATACATACTCTCGCTTATTCGTCGCTTGGTTTGTCAGAAAAGTTGAAAGCGAAGAAAGACATCCCAACAAATTTAGGATTATTTGACTGTACGACAATGGGTATTGTCTGTCTTTAAATAGGTTGGGTTCGAGCTGGGACAATGGGCTCATTTATTCCTACCCTTAGGCGTAGACGCAAACTACGGCCATAGGATTAACGGGTTTAACACGACGAAACAATTACTTTTCTCTCCCGCAATAAGTATTTAAGTTAGAAACAAATAACAAGTTATATTATTATTCCTAAATACCAAAAGCACTGTAAAACAGTTTGTTTTCTAAGTTAGAATTCTAAGTTTTAGAAACAGGAAATGCTCGAGTGAATAGATAAATGATTTTTTGAATTATCTAAAATAAAAATGGTATTAAGCTGCTACGTTTAAAAACTCTGTAAATATAAAACCTCCCAATAAATCAATGAGTAGATGAATGCGATTTCACCATGCCATGCCTATATGTACCTATATGTGTCCATATGGTATAGTTTAATACATTTATACATTCATACATTAAATTATTAATGTGGTATACACAGTATAATATGTAAATATTACATTATCGTATCACTAAGCATCTAATCTATATCTATACATATATAAACATATTATGCATATACATACCTAGTCGCTGTCCGCCTGTGTCTCTTTCTCTGCTGACTTCCAACATATTTTAATAAGGTTTTTACTAATAGAATGAGCGATAAACCAGAAAGGTTTATTTATGTATATAATTTATGTATATGTATATGTATATAATGCGCAGCCGGAAGCGGGTCACTGGTTTTTAAATCTTCAAAATGTTATAAAGCCGATACAGCTTACTTTTGTACAATTTTAAAATTGAAAGCACACAAATGTGTTTTAGTATTATGCACATCCTTATTTTATTCTTATTATTTTAGATATAAAAAGTTTCCACATTTTCTCTCCTAATGGATGCCAGTATATTTCGCTTATTGAGACTTTCAAATATAACAAAACAGTTCTACATTTTATTCCATAAAACATTTTACAGGAGTTAAACTTCTAAGAATTTTCCAATACATTATAATTAATTTCTATATTATTTTATGGCTAATGCTCTTTTCGGATAAACACTTCGTTGAGACTTAAAAGCTTTGTTGAAATTGATATAAGATAAAACGATCCCTTTAGAAGTTGAGAAGTCCCACCAACTTTATAAGTATTAAGCGATTTTGATAGACATCAACAATAGAGATATAGAAACTCAAAGTGAGCCAGAGACTGATATCTTCAGTAGGTACTCGTAAAACTCACCGCTCTTGCAAAACCCTCGGAATTCCTTCCGAGGGAATCATTTTGCGAAACCCTTGTCAGTTCCATTACGACCCACGGCGCGACGCGTCCGTCGTCGTTCTGATCCGCCCGTCCTTCATTTACCGGAGTTATGGCCTTCTCATATTTTCTAAGTAGCGCGCACTTTAATCTTGATGAACTTACACTCTTAACTTATTCACATAAATCTATTGCGGACACATTCGGTACTCAACACATAATATACAAGCAATAATTAAAATTATAAATTAACCTCTGACTTTCTATTGAATCCAAACGAACTATATTTGATGCTGCAGAATCAGATCAAAATTACCTACTATGGAAATACCGCCGAAGTAACTGCATACAAAATTACTACTGTGTAAGTTAGTAAAATCCTTTTGTCAACTAGGAAATAGGCTGATCTTCAAACGCCTAAATAGATCTTCATAAATTATAGCTAATAACCATTCCGATCACTTCAGTTTTCAAACAAAGAAAAACCGGATCAAAATCGGTCCATCCGTTTGGGAGCTACGACAGATACACAGATACACAGTAGACATATACTTCATATTTGTAACACTCCGATTTTGCGAACAAGTACCTTGCTAACGACGAATATAACCAACCTAATATTATTCCCTCGATAAAGACTTTAGAACGTGCAGCGGCTATAATCTCGCGTCTTCGGGGTGCTTTCTAGACAGACAAAAGCTTTTCTAAGTTTAGCTTACACTTATACAAGCAGAGCACAAAGACAATAA
Source organism: Synanthedon andrenaeformis (assembly GCA_936446665.2). Taxonomy (NCBI): domain Eukaryota; kingdom Metazoa; phylum Arthropoda; class Insecta; order Lepidoptera; family Sesiidae; genus Synanthedon; species Synanthedon andrenaeformis. The sequence goes on along the minus strand of OW387777.2, from coordinate 6,541,389 downwards.
ATTAAAGTGAATCTTTCGAGGACTCGCTAAGCTTCACCCAGATTAGGAGAGTAATGCCAAACCATACGCGAAATTAAGCATAAAGCCACAGTTGTGCCATAATAACATTTATTTATCATAATAATGTTTAAAGACTTTCACTGGAACGACCTTCAGTGTAAATCTCTGAATATAAAAATTTATTTTACACTAGCAGCCCACTCCCGAATTCACACTGGAAACTTTCAAACTTTTCTCTTCATAAGAACCTTCTTCAGATATCAACGAAAATTTGAAAATTAACCGAATTGGACCAGCCGTACTCGAGTTTAGTGATTCATTACAACACATTTAGTGATTCATTTTTATTTATATAGGTTATTTCTGTAGAGGTGATGTTAATCTGAAAATTAAATTGACCCAAATTTGAAAGATTAAATAATTATTTAATTAATAAATAATTTCCGAGAAAAAGAAAGCAATGAAAATGGTTGTTACGAAATTGTAACGCTTGTACAAATCAGGAGAACGCAAAATTCATAATTTATGAGATTAATTTGCGAGCAGCCGTAAATTACAGTTTGATGTGCAGAATATATAATTTCTTAATAACGTCCCGGTTGTAAATTTTATATGTACATCGCTCATTTTGTTTGTATTCTCTATTTCGTTTTATTCGAGAGACGAAGCAATTAAAAGATGTGTTGACAAAGCGGTTGAATTGAATATTCGATTAGGGAATCAATTCTTCGATATATGATTTACTGTTGCTTGGATTCGAAATGATTCCTTTTTCGATTCGAAAATGAATTTAATATCAGTCTTAATGTATCGCCACCGGAAGACGAGGGTCGACAAGTGTGTAAAAGAATTTGCCAAGTGAGTTAATTTCAAGTGATAAAAGACTGAGGACATTACAAAAATTACAAACATTACAAGAAAGTAATGGTCGAGTCATTATATGCGGTGACTGTTTAGATTTTAAGCCTTTTGAAATTCATATGAGCTTGATACGCGTTATATCGATCCGTCGTATTGTTATCTATATATTTGCGGTATCACAACATTTCAGGCAATGCGGGCACATGTTAATCAGAATTTAGTGCAGCGTAGTTTGTAAACGTATTCATGAGATGCGATTTCACGTAATATAACAAATTTTATTGTGTTTTTTTCGTTGTGTGTCTCGGCCACGTTATATAACAGACATTAAATCTTAATTGTGCATAGGCGGTAAGGAGGAAGTATTAACTACACAGCCCTCCATAGTATTCGAAGTTATCTCATACCCCATAGCTTTACTCACAATGTTTTTTCTTCATTTTTTAAGAAATTATATAGATGACAACTGATTACTTGATAACAGAATGACAACACTCGATTCTACATCTGACACTAAGAATAGCTTTGTCTTTATTGAAATGACTAACATTATGACGTGCAAAGGAAGCCACTTGGCGAACGGATTCTTTTTATATTGTAACCAATAAAATGTGAAAAAGAAATAACCAATTTACACTTACGTAGCAGATGTAATGTCAAATGGAATTCTCTTTCAAACGATCAAACGGAAATGATCTGAGGATACTCCGACTTTTCTATGAGAGAGAGAAGAAAAATATTATTTACATGACATGTGTAATAAACAAGCGACCATAAGAACTCAATTTGTAGTTATGACTACTGTAACAATATTATTTCTTCATTTAAAACGAGAAGGAAAAAAAGGAAAATATTATCATAAATCGAGCTTTTGGTTTTTCTTTATTAAAAGAATAATTAAAAGACCCAAATCTTTGGGATTATTAAGGCGGCATTTTCTTACATAAATAAAGGTGTCTGAGGAATACAGACATTTGATGATGATCCTCGGTTTTCTGGATATTTTCTGATTGTGAGTTCGAAATTTGATCCTTGACTATATAGAAACACAGAATTAACGGATAAAAAATCTAAAGTTCTCAGACTAATCAAAAATATACTAAGTTCGTCATTTATATTGAATTTTATATGAAATTGAGAACTTTCCTTCATATGTAAAAGTCATGGGGAAATGATAAAAAAACAATATTATTACCAGAATGATGAGTCGGTTCGAGTAAATGTTCGGTTACGCAACGATGATGTAGTTTAGCCGCAATAACAAGATATGTTAACATTATCCTAACACGTGACTAGATACCTCGATTATCTATCTACATGTACCTTAAATATAATCAAAGATACGAATGAATGTGCCAACGAAATTATATGGGACTGATTCAATTTGCAGAACAGGGTAAGTGATATCCAATATGCGGGATGTGTTTTTAACATCATTACTATCATCATTATTAGCCTGTGTCTCTCCAATGCTTCTCCCAGGGCTCTCCACCACGTACGGTCCTCTGCACCACCGCTTCCTTTGTTGCCCTTCAGGTAGTCTGTCCAGGTCATTGGGCCAGGTCTGTTAGGCCAGGTGGCCGCAAGGCGTCCCACGCTGCGTTTTCCATTTCGTGGCTTCCATTCGTGACTTATTCCATCCAACCGATGGGAACTCGTCTACCCCATCGTTTATCCGTTCTGCGACAGTGGTGTGACCAGCCTATTATGCCACTTAAGCTTGCATATTCTTTCAGCTATGTCGACTACTTTGGTACTTCGGCGAATTTCAAAATTTCTCACTTGTTGACCAGTCCTGCCGTAAGAGGCCGGCCACGTTTTATCTATCTAAATTATTTAAGTCAATCAATAATTGAAATTGAATGCAAATAATATTGAACGCAAATAATTAATTTTGAACGTAGTTTACATTACCTAAAACAGATTCTAAAATTTACAATTACAATTAATATGTATATAGTAAACAGCTGCATTCATACAACCGTACTTGATAGGTTATTCGTAATTCTACAGCCATTATGCACATTATATTATTATGAATGAACATGCACATGACACAGGTATTCTGATATAGCGCTTAACAAAGTTAATCTAAGCCACAAGTATTTATTTTAAAGTTTGACGTAAAATTGAACTTACATACTCCTGTCCAAAGGCTTTGCAAACCGATTAACCATATTAGTGATCTTATCGATATATTTGCTGATTCGTTCACTAAACTTCGTAAAATTGTTGATTATATTTTTAATATTTTTTAAGTTTTATTTTTTTTCCTTCCTTCATTTTAGTTTTTGTTTATACTGCAATCGCTGTTTATTTATACTAAATGGTTATATTTTCTTTTACAGCTTATTAATGTTTTATTATTGTATTTAATTTTATTTTCATTGGGTATTCACCTGTAATTGGTTGCCACATATATTTGTAACAAGTTTTTCTTTAAGTTTTTTAGTTAAGTCTATATGAGTGAGCACTATAGTGAAAAATATCATGCTTATTGAATTAAATTTTACTTTTTATTACAATTCATTTCATAACGTGACAAAAATACTAGTAAATAATTATTAAATTTAATGAAACCCTTGTACTATTAATAAGTTATCAATGAGATATTATAGTACATTTTTGTTTACCGCATTCAAATTTCCTATGTCCTTTAGACAAACTCTGTTTATTTCATTAGTATTCATTATATGTTTTGAGTTTAAAGGATTGAATAGAGTAGGTTTGTTTTCGTATGTGGCTTGAGCAGATCGTATCTCGTTTATAAATTTTCAGACAGAGTAGGTACGCCCGACGACAACCATTCCGGTGGCTAATGCTGACCACAAACAAGTCCGTACCTCTAGTCCCGAGATCCGCGCTCGTGTATTTACGCACCGCGAGTTATATGGAAGCTTGTTAACATTTTAATGAAAAGCGTGGGCTTGTAAATTCACTGTTTATGCTCGCACCCAAGGCAATTCTTACATTTTCGCGTACCAACTTAATATGATGTCACTAGGAGATATTCGCGTGAGCTGCATTGTAATTAAACGACATACTTATATCCATTGTCGTAGTAAAGTTTTCGCTTCGCAAGTTGTAAAATTTAATTAAAACATTGCATTTCAATATGTCGGATCGGAACACATATTGAAATGTTCACTTTCAAATTATCGAAGAAAAATTTTTTTAGAAAAATGAATAATCAACTATGTACATTGCATTCACAATCAATGCTGTAGATTTGTTTCGAAGTAATCCTGTTTCGTAAACAAATTGTTGTAGACGAACAAGATGACAGGCTCGCTGCTGCCTCGCTACAGTGACTTATTTTTGTGTCACCGAAACGGAAAAAAATATATGAAACGTCTGCAAATAGGAGTCCCGCTGTATTTCATCTGAATTATATTTTTTGGGGTATAATTCTGTTATTGATGTTTTAAAATAAACGAGTTTAAAAGGCTTCTCATTGAACTATTGTACGTATGCTACTCTTATTATTTTTTCCATGAATACAAAACTAAAATCTTCTTCCAGCTGAAAAAAAGAAGGTGGTTTATATATGGTACATCCTTTTATTATATACGATATAATCAGAGATTGTATCTTAATAAACTTTATTAGTATATTTTATGTAAAATGTGAGGCATATCAATATCTCCTGAGAGTCGAGAAATTAGTTTGTAAAATATATTATTCAAGCTTTTCCTTTGACCTTGTCCAAGTATATTTATGAATTATATATCCTATGTATATATAAAATGCTATATTCTTAAGTTTCGTCAAATAATGTTTAGTATTTGTTGCATTAAGGAGTAACAAACATCTAAGTATATTATTATATTCATAATAACCGATCTCATAAACTTTAGTTTTTATAATATACTGCCATAACTTCTTTCTCTTATATTATAAATTATAGCATATGAGTTATTCGCAATACTACATATATATTCCTGTCAAATTTTATTAACAAATTTTCCTATAAATTTCATATAACATCTGCCGTCGGCAGGCAGACCGAAAGGTCCATTTGCACTTAGACAGGCCGCCTGAGAACACAAGTAACACCAAGGGACTACAGGTGTCTTGCAGATATTATAATAATATTGTATATATAATATAAGCATTAATGATAGACTCATGTGCTTATACTTTGGTCTCTATACAACAAACTATTATTGGATTTACAATATTAATGAATCACTCGATACATTTAGGACTGTAATGTATTTTATAATAGTAACACACAAAAAATACACACATTTCTCGTATTTATTATTTCACATATCTTGTGTTTTATTCGACTATCTTTGTGGTTTTATTCGAATTTTCAAAACGAAAACTTAAAGAAAAGGAGGGATGTTCTTAAATCACTAAGATTAATTTTCTGTGCGCATAATTTATATTGGCTAACCAGAAAACGGGTCGACGAGACCATGAGGCAATTTACAAACTCGAAAATCGCGGAAGTTCGTTAATTATTCGTCGGGGGGCAGGCTTGGGTGCGCCGGGACTCACGTTTATTGACAATTAAGACTAGGCCCAGCCGCTTCGCGCGCCTTATTACTCGGCTTGTGGTCACCCGCCGCGCCCTAACTTGGATTTCAGATATTCAATGAAGCACCTATATTGATTTAGAGAGTCTTATCATTATTTGCCATTCCTTGCCATTCAGGATAATTGCCTCGCTGTTTGTTTTGCGTTCACAGACAAATACACCTCTGTGAATATCCAATCAATGGCTGTATGCAGACTGTCTACTGGAAATATTGTGTATAATTTATAATTGAGTAAAATAGACAATCACACAAACATTTTTACATATTAAATTAGTTTTGGAAAATAATGGGGGAGGCCTATTTTCAGCTGTGGACGTTCTGCGGCTGGGATCAAGATGGGTGCTTAAAATACAATAGTGAACTACTAATATTTATTTACAAATTTCTAATAGGTGTATTCACCCAGGGAAAAACCAAATAAAGAATTGTAATTCACAGGGGTAATACTTGACGGGACCCGGTCGGTGGTCTTGGGGGAGACTACCGCCCGTCGTATGGCCCGAGATGGCCGGCGTATCTCCACTTTCGGGTACGCCGAGGTTCGCCGAGAGAGCACAGGCCTCCCCGCGCTGGATAGCCGTGGCGGGGCACCGAAGTTGTGTCAACGTCTTCGCGACCCCGCCCATCAACGGCCGCGCTAGAAATCCGGCAGTGTCTGGTATCCGAGAGGATTTCCCAACGTAAAAAAAGGGGCTAATACCTACTTGATTCATTTGGAATTTTACTGTAGAAGCCAACACAACTATAATGTTACACATATTAACTGTTGATTGTTGTTTTTTATTTATGTTACCCTTGTTAAAAAAACGATAACAACTTGTCTCGGTAAACAACTGGCGATTTTTGTGTATTAAGTTTCCATTTACATGTACTGGTTATTTTTTTTAAATTCATCATCATACTATCATACCTACTATCATGAATGTATAATTCAGCATTGCTAACATTGTTTGGTTATCGGACCATACAACCGTTGTTGGAACATACGTCATATTCCGGAAACAGAAAGTTCTGCGAATGGACAGTACAATAATGCTAATAATTCAACCTGAATATAACCTACACTACACAGATTTCATAAGTTTGAAATTGAAACGCACCACGTGCGGAATTTGGGAGCTTCGCACTAATTTTAACCGTACGTTTGTAGCTTATGTGAACATCTGTGTCTATTGGACCACACTATGAAAGATTTTATACAAATTAAAACCTGGTAAATTGTGGAATTGGTAAATTTTGTTTCCATTATAATTATTTACATTACAATATTTATAATTAGTCAACAAGGTATGCTGTGTTCCGCAGTTATAAAAAGCAATAACCACCCCCTTACAGAAGACCACCTTGAGATAACAGAACCTACGCGTGCTATTCTGTTTCGGCTAGTAAGATGTACCGGACCCTTATCCTTTATGCTTGTATAGGCGACATTAGCTCCTTAGTATCTTCAATGAACAGTCAGCCTGCTTGCATGATCGGTTGAGTAGTTAAGGTGTGAAAACGTAACAAACAAATAAACTCCCTTTCGCATTTAAAATATTAGTTAGAATTTTATAATTGCATATAAAATATACCTTATTATTTAGTCTTATAAAATTAAAATAATTATAAATATTTATATATTTATGTAGACATATTAATATCGTAAGGCAATAGGTACATGTTTACTTCATCATAAAATAAAGTTAGTTAAGCCACTTAAACGAAGTGTACTTGTGTGGCATGTGGGAAATCTTTTTATAAAAGACCAAAGTTTAGTGCGTACGACTTGTTGGTAAATAACTTACCAACTAAAGTAAACTCTGTAAGTAGGACATGTATCGTATTATGTGTGTGGCTCTACTCTGTATTCATGGCGAATCTGGGACAGCGAGTAAGCCAAAATGGCAAGTATAAAAATGAGTTAAGTGATAGTAAAGGGCGACGCCGCCGGCCCGGGATCGGATATTATAACTTTTCTCTTTAATAGAATCTAAAAAGGAACTTAGAGCCACTTATTTAGACCCTCCGTAAAAATAACGGCCGCTTGCTTAGATATACGCTTGCTGTACGGTTGAAGTTTTAAGAGATAAGAAATTTCATTTTTTATAGCACTGTTATCGTAGAAATTTCATTGCTGTCAATTTCAAGAGTTATGCGTTTCTTTAGAACTTTTCCCTATTTAATAATATCAACCCGAGACATATACAAAATACATATCAAAGATATATCCTTCAACATCATATACGTTGGGTATATTCATCGAAATGAGAAATACATTTTGCAGAAAGATACAAAAAATTAACAGGTTTTTTTTTAAGAAAATAGAAGGAAAAGATAAAATATTCAAATTTAGGAAAATGGAATAAATAATGTACCTTACTCTGCATAGAAAAATCAATAAACATTATTTTATTTACATTATAAAATAAATAAAGTCGCTCTGCCTGTTTAGCTACTTCTAAACCACGGAACGAAATTTAATACGGTTTTCACCAATGGGGAAGGTTAGATTATATTTTGCTAGTGTTATTGTAAGAATTTTTTTAACACAGGCTTGTTTTTGACATTTTTTTTAAATGTTATTATTGTTTAGTTTATTATTGTTAGATGTTCTATTCTTATAAACTTCCCAGTTTGTATATCGTGTTCTTTTTCGCTCATACATACGTAAGTGACATGCCATCAAGTAAAACGTCAAGAGTATACCGACCGACAAAATTGACCTTTTACTACGAAGCCTTTGCTAATGCCTTAAATCAAAATCCGACTTTGTAAAGCCGTCAGAGCTTTACAAAGTAATCGTCAAGGGAAATTGAAACCCGTAAAAGTTACAAAGCGACCATAACAACAAGTTTTGAATTGGAAGATTGTCTCTTTTAAAAACTGAAAGCGATAAGAATTGACTGACACTTTTTTACATAATGAATGCATTAATATAAAAAGTATATAACGAGCACTCTAATTACAACGTAAATGCTGTCCTTATTATTTAAATTTGGAATATATACAATGTTTATTAAATAGCATTTTATATGAATGGAATTTTTCTAGGTATATCGTTAGGAGACCATATCTTTGAGGTTCGCTCAGGTAAGTGTCAACTGGTAGGAGTGATTGGAAAAAGCACTTGCCTGCTCTATGGCAAATTTGAACCCCAGACGGCAATGCACCTTTCATCCTTTTAGCCTTTTAATATATCGTTAAGGGTCGAGAATCGAGATTCGAGATAATGAAAATAAAAAACTAATTATCATTTTTCTTTATACCTGTATCCGGTAAGATTATAAATCTCCAAAGGCATCTGAAGTGCTACCAATCGTTTTAGTTTCATATAGAGGAAGAATCAGTGCTCAATAGAGGGACACTAACAAATTATTTCATCTGAAGGATGATGCAGTCTGTTACTATATGGTTACTATAGTGAATATTCATAAAGTAACTAAGCTTTATTTTTTTTATATAAACGTCGGCAGGCAGGCTGACTGTTCACCTGATGGTAGGTGGCTACCGTCACCTATTTACACAAACAACGCAATAAATGCTACATATACAAGCGTTCATCTACAGTCAAAGCCAAAAACTTCAAAAGTAAAATATACAGACTGCTTAAAAAAGATTTCAAAATAGTTAACAGACATTTTGTTTCACATTCTAACATTCAGGCGTTTGTTTATCAACTACATGTTCTGAATTAATGTAGTATTAAATTAAGCTTTTCTTTGGACATGTGTTTACAAGCTTTTGAAATAAATTTACTCTTTCATTCACATTTAGTGGTGGCAGCATTCTACCTTCATAAACCTTAGCCTTCGTACCCTTGTCTTTCAGATTTACGTACATTTCGAGATATATGTGACCTACTGAGATCACAGATGATAAATTAAGAGCATTCCAAAGAATATAGGCACAGAGTCTTAACGAGAATAGCAACTCAACACAAGATTGTAAAGGTTTACATGAATAAGTAATGAAGATACGAGTAATATAACTAAAAGGAAGGAAAGTGTAAAAAGAAAATTAAAACTTTTCCGATATTGGCACTGCTCGAAAGCTATACACACGCTCGAAACCATCAATAAATAATGTTTCCTCACACAAAATAAAGAAACTCATTATCGTTTCCAGAATAACATTTTTATGGTTATTCCGCATTCGTACTATCTATCCATAATATACTAGTCCATACAGTAAAATTATAAATGTAAAAGTAACTGTCTGTCGGTCTTTTATCTTTTCACATCTTAACTATTAATGATAATAAGGAAAATTTGCATACACGTTGTCAGGGATTACATAAAGGACATAGCGCCTACCTTTAATCCAGCAAAAGTACTGTCCCCTAGGGATTAACTTCCACATCTACTAATATTATAAATTTCAAAATAAAAAGTAAATCATTTAAAGTTACTTTATTGTCCATCCGTCCTTTTTGGGTGGGAAAATCTGTGGCACAACCTACCGCTGAGTCAGAGGCAGCTTCCACCTGACATTCGAATAACCATTCGAACGCTCATCACTACGGCATTTAGGGTGGGCGGCACAAAGGGGTATCTACCTGATATTTCCACAGCAATCGCGGCAGCCCGAGAGACGAGCTACACCTCGTATTTTCGTCGCAGAAGAGTTACTAGGCCAGGTGCTGAAGCCGTGTGTTCACTCTTCTGGACGACTGCGGAGGGGGTTATTAGGCCGGCGACGCTTACCGGGTCTTCACCACCCTCCAAAAAGCCACGATTGCTTTACTCTGCCAGGCAGTCCGTCCCTGCCTTGCAGAGGCGGATGGGACCGCCTGACCTGGTGGATAGTATCAGAAATTCTAAAATTCTCCGAAGAACCAAGGTCGTGGACATAGCCGTCCGATAGTGGAGTGACACGGACTGATGATGATTATGGTGATGTAGTTCATTTGATATTTGAGAACTATACTTTATTTTTTTAAATATTTTAATTATAACAAAGCTCTACGCACTCATATTATTACTTTTGTAAGTAAATTCAAGGAAACTTAGTTGGAAACAAAACAACTTTAGCAAATAGGCTGGCTGTAAGTAGCTAAATTCTGTGGCAAAGTAACACTCGGTAGTAATTACTTGGAAAATTTCCACTTAAAAGTGTTATAAAACTCTTCCCCTTTGTAAAAATTGTAGCCGATACAAACAATTGCTGATTCATACTGAGAAAGGTGAGAGTAAGTTTCTTGAGAAACCATGATCCCATTACTAACTTTTGTACAATTTAATGGTTTACAAATAAAAGACATGTCTAGGGCAGAGTCTTATATTTTTCCTCATTTTCCTTACAATTCTTCCACGATTTAGTCGTGCATAGTTATCAAATATAACACATAAATCCTAAATATTTAAGACTAGCTGACCTGGCGAAATTCGTATGTACCGCCTCAAAGATTCCATACAAAATGTAAAAAATAAGAAAAAGAATTTTCTTCATAATTATTTTTTCGTGAATATTTCCGTTATTTTAATAGTTATTCTTCAATTCGGGGAGGAGATCAATTCAACAAAAATCATAAAAATCGGTCCAGATGTTCTTGAGTTATAAATTACTAACACGACTTTCTTTTTTTAAGAAACATAAAATAATGTATTATTATCTATACAGATAATAATACATTATTTTATGTAGAGGATACCTCTACAATACCAATAAGTCCTGTCGAAATAGTTTGAGCAGTTATGGAAATTATTTTGATCAAACAAAAAGGCACTCACTTCGATATAAAACCGCACACATGTGTGAACGAGGAAATAAAGTGTAATATTTTATACTTGTACCTGAAAATAACAATATGATCTTAAAATAGAATTTTTGTTTCCAAATAACAAGAGATAATTTAATTAGTCTTTATTTGGAAATCACAGACATTTTAAGGGCCAGTTTTATAACAATCCGTTAGTTAAATTTTATATCAAATAGACGAAAAAATGATCTAATAGTATAATATAGTGTATTATAACAATATATTCGTAAGTCAACAGTATAATTTGACAGCTAGCGTTTACTGGCTCGTTACTGACTATGATAGGGTCGGTTTATCTTACGTATCGTTTATTTTGTTATTTTTGTAAATAAATGTGTTTGTTACGCGACACTTGACAGTTCTTGACAGACTACAACGAAACCATCGACAATATTCATAAATTTCGGCGTATTTTTTACGGGCAGCTACCGAATGTTTAATTTCTTTTATAGAACCACCGTCAGTAAACGTTATTGACGGACCGTTAACCGTTCGGTTACCAGCACTGTAACGAACGGGAAAAAGGTATGTCGTTTATAAAACTGGCCCTAATTGTATCTAATTTTATAAATGTATATACATTGATATTAATTCAATGATAAAAAGAATTACCATATTAAACAATTCAGTACAATAACAGCACTTAAATGAATTTGAAATAAAATTAAAATCGATATCAGCAGTTAATGTGAAAATATTAACTCATTACTTTTTTAATTTCCACTAGATCAATAGTGCCACTATAATCACCTTGGTGTTACAAATGTATATAGATGATATCTCCCCCACTGTGCTGACTACTTAGCGTCTCACATCATTAACAACCAATCAGCCAAGTTCCGTCTCAATGGAACACAAAACCTTGAGACAAGCATTAAGGTGTCCAATAGATACATAGTAAGATTGTAAGCGAGCCGTATCTGTTTACTTTTAATGTGCTTCATTTTTTTTTTTTTCAAAAAACAAATGTTATCGATGCCATATTTTTTTTAGAATTTTTGTATGTTTGTCTGCGCGTTTGTGCAGAAACAGGTAAACAGATTTAAATGCGGTCTATGTATTGTAGCAACCTTCCTGTAACATTTAGTGTTTGTTTCATTCCAATCGGTTTACAAACAAAAAAAGTTATACCGAATTATGGAAATACAAAAAAAGTGCAGCATACCAAGTTGCTGGCACATCTAGTATGCAATAAGTCAGTTTAAATTAGTCATTTAAACTGCACTTATTGAATACAAAACACAAGTTTTTTTTTTTTCATTGTTTTATTGGATGAAAATTTCTGAAATTGAATGGTGTCGTGTCCGTCATTAATCATGAGGGTTTTAGGCTTGTTCGCGATTTTCTTGTGAACTTTTCTTTTCCTTTTTTTTTCATTTCTTAGATGAAACTCGCGTTTCATTTCGAAGACAGTTATATAATTGTTACGAAGTGCTATGTAATTTCTATGATGGCATACTATTTTTATTTAAAAGCAATAATTATTCAGATGAAAAACAATAGCCATGACAAAAAAAAAAACAAAGAGATGAAACCAAATTTATATATTTCGTATTAATAACTTAAATTTATATAAACTTATCCAGAATTTTGCCATGGCATATGTAAAAAAAACTTCTGGCACAAATGACGATAAGCTCTTTAATGAATATATTATTTGTATTATATTTATAAGTATAATCTTAAGTTTTACGGCCCATACTAACTGCTTTTAACATTGAGCGTAAAATATCAAAATATATCATACATTTTTCATCCTATTTTTCAATTTTCCAATTCCTTATCAACATATAAATAAAATTTGTGTTGGGAATAAATATTAAAATTCTTTTGTCTCTCCTAATAGGTGACATAAAATTCGGTAGTCGATTGAACTTGGAACACGAATACTTTTAATCACAGTAATGGTTTTGCATAGAGTAGGTATTACAAAACCTCCACTAGAAACTTTAGTAATAGACCGTAAACTGAAGTTTTGTGACTAAAATAAAAATATTCAGTCATAACCAGAATAATAATCTTTGTTCATAATATATAAAGTAGACAAACAGCAACAACAATGCACTAAAGCTTGTTAAACTTGTTCTCTGCAAAAATAAAGTTAGAAAACATATTACTGCAACGAATCCACCGAGAATATCTAAAAATATTTTAAAGAAATGCCTCGGGCTTGCTGACTCGTATACACGCGACTCCATTTATGCCCTCATGCATAGAAATTAACTTTGTTCACAGATTACCATTTCAAACTTGTGTTTATTATATAAGTATTCAGTCAACTTGTGTTTATTATATAAGTAGTCAGTCAACTGTTTCCAGAGATTTGTAAATGAATTATTAACAATCGAATGGCTCCGTTTTGGTAGCTAACATTTTCCAAAGCTAATAGCAATTATACATTTCAATACTATTAACAGTACAATGAGTGGTGGCCTTTACAAATAAATCATTCGGCTCAATATCAAATTATGGGATTAATAGCAAGTGCAAATTGAATGAAGTAACACAAGTTATGTTTTGTGTACACATAAAATAATTATTTCTATTACTATATTTTATTTACAACTATCCATATTTAGTAGAGGCAGAGCACACTGCGTTTCGCAGTCATTTGGGCAGAAAGTCTGGCGACAGTAACCACCCCCTTACAGAAGACCACCGTCAAATAACAGAATGTTTTTCGGTGAGTGAGTATGTGATGACAGTGCCCATTTCCCTATCCTTCCTAATATTTTAATGTTAATCGTATCTACTATTATCGGCAGCGACTTGCAGCACCTGTGACGTTGCTTGATAGGTGACGGTAGTCACCTACTATCAAGCGGACCGTCAGTCAGCCTTAACAAACAAAAAATGCAAGTATATCGCATATTTTGTAATATCGCTAAGAGTCGTGTAAAAAAATTGTATTTCTTTTACAAACTGTCGTTTAAAAAAAAATAAGTTTTTACTAATACGACAGAAAATTTCCAATTTTATTTTTCTAAGTAATTACACACAAACTTCTTTTATGCATTTTATGGTATAAAACACTTTTTTATGCATTTCATTGATAAAATATATGAAATAACTACATAAAATATTAAATAATTACGAATCTTTAAAGGACTAAATATAAAATAATAATATTAATTCGTTCTATGTAAAGCCATACCTTTTATTACATTTTTTTGCTTATTTATTTATTATTTATTTATTTCTTTTCAAAATTATTTGGTAATTCATACTTACTAGTAATGGTTACACACTACTCAAACATTACTCAACACATTACTGCAATGACGATATAGTGTCAATTGATGAAAAGATAAATTCTAAAATTAGAATTTTAATCAGATAATTAATAATCTGAAGAATTTTTGCTATTAGCAAAACTAAATATTGTACATGTAAGTACGGGATCGCATTATTTGCAACCACGAGAGTGTTATTCGGCGCCTCGGCGACCACTTTTGGCATACTAATGCATAGAAATATTCACTTTACGTGATAAACTTAGAGCAAGCTGCATACATAAATTTCTGTTAATTTATTACCGGGTCACATTCAGACATTTCTCGTGAGAAACTTGAATTGATGTGGAGACACCAAAGAAAACTGTTTTTGTGTGAAACTACATCTTTAGTATAATAGTTATAATTTTGCAATTTTTTTAAATTTTAATTTAAAAGGTGAAACATGCCTGGTAGATAAAATTTCATGTTTGAAATTGTTAGTTCATGTAATTTAGAATAAATATATCGTTACATTAGTAGAACCTTGAGTTACCTATCAGGGATAAAATTTCGGATCTGGATACGGATACGGATGGAATAATATTATACTGGTTTTAGATACGGTTACCAATTTGAAATTATCTCAAATTATTCGCTACTTTCGGATAGTTTCGATTACGGATATTAGATTATGACTAAGCAATAGAAATAATTATTTAACAATACTTACAATAAACAAAAAAAAAAACCTTATTTTGCTCAATTCCCTATACGAAATTATTCGAGACTTATATTGGAGTTGGTTACGATTACGGAGAGATTTTTATTTCGGATATCCAATAGTGTCGGTTATGGTTGTAGAGCTCTATAACATCTCTGGTATCTATCTAAAGGAAAAAAAGGTAATAAATTGCCTTTTCAAACATGTATCCGATCTTTCTGCCTAATATTGTATAGTCTTTATTCAAGTGAAATTGACCTTCAATAAATTTATGCAAAACGCTGATTATGATTATGAATGCATGTCGATCAATCAGTTTTGTTGTGTGTATGAATATGAGGAAAAACATATTTTAAAAAAAATTCAAATATAAACAGTGATGGTTTGTATACAGTGGACGGTAATGACAGAGTCCTACTTGGATTGCAGGCTCAGGCTCCTTGCTTTACAAGAATCAAGCCTGAGCCTCTACTATGTAACCCTCTCAGATTTCCTTAGTATCAGACTATTTTTTATGTTAAGCTCGACAGACAGGCTGACGGTCCATTTCATGGTAGGTGACTACCGTCGCCCATAATACAAGCAACGCCACAGGTGCTGCAAGTGGGCTGCTGACCATAGAAGGATTAAGGATAAGGATTAGGAAGGGATAGGATAATGAACTCTGGCATTCCTTACTCACTCGCCCTTACTCACTGAAAAATACATGACGCGAAATAAGTTACATGCTATTAATTGCATTTTTCAGTTGATGAAGACATCCAACAGCGGAAGTACACCGGCTGGGTGGTTTCTGATGATAATATTCACTAAAGTAATTTAACTGGCCATATCAAAATTTCACTGAAACGATAAAACAAAAAGTGGCTACAAGATGGGTAAATTATGCTGTAACGCGAGAGAACGCCGCAGCTTTTTATACATGAACTCATTTTCGTGCTCGATCCCTTTACTCAGACATTATCTTTAAGCTTTGTGCTCTTTGAGGAACGGTTTTAAGATATTTAAAGGGGGAGATTCATGTAAGATTCCAGTATATATTTTCTACATAAGAAAAACCATTCCGTTCGATGATTAGAACAGTAGTGCGACACATGGCTGTGGAGAGTAGCAGCAGGACACACTGAATTTCTCGGTCATAAACTGGGCAGCTCTTTTGGCGACAGTAACCACCTGTGTACCTGTGAAATTAGGTATTCGGTGAAATAAAGTATAATTCTTTTGTCCCCTCGTTATCGCTTACTACACCCTATTGAAGTAGACAGCACTTGTAATTCCAATGGCGTTGCTTTTATTTACAGGCCACGATAGTAACTTACCTACCACCAAAAGTACAGTCAGTAAAAAAGCAAAGCAAAGACAGAGTAGGTTTCAAATGCATAGAAAACCAGTGACAGTGAAAAAGCTTTTCACGACAACTTATGGTGTCATTTCATCCCACTATTGGGACTGCACCGCTGCGTCTTATAAACTGAATCAAAAAAATGTTGACTTTCTGCTTGTGGAAGACGAAGCAATCATCAAAGTCTTGATACTATTATACGAAAATACTCCATCCCATTACCCCATCCCTTCCTTATCCCTTATCCTTAATCCTTCTATGGTCGGCAGCGCACTTGTGTTTCTTGTGTTATAGGCGACGGTAGCCACCTAACATCAAGTGGACCTTAATCTTTTATTAGCCTGTTTGTAAACCTTAATTTAAAAAAATATTAACGAAATTTGTGGTGTTGGCAAAAAAATAATAATTTATTAAGCTAATTAAAATAATTGCATTAGGCTAAAGCGCAAAACTAATATCCTAAAGGCAGAGAATTCTTAAGAGAAAAGATCTAACGATAACTGGTAAATTGGTTTCATTTTTTTTTAATTTTAGTTACTCTTTTTCTTTTAAAATTTATCCTCCAACTTTCATAATGACCAATTGTCCATAAGTTTTCTACAGCCTTTCCTTGTTACTCAAGTTAGCGGGTTTTTTAAGGTTTACTTTCTAACTATTTCCAACAATTCTATTTGCTTGATCAAGCTGGACTTTCTTCTGTAATCTGTAATTCTGTAAGGGAAGAATTCAAAAAGTGCAGATAAATGGTACGAAGTCACTGGGATCTAAAGTAAAAATCGGTGTACCTCAGGGGTCAATCCTAGGACCATTCTTATTTTTAGTTTATATAAATGACACCCTATATGGTACAGAATCTGGCAAAGATAGTACTATTTGCTGATGATACTTCTTTAATATTTAAAGTAAATAGAAAAATTGAGAATGTAGACGAAATAAATGATGCTCTTTCTCAGATTCATAACTGGTTTTGTTCAAATAATTTGGTGCTTAATTCTAAAAAAACAAAATGTGTAAAATTTTCTTTACCTAACGTTGGGAGCACTAAATTGGATATTTTATTGGATGAGGAAAAATTGCACTACGTAGAGAACACGGTTTTCTTAGGAATAACACTGGACTCCAAGCTACAGTGGGACCCTCATTTAATTAAATTAGCGGGAAGACTTAGTTCAGCGGCATACGCTGTCAGAAAAATTCGTCAATTAACCGATGTAGCTACTGCTAGGCTTGTATATTTTAGTTACTTTCACAGTATTATGTCATATTCATATGGCATTCTACTGTGGGGTCAAGCCACAAACATTCAGACCATCTTTGTGTTACAGAAGAGGGCAATTCGATCTATATATAAATTGTGCAGTCGTGATTCCCTTAGAGAACTGTTTAAAGAAATTAACATTCTCACGCTGCCCTCTCAGTATATATTTGAAAATATAATGTATGTGCGTAGGAATGCATCTCTTTTCGTTAAAAATTGCGATATTCACAGCTTTAACACAAGAAATAAAAATAAAATAACACAATCACAATCTAGATTGAGCAAAATTAGAAACTCATTTGTGGGGAACTGTATACAATTCTATAATAAAATTCCAGACAATATTGTAAATTTGCCTGAAAATAAATTTAAGATTTTGATAAAGAACACTCTGTGTACCAAAGGATACTATAAAGTACAAGACTATATTAATGATAAACATGTCTGGTCGGTGGTTGCTCCAGCACAGCACAAGACTTAATAATATATTATGTATATACTTATTGTAAATACATGCTTGTAATAATTGTAATATTTGTAATAGTAATAAATGTAATAATAATAATAATAATTGTAATAATAATGTATATACATGATCGTAAGCAATTTAAAAAAAAAAAAGTGTTGTTAGGACGTGTTGTTGGGAGTTTCTTTGCAGCTTCTTCTTCCAACACTAACATATTCCGAAGCTTGCATGTAGTTTCAGACATTCAAAAAGAGAAATTTTATGTTCCAATTTTGAAATAAAATATTTTGAATTTTGAATTTTGAATTTTGAATAACTCGAAATCCCCATATAGTTTTTTTATTCAAGTTTTTATACTTAAGTATCTTAAAACAAGAATTGGCGTACGGATTACAGTACAATTTCGGTAATGTACAATACAATAACATTTTTAATCTATACTAATATTATAAAGAGTAATTATTTGATTGTTTGTTTGTTTGTTTGCATTGAATAGGCTCCGAAACTAATGGACCGATTTGAAAAATTCTTTCACTGTTGGGAAGCTATATTATCAGCTATATTTTATAAAATTACGCGGGCAAAGCCGCGTGCAACAGCTAGTTATATCATAAAGCCGCTTGTATAGCAGAAAATATCGTAACATGTGCAGGTAAACATAATATATTTAATAACGTTTGCATCCACGTGAATAGAGACAGCCGATATTGGGCGAAATACCGAGAGAGCGCCATTCCACGGAATATAAAATATGGGTTCATGTTCATATTACATATAAGTGTATTCATTCATTGTACTGTAAATTAAAAAATAGATTTACAGGAACATGTACAGGTATATATTAGTAACTGCATATTTATTAAAACTTAATTTAATTTCAACAGAATCAATGACAAATAAAAAAGTGACTTGCACAATTAAAGAAATGAAGACAAAGTGGTTATTAGTAAGTATTATAGTGGCTTAATGAAATAAGTAAATTCTTTCAAAGGTCAATGATGACACGTATCAATTAACAATAAAAAAAAAATATATCATAAGAAAATTGGACTTGAAGACATTTATAGGGTATATAATCTTGATATTTATTGTAATGATATCTTTATTTTATTTCTTAAGTATTAAAAAGGCGTGGATTTTAACATATAATTAAAAATAAATATAATATACATTATTGATACACAATGAGTTACACTATAGTTGTAATATTATAATACAATAACATATAAATATGTATATACGTGGCGTACTTATGCATATTATGACGATTACAACTTTATGAATCGTTAATATTTATAACGTAATTATAATACATATTGTATTTAATAAATGTGAAATGTTGCAATAAAACTAAAAACCTTAAAAAATATAATATAGTAACTAAAATATATTATTAAAAGAAGTCCCTTTAGGCAAGGTTCCGAAGATACTGGCAGCGTTCCCATTGTATGTAATGTATGTAATTGTAATGTAAGATTTATGTGATAACTAGCTGAGCTTGCGACGTTATCCGCGTTGAAGAATGAAAAATATAACACCTGATAAAATATTTATAAGTATTATAACACCAAACATCTTTATCGCTGTGATGACGGTGGCGCCGCCACGGCGACAGTGACGCCCTTTTTTTATATTTTTAGACGATCCCTCGGGAAGCTAACATTTTCCAGGATAAAAAGTATCCTTATAAATGTTAATCCAGGTAATAAACTGATCTGTGTGCCAAATTTCAACCAAATCCGTTTCTGAGATTAGCGTACATAAACGCATAGACAATAGACAAAAATTCTATAAACTTTTTTTTTGACCTCGGCAACATAAGCACTACGTGATTTTGGAAAAATATTTGGAACTGACACGCTCGTTAACGATTTTATTATGTACTAGTGATCTGCTCTATCTCTGTTTATCCCTCTTTCCATAAGTGAAAACCGAATTAAAATTGGTGCAGAACTTTTCGAGTTTTTGAAGCGTACACAAACCAACTTAACATTTTTATATAATAATATTTGAGCTTTATACACAATTGTGTGGCACGGTGTTATGTAATATTGCAATGCACCAATTTCGTGTGTACACTCGGTGTCTGTTTGCATATAGCCAATGTTTAAATAATTTATTAGAAGTATGTCCCAGTTAAAAGAGTTGGCTAGTGAAATCGCTTTACGAGTGTGGGAATTGGAGGGCGGCACCTCGCAACCTTAAAATTCAATTTGAAGGTTTCGCGGTCCGCTTCAATCGCTTGCCTCGTTCGTTACAAACTGGACGCACATACATACGAGTACATCCGAATGGAAAATGCAATTATTTTACTCTTACTACAAAAATCCATAATTCACTTAAATATAAACGAATACAGCGACCCGTATTGTTTTTAAAATCTGATTTGGTCGTATGAATTCAATAGTTTTTGAGTTTATTCATTACAAACATACAAAAATACAAAACTTCTCTCTGTATAATATTAGTATAGAGTATAGACTAGCGAATCTTCCCCAACTTCGCAGCGATGCAACTTTTTTCCTGAAAATTGTATGATAAACCAATCTTTCTCATTCATCGCTTTTTGCATTAGTAAAAAACTGTATCAAAATCCGTTGAGTGGTTTGGAAATTTAATCTAATTAAAAAGCGTGCATAATAACTTTTGCCATAACACAGGTCCTTGGTATTAAAAATCGACAAAAATTGAAAAAAGTCCTAAAATTTTATGAATTTAACAATGGTCTGAAAGGCTTTCGAGGTGGAAAACATGGGTTTGTCATTACCATTCCATCACTACCAACATAATAAAAAATCAGAACTATCTCATTTGATGTAAGGCAACACCTCTTGAATCTTGATTGATACGATTTCCATGGACTACGTTAGTACCTACTAGAAACATGTCAATTGTTATATGGGTTGCTTTTCAGGTGAACGAACATGTTTCATTAAATTATTACCCATTTATTAACTAACATAATGATTAACTTGTATGTCTTTTGAAATTTTCACTCTAATGTAACAATTACCTACATTGAATTATGAGAAGTTTTAGACACGCCGCAAACAAGTTGTTTAAAACAAAACGGAAATTGCGGCGCTGTTTTATGAAGGATTCCGAGTTGAAATAACCACCGGCCAAAGTTTCCCTTCAGTCTTGCACAAATATAAACAAAAGTTTCGTCGAGCTGAAAATTGATGTAAATTTTTCATTCATTTTATTTGTGTTTGTTATATGCAGTTTATCTTATATTGATATAATTAATATGTAACTATCGTAAAATTAGTTAGATGTAGTAGTTGCGGGGCACACTGTGTTTGGCAGTCATTTGGCAGCCCGTCTGGCGACAGTAACCAGCGTGAAATAACAGTATGTGTGTTTCTGTGAATGAGTAATATATGCCAGAGCCCTTTTCCCTATCCCAATCCCTCATCCTCAATCTTTCAACTATGGCCGGCAGCGCATTTGCAACACTCATATCGTTGCTTGTGTTATAGGCGACGGTGCCCACCTACCATCAAGTGGACCGTCAGCCTGTCTGTCGACCTTAACATTAAAAAAGATCAGTAGTTACATAGTACGCCATAGTAAACTGCTATTGCATTTGCTATAGAGGTTTATGATTATTGCCTTTTTTTGACATATATAGTCCTTCATAATGACCAATATTTTAACTTGACTAGACTGGATCGGTTTGTATACAGTGGACGGTTATCTTGAATAAGAAAGTCAATTTCTTGAATAATGTCAATATCTTTAATTATCTTAAATAAGAATTGGCCAATAAGAAAGTTACGAAATTGTATTTCACATAGCTGCCAATCGTGTAAACTATAGCCAACATAAGCTCAAGGAATCCTGGCCAGAAATGGTTTCAACCTTCTAATGATTTTACTAATTTAGTAAATGAAAAAAAAACTAATATACACTAATAGCCAATAGATTAGAATTATGTATAATTAACGCCTCAGTTTTCACCATAAATATGTAGAATGACTGTTGAATAGGCTCATTCCAATCTCTAAACCACAGAGTATCCACCGATTTGAAATTTAATGATGATACCTTCCGGACCTAATATCCTCTCCATAACTATATTTTATCCTTAGTTAGTTATTACAATTATTTCGTGATAAATTCATGTCATAATTTAAAATAAAAGATAAATACGCCCTTTCCATCTATCGCTACTAATATATCCCTACTGGTAGGAATATAGTGTCGGCTAAAAATCGGATCAGATTTTAAACACTAATTATATTAAAAATCATATTGGTCATTATTGGTATAATGTGTAAAAGCTCTATTTATGGCCTTGTCTCTTACTCTTTGTTCTATAGAAGCATCCAATGCTTGGGTACCTGAGTAATGCTTGAATATCTATGGACTACACACCAAAAAAGGAAGGGACCATCAGCATGCCTAAAACCAATTTTCATAAATAAAAATTCATATACTGTTTCGTGAACCTTACAAAAATATGAACAACGACTGTTTAGTGAATTGTATAAAAAGAACAGAGATAGTGTATCATAGGAAGGTTGTTAGACAAGTTTGTATCGTGACAGAGCCGCGCTGTGCGCCGTTGGAAGTTTTCTAATCCTCTGTTCTTTGGTGAACTTTTCCAATATTGCGAACATAGCGAGCTCACATACACGACTAATCTGACAACATACAGCCGAGCACCTTTTATAAGCTTCGCTTATTTGTATACAAGAGGAAGTTATGGAGACTTTTATTCTGGTCATTGGTCATTGACGAGGCCATTGGTATAATGGTTATGGTGCAGCTTGCAATAGCTCTCTGACGACTCGATTTCCCGGTCCCGGGTTCGATTCCCGGCAGGGCCAACTTTAGAAAAGAACTTTTCAAAGTTAGCTCTGATCGGCGATTAGCAAGCAGTGACAGCCCGTCTGGCGGCAGTAGCCATCCCCTTACATAATACTACCGTGAAATAACTTTACGTATGCTGTTGTTTCGGTCCGGGAATTCTATTTCCCTATCCTCCTTATACTTAATAGTGCCTAAGGTCGACTACGTCTTTAGAGCCCCTATGTACCATCAAGTGAAACATCAACATGTCGGACGACTATTTCTTATCTATTGTAGACTAGTTGATTACAAAGTAAATTGTATAAATTTAAAAAAAGTTTATCTATTTCTTATTATTGTTATGATCGCTTGAATTTTGTCCTCTTCAATGATTTCATACTTATGCTAACTTCTTTAAAATTTATCAATATCAAAATATTCAATTGTACAATGCATATTTTTGTTTTTATCTCATTAATATTCGCGAAATATCTTCTCTTCACAGTTCACGCCATGCACCTCTGAACACTGTAGTAACTACAAGTTTGTTTGCAATTTGCAACACAGGTACTTCAATTAATTCTATTGAAAACGTCCTGAGCGTTATTGTACAGTGAACAGTCATTGTGGCCACTCTCGACTTCTGAACATCCCTTTCAAACGTCGAACCGAATTTAGTCTGTTCCGCCAGCGGCGCATTCGGCCGTGTATGCTGGCCGATGTGTGCTCGCGCTAAATCTCTGTACCTATTGCCTATAGAATGAAACATGTCCCATCGCTTTGTCAACATCAACTGAACAAATATAATTAATATTACATATATTCACGTTTTCCAATAGGATGTTCATTGTGTACAGTCGTGGTACGAAAACCTGTGTCAGTTTTCAGAATCATTAGTTTATCAATTCGTAGACTCTTAGTGCCTTTCAGACGTTTGAAAAAATGAAATTTTGGCATTATTGATAAATGATTGCTCTGGTGCATGCAAATTACGAACCTTTTCCTTCCCCGACTGTACATAAAGTACCGTTAAGTAAACCATGGATAAATAAAATTGATTCCCACAAAATTCATATTCCATGTTGTTGCCAGAGCCAGGTTTCGTATAAATAATTATAAAATGAAACAAACGCGTGTTATGTTAATTATTATGTTTAATATTCGACACCATATGTTACGCACTCCATTTATCTTCCAAATTGTAACAAAATGTTAATATTTTAACAATTTAAATATTATCACAACTGCAGTTAGTAAATATTATTAATTAATTAACATAAACATGTATAACTTAAATTTGTTTTAACAATTAATGTAACTATTAATAAAATTAATGACCAATTCCTCTTAGGAATCACGTGTAACAATAATATTCGGTAGATATGTTTAGAACTAACATATGTTTAGACTTTCAAAACAATAGCAATCAACATTAATGTTGTTCTGTTGCGTTTATCTTATGATCCATAATATACTGCATTTTAATTATTATAGCTTGTCATTTACATCGTGAATCATACACAATTAATTATATTTACATTGCCCTATATATTACATTTACATTGCCTTATATACTCGTATTACATTTACATTGCTTCATTCATCCCATGTCATTGTCTGGTGATAGAACTAGCACAAAGATTATTTTATAGCACTATTTCTTCTTAATCCTCGACGCAAAAACGGAATGTTATAAGTTTGATGTGTGTGTATGTGTCTGTCTATGGCATCGTAGCTCAAAAACGGATGTACCAATTCTGGTCTGGTTTTATTATTTGTTATAAAGCTAACTTGATCGAGATAGTTTATAAATATCTGTTTAGTCTTTTGAGGATCATCAGCCCATTTCCTAGTGGACTTTTCCTGGTATTTTTCCTTGTAGTAAAATGTGGTGTACTTTCAAAAAATTTATGAAGTTTACTGGCTTTTTTATCCAATTAATTTAGCTCGGTATACTAGCTATAACTCAAGTGAAATTTAGACACATGCATGTGTTTTAAACTTTATATTATATATTTAATGCTTGTCAGATTTTAAAATTATTATTAGTAATAAACATATCTACCAATTACATCATCTTGTAATAAAATTTCTCGGATTCTTTCAAACACGTTACTAAGGCATTTTTCACATAGCATGGGTACGAGACATTTGATTTCATATAATTCAATAATGTTATTTGAAAAAAAAATATCGACTGGAAATACAA
The DNA here is from genome assembly GCA_936446665.2 of Synanthedon andrenaeformis. NCBI lineage: Eukaryota > Metazoa > Arthropoda > Insecta > Lepidoptera > Sesiidae > Synanthedon > Synanthedon andrenaeformis. Next base: position 6,516,233 of record OW387777.2, on the reverse strand, counting down.
TACACGAACCCGAATTGATAGTTGTTTTAATTGATTGAATTCAATTTACGATTTCATCTGCGCTGCGTCTCTTGTAATTTTAAATACCGTATCCCACGCTATGTGAAAAATAGTAAAACAGTTAGGTATATTAAATTATATTATGATTCACAATACGATCTCAGATAAAATAAAAACTAACGCTAAAGCTAGCTGCGGACGGCAGAGTGAAACCGGTAAAATGACGCCTCGCTTTATTAAAATGTTTACCAGTGAAAATATCAAATTGCGTAGTGAGATTGTGTAAAGTAAAAACCATTCTTCAATAAATAAACAACAGTTTGGAATCACATTTCACACGTAAGTACCAATATTTTGGAAATTGAATATACTTGGAAACAAATATTTTCAATAAAAATAAACAATAATTTAAGTTATAGCTTGGAACACAAAATCTCAATACAGTAAACGACCTATGTACACATGTTTATTAAAATTCATTTACTTTCAGGCAACCGGACGAATATTTACATTATTATATATTAAATTATTCTATCTAGACAATTCGGTAATATAAGTAAAAGAAAAGCTTTTTTTTTAAATATACTTAAAGTAATAAAACAGAAGATAAGAATAATAAAAGATAAGAGAAAAAATAATAAGTTAATGCCTAAAAACTACTACTAACATTTCTATTACAATAATGCCGGATATATAAATATAAACTATCTAGCCTATTTGCCGACTTCACTATGTTGTCCCCAAAATTCTGTCTATAGTTCTTATTTCGTCTGAGAATACAATAAATAAAGCAAAATTAGATTTTTAAAATTATACTTAATTCGTAAAAACCTTCAAAAAAAACATCAGGGCACAATTTATTAAAATGCCTTACAGACATTTAGTAAACAATTTAACAATTTTAAATTAAAATATGTAACCACGATTAAACATATGTCTAATAATTTATTAAATAATTTCCTGTGCAGTGATTTAAATCAATTCCATATTTACGAGTATAAATATCTGTAACTGAGAGGCAAAGGACCTTAACGTTTACCTCTTAGCTACAGAAATGTGCGCCTTGTGTATAGTAATGGTGTACCTGTTATTACGAACTTTACATTTTGTCACAATGTGGATAATGACGTAATAATAATATTTATTATTATATTGTATATCACTCATCCGTAGTAATCATCATCAATTCCTGTGAAGATAAAAATATGGACAAGCACTCAACTTGGCGTTAGCATAATTTCGTTTTGGCACTAGGAACGAATGAGGCCTCTTCGTATTTTGTCATGGCTTTTTAAATTCATTTAAAATTATCTTATGTTTCAATATTAAGCATTTATGAAAAAAAAAATTGCTTGTGACTCCCGTAGAGGGTAGGAATCATACATATTGAGTCCTGCGACGTATGACATGATTAATTAATAGAAATGATTTAGGTTGTATATATGCACATTGCCCAGATACATGTAGAAAACCTGGTATTCTGTAAGTCCTTCGGTTTTTTTTAATATTTAAAATAAAATATGATTCCCTAAAAAAATATATTTAAAAAGAATCCAATGAGATTGATTTAAAATTTATTATCGCACATTTAAACTTGCGAGCAAAATGAAAATAGTAGAGTTGCGAGTAAAAATTGAGTAAGATTAACAAGTGTATACACATACACTTTTCACTCATAGTGCTCATATGACGCTACGAATATCGTAATAGATTAATGACATCTCCTTTTCAGTGCGAACAATGACTGGATGATATATTAAGCTGAAAATATATTATGTGCATATACATGCGTAATTATCTATTTCTTTAATTACTATCATCAAGTAATATAAGATCAGTTTTTTTTGTGATGAAAGGCGGCGAGTGGACTGACGTTATTCTTAATGATAGTTACCTTTTTTGTCCCATGAACACAAGCATTGACAGATGTAATAACGCCTGACTATAAGTACATGAACACAGTGTGCCCTAAAACTAAAAAATGCGTAAGTTATTTTAGTAATGTTTTGTAAACCAGGCTTCATTTATTACAATGAATCACTTTAGGTTTTATTTTTAGTGAATGACTTGATTCCATTTTACCCTGATTTCCTTAAAACGGAAAAATTTCACAGATGGCAAATTAAAAAACAAAAATATTGTTTTTAAACAATACGAAATTTTACATATCTAAGTTTAAAAATCGTGCTGAGTACTCGTCCATTCGTATTTGTTCTATATTTACTTATCAAAAACTACTTAAGTTAATACAACTCACTTAAAATAACTATACAATGAAATTACAACATTTACGACAATTTGCAATAAAATAATCTACTCGAAACACTTTTTTTGGTATTTATTTACATCCTATAATACTTTTATTTTAAGTCTTTTTACTATGTTATTGTTATATTCACATTTAACTATAAGTATAGGTACAAATATGTTCACAAACCCTACAATTCCTTCAATATACACAGTTAAAATATACAGTAGTTTCATGGGTTGGTAGTTCGTTCGATACAGCAAATAGCTTGGATTACTTTAAAATAATTATTTTGTATAAAAAGTATAAACGACCCAGGGCGAAAGATGTTGGCATCCAGATTTTACCACTTTAACTTCTAAAAATTGCTTAGTAAACAATACTACATATTAATAATATTTGTGTGCATCCCTCGAATTATTTCGGTTTCAATATAATATTCTGACTAAGTATTTCTGATTATGTAGTTTTGTCCAACTGGTTTTATGTTATTCTCTGAAGAACACAGTCAATTCACTAAAAATATCTGCACCCTTATGTGTGTGTTCTCTCGTATCATTTCTCGATAAATAATATATTGTGTTATAAATAATGAATCGATTTCACATCAATAAAATTTGAATACAATTCGAGTTACTATGTTGTTTCTACAGAGTAAAGAATCGGAATACTAGACTCGGCACTAATAATAATCGAGCCGCGCAATTGCGCTGAGCGCAACACAGGTCTACTCGGGTTGGCCGCCAGCTTCTATTTGTACGTTGTGGAGTAAATATTATCCAAAAAAGCGATAAAAGCGTGAATTAACAAAATTCTGGTGTATCATATCACAAATGTAAGTAATTAAAATGCATTTTTTGCTTTTTAAAAATGAGAATCGAATTTTTTTGTAACATAGTGGCCGACGCGATTCTTTACTCTGTAGTTGTTTCCAATTTTGATATTACCAATATGTCAAAGAACTTAATGTCCATTGACCTAAGCAAACAGAGTTGAAATATAAAATTCAGTAGTATATTTACATGCAATTCGCAAATAAGGCAGAGAAGTCAATAGAGTCCAAAAGTTAACGTTCACTGTACGATTTAATATTTATGTTATTTACACATACTACAACGTTTGGACATATTATAACATCGTTTCGTATAACATCTACCTATTGTGTCCAAGATATATTTATAATTTTATTATATACATAAAATATACTTGTGTTCAATAAAATCACAACTTCACAATTTAGTCCGTTTGTTAACAACAATCTCTACGGAGTCAAGAAAGTCTCATACGGATATCTCTTGTATTTGAACTCTCTTCTTCATGATGCCTGGAGGTGCAGGCGTAGTTGGCGCAGGTGGAACCCGCAGTATACCCGATCCGCCCGGATTAGACTCACAGTCACCGTTGTAATCGGACGCAGTCTCAGACTCACCGAACTTCACTTGCGTAGAACTGTCTACTACACGAGGCTCAAACGTGCTGGTACGACCTACAATTTCCTGCGGCCTTCCATCGACTTTTTGTATGTCCGGCTTCTGAGTGTCTATACACACGACACTTCCCGCCTCTATTGCACTGCCGACACTCACATCCGGCAGCGACCGTCTCGCCGCACGATGCTTCTCATCGTAACAACTGTATTCCCCGAATGTGGGCTCACCGCAATCCGATAACGTCCGCAAATCAAATTTGGAACCGGATCCGCGCGGAACGTGTGCCGACTTACACTCGAAACCGAAACCTTTGCCGTCGAATGCACGAACTTCGTAATCTAATTTTCCATCGTAATTGTCTGAGGATGACGAGCTGCCGGCCTCGGCGAGATCGTCTTTGGAGCGTCTTGGCCTAGAACCGCGCTGGTGATAAATACCGGCGAAAATTAAAACGTTAAGCAATAGGAGAAAACATCCTACAGCTATCGTCACAGTCAGTGCTGCAGTGTATGATTGGTAATGAGATGACGCAAGTCTTCTGAGTAAAGCGTCATCGGGTTGAACTGGAGTAGCCGTTGCGTTCGGTGGACATTCGGTCGAAGGCGCAGACGGTGGTGGAGATGATTTCGGTGCAGCCGTACGCGGCGGCTGAGTACTTTTCCCTGGATCCATCCCTCTACCGTTGTCAATATTGACAACGTGAGGCACGTGAGCTCTTGACATTGACTGAGGCCTTACAGCACCTGACGGTGAAAAATAATAATAATAATATTTGTATATTTTATCTCGCAGAAATCATGAATAATAAATGCGTTTAATTTAATAATATGGCCAGTTTAGATGGAACTATATTATGTTTAATATTAAAAGCCAGACATATAAAGTTTAATTTTAGATTCGTCAAGATTCTATTAATATAAGCGCAAAGATATTTATTTCGATGATATAAGCACATTTTCTGTACGGCTCAAAAACGTAACTTTATAAGTAAATAATACCGATGAAATCTCCTGTTGCAAAAGTCAAATTCAAGTATTCTCCCAAATCCAACACACAAAACCAACACACAAAAATTTGTATTTCAAAGATAATTAAAGTGTGTAAAAATATTTCACCTTCATAGTAATTTGCATTGTCCTCCTGGAAGTGGTGATGCCTCATGGCGGCGTCTGGCAAGTCAGGTCCGGGACGGTGGAGTTGCGGTATTAGGGATAGCCAGAGGGACATCTTGTGGCCGCGGTAGTGACTCCGCATTTCGGGCTTACCACCTGTCCCATTACAAGTGCAAATTGAAACAAACGAGCCAAACATATGAAAGGATGTGGGTGTAACGACCCAAAACTTTAATACACATTTAGTAATTTCCGTCAGATAATTATGTTTTATAACTAACTTGCGGAATGTGAGTTGCAGAACTAAAAGCTAGAAATAAAATATAATATTAAAACGATCTTATTTAATAAAAATCACAGAGATATTTTGTTTCAAAAACAAATAAATCGATGCAATCCTGCCTGATGACAGTAGCATACTCGTACAAAAGAATATAATAAATAAGAGAAATGTGGTGCATTATTATGACGCTAGAATAAAAAAAATGGTTTTAGCCAATTCTCATATTGACCTTATGGATTATTCTATTTTTTCCCAACCCTCTTTCTACGGTTATATCCCTTTCAGTGGACCGTCTATCCAGTACACATTAACATGAATACCATAAATATCTCAAATTGTTAATACCTTCATTTTTTAAAGCAACCAATAAGCTGGAATACGTTCGCTTGATGTTAGATAACTTTGAAACTTTGAAAGAACTTGCACTGGTCGGAACATCAATGAAAAACAAAGTTGCGAAAACTATGTAAGCCATGGTAGAAGCAATCGTGACTTTTATGGTTCTCATGCAAAATACAAGTAGCTTCTGAAGCTTAATACTGATACTAACATTAAGTTGTTTACTTACTAATTTCCATGTAAAGCTGGTTAATTGTATCGTAAGTGTCCCAATAGGGGGTTTGATCTGGTCCAAGTCTCGGAGATTCACCCATCAGAGGGCTCGGAGGTGGGGTTGCGGACGGATCGTTGGGATTTCTGTATAAACATCTATCATTAATTAATATTTCACTAGATTCAAAACGGTCTAATTGAAAATTTCATAGAACCAATTTGTGAAGCAGTATTAATTGGAGAGTTCATTGAATTTTATTTCAAAGCATAAACAAGTAACTCATTAATTAGAACAATGTATTGATAGGTATTTACAAAATGAACTTCAAAGAAATGGTACAATTTAAATTTCAAATATATTTTTGTATAACAAATTTAATCCACAAATATATTTTTTATTTATCGTAAAAATTCATGAAATTAAAACTGTTACTGCGATAGAGAGAAGATAAATCAATTTGTGGGGTTGCGAGTACAAAAATAACAAAGAAGAATTAAAATTTTATGAATACTTTTACGATGTTTTGAGCTCAGAGAAAACAATAAAACTGTAGTTTATTCTTGTACTTGCATTTAGTGAATCCGCGCCACTTTCCTTTATGCTTTTTATTTATAATCATAAGCGTATATTGAAGCAAAAAGAAAGACACGGTACATTATGTATGTTATTACATTATGTAAACGAAAAATGGGAAATTAAATGCCTAAATACTTCCCTGCAACTATAATTCCAGCGTCGAATACGTGTAATAATAGTATTTTTTTTTTTCCAAAAAACTGTGTCCATACTTTTAACGTATTACGTGAATGCAAGACAGTGTCCTTTGAGCGACTGAATAAAACTGAGTTCATTGGACTCAGTACATGAGGTCTATGCGCGGATAGTGAGTCACCAATCTTTTTTTGACGTATTATGAGTTCGAGTGGATGATTTTGTCATAGTAACTTGAATCTGAAATAATCACGTTACGAGTCCGGCAATCCGGCTCCGGCGGACACGCACACTACAATATAACTGTGCATGTACTCAAATTAACCAAGTAATAAGGACGCGCGTTCCTAAATTACAAGATTTTAATAGAACCCTCTAAGGTATATTTGAATATCAAGTGGTTTATCTCAAAGAAGATTCTCTCACCCATATTTGACAAAGTTGGCGATATAGTGCATGCAGAGTCGGGACACCCTTTGTTCTTGTTGCGTGTAATTTTGCTGATGGTGCGGCATGACGGACAGTGGTACACCCAGATAATACGGCAGCTCCTCACCGTGTACTGAACCTGGTCGCTGATCGGAAAAAGAAATGACACTGTTAGGCGGTGTCCTAATTGGCCACGTCGTGCGATGCCGATTTCGTTTTACGCATACAATGACTACTCAACACAAAATGGCCGCGGGCCGCGAGGAGCAAGCCGAGTGAATGCGTATACTATTTTTTTTTAGAACTTATCGACAATGTAAATTGTAAACAAATACGAAAAACGAAATCATCGCGCGATGGGCATCGCACGATCGTGGCCAATTAGGATACCACCTTAATCCTTTCCACTGAACCACACTTTAAGAGCTATCATCTTTTACTAAAATAAAGCCTCGGGGACAACGCAATCAATATAAACTAACCCGACCCATACTGAGTTTTACATCGAGTGATTATGTTTCTCTGTGCTTTTCCCTCGCATGTAAACTTTTCAGAAGCGGCCGGCGCTATCTGTTTCATGGTACAAGAAAGCGATCTTGACAACAAATTTTGGTCATCTTTTTATGAATTTTTATGATCCTTTACGATATAACGAATAACGAGCAATGATACCGTCCATTTTCTAGACCTCCAAGTTTAGTCCTATCTATAGGCAGGACTATATAAGGAGCAATTGCTAATTACATTTAAAAAAAAAACAGGTAAAAATCAGCACTTCAAGACCGTGTGTAGTGATATAAATCGGCTAGTTTAGAAAGTGCTTCTAATACCTTCTGCTAAATATGCCGTCAGATTAAGTGGGATGGACTCAAAGGGAGTGCATATGCATAAGGAACATATAAGGAATAACACTTGTGTCAAAAAAATGGTTAAATATCAAATAACATAATTCAGGTAATATAAAAAAATTAGAAAATCTTTCTTTGTAAGTCTATCAAATTGAAAGGCTTAATAAAATTGTAACGTTAAATATACTTCTAAAATCAATTTCCCTTAAAATGATTGATTACTCAATATCGTTTGATGTCATATATTTTGCGGAAAATTGCGATTGGAAACGTTTAAATATCGCAAACAACATCAATAAATTTAAATTAAGTATAACAGTAGGTATTATACTTGTTGCATCTTAAGCTACGTAAGACACATAATTTTGGCCAACTGTGTAAATCCTATATTTAATTGACTTTTATAATTTACTAAAGACCCGCTCCTGGCTTCGTATAGGTTATTTTTTTATATAAATTATATATAAAAACCACTGTCTTTTAACGCTCTTTCCACTAGTGAAAACTACATACATCCGTCCAGTAGTTTTTAAGATTATCGCAAACATACAGACATACAGACAGACAGACAGACGCGGCGAGAGACTATGTTTTATAATATATTTTATAATAAGGTCAGCGATTCCGGCTTTGCATAAAAAAAATTAATTTACACAGTACAATTTTGTATTATATGCTACAGCTACAACCTACCATAAAAAATAATTTTATTCTATTTTATTTATATTTCCAAAGGAGTAATATTAATTTTCCAAAAAAAATTAATTTACGTCTTGAATAAAATATTCAACTTTTCTATGGAACCAGTAAATATTAAAATGTATTTTCTTTTTTTTAAATTAGCCAGGTAGGCTGACGGTACACTTGTTTGACAGAAGGCTACCGTCGTCTATGAGACAAGCAATGTCTCGAAAGTTATCAATATGGACGTCTAATTCATCATTATCAAAATTAGCAAAATTATTAAAAAAAAATATGAAGAGGCAGCAAAAAAGGCTCAGACCTTTAGTTGGAAGGAGTTTTGTGGGAGACAAGATAGAGAGAGCCTCTGGGACGGGGTCTATAGGATCATTAGGTACGGCAAAGAGAAAAAAGATAAACTTATTTTCAAAGATGGTGTGTCTCTGGGGGCAGAGGACTCCGTAAATTTGCTGGCTAATTTGAGACTTTTTTCCCGCAGGACGACCTTTCAACCGATGACGACAGACACGCAGAAATGCGTTCCCGTGCCCAAGATCTGCAGTTGTTGAGCCTATCTGGGCTCCCGCAGCCAAAAAGCGGTGCGTACAGAAACAGCTGCATGCCGTGCAGAAAAACTGCAAGGCTTATGGCACCGTCTCCCTAACACTATCGGATCTCTTGCCGCTTGAGCTGCGTATTGCAGAAGCAGCACAGCTCTATGAGGCAAAGAGGGGCAGACCGCAGAAGCTCTTAAAAGGCAGGAAAGTAGAGGAGAGGGTCGCCTTTTTGAGAGCTCCTCATCCGGCGACCGACGCCGCCGTCGATTTTGAAAGCATCGACTGTGAGTCGCAGGTGCCTAATATTGCCCTTGCAATTTACACGGATGGGAGCAAGATTGACGGCGGAGTCGGGGTGGCGCTTTCCTGCTGGAGGGACGGTGCGAAGATCTTTGCGAAGAAGTATGCGCTGGAGTCCTTCTACACGGTATTTCAAACAGAGTTATATGTTCTCCTCAGGGTGATGGAAATCACGAAAAATAGGAAAGAAGCGGAGGTCGGCATACTCAGTGACTCTCTGTCCTCGCTGGAGCTTCTCAGGGGAGACCGGAACCCAAACCACCCTCTGGTGCATGCGATAAAGAAAAACTTACGCGTTATGGCATCAGAGGAAAGGGGGGCCCGACTCTACTGGGTAAACGCCCATGTGGGGATCGAGGGAAACAAGAGGGCCGAACATCTTGCCAAGCTTGCGGCGACCAAATTAAAGGTCGCCAAAAGCTATGACAGGTGCCCCTTATCTTAAGGGGCACCTGCATCTTATATTATGCAGATATATATTATCTTATATTATCTTATCTTATATTATCTTATATTATGCCTACCCCAAGTTTTTACCACCGTACTGCGCGTCATAGATGTGGAGTTCATCCGCATTACTTGGATAAGGTGCCACTACGCACAGTCCGGTTGGGTAGAAACTTTATTCCGCGGACGCGCGAACTTTGGAACAATCTCCCTTCTGAGGTGTTTCCACCTAGCTACAATATGGGCTACTTCAAGCGAGGGGTTAACAAATATCTACAGGGTAGGCAGCGCACTAGCACTCCTCTTGGTGTTGCTTGTGTCCTTAGGCGACGGTAACCACCTACCATCAAGTGGGCCGCCTGCCTGTCTGCCACCTTTATATTATAAAAAAAAAAATTATCTGCACAGAATCAAGAAGGCTTCCAGCTCGGACTGCTTTTGCGGACATGGGGTAGCGAAAACCGTTCCGCATTTATTAGTGGACTGCCCCAGGTTCGCGCGAGCAAGGTTCGTGCTGGAACATGATATTGATATGAATCTGAGTGCAGATAATCTGTACCAAATCATGAAAAACAAATAATCAAAAAAATTTTAGACGTTTATGGCAGATAAAGTGGCAACGGTGTCGATCAGGACGAATAAAAATTAAATAGAAGACTATTGAGAAATTATAATAAAACAATTGATGAACAAGGTCTGTGATTTTCCCTCCACCTAATGTAATTCATCAATATGAAAAACATTGAACTAAGTTGAAATCGTATCACCTGAGCTGAGATGAAAGCATTTTGCATTTTATAATTCCAATATCCTGGTCATAGGTGAACATCCTCGCCCTTTAGATGTATCTATCGGAAAGTGGATGGAGACGCAATTTCTCACAAAAGAACGCGAAATTACAAACGTGTCAACGCTACGATAACCGACATGACATCCCCCCTGAGATGTTTCACGTGGGGTACGAATACAGTTTCCATTTATATACCGAACGCGTATTATCAAAATACATACCTACAGGTAATGCTACAACTTCAATTGAAAAGTGATAATTTATAAGAAGAAGAATATATCTTATAATAATTATAATATAATAATAATTTATAAGCATATATTTTAGATTTATTTAACTCCAAAAAGACAGTATTTAAGAGTGGGCTGATAAAACCACACACGCACGCACGTACGCACACGCATGCAAACACAAAACGCGCGACATCGGTAACATAAGGTACATACAAAAATTCAAATTCCAATACAAAATATACTTACATTTATAAATAATTTATTTAAATAATTTTACGTGTGAAATAAATGTTTTATACACTTGTCGCGTTAAAAGTTGCCGATAACCACACAAATGGGACGGTCAAATGGATTCATACCACATATCGCGTTAAATTGATTGGAAAAATCGATTCGGAACGTCCGCACACGCCTCACAATACAATAAATTATATGTTAACACACGGGTTTTGTTTCCTGCCATTTTTGTTCGCTATTAACTATAATAATATGAACGACTACCTAATACTTTAAATATTAAGAGTATAAAAAAAAGTCCCCCGCCGCGTCTGTTTCAAAATCTGTCTGTCTGTATGTTCGCGATTATCTCAAAAACTACTTAACGGATTTTAATGCAGTTTTCACTAACGGAAGAGTCACTAACGGAAACGAGGAAGGGTCGCTAGTATGTCGTACTTTGTTATTAGTAGTAGCAGAGCCTATTGCCTTCCACAGTTAGAATAAACTGGGCAATTATTCTAACAGCAGTAAGCTTTACAAAGACCACAGTGAAACAGCATATGTGTTTTAATGTTTCCGTGTGTGAGTAAGGGATGTCAGAGCCTATTCCCCTATCCCTTATCCTTTTTCTTTCATTTATCCTTTATCTTAGTGAGCCGTTGTCGCCTGTCGACGAAGTCAAAGGCAATTGCTACTAAATATTATTTTCAATAACGGTTTTCCGAAAACAAGGTTGATGTATTTTTTAATATTTATCGATACGGCTAACAAAAATGAAAGCAGCATCTATAAAAAAAATCAATAACACTATAAGAGTAAATTTTAAAACAATGCAATTTTAATTTATTAAAAATATGAGTTTTTTTTATAATCATATTTAATTATTTGTTTAAGATTTTAGTTATCAATATACTCACAAAATCATTAGTATTTTTTACATAAAGAAACCCGAAGGCCGGACCTACATACCTGAAGGTCGAGCTGACGGAGGTCGTAACCTAAGTTTAACCCTTTATAAAGTTGACATAGTTGTGTCAGAACAAAATATATATTATTTTTCAGACTGTACTGTAAAAAATTTATAGTCTCATTGCTCGAGGCATAATCTGTCTACAAAAGAAAATGTAATATTAACACAAAGGGACCGATGCTTTATTATTATATAATGTGTAAATATATATAACTTAGGATTAGATTTTATTTTAAATAAGCTTATTTTTAGTTTGTATTATAGATTTAAATTAGTGAATTTATTTAATAAAGCACAAGACGACATAGAAATAATATACTACTAGAGGATGCCTTATAGGTTTTTGAGTTTATTCATTACAAACATAGAAAAAAACAAATCTTCTCTCTTTATAATATTAGTATAGATTACAATGTATTAGACAAAAGAGAGAACAAAGTAGTACTGATTTACCTGTGGGTAGTCCTTATCTTGTGAAAGATGATGAAAATGCGTAAAGTATGTGGTGCCTCCGCGTAAGGCGTGCAAGTATCCCAGCCTGATTAACGGCGCCGCCGTACGCCCGTCGCTTAACACCTGATGGAAATTTATCTTTTAATTATACTAAGCCTTTTTCAAAATACAGACAGTAAAATAAAAGGGTAGTTAAGGCCTTTCATTGTTGATGTTCCTTTGAAGACAGATAGAAAGCAAATAGAAAAAGATATATTTCGAAGAAGTGTTCAGAAGAGAAAAATTAATGCGATTTTATTCCATCAATGACATATACTCGTATGTATTTTCTAGTCTTATCAAAGTAAACTATATATTTATTTGTCATACATATAACAACAAATTCTGATATAAGTATAATTACGTTACCAGTAAAATCTAAATTTAAATCTTCATATATTTAATTTTACATAAAAATCTCCTATCACTACACTTTTGTATACATTTAGAACTTATTTGACTTTATATGTTCGCTGCATTCGTTTTCATCTATATTTACTTTTCATGGAGACAAATGTATGTGCACAGTTCGTGCCACCTTTTAGCAAAATATATAATGTATTTAAAAAACTTCAATGAAACCCCATAGTCCTATACCCTAGTCGTATATAATAACAAATGTGTGCTAATTATTATTACAGATATCATAATAAATTCTAATGAAAATACTGTTGCCATTACGTCATGACAATTTCAATAGGTCTGAAGATTAAGAAACTGCTTCTTTACTAAGGCGACACAATAACTTGTTACAAGTCTTTTTCTTGTAACAATATTTATAGCAACATATATGCTATAAATATTGTTTCATGATATTTTCAGACTGTAACCTGCCTACAAAAGAAAATGTAATATAATATTAAACAAAACTCGACATAAAATAATATATTACTAGATAGTCAATATAGATTTGTTAAATCTGTTAATATACAATTAATCGAGGATTGAATTTTGATTAGTGAACGAACAATGAGGTATAGGTATTGTCATAAATCCCCAAATTAACATTGAGTATGCACTAATTTCCCAATATGACAATGGGTCTTTGAAAGCCTTCCGTGGGCATCTTGTATTCAACGTGCGCGAACGTCATTAAGTCCCTTTGTACCGCGCCGGGAGTTGCCAGTCGGTGAGTTGCGAAAACCACTTGAGGCTTAATTGAGATCGTCTGTGATACCGAGTGGAGGACGAAGCTTGAGAACTGTCTAGTCAGCTAACAGTTAACAACTTGCTGTCCACTGTCATTTAAATACAAACTTTAACGCTAACTTTAGATTAAATTATAATTGTGCATACAAAATTTTGTTAACAAGATTGCTTTTTTTTTGTTTTGCTTCCTAAAGGCTCCATGCTATTTCGTGGTCCCTTTATTACCTCAATTCTGACAGAAATAAAGATTTGGTATCAATTAAAAAAAACATGTTAATATTGAATTATTGCTAAAGCAAAAAGTTTAGTTATTTATAAGAATTAAAAAAAAACTTTCCCAAAATAAATTCTTACTAAAATAGTCTTGTGTATCTTGAAAATACAGCATATTTATTTTAATGCTACTAATATCAAAAATGCGAAAGTTTGTAAGGCTGGATGGATGAATGTATGGATGGATGTTTTTTACTCTGCCATGCAAAAACGGTTGAATTGATTTTGATGAAATTTGGCACACAGATAGATTATTACCTGAGTTAACATATAGGATACTCATTATTCTGAAAAATTTTAGGTTCCCGGGGGATCACCTAAAGATATAAAAAATTAAGCGCCACTGTCAACCGTGGTGGCGCTACCGTCGTCGGTGCAGCGATAAACTTGTCAAGCGTAATATTACTCATGTATTTTCTTTCTCAACGCGGACAAAGTCGCAAGCACCGGCTAGTTATTGAATAAAAATGAAATCAAACTTGAAATAGAAACAAAAAAAATCATATATATCCCAGCATTAATGTTGCATGCCATTTGATTTTTGTAGCTCAGTTTAATTCCTCAATCTGCTTTGACTTTGATTTCTCCAGGTGAGGTAAAATTTAATATTTCCGACCAAGCATTTTCAATCCATTTGAAAAGAACTAAACAGCACCTTTAGCAGTTTCAGGTTCCATAACGCCACGAAACGGGTCTCGAGAAATTGCCGATCGTAAAAACGCTTGAATTAAAAGCTATTCGCGTTTATGTTATGTTAGGTGCGAGTTAGTTCGGTGTCGAGTAGCATTTATACCGCGACAATAATGGTGAGGGCGCGCGGCGCAAACTAATAAAATATTCAGTAGCACGAAGGTATATATGTTACATGTCCGTGGGTACAGTCGGTGACACAATTGGATGATCATCTCCAATCCGAATCGTAGACCTGTAATCGTAGACCGAATCGCTATAGTTCGTTTTTGAAAATCCCACGGGAACTTAAGCTTTGTTTCGGGATAAAAAGTATCCTACATCTTAATCCATTAATATATATGTGTGCTAGTTTCTGAGCTATTAGAGACTATCTATTTGACCTTGGTAACAAAAGGAAAAATTGATTTTTTTATATATTTAATGTACGTGTGACATTAAATATTTTTCAAAAACATTACATTTTGTCTTGTTTACGATGAATTAAAACGAAATGTTTAATCCATTGTGATTGGAGATTATTATTAAATCATGTCAATTTTCCAACGATAATTGAAATAGACACATGACCTTTTCACAACAGCCCACGAAATTATGTCTATAACTCACTTTAATATTCACTAGCGCTAGTTAGGTAATAGCGATCAAAAAGTTTTTTACATGAATACATTTGAATTATGCCTGCGACTGTACCTCGAGTGTGGCGTCACGAACACTGAGAGGGTTCTGCACAGGCTTGTCCCAATCCGTGTACTCATTCTTCAGTGTAGAATAGATCTCGTTGAGATGGTAGTAGTAAGCGTTCCGGACGAATGTGCGCAGTATGCGGTCCCTCCGGCTTTCGTTGAACCCGAACTCCAAGTCTTGAGCGTTAAATTCCAGGTAAGATTCTGCAAGGAATGGCGTGTCACTCATTTGCATATTTATGATTCGCCGCTGCTTTCTCGTTCGAATTACCGGGAAGTGGGTCTGCTCTTTATTGTTTCAAGAGAACCTGGTGTAAATATTTGTAATTTAAAAACTTTAATCGTTCCGCAACTTTGAAAGAACTAGAACAAATTTAGCAGTATTTTTTTAATATGAAAATTCGCATTTTTACTAGGAATTTTCCACTGAATTTATTTGTACAGTTTTCATTAAAAACTAAACGTTTAACGAGTTAGTAAGAAATATCACAGCGAATTCTCCTATTCATATCATAGTTCCTCTATTTAAAGTTAGTAGTGGCAGGGCACACTGCGTCTCGCAGTCATTTCGGCAGCCCGTCTGGAATCAGTAGCCACTTCTTTACAGAAGACCATCGTGAAATAAGAGTGTGTGTTTCGGGGAGTGAGTAAGTAAGGGATGCCAGAGCCCGTTTTTGTATCCCAAACCCTTATCCTCAATTCCACTATGATCGGCTCCGGACTTGCAGCACCTTTAACGTTTCTTGTTATAGGCGACAGTCACTTACGACAATCACTTAAATTTATTAATAAATGACCTTAGATTTTTTTAAAAATGAGATAATCACCGGCGCCATGCAACCCTCCTATGTTATACAGTTCTAGAAAACATTCTATTTAAATGAGTCAATAGGTATGGATAAATGATAAACCATGGAAAATACAAGTAACTAAGTATATATTACATATTTAGTGAGATAACTATTATGCAACTCATGATTTCTTCATTTAAAAATACTCTTATATATTGGAAATGTTACAGTCACTGTGTTTGCATGTGTCTCTCTAAATCCGTGAGCCGAAATTGATTTGTGGGGTTGGCATGAATTCCAATGAATCGAAAGAAAGGTAACCCCTAAGTGACTGAAATGGCAGTGTGATGATTGTATGGAAAAAACGTAATGGCTTTTTTAAGAACGCCTACGTCATTAAAAAGCTCTCATTGATGACTATCAGATTACGAAGCTCTAAAAGCTTGATATAAAGAACTTAGAGGCATTTTAGGACCATTTTCTTATATTACACCGCTAGAATATAACAGCACGTGGACTCCGACCAAATAAGAACTATAGACAGAATTTCGCAGACAACATAGTGATGGTTTTATAAACGTGACTGCATGCTTAGACCTCTTACTGTATTGAGAATTTGTGCTCCAAGCCTTGATTTTTGTTTATTTTTATTGAATGTGTTTTCATCCTGCTTTTTATTTTTTAAACCTGATTTTTACACCCATGCACTACGCTACGCAGCTCGGCATTTTCACTAGTAAATATTTTAATAAGATGAAGCGTAGTTTGATATTGCTTTTGTGTGCGTGTAACCGTGTATATACACGGCGAAGGCGTAGTTTTACCGGCTTCACTCTGCGGTCCACAGGGCTCTATCTTTAGTTCTAATTTTACCTGAGCACGTGGGCTTTTGCTGTTTTGAGTGAGTAAAAGATGTCAAAACCCATTTCTCTATCCCTATTCTTGATCCTATCAAGATCGGCAAAGCACTTGTGAACTTGCCGAACTTATGAAAAAGAGCTAAACTAAAAAGATCACAAAAGATAGAGGCGCTGACGTCTACATCTGCTTTAAGTAAATATGCAATTTGGTGCTCTCTGATAACAATTAACAGTACATAAAAATACTTACCAGTAGTGGTGAGTCCGAACAACAGTTCTCTATGTGGAAAGTCAGCTAGTTCGTGGCCGGCCGCACTAGCGACTGCAGCGGCACCCGCGCCGAGACGCGAACTGTCTGTTGGAGGTGGGGCCTATATGTAAAAATAAAACGTTTTCTAAGTAATTTTGCCAATTTATGCTTATGAATTTTGTGTTTTTTTTTTTTTAATTTTATAAAATTTCAATTCATGCCTTTTATATGCCTTTTATATTTTTATACTTTAGAAATGATCTCGTACGTTCTTGTTAAGTTTTTCTTAGTTATGCCGGCAAGATATATTTTTTGAAGTGAAACTCCTATGAGCGCTATGAGAATATTGTGTGACGCTTTAGTGTAACGGTCACGTGACGCTTCATGTACCGTTTCTGCATGACATTTACTGCTTACTATAATACTTATAATTTATTGCCAAAGAAGTTTCACTTCTTACACGCGTGTTTTTTAGTTTTTTTTTTTTTTAATTATTATTATCTTAATACTGCCATCACAGGTGGTTACAGTTATCTAAAACCAAGCAAAATAGAAGTTGCAAGTGTATAGATAGACCATCGATAACTCTTGTTTGTCGTATAGGTAGAATGTACATACAATGGCATTCCTTACTAAGAAACGTTAGCAACAACCGGATAACAAGTTCACCAACAAAACTTTAAAAGAGTACAGCAGAAGCGATCGTAACGAAATGACAACTTTGTTCACGAACCGGAACACACATATTGCTATATGCAAGTCTATAAAACTGAAAAAAAAATTAAAGAAATGCTTACTTAGGAATTTAAGCATATTGTGGATTTTTTATTATAAACTTTGACATTTTCCCTAACACAGTAGGTATATAGATCCTGCCTTATATTTTGTAACACACTCTACATTTTTAGAACGTATCTATTCGTAAAGATTCGTCTCCAAGGATATTCGTAGTGTTATCTTCCATCAGACGGACGAAAGGGCCCAAAGTGCCGGCAATAAAACACGATCGTCCTTCATTACTCATAGTTGCTAGAAATGTAGTAGGTACCTACTAGATGGGGAAGTAGTGTTCTTCAACTTTCTTTTCTACATATATTTTCATGCATAAAATAAGTTCATCTGATTATTTTGACTGCATATCGTTATAATTACATTGAAAATATTAAAGTAAAGAATACAAAATACAATTTGTATTATTAAAAAGTTTTTTTTTATATCGTGTGCGTGTGTGTGTGCTCGTGTGTTTGTGAAAGGATATTCGAATATACAGCAGACGCAAGTTAGGCGTTGATATCTATATAACATATTTACAGCATAAAACGTATCTTATATGTTAATCCAGCTAATAAACTATCTGTGTGCCATCAAATTTCATCGAATCCGTTCAGCCGCTTTTGCGTTATTGAAGAGCAAACATCCAAAAATACAAACTTTCACATTTATAATATTATATTAGAATTAGTATGCCATCAGGTTTTCATTACCTCCCAATGTTTTGTCGACATTCTCATTGCTATATATTATATTTATCACGTGTAAAGTGTTATATTGTTTTTAAAAAATAAAAATTCTTTTAATTATACTCACTGAAGAGGGATTAACAATGACAGTGCCATCAACGAAAGGTGCGAATCCAGGCAAGAAACGCGGTGGATCGAGCCGCACGGCTAGCAGTTCAGTTAGCGGCTTGTTGCGAAGACACGGCGCTAAGTCGTCTTCCAAGAGATCACCGTGACATCCAGTTTGCTCAGCCACCTTACATTAAAAAATATCATTATAGATTATTATTTGTTCGAGGAATCAAATTAATATTTGTATATGAAAGCAATAGCTGTAAATGAATAATTTAAATAAAACTCTTGTACAATGTAATTGTATAAAACAAGTTATATTTAATTTAACTATATATTTTATGGGTGGCTCTAAGGTCGACGATGGCCTATTAGCACAAGAAACGCCATATCACTTATAAGTGCAATCGATATGATAAAGGATAAACAATAACAAGTGCTGTTATTTCACGGTAAGGGAATAATAATGCCCCTTCCTTTTATGGAAAACAATATTTTCATAAACATCCTTTACTGACTTATCTAAATTGTAGCGATTGAATTAAATATTTTTTTATTAGGCGGGTTAAAATATAATAAAAAAAGTGAAATATTACTCTAAAGAATTTTGTATGGACAAATGCTGCAAAAGTGCCCAATATTTAGTACTAGCTGTTGCACGCGACTTCGTCCGCTTAACTTTATAAAATATAGCCTATATTACTTTCTGATATTGTAGCTTTCTATAGGTGAGATTTTAAAAATCGGTCTAGTAGTTTTTGAGTTTATTCATACAAACAAAAATACAAACATTTTTTTTTATAATAAGTATTAGTATAATTGAAATAACTTGCAGACTAATACTGATTTTTCTTAAAAACAAATTGCGTTTTAAAGCAGCAATAAACATAAATAATAAGAAATTTATACGTTCAAGAGCTAAGTAAAAATGCTTGCACTCAGACAATTGCCCACATTTCTGTGTCACGTTAAATGAAATGCGATGCCTTGTCTATCCACCCTTTGTGTAGTGAACAAAACATTAATTGAAACAATTCTCTACCAACTGCAGCTCTGTGACCTGTTTACGATTGAATCAGGTAAAAACTTTCAATGAATAAGTAAGCGCTATACTGATGTTAGCGCCACGTCAATGTTGTGATTTTAAATTATAAGTGCTGAAGAGAAATGGGTTTTGAGGAAGGAAATTGTTTGTAAATCGTACTACATATTATTGTATAACATTATAATGTTATTTAATATATTTAATATTACACACACTTTAGTTTTTCTTTATTAGCTTGTGCCCGCGACTTCGTTCACGTTGAAAAATAAAATATATACCGCCTGAACAAATATATGAGCAATATAACGCCTGACAACTTTATAATTTTGCCAGGACAACGATTTTAATTTTTAGATGATCCCTCGGGAACGGATAATATGTCTGTATCCCTAACAACCCGTTTACATGATGGTCGGTAAAGGTAACAGACAGAGAGACAGACAGTTATTTCAGGTTTATATTAGTATGAAAGTGGATATCAGAACGTATAAAATAAGCAACTCAAAGAGGGGTCGCAATAGCGTTGCAGACCTTGGCAAGTTACAGGATGAGGGGGGCGAATTACGGGGGACCCCCCTTACTCACGCAACGAAATAGACAAGTCTTTCACCAAAAAGACTGCCATAAGTTAGAAAGTACATAAAGAAAACTTTTTTTGCAAATAGTAACAGTGAACTTTGGAGATTTTGCTACTTTTAACTTTTCACACACACTAAACTAATGCAAATCAAATTTCCAAATATTCTTTAAAAACATAGTTTGGTCGAGCTACTATTGTTTTATTCTGGTACAGCATATTTATTAGCCGCTTCTAAGCGTCTAGCTAGGTAATCCACGCTTTATACACGTCAAGTGGAAAATCTTTCTAAATAAAGCTTAAATTAAAGCAAGCGAACATAATACGGTTCCTTAAAGCTGTCCACTTTATTAAACGTTACTGGAAAACGCTTAAAACTTACACCGGGTATTCCCTTAATGTTAAATTACCTTTCTTTTTATCGTTAGAGGCTCCCTTTGCAATGCCCACGAGCTCAGCCCCGACCCGCTTAACAAGATGACGCGCTTCAGTAGTTCTGAAACAGATAACCTAATTTAATTCTGTTATTCCGACTAAGTAAAAGGTAATGAAATTCCTAAGAAATACAAACACTTATTGGAATATATTTTTGAAGTGAAACTTCTATGCGCGCGTTGAGAGTACAATTTCAAGGTCGAATTTTGTGTGACGCTTCTTGTAACCATAGTATAAATTACGTTGTCTAAATAGTTGTACGCATCTGTCTGTCTGTATGTGCACTAAATTCTCCTAAAGCACGCAACGGATTTCGATCCGGTTTTCACTAATAAAAAGAGCTATCAAACGTTTTTGTATATAATTTGCAGAAAAAAAATCTGTCCGAAGATGGGTGCGGCCGCTAGCCTATATATGTGATCGCCAAATAGTTTCACTTCTGACACGCGTACTCTGTACGCGCCGAATGTTTTTTTTTTTTGAAACACTAAGTTTTTTGATGTGATAACTTCTTTGGGCACATTGGGCACTTCTGTATGTGTTTAGATGTTAACGGATGGCGTAGTTTTCACTTCTGACGTGCAGTGCTATGACTGTCATTTTATTTTATTTTTATTAACGTACCATTTTTTCATTAGCAGACAGAGGTGGGTATAATTTAAAATTACTTTTGTGAAGCTTGTGGTGCGTGCATGATGCGACCTTTTTAATCGCATTAAACGATGGCGGATTTAAAATGAATGTACGCACGCTGACACGAAATAATGAAATCCACCGTGGACCGCTCTAATTACCTTCAATTCCGCGACTGTAGCGGCGCTTTTTGTGTGAATAATTCAAGTAATACAAACGCTGCAAAACGGTAATGCTCAATGCAATGATTGGTATGGGAGCGATCGCTCCCCGAACTATACAGAACACATTTCTCGCAGAACTCAAATAAAATAAGAACTAAAGATAGAGCCCCGTAGATGGACTGCCATCTACGGGGCCAGTGAAACTACGTCTTCGCCGTGTACATACACAGTTACAAGTACACAAATGCAATCATACTACGCCTCGACTTATTAAAATATTTACTAGTGAATATGCCCAAATGCGTAGTGAAAAGGTGTAAATACCATGTTTGAAAAAATGAAAAGCAGGATGGAATCATATTTCATAATATGTAAGTAAGCTTGGAAACTCAATATTTTTTTAAATAAAAATAAACAAAAATTTAGGTTAAAGCTTGGAACACAAAATCACATTAAAGTAAACAGCTACGCACACATGTTTATAAATCCGGCTTCACTATGATGGCCGCAATATTCTGTCTATAGTTCTTATTTGGTCTAAGCATAGACCAGGTTAAGCAACATCGGAGTAAATTATGTCATGTTCACGTTTGAACAATCTCAACAACCGCGACAGGCTCAACTACTGGTTAGTCCAACTTTAACTATTAGTTAACTTGCAATTCCAAAACTGTTTCAACGCGAATAATCGTATACACAGCACACAAAATTTTATTATAAATATATTATTAAACGAATAGTTTAGAAGACTATAAGACCGATTGAAACATAAAAAATAAAAATAAAAAGTGTGTGTGCCAGCTCCGACGCACGACTGGAGTTTACTCCTTACGAACGATTATAAAATATATTACATTATAAAAATTATAAAAACATTTATCATAACGAATTAACATCAGCGCCATCTCTGTTCGATTGATTACCAGTGCCATCTAGTTTTCGCAAGGATGTATTACTAGATACGTAACATATTATAGTTTCAGAGATATTGTGTAGATGGCGGTAATAATAATAATATTGTGTAGATGGCGCAATATCTGAAACTTCAGATATTCTAAAATATTCAAAAATAGAACGTAACGTATACCGTGTGACAATTTTGATTTTACTCCCATAAATTTTCATACCCCGCCGGGCTTATATTATGAAAATCGATTCTTAAGGAGTAAACTCCAAAAAGTTGTCAATGGGTGTTTATATTTAAGCCACTGAAGCATATAGGCAGTCATATCACTAATGGTCGATCTGGCGTTACAGCTAAAGATACCATGTAACAGAGACTTCTACGTAACTTAATCTTCTTTGTGGCTTTCTTTTACAAAAGTATTTACGTTCGGTTTATGTCGTGCCACGGTTTGTTTGCGTTATCACTATTCTATGTCATTTTAATGCGTCGTTTCTCAACCTTTTAAGTCGCGTCAGCCAAAAATTTAAGTAAAAAAAATGTTGCGACAGCGTCAATATATTAATAATTTGATTACAATATCAATTTTTGAAGCGAAAACTTGTTCAACTTTACAAATCGGACGTGTTTCTCTGAACCGAAGGACCTTGTACAATATAGGTTAATATTTACTTCGTATTCAACTATCTCATATTGTAAAAAAGGATTGCTTGGATATCGACTTACCTCTGGCAACGGGAGAAACGGCTAAGAAGTTCGCAAGAGCAGCCCCAGTTCCGTGTCCCATAATGGTGACCCGTTCCGGATCGCCGCCGAACGCGGGCAAATTCTCTCGTAACCAATGGAGGCCCGCGACTAGATCCATTAGGCCGAAGTTACCCTGTGCCGACCCCTTAGCACCAGTCTTTAGAAAACCTAACGGAAAGAAATTGTTAGCCTATGATTTACATGAAAATGTAACAAATAGATAAATTGCGCGAGCGAGAAGTCAAGTTGGAACATAAATTTTATGTCCCATACCCGAAATACAAGACTTTGCTATGTCAATAAGCTCTATGTGCTTATGGCCTCTGTCTGTTGTATTGATCGAATATTTTTAGACTTTTACGCATGCAGATTTCGCTGTCCGGCCTGTCTGCCGACCTTAATATAAAAAAAAGTTCTTTAAAATTACTCAGCAATTGTTAGCGTCTGCTATTTATGTCGGCTGAAGTTAATTAATTAAGGCAGAAAGTATAGTATAAAGTACTCTGTGGCATGATATTAAAAAGATAATTTGACGCGTCTGATCGCGTCCGCGATTGTAGTTCTGATATATCGATCGGACATTAAAAGTATTGGGACTAAACTACGTTTAGGGACTAAACTACGTTATTTGTTCATAGGGACTAACCATAAAGTGGTTTTAATTAATGTACCCGAAGTAGAGAGTGCTTATCTATCACTATGTATGTTCGCGATAAACACTGAAACTACTGAACCGACTTTGATAAAATTTCGTAACTATATGTAAGTTGGTCCAACTTAAAAGATAGGATAGTTTATATCTCATTTTGTTTATTTATTTTTTGCAAATTATATAATATTATTAACATAGCGCCATCTGTTGATACTTATTCAATACATGTTCAATACAGCAATTATTTATCTGTGAGTTCCATAAGGTTTAGACAGATGGCGGTTTAAAGTAATTTATCGGCTGGATTGCAAAAAAGCACCCCGGGCGAAGCCGGGAGCGGGTCACTAGTACAATATAAATTATTTGTAATTCTTTCAATTTATTAGATTCCCTTCCTAATAAAATAATTATCTTTTGCCAATTAAGCGACATTCCTTTGTTTTATATTAATGATATTCTTCCATTCCGTTTCTGAAACAAAATACTCTCACTAATTACACGCACCAGCGCACTTATTCTGCTACTAGTTGTAATTTTACTAATTATAAACTGCACACTTTGTTTCGTTTTTACTTTAATTATAGTTCGCACGGTGGATATAGATCTCTCGACAAAAGTAGAAGGGGCATGCGCAGTATTCAATTCGTAGGTCTGTTTGACGGGCGGAGGAGCGGAGGCAGGAGCGCGTCGACGCGACGCCGACACGTCAAAATTTTATGTCGTTTCGTTAGAACGCAACGAAACGTTTGCATTGGTTTGGTACTTGGCTAGGGCTTCGTCTCTTGTCTCTTGGGTATGTTGCGTACAGATTGTTTTATCGTATTATTATACGTCATAGTGAAAAAATGCCTAAAAAAACCTTCTTCTTCGACATTGATTTAATAGAAGGAATATCAACACTGCCTGTGATGATTTTTTTTTTCCATTTTATTGAAAATATTAATTTAACTAAAATTTACTTTTGTTTTTTATTTTTCTGAAAATACTAGCAAGATAAGTCACAAGGAAAAAAACTAGTGTTATTATTATGTTGTTAGTAAGGCGTGAAAAATACAAAAGAAGAAAAAAAATTCATTTCCCTTAGCAATTTTGTGCGCAATTGTACGTACCTACACATGCGCTGATTGCCCCCACTAATTTCGCGGACCGATCTTAGTAGAATGCGCGACCTATACTTAAGTAAATTACATTTAAAATACTTTTACATATATTTTAGTATGTTTGGCGTGTAATTGTGATATCTAAAATTATCAATACTTTATATTGTAATGAAATATATGTAGGATTTTATGTTTAGTTTAATAAGTTAAGTTTAACAAATAAAATTTCTGAACGCAACATAACAATTTTTGAATGATGCAGTGTGCGAGAGAGAAGAATGAATGAGTGAGCGAATGAGAATATTAATAATTAATAAAATAGAAAGAGGGCACTTTTGAAAAAAAAAACCTACGATGTAAAGTTGTAACGAGTCGTGTGGTGTGAAAATAAAAATATTTAAAAAGATATCCGGTGTTATCACTAAGATCCAACTCCTACAAATTCTCGTCCGGGATAGTGGGTCTTAGTAATAAAAAGAAGTCATCGATTAACTACATATTTCTCGATTTTGGTGTAAGAAGAGCACCGTATGGGAGCGGGCAGCGGCCAGGGCCAATATAACAATTATCCTCATTCGCCAGCACAATTTTGTTATCCCGAATATTACGAAGACGGTGAAACAATGGCTGAGGAAAATAAGAAGTATGAAGATGCAAGATTCCAGTCGTTCGACTGTGTTCCAAAGTTCACTGGAGATGATATGACGTATTCCTCCGCAAAGTGGGCTCAAGATTTAGAAGACAACTCTGAAATATTTGGCTGGAGTCAACAACAGAAATTGATTATCGCTCGACGAAGTTTAGCTGGAACGGCGGAGCTATGGTTGAAGACAGAGAAAACCTTTAAAACATATGATGACCTCAAAGCGGCGCTGTTCAGGGAATTTCCAGAAACCGTAAACAGCAAGCAGATGCATGAGTTGATGAGCGGAAGAAAGAAATATGCTGGAGAAACATTCTATCAATACATGCTCGTCATGAAAGAACTGGGTAAACGTGCTAAATTTCCAGATTACGTGGCTATACAGTATATCATCGACGGGATTTCGGATTATGAGTCAAATAAGCTGCTATTCTACGGCGTGACGTCATATCCAGTGCTTAAAGAAAAATTATCATTATATGAAAGTTTCAAACAGAAATCTAAGAAGCCGGACTCCATGAAACAACGTGATAAAACCCCGAAAATAAAGACTCAAGAAGAAGTAAAGTCGTTTCATAGATGTTTCAAGTGTGGTGATAAAGGGCATGTGGCGAGTTCTTGTCCTAAAGGTGTAAAATGCTTCAAATGCAATGCATTGGGTCATATCAGTTCGGATTGCAAGGCGGCATACAAGAAATCGATATCAATCAATCATGGCGCCGAGTCGGATCGACGTAGTTCAATGTTCATTCAAGGTCAAACGGCAGACGGCAGCACAATCGCAGAGCGGGCGAGTGAACTTCTGAGGAGGGAACCATTTTCAAGTGTTAGTTCGGTCAGTCAATCCGCGCCACAGTCAGTCGGTCAATCCGTACCGCAGTTCATTCATGCCGACAGTGAAAGTGACATTTGTAATCAACGTCAAAGTCAAAACGTGCTAAATGTAAACAAAGGTGTTTCGGTATTAAATAAAAGCGTAAAGGTGGTTAAAATTAATAATATTAAAGTGAACTGTTTAATTGACACGGGAAGTGATTTAAATTTAATTACTTATGAGTTATTTTCTAGATTAAGATGTGTGTACAAGCCTGAGAAAATGTCACTGATTGGTTTAGGATCTTGTAAAGTGCTATCAATTGGTAAGTTCGACACAGATTTGGTTATTGATGGCCATAGTTACAATATATGTTTCCACATAGTACCTCCTAACGTGATACCATACGAAATAATATTAGGTCAGCCGTTTTTGGTAAACACTATAACAGTTATTGACAGAGGTTCAGTTGAAATAAGGCCGCAGTATTATGACAGCTTTTATCAGGGTTCTATTTGCATCTTTTCTAGTTACGATGATCAAAATAGTTCTACTGTTCAAGAAATAATAGATCTCTATAAGCCATGGAAAATTAAAGATGCACCCATTAAGTTAAAGATAGTATTGAAGGATGATACACCTGTTGTACAACGACCCCGAAGATTAGCTCTCACTGAAGAAGAAGTAGTGAAAGAACAAATTCAAGATTGGTTGTCAAAGGGTATTATTCGTGAAAGTTATTCTGAGTATGCGAGTCCGTTGGTTTTAGTTAAGAAGAAGGATGGGACTACCCGAGTGTGTGTAGACTATAGAAAAATCAATCAAAAAATGGTGAAGGATGAATATCCTTTACCTGTCATCGAAGATCATATAGATAAATTATGTAAAGTGAAAGTGTTCAGCACTCTTGACCTGAAAAATAGTTTTTTTCATTTGCCGATTGAAGAAGACTCCGTGAAGTATACAGCGTTTGTGACAAGTAACCCTGAAGGACAATATGAATTTTTAAGAGCGCCTTTTGGTCTTTCCATTTGTCCAAAATATTTTACAAGATACATTAATATCATATTTGCAGACTTAATAAGAAGTGGAATTGTTCTAATATTTATAGACGATATAATTATTCTTTCAGAGGATGAAAACGAAGGAATATTAAGACTTAAAGAGGTATTGAAGGTGGCCGCGGACTACGGTCTAGAAATAAATTGGAAGAAGTCACAGATACTTCAAAGATCTGTTGAATATTTGGGCTATATTATTTCCGGTGGAACAGTGAAGCCTTCAAGAGATAAAACAGAAGCAGTTATGACATTTCCTATACCTAAAAGTTTGAAAGAGATACACAGCTTCATAGGACTTACATCATACTTCCGAAAGTTTATTCAAGATTATGCATTGATTGCAAAACCCTTGACTGACTTATTGAAGAAGGGTGAATTTTATTTTGAAGATCTACAAAGACAAGCTTTTGAAGAATTAAAATCAAAATTATGTTGTGATCCTGTTTTGAAAATATTCGATGTACAGTTGGAGACTGAATTACACACCGATGCGTCCAAGCATGGCTATGGAGCCATATTATTTCAGAAAGACCCTAATGATGGTAGTTGGCATCCCGTCCACTATATGAGCAGGAAAACTACAGATCTGCAACAAAAGTGTAGTAGCTATGAACTTGAGGCATTAGCGGTTATTGAAGGTGTGAAAAAATTTCGAAAGTACCTCCTTGGTAAACATTTCAAAATAGTGACGGATTGTGAAGCATTTCAAAAAACTTTATACAAAAAAGATGTCTCTGCAAAGGTAGCCAGGTGGATACTATACCTACAGGACTTCGATTATTCCATAGAGCATAGAACCGGAGATAAGATGCAGCATGTTGACGCCCTAAGCAGAAATATAAACATTATTAATGTTGAGTTACATGCTAGAATAAAAAAGGCACAAGGAGAAGATGACAGCTTGAAGATTATAAGAGAAATCCTTAAAGAAGGAGAGTATGAAGACTACTTTTGTGAAAATGGGGTTATATACAAAGGTATACAGAAGAAATTGGTGATACCTGAGCTGATGGATGTAGAAATGATTAAAAGAGCTCATGGCATAGGACATTTTGGGAGGAAGAAAATTAAAGATATTATAGAAAAGGATTATTACATAACAAAATTAGACAATAAAATTGAGAAAGTAATTTCTACGTGTGTACCATGTTTATTGGCCACTAGAAAATCTGGGAGAAAAGAAGGCTATTTAAACCCATTAGATAAAGGAGAATTACCTTTAGATACTCTACATTGTGACCATTTAGGACCATTGGATACAACAAAGAAAATGTATAATTACATACTCACTGTGATTGATGGGTATACCAAGTTCGTCTGGATTTATCCCGTTAAGACAGTAACATCAAAGGAAACTGTTGAGAGACTGAAGTTACATCAAAAAGATTACGGCAACCCTCGAAGAATAATCACTGATAGAGGCACAGCTTTCACAGGAAATGAGTTTCAAGAATATTGTCTAGAAGAAGGGATTGAGCATATTACAATAACAACTGGAATACCTCGTGGGAACGGCCAAGTAGAAAGGATGAATCGCATTATTATTTCTACTTTGTCAAAGATGTGCATAGAAGAGCCTGGTCATTGGTACAAATATGTAAGTAAACTTCAAAGAGTCATAAATAGCACATACCAACGATCAATCAACACAACACCATTTGAATTATTGACTGGAGTTAAATTAAGAATGAAAGAAGATGTGCAAATACTAGCATTTTTAGAAGAAGAAAGCAGAATGGAATTTATGGACAAGAGAGATGAATCAAGAAGAGAAGCTAAAGAACAAATTTTGAAAATTCAAGAAGAGAACAAACAGACCTTCAACAGGAAGCGTAAAGAAGGTGAGAAGTACAAGCCAGGTGACCTAGTTGCAATTCAAAGAACACAATTTGGAAATGCGTTAAAATTAAAACCGAAATTTTATGGACCTTATAAAATTATAAAAGAGTTAGGAAGGGACAGATATGAGGTGGAGAAGGTAGACAGGGGTAAGGAAGGACCTATAAAAACAACATCAGGCGTTGACTATATGAAAAGATGGCCTTAGTTCGGTTTAGCCTGTGTCTATTTCATTTATTTAATATCCTATAATAAAATGGAAACCACATGTTACTTTCCATTCCAGTATGATATTGGTGTTCATAGTAGAACACTATTGGTTATGAATGACGGAGTCTTGTCAAGCTTACCTTTAATTTTAAAATTATAACTATCCAGGTGTCTCATATTTATTCTCTAGTATATTTTAATAATAATATAAGAATAAATAATAGGTTAAGAAACTCCAACTATAATATAACAAAATAAAATAAACTATATTGTGTTGATGCATATTCGGAGTAAAATAAACTATGTCGTAAGTGTATTCCAGAGTAAAGTAACTTAGGTTATATTTGTTTTGTAAAATAGGTAGTATTCTAGTGAAATAAGTTAGGTTGCATTTAGGAGTAAAATAAGTTAGTTTGTATTCACTTTATAATGTTAGTTAGTTTGTATTTTTGTATGTTTTTTGTAACTTAAAATATTTCATTTCGTTTGTATACTGTAAACAAGTTGTCACAAATAACTTTAGTAGATCCAGTCTGAGGTCAGACTGATTAGCAGGAAGGCCGAGATGTAGGATTTTATGTTTAGTTTAATAAGTTAAGTTTAACAAATAAAATTTCTGAACGCAACATAACAATTTTTGAATGATGCAGTGTGCGAGAGAGAAGAATGAATGAGTGAGCGAATGAGAATATTAATAATTAATAAAATAGAAAGAGGGCACTTTTGAAAAAAAAAACCTACGATGTAAAGTTGTAACGAGTCGTGTGGTGTGAAAATAAAAATATTTAAAAAGATATCCGGTGTTATCACTAAGATCCAACTCCTACATATATAAAGGATATTTTTACATTTTATTTTATTTTAAAAAGAAACGTTTTGTTGTTAATTTAATTTTTTTTAAATAAAATAGATTTTTTGATGTTTTGTGCAATGTTTGTAGTAATTTATTTTATTTTTTATAGGTATTATTTATACGATTTTAATTAACATTTATTTTCAAATTACGAATATTCTGGAAATATCTCTTTTATTTCTATTGGAGGCTAATATTTATTTATTTCTATTAGAGTATTCGGATAAATATTCGATCCTTCTTTAAAATCCTCAGTATCTATCATATTAAAGTATCTGATAGCTCCTATTGTACAGTATTACCACGAAAATATTTAGAACTCACCCAATACTCCTAGTCTAAAATTTATTGTGACTACAATGATGTTTCCGTGCGCTGCGAGAGTTGTTCCGTCGTACGCATTACCGGAACTCCATTCGTATGATTCGCCGTGGACGAAAACTAGGCACGGCAGACCTTCGGCTTCGTTTTCACCTTCGTGACCTGTGCAAATAAATATTGTCTTAAAGAGACACAACTGTACATATATACATACAGCGAGAAGCTTTTACCGCAATTTACAACGCTGCTTGTGCTTCCCAACCACTTAGAAAACGTTATATATTTCAACACAATTTATTCATTTCAACAAATGGACTCGAGTAATACATATAAACATACACTCATATAAGTAAATATAAAATATTATATTATATTAATAAAGATATATTAATAATAATACATATCTTCGAAACTGCAAATCCGATTTAAAAAATCTTTCACCAATAGTTAGAATACAATTTCAGGTTGGAAAACTAGTAAATAAATAAAAAAACATAGTACATAAATAATAAAGCATTATGTATACAAACAAATGTGAAACTCATTTGCATAAGTTCTAGACAAAAAATGACACTATATTTCCGCAATATGTAGGTAAATATAGACAAATATTTTTTAAACGATATTTGACCGATATTTTGCTTATAGAAATTATAGACTAATGCAAGAGTTATCCCTACCCTAAAATTATTTTTTATAAAATAGAATAAAATAAAGGCTTAACTCGGTTTCGGAAGTAATTGCCTCAACCATCCCTTATTAATTAACGCTATTTGCTTTCGTTTCAGTCTTCTCACGGCTTGAGAGGAGTCAACAGTACAACTCGCACGTCACCACTATCTTGTTACGATTTTTTGTAGTAAAAAAAATTGTCAAGATATATATATATATATATATGATTTCTGTTTGTACGGAAGATACCTTTGTTAGTTCCGTTTAACGTAACATGAAATATGATCGAAATCGTCGAACAGTCGAACAATAAAAGTCCTCACAAATACAAACGAAAGCATTGTCATAGCGCACTACATAGTATACTACACACAAAATTACACGAAAATGATGTTGCCTGGTTTGATAAATTTGTAATGCAGTTGAATTCAAACTTAGAATACAAATTAGGTTGTAATTAGTGTACATTTTACATACCTCAATTACTAATTGTAGAGAAAATGTGACAAAATATACAATGTTAATTAACTACCTTTACCTATATAAGACTAGCGACCCGCTCCCGGCTTCACCCGGGGTGCAATTTTTATACATGAAAATCTTCCCCGCTTATCCCTCTTTTCATTAGTTAAAACCCAATTAAAATCGGTGGAGAAAATTTTCGAGTTTTTTAAGCGTACACAAACTAACTTAATATTTTATTAAGTTGACAGTAAAACCAATTTAAATAATCCGGTCGACTATATAACAGGTATGTCAGGGATACAGGGATACGAATTTGTACAACATCAACAATAAAATTATCAATCAACATAAATAAGGACATAATTGTGAATCAATAACAATATAATATTTCATAATTACAATAGATAGATCACAATAGATTTATCAAAAATAAATTGTTACACTCAGTATAAATATGTTAGTATATCGATGACTCAGGTTCCGTTTTCACGTAGACAGGTTAAAAGTCTTCAAGTGTCGCAATAGGGTGTCTCAACCTCACTTCCGCACTGCTTGCAGGGAGCAATATGCACTGCAATGCACTACGGAATTGAGGCCTCCACATCCTGCTTAGATTCCAACCTCGCTTCTTCCTGATACAACCGCCGCAAACCATTTCCCTATTTTTCTTCGGTATCCTCCATTCATCTAAATTTTTCTTTATATATATATAAAATGGGTTTGCTCTTGGCCAACATCCAGGTGTGTAACAAAGATGAGGCCTATGATGGAGCGAGCTCACCCAGAAGATGCTTATTTACTCGAACTTTGAATAGATTCGGGTTACATGTGCTCGGAATACAGACGCCGGCAGGGAGTTCCAAACCTTGGCAGTGCGCATTATAAAGGATGTTTTAAAGCGCTTGGTCCGAAATAGAGGGATATCGACAAGATGAGGATGGTAACCAGCCGTATGTCTGTATGTCCGATGGAAGAAAGGGGAAGGCGGTATGAGTTCATGCAGCTCCTGAGCACACTCTCCGTAGTACATCTTATAAAAGACACATCACACATTCTATTAACCCAAATAAATATAATGAATTAAAAAATATTGTTTCAGCAGAAGCAAATGATATGATAATATTATAGTGATTAAGGAAATTAAAGGTTTTATTTATTTATATATATTATACTTACATATTACATCTACTTTTTTATAATAAAAACTAGTCTAATTCGTGAGTGCAGTTGATTTTTTAAACTATTTAGAACACTCTGTACTTCGGCTCGAAAATTTCATTTAAATTATAAATATTTTTTAAAGAAATCTTGCAAATTAAATTCTATATTTATAAATTTTAAGGCTTTAATCTTATGGTCTATTTATTCCATATATATTAATAGACAGTTGCATATCGAATTAGAAACTTAATCGGCCAGTGAATTACCGGTGAAATGACGTGAATAAAGTCTGAATAAGCCGTTGGTAAGGATTAACGAGCGCCGCGAGTCTCGCCGCGAATCAGCGCCGCAATAACTCTCGTCAACAAACGACAGACGCTCCATTATGCTGATATTATTATTGTTCTTACTAAATATCAGATGCTACAGCCATAATGAAAACAGATGGACAGAAAATTTTAAGCATTTCAAATTATTCAATACCTACTAAATTTGTTTCGAATACACTGCTTTATATAAAAAAATATTTACATTACATTTATATATCAAATATATTATAAACTAGCTGTTTCGTATAACCTAACATTTTTTCAGAATAAAAAGTACTTTTTAACAAGAAGTACTCACCGTTAATTGGGACGTAAAGGTTGACATACAAGCAGTCTTCACTCTGATTAGCTAGCATCGGTAAGAGGCGGTCAAGTTGTCGTATGCGCGCACGCGGGTGAATGAGCAGCGCATCTTCGCGCGGTGTGGCTGCGGGCGGCGCCTGCGGACACGCCGGACCCGTCACGTCCGCGAGACGCGTCGTGCGCCACTGCGACGGCGTCACCGGCGGCATGTATCTGCCGCATTGTTCGTTTCATCTTATTAGGGAGCTCATCGATGAGTTATCGCTTACTACACATATTGATATCCACTGCTAGACATAGGCCAGCATAGGCCCATAATTTTCCAACAGGACCGATCAGAAGCAACCTGGATCCACCGTCGACCCGCGGCCTTTATTTTGTGGAGGACGTTCTAACGTACACACAAGATTTAAGCGCACTACACCTTATTACACCTCTAAGCGACTAAGAAGACAGCGTAGGATAGGCGCTACGCTTGCCTATCCGTGACCTCTACTCGAGAACCTTTCGCCAACGGCCATCGGCTTTCCGTAATAACTTTCCTTAATTTAACTAATTAAAATTACATTGTGTTAATTTAAAAACACAATCTGAATAAATATTTCAGTTATTTGATACATTCGTCGGCAAAGCGAAACTGTGAACAGTAAATCTTTTAGTGGATACAGAATTAGGTACATTGAATGGTAATGCCAACGGTCTTGAATTTGTATAGTCGTTAAAGGGGGAGAAGTTTACCTGAGACTTCCAAGAGGCGGAGTGGCATAGGGCACGCCGAGGTAGGCCTCGACCTGCGGATGCGAGTGCACGACGATTCCGCGAAGCGGGCCGTACTTGGTGCGCACGAGGCGCGTGCTGTACTTGTGGGAGGAGAGCGCGGCTACGCAGCAGACGAGCCACGCGTAGAGCGCGGCGCGGTCCGCGCGCATCACGCGCTCACGGCGGGCGCTGGCGCGGGCAACGCGCCGCCAGCTTCGCGCGTGCGCCCGGTCATCCCGCGGCCGCCCGCGCCACCGCGCCCCAACCGTTCATCCCGACACACCCTTCTTACGCGCCCTGGCCCACTGCTGTCCGTTAACAACATTTATTAACATATTTATTTAAGTACCTTATCAGTTGCTTTTAGATAACATTAGATAACATTAGATCGCCTCGGTCACATTGATAAGTCTTAGCATAGCACTTTTCATACCATGCTAAATTATTCTGTATTTTATCACACTGCCAAAAATTTACAATAATATTATACTGTTTAAACTACTTACCCGTATCATGATATGGCCTTTGAGTCCATAGACTTGAACAAATCAACCATTTGTGTAATCTGAAACAAAAGAAAACAAACTTGTAATACATGTACGAAAATTAGAATCCTTAGGCACAACAACCTTATTTATTTATTATAGAAAATTAGGTGTTATATTTTGTAGTCTGTCTTATTTTCAAACGGTGTTGCTCCTAATATAACATTATAAATACAAATGTTTGTGAGGTTCCCGAAGGATCGTCTAAAAATAAGAATACCTAAAAAAAAATCAGAATAAATGTATTCTATCTACATGTTAAGGGCCTAGTGCGAGTTTTACTCGATCAAACGCGTCGAAGGCGTAAACGTCAATTTGTATAGGAATGAAGCAGCGCCACCTAGTGGCTTACGTATAGTGCTGCTTCATTCCCATATCCTTCATTCATCCATGTAACAAACTCTCTGTGTGCCAATATTTAATCCAAACTATTCAGCCATTTTTGCGTGAAAGAGTAACAGGTAATGACTGTATTAGTAGGCAGGTAAGTAAGATTTTTCAATGCGGACGATGTCGCGAGCACCAGCTAGTAAAATATATATTTATATACTTACTAGTGGCCCGCTCCCGGCTTCGCCCGGGGTGCTTTTTTGCAATCCAGCCGATAAATTACTTTAAACCGCCATCTGTGAGAACCTTATAGAACTCACAGATAAATAATTGCTGTATTGAATAAGTATCAACAGATGGCGCTATGTTAATAATATTATATAATTTTCAAAAAAATAATAAACAAAATGAGATATAAACTATCCTATCTATTAAGTTGGACCAAATTACATATAGTCACGAAATTTTATCAAAGTCGGTTCAGTAGTTTCAGAGTTTATCGCAAACATACATCGTGACACGAGATTTATATATATATATATATAGATAAACAATTGAGTAGGTACGTATAATATTTGTGACAAAGAATGGAAAGCATTTTGTTAATCTGGGATGTCGATTTTTATGAAATTTTTCATTCAGATTTGCGACGGAATAGGAAAGGGAGCGAACAATGGAGTGGTACGGTTACAATAAATGTTTACCCTACAGACCTAACCCGACGTTCGTATAATTTAATGGAACACAAACACGACAACATAACGTCGCTATTCTAAATTAAATTTTATCTTACTCGTTATTTATAAATATCAAAGACGAGATTCGCCACATTTGCTTACAGATCATGTACCTTCACTTTTTACTAGTGAGTCATTTAATATTAATCAAATCACAAATATTTTATATTATGTTTAATACAAAAATTCATTGAAAATATTAAAATTTTCATAGTGTAGATTGTTATCTCAAAATACACTTTTTATGTTAAGCTGGACAGACAGGCCGACGTTTCACTTGATGGTCACCACCGTCCATTGTTCCACTACCGTCGCCTGTAAACTAGCAACACTCCGGGTGGTGCAAGTGCGCTTATTTTTTTGGACTTATTTTTCTTATATACAAAAACTTAACTATAGTCAATTTTATTGTTTTGTGATACATTTAACTCTTTTGCAAACTCGCACAGTATTGTGATGACTCGATTCTACTATGGCATTCATTTTGCCATCATTAGCTTCAGAAGGTCGACCGAAACGTTGGTCATCTGAGTGAAAAATCTTCAGAACGCATTTTTTTAACAAATTCTGATTAATAACACGAAATCCTTAACATATTATATTTGCATCTGTCTGTATGTGGTGGGAATGGTGTTCAATAATAATAATAAATCATTTATTAGATGTAAGTTTTTTACAAAACATTTACCCTCGTCAACATTATTTTACATTTACAAACTACCACCGGTTCGGAAAGCTGCTTCTAGGGGGAAGAACTCGGCAAGAAACCCCCTAGGTGCTCTTTTCATAAATCAATCAATCAATTTACAACAACATGTAACAATACTTAGCAATCTATATAACACCATATTCAACTCCAAGGACGTTCATCATTTATATAATCTAATATTCTATAATAACCTTTTTTGTACAGGGTTTTCTTAATATAAACTTTAAATTTATTCGTAGATAATTGTTGTATATTAGCAGGAAGCCTGTTGTAGAAGCGTATACATTGTCCCATAAAAGAGTTGCTAACCTTGTGAAGACGAGTTTTATGCAATTGAAGCCTATGCTTGTTTCTAGTATTCAAATTATGAACATCACTATTTCTACTGAAAGTGCTAATATTTCTGTGAGCAAACAAAAGATTTTCAAAAATGTATTGTGAGGCTACAGTAAGTACATTTATTTCCCTAAACTTATCTATTAGCGAGACCCTGGGACCGAGCTTGTAGATGGCACGAATAGCCCTTTTCTGTAACACAAATATAGTGTTTATATCCGCAGCATTACCCCAAAGTAAAATACCGTACGTCATTACACTATGAAAATAGCTGAAATATACTATTCTTTTAACAGCGTAGGCAGCCGAACTTAATTTAATGGCTAGTTTATTAATGTGTGGTCCCCATTGTAGTTTAGAATCTACATTTATACCTAAGAATACAGTCGACTCAACCAGCTCAATGTCTTCGCCATTTACGTGAGCATTATGATCAATTTGTTTGACATTTGGTAAAGTGAATTTAATACATTTTGTCTTTTTATTGTTCAACGAAAGATTATTAACATTAAAACATTAACAATTAACATTAACAATAAATCCGATTGTCTATACACAGCTTGTGTAATAAAAAAAGATAATTAATCTTCTACGTCGTAATTTTGTTAACGTTCTTTTTGGTGTTCAGTTTTGCACAGTTTTGGTGCAAATTTAAATTTTATCGTTGACATAAAGGAAAGTTTCAGCGGGCCACCTTTGGTCACGGTCCACAAAGCAACTGAGGGAGATCAGCAATCAATCATACGCGTGACGCGCGAAAGCTTTTGTTCATCCGCATTTTGTTGCACAAACCTTGATAACGTCATGTCAGTGACCTGTTAAAAGGTTTACGCAATGGAAATTTCACTCGCGAACCCCCGCTTGGGATATATATCAAATGGTTTGGATACACATTTTTTCTTTGTTAGTATGATGGTAAAGAAAGACTGTCAATTGCATGTTATAACGCCTATAGACCCGTGCAGAACCTAGGTTTTACCTCGATATTGATACTAACAACATTATCTACTACTAGTTTTGGAGAAAATAAAGTCACAGTGATTAATTCCAAACCAGTTCATTGGTGTCTAAGATGTGATGGGTTGTGAAAATTGGTTGGTTGGGGTTAGTAGTGACAGACATAAACAGGGCAGTCCTTCTGGTGGCAGAAACCAACTTACAGAAGAGCACCGTGAAATAGCAGTGCAATTTTGTCCCAATGAATTTGAGCCTAACCTCTGATTATTCCTTATCCTTTATACTAACCAGGCTGACAGCACACTTGCAACATTATGGCATTATGTTCTTCACACTTACAACGCTTCTTCAAGCGTGGCGTAAACAAATTCTTGCACTTGTACCACTTGTACCCCCACTCCCCTGGTTATTACCGCGGAACGCAGGATGATCTTACTACAAAATTCGTTTATGGTTTTTATTATGAAAAAAGTCTAATGAATGCTTATTTAAGCAGTGGCATTAATAATATTATTAAAGGAACCCGAATTAAATGTTCCCGAATTAATAAAGCTAAGGTGTTGTTATGGGAGGAAATAATGCGGTGCGAACCTTTTTAATTACAGCCATTTTTCAAGTATGAAGTAGGTCATCTGGTTGTGTCACATGCGCTGGTCCTTTTTCCCTTTTTATCGAATAAATATATAATATACTGTACAGAAAACCCAACCAAATAAGTAAAATTTCCATTTCGTACAAATAGAATTGAATATTTATAGTTCTGTTTTATTTTTATTTTTAATTTATATATCTACCAGACGTTGTATAAGTAAGTACTACATAAGTCAAAACTCTACTTTTAAGTTAATACCCGTATTAAGAGAAGTTTGCAATTTCGTTCTTAACATAAGTAATACATTACAAAAAAATTAACATAGGTAACTTAGGGATAGTAGATAAAAGCAAATTGAAAAAAAAAACATATATAATTTTATATTTAGACAAATAAGCAGTTAATAATACATTAGATGTATGCATATGTCTTTGCATACATCTAGTGAACAGCAATATTTACGTTCATGAGTATATCTGTATATTTACTGTAAATTAAACTGTATAACTGTAGACTGCGTGTAAACTTACTTTGTAGGACTTATTATTGTGAGAATATGTACTAGCTATTTACACTTTGACTTCATAGCTTCTCTTTTGCGAGACTACATTCGCCATTTTTGATATATATATAAGAGTACATGAAAAAGTATATATATAGATCCGTATAATACATTACATGTATCGTATACGCATTTACATGTATCGAGGTAAACAGCTCTTGCAACATTGCCAAGACAGGGTTAGTGTTGTAAACTAAATATAAAATAATAACCCATACGACCTACATTGAAACGAGTCCTGCATAGTATGCGTCCAATCCAAATGTATACAAATAAAAAGTATATCTAATCACGATTGTGTAACTAATACACTTTCTTAAACGTACACAGAATTATAGCAGGTTCATAGTTTTTTGACCTATTGTTAATGAATAAAAATTTTATTTAGTTCGATTTGGAAAGAACATGACCAATTAATTAAGACACTCACTGAATTAGGTCGACAAAAAGTACATGCGGTATCAGAGCATTAGTGAAAATCATCTTCATCCGAGCATCATTTCTATTTTACATATTATAAAATAAAGTCGCTTTCTGCCTCCGTCTGCTTCCCTGAATATATATATAGTTACTCCTTATAACTACAGCTATTTGTTAGTGAAAGTCCCGTCAAAATCGG
This sequence comes from Synanthedon andrenaeformis, assembly GCA_936446665.2. Classification (NCBI taxonomy): domain Eukaryota; kingdom Metazoa; phylum Arthropoda; class Insecta; order Lepidoptera; family Sesiidae; genus Synanthedon; species Synanthedon andrenaeformis. The sequence continues at coordinate 6,476,586 of OW387777.2, read as the reverse complement.
TCCGTTTCGGAGATTAGCCGGATAAAAAAAAAGATAAAAAAAAATTAAAACTTTTTTTTTTAGTACCATTGATATACATTTAGTAAAAAGCAGTTATTTTGAATGCTTTTTATATTTAGTAAAAGAATCGCACGAACTTTTTGGTCAATCCGGTTTCTAAATTCATACTTCGACGAATACCTAGAGAGTAGAAACGAGTCTCACATTATATTACATGTATAAGAAGCAGTACAAATATTATCATTTTAACGTCAACAGCAATCTGTACGTAACATGTTAATCTTTTTAAGCGTGATCGAATTTTGCATGTCGCTTCTCGGCCCAAGATAACGAACCGATTACCTAGCTCGAACTCCGCCCGGCCATGCTCTGTGATCGATTGCCGGCCCACTCAACCGCGACACTTAATCCTAAGCACCTTCAACTTGTCTCGTATTATACGGAATATTCTCTAAAATATATTTTAATCCCTTAACCTTCTCACGGTTGAATCATAAGCTTAAGCAATAACCTTGTTATCATTTCAGGGATAATTGGCAATGTTATTATGTTTACAATCATTTAATTAAACTTTGTGGATATATTTAGTACTATCACAGCTAATATTATTGTTTGGCTAAAGAAAGGTAAGACTGAAAATACACCACAAATTCAAAAGTATGTTTTTTTTTCGTTTGTAAGTAGAGAAAATAATTTTGACTTATTATTAGTGTTATATATACCTAAGATGTTTAAAGTTAAATAATAATTTAAAAATAATTGTTTAAACATGGCTTATTTCTTCTACTGATTCTCTTTGAATTTATAATTATAATAAACAGAAGCTTTTGTGGGTCGCTATTCAATTTTGTCTAATTAAGTATATTCATAATTAAGTAGATATACATAATTAGTAGTATATACATAATGATTTTATAATTAATAAAAGATGTTTACAAAATCGTAGAATAAGAGTGAGATAAGGACGGAGTTTCCAACTGGATTAAAAAAGAAATACAGCCTTCAAAAAAATAGAGAACGCGTGTATGTAGGTCTGTGTTTATCAAATGCTGGCCGCATACTCTATGGTGGTTAGTTATAAACACGAATTTAATGAAATAGTCAAGGTATTCAAAAAACATTCATTAATTACCCTGACTAGCAATACCCTGACCACCAATTACCCTGACTACTAATTCTAGTGACATTATGAACCAAATTATAACAAACCATAATCTATTCTGCTACATTGCAAGTAGCCATCACTTACTGAGGGCATTAAGTATTGTACCTAGAATCTGTCCGGACTCTTAATTAATTGATGAGTTTGCAAATAATTCAGATCCCAAACAAGCGCTTATGATTGATATCTTCTTTTTCCTATGCCCAATTAGTCTTGTGATCTAAATATAACACTATCATCAACTACATTACATTATATCGCATCACTCTTGTAATTTATTTTGCTTAGATTGCTATGTAAATCCCACACAACTACTTCACTGCGTCTACCATCGCGTAGATACATTTGTACCACATGTAGAGATGCGATAGCTCTAGTAACCTGTAAGAATTTATTTGGAGATAAACTATATTTATTGTTTGTTACATCCAATGTTATATTTTTATTTCGATTATTAATTTATCAATGACATGTTGTTTTACTCACTAAATAAAATAATATATCATTTATTCAATTTCAAAAATCAATAGCTTCTTCATTAATTAGTCACCAAGTCCAAGAAGTTTTCTCCTCAACAAACAATTTACAAACTAGTATATTATACAGTAAAACAAAGGCTTCATTATAAACATCGTATCCTTTAGGCGCTGCTGTAACAAAGTTTATATCGTAAGTAACAAACTTAATCTCATCGTTGTAATGAGTATACGAACGCTGAACACATATCTAATTGGTGTTCCAATTTATTTACCAAAGTTTTAGCTTCCCTCTAAATGCGCAAAGTTGAATTAACTCTTGTAACTCGTCGCGCAGGTGTTCGCAAGTGTTAATTAATTTATATACTTACAACAACAATTATTCCCTGTAGCGTGTAATTGATAAACACCAAAAGAACAGGTAACATAGGTGCAGTTACGTAGTAGAGAACTCAGTCAGCAAGTAAATTAATGAGCTAAACATTATGGTAGGGGAGCTCACGATGCTAAATGTGGAGTCACTCTAGCGTCGTGAGGACCTATTGGATTTTAAAGATTCGATTTTTAAAAATGTTATATAATATTTCCCTATTCTACGGTGGGGTGAGCGTCTACAGGCGTTCAAAAATTGGGTTCACTTAACATCCTCTGAATATGTGACGCGCTCGAGTTGTATTTAAATTTTTACCCCAACCCCACCATCCAAACCGGCAGATTAATTACATATCCGTTATCAGAGACACGTGGGGAATATACATGGCGCTCAAGTAAATCCCAAAATCTCCTCTTGGGCTCCCCTACTATTAGGGACGAGCGGAAAGTGGATTGATTGTGTAATGAATTAAGCGTAGAAATATTCAATTTTCTTGTCGCGTTACATTCATAATTGTGTTATTGTCTTTGAAACAATGCGTTCGCATATACAATAATATAAATTTAATTTGAAAGATAAATTTAGAACTTACGCAATTGAATTGTTGATTTGATTTGTAGCGATATACATAATAAGCTATAATTAAAATTATAAATTAACTCCGACTTTCTATTGGGCCTAAACACGCTATATCTGCTGTAAGTTGCTGAGGAGTTGGGTGTCCTGCAGACTATTACCATGTCATGGAAATACCACCGAAGTAATATATTTTACGCTATATACAATATATACGTTAACAAGGAAGATGGTCTTCAGACGCCTGAACAGATCTTCATAAATTATAGCTAAGAACGATCACGATCACGTCAGCTTATAAACAAAAACAAAAACGGATATAAATCGATTCATCCGTCTGAGATCTACGATGCCACAGACAGATACACAGATACACAGATGGACAAATACACAGACACACCCACGTACTTACGTATAACACCCCGTTTTTGCGTCGGGCGTTGGGGGTTAAAAAGAAATGACTAGACGACACGGCCCGAGGACGGCTGGAGTTCCCTTGAACTGGACAAGTGGCGGATTGGCGTCATCAATCACAAAACAGCCGCCAGCCGCAAGGCTTTAACGGCGCTTGCTCTCTTACAGCGCTGCCAAAGCCACCGCCTTAAATCTACTTCACACTGATTAAACTTTCAGATACAACTTGCATAAAGCCTTCAATTGTTAATTAAAGAGAAACCATTGACTTTAACGAAACTATTTCTCTGCTAATTGAATTTGTCGATCTCAAAAAATTAGAAACTATTTTGTGGGCCAATATTATGTACTTAGTAGTACATGGTAGTACTTACAACTAAACGTAAATTTAAAGGTTGTATTAAGAAAAATATCCGCTTGTGAGACACAATGGTTCCGGATTTACTGGTCACAAAATATATATTTTTCTAAATTGATTTCTGTATCGAAGTTATCATAAAATCATGTAATTGTGTTAATTATCAGAGAAAAAATATTTTATTGAAACTATAATATTTTAATACACTGTTTATTTTGCTATTAGCGAATTTTTAATAAATATGCACTATCATAAGACGAACGAATGAATATAATCTTAAGAAATAAATTTAATTTGAACGTGGCAACCCGCTACGTTTAAATCTCGGCGGCTTACGAGTTCCCACTGCCCACAACATTCACATTGATTACGATCATATTTTGTCTACAAAGTACAGTGAAATTTCAGTCCATTATACGTGTAGGCACTTCAAAAAATAAAATAAGACTTTTAAAAATATACCAATTAAGGGTTATAGCTACATTTAGACGCGTTGGGCGTTTATTGAAATGGGAGAAAATCATTGAACTCGCGACAGTGTCATGTCACCGTAACCGAAATTGACCTCTGTATATAAGTACTAAGAAAAACTCGCGTAAACAGCTTGAATATGACGCAGCCGGTAGGATTCGAACCTACGCTCCCAGAGGGAATCTAATTTCGAGTCAGACACGCCTTAACCACTCGGACACGATTGCTTCTGTAACCTGTAAATTTTTTTTTCAACTGCATTTGAAAGTAAACTTACTAGATGTGAACAAGGATCAATATGGTTTACACCTCTGTCATTATAATTTCTGTCACAATAAGGTCTATGAATTTATTATTGTCATTATGTGTCAGTCAGATCAGTTTCATACAGTTAGCAAGACAAGACGTTCTTTGTTTTGCTCCCCATTCAAAAACCTTTTTTGGTAGTTTAAAGTGCATATAATTGTGTGAATAAGTCATCTAAGAAAAGATTGTGAACAATAGTAGTGTTTATGCATTGAATTGTGAAGATTTTAATCCGCAAAAGTGTAAAAAAACAATAACAAATTCTGAAGTGCTAGTAGTTTATTTATACTACCCTCATATCAAATTTTATAGAAGTGATATACAATTTGTTAAGTCGTTCTTATGATACAGACTGCAAAATTCGTACTCTCAGAGCACGCTTTGTTTGTATAGCGGTTTGAGCGCTAGATTGGAACCTGTGAGTTGTTGGTTCAAATCTCACCGCGGAACAAAAATATTATTCCTCGAAATCTTTTCATATTATTTTTTTCATAATGACAAATGAATGTAATATTTGCAAATTGAATGTACTGGTTACACAGAAAAGAATAAAGTGCACAAAATGTCAGGCTTTGTACCACTTCGAATGTATCGTGCCGTCTGGGAATAGATCGCCTGTGCCCCGGGGCCAGTGGACTTGTCCAGCTTGCAAGAGTCCGTCTTCATCATCATTGTCGCTTGAAGGTATAACGACGGACGTTACGCTTGATCCAAGTAGCGATTGCCTATTGGCTATAAGAAATGAAGTGCAGGAAATTATTACCCAAACCGTAAGTGTTGAATTGAGAAAGATTCGTGAGGAGTTGGCTGGTTTACAGAATATAAAGTCGTCCATAGACTATTTATCAGGCATTTTTGATACTGTAAAGAAAGAGTTGGAAGAGGCAAAGGCGGAAATTTCGACCTTGAGGAAAGAAAATATTGAACTCCGAGAAACTATACATAGTCACTCAAATACTTTAAATATATTGGATCGGGAGGCAAGAGCCGCCAACATTGAAGTGCACTGTATTCCGGAGCATAGGGGTGAGAACCTAGTTAAAACAGTAGAACAGATTGGAAGAGTGATAAATACTCCGATATCTGAAGGGAATGTAGTTAAATGCACCCGCGTCGCTAAAATAAACAAGGATTCTTCGCGGCCTAGATCAGTTATTGTTAAGTTTAGCTCTTCCTTGCTAAGAGATAAATTTTTGGCCGGTGTAATAAAGTTCAATAAGTCCAACAAGGACGATAAGCTAAATACGGCACATCTGGGTATATCTGGAGATAGGAAGCCGGTTTATATTTCGGAGCACTTGTCTTCCACAGCTAAGGATATATACGCCGCTGCTCGAATTTTTGCCAAGGATAAACAGTACTGTTTCGTCTGGTCGCGTAACGGTAATATTTTCTTACGGAAAACTATATCAAGTGACGTAATATTAGTGAAATCAAAGGACTTTTTGGCAACCTTGAAATAAATACCCTAATTTAATTTGTGTCTGTATTTTATAAGTACTACTTTTTTTTTTATTGTGTAGTAATATAGGTATTATTGTAAAGTATCAATATTGTAACTAGAGTTAATGGTTAAATATTTGAAATTTTTTTATCAAAATGTTAGAGGAATAAGAACTAAAACGAATGACATATATCTTGCAGTACTTAATTCAAACTTTGACATCATAGTATTTACAGAAACCTGGCTTAACAGCGGAGTGTTGAATAATGAGATTTTTGATGATAGATATACCGTATTTCGTCGAGATCGTGAATCTAGCGAGTCCTCTAAATTAGATGGTGGGGGAGTTTTAATTGCTGTTTCTAGAAAATATAAGTGTTACAGGGTCGATTCGTGGGAAACTAATAATGAAGACCTCTGGGTTAATGTAGTCCTAAACTCAAAAACTATTTCGATATGCGCAGTGTATATCCCTTCACCGCTTAAATATAGTACACTCGAAAGTTTTACACAGAATGTGGAACGTATTATTATTAATGAGCAATTACCAACGATAGCGATAGGTGATTTTAATATTCCATCCTTAAAATGGACCTACGAAGACGAGCATATCAGAAAGATGACCCTATCCAATGGTGGTCCTGTAGTGAATCTTATAAATGATTTCATGGCACTAACGAGTCTATCTCAGTGTAATAGCATATGTAACGCCTACGGTAAAATATTAGATCTTGTTTTCTGCACCTTTAATAATGTTAAAACAGAACAAAGTAACTTTTCTGCTTGCCCGATAGATAAATATCATCCACCTCTTGAAATTAATTTTGAAATAGACGATAAAGAGGCTTACCTGTCACCTAATACAATAATAAAATATAACTTTAGAAGCGCTGATTATGAAAATATTAATAAATATCTTGAGGGGCTGGATTGGGTAACTCTGTTTGGTGAGTGTAACGGTGTAAATGATATGATAAAGTTATTTTATATAGAGCTTCGCAAAGTAATTGAAAAATGTGTACCAAAGAAAAAAATAAAAAATAAAGCTTCTTATCCTGTCTGGTACTCAAAAAACTTAATTAAAAGATTGGCAGAAAAGAATAAATATAGAAAATTGTTCAAAAAATATCGTAATCCAATGGATGAAATTGAGTTTAAATTATTAAGAGATAGATGTGAAACCATTATTAAATTAGATTATAAAAACTATTTGGAAATGGTAGAATATAATATTAAAATAAATCCGAAATTTTTTCATTCATATTTAAAACAAATTCGTAACAATAAATGTGACTATCCTGCTCTGATGACTCTTAGTGGCTCTTCTTTCACGAACGGCTCGGATATTTGTAACCAATTCGCCAATCATTTTTCACATATGTACATAATGTCCAACAAAATAATAAGTACGAAACTGTCTATTAGTACAAATTCATTAGATAATTCACAACTGGATAAGATAAGAATAACTAAAAACGATGTTATAAAACAATTAAAATGCCTAGATGTAAATAAAGGGCCAGGACCGGATGACATACCACCCATATTTGTTAAACATTGTGCTGCTCTGCTGGCGGAACCGTTGTATTTGATATTTAACAAATCGTTGTGTGATGGCGAATTCCCAAGTATTTGGAAAAAAGCTAGAGTAGTCCCTGTATTCAAGAGTGGGGATAGAAAAGACATATCAAAGTACAGACCAATATGTATTTTATCAGTATTTTCTAAGGTTTTTGAGTCATTGATTTGTCCAGTCCTGGCATGGTACATGAAACCGGCGATATTAGAAAAGCAGCACGGATTCATAAAAAAAAGATCTACTATATCAAATTTAGCCTTGTTTGTGGATGACTTAGCGATAGCTCTGGACGATAATGGTCAGGTAGATTGTGTTTACACAGATTTAGCAAAGGCATTTGATGTCGTAGATCATTATATTTTGTTAGAGAAACTCAGGAGATACGGTATCTGTAGGAATCTCGTTGATTGGTTCGAATCGTACTTAACAAGCCGTGAAATGAATGTAGTTATTGGAGGATATCGGTCGTACACATTTGTAGCTACGTCAGGAGTGCCACAGGGCTCTAATCTTGGTCCTGCGTTATTTGTAATATTTATTAATGATGTAGCCGAGTGTTTCCAGCATTGTCAGTTCCAGCTATATGCAGACGACCTTAAAATGTATAACAGGATTGGGGATTCCAATGATTCCATCAATATGCAAAGCGATTTGGATAGGCTTACTGTATGGTGTGATCGCAATAATTTAAAATTGAACCACTCAAAATGCTATAGCATCACTTTCAGTAGAAAAATAAAAAATGTTAAATTCGATTATAGTATTAACAGCAATGTGCTGGAGAATGTAAAACAAATAAAGGATCTTGGCGTAATTATAGATCATAAATTGAGTTTTATCCCACATATTGATAATGTAATTAAAAATTCTTTGAAGTTGTTGGGTTTCATCATTAGGAATACAAAGGACTTTAAAAAGTCTTCCACAAAAGTGGTACTATTTAACTCGATAATACGAAGCAGACTTGAATACTGTTCTATTGCATGGAGTCCATATTATCAAATACATAATAATAGGATAGAGAGAGTGCAGAAGAAATTTTTACGACACCTAGGATACAAGGACAAAGTATTAAAAAAAGTTGATAACTACACTGATCTTCTAAAATTATACAATGTGTTGTCACTGTCCGGTCGCAGACATCTTATGGATCTCTCTTTCTTGAAAAATATTATAGATGGAGGGATCGATTGCCCAAATCTGCTGAGCAGGGTGCGATTGGCGGTACCGAAGTATAATGCTAGGTCTCATATTAAGAACAGGCTAACGTTCAAGCCTAGAATCATTAAAACTAACCTAGGCGGAGCCGCTCCATTGCGCAGAATAGTCGTCGCCTATAACAGATTGGTTAGGGATACTGGGATAGATATTTTTCGATGTTCCGCAGCATCCTTTAAAAGAGAAGTCAGAAAGTTTCTGTCATCAGGTACTGCTTGATAGTCGTTTTTTGGAGTTTGTGTTTTATTAATTATATGGTACTATTATATATATGTATAGGTTATTATTATTCTTTTGTTTTGTACGGTTTGGTTTTTTTTTTTAGTTTTCTTTTTATTAGTTTTTTTTTTTTGTAAAAAAAAAAAAAAAACAGAAAATGTCTTGTTCGTTTTTAATGCATGCTGAGTTAGCCTATAAGTGGAGTATACAATATTATAAAAGTTTGTTTAAATGTGAATTAGTGTATGTATTGTTGTATACTGTGTTGGCTTCCTAATAAATAAAATAAAAAAAATAAAAAAATAAGTTTCATGTATATATATTTTCTTGCGTTCAATAATTTTGTGAGTTGTTTTCACTTCTGACGTACAGTCCAACGACTGACGTGTTTTTTTTTTATCTTAAAATTCTCAAGTTTTGTTAAATTGTGTGCTTACAAGCTACAAAACTGTTGTACCTTACGCCTAAACTTAAGCTTAGCTTTTATTTTTAGTTTGCATAAATAAATAATAAATGTTGTATGCTTTATTATCAATTTCAATGACTATATTATTTTTTTCATGAAAGAACTTTTTTTTTTTAGACCAGTAGGTGAGATATTTTTTTATAAAATAAAACTGCTTCCTAGTTCCTACGTTGAGTATAGTTACAGATAAATGCAGTGACATATTATTATAAGTACATAAATGTAAATTTGTTATTTGTTGTGTCGTAATATTGCTAAGCTTTGTGAATTTTAGAACAGTTTAAATTTCAAACCCTTACAAAACGACACAAGACAAATAACAAAGTTTCGTAAGTCCCTCGTGAAATAATATTACGATCAATCATCAATATCTCATAAATAACATTCAGCTTGATTTTTATTTCTATTTTTCACATCGAAATAAGCTGTTCATTTCTCTCATTGATTCGTGAAATGGAGTAGTGTTGAGCGGTAGATAAAACTGCGAAGGAGGTGTTTGAGAGCTTCTTCGTTTTGCTTCCAAGTTAAATCCTCTTCAACACTGTTATCATTTTACGTACAGGGTCCAAATTATACGATACACTCTGGCTTGGCCTGCTTTATACGTTTTCGGATAGCGTTCTTTCTCAATATTTACTCTTTTTACTAGGCTCCTAAGAAGCATAGCGTAAAGTTAATCTTATTTTCATATCGCCTTCTTCATTCAAGATAGAATCAGATGCATCAGATGCAAAAAAGAATTTTTGAAATCCTAAAATCCGGCTGATAGTTTTAAAGATTCTTCTTTTCAGAAACTTCTGCGTTATTTTTTTAGTATAAGGTATATTTTTGCAAACAGAACCCTCTTATTTTTTTCTTTTTTAGTTTTTAGTTCCTTTCCTAGTTTTCAAGAAAATTGCACGAAAATTAAATTATACAAACATCTTAGATACGTGACTTTAAAATTAAAAGGGGGAGGTGGGTGGCGTGGCCACTAGGTTAGGTCAGGTCGGATTATCTAGCGGCAAAGATTAGCTGACCTCGACCTACCTTTCAAAAACGGCTTGGTCGATGTGGTCTACAGAATATTATATCTATTTCTTTACTCGTCTCGATTTCTTTATTTAAACGGCCTTTACAAATTCTTTTTATATACATATTTTAAATGTATTTAAATTGAATAATAAAAATAAATATATAAATATCTTCACACATTCCACACAGCACCATCTAGTTCCACAGTAAGCAACTAATGCTTGTATTATGGATACCAGACAGTTGATATACTACATAGATTTTTTTTTTAAATACATACATATTATAAATACAGAACATCCATGACTCAAGTACAAAGGTAAAATGTTAACACATAAACATTTTCCCCTAGCCTAGCCCTAGCCCACTAGACCAAACATGTCGTCCAAAGAAATTGAAAATAGTAGATAATTTATTTAAATTGACAATATCAGTAGAAAAACATGTAATTAAATGTCTCCTGTTTAAACTTCATTATTAACTAGCGACCTGCCTCGGCTTCGCACAGATATAATTCTATATATATTTTTTTCGGTATTAACATTTTACACCACACAATTTAAATGAATATCCTAAGAGTAATCCTAACTTAAAACTACGCACGAGAAAATAAATTTAAACGGTCTCGCACCAACGCGAATTTATATCTAACTAGATTCATACTCGACGCAACCAGCTTATTTAGGGACTAGCTGGTGCCCACGACTTCGTCCGCGTTGAAAAATATTAGGTAGCCTATCCTGTGTCCCATACGTCCAAATGTTTATCTACCAAGTTTCATGAAAATCAGTTAATTCGTTTCAGAGTTATGGAGGAACATACATACATACAGAAAAAAATTCTAAAAATCGTCAATTTAGTTTCAGTATCATGTAAGTATAAAGCCTATATAAACACGATATAACAAAGTAACTTACTCCATGACCGACCCTTACAGATTTATTATTAGTATTGATAATATGCTCTCTACTACCCATGCGAAGCCGGAACGGGTCGTTAGTTTAGTTATAGTGTACAAAGTCTTGGCGCAACAGATTTTGTTGTACTTCTTTACATCATAAACGTGTAAGGAAAAAAGTAGACTAGTAATTTGAATCGGTGGGTTCATTAAATTAACAGTCATTCTCACGACATTTAATTAAGAAGCTTTCAACGCGATTACCGTATATTTAATTAAGTAAACCGTCAGCATGAGATGAAACATTTTTTTGTTACGAATTGGGTTAATTTAAACTATACTTTGTATTAGCAGGGTGCACGATTTTCAAAAACTAAGTACATCTACATTAGGTACACGGGGTAACACCATGCACTCATATACACATACACAAATACATAAACACAACCATCAAACTTATAACACTCCGTTTCTGCGTCGGACATCGATGGGTAAAAAAAATTAAAAATATATATAATTGATTAGTAGGTATAGAAGAGCAACTTAAATTTTAGAATAAATTCTATTAAGATTTTTCCATTAAGAGATCAGCCACGTGACTGATTTATTGGGACATTTAATCGCGTCACTATACCAAGGGACGATAGAAATTCAAATAATTTAATAGATAACAACAATGAGACCGTAAGTACGTGATAATACAGGTTTTCCGGCGCTTGTCTCATAAAGGTGTGGAGTGGGGCGATATCGGCTGTCGGCTGAAGTGGCTCGTAGGAAGAAATGTGAGGCTATTTGTGCTGGGCCGCCACTCGAGCACCCTCCGGGCGGCCGAAGCGCGGCCCGCTGCGGTGAACAAACTAGATTAACTATGCGGCCTTGCTCTTTCTCTTACACTATGTTTTCTTTGAAACTCAATCACATCCTCATAAAACAATATTTGTCGTGAGAAGTAGACAAAAGACATCTCCATTTTTATAATAAATAGGAATTTTGTGGTTTTCAAGGTACATGAAGAACAAAACCTTTTTTTTTTCACTCAAGTTCTAAGTAGCATGGACACCAACAAAGAGGATGCGGAAAAGTCCGCAGTACACATAAAATCAATTTAGTAAAGCTACTTTGCGCCGTGTTGACCCTTACGTACTACAACTGGACCGAGCCAAGCTTAACTTAAATCTGAAATATATTCTTTATTATGCTTTCCAATCACTTGTCGAGGCGCCAATGCAAAACGGTATTTACTTTAGAGTAATGAGCAAAAGCTTCTGAAGCCACAAGCTCTACTTAACTTAGCGTTAAGCCTTTGATGTTGAAATTTGTAATTGCTCGACTAATTATTAATTTTTGTCGCCTTTGAAAGTTTATTCAAAACTTGTTATTGTTTAAAAGTTTATTCATAACCTAATTGACAAAAACCTAACTCACTAGTCAATTAGGTTTTTGTACCACATTTTTTTTTATTACAATAAAGACGTAAAATATAAAGTACCTAATACTTTTGTCAAAAGTTTAAAGGCAGACAAATTCATGTGAAACGCGAAAACGATGTTTCTGCATATCGGATTTTATCAAAATCGTTTCTGTGGTTTAGCCGTGTGAAAGTAGCGGACAGTCACACAGAATTATACTTTTATTACATTAGTTTGTACTAGAATATTTCCACAAGGTGACGATTTAAATTCAGTGAGAAGAAGGATTCGTTAAAGTTTCATAAAAGCAGGCCAAAAATATTACAAACAAGTATCGAAATAAATATTAAATTACAGAAAATATCAATAACCACAAAGTTCGGTGAACGCGAAGCGAACCTCTCTATTCTACTCTTAGTGTCTTTATAATTACCACTTTAAAACTTTTTGAACGTAAAAGGTATATTTCTTTTTATTAGACTTTAGACACCTTATTTTATTAAAACCTTATTTAATTAACTCTTCAGTTTTAGTAATTATAATTTATTTTTAGTTCTTAAAATTAGAGCAATTTGTCTTTATTTTATGAAAAAAAAATTCATAATATTTCATAATATTTAATTACCACAGAATAAATTTTATGAAAATTTAATGAATCAATAAAATATATCTACCTACTTTAAAAAATCTGGCCCTACTTACTAATTGAAAATTCTGTAACATATTGCTGTTTATGTCTGCTATTTATGTCGACTGAAGTTGATTGATTAAGACGGAAAGTATAGTAAAAAGTCCTCTGTGACGTTGCAAAAAGAGGTGCTCATTCATTCAGATCATTCGGTGGCATGATATTAAAAAGGTATCAGACAGTTGAACGAAAGCGTCCGCGAAGACAGGTCGTTATCGTATGTCCGCACACCTTGGAGTTGGAATTGTAGTTCTGATATAACGGTCGGACAATAAAGGTATTGTGACTAAAAATGAACCCGAACTAGCTTTTTATCAGTCAAAGAAACACACCGAAAGACGAGTTGAATAATTAAAAATAATTTTTGGATGTTAAGTAAGCTCTACAAATTGTCATAAGAACTTAAAACTACTTTATTTTAAATTCAATATATCTATAACACATAGAATAAAGATTTGTTATCGTTAATACTTTATTAAGGATAATAATTGAGCTTCACCATTCCGAACGCATGTAAAGGTAGGGAAAAAATCTACTCAGCGGAGGTTGCCTTTTACCCGCAGTAATTGATGTTTGAGCGTGTTAGTCCGTGACATTCGATTTGTTCCACAAATTACTCTCGTTACCACCCCGAACTGATAAAAGATGTTAATGATGATCACACGAGTACTTCTTGCTCATTTAACATATGAGAGATTAAGATAAACCATTAACCAGAAAACATTAACTAGATGAATTCCATATTTTATTAAGTAAACATCTTTTATTTGAACTATATTAAATATACATTCTTATTCTTATGATTATAAGAATATTATTCATTGCCATATATAAATTTATTTTTAATTACTCCTAATCTGCAAGGGTGCAAAGGGTTTTTTTGTTAGCGTCGACAGATAGGGTGACGGTCCACTTGATGGTAGGTGGCTACCGTCGCCTATAACACAAGCAACGCCATTGGTGCTGCAAGTGTGCTGACCATAGAAGGATTAGGGATAAGGGTTAAGGAAGGGATGGGGTAATGGGCATGCCTAACTCACTCACCGAAATGGTGGTCTTCAGTAAGGTGGTTACTGCCGCCAGACGGGCTACCAAAATGACTGCGAAACGCCAGTGTGCACTGCCACTTCTTTCCAAATCCAGACCAGAGCCAACTTTAAAAGGTTCAATTCCAAAGTTGATCCTTCTGGGAATCGAACCCGGGATCCCTAAGACGGAGTGTTAAGACAAGCACCCTAACCACTCATCCAAGGGGCTTGTCCATTGGACCATACCAACATAAAAAGTTTTCCTATAACCTGTGAGAATACTGTACAAATTTAAAGAATATTAAAATGTCTGCATTTAAAACACAGAGTTGGATAATTTGCTTTCATTGTTTTTAAAGTGGTCATTATAACTAATGACTTCAACGTTGTGACGATCTATCAAAATATAGCGGCCATCTTAGCACCAGCAACCGGTCAATGTCCACGAACAGAATTCAAGTAAGTGGGGATTTTAAATGTAATTACGTATTTTGTGCTGAATTAAGACGCAAATCGTAAAGAAAGTAAAGAAGTAAATAGTAGGTAATATGGTTACCCAGAAATGTGGAAATCAATGTCATAAATAGTGTACATAAGTAAAATAAGAATACTTATGTAGCAGAATTACCGTTTAAAAAAAACATGTTCTTACGGCTTTCCTGGGGATTCCTATAACAAAATTAATCTTTTTTTTTTTTACTTGAAAAAGTAAAAGACATAAGTACTCTCCCTATATGAGTATAAAAGTAGTTTTTAGAATTTTTGTCTGTTTATTTGTTTGGAACAAACAGATTTATTTACCCTTAACTTGACAGATATGCATGCATAACAATTTGGCGCGCCTATACTTTGTTTATACCAAATATATAGAACTACGCATCAAGTATTATTAGGTTTTTGTTAAGAAACTTTAGAAATGTAGCAAAAGCAATTTAAAAATATATATTGTTTACAATAAATCTGCATATAAAGTGCACTATATTTCAGTACAAACTGTATCGCTTAGCTGACATGCACGTGTGTGAACCATAGCTGGACACATTTAGCTGTGTAGCCCATTTATAATCCTTATCGCGAGTCTTTTTGTATACACTACTACACCGAGTGGAACGAAACAATGCAATCTTTTATTTTATACGTAGGTACAGCCCATGTCTAGATAGCCGTTTCTATTTTGCAAAAACATTTCTGTATTTATCTTAATCGTGTAAATAACAGATGTTCACCGTCCTCGGGATGTCATTTATCTGTGTCGCTTCTGTCTAATCATTTCGAGGTACATTTATCACAACATTTTTTTTGTTCCTACATACCCTTAAGAACTTGTTTAATGACTGCACCAAATTGAACAAACGAAGAATTCTTGGGTGTCCTTAAAAAGAAAGGGTTTGCTATTAATTACTTAATTTAGTACTTATGTTACATTTAATGATATAAAATTATTGTTGCTGTGACTTATTGGTAAAATTATAAGTAAATTGGATAAGTTCTCAATTTATAGCACTTATACTAAGTTCTTTACTTAATTAAGCTTCTGTTTGATGTCTAAATAAATTAATTAAAAAAAGTGAACGAGTCTTACAGTAGTCGTATATGATCTGTAACATCTGACATCTCACCTTGGTCAATTTTACAATGTTTCTATGATTTTGACAATTTAAAATTCCTGTTCAAAATTCTTCATAAATATTCTTGTTTCATTTCAAATAAAATTCTCCCAATTTTTGCTGGCAACTTTACCGACTAAATATTTCACTTTTGGAACACTGCTTTGACATCCGCGCGCGCTCATTGGTCAAATCAAATAGCGCGCGTTCTGTAAATGAAATCCCGGCTTCCTTGCATTGCGGCTTGTAACACGTTTCCGTTGCATTGCATGATTTTACTCTCACAATACCGAGAGGTCAATAATTCAACATGCAATGCAAACATCTTAAATGACTCTTGGACATCTTGGACAATGCCGCCGCAGAAAAAGGCTGTTTAATGTAAGGATGCCTTTAAATCTGCCCCTTGAATAAACCAGTAAAAGATTTTTCACTGCAAGCTCGGTGAGGCGAGGAAGAGGGCGGGCGGTGGGTCGGCAACCATCGGATACAACCGGATGTTTATCTCATGATACTATCTATCGAGGCAGTAACTACGTTAAGATTAAACTAGTTATCAAACCGTAACATAAATATATACGTGTTTCACACAAAGTACAGTAAAGTACCCAAGTCTTGCATTGACCGACATTTCAAAGTGCAATTCTACTTCTCATACGCTCAAATAAAATAAGAATTAAAGGTAAAGAGACAGCCATGTGGACGGCAGTAAAACCGGTAAAACTACGCCTTCGCCGTGTACATTCACGGTTACACGCACACAAAAGCAGTCAAACTACGCCTCGCCTTATAGTGAAAATGCCGAATTGAGTAGTTAAAGGGTGTAATAACCAGTCTTCATTTCACACGTAAGTAAACTTGGAATTCAATATTTTCAATAAAAATAAATAGAAATTGAGGTTATAGCTTAGAACACAAAATCTCAATACAGTAAACAGTAACACGTTTTTATAAAACTAGCTTTGCAAAATTCTATCTATAGATCTCATTTGATCCGAGTTCATGCGTCACACTTGGTTATACATATAAACACTTCAATTGCGCATTCCAGCCATCGTCAGTTAGTGAAGAAGGCACTAAAAACTTAGATGCCTTACTTGTACAGCGTTTAGAAATATATTACGTTAAAGAACATTCTCTTGATTAACAATATTTCTAAAAAGAAATTTATTGAATTTTTTTCGACTATTAGCTTTGCGTATTGATCTGTTTAACCAATTAAATTAAGTATTTTTCTGCTTTTTACGAACCCTAGCATTATAATATCTACTTTTCTATACTGAAATCCGGTAAAAATAGACAGGCCGATGACAGTTGTTCTATACTGTAAAAATCTACAGTATGCACAAAAGAGAGTCAAACCCGTATGACAATTTTTGTCAACACTTGAACTTTTTGTGCTGCGTGTACTGGGTTTGTTGTGTAGTTTCAAAGCTACAAAGTAAGTGCTTAATTTGGCGTCGTAGCGATGTGTGCGTTTATATAGTTCGCATAAATCTCGTGGACTCATTACCAGCAAAGGAAATTTGCTAAGTTACGATGCCAAGAAGTTTGAAGAAATAAAAACTACTATATGTATATAAAAATACTAACAAATTTTCCTTATCCATACTAATGTTATAAATGTGAAAGTAACTGTCTGTCTGTCTGTGTGTTACCTTTTCACGCGTTAACTACTAAATCGATCATCATGAAGTTTTGTATACACAATACAGAACAGGACAAAGAGTACCATTCATACAGAAAAAAGTACTGTTCCCGAAGGATTATCTAAAATTAAGAAAACTAACGCCTGGCATTTTATAAAATCACTAGATGGTGCCCGCGACTTCGTCCGCGTTGAAAAAGCAATATATCGCCTGAAATCGTTATTGCTATTACACTTAGCCAGGAGTTAGTTTCCTTAATTTTAGATGATCCCTCGGGAATAGTCCTTTTTTTCAGGATGAAAGGTACCTATGTCCTTTCTGGTGTCCCAGACAACGTGTATGCAAAATTTCATGGTGATCGGTTTAGTAGTTTTTGGGTGAAAGAATAACAAACATCTATACATCAAAACAAACTTTCGCATTTATAATATCAGTACGGATTGTATAAAGTATTTATACAGTTAATTTAAATATTAGCTCTGTACACGTTCAATTAAACTTCTTAAAGAAGTTATCAGCAGTCTTTTAATAATGTTTATTAAACAGTAGAATGTAAATTGTGATAACTAAAATACAGCAAAATGAGTTTTATACGTAGCAACAAAACATATCAAATAAAAGAACTTTCTGGAAAAACGACGGAATAAATATTAATGAATATCACAAATGGCTTTGTAGCCGCAACCAAATACGCTTTTCATTTCAATATTTAATATTATCACTGTTATTTTATTAAACAAAGCGAACAACATGTTAACGCCTCGCCGAGGAAAAATAGTATACGTACCGCCTATTGTATTTCATATAATAGACTTATTTATCAGAGTGTCAAAATATTGTCCACAGTCTTGCTAACATGACCAGCATTATTCATTTAAGTATGAAATATTTTTCTTAAAAAGTTCTGCGTATCGGATTTTCTAGTTGAGTGCTGTGAGAAAAAATAAATAAAATTACGAATATAGATAATTACGGTCTTACCACAAAAACATTAAAGACACTTTAAACAGGCGTTGAACGCGTGTTTAAATAAAACTTTACTACAAAACAGTATCTAGCACTGACCTCCATATATACAAGTACGCTGGACCTATGATACCCTATGAAATGACAGCTCTTTAATGTGCCTATTTGAAGCGCCCCCAATGCGTGGGAAGAGAACTAAATCTGACGTAACTTGCAAATGGCCGCTGTCTCGTCTGGATTGTGTCTCGTGTTTTTAAATTGTTTTTGGAGGTTTAACGCAATTAAGCTTGTTTGTTGTGTCGTATTAATTTAGTTGATACATAAATAAGTGGTGGTCATTCATAGGTAAACTATGAAAGAGTGTGTGTTATGCAAAACTCGTTACCAGAAGGGAAGTGGGGTTACATTTTTGTCGCGACAAATTATTTGGGCTCGACAATGAGTAGTTTGTTGCGGGAAAAAAAACAATTTTTTTTGTTGACTAGTTACACTTAATTACAAATTAGCTATGTCCGCGACTGCGTACATGAGGAGGCGGTGGTATATTCGTCAACTTGATCATTCCTACGGCATGATTATTAACGATATTTTAACTATTGCTGTCACTGCGTTGTTTAAATGTTAATATATCGTGAATAATCTTGCTGTATGTAGCAATGTTCAAGTAGGCGTGATAATATGTAACTATGAAGATGATAAAAGTAACTAATAAAAAATGTTAAAGGATTGTACATATATTTTTATTTTCTATAAATACCTTACCTTTTCCACTCCATCCTAAAAAAATCTCATTTCTATTTAAAAAATGTTCCCTATTTATTTTTGGATCCAGCTAGCTACATACAAAGTACCCCTTAGTCCGGCTTCGGCTTATCCTAAGATTAGCCGTCTGCCCCGGCTTCTCCCGTGGTACATACATAGCCTATGTCACTCAGGGATAACGTACCAATCTAACGGTGAAAGAACTTATGAAATCGGTCTAATAGTTCCTGAGATTTGCGCGTTCAACCAAACAAACACTCATCAGCTTTATAATATTAGTATATACAACCCGTCGGAAATATCTGTATCTGTCGGAAATGTCTTTTATCGATGTATTTTATCTCATTGTCCCATCTCTATTATTAGTTCCGTTCCCACCCACCTCTGCGATCAGCGCCAAAATGGCGAAAATCAAATCGCCTCACTATGGTTCGGCTTATCATAGGTCCAGCGTACTTGTATATATGGAGGTCAGTGGTATCTAGGCTTTATTTAGGGTTAGACAATGCTTAAGCATTATTTAAATTTAAACACCGCCAGATGCTAGTTTAACGAGTGTGTAACTAGTTAGCGACTTCTCTTCCTTGACGTGTTCGCGTAATATTAAAGATTTCTTTTGATTTTTGAAATGACAATGGATATTTTAAATTTAATTCAATTATGTCGACGAAATGCTTAAAAACGAAACGCTATGAATTATGAAATTAATGAAAATATGAATTATGAAATTAATGAAAATATGAATATTAAATTTACAAATTAAACTTGACATTTGACAATTACGCCAGTGTCAGTTACGTTCCATTATGCGCAATGTTTTTTGGTATAACAAAATTTTATAAATAATCTTACGTAATTGTTGTAATTTATGTCTTATTTCAATCTTATAAATTGCTTATATCATTAATATAGTCCGTAATAATAGCTTGTGAAAACCTAAATTCATCTTCATTGTCTAAGTAAACACGTGATTAAACAGTGTTTATTTATTTTTTTGTAGTAAGACCGTTAGTTTTTAGATGTTGTTTAAGCGCAATAATATCAACTTTCGTATATAGTAAGTACTTAGTATGTAGGTGTATGTAATAACGTAACAAATGTTCATTACGCCAAACCTGTATTATGGAAGTTGCTTTTATTCTATATTTACATAGTAGGTATAAAATAAAGTGGCTTCCACCGTCTGTCACTCTTTCTTTTAAACTATGCAGCGGATTTTAGTGCGTATTTCACTAATGGAAAAAGCATTAAACGGGGAAGGATTTTATGTATAATTTGTAGAAAAAAAATGCACTCTTGCGAAACCGGGAGCGGGTCGCTAGTTAATATTATAAATGCAAAAGTTTGTGAGGATGGATATATGGACGGATGTTTGTAACACTTTCAAGCAGAAACTGCTTGACCTATTGGTGTGAAATTTGGCACACAGATAGCCTGGATTAACATATAGGATACCTACTTTTTATCCTGGAAAAAATCATGGAAAAGAAAAATATAAAAAAATGCGGCGCCGCTGTCGCCGTGGCAGCGCCACCGTCGTCACAGCGATAAAGATGTCAGTTATTTTCTCAGGTTTTATATTTTTCATGGAACAACGTGGACGAAGTCGCGGTCACCAGCTAGTTAGAAATATTTTCATCACAATACCATTACAATATTGGCATTTTTTTTCTGAATTAAATAAAAAAAATTGTGCGACGTGGATACACATCACGTGTTACTCGGAGGGCGAATTCCTCGGGAGCACGTATCAACATGACTGGAAACCGATTGGCTTCACATTTACCGCGTTCTCACTATTTCCGTGTCTGCCCTACTTAAGGCGGGTTTACACAAGAAGAGTTTCTCGAACGCGAGTGGAAAGAAATCGTATACGATTATCCTATGCGAGAATTCTCCATGCGATTTTTGCCTGCAATTGTTTACATACGATAGAAACTCGCACCATTCAAGCAATACTCGCGACACTCTTCTATCTTAAAAATTGTTTACACTATAAACGAGAATTCGTAAGCCGACATACGTGTCTCGACATGTATAAACAATGCACTGGCGAGAAGGCGGAACTCGAAGCATTTGTTTACACTAGCCGATAGTATACTGTCTTACAACAAATTGAATACTCGCGTTCGAGAAACTCTTTTTGTGTAACAGAGCCTTTATAGTACAGCCAAGGTAGGTATCCATTTTAAGTGCAATCTAGGCATGCGATCACAGACTACATAATTATTACGTATCAGATTCACCACTCTCCTATAAAATATATTACTCACTTAGTATAAACCCTCCAAAGACCAAATCCTTAATTGCTGTCTGACAATACACGCAAAATGGCTCGATCAAGCATTGTTTTATCGTAGTGCATTCGAAGCAGGGTTCGAAGCATATAAGTCCATACGGAGGGTGATCCATGTGGATAGTGAGTCACTATTAATCTTTGTAATTATTCCATCAACGGTAAAATCTGAATTTAATGTATCTGTAATAATGGTCAATACACTAATATTATGTATAGTATTATCTATCAATAAGTGACTTTACGGTCTGCTGTGGTACTCGTATGTAGGTAAAGTGAATTTAGTATTTCAGTTTCCCAAATACACCGGGAGAGGGCCGAACTGTAGCCATAAATATCACAATACAAGCGTGCCGAATTTACGCGTACCATTCCACGGTCTGTTGCATTTTCAAATTCTAACCGGTAACACTTCCTACGCAATCACTATATTAACCATACAGTAATCGAAAGTGCGATCCTTGTTAAATTTAGGTTAATTTAAGATAACATATACGTACGTAATAAACTTAGTTTAAGTAGGTACAAGGTTAACACTATTGTACGAGTGCTTTACAACAGTCAGGTACATAATTCTTGATTATATCCCTCGCCGAACCTTATGAGGTAATCGTGCATGCCGAGTATAGTTTTTTTTTAATGTTATGATCGGCAGACAGGCTGACGGTCTACATAATGGTAGATAACCTTGTATCTTGTAAAATAACTTTGTAGTTACAAGATAATTTTATCATTATAAAATATGAATGACTAACCTACTAATGTCTATGCCTGTCTATGTATGTATTTAGGTACTCGTACTAAGTGACTATGTCTGTATTTTATTTCTAAACGACTAAATTACTGAAATGATTTTATCCCATTTTATCCAAGTTTTCTTCCCGTGGTTTTTCAAAAATATAAGACTTTTGGAAAACTGTTAGGCGTTTTTAATGTTACATTTTACACTTCCCCTTTCCCCCACATAGGGTAAGGATGACATAGTACTAAGTGTTAACATTATTCTGAGTTTTTTTTTAAGATGGAGCGAACGGAATCGCGCTGTAGCATATACTCGTGACGTAATGGAGTTAACGACCTTAAATAGTTAAGAATAAAAATAATTATAAGAAGAATTGGAAATTAAGATTTTGTGGTTTTTATGTAAAAATATATAGTCAGATATATTATAAACAGCAAAAAATATATGTTGAAAACGTAGGTACGGAGTAAGCTTTTAAAACTTAAAAGGAGGAAAAGTGATGTAGGAAAGATATCCAACCTTTCACGTTTTCCGCACACGCTTTTTATGAAATAAAAAAGTCCTCAGATATATAAGCTCTGAAAGCTTCTTCATCTTCAGAAAATCGTATATATAAAACACATTCTGTCATATAACTAACACTGCCTAGTTTATAAGAACTTAAATTTATTACTCGATCACGCAAAACCAGCTGTACAGATTTGGATGAAATTTGACACATATATAGTTTATTACCTGGATATAGGATACTTTTTATCCTGAAAAAATATTAGGTTACTGTAGGATTTTTAAAAAACGAACAAGAGTGCGTTCAAAGTTTAAAATAAGATTTAAAATTAAAAATGGCCTCTGTTAATTGCGTAAAAAAGATTTAAGAAGGAAAAGGGGTAAGGTACGACAAGATGATAGGAGAATAGCTCTGGCCTACGTATCTAAACACAACGTGAACTGCATTCTATATGGGTGATTACTGCCCAGACAGCCTGCTTAGTTTGAGCAGGCTGTTCTCTGCCACCGACAATCTTACTGTACTGAGAAATGCTTAAAATAAATATTTAATTTGTTGAATATTGTTTAATAAGCAATGAGTCGAATGTAGAAGTTAATATAATAACTTTTTACCGCCACAAAAACTTAACTTGGTGACAGCTTGAGCTCACCGCATAACAAATGTTCCTTCCCTACGCTTCTGGTACAACACTGCTTCACTGTGGTGCACGTAGCAAGCATAACTCACTAAGTGAAATGCATTTAATGTCCGCCACAAACTTGTGTTTTCCAAATGTTAACTAGTGGTGTCGGCGTAGTTTCATCAACTTTCAATTCTAAATGTGAGAGATTTTATTTCCATGAATACGTTTCAATAAATTTGGAATTTACGTTTATAAATATATATAAATCTAAATACATATAAAATAAAGCCGCTTACCGCTTCTATCTGTTTCTTAGCTAACTTGTTCATAACCATACAACGAATTTTGATACGGCATTCTATACTGATATTACAAAGAGTGAAGATTTGTATGTTTGTAATGAATAAACTCAAAAACTACTGGACCGATTTTGAAAATTCTTTCACCTATAGAAAGCTACATTACTAGGCAGTAGCAGAGGCTATATTTTATTAAGTTACGCGGACGAAGTCGCGTGCAACAGCTAGTCTATAGTATAAAGAGCGATAAACAAGGAAGGTTTGTGTACATATATACGATACAATAATTTTTAGAATAAAGTGCAACTCTTACATTGTTTGACCATGTTTGAAATTTTTATGTTACTCAATTAGAAGAAGGAATAGGTGTAAAATTATATTATATTATTTCGACAAATAACTTGAATACTTACTGCCTTTTGATTCTGAAAGGCACTTTGACTGGGTGTTTGTATTTGCGTATCTCGAATCATTTAATTTTAAATGTAAGAACATTCCTACAATTGTTTGTCTGTGTGACAAAAAATTATAAATTGCAAAATAGATTAAACCTATTTTAAATATATTTAATCTGTTCAATTATTTCGCCGAGGTTTTTTTTTATTATTATTAATAGGTACGCCGAAAAAAAGTTGTTTGTTCATTAAAAGGCAGCCGAAAAAAAATAGATTTTTTCATTAAAAGGTAGATACGTCGAGAAACAAAACGAAAACAAATCGAAAATCAACTGCAGAATGACGAGCGATAAACATTGTGATCCGAAAAAGTTGAGATAACAAATTGTTGAAATAGTCGTATTTGGTGCTCAATAGATTTCATTAATCTCTGGTGGTCTAAATTTAGCCGCTCAGTAGCCACTTTATATGCTGATTAGGTAATTCAAGCTAAACGTTTGCTTAAAGCGATTCCGTTTTACAATCGAAATTTTGTTCCAACGGCCAACTTCGTTAATAAGATTCTCGCTTCGAAGAAACCCACAATTACTTATCACTATTGTAAAATTTTATGCCAACCGATAGATAAATAAAATTGATTATATTTTAGTCTAGTCCACACCTCTCAAATTCAGATATCTGTAATCACCTTGACTATACACTGAGGTATTTCTTTTTATTTCAATGTGCAATAGTACTAATAGTAATAGTAAGGTATTCTGTGTTCAGACTACTTGATGATCTTTACACAAAATATATAAAGAATAACACTTCAAGTTTATTCATTTGTACAAATAGAGAGTATGATTTCATTATTAAATTTATTACTAGCTGAGCCCGACCACGCTTTGCTGTGGTTTTCTTTAACGTTCAACGGTCAGCGGCTGCCATAACAATGGCTAACTTCTTCTTGTTGGCAAGTGAGTTCTCCTCGCTTTCGGCAGATGGCGCCTTAAAAAAAAGCCGTCGAGATTATATTATTACGCAAAAACTAGATAAGATCAATCCTTGAAGCGGATTACAAATTGTGTAAAAATTTCAAGTTAATCCGTCAGCTAGTTTTCGAGTTTTTAAGTAATATACAAACCAACACAACATTTATATACTTATATACAGATAATAAAATATGTGTACATCTTCACTGAAACTTTCATATTCAATGAACAGCCCTATGAATAAGGCATTTCTGTAACTTAAATAAATCAAGTAAGGATGGACAAAGTTAAACATAGTTATAGTGTCCTTTTGAAGTTGATGGAAAGCGAATGCCTTCAACCTTTCAACAAAACGGCGGATCAAAGACGCCGACATCAAACATCAAGTAATTGGGGACTTCTTAAAATATTTCAACAAAACATCTATAGTTTGTAACAGATATACTCTTACAATATTTTACTCTATTATTTTACTCTTTACTCTTTACGGTAAAATATTATTTGATTAATTTATATTCTTATAAAGATTACATATAATTATTTTAATGCATTTTAATGTAACTTGACTCATAGATATAACATCGGAATAACAATAATATAGTTTGAAGATGGGATAAATACAATATTTTAAAAAAGAAATATTTCAAGATATGAAACGAGTAGGGCCACAGACGACAGCTAGTTTTATATGGCAGTTATATGATGATATATTAAGAACAAAACATATCAGGAAATACTTATACAATAACTTGGATTTGCTTTATGAAAATCTCAAGAAGAAATCGGCATTCGACATGGGGGAACACAAATTTGCCTTGTTCGCTATGGGGAAATATCTTAAAAATATATTGGATTGCCACGTGAAAGTCGAATATAAATGTAGAATCTTTTCTTTACATTATTCAGTTAGCTTGAAACGAACCAACAATTCCCAAGACACTGTCTTCTACAGATTCATTTCATTAAACAAATCTATATTTTCATTAAGTTAATACTGATAATGACACAAAAAAACTCTTATTGAATATGAGGAACAAATTCATAACTAACAGTAATTAAAGAAACTTTATGTACGAGCTTTTATAGGGAAAAAAAATTATATTTATGTATTTTTATAAAATACATTTTTATATTTATATGGCGACCTGGCCCCGGGCTTCGCGCGGATGTAATTTTTTCCTGCAAATTATATACACAAACCTACGATTAAATTATATAATATAACAAAAATCGGTTGGATGTTTTTTTTAAAGAGACAGAGCTGGACACATCGACTATATTTACTAATATATATAAGTATAGATATATAAGTAAGACCAATATACGAGACCAACAACCAATATAAGAACTCTTTAACCTCAGAGTTCCTACTGAATGACTTAGAAGTAATGATGATCGCACAGGATTTCACAAACACTTGTACAAAAGATATTAAAAACCAATGTTAAAAACTAATAATTTTATTCATAGAATCAATGTGGTCAGGAAAAGAACGAAATAATCTATGTAGTTTTCATCAGTTATACTGCTTGAATATCCCCCAATTTTGTCTGGGCTCTTTACAGCCTCCCTTTAGCGCGCGCAATCTAACACCCACAGGGGGCGTTTCATTCATTTTGAGAAATATTTTTCTAGAGGATTATTCCATTCTGTACGATAGACTTTGTCTCCTAAGTTAACAAATAAGTTATTTTTATCTCAATATTGGGTTTACAAAAATTTTGAAATTTAGACAGATAGCGAAGCAGCTATTGACAATTGTTTCGTTTTTAGGTATAATTAATATTTTTTAAGTTAATGTCGACTAAGGCTGATGGTCCCCTTGATGGTAGATGGCTACCGTCGCCTATAAAACAAGAAACGCCACAAGAGCTGCAAGTGCGCTGCCGACTACAGTAAAATTAAGAATAAGGGATTGGAGTGGGATATTGAAATGGGCTCTGGCATCCCTGTTTCATTCACCGAAACACAACAGCAAACGTGCTGTTATTTCACGAGTGGCTCTTCTGTAAAGGGGTGGTTCCTGCCGCCAGACGGGCTGCCCAAATGACTGCGAAACGCAGTGTGCCCCGCCACGACTTAAAACTTATTGTTTTGCCACTACTTATTGAGTTAATCAGTATGTTTATGACTTAAAAATATTTTGAATTACAGTCACTATGTTAAGATGATACAAGTCGGAGTTATTAATCTATACTATATATACTTTATATAGTATATACTATATTCTTATATATATAAAAATTACATGTCACATGTTTGTCCGCGATGAACTCCCAAAGTACTGAACCGATTTTGATAAAATTTCGTAACTATATGTAATTTGGTCCAACTTAAAAGATAGGATAGTTTATATCTCATTTTGTTTATTATTTTTTTGCAAATTATATAATATTATTAACATAGCGCCATCTGTTGATACCTATTCAATCCAGCAATTATTTATCTGTGAGTTCCAAAAGATTCTAACAGATGGCGATGTAAGGTAATTTTATCAGCTGGATTGAGTAAAAAATTGCACCCGTGCGAAGCCGGGAGCGGGCCACTAGTATACTATATATATTAATATTATAAATGTGAAACTAACTGTCTGCCTGTTACCTTTTCACGCCTTAACTTTTAAACCGATCATGAAATTTTGCATACACGTTGTCAGGCATACAGAAAAGTATATAGGGTACCTTTCATACAGAAAAAAGTAATGTTCCCTAGGGATCATCTAAAAACAGAAATCCAGCGCCTGGCAACCGTATTACAGCAATAAAGATGTCATGCGTTACATTGCTCATATATTTTGTCAGTTATATATTATTGTTTTTCAAGAATTTGTATTTGTATTGTAAAATTCATTTTGTAGAATGAAAATAAAATTGTGAGAATTTGCATTAATTTACACTTAAATTAATTTCGAACCATAAAAAAGGAACATTTTACGTGACGCGCTACAAAGATTTCTTCAAGATATTGCTTCTCTTTTCTCTCTCGTAATAGGATTAAATTTTACTAATGAAACAGAAAATGAAAATTTCTTCAGCAGAAAAGGAATTTGCTAAATAACTTTCTACCATTTGTCTTGGTAATGAAGGAATCTTTTTCGTCCTATTATTTACGTTAAAGAGATATCCATCGTAAACAAAAGTATATAAGGCTCAAAAAGGAAATATCTAAGATTGTAAATACAAAAGATTCGTGCACTTGGTTTTTGTGCTATTTAGACTATGTTTATTTAGAAAGTTCGGAGTTTGGACCATATTGTTTAATATTTCATATAATTAAAGATATTTTTAATATTTTCAATTATTTTTTATTTTTTTTATATTAATATTAGTGTACAGCAGTTTGTCATTAAATATAAAATCATTAATTTTAAAAAGATTTAACCATTTCTTCATAAACAATACTGTGGCTTTTTTTTTAGGTTTTCCCAATTTTTCATTATATTTTCTTTTATCCAAGAAATTTTAATTTATATAAATATGTCTGTAAATTCGTAACGAATCGCGTCTATACTGAAATACAGAAAATTTACAAGTGATTATTAAAATTTTAGTTAAGGCACGTTTAGCTAACAACTTCTGTGGGTAAAATGTGGGTAAAAGGGAAGTTTTGTACGAAAATATTTGTAATGGTCGTTCTATAAATTACTTTCTTCTCTTGTGTCAGAAATAAGTGTCGGTTGTATGAAATTCAATTAATTTATATTAATTTCTGTCACTAATCAAAAAATCCTATTTAAAAAATAGCAAGGAAATATATTAAAAAAACTAATTTATGTGTCGACGGATTTGGAGCAGCAAAAGATAGATCTATTCGGTGGGCGCAAAGCCTTAAAAGGGGACGGACTTGAGAGGAAGTATTACGTGGATATTGCAGCTGCGTCTCGAATTAAATGTACTAATGGACCTGGCATTATTCTATATACATATATCTTTATATAGTATAAAACAGACGCTTCCCGCCGTCTGTCCCTCTGTATGTACGCTTAGATCTTTTAAACTACGCAATGGATTTCAATGCGGTTGTCAATAATGAAAAGAGCGTTAAACGCGAAAGGCTTTTACAGAAATAAAATAACAACAAAACAAGAAAAATTCACCCGTGCGAATCCGGGAGCGGATCGCTAGTATAATCCGCGCGCGATGAGAATGGGATGCGACCTTTTGGAACTGAGGCGCGCGCGGTCCGCCGGCCAGCCGTAGCGTCGTCGGCAAAGTCGCGTTGAAGCTCGCATAGTTGCTAGTTGTGTTTTCGTTGTGTAGTTGTTATTATTAAGTTTTTTTTTATATATTATTGTGTAATAATATGAGTGGCATTGAAGAATTGGAATAACTGTAAAATAATATACCTAAACATTATTATTAAAAGGATTTCAACCATGAAACATTTTTGTGTATTTTCATGAACCTATGATAGATCGTAGAAATAACTAATTTATAATTAATATTCAGAACTTTTTTGCTAACGCTACTTGCGAACTGTCATTTTCGATTTACTTTGACAAGGTTCCATCCCATCATTGCGCGCAGATAATATATGTATATAAAATAGTTTGTCCTGAGTGATTCATCAACGCAGATCCTAAACCACGGTGGTTAAAAATTTTGAAATCAGTCTATGCATTTAATGAGATGTACATCCACTAAAGAAGAATTTTTGGAAATTCCACCCCTAAAGGGGTAAAATAAAAGATGAACGGTTGTATGAAAAATCCATCATTTTCAAAGTTAGCATGAAGTTTTATATACAAGCTTCTACAAGAAATCGGACGAAGCAGTCGGACCACACGGTCTCAGGGAAATATATTTTAGTTTATAAATGTGCCTAAACTGTAACTGTCTCCTTAATCAATCGATTAATAGCGTTTATTTCTTCTCAATCACATTCTAACTAGCTGAGAACGTCACGCCTGCCCGCAACTCCCAATCGCTGTCTTGAATTTAAATAGGACTTGGTAACTTCTTAATTGAAATTCTAAGCGAAATTGTTCTCCGTGTCCATCAACATTCAGTTAGGGACTTCCTTAAAATCCCTATAAATTTTCTTTATTTACTTTAATTGAAGTTTAACTTTGCACGGCACCAGCTCTACGTCATGACACTTGATTGATTTATTTTCCTTCGCAAGGGTTGGTTTCGGTGTGTTTACGTTACCTGATTGATATAAATAGGACGCTCTTTACACGACGAAATTAAATTTTGTATCTTCATAAACGAGAGAAAAATACAGCTGCTTGTGCGGCCTATTCCGTCCGGATAGAAAAAGATTTAAGTCGGATCTCAAAGTGAATTGGGGTCGCGGAGCAAGGGCGCGGCTTCGAAGCGGCGAGTAGTACTTGAGAAAACAGCATCGTGTTCGTTCAAGGTATGGACTCAAGCGCGAATAATAAAAAGGATCGTCAGTTCGTGACTGTACATAAGTAAATAAGAAACAAATATTTGACACTTGGAGAGAAAAATATTAATTTTTAATCGCAAATCATTTTGATGTGGTTCGTCATTGACGTTTCAAGTTCTTTAACCTCTCTCCTTTACGTCAATGAAATGAAATATGGTTTATTTTTTTTGTTGGATATATTGTAAACTTAAAATAATATACGTAAGTGATTGAAATTCGTTGTCTATTCTCGTTCTTTTCCCACTACCATAATATTTGCATCATTGATTTTTTTGTTTACTTATTTATTATACATGAAATAAGTAACCTAATAATAATAATTACATTGTCCCATAAAACTGGAAAGGAATTTGACTATTGAGATTAAATTGTGAAAACTTAAGTTTAAATAAGTATTTCACTTGAAAGCTTTCAACGTTGAAGACAGTCAAAATATTTCCTAAAACGTTGCGTAAGCTCTCACAATTTCATCAAAACTTGATTTAATTAGCAAAGGTTTGATTGGTTCAACTTGTACTTTGTATGTTATAATGCTTGTATCAGATAATAGAAGTCTGACCATCCAGAGAAGCTTGAAGTAATAGTCAAAACATTCTGCTGTAAGGTATGTTGCATGGTTCTCTTCCATTAATACCTTATTTAGTTATTTAGTTAAAGAATTAGGTTAATTTGCGTAATTTTAAAAAAAATAATATACTCATACGTATACAACACATACATCTACCTTATTTTCGACTACTAAATCTTATGGTCTGGAAAACGTTTTAAGTATAATTTAAGCATTGCAAGCAAATTCAAAATTACAATGTATAAGCATATTTAGGGCAAATTTAAACACCTTTCAATCGTTATGCAAGCTGTACCTCTAAGTTTTTTTTATGAATTTTATTATAATAATAGGTCATTTGGTTTTATATGATTTATATGATTTTTTGACTACGCAATTTCGAAATTCTTGTCTAGTTAAAAGACGGTCCAAGCATATCCCGACTTTTCATTTGCCAATTAATCTGATTGAAAAATAAGAAGCAAATCAATCAATTTTAATACACGTAACAAGGGTAAAGACAACGGTCGAATAATTTGTAAATAATTATACGTTGGACAAAATAAAAGGTTCGCGATTCGTCTGTCGGTCGGCGCGGTGTGCGAGTATGCCGGTGTATTGTAGGTGACGGTCGTTTAATCACTGTGACAAATGTACCCGCGTCGGGCGGCTACTGTCAGCTCCGCACCCCACGTCCGGCATGCATCCACCAAACCGCAAATTGATAATACTCAATTACACGGTTCACATATGTCTTTCAACATTGATTGTTGACGCCCACTGGAAATTAGATATGAAAATTTTAAACTCTTACTAAAAATAATATGTAGAAATAAAAAAATAAAAAATGAACAGAAGATTTATTTGAAAAGAGCGATAACAAAGATTCACCGTAGAATTAACTTTCCCGATCATAGTCGTAGATAGAAGCAAAAAAAATGAAGATACATAACTCACTTATAAAGTTAGACAGTACTCACATTATATTAAAATTTAATATTTTCTTAAAAATATTTAAGTCATTCATTTACATGAGACCATTTGTATCAATTGAACGGGCAATAAGAGCTTTCATTTGGATGTGGATTCGTAGCAATGACTTATATGGTTGTCTCATTCTTGCGACCGTTTGAATAAATTTAAGAGAGGGGTCTCTATTATTATACGTATTCGATATTGGAACTTTAACTGTGGGATTATTCGCATATAGTTAGTTGTATGCAAACCATTTTGTCGATTATGCAATGCTTACGTATATAACGTTACGTATCTTTTTCAATATATTAACTTTAGTTTTTAATCTTAATTCTTAATTTTCGCAATAGAAGGTACGGCATCTTCTATTTGCTTATGTTCTTTGCTACGCCGGTAATATATTTATTTTATTTTATTGTGTTTAAACACTTGTAAAAGTTTTAAAGGATCACTTGCTTCGTGTTAAAAACTAATTAGTTTCAAATATTTCAGCTGGATACACAAAAAAAATATAAATCACTATTGCGCTTTTCAATGAAAATTTATGGTTTTTTTCACCTTTACTTTTTCACTGTAGTACGACCGCAGACTCAGTTGGTAAGCGTTATGAGTTTCTATACTATTTTTAGTCGCAAACGAAATAAAAGTTTCACAATCTATTTTTCAATATCCCTCTATTCCGTTCCTACCTCTGATAACAATAAAAACAGAAATATTTTCTAAGTACACAAAGACCGAAATAATCAAATCTGATTATGGAATCTCTCTTCTCGTTCTCGTCCCCATAATGTCTTTTCGATGTCGAAGGAATCTTATCCGGATTGCCATCGTTATAACTTTTAAGTCGACGAGCACAATTGTTTTCGCTTTAATGCGTTTGAAACAAAACGACAAGCTTTAGTGCATTTGAGATTTCGTTAATTACATTTATTCAACATCTATTACAAATCATATTTGTTTACAGCGTTGTTAAAGTTTTATTACAATTATATAAATTTTTTTAAGGAATATTTCTTATTTATTTTTATTAATTTAGTAAATTCATTATCAATACTTATAAAATTGTTTATCCTGACAACTAAGTCTAGAAATCGGAGAGTTGGAACATAGCTTTATTTTTATAACATAAGCCTCCGCGAAAAGGGATTTTTAAAAATTTCAATTCTGTACAAAGCCGGAGGCGGGTCGCTATAGTTATGTTAACGAGTAAAATAACTGGTTTCATTATTTCGTATTATCTCAACAACAAGCAAATTTAGGTACTTACATTATTCCAAATAATATATTATTTACCTATATATTATATTTTTATAAATAAATCGTGAGCCATTAGAAAATTGACAATGTACTTGCGAAAAAGCTCGTCACATGGCACATACTCGTAAACCCTGCATAAAAATTTATTACGGTCTTGCTGAATTTACTTAAAGTTTATTACCGCAATAAAATTACTATTTCTTTATGGGTATAAACTATTTCAAATCTTATGTAGACGCCGATCAAAAATATATGGTTCGGTGCCTATGCGGGGAAATATATGGATTTATTTATTATTAAAAGGCTTTCAACAAGGCATTCATCAAACAAAATCATACAGATATACAAAAGTAAGCAGATGTCACCGCAATGATAAGAGTAAGAACCAAAAAAAAATAGAGTAAACAAAACAAGTCTATAATAAAGATATTATCACATTAACGAACAAGTAGCATCCAAATAAAATGTCAACAATAAATACAATGTCAAGTGTCAGAACCACGGACAAGGATTTTAATCTTCGGCAGCGCATCGCTGCAAAGGTCGACCTCATGTCTTAAGAAGTTTGCATGTCCCATAAGCCAAATCAATCGCGAAAAACTGCCCAAGTTGGATAGTGTAAAGAATTAGTTTATCGCCGCTGAGTTTGTATGCGACGATTTACACAGACTAGTTAGAGCTTCACAGACTCCTGGTACTCAGGAGACTCCTGGTGCCGCTCAATTGTTTGTAATCCAGCGTAACGAAACCACTCAGATTTCAGTAATATTGCTGACAACTATACAGATTGACTTATCCATGATTGAAATGAAAATGCGCACGTAAATTGATAGGTACGACTGTAGCGTCTCTTATATCTTTTATACCTATTTTTTTTTTGTAAATATGAATTCTTAAGACTAAACAAAACATTTCTCGTTCTTCTAAACTCTTCGATATATATTTTTTCTTCACTGTGGTGTATTATTTATCAAAGACTGTGTAGAACCAATAACTGATAACTCATTATCACCAATGAACCGGCTCTGAATATTCACTCATTCACCCAGCAACAAATCAGCAACAACATTCTTCTTTCAATTCAATCTCTTCGATCGTTAGTTGATTGTTCAAAGTATTTTCAGTAAAAATTCTTACATGATTAATAATGTGACCTTTGTAACAAATAGATCTTTTTATGTGTATTGGGAAAAACTATCATAGCTAGAACTAAATAGAATAATAATTTAAAGGTGTTAAACAAACCGTTTAATACCTTTTAATTATTCTAACTGTCCTTTTGAAAGCGACTACCACTAATTGCTTGTAAGGTCACAATAGTTTGTCTAATAGACGATTTAAACTCGATCCCTCATTTTTGTGGGTTGCTTTTAGTGTTAACCGTAAAAATTTAATTTCCTAGGCAACTATCCTTGTATGGAATTTTTTTTAAATATTATTATTAATAATATTAATAATTTTAAACTATTTCATAAAAATATGTTTATAATTTTTGAAATCGTTTGAAATGAATTGGAGCACACTGAGCGTTCTCGTGTATGTATGAATGAACGTTGAAGTGCCTCCTCAAATTTAGATACACACTTCTTTCATAAAACCTTTGATGGGTGTTAGTTATTTCATTCAAATTGAACACTACTGTATAAATGTTAATGTTTTTAAGTGTTTTATGTTTTTAACTGTTAGTCCTATATCCTTTCCTAGGTCTCAGAGCATCTCATACCAAAGTTTAGCGGTGGAAAAGCAACAGATGCGGGTTATATTCGCATTTTTAATATTTGTAATTAGGTATAGTAATTATTATATTTCAATTGAAAGTAGGTACAGTAGCTAAACCACTTAAACAATATCACTTGAATTTTCCAAAGATATCATGCTGTCTGTCTATATAATGGAACAAGGCATTAGGATAATCCGTTCAATGCCGTCCGTTCGTCGGCAATGTTCCTACACTCAAACCTCGCTTAGGTCACAAACGCCACATAAACCGCTCGACTTATTCCTTTTTGTGCACCGACTTTATTATTTCCCATCTTAGCTAGCATGTAGGTTATGATTACGACAGACTCGTATTATAGCTCTATAGCTCGTTGAACTAATAACAAGCAAAGGATTTCGTACAAAGACCCAACGTTGTAGTCTTTTACAGTACATAGATGGGTAGGTATATCGATATCGATACTACTGGAAAAAATTAAGGGATCGAAAATCAGATATCGTGTTTATAGGCTCTATACATGATACTGAAACTAAATTGACGATTTTTAGAATTTTTTTCTGTATGTATGTATGTTCCTCCATAACTCTGAAAAGAATTAACTAATTTTCATAAAACTTGGTAGATAAACATTTGGACGTACGGGACACAGGATAGGCTATTTAATATTTTTCAACGCGGACGAAGTCGTGGGCACCAGCTAGTATTTTATAAAATAGAGTCATTTTCCGCCTCCATCTGTTTTCTCCGCAAACTTCTTCTAAACCACCATCTAACTAAACCTTCTAAACCATTCTAAACGCGCCATCTAAATAGATATGTAAGTCATTCTCATGTCATTGCGCAGCTTTAGCAATGACAGAGACAGCGTGTACTAAACTAAACTAAATACTTAAACATTATTGTAGTGAACAGTGTAATGGTAATAGTAGTATAGTGTCAGTACACCGCGCACCGCAGTCTTGAACAGGGCACTTCGACTGAAAGTATGTAACAATCCGCTCACAAAAGACTACCGTCATATACGATATCAATACGTACAGTGTCGCATTAACCGTGCCATGTCAAGGCCTCAGACACATTCCTCAGGGCTTGTTAATCATTTTCTAACTTCCTCAACTATACAATTATAAGTGTTTATAGTATTACGTTTACATTTTTATTACAATACGAATGTATGCTTAAAAATGAGGCAATTTTTGCATGAAGTGTCATAGTTAGTTTAAGACATGAACAATTGTAACGTGAAAATTAGACCTAGCGTTAAAGTAAAATAGTGTACCTTGAACAGGTGCTCAATGGCAAACGCCATTACAAAGTTACTCCAACAAAAGTTTGTACACAAGGAGAGTGCATGTACAAATGGAATGACGATGCTCCGCTTCAGTACGGCAGCGGCCATTGTGCGCTTTACAGCATTAAAAGACGGTTGACACCTTGACACGGCGTTATTAACATATAGCTCTAAGAACGATTCTTGTTTGCCCAAGACTTTCTTTTTCAATTCATTTTCAAATATATCTAAAGTAGAGCCGCCTATAACAAAAGAAACGCCGACCATTTAAGATTAAGGATAAGCGATTAGAAAGGGATAGGGAAATGGGCTCTGGCATCCCTTACTCACTAACCAAAATACAACAGCACCATGACATAACAGCACACCATGCTGTTATAACACGGTGGTCTTAGTCAATTTCTGATATTCATTATTCTAAGGTCTAATATCCATATCCAATTAACAAATTAAAACAATGCACAAGTTACAACAAAAATAACATTAAAAGTTGTTTAACAAGTTTTTAAATTATTATTCCTTAGGTGACGGTAGCCACCTATCATCAACCACTGTCAACGAATTTGTAGCTTTTTCTCTTACAAATAAATATGTAGGTATATGATCCTTAATATGTGGGTATATATTAAGCGTGTTCACTCATTTATTGAAGCTTACTGTAGCTTAATATATTAAGCAACCATGCTTTCACCTTCCATCAAACTCAATTAGTGTGTGTTAATCAGATTTATCAGTAAAGCGATGTGCAAATATTTTGATAGCGTCGCACGTAGCCCGAGGCCGGCCACACGTGCTCTGGGAACAATTTCCAGCGTCGACAAAATGGCCTCAACACGAGCCTGTCATTACGTATCTCTTATTAACCAATTAATGATACCTAAATCAATTATTATCACAAAACTATTTACAATTTTGTTGTGCTGTTTTATATCGCTGCTTTTAAGGCGTGACTTAGCAGAAAAGCGTTATTTTCGTCGCCTAATTTGCCTCCTTAAAGTAAAATTAAAACAGATAAAAATACTAATAATAACATAATTCTGTTTTAATAAATCTGAAAGTCAAGCTTTTTTAAATATAGTCTATGTTTAAAAAAGCTTGAATTGCAGATTTGTACGGAAAAAAATCTATTTTCTGACAAAAAAAATAGTAAATTACTACCCAAAAAAACTTTTCGTGTCACAGTAATAAAAAAATTCAGACACAGTTGTATGTGTCTCAATTTATAGTGAATGGCTAATTCTTCATAGTGAAATCTTATTGACGAATATGAACAAAGGCACAGTGAAAAGTCTACCTACATCATTATAGAGTATTAACTATGTATCTACTGTATACGCGTGTACTTACCTAGTACACAGTCTATAATTGGGTCCAACGTAATTGACAGAACCGTAACGCCTTGGACAGCCAGTTCATTAATTACATGGCGTAGGTACGAGAATTGAGTTGCATATATTCATCCACTAATTATGTATGTAGTTCATACTCGTATATTACCAGAATAATTGTGCAGTAAAAATTTAAATTATTTATCAGTATTTCATTTAATCAATTTTTCTATTAGGGAGAAAGAGAAGGAATAATCCTCATTATTATGTAATTCCAGTCAGTCATACTTATAAAATACAGCTGTCATATTTATAAAATAAATTCTTGTACGTTTCAATTTCTTACCATTGACTTCAATAATTTTTTTATGTTTTTGTTTTTTCAAAAATTTGCAAAACTCATTGTCGTGGTAATGTAAAGCATTGTATTGCGGGAGAGCGAATTTAAGTATTTTATATGGAGACAAAGCTCAACAAACAGCATTTAATTAGAAAGTCGGTTAGAAGGTAAAGTATGAACAGCCTTTCGTAATTAACTGAGCCCGCATATAGGCTTTCATACAACAAACAAACTTTGATAAAATTTTGTTCTGACAATGTTCTCGGTTCTAATGACTCTTATAACAAATCAAACTTAAGTACCAATTGCTCTACTTACGCAAACTCCCCAACAAACTTAAGTGGGTGCTTAAAATGTAATGAAGACATTAATGTATGGACGATACTAGCTCATCAAGTACGTAACTTTAAGTTTCTGGCCAATTTGTTTTAGTCCTTGTGAAGTTATTAACTGATTTTTGCGTACTTATACACTACAATATTTCAGTTAGTCATGAAAATATACAAGTATTAATTATTTTAAAAGTAATTAATTATTTTTATAGCAATAGGCGCCAATTTTGGTTATGGTCTCCGACATATATTAATTAAACTAGCTGGTGCCCGCAACTTTATCCGCGTTAAAAATAAAAAATATAACACCTTTTGAAAATGTATGAGTAATAAATATAAGGCCTGACTTCTGTATTGCTGTGCAGCGAATCTTGCTCTCTTAATGTTTAGTGAAGTACGAAGAGAGACTAGATTTAATGGCATGATACTTCTACACTGACAATGCAAAAGAAGTGGAAGTTATGACAAGACAAGAAAAGTGGGTATAAAAGAACTGTTGATATTGTCACGAACGCCGTAATAAACCGTGTCCGATTGGCCAAAAATTGTGACCAGTGGAAACATATAAGATACCTTTACACATCTTTGGGTAGACAGACATAGATTGTTAAAGATGAAGAATGAGATATACTCGTACTTCAGGCTCCACGAGAATACTGGTTAGGGTTGGCGCACCAAGCCAAACCAAACCAAACCCAAACCCAGTAAAACGCTTAAAGTCAAACAAATAAGTAATTATATATACCTACTTAAGCAATGTAAGTTAAGAAAGTTTGTTTCCCATAGTTACGGCGATTCACAGAGAAAACTAATGTTTTATTCATAAAAGAGAATGAAATTGCGGGTACGCCGTCGTCTTTGCTAAGTCTTCCAGTTGCGAGTCCTTTTGCTCGTCCAGAAAGAGTAACGAAGTTATTTAACCTTACACGATTTTAGAATATAATTAGTGAGCGCTTATTTCATAATTCATTCGCCTGCTCAACTTGTTGGCACACACCCTTCAATTATTTATGTTTCTCTAGCACAATATATTATATTTTGTTGAATATCCTTAATATAAGAGCATAATGTATAATTTGTATTTCGTAGAAATAATTTTAATAACAGCGAAGTAAGCCGTCAATTTCTTGACATTTTTAGCATACCCTAGTGAAGCCAGCGAAATTGCTCCTCATTCATATTTTTTTGCTGTATTTAATAGTTTAATAGATTAATTAATTGAAGATTATTTAAAAAATAATATAAGGAGAGGCAGAAAATGGGATTATGTGAGACGTCTCCATAAAGATAACCACCCCTTTTTTAAACGTTTAGAAGGAAATCCTCATAGATTCCCGGCAGCGTAGGGGACGTTGCGAGGTCATGCCGCCCTCCTACTATGGTCGCGAGAACGTTGTGGCATGACATCAGCAACAAACCTAGCAAAAAGGAAGGAACAAATTATAGTTTAGAAGTATCCCAATACGCACCGGAACACAAAAGCACATGTGCTTGTTATTTCACGGTGTTCTTCTTTCTGTAAAAAAGGTGTTTAATGCTACAAAACAGGATGCTAATTTATGAACCTACGGAATTCCTAATATTGTAAGTACAAATATATAAGAAAATGCAGTTCTTCCAAAAAAAATTCTAGTTAATAGTTCAAACGTTTGTGGTGGTTTCGCAGCTACCAGAACAGTTGTGAAACTAACAAGTCATCAATCTTAATAAGAAGATCAGTCAAAAAGTTGTGTGCGGAAGTTTCCTTTGTTTCATTAGAATAAGCTCATTTATATACTCGGAACTAGTCAGAGCTTTCATGGAGAGAGATCGTTAATAATTGCATATTGTTATTATAAAATACAGCTTTAAGAACACACTGTACGAACGTGTGAAGTAAGTTATAAGTATTTCGGAGAATTTGTTGTCAACACTTTTTTATCAAGTAATCATGGAATTACGTAGGTAGTATGGAATTGGTAATCTGCTCGAGTTGGAATGGGAGGTCTTAAGTGCTAATTTCAAATTAATTATTATAAACCTTAAGCATACAATATTAAAGGTATTTTCTTATGTTAAGGTTGACACACAGGCTGACAGTCCCTTGGTGGTACACACGAACTGTTATTACACTCAATATATATATATTTTTCTTTTTATTAATAATGGGTTTGCTTTTGGCCAGTATCTAGCCATGAAGCAAAGAAGAGACCGACAATAGAGCAAACTCACTCAGAAGATGCCTATTCACTAGAACTTTAAAAATATTTAGGTTATTAGAGCTCGTAAACACAGACGCTGGAAAGGAGTTCCAATACCTCTTTGGCAGTGCGTATAAAGAATTTATGAAAGAACTTTTAAATTGAAAAAGAAGGATTTTCACAAGATGAGGATGGTAACATAAAAAAATTAATATAAAATTACCATAAAGAGCTTCACTATTTAGTATTATGATAAGAGAAAAATATAAAACAAATTAGCATATTAATATATCTGTTTCATATTCATATATTCGGGTAGATTGTGGACAAAAGGTGGTGTCTAAAATAGTTTCACACGACTTATTTAAAGCAATGAATGGGTATACATTATTCAAAGCAATTAGGAACCGACCCTTTTCAGTGGCCCCGTTAACGAAATCGTGGCCAAAAGGGAATACTCATAATTTTATTAGTTGTAGGGCGTAACGGTTTCTGGACACTGCAACGTCCAATTATTACATGAAAAGTGCATCTTGTGTAATTAATATCGTCAGTACTCTCACGCAATCTCTTAACATTCTCTACGAGCTCCATAAATTACATTACTATTGTAAATACTTATAACAAAGTTTTAATATGCTTCCAAACTTATATTATAAATAATTTGCATAAGATATTTACAGTATATCGGTAAAAATACGATCTATGTAGCTACAAGCTTCCTAGTAGAAATTAATGAGAAAAAAACACTTAAATAAGTGCCCTCAAATTTAAACTCTTTAATATGAAAATGACATTTGTTAATCAAAATATAAATTTATTAAGTACTTTGAAAATGACTTAAATAGTTCATAAGAAATAAAACGTTATGACATAAATATAAAACAACACAATACAATAAATGTGTATTAAAAAAATTAATGGTAAAAAGCTAAGCATTAGAAAAAGAACACTGAAAATAGAATAAAAGCAATACTCCGTAATCCAAGGCACACTTTCGGAATGTTCTTTTCCAAAGCCGGTTGAACGTCGACCGTCTGGACAATAAAGAAAATTGCCGGCAAGATCGGAGAGCGGAAGACTTAGAATTCCGCTCGTAACGGGTTCAAAAAGAGGACCATTGTTCCCTCTTCTCTGTCAGTACATTTGTTCGCCACTGATTGTTCAGCGGACAGATTGCAGTGAGTATTTTAGAATTCTAAATACTGTTGTGGCTGTATGAATGTTTCGTGTTTGCACTGGTTGATACGGCATATTTAAATGCTCACCAAGTTGCTTGAACCGAGATTAATCAACACAATACAAGGCATTCAAGTATCGCGTGTAGCTACTGTATACGTAGGTTGCTAGTTATCGCTGAAAGTAGACTTTATTTGACCAATCATAGACAGCTGCTCAAAGGCTTGTTTCATTTCGGAACGACATTTCGAAATGTTTTTGTTTTGTTCGGTAGGCAAGCAAAGCAAAGGTAATGATTAGAAAGGGATAGTCATCCCTTACTCACATACCTAACACAACAGCACACATGCTATTATTTTACGGTGGTCTTCCGTCAGAGGGGCTGCCCAAATGACTGCGAAATACAGCGTGCCCTGCCACTACTTAAAATCTAAAGTTTTCTAAAGAATCGGAAATGTATCCCATATAATCCTGTTTTCAGTCGATTCTCGATTATTTCAAATTACATTTAAAGTACACAAGTACCTGGTAACATTATTCGACTAACCTAAAAAACCCTGAACATGTACATACCTAATAACTTGTAGTCCCTCACAAAGGAAGCCGTTTAATGTTTTATGAAAAGCACCCAGTTATAAAAAGGTAACGCTATACCGCTGCGAAACATGAAGCAACATCTGCCGCTTATTAAATTATATTCTGATTTTCAACTTTTTTTTTCTACGACTTTATAACTGAGCGAAAGGAAGCACCCCAGGGAGCACTTTTACTAGAAGAATCAGGGAAACTCTTACAAAGTC
This sequence comes from Synanthedon andrenaeformis, assembly GCA_936446665.2. Taxonomy (NCBI): domain Eukaryota; kingdom Metazoa; phylum Arthropoda; class Insecta; order Lepidoptera; family Sesiidae; genus Synanthedon; species Synanthedon andrenaeformis. Next base: position 6,434,321 of record OW387777.2, on the reverse strand, counting down.
ATAAAATGTAACCATAAATTTTACAGAACCCAAGGTTGGCAACGGAAAGTCACAAATTCTTATCTTTATGGACTCAGTTTTTACGTATTCCGATCATTAGAGCAGCGTATGCTTCGTCCGACAAAAACAATTCTTAGAATTTCTAAAACCAACTTAGACATTACATAGACTTTAAAACTAAATGGTTTTTGAATTCTAGTCCATTAGCTTTGTTTTATGTTGTGTTTATGTTGTCTTTTAATTTCTTTAGAAACATCTCTAAGATGTCTATTCCTACACAATTTCTAAAGAATATCATATTTCTAAAGAAGTCGAACTTGAATTCTTAGAATATCTAAAACCAACTCGGATTTACATAGCGATTCGTCTGATCTTCGCCTACCAGGAGATCAATCAAAATTAGTCGTTACAGAATTATTCGTTTCTTTCTAATGATTTATTATTACCATGGACCATCGAAATAATATATCTTTGCAAGCCATGAACATGTTACTTATAGTCAATTATTTTCGAATTCCGACCCAAGTAGCATTTTTTCCTTTTTGAGATGGGAAAAAAGAAAGAAAGAAAGTCTCTTTAATGGTCTGTCATTATGAAGTTCATGTTAAATAATTATGATCTATTTAATTGTCATTGTGTGTCAGTATCATATATTTTCTCTTGTATTTCTTGCGATCAATAATGTAAATAAACATGTAACTGTTCAAGTTTTCACTTCTGTCGGCACTCCCGGAGTGCCATTGTTTTTTTTTTTTTTTTGAAACAAGCATATTTCTTTAAAAAATTATCATTTTTATAATATTGTATTTTTTCTTATGGTCGGCAGACAGGCTGGCGGTCCACTTGATGGTAGGTGGCTGCCGTCGCCTATAACACAAGAAACATCACAGATGCTGCAAGTGCACTGCCGATGAGGGATTGGGAAAGCATGTAGATGTAGATAAAATCCATGGGATTATAAAAGGCTCACAATTGAATACTGAAACAGTTGTCAATAATATTGGTTTGAACTTTTACAATTTTCCCACGTTATCTTAACTACATGGGACTTAATTACGTAATATATTGTACATGAACTATATACATATATTTATCTGGATGTTTTGTAATTACAGTAGGTAATGCTCGTGGTCTCAAAGGGACTGAGTGACGGGTATAAATTTTCTAACCGTGCTAGTATTTCTTAACTACCCGTACTTGATTTGTTTGCCCACTAGATAAATAAACAGTTCCTACACATCGCACGACTTAGTCCGTAGCGAATTATTTCCAGGTAAGGTACCCTTACAGTTCAAACTGTAGTCAATTTGTTGAACATTTAACTAACATTCTTTCTTTCTAACCAATTTGTGACAAGGTTCTATAGAAGCCGTGTAGAGGGGAGTCGTATAGTGGTCTGGTGAATTCCAAAAGTTGCCACGTTATTTGCGTATGCCAAAACGAATGTTGAATAAACAGCGCAAGCAGGCGTGACTAGAATGTATCGCTACACGTTTACGAAAGAAGCGCCGCGCCATACAAAACTTTTTGTATGCTCAAGAAATTACGAATATTTTATTCAATATACATAGAAGAGCGCGCAGTAAGTTTGGATTACGATTTTCATTTGAGTTTTATACATAAGATATACACATAAGCCTGTGAACTAAAGTGAAAAGACAAATTAAATGTTTTCATAGCCAATGTCTCTCAGGTCTGCAAAGATCTTAAAATATATGAGACATAAACGTTAAATTTGTATTCTAAAATGAACTTGGAGGTCGTGACTTTTCAAGATCACCTTAGTATAAATTGAATATTTAATATTTCTTACTATCGTTACCTGCTTAAATTTCAAAATGTCTTAAATCTACGTCGGCGATTGAATTATAAGAGGATTTTTCAGGCCACATAGCTTTTGTAAAATTTTAATTAAGAATGCAAATATTCCAATTAAAACTAAATTATGCGTTATAATTACGTTCTATTTTATGAATATTTTAGAATAACAATGTTGTTCTTTCGGCGTGTTCGAATTGTGAAAATTTAAATTTTATAATCGTTCGTAAGGAGTAAACCCGTCGTGTGTCGGAGCTGAGAGACACAATTTTTTTTTATTAAATGAGCACTTGAATATTGAGCTGTTAAGCGAGTTAATATTATTTATAGAAACAATTAATTAATAATTAAACGCAAAAGAGGGGTGTTATAAGTTTGAGCTGTGTATCTGTGTGTGTGTCTATGGCATCGTAGCTCTTAAACGGATAGACCAATTTTGATCAGTTCTTTTCTTGTTTTAACGCTCATTTATTATTGACATATAGAATATTATAATATTATATTATATTATATTATATTATATTATATTATATTATATTATATTATATTATATTATATTATATTATATTATATTATATTATATTATATTATATTATATAATATTATATTATATTATATTACCTATATTATATTATATTATATTATATTTACAAAAGATTTGTTATTATATTATTTACATTTTTCATATTATTTTATTTTAGTAAATATTTCGTTTGTTTTGTTATTTTTATTAATCAACTTTTACACACATACTGTAGGAAACGTTTTGGATACTTCGTGTCCCATAAACAGACTACAAATAAATTTACAATCTAGAAAGTATGCTCTTTATTTTTTATCTATCCATGTTGTGTAATCTTTGCAAATATTATTAAAATGTATGATGCAAGTTGTAAGGTGGTGAGCATTGTTGGTCCCGGGCCATTCATTATTCAAGCGCGGATGTGGATCGGTCGAGGCAAACGCCGACCGATTCCTATATTCCATTCATCCCTTCCTTTTGCCAATTCACTCTTTAACACCTTCTTACGGCTCGCTTCACGACCTGAATAAAATAACAGAGCAAACCTCACGAGGGAAGATTTAAGGTACGCGAATAACGTTTAATTAAAACGTGAAATTTTTAAAAACCGACAAATTAAAACTTCGCTAATTTAATTTTTATTTAAGTTAGTTTATTCATTTATGTTTAGTAGAAATGTTTAAGAGTCAATCTTTAATCTAAAGTATATTCTTGATAAGTTTAAGTAAAAGTTAAAGTGTATTGAGGCTCAGCGAGCTCTGCCTGCTGTGTTACACATTTTGCACAAATGCAAGACAAACATTTGTATGTATGATCTAGCTGGTGCCCGCAATTTCGTGGGCACTTTAGTTCGTTTTTTTGAAAATCCTACAGAAACCTAACATTTTTTCAGGATATAACGTATCTTATAGTTTAATCCAGGTAATCATCAATACATAAGTGAAATCCGCATTCAAATCGGTTAAGCCGTTTCTGAGATTAGCGTGCACAAACGCACAGAAAAACAGACAAAAGTTCTAAAAATAATTTTTTGACCTCAGTAACATAAGCACAACGTGTACAAATTGTTTTTTTTTTAATATTTAATGTACCAACACGGCTCTTTCACTAAATAATTATATAGTAACACTAGCTGGTGTCTGCGACTTCGTCCGTATTCAAAATTTTATATAGCGTAAAGGCTTTCTCGATAAATGGAAAAAAAAATATTTCAATTCGAACTAGTAGTTCCTGAGATTAACGCGTTCAACCAAACAAACTCTTCAGTTTTATAAATAAGTTTATAATATATCTCTATAGTATAGATTCATATATTTACAAAGTAGCTTTCAAGAAACTTCTTGTTGAGTAAATTAAAGTAAAAAAATCAGATATAAATAACATAGCAAGTACTATTGTTAATATTAAAACGAATGAAAGAAAATGGTGAAATAATTTCGAGAACTCATAACGGAGCATTAGAATGAAATATAATCATACACTTTTAAAACTTCCATTTGAATATTTCGTTTCTGTTGGGAAACTTTGAACAATGGAAACCAGTAGCCATAGAGATAAAGTCCGTCATTTCTTTTTATAAGTTCGAGAAATAAAGGAGAGGACGCCCCGGGGAGCTCGGAGTTTTCATCAGTCGTGTACAGTATCAGTACAAAGACGTCTTATCTACAGACAAAACCCGAAGCATGTCCGCGGAATAAATCGTCCTCTCACGCGGTGAGTTCAATTTTGTGTGAAAATTACGAGCGTGTTCCTTATACATTTGGAAATGTTCAGTGTCGAGATAGCAAGACGAGGGTATGCCCTGATTCCCGTCACGTTTCCGACGACCACAGGGTAATTTAAAATTTCGTTTCCCGACCTTGGTTGACCAACTGTGGACGCGGCGCCTATACGGACCCTTTACGTACAAAAAACACCGTGACTCGGGGATTTGTGACGAAACTAATTACAACGTTTCCAAGGCGGAATAAACAAAGGTGAAATGGTTTCCAGTACGCTCACGTGTGTAGGTATATTATGTGACGTAGCTTTTTCTATTATGTAAACATAATTGTAATCTTTAGTTTAAAACAAATGTGTGGCTTGGATCGCAAGCCAAAATTAGTCCGCTACGGATTTTATGTCGAAAATGTCAGGTCTATAAAAATTATTGAAAAAATTATGTCAAATGACAAAATCAAATAAGTTATTGATTCTTGACATCACAACAACATTCTATATGTTAATCCAGTTAATAAACTGTGTGCCAAATTTCATCCAGATATGTTGAGCCGTTTTTGCGTAAAAAAGTAACCAACATCCAATCATCCATCCATCCTCAAAAACTTTCGCGTTTATTAGTAGGATATTTTAATTTATTCCATTATTTTATTCAATCATTAAATAAAATAATGGAGTAAACATAAACGAAAGAAACATTTTATGAATTCCTAAGTTCTCTTCAAGATTAACAGTGTCAAAAAGAACAATAAGGCATTGTGACAGCCAGAGCTGAGTATTTACAAATATTTTTGAATATTTTCCTCTGTTTTTGACCGTTGTTGACGTTTGTGAAAGTCGTAAATATAAATTCACTGAATATATTATTTCAAATTAAGCAAAAACATAAAGAAGAATTTATATTGTGATTTTTATCACTACTAAATTATTCTTAATTAATATTTATCGTTTATCAGGTGTTACCTAAACGATAATAATGTGTTTGAATTAATTTTGAACTTTAATAATGCCAGTAAAGTCAATGGGCAGCATTTGGTAAACTTTGTTATATCTTTTCATCGTCTATCCATCTCTATGCCTTATAAAACAAATATGTGTGCATTGCCAGTTTTGACATACGATGCTGACAAATTACAAGTTTCCTAACGAAATATGGAGTGATGCAATACTTTGCAATTCTTTGAGGGATATAATCCGCTGGAGAACCAAGATGGTCAACATAGCACAAAGGATCAGTCAGCTGAAGTAGGAAAACCGCTGAAGCGTCGTATAGCGAATAGGCTGTAGCTTGGAATAGAGACTAATGGTGTAGACGTGTCTTGGAATGGAGGCCACGGTCGAAACGCCTCGTGGGCCCATCACCTGCTCGTAGAATCGATAACCTCGAGAGAGCATCTGGCGTTAGATGGTTACGGAAAACGGAGGTTCAAGTATGCTGGTGCTCAATTAAAAAGATCTTTATTGGGCTGATTATCGTAATCGTGATTTAAAAATATAAACTGTTATTTATTTATTTTATAAACATATATGGTTAGAGATACATTTATAACTAAAAATTAGTGTAACGACATTGTGTGCAGGGAAATACATGATATTTTGTTACTGCAACCCATGTGGCACCGCCGCGTCCAATTATATTTCTGGAAACAACTTTCCAAAACTGGCTTAAATGATGATATCCAGATAAGCTAAACATTAAAAAAAAATAGTTTTCTATGTACAAAAATCGGACTATTCATTGGCTTAGTTTAATAAGTTAATTACTGAGCAATAAGAGCGTCACAAATATTTCTCTTTTAGCTTTTGTTTACAGCAATATGAAGTCAAAAACTTAAATTTCAGTTGTTTGAAATAAAGCAGAGGCGTTTAGTTAAGCGAAAAATAAAGTCAATCTTCTCTCTTATCATCTGTTTCAAGTGATAAGAGTAGCTCCTTACTTTACCTTGTGTTAGCTTAGCTCTCATAGACTTCGCTAAATCCAATTTTATTTTAAAGCTGAATTCAAAACTTTGATTACTTTTCGCCCTCGATAATGAAGTGTTTTAGTGTTTCTAATAATTTATACAACCCTCCCCCCCCCCCGGCTTAGCACGGAATTGAAATTAAAACTTACTTAACGTAAGCAAATAAAATATCTATGTTATAAATTTCAGTTTTCTGTGCTTAGTAGTTTTGGCTGCGCGTTGATAGTCAGGACAAACAATTTATAAAAATTTAGAAGATATTAAGGCTCTATTCCTTTTGAAAATGTTCGGTTTCCAAATTAAATATACCAGAGAAACCAATTAATATAAAAATGGATTATTTAATCTGATTTAAAAAAAATTAGTTTCAACAAATATACATTTTTTTTCTGTATTCTCACTTATTTATACGATATATCCTTGGCTCAAGAACAAATATGAAAGCAATCTTAGTAAAGGAACGTATTGTAATTTAAAATCTGGTCGACAGGTGCGCCACGGTAAGGAAGATAGGAAAAGGTTGAATTTGGAATGTGTGCCGGATGTCGCACATGTAATCCCCACTTGGACGCCCTTATTCCGCACACACTCACTTATATTTCAAAAAGACATACGACTCGCTCGTAAATTTTTACGCAGCTTTGAACCCACGACGAACAGAGCGACGTTCCACCTGAATATTTTTGACTAACAAGTGTTTATCGACGGAAAACGTTACCATTTTCCAAGTTCATTATACTAATCTACCAATCCCTTACTTGTGAAAAACCTCTACTATTATTAAGTCTGGCTGTATTTGTCTTTGCGTGTCTCTTAACAGCTAATTTGGAAAATCATAAATTTTTCTTTTCTTTTGCTTTGTACAAAATTACGATCAAATGTCGCAGTAATATTTAATTTTATATTTTAATGTACAGTTTACTATGTTATATTTGCTTTTTTTATTGCTTATCAATAAGAGCTTAAAAATTCAAATTTCAGTTTTTTGAAGTAAGTAATCTTACAAATCAAAACTATGTGAAAGAATCTAGCAAGTAATCTTGACATAACGTGTCAAATATGAATTTTCATTACTAAAATTCAGCTTTTTTATTGTTAAGTTCATCTGACAAGCTGACGGTCCACTTTATGGTAGGTGGCTACCGTCGCCTATATCACCAGTAACGCCACAGGTGCTGCAGGTGCGCTACGACTAGTACGACAGTACAATAGCTACGATAGTAGGATCAGGAAGGGATAGGGAAGGAAAATTGACTCTAGCACCACTAACTCACCGAAACACAACAGCAAGCATGCTATTATTTCACAGTGACCTTCTGTAACGGTTCATATTCATTGAGGAAACTCCAAATGGGCGGCCCAAATGTACCGAAAGTAGCGGCAGAGCAAACTGCTAAACGCAGTGTGCCCTGCCGCTACTTTCATAGTTTGTTTAAATTTGGTTTTAACTTTGAAACATCAATTTAACTTGGAATTTTCCTGTAATCTTTCACAACGGTATCCAACATTGAAAATTTTTATTGATAAGTATAATAAGTTGTTTTATTTTATGTTATTTATTTATCCTGTTACATCATGACATTTTAAGATTATCATCCAGAATGAAAGTAATGGCTTTATCTACCTTTTTATTTTTTTATTTTACTCTACCTCTAAATACTCATTATGTAAATCATAAAAAATGTCATTTGCTTTAATGGCGAAGGAAATAACGATCGCAAGTTCCTTTTGTGATTATTGTCTTCAATTCGTGGTAATCTTAAAAATCTTAAATCTTTAATGACATACGTAATCTCAAAACATTGCTATATTACTTACCTTCTGCATCATTCCCACAATAACCTAACACATAAAAACTGTAATTTCAAAGATAAGCAGGGCAATATTTGACGATCCCATTGGATGAGTGGTTAGGGTACTTGCCTTAACGCTTTGCTCCGGGTTAGCTACCGGGTTCGATTCCCGGCAGGGTCACCCATCCTTTATCCTCAATCCTACTATAGTCGGCAGTGCACTTGCAGCATCTGTGGCGTTGCTGTGTTATAGACTACGGTAGCCACTTACCATCAAGTGGGCCGTCAACATGTCTGCCGATCTTAACATAAAAAAATAAAATTTCGTTTTTAAATACAGTTACGAAAATGTTAATGAGACAAATCTTTGTCTCATATGCAATTAAATTATTTTTAACTTAACCTTAATACACTAATTACCGCTAATCAAACTATAGTTGCAACTGAGAACGTTGAGCTACATAACTTAGTAATGAGTTCTGCTAAGTTGTCATTAGCAAAAGGGTCGGTCATAATCGGACGCCGGAGATTGCGGAGTTCGAATGTCAGCTGATAAAGGCCTCTCGTTCTCAGCGCGAGCCTCCGAAGAGGTTGCCGGTAGTAATTAACGAGGCCATTGCGTTCGACAAGTGGATGATATACGCCACCCGCTACGCCGCATAGTAGCGTATAGACGAGATAACGCCGCCGACCCTTATCACTGCGCTCCTTACCGTTTGTCATAAATTTTATCTCTCCGATGAGCGGACGCGACCGAAGACCTCTTTTTTCCAACTCCTCTCCACCACCAAATTAACGAGCCGTGAACTCGTGAGCAGCGTTCCGGGTATTTATTTTTTTTACAAAACACGATCGCACCATTAATGTTTTTTTTAATCAACACTTTTTTCTATTTTTCATAAACACTACACAAGTTTTTTAATTAATACTATTGGACGTTACAACACTTAAATATAGTCTCGATGCACACAAAATATTTTATTTACACCTCGAAAAATGTTTGTAGGGTTTGAACGTATCGGTTTCTATCGGTAACACTAGCAATTCCTTGGAGAGGCGGTGTGAGCTTGTCGAGAGTCGTGATGTCAAACGTAGCTACGTTAGACTCGGCGGCATAATCGCGAGAGGAGCGGGTAGCTCGACTGGCGGCCGCCTTCGGACTGCGCGGTGCTATGCTACGAGGTCCGCTCGTAGCAAAGCAACGCCGCCCGCGCCCGCCTTAGTAGCGCAAGCGCCCCGTCAAGATCGATACACCTCGCCCAAACCATCGTCCCTCCCGTAGGGGGCACAACAGTCGACCAAACGCACACACGCAACTCATTTAACCGACACTCATTTAACACACCCGCATTTTTCAGCTGTCTTGATTTTTAAAGTTCCCATTCGCCTTCAGTAAAGCGCAAAGCCTTAAGAACTTTGACAAAATGTGTAAACCGCGCGAAACTTTCGTGCTCCCAAAAGTTTGGAACAATTTAAATTTATAATTTATTTTTTTAAGAAATTAAATGTGTGTAAAATCTGCATTCACACTATTTACTTTGTTTGTTTGTTGGTTGTTAGTGCGGTGTACTCTAAAAAACTACTCATTTTGAACAATTATTTTAGTAGTTCAATATTTATTTTGATCGAAGAAGAAGAATGTATACTAAGAAGAAGTTGTAGTGCAGCGCACTAGCACTCCTCTTGGTGTTGCTTGTGTCCTTGGGCGAAGGTCCACCTACCACCAACTGAGCCGCCAGCCTGTCTGCCATCTTTATATTATTAAAAAAATAGCTTTTGCCAGTGACTTCGTCCGCAACTTTTCCTAAGCCAAGGCGTTGAAATACTTAATCAATCTTTGTTGCTTTTATATTTTTCTCAGATATTGAATTTTTTAAGATCCCTCGGGAACAGTGCTCTATTTCTGGATTAATGATATCCAATGTCCTTTTCTGTAGCCCTGATAACGTGTATGCAAAATTTTATGATGATCGAGAGTGGTCAAGGCATGAAAACGTAACAAGCAAACTCATTTTTGCATTTAAAATTATTTTAGTGAAGACATTATTACGTATATGATAAACAGTTAAAAATTTAATGTTAAAAATAAATGAATTAAGCCGAATTATACAATAAGTATGATGATTACATTTTTTTATTTAATGAAAGTAGTTAGGGTTATTCCTTGATTCTGAAATCAGAAGTAAATTGGGGAGAGTTGGCAGTAATATCAGTTAAGTACAGCAAAATGTAAATACTTCTTACTGTGATTGTATGGAAGAGAATAGGTTTTATACTTTGCGATAACGAGAAATTTAAAAAAAGGACTGTTTTCAAATATATTGGTATTCACTTATAAATCGGTACCGCAACAAAATCGTTGAATATAAGTGTAGCAACGCATGTGTAGTAGACGCGGAAAGGCAATCCAAATTTATTGCGCGCTCAATCAGACCCTCGATAACACGTACCTTCTTCTGCCGATACATTGCGGACCGGCTCACACTAAAAGAAATCAGTCCCACAAAGGTTTCGAATCTATGGATTGTATAGTATCTCCTTTCTTTCAGACGTACAAACATTCGCTCACATTAGCATCACAACGGTACCATTACTATTTACTGTACACAATTTGCTGTGCCCTTATATTTAAATGCCAACAAGCTTAAATGTTTTGAGTATATATTTTGGTATTAAATGCAAGATTGACATAAATTATAAAATAAAGTCGCTATCCGCCTTTGTCTGTTTCTCAGCTTATAAGCCATCCAATTTTGGTACGTTTTTCATTAATGGAAAGAACGATAAAGGAGGAAGATATTTGTATTAGATTGCAGAAAAAATACACGAAGTCGTGAACGGATCGCTAATATGTTAATCTATACTAATATTATAAAGAGAGAAGATTTGTATGTTTGCATGTAATAAATAAACTCAAAAACTACTGGGCCAGGAAAGTTAGAGCTACATTGTCAGGGAGTAACATGGGCTATCATGGTCGGTCATGGAGTAAGTTACTTTGTTTCAGATATATCGTGTTTATAGGCTCTATACATGATACTGAAACTAAATTGACGATTTTTAGAATTTTTTTCTGTATATATGTATGTATGTTCCTCCATAACTCTGAAACGAATTAACTAATTTTCATAAAACTTGGTAGATAAACATTTGGACGTACGGGACACAGTATAGGCTATTTAATATTTTTCAACGAGGACGACGTCGTGGGCACCAGCTAGTATTTTATAAAATTACGCGGGCCAAGTCGCATGCAACAGGTAGTAGTTAATAAAGACACTACTTAAACTTAAAAATTGGACTATGTTGCCAAACTTTACAATCATGGCATGATCATAATCAATACCGTAATTTGAAAGGCACCTTACTTTAGTGAGCAACCTTATACAATCATTCTAAACTCTTGCGCTGTTATTTTCTGCTTAGTGATTCCGTCAGTTAGATGATCAACTTTATTCGTAATTTAAAAGCTCTATTTGATTTGTGTGTACTAAAAAAAAACTTATAGTTCAAAGTATGACATAGGTTTTTTCGTGACCTGATTTTGTACACTGGTAAAGAACGTTTTACAAAAGAACGATATACACAAAAAGTTCCATCACCTTTCATCAAAGTACAAGCGGAGACCACTTGTCATTTAACTTATACAAGGTTAGTTGAGTACTGCCCCGCAGGTATATGCATATGCAATTTTTACGAGCCAACCTCTCTTAGGTTTGTCGGAAAAGATACTGCTATTTTTGGAACCGTCTCTGGTTGTATTTAGGTTGAAGCATATATTGTTTCACGAATAATCAATGTATATTGTAGGCGACTATATTTTTGTAGGTAAATGCGAATTTTTAACTTATATTGGAAGCTATGTTACTTTTGAAATGCAACTATGCTTATATCTTCTTCATAGAATCAGCATTATGTGGCAAAACGTAGGTACTGGTGCGACATAAATTTGACATAAGGGTTTTTTAAAATACTTATTCGTAATTTCATTATCATTACTATCATACCTATATCTTCTTCTATATCTATATATATTTATATATTTATTATAAAATAAAGTCGCTATTCAACTCTCTGTTTCTCCGCTAACTTCTTCTAAGCCACACAACGGATTTTGATACCGTTTTCAGTAATAGAAAGAGCGATAAATGAGTCAGGTTTGTATATATTATGTGTATAACAAAAATTCATGCGTGCTTAGATGGGATAGCTAATATTATATAAAACATAGTCAGTGTCGGGTTCATCTCTTTGTGTCCTTGGTTTTCTTTAATTCAACGACCTCTCTATATTACTTGCTAATTGATCTTATGGAGTAGATTTTTCTGATGTCTAATTGTAAGACAAAAGAAATCTCGGGGCTGTAATAGTAAATATAGACTGTTAAAATATATAATCAACAAAAATATTTTACGGAACAATGCACGAGATTAACCTAAAAATGAAACAAAATGAAGGGTGAAAAAAACCATTTTAATCACATTCTTTTCAAGTCAGGGGTATATTTATCAAGGGCAACGCGAACGGTTTTATTTTAGTAACACTCTCATGAGTAAGAACTCTTTATGTGCCAAGTGTTTCAGCTTTAGGCAAAAACCGTCTTTTATCGGTTGGTCGTCAACTCTGGTCTTATTCCTTCTTTAATATTATAATTATTATAATCATAATTAACTGATTGGAATTTGCAATAAAAATCACAAAAGCTTATTATTTACTGCATGATATAAAATTTCGTTTAGGCATTCCAGAAAATAGGCACATGCTGTCCATTAGCTGAAATTATTCGCCAATCATACATATTAAACAAAGTTGCAGTCTGCCCCTTTCTGTTTCTTCACTAAAATCTTCTCAATTAAATTCAAAACAGATTTTGATACAGTTTTCACTATTGGAAAGAGCAATAAACGGCAAAGGTTTGTGTATGCAAACCTAACACAAATCTTCCTCAGATTTACAATAATTCTCAAAAAAACGCATCCGTGCGAATCCGGGGTCAGGACGCTAATTTTGAATAAATTAAAAACATAGTAAAAATTTTGAAATCTTAAAGTAATATTTTACCAATAAATAAATTAATACCGTACAATAGCGTTATTTAATACCAACAGTAAAATAGCAATTCGATGGGATTGCTATCAATAATGATTCAGTGCCTTATTTATGCGCATTTTGTATCACTGCACGAGTCTAATCCGAATAATGGATCCAGTATCCACTGCATTGTTTTGACGTGTGTAGAAAACATAAAATACGTGGAAAAGACTGCCTAGAAAAGACTACAAGTAAAAAATGAACACTTTCCGGTTTACCCACAAAAAAAAACTAAAATAACGTCAACAAAAAAAGAGCGTACGTGTGTGCATCGTTCAAATATGGAACGGCCACGTTTCGCTATGGTGGTTGTTTAAAAAATATATAAATTACTTGACAAATATATTTTCAATTTAAATAAATGTACGTATGAATTTTCAGACTACAAACTTAGAAAGACACTTGAGATAAGTTAAATTTTTATAATAATTAAAATAACGTTTAAACGTAACATTTAAACATAACGCTGTATTGGTAAAATACATATATACAATATATATTTCACCAATATATATAAATATACCTTATTGTTATTTAAAAACTGATTTAATTTTATAAAATTTTCAGTTAATTATACCTTCGAGATTATTATTTCGCGGCAAAGATGATTTAACGCGGCTCGTGTCCGCGTTGCAAAATAAAAAATATGAAACCTGAGAATATGAGTAAATGTATGACATCTTTATTGCTTTAACGACGGTGGCGCCACCGTGCCGCCACATTTTTTTAAATATTTTAAATCACCCCATTTAAATCAGGAACAGTACTTTTTTCAGGTTGAAAGATACCTATGTCCTTTCCTGTATCCTTGACAACGTGACAGTATTTAAGGCGTGAAAAGGTAACAGAGAGACAGACATAGTTACTTTCGCATTTGTAACAATCCTAGTAATATCTTTAGTAATTTTTATGTAACAATGGACTTGTAGAATGGTGAATAACAAAAGCTGCATTGGTCTATACCAAATCAATATACGGAATTCGATATTAGCGCGCCGAGCGTGTGGCTTCGCGTTCTGCTCGCTTCAGTCACACTCCGCATCACTGGTTTCATTTGTGTACTAATTCATTCCACAGGCTTATTCAGGGGAAACCCCTACATAGTCCAAATATTAAATATTGAAATCAATGTGGAACCAATTGATTCATCAAATACAGTAGGTAAATATATATTTTGAGACATTTTTTAGTAACATGTGACGGACATATTACAGTATTTCGGATGGGATGTAGCCTGTGAAACTGTTCAGAATCTCCTCAGGAACCTAACAAGTACAAGGGTTGGGGAAAATTCAGAATAAAAGAATACAATTAGAAGGATTAACAGAATGTGTGCTGCTGGTAAGGAATGCCAAAGCCCATTTCCCTATCCCTTCCTATCCCTTATCATTAATCCTACTAATTATGTTATATTCGACGGGAACCATAACACCATCAAGTGGACCGACAAGACAAGACAAGACCGTGTGTTTTACATGAATGCATGTATATTACGAGTAATATTTTCTTTGAACGTATTATATGTATATGTCCAACGAATTCAAATACACTATATATACCAAAAAGTCTTTGGTCCTTTAGATATTTTATCATTTTATCATATTCCGAAACTTATAATTCTCTTGCTACACCATTGCAACAATATAGACATTTCTCATAAGTGTTTTTCATACAACATATACATAAACCACTATGTTAAAAGTAACAATCAAAGTAAAAAGGAGCATTTGCATCCCTTACTCACGAGTTAAAACAGAACTTTAAGAGTGCTGTTATTTCGCAGTGTTCTTCTGTAAGGTCCTTGTTATGACTTTTATGACCTTTCTAGTTACGAGGAAAGTAATGTGACCCAACCCTTCCAACGCTAACATTCTTATATTTCTATATGTTTGTAATTCACTTGAATGTGCGACGATATCTCAGGTAAGTGAGGCTTATACGTTTGTGTGGTATTTGCCACCTACTTAACTGCAGAGCAGTGTTTGTGCTGCAAACACTTAACACTGGTCAAAGGGAACTTGAAAGTCTATGCCAATGTTCAGTACATTATTAGCACATGACATAATTGGAATACCCTTTTTAGATTGGACTACATTTTTTTTTTATTGAAATAAGTAATAATGTTCATAATTTATATTTGAGAAATAAAAATTAATTGGTTTTACTTAGTTCCATCCTACATAAAAAAGGGAACTAATTCAAACTTCGTTTCTCCTCCCATGGACCTCCCAACTCTGCAATCTACCGAGTCGAGTGTGGCAAGTTAGTATTTGGCTGAGCCATACCAAAGGTGGGAGCAACTCTATGCAAGATCGGACTTGAGAAGCTGTTCATGTGTGAAAAATCGCTTCACGCTTTAGGATAGCAAGCTTTTTGACATCTGTTTGGACTTTGGACTCGATAGAAGTGCCGAAGTTGAGGTTTGAACAAAACTTTATGAAAAGAAGCTCGAATTCATTGGCCACAGGTACTGATGCACCTCGGAAAGTTGGAGCCATGTCAAAAGGGTTCCTTTTCGCAGAAAACAGACACGCTTGTTATCTTGGGTTTAAGTTTAGAACTAACACATATGAATTTCTAAGTGCATACAACTTACACGTCTCTGAAATACTTCTCAGAGCTCGCATGAAAAATGCTCAGAATCAGCATTTTTCATACATTTATAGCTTGAGAATTCGAAGAATATGTATAATGGCATTCAAACGAACAGAAAAATAATAGGTGTCAACACTAAACAAATATATGTCTGTGAGCAATACAAGCTGGAATGCAAATGTAGCCATGTTTGTAAGCAAACGAGTTGAACGAATGTACAGGGAGCGTTTGGAACGTCCGGCCTCCGGTCGACGTAACCGAACCGAGATCATTTACACAAATATTTTGAAAAAATAAAACAAGCCGCGAAATGCACAGGGCTATCTGGTCAACACTACGTACCGAGTCTTTTGCGAGGTCACAACTCGTGTCAACAACATATTATTTTTATTAAATAGCATTTTCAAATGTATGTATTTGTTAAACATTGTGTGTTAAATGTTTGTTGTAATACAGGTTCTTTTATTTTCTTAATCCATGATTTTATTTGTCAGTCTGAGTTATGTATAAAATCTAAGTCAGCCGTAGGACGTCCACTGCTGGATATAATTCTCCAATAGACGCAGCACCGCAGCACTGGATACGCCGTCGACCCGCGTCCTTTGATGATGATAGCAACCACTATTATTGTATTCAATTTATTATTATATATTATAGTTTATTTTCAAGAGTTAAAATAATGTGTAATCCTAATCATCTAAGCTAAATTAAAAGCAGTATAGCAAAATAAGTATATTTATTAAGTATTTTACACTGAAATACTTTTTTATGCAGCCTTAATATTGCTTGTTCATTTCATCAATATCATTTGAATACGCTTATACAACACAAGATATCCAATTATCCCCGTATTACTATAGGCGCGATTATTTCTCTTTCTGGAACTCCATTCATTTAGCTGAAAGACAATGGAAGGAATAATTTAACCATGAATATTAATGAACTAAAATTCCCACTCATCTCTCAGCTCACGCTTTTATTGCGTATTAATATAATGGCCTCTGAATGCCTACCAGGATATCGATAAATCTTCGTAATTTAGTCCCTCTGTTTTTATTCTTTGCATAATAGAGTTGTTCGTAAACAATCGACCACTTATTTGTAGTTATTCAAGCTTTGTTTGAGCAAGGATGTTTATTAATGATATAAATGAAAGATATTTTTGGTCAAATTATGCTATAAATACCACATTATTTTTGCAATATTCGTCGAGATTATTCTAGTAAATTATGTACATTTTTGACATCCTACCTTAACTTTATTTATCTTTAACGTTTATTAGGAACTTTTATAAACATGTTCTCACTTTGTAGATGTATATTATTAGTTCTTTCTTGAAGCAGTCAACGCCTCAATCATAACCACTTTGCATAACGATTGAAAGACTTCCTCTTTCAGTCGTTATAAGAAAAGTTTCACTATTTCTGTTCATCTTTGTTTCTTTTTTATACGCGTAAGAAAGAAGCCATAGTAGCGTCCCGATTAGATCACGGATTTTATTTAATAATACTGAGTAATTTATTACTTAAAAATTATTTTTTAGCGTTTTTGGTGAAAAAACTATATTTAGTCATGTGATATTTTAATTTTTTGTTTTTTACGAACTTCATAAACAAAAACAAAAAGATTAGTTGCATCGTGACTGTATATAATAACAATCATTTGTTTATAAATAAAATAAAATACCGATATTATATCACACCCACTTTTAAATGTTTATTGTAAAGCATTTTGAAGTGAAAAGTTTCTCTTTTGACACGCATACTCTATACAGGCGCATGTTTTTTTTTTCTCTTCATATTTATCTTGGATATCGAAGGTCTGTGCGCAACTGTTGGTACAACAAAACAGTAACCGCAAGCCGTACAAGCGATGAAAACTAAACGAGGCCGGATAGCGTGACATGGCATCGACTCGGAGCCTGAAACTGTTTGCTACGCAAACATTCTACGTAGCAGCTACGAGCGCTACGGGAGTATTACTGCTACGATTTCTGCCCTCTGCCATTTGTCTACGATATTCGAGAATCTTTTGTAACTACTCTAATTAAAACATTGTATGTAAATGTTCATTAGGTATTTAATACTCCTATTTATTACTAAGGCATTTATAGATTATATTGATTTTGTGGGAGCCATTTCTAGATATACAAATGAATGACCCCGTAAGATTTATGGTACTCTAATCTTATTATAACATGTTATGCAAATATTTCTTACTAAGGTATAGGTTATATTGATTTTGTATGATCCATTTCTAGAAATATACAGGGTGGAAAAATAAGTCGGGCCCTGGAGGGAAACTACCTTAAAATCTTTAAGTTGGCTTATTTTACATAAAGGAAACATTCCTTTATTTTTAAAAAGAAACAAAACTGCATTCAAAGATTTTCTAAAACTCGCTTGGCTCGCCCGGGACTCGAACCAACTAAAATTAAAAAAACAGACACTCGCTATTTTATTATACTAATCGATAGGATTATTATTCAGGATAAAATTTCTCTAACAAACATTTGGTCTTACTCTCGTCTGTCGTACAAGATATCCATGAAGAATACCTATTTAGTACACAAGTTCTTTAATGAACGTAATGTAAAAAATGTTATTTTTGAAACCTGTTATGACACCGTGCAAGAGCTAATGGTTGTACAAAATGTTATTAGGGGCATACACCACAATACTTTGCTGAAGGCTGCAAGAAATGAATTTCAACGGAGACTAAATTTGTGTATCCGGAACGAGGGGCTTCATTTCGAACAATTTATCAGTTAAATAATTTAAGTGTAACAAATTCATAACAAAATAAAGTTAATGTTAGATTTTAGGATCATTTTTATTTTTAAGACCAAATGTTTGTTAGAGAAATTTTATCCTGAATAATAATCCTATCGATTAGTATAATAAAACAGCGAGTGTTTGTTTTTTTTTAATTTTAGTTGGTTCGAGTCCCGGGCGAGTCAAGCGAGTTTAAAAAAATCTTTGAATGCAGTTTTGTTTCTTTTTAAAAATAAAGGAATGTCTCCTTTATGTAAAATGAGCTAGCTTAAAGATTTAAGGTAGTTTCCCTCCAGGGCCCGACTTATTTTTCCGCCCTGTATATAAGTGGCCCTATACAAAGATATAAATTTATATAAAAAACAGTGGCATTCCGGGTGTGCCGACAGAAATGAAAACTTGAACAATTTTGTGTGTATTTCTTGAATCGTCAAGAAAGAACATACTATACAGAGGTGTCGGTTACGGTAACAGTGTCGCAAGTTCAATGGTTTTTTCCCATCTCAAAAAATGCCAACATGCATGTGTATCTATGTACGTACATACACAATATATGTACATACAGAGGCATATACAGAGGATATGCCTCTGTATATATTATATACAGAGGTCTCGGTTATGGTAACAGTATCGCGAGTTTAATGGTTTTTTCCCATCTCAAAAATGCCCAAAAAGAAGTTTTCACTTCAAAAATAAAAAAAAGGTATACGTAATTTTCGTTTTGTTTCCGGTTGTTCTTCGGTTAGAAAAACCAATCGCCACATTCTAACTGTAACTGACTAATTTATGTGAAATACTTCAAATGATTACGTATTGAGCTTAACAAAACTCGTAAATTTCCCTATAGGTATGTTCCGGATAAAACTTTATTTATTGCTTTGACTTTATTTATTGCTTGATCTGCCATTTTCATCATAATCAATCGAACGGCTTAAACTTTATAGAATTCCTAAATAATATTTTATGTTATTCTAGTCAGACGCGCCCCGGCTTCGCCTGGTCGCAATTACGGGAATTATAGTATACATAGCCTATAGTCCATTTAGGATAACATAGGTACTTTTTAATTATTTGGGTACTTTCGGCTACTCAAAATAGTGTTTTATTTTACGGTTCATCTGTAGATGTTAGAGCAAAATTTAATATAAATTTGAGGCCTACTATCCTGTTAGTGATATTTACTCTAAGAATAGGTCTTGTACACTCTTCACTCTGTGGCACCCGCAATAAATATCTATATTTATACATTTTTTTAACTATTCATTGGGCCTAAAATCGTAAAAATCTTACATCCAATAAACAAACTTGATTTGGTTAAGAAATACAGCTTTCGTTCTAATTAACTGTTTTTAACAATTTCCCGTAAGATCTTTCCAAGCCAACGCCCAATTAACGTAAAACGAGACGATATCTCTGATTACAGCATAAATTTTGTCACTCAGTTACGCCTAATGAAATCAAGACCAAATTTGATGGAAATTAACAAGTCTGTAAGTTTGTTTCAAAAACATTAAGGGCCAGTTTTATAAATGGCATACCTTTTTCCCGTTCGTTACAGTGCTGGTAACGAATGGTTAACGGTTCGTCAATAACGTTTACTGACGGTGGTTCTATAAAAGAAATTAAACATTCGGTAGCTGTCCGTAAAAAATACGCCGAAGTTTATTAATATTGTCGATGGTTTCGTTGTAGTCTGTCAAGAACTGTCGCATCACAAACACATTCATTTACAAAAATAACAAAATTAACGATATGTTAGATAAACCGACCCTATCATAGTCATTAAAGAGCCAGTAAACGCTGTCAGATTATACTGTTGACTAACGAACAGTTGTTTATAATACACTATATTATACTATTATGTAGATCATTTTTTCGTCTATTTGATACAAAATTTAACTAACGGATCGTTATAAAACTGGCCCTAAATTGTTTATTGTTAAATCTAATTACCTACAGTATAAATAACAGATACGTCAAATTTATCTATGCTACCATTTATTTTGTAAAGTACAATAAAGATTAATTGAAACTAAACTTAAATTCACAATGCCATATTAAGTTTGTTTAATATTACAAATATTACATTACAAATGCTACATAAATCATATCCTTATCCTTACTTTTATACTAATATTATAAATGTGAAAGTAACTCTTCTGTCTGTCTCTTACCTTTTCTCGCCTTAACTACTCAACCGATAATAACGAAATTCTTCATACACGTTGTCAGCGATACAGAAAAGGACACGGGGTACCTTTTATCTAGAAGAAAAGTACTGTTTCCGAGGGATCATCTAAAATAAAATAAAAAACTAACGTCTGGCCAAAGTGTTAAAGCAACAAGAAGTCAAGCGTTATATTCCTTTTTTTGCGACGCGGACGAAGTCGCGGGCACCAGCTAGTGTATTTATAAATGATAAAACTCTTTATAGTCGGATTTTTAATTCTATGGATTTTTTCTTTTTAAATGTTGCAAGCTAGAAGCGTAGTGTTGTAGTATGACTCATTTATAAACGAGCACGATCATTTATAAGTCGATGGTCGATTGTATCGATCCTGTTATAAAAGATAAGAACAAAATAATACAACTCGACCACTTATTGATGACGTGACAGAAAGTTTTATAATAAGTGTAATAGACTCGGATTCTGAAACTGATTATTCAGAAATAGATAGTGATTAAGAAAATTCCTTTTTTTTTTTCATTTACTCTTTCGATAGAGTATTTGCCTATTTTCAAAAAGTATTTAATCCTAATTATTGATAAATTTTAAGCTATATTTTTTTTTGTTTTATTGTTGTTATCCGGTTATTATTTATGCAAAACAAAAAATATAGCTTGATCAATAACTAAGTTTAAACACTAAACTTTCTATTGAAAAACAGGCAAATAAAAGTATCTTGAAGTATCCATTTCCGTCACTACAATTATAAATCCACGCTACTTATGCTACTGATCAACCCAAATTCAAACGAACAAACTTTTATTATAAAATAAAAAAGATTGAATCACGATGTTTAACTAATACTCGATCACTCAGGATACAACACTATTTTTACATTACAATAAAATGGCAACCCACCAAATGTCATTTTAGTCCATCGAATTAAAAATCCAACTATAGATTATTATTTTGTTAAAAGCAGAGTTTGTATGACGAAAATTTTATAACGATTTGTATAACGATGATCGGTTGAGTAGTTAGGGCGTGAAAAGGTAACAGACGTGGACGCACAGATAGAGCAGAGAGCTACTTTCACATTTATATTATTAGTAAGTATGGAAGTATGGTATATTAAGAAGGTGAGGTGTGGTTACGTTCTCATATATTTTAACTTTTAGACTGGATTTTACAAAATTTATCCTTAGTATAACAAGTATTTTATCCAAAATGTAACCCTTTTAATCTGTCAATCAGTCAGTTCACTGTGATGTTTTATATAAATGAAAGAGAAGCAACTGTCGATTAGCAACTCAATAAATTTTATTTATTGATAGAGGCATGTCGAAAAGGAAGAAACGACTTCCTCGAGGCAACGACATAATGTGACGAACGGAACACGCACAAAATCGCAGAACAAGGAATCGATAAATCTTCCATTTGTTGTCACCCCATGCGGCGGGGATGCATGAAAGAAATGTTATTGCCACATCCTCACTGCTTCGTATTACATTTTCACATCTATTAAAAACTATTTCTCCGCGAAACATATACCTAACCTCAATTTCGAATAAAATCAATTTTGACAAAGAAATTTATCATGTGTATACTTATCATCTTTTTTATCTTTACAGGATAAAAAGGGTCATATAGTTTAATCCAGGTAACCATCAATAGTTACATCAGTCAAAACTGCATTCAACAGTTTCTGAGATTAGCGTTCACAAACGCACAGACAAACAGATAAAAAGTGTAAAAACTATTTTTTTTTTGACCTCTGTAACGTGTATAATTTTTTTTTTAATATTCATTGTACAGACACGGCTCGTTTATGATTTTATTATAATGTATAGATATCATGTGTATAATAATCAAGTACGGAGGGGCACACAGAAATGATGGGGAATAGAATATTTCGGATTGAGTTACAATAAAACCTTTTTTAGAATTTGAATACTGGCCTCTTAGAATCTTAATGACATTCAAACAATTAAAAAAAAATGATTAAAAACAAAAACTATGTTGGTTTAAAATTGACACGTCGTTAACAGAAATGGAGCTCATGCGTGAACATTTCCGTGCCATAATTTATCACAATTTTCGTCGCGGCTTATCTCAAGATAAATGTCTCAGCGAACTTGTTTCGATTTATGATGTTGAAGCACCGAGTCAAACGACAATATACCGCTGGTATGCCGAGTTCCGACGCGGTCGTGTGTCGCTCAGCACTGTTTCTTCTGCAGGTCGACCAAGAACAGCGGTCACGCCTGAAAACATCGCAGCTGTGCGAACTATTATATTAGATGACCGTCATGTGACATACGAGCAGATTCGGGCTGTTATCAGTATCGGAATGACTGCAATTCAGTCGATATTACATAATGAGCTGTGTGTAAGAAAGCTAGTTTCCCGCTGGGTTCCCCACAATTTGTCCGAAGAGCAAAAGGCGGCTCGTGTAGATTGGTGCCGGAATACTCTGCAACGCTTCAACGGAGGGAAGTCAAATGCCGTTTATAATATCGTCTCAGGTGACGAATCATGGATTTATTCATACGAACCTGAAAGAAAACATCAGTCAGCAGTTTGGGTCTTCGAAGACGAGGTCAAACCAACGAGTGGTTCGCTCCCGCAGCGTGTCAAAGAAAATGGTCGCTACGTTTGTCTCGAAAAAGGGGCATGTTGCTACAATTCCTTTACAAGAACGCAGAACGGTTACCGCCGAGTGGTATATCACGGTTTGTTTGCCAGAAATGATAGCCGAACTCCGCAAAAATAACCCGAAACGTCGCATCATCTTACATCACGATAATGCGAGCTCCCATACGGCTCGGAAGACAAATGATTTTTTAAAGCAGGAAAACGTTGAGCTGATGAGCCATCCTCCGTACAGTCCTGACCTGAGCCCAAACGATTTCTTTACATTCCCTAGAATGAAAGATTTATTACGCGGTCAACGGTTTGAAGACCCCGAAGCAGCTGTGGAAGCGTACAAATCAGCCATTTTGTCAACATCAACTTCAGACTGGAATTACTGTTTTAATGATTGGTTTGCACGAATGGAAAAGTGCATTAAGTTGAACGGAGAATACTTCGAAAAACAATAAAATACAATTTAGCTATACCGTGCATGTGGTTTTTCTTATTCCCGATCATTTCAGTGCGCCCCTCGTATATGTATAATGCCTCTGTTGAACTTCAAACCATTAAATAATCCTTTAACTTAATAAAAAAAATCTGAGTTCAGCATTTACATGGTAGATGATAACGTCATTACCACATTTTGTATAAAGATAAGTTAGACTGGAAATATGTTTTAAACTTTTTCCAATCTAAATTGTAAATGTCACAGAAATACAAAAACATTTCTCCATTTGAAAAATTTGTTTGAAACGTGCATGAAAAGAGGGATGTTGTTCTGATAATTACCGATAAATGACGTCGGTCGAAATGATCCGGTGTTCGCTGATTATAGCCGGATATGGAATGAAATGCCTGACACGCAGCGTAACATTCCGACGGCCCGTTATGAATTTTACTTCTGTTCGCCCTAAAATTCATCTCGACATTACCCTTAACCGTTGGCATACCTACTTAGCAAATACTTTTCAACTTATTTAGAACGCTTCCATCCACTCACATAATACACAAGATTAAATATTCATTTGTCAATATCAATCCTAATCCTAATAATTATTATCAATGCGAAATTTTCTATATTTGTTCCTCAATAACGCAAAACGCAACGCAAGTTTGACACACAAATAGTTTATTGCCTGGATTAGCATATAAGATACTTTTTATCCAAGAAAAATGTTGATGAACCCAAAAGCACAATCTTTATATTTGTTTTGTTTTTCAGCCTCTATAGTTAATAACAGCAAAATATCCAATAGAAACTTATATGTTTACGACGACAACGTTGTATCATTTGGCGGCAGAGTTCTTCATTTGTGGTGGAATTGACGAGGTCTCATATAGATTGTACGTGCAAAGAATGTTCATAGATGGACGCTTGTATTGTGTTGTCGCGTATTTTCTACAGCGGATGTACCAGAGAAACTTTATTATATAAAATTGATAAAAGAGCTCTGAGAGAGAAAAAATAATAATAAACACATAATGTAATTAAAACTCATTTTATATTCTAGATCATTAATGAATCAACGTGACATAAAACGTGCATTTTGTAGTGAAAATTGCATTTTCAACAATGAAATATATGTATATATATATTTTGTGCAAGTAACGTCGGAATAAAGGGAATGGGGGAATAGTGAGTGACACAGGTCGGACAGCCGCGGATACATTTGTCATTCCACATCTTTGCATTACTGCCTCTGTCATGTCCAGTGGGCACTGCGAGAAAATAATCACCATCGTTATAAATTATATACAACATGCCAAATACAAGAAAAAAAAAGGTATGTGGAATATTTATTTTTTGCTCAATCATTATTCTAAGTAGCTGTTGCACGCGACTTCGCCCGAGTAACTTTATAAAATATAGCCTATATGTTATTCGCTGATAATGTAGCTTTCTATAGGTGAAAGAATTATCAAAATCGGTCGAGTAGTTTTTGAGTTACAACATGCAAAAATACAAATCTTCTCTCTTTACAATATTAGTATAGATAAAATCGTAAACGAGCAGTGTCTGAAAAAGTTTTTAGAATTTTTGTCTATTCACGCTAATTTCAGAAACGGCTAAGCCGATTAGAATTCGGTTTTCACTGATGTATTGTGACAAGCTTCCCATAACATTTAGTGTTTGTTTTATTTAAATCGGTTTACAAACAAGCGTAAGAATACCGCGCGAACGAAGCTGTGGGCATAGCTAATTTAATAATATAATAAAATATTCAATTTCATTATCACGAAGGTTAAATAATTGTTAATGTATAGTATGATTTACAATCAGAAAACTTTTTTAAAATTCGAGATTGGCTCATCCAAAATAAGTTTTGGTAACGTGTCACTTTTTAGTTATGAAAAGGAATCACCTACTTGAGTATCCATTGTATTTCTGTTTAAGCAATCTTAAAAGCCAATGTGCTGTACCAAATAGAATATTATTATCATATTTCTGCCGTCATTTGGCCTCAAAGAAAGAAACACTTGCAACGTTCGGTTTGCTGCTTTTTATATGTAAAAGATTTCCTCTTCGTTTTTGCTTATATTATAATACCCTCTTTTCCCGCCAGTTTTCATCGTCTCATTTGTTATTCATGAACGTCTATATTTCATCTCATATCGACTTCCAGCGACTGACTCGAAAGCTGAGAGTCGTTGATATGACCGGAATCATGTCAAATGTCTTCATGTTTATTCATTTTAATTAAGTACACATTATTCAATTAAATATTAAATATTTTCGGCTTAAACAAAATCATTTTTTTACTTACATCAATCAGTCTTTTTGAAAATTTTGTTTTTACTTTATTAGTCTGCAAGTATTAATGTCTAACTAGATTCCAATTTCTTAATCGAAGTATTGTGATCATCTATCTATTATATATAAAAATCAATGCATGTTTGTTCTGTATGGACTCCAAAACCGCTGAAAAGCGGTTTAAATTTTAAAAGAGGGATAAACTGGGAAGATTTGTATATATTAATTTGCACCCCAGGCGAAGCCGGGAGAGGATCACCCTTATAAAAATTGTCTTATATATCCTATCTTATAAAAATATTATAAGATAAATTGGTTTTTTTGGTCTTGTTCTGGTATCTGCAATCCGTATCCACCATAAGCAGATTTGTTATAATTTGGTATGGCGGGTCGAGTGTGCCTTCCAATGAAACCCATTGTGCCCTGCCACTTCTAAATTTAAAGCACATCTCAATAATAATGTCCAGAAGGATATATTTTAATAAAATAATAACTCTTGCAAGTGACAGACTTTTAAATATTTAGGGAATAGATCAAAGTTGGGAGCACCCGAGCCAAGCCATTGCTTGAACGGCGCGCAACAGTCATCCTAATGAAATTACGGCCGGTCGGGGACTCTTGTGCTGAGTCTCCCTTTTTCAGATTTATGTTAACTCGTTTAATTACACAAGGGCCGAGAGCGTCAACCACTTTTAAAAATTTCCTTCACTTTATAGTACAATATGCATTGCATATATTACAATGTACCAACATTTTGTAAGCGTTCCACAGTTAGAAACTGGGCAGCCACAGTTACCATTATGAAATAGCATGATGTGTGCTGTTGTATTTCAGAGAATTAGAATCTCATTATCCAAATCCCACTTAATTCCTTGCCCTCAATTTTATTACCCACTGTTGACTTTTAATAATCATATACTGACAATTTATAATTATAAAAAGTTTTATTATAATTATAAATTACTAGCTGGTGCCCGCGACTTCATCCGCGTTGAAAAAAGAAAAATATAACAACTGAGAAATTATTATTTGAGTAATATAACGCCTGACATCTTTATCCCTGTGACTATAACATTTTTTTTATATATATTTTTAGACGATTCCCCAGGAACCTAACATTTATCGTTAATCCAGGTAATAACCTATCTGTGTGCCAAATTTCACCCAAATCAGTTTAGTAGTTTTTATGTGAAAGAGAACATACATCAATAAATCCATCCATTATCACAAACAGGCTTGCATAACGAAGACCACATTTTTAAAGTTAGGGAAGCCTTCCTGGTTAAGTCTCACAATGATAGAATTCCACAGCTATCAACAATATATTTTTTCGTCATAATGAATATCGGAAATCGGAATTCGATATTCCACATTTGCAACTAAATGAAATGATCAGTTGTATATATTATTATGCTGTTTCCAAATATCTTAATGTTGTATGTGTTGCTTATATTCATACGACAATAACGAAAACACCAAATCCACTTTGCATGGGAGGTCATACGATCTTTTCTGCCGGAAAATTGGTTCCAAATTTCAAAGAGGTCAGTGTGATCGTGATCCTGATTTCCATTTCATTTTACCGTTTTAATATTACGTCCGTCGTAGCCAGGGCAGTGGGAGAACCTTTTTTAATCAAATATAATTTCTTTCTTATTCTAAATAATAATCTTTGTTCCATTTCGAAAGTCTTAATGGTAATTGCCTGGTCGATTCATTTGTAACCAACTACTGGTTAGTAGTCAAATAGTAAGGTTATAGTTTATATCAAATTATGTCGATGTAATAAATAACAAAGAACATAAAACTAAACAGTTGATGAGATATTGGACTGAAAAAACAGTTAGTATGGGGAAAAAACAGTGAACTCGCGGCGTCACACTGAAATATGTGTATAATATATGTAATTGTATGAAATAAGCGCCATCTACCCGAATTAGTACGTACTTCTTGTTAAAAATAATGGTCCAACGCTTGGCAAAAGTATAATGTTAGGCGTTATACATTGGTATGCCAGGCGTTATATTGCTTTACACATGTTATGTAATTAATTACAGTGTATACAGACTTGTTATTTAATGTGAAAATATATTTCTTGCAATATTATTTCGTCACATCGGACAAAGTAGGTCGTAGGACTGTAACTAAACGATCCTTCGTTTCGCATGCAAATTAAAATTATGCAGTTGATTTGTGTGCGGATCAAAGGATTACTTTAAGCAGTGACGATAAAAAATATTAATATTCAAATGTGTAGATTGGCCATTTTAGGGCCGGCGGACATTGGAGGACAAGTATTTAATTCTTTTTAATATTTTGTACCTTAAGCGTTTTAATATAATTTAATTTTCATTACGCATATTATGCTACGAAGGAATACCGAGGTGCGCCGACTGTTGGCGTAACATAATACAATAAAATTTTAATTATATTAAACTAGCAATTTTTTATGTAGAACATTTCTCGTTTATCCTCCTTCCATTACTGAAAATCGTATCAAAATCCGTTGAAGTAGTTAGAACTGTTGAAGTAGTTTAGAAGTAGTTAGCGGAGAAACAGACACATGTGGACAGTTTCGGCGAATTTGTTGCAAAATATGGTTTATTCCTACATAGATAGAAACTTAATTAAGTTTTATTATATACACAAACCTGCCGTGAAAAATTATCTAATTGATGGTGAAAATCGAATCAAAGTGTTGCTTGGTTTAGAAGGAGTTAGCGGATATACAGACCACAGACGCGGAGTGACTTCAAATTATAGTAAAGAAGAACTTATGGTACAAAATACTATGATTTTTTTAATACTTTGAAGTGCCGCCCTCCAATTTGCGTCGGCCTTTAGTGGGAGTTAGATCGGGGAGAGACGACTTGTTGGTCGAGTCGTCTCTCCCTGCTCGCAGCCGCACTCTCGAAAGCATTAGCGCGCATCTAGTTTCGGGTTAGTTCAATCTCAAACAAGCAGATCGAGTTACGGCCCGTCCATTTTGTCTCTTCGTTCTCATTTCATCACATGGATTGTTTAATATGGAACTACTATGATACTGTTTAGATTGTGATTTTCTAAAAACAATCCCTTCTCCTTAATCCTACTAAGGCCAGTAGCTCATTTGCAGAATCTATAGATACATTTTTATTTATTATAGATAATATTTATAGGTATTTTCATAATATAAAAATGTGTGTGTGTAAGCTCCGACGCACTTTACTCCTTACGAACGATAAATAAATAATTTAATAATTTAATAAATATAATTAAAACATATTAATACAATATATTATATGTATTATATTATAATATATTAATATGTATTGAAGCATATTGTAGCCTGAAACGCGTAACGTGTGACATGTGAAAAACGATTGTTAAAGAGTAAACTCCAAAAATTAAGTCAAAGTAGTTAATGTCGTGATATTACTTTGCGCATAGATGTCAATATAGACTAAAAAATAAGAAGTTACTTGAAATAAATAACGAAGTGTTAAGACCTCATTGCTCGGTACAGATGATAATAAAAGGTAATAACAGAATGTAAAAATTTCATAATTTCATATATTTAAAAATAGATATTAGCTACCTACCCCCGGCTTCACACGGCTTCAAAAAGTATCCTCTGTGTTAATCCAGGTAATGAAATATTTGTGCCAAATTTCATACAAATCCGTTGAACCGTTTTTGTGTGAAAGAGTAACAAACATCTGTCCATACATTTATCTTCACAAACTTTTGCATTTGTTAATATTACAATAGTAGAATTGGTAGGATATCTGAGAAACTATTAAA
This sequence comes from Synanthedon andrenaeformis, assembly GCA_936446665.2. NCBI lineage: Eukaryota > Metazoa > Arthropoda > Insecta > Lepidoptera > Sesiidae > Synanthedon > Synanthedon andrenaeformis. The sequence continues at coordinate 6,404,708 of OW387777.2, read as the reverse complement.
AAACTATAGAACCATAGAAATACATAAAGAAAATTTGTACACAATTATTTACAAAGTTTAAACGCGCACGAATCATTAAAATGTAAAAAAAACTCGTTCCTAGTTTTAATTAAAAAGGTTCAAGTCTCATTCAGTCGAGTTTTTAGTGGAGTATCTACAATCATGAAACTTGGTTAATATCAAGCACGTAACGTTTTAATTTGTTCCCGCAGTGTCGAGTTACGGCGCTGAAAGTAAGTACGAGAACAAATAGACAGTAAATCAGCTTGCTTCTTCGCTATCAGTCGTGGTGTTTAATTAAACGTCAGTTTCGTAGAGAGCCCGAAATGCTTGTGTTTTGTTTTAAACATAAATAAAACCTTCACTCCGTGCTTACAAAATCACTTAGTACCTTTTTTTTTTTTTTTTTTAAATTGAGATGGGTTTGCTCTTGGCCAACATCCAGGTGTGTAGCGAAGATGAAGCCTATGATGGAGCGAGCTCACCCAGAAGGTGCCTATTCACTCGAACTTTCAATAGATTCAGGTTATATGTGCTCGGAAATACAGACGCCGGCAGGGAGTTCCAAACCTTGGCAGTGCGCATTATAAAGGATGTTTTAAAGCGCTTGGTCTGAAATAAATATACCTTCCCGGTATACTTAGGTGAACCACTTCTACTAGGTACAAGGCAAAACTTCTAGTGAATTATTCAACTGAAGAGTCGATTGCTCGATAGAAAATCAGCGTTGTTAATATAGAGCAGAATAATTTAATAGATTAGCGAGGTCGTGGGCTGTCCAGCGCGGGAAGAGCTACGCTCCCTGTCGGAACGTCGTCGGCGTACCCGAAAGTGGAGGTACGCCGGCCATCTCGGGGAACCTCACAACGGGCAGTAGTCTCCCCTAAGATTACCACTCAGGGCCCGGTTATGAGAGAAGGTGGTGGACATAGGCCAGCCGCCTGCGCCCGAGCCTCTTCCGGCGGTTAGGTTTGGAAAGGGGATCCTCTTCCCGTTGCCTTTTCGCCGCTTCCTTGCCAGTCATAACGTGCTCACAAAACCTGACCACCGCCTGCCGACCATCGCTTTCACAACTGCCGACCGAGATCGGCGCCCACGACGAGAAACAGAATAATAATTTTACAGCCTGTAATAATAATCCTAACTAATATTATAAATGCGAGTGTTTATAGGTTTGTTGGTTACAACTTCTACAGACATACACACAAGTCAAACTTAAAACACCCTGTTTTGCGTCAGGCGTTAAAAAATAATAACTTTTAAAAAAACAAATGTAAATTTGCACAGAGATCGGGCGACAATAGCAGTGTTAATACGAGTATTTTGAAAGACAATTAAATAATAAGTTAAATAATAAGTTCAGGTAATCGGGCTAAATTAATTTGCCTCATCGATGATCACCAATTACTTTATGTAAGCCTCGGTAATAATAGAAATCAAGTCTATTTCCATTAACTTCTTCTTCCTAATTGTGGATTATGTTGTTGGCCCCCATTATTTATGTGTTTGTTTATTGCTTCCGTCTTCCCATTGTCTTAATTATTATTTGGATAGAATTGTCTTTTATGGGCACGCTTATATGTCCCTTAGTAAATATGTTTGGTACTAATATGTTATTATTTTGGTAATTTGGTATGAAAAACATCATAAAATAATTATAAACCTAAAGCCAAACCGTACTTTACCTACATAATATAATTTGAATCGCTTTCCGCGTCTGTCTGTATGGCCGTTAACTCCTCCTAAACCACGCAACAGTTTTCGATGCGGTTTTCACAATGTTAGATAACCCGGAAAAAAAAACATAGGCACCCATGAACCTTAAACGATAAACTATTCAACCGATCATCATGAAATTTTGCATACACGATGTCAGGAATACAGAAAAGGACATAGAGTAAATTTCATTCAGAAAAAAGTACAGGTCCCCGAGGGATTATCTTAAAATTAAAATAAAAAAAATTAACGCCTGACAAAAATATGTGAAGAATAAAGATTGAATAAATGTTTTAATAATTAAAAAAAGCGCTAGCAAAAGTTAGTATATCATTATTTATGACACTCACAAATACAATATGAAATAAGAAAGAGTAGACCTTATTGAATTATATGTATTACATATTTTGATAAATAGAATTTGTAAGAATATATTAGGGGTTAAAGTATGAAATTGCCGATTTTACTGAAAAATAAAAATTCGTTTTTTTTTTAATTTAACATATTTATTTAATCAAAATAATTACCATTATTATCTATACATTGCTGCCATCTAATAAGAAGCTCATTTATGCCTTTGCGATAGAACTCTGGTGATCTAGATTCGACAAACTGTGTGAAAGCATTTTGCACTGCCTCCTGAGAAGAAAACTTTTTATCACGCAGAAAATTGTCCAAATCACGAAAAAATGGTAGTCCGTTGGAGCAAGGTCTGGCGAATACGGAGGGTGACGAATGGTTTCTAATTGCAGTTCCTGTAGAGTCTGCAGATCAGTCAAATCATGAGGCACCCATTTTTCATATTTTTTTATTTTATTGATTTGACGCAAATGAGTCAATATTGTTGGTAAGGTAACGTTAAACCATGCCGCTAATTCCTGGGTAGTTTGGCTCGGATCGGCTTCCACCATCTCTTTCAAATCATTGTTATTCACCTGTGTGGGCGGTCTTCCACGTGGTTCGTTCTTCAAATCGAAGTTTCCATCACGAAAGCGTTTAAACCAAAATCGCACAGTGCTTTCATTAGCAGTCCCCTCTCCAAACGCAACATTAATATTGCGGGCTGTTTCTGCCGCGTTAGTTCCGCGTCGGAACTCGTATTCACAAATCACACGAATTTTCGAAGTATCCATCTTTATTGTCTAAGCTGAATAAAAAAAACAACTGAAAGTTGATGATCGACTTTTGCACATTTTTTAAAAGAAGAACTACATAGGTACCGTATGAAAAAAGTTTCACTCAAAAATCTCAAACCATGAAGGTTCTATGTCAATTCGAAGTACCTATTACAATAAAACGGCAATTTCATACTTTAACCCCTATTATTAGATGTAAGAGTTCTTTTTTGTTACTGGTGTAAAATTTAAGTAGGTAAACATTATATTTGCAGCAAGATCATCTGCGAATTGGGCTTCTCATCTTCACATGATATTACACAAAACATCAATTCAGAAACCTCAACGTAGTGTATGCTAAAAAAGGCAATGAAAAAGCTACACCGTAGTATGGCCCCGAGCCAACTGGCGAACTGGCGGCTTCGTCGGGATTACAACCATGCTCACCACTCGACACAACCGACCGCCCTATAAAATATCTTCTTACCACTCAAACGTTTTTATATCATAAATATCGATTAGGCTCTTATTTATGGGCTATTTCGCTCTGGTTTTTGTGAGTTTAGTAAGCTCGAACAAATTTCCACAGTATCGCGATGTACATTAGCCTTGTATGGGGGTCATATTTCAGCAAGTCTGTTTATCATGTATGTTAATAGGTATATATGGACTACTGCAGCAATATTTCGCCATTTCGCCAAGGAATTTGGTAAACGAAAACCGACTGAATTCGTTTGAAATATGGTAGTGTTTGAAACAACACGGGTAACTTCTTGTTCGTTCGCTTCTTGGAGTTCATTAATTCGAAAACCTCAAGACCATAATTTGAACAAGAAAAAGACAAAAAATGGTTCCGGAATAAATAAATTTAAAAAAAAATAGAACATAACCACAAACTATTGTGCCTGTCTACAAACTACAACTACAAACTAAAATGCGTTCGCTTGACCTGTAAATCCTGTAATATTGAAACTGTTACAAGGTACATTTTTGTTTTTAAACTAACTGGTGACCGCGACTTCGTCCGCGTTCAAAAATGAAACATATAACGCCTGAGAAAATATCTGACATTTTTATCGTTGTGATGATGCACACGATGGTGCCACAGCGAAAATGGTGCCCAATTTGTGCAAAAGATCGTATTTGTAACATGTAGCTAAATAATAACAATAATTTTGATTTGGATCATCTCAGGCTTGTTATGCGAGCGAGTCTATGTTTTCTCCTTTTGTTCTACCAACAATTTCCTGATATGAAACCCTTTGTTATAGTGTGATGCAAGCAGCTGGCTCATTGCCAGTTTTTCTACATGTTTCATATTTCGCATGATCAACACCGCTTATAATGTGTAAACAATTTATTAATTATATGCATGACTGAAAGGAAAACCTATTAAAAATTACTTTATTTCATGTTTAGTTTTGGACTATTGTAAATCTTTATATATACATACTACAGAACCGATTTTGATAAAACTTCGTAACTATGGGTAATTTGGTCCAACTTAAAAGATAGGATAGTTTATATCTCATTCTTTTTTTTTGCAAATTATGTAATATTATTAACATAGCGCCATCTGTTGGATACTTACTCAATCCAGAAATTATTTGTTATAATTATCTGTGAGTTCCACAAGAATCTAACAGATGGTTGTGTAAGGTAATTTATCGGCTAGATTAAATAAAAAATTGCACCCGTGAGAAGCCGGGAACGGACTACTAGTATATTTATAATATAACGGTCTTATGGTGAAGAGCTTAGACCAAAACGCCTCAAGAGACTCTCCCTAGATGGCTTGATCAAGGGACAGATACAGAAGACGGCACGACTTGACATGGCATCGGTAGCTACCTGCCCCGCTACTTGCGGCACTCTAGTGTTAAATTAAACTAGTTTTTATAGTATTTATTGTTTTTATTAATATTTATAATGTAAAATAATTTAAAATTAAGAAAGAGTATAATAAAGGTTTATTTTAGACTATTTACCATGTGTTTTTTTAGTAATACCTACAATGATGTTAAGCATGATACATTACATTATATTAATTAATACTAATAATAAATATGTAAGGGTCGGTCATGGAGTAAGTTACTTTGTTTTCAGAGATATCGTGTTTATAGGCTCTATACATGATACTGAAACTAAATTGACGATTTTTAGAATTTTTTTCTGTATGTATGTATGTTCCTCCATAACTCTGAAACGAATTAACTGATTTTCATGAAACTTGGTAGATAAACATTTGGACGTACGGGACACAGGATAGGCTACATTTTTTGGTTCAACGCGGACGAAGTCGCGGGCACCAGCTAGTATTACCATATTTTACATTCTTTCACATTATTAATTTCTATGGCTGTCCTCATCTAGTACTTTTGGATAGGACAGTCAAATCTAAAAAATATTGATTTAAGATATTATTTTAAAGATCTTATCAAAGATAAGACATAACCGAAAAATGGCAGGTGCCTCAAAATGTTAGTATACTACGATAGTATTTTATACAGTAATGTAGTAGGTACATAATTATAGTAACTGATATATTAAGAATTATATCTCAAAATTAATAAATTTAGACATATACATTTGTTATGATGACAATCTAATAAAGGCGATCCAATTGTTCTGCCGATCTTGAATTAGGAAACCTAAAGGACAAGGTAGGATTTAGAATAGCTCTAGCATCCCTTGGCAACAGCACACGTGTTGATATTTCACGATTGTCTTCTATCAGGGGATGTTAACGGTCGCCAGAAGTGCACACTGCACACTACTGCCAAAATATAATATAATTCTTTGTTTAAGTTATTATAAATTTTTGTGTTGAGAAATATTTGTAAAAATACTCAGGTCACGAATACAGCATTTGTGAAAAATGTCACAGTGTAGTAAGAAAATAGAGTAAGGTTCGTTAAACCTAGTGTCTTGTCTTGAGACGATCTGATGCATTTTCAGTAACAATGTACTCGTTATTCAGCTTCGCTGTAGTTGTTTTGAAAAGAACACAAAATAACATAAACTTTATATTTCCTGTTTCAAACAATATTAAATATTTAAAAAATAAGAATAGAACATGCAATATTTGAGCAGAAAATATACATAATATAACCAAGGTATATCCTGACACCAAGGTATTACTCGAAGGTATTACTCGAATCTAGGTTTTACTTTCTCACAATTTCGCAAGTAACTGATTTTAGAAAATTATGTCCGCAAAATTAGTCATTCCGGGTAAATTTAAGTTAAAGTTCCATAAATAATAAAAAAAGATGTAAGTAATAAAACACAACAGCATGTGTGCTGTTTTTGTATAAAATAAAACCCTTACCTATACTTGGTCTACTATAGTCGGCAGCGTTCTTGCAGGACTTGTGGCATTGCTTCTGTTATAAGCGACGGTAGCCACCTACCATCAAGTGGACCACCTACCGTCAGCCTATCTGCAGACCTTAACATAAAAAAAAATACCCTGAGAGAACATTTAAAAATAGCTGGCAAAAGTACTTAAAATTCAAAAATTAATATGCTAACTAACTTCCCGTTATTTTATAGGTAGGTAAGGCAGTGGCAGAAGGCCCGATTTTCTCAACACCGACATTCCGGTGAATAAATATGCGGTCGCCGGAGGTATTAAAATTCCTTGGCCTTGAAGGATTTATTACTTGTGCTTTAAAATGCTTCACGCTAAAACATTTACAGCTTAATGCATTTTTAGAATGTTTGGAATATTATTTATGGAATTTATAATACTTATTGAAAGTTCCTACTTTCTGATAAACTAGGAAGGTACTAATTAACATATATTTGTTATTTTTTGGAAATATTATACATGTACCGACTCTTAAAACTTAAAAGTTTAAGTTTCTCTAAAATATTGTGTAAATATGAAAAAAGAAATAAAAGTAGCCGATTAAAACTTTAGTACAGAACTTAAGTTAATTAATAAGCTTAAAAACCAATATAGCTGTCGCTAAAAATTGTCACACGAAAGGTTTTTTTTTTGAGCAGTAATTTGCTAGATTTTTTTCTCAAAAATAGGTTTTTTTGTATAAATCTGCCCGATTCAAACTTTTATGAATGTAGTATATTATGCACTGTATTTTTAAATTTTTTAATTTTAATCTAAAAAGTCAAATTAGGCGACGAAAATAATGCTTTTCTGCTAAGCCTTACTAACAGTTTTTCTTTATTTGTAGGTACATATTATCTCCTATTTCTTTATTTATTAGTAGATTGTAAAACACACCTTAAGACGTTAGACGTAATAAACCTGAATTGTATTTCAGCAATAAAAAATGTTTAAAAGAAATGAGATCATAGTCCATATTCAATGCCACATGCCCTTCTAACATAAAATACGTTCTTTTTTATTTCTGAGCGTAAAACATTCTGAAAATATGAATTTAAATATCTGGCGACGTATTACGAGGTGATATAAGACATGTTCAGTCGCGATAGACGCGGCTCGGCGGAGGCGAACGTGCGATAAAGTGACTCCCAACTCATAATATTCGTCTGGTATGTAGATACTCGCTTAAATGTATGACGGATATTACACCGTACACTACCTAATATCGTAGACAGACACAATCATACCAAGGTTTGTCGCAGGTAACCGTCTCACTCACAGTGGTTTACAGTAATGGTCGAAATCCATACTAATATTATAATTGTGAAAGTAAATCTGTCTGTCTGTTACCTTTTCACGCCTTAACTGCTCAACAAATCATCATGAAATTTTGCATACACGTTGTCAGGGATACAAGGAAAGTCATAGGGTACCTTTCATCCAGAAAAAAATACTGTTCCCAAGGGATCATAATAGAATAAAAAACTAACGCCTAGCCAAAGTGTTATAGCAACAAGAGGGCAAGCGTTATATTAAGGGTTTGCAATCCGGATATCCGGATATCCGTTTATCCGGATATCCGCCGTATTTTGGATCCGGCTAATTTGTACTACAAAATCCGGATATCCGGATAATTTAAAATGTTGTATTAATCGCACAGAAACAACCAACGAGCATTAATAATATCTCCTTTCTAATTATAAAAATGAAATAATGTTATTTTATATGTTTTAATCCAAATACGAGTAAGTCTAAACATTTTCAGTGTTCAGAAGGCTTTAATTGATTATGATTGTGATATACGTTTCACTGATGCAGAGATCACTCAATTAGAAAAGCTGTCCAATTCTTTGAGTATAATTAAAGCAACAGTGGAAGCGATCTGCGAAGAAAAGACGAATTTGATAACAGCAGAAGCTGCATTAAAGTTCATGATTGAAAGGCTGAACGAAGAAAATAGCTGTGTTAGCGACGATCTTATGATATCGTTGAAAAGAAGAATCTCTGAACGACGTATTCCTCTTTTAAGTGGCACACTAAAATATTTACATAACTGTGCTAACTTTTATAAGGAGGGCCTTTCAAATCACCCTTTTGAAAATCCTGACAACGAAGAGATATTAAAAGTAATTGCTAAAATAAATAAGCACTACTTTACATCACAGATTACCGACCCTCCTTCACCTGATGAATCATCAGCGCAATCCCATTCACGTGACGACGAAGACGTTGTTCATTTGAATGTAACTCTTTCAATAAAGGAACAGTTGCAGAAAAAAATAGATGAAGCCACGTTGGCAGTGCCGTCTTCGTCGTCAAATGAAAACGATCAATTAGACGTAGAAACAAAAGTACGAGTTGAGATGGCACTATATGATAATGGAGGCGGTCGGGGTCAAAATTTGTCCCGAGTTTACAACTTACTCAGGACTGTCCCACCAATTAGCGTAGAAGCAGAGAGAGTTTTTTCGTAGTTTTCGTAGTTTTCGTAAAATTCGTAGTTTAATGCATGATAATACTCTCGATGCTTTAAGTTTTTTAAGATCGTACTACCAAAAAGAAAAGCTAAGCAAGCCATAATAATGTAACGAAGTTGTCTTACTTAATATAACTGACTTTAGCATAGTTATGATTATGATGTGATTTTAGACTTTTTAATTACTATTTAACAAATTGTTAACAATTATTATGTTTATTTATAGTGTTGATTTTTATATGCATATTTGTTTTATTTTATTTTTGGAATAGTAAAAGGGATACTACTTACTTATCAAACTGTTCTGATGATAGGGCTACCTATCTTTGTTGTTAATTTGGAATATTCTTTTTAATTATTTAAGAAATAATATTATGATACTCGTTTTGTTAAGAAGTATTTAAAATTAAGATTTTAATTGGGTACTTGTTATTCATAAGAAAAATAACTGCATTTTTGTTGATTTTGCATGTCATTTTAAATATTTTATTTTATTATACAATTTTAATATTTCGTCTTATTTAGAGATATTTTTAAAACTTTTCAAATTGCATACGTATGTAAATCTGTGATTTATAATTTGTGATCTCATTTGATTGATTATGTATAATAAAACACCACAATAAATAAGTATTTCCTTGTTTTATTAATTTTTCTAAATATCCGGATAATATCCGAATATCCGGATAATCAGATTGTTATCCGGGTAATATCCGGATAGTAAAAGTGAACGGATAATGCAAACCCTAGTTATATTGCTTTTTTTTTAACTTCCAATGCGGACGATGTCCCGGGCACCAGATAGTTGAAATATATGGATACATAAAGACGGTATTAGTAGCCAGTTTTTTTAGGGCATTAAAATATTTAGACTTTATTAGACTATAAGGATTTATTGCTCATTTATTTTGAAGTACTCACCAATCACGGTTGAGTAAAGTAGCAAACAAACTCACTGTCGCATTTATAAATAATATGAGTTAGATTATTAATTCTGATATGTGGCTTATATACTTGTTAAATTTAATCTAAATCCGTTCAGTAGTTTTTGTGTGTTAAATAGTAACAAACGTCTTTACATCCTCACAAATTTTAGCATTAATAGTAGGATTACTACGATTATTATACATTCCACGCAGGTTATAACGCGTTTACTGGTGGACCGCACCATGTCCCAGAAGATGTCACTAAATTCCCATACAAATAATGACTAGACTAAATATAATATCTATACGACGCTAAACTCATGCTGAAGCTACTGCACCCTGACTAACAGAATCCCAGGTGCCTTTGTGATATATCATTCTATCATAGAAACCTGTCTTTCTGTTCGGGTAAGTATATATTGTTTAAATTCTGTTGCCTAATTTAAGGCCAATCTTTGTCAAAAGTCAAAGCTCGTGAATCTTATATTTCTCATATTGTTATTGTTCTGTCTTTATCACTAAAGAACTGCTAGTTGTTCGTCCTCACTCGCAATACAATACAAACAGTTATTACAAAGAGATTCCCCGGGGAAATACCTCACAATCGTCGCCGGAATTAACCTCCTCCACCTACATTTAAGTATTTATAAATATTTGCTTGACAATGCACTCGACATTGCATTCTACTGAAGAGAAAACATTTACTTATTTTATTGTGCATTAAGGCTTATCCTTCCAAAAAATTGAATTTTTTCAACATTTTGTAACAATGTTATTCATTATTATTTTCTTCAGCGAAAAAAATATATGTTTATCTACAAGATATGAGGAATGATTTGTTGGGATTAAAATTTTTATTTTATTGAAATTGATTCAGGAAAAAAATTCTAAACTCACCCCTTTTATTTTCAGTTATAACAATCTCACTTCTACAATATTTATCAAAAGATTATGAAATTTTGTACACTTATGAAGATAACAATGTAGCATGATTTGTTGAAAGCGCTTTTTGAAAATTCGTAAAATTGAATTTTATATAATGTTTTTATCAAAAATATTTCCCCACTTACTCAGCGCTAACCCGTTCTCGTCCATAAAATCAGTGCGGGGCGAGTCGTGATGCTAGACGGACCTGTGCCGCGTTGCGCTTCATCAAATTATTAATTTTTACGTAATAAACAAAGAATAAACATTTTAGTGGCAGAACAGACAGTGCATGATGGTGTATATAATACTTTAATAGGTTTTCTTTTTTGTCTTTTTAATTAAATCTTTAAAAAACTAAATATAAATTATGTTGTAATATAATATTCAATTTATTAATAATCTGAAATATTCAATTTGAATATTCAATTAATAATTCATCTGTATATATACTTGTTATCTAAATTTAAGAAAGCTAGTAAGTAAGCAAAGGAGGCAAAAGCGTAATATTAGGGGTTAAAGTATGAAATTGCCGATTTGTACTGAAAAATAAAAATTCGTTTTTTTTTTAATTTAACATATTTATTTAATCAAAATAATTACCATTATTATCTATACATTGCTGCCATCTAATAGGAAGCTCATTTATGCCTTTGCGATAGAACTCTGGTGATCTAGATTCGACAAACTGTGTGAAAGCATTTTGCACTGCCTCCTGAGAAGAAAACTTTTTATCACGCAGAAAATTGTCCAAATCACGAAAAAAATGGTAGTCCGTTAGAGCAAGGTCTGGCGAATACGGAGGGTGACGAATGGTTTCTAATTGCAGTTCCTGTAGAGTCTGCAGATCAGTCAAATCATGAGGCACCCATTTTTCATATATTTTTATTTTATTGATTTGACGCAAATGAGTCAATATTGTTGGTAAGGTAACGTTAAACCATGCCGCTAATTCCTGGGTAGTTTGGCTCAGATCGGCTTCCACCATCTCTTTCAAATCATTGTTATTCACCTGTGTGGGCGGTCTTCCACGTGGTTCGTTCTTCAAATCGAAGTTTCCATCACGAAAGCGTTTAAACCAAAATCGCACAGTGCGTTCATTAGCAGTCCCCTCTCCAAACGCAACATTAATATTGCGAGCTGTTTCTGCCGCGTTAGTTCCGCGTCGGAACTCGTATTCAAATATCACACGAATTTTCGAAGTATCCATCTTTATTGTCTAAGCTGAATAAAAAAAACAACTGAAAGTTGATAATCGAATGTTGCACATTTTTTAAAAGAAGAACTACATAGGTACCGTATGAAAAAAGTTTCACTCAAAAATCTCAAACCATGAAGGTTCTATGTCAATTCGAAGTACCTGTTACAATAAAACGGCAATTTCATACTTTAACCCCTATTATATCAAAAATAAACCAAACGAGGAAGGAAAGTTTTCATGAATTTTAATTAATTAATTAAATTAATTAATATTTATAATAATTAATTATTAATTAATACATACAAATTAATAAGCCTAATAAATAAATAATAAAGCCACTATAAAGCCGGATTCCCACTCACGTATCTAGTGACTCATCGAATTGTTCTCCTAGGAGGAGCGGTGGGGTGTTTCCCTATTGTAGGTGGTCGTGTAGGGGACGCCCCCGTGACCTCCAGAAAAATCCGATATCCTCGGTACACCGTTCTGGTAAAAAGTTGGTGAGCGGTTCTCGGAAACTATGAGGGATAGAAGGGTGGCGTTTCCGGAAGGTCATAGAGGGTGATCGGTAGTTACCAAGGAAAGTGTCATCCGGTCTACCAGAGCACCAAAAAAAAGCGAGATTTGACAGCCCCCTCCTTGGACCCCCTCCCCCCCGACCGTAACTCGGAAACGGCGCGTCACAGCCGGGTCGTGTTTGGGCTCATCGGGGACGTCTGGACGAGATAAAAAATTTGACGCCCCCCTCGGACCCCCTCGACCGTAACTCGGAAACGGCGCGTCACAGCCAGGTCGTGTTTGGGCTCATCGGGGACGTCTGGACGAGATAAAAAATTTGACGCCCCCCTCGGACCCCCCCGACCGTAACTCGGAAACGGCGCGTCACAGCCGGGTCGTGTTTGGGCTCATCGGGGACGTCTGGACGAGATAAAAAATTTGACGCCCCCCTCGGACCCCCCGGCCAAAACTCGGAAACGGCGCGTCGCAGCTGGGTTGTGTTTGGAGTCATCTGAGATGTTTCAAGAAGACGAATTTTTCAGAGTAGACCAAATTTTGAAATTTGGTCAATTGCTGTCTATTGTAACCATGGTCAACGGTTACAAATAGACCCCCCATGTTAGGTATCATTTGAAAGGCCTTAATGAGGGTAATCTATCAACACCATCCTCCCAGCCTTTAAAATTATACAATTAATAATAATAAGACCCGAAACCAAACCAAAACAATTAGACATGGCAAAAGACAAGACAAAACGAAAACAAAATGAAAACGTGAATAAATTTTCTACAAGAATGTTTTTTTTTTTAATTCTATTTACATGAATTTTAAAAATATAAAAAAGGGCTTTTGATAGCTTTTAGAAAAATCAAGCGCTAAATCAAAAATATGCAGAAAATAATAAATGTTAAGTGTGCCTTTTACAGTTCAATATACCCAAAAAAGCCCCACAGAGTTTCCATTTAATCCACTCAGCCGCTTTTTTGTCCCACTCGATAGATTTTTTGAAAAAATTGAAGAAGCAAGATTCTCGCTCTAAAAAGTTCGTAATCTTTCAAAATGAAAAAAAAAACACTTTTTGTCTCAACTTCTTGTCACTTCACTAACTTGGTGAATTTGAAAAAAAAATATCAAAATTAAAAAAAAAATTACCGCCGGCATTAGCGTTACTCAAACAAAACGTACCACGCGAAGGTGCAAAAACTCAATTGTTTTTACTGAAAATTAAAAAATTTGTTAGTTTTGATAAAAACTGTTGTTTGGCTCTTTTACCATATATTTTATATTCGTATAAAGAAATATACATACATCTATACATATAAATAAAATTGGAGTGTCTGTTTGTAATATTGAAATAACCGTTTTTTACTACATGCATATGAATATATATCCAAAATAACATTTTTTACAATTTTTGTCTGTCTGTCTGTTTGTTCCGGCTAATCTCTGAAATGGCTGAACCGATTTTGACGGGACTTTTGACGGGACTTTTATTGGCAGGTAGCTGATGTAATAAGGAGTAACTTAGGCTACTTTTATTTTAGAAAAAAATCTAAAATAACATCCAAAATAACATTTTTTACAATTTTTGTCTGTCTGTCTGTTTGTTTGTTCCGGCTAATCTTTGAAATGGCTGGACCGATTTTGACGGGACTATTATTGGCAGGTAGCTGATGTAATAAGGAGTAACTTAGGCTACGTTTATTTTAGAAAAAATCCAAAATAACATTTTTTACAATTTTTGTCTATCTGTCTGTTTGTTTGTTCCGGCTAATCTCTGAAATGGCTGGACCGATTTTGACGGGACTTTTATTGGCAGGTAGCTGATTTAATAAGGAGTAACTTAGGCTAGATTTATTTTAGAAAAAATCCAAAATAACATCCAAAATAACATTTTTTACAATTTTTGTCTGTCTGTCTGTTTGTTTGTTCCGGCTAATCTCTGAAATGGCTGGACCGATTTTGACGGGACTTTTATTGGCAGGTAGCTGATGTAATAATAAGTTACTACTTAGGCTACGTTTATTTTAGAAAAAATACACCCCGGGCCACGCTTCATTGTTACTGAATTATCCCTCTACATTGTAAATAATTATAAATTTGTAGGTATTTGCAGTAAAGTAGGCTCAGTCGACTATGTCGTGCCTTTGTCGTCTAGTCTCCATACTACTCTATGCCATCTCTGTGCGGTCGATCTCTTTTAGAGAGTGGCGCGGGGAAATCAGCCTAATAATTCAAGGCCAAATCGGCGTTATACACCTTAAAATTCCGTGACTGTTACTGATTTTTCTAAAGAGAATTGTCATAATATTTTATTAGGAAGATTAATCTTAACATTGGCATCAACATAATTAACATCAACATCAACATAATTAACATAATTAGCAGTTCTGCATTTGAGTTTTTACTATCGCAACTTATAACACCCCGATCTTACGTCTGTTGTCAGGGGTTAATAAAACAAAAAAAACAGACAGAGGTTAAACGATTAATTATAAAATTCTAAATATAAGACTGTCAGGTGCTAGTAAGATGTAATAGTAGTGGCTCACAAAGAAACCATACTCGTAAACTGAGCATAAACGAGGAGGAAATAGGGATGCGGCCACGGACGCACGTACGGAAATGAAGCGGTCCCATAGTTTCCTTCGCTTTGCACGCATCGCATTTGATAGCTTTTAAAAGCCTTACATATAATTGAAACCAAAGTTTTCCATGGTACTAAAGTTGCAACTTTGTACATTTTATTTTTTTCTACTGAGTGTGTAATGGGAGTTTTACTCGATTACCCACCTAGTCGCTAACGTGTAGCGCTGCTTCATTCCCATACAAATTCACGTTTACGCGTATCGATATAATATATAGTAAACGAGTCGTGTCTGATTAAATATTTCTTCAAAAAAAAAAGTTTTTTACATGTTACCAACAAAATAATTGATTTTCATTTATTTTCTGTTTGGCTATGAGTTTGTGCACGGTAATATCAGAAACGGCTTAATCGATTTGAATACAGTTTTCACTGACGTATTGTAGCATGCTTCTCGTAACATTTCCTGTTTGTTTCATTCCAACTAAACAAACAAACAAAATAGTTATACCGAAAAGCGAAATACCCTTAATCCTACTGTAGTCAGCAGCACACTTGCACCTGTGGCGTTGCTTGGGACCTGTGTGAACCTGGAACCCGACATGGAGTAATCAATTTTTTTTTAAATGCATACGTTTGTACTCAGTATGTACTGGTTTGTACCAACTTTTTTTTTGTTTGTACCTCAATGGGTTCGGAGATACGAAATTTTCAAAATACTCAGAACCCGACTTGAAGGAATCGAATTTTTTTTAAATGCATACGTTTATAACCCAAGCAAACCTGTGTGAGGTTTGCTTGGGTTATAATCGGCGATAGCCACCTACTATCAAATGGACCGTCTGTCTGCCGACCTTAACATAAAAAAATGTGGATATAATATTGAAATGTTATTGAAATACAAAGGAGAAATGTTTATAAAAAGGCATTTTGCACACACAACAGTGTAATAATGGCGTGAACGCATTTAGTTGAAGGCTTGCGAGGGCTGCGGAACGCGTGCGGGGGTGGCACGGGCGAGAAGAGACAATCTGTGCGATGGCTCATTCACTGCTGCAACGAGCCGAGCAGAGAATTGAATTGGAAGCAAATGTGCCGTACGAATACTGGCGTCGAATATAAACTGAACCACTCCCAAGTAGGCGCTCTCTTCTCTACGAATTACGGGGAAATAAAGAAGGCCTCCAAAATCAATTTTATACGTCGACTGATTTTAAATTGATGTTAACTCAGAGCAATGGATTCGGAAGTGTATTCTGAAGTTGAAATCCGTAATTGCAGGTGAAAAAAAGCCAGCCTTTTATAGTCGATTCCTATACTATCAAGCTACACAGACCGCTTCTGACTATATATGTACTTGCATTAAATTCATTTGAGCAAGAGATTTTATGTAAACAAAGATGCGTGAAAATTAACAAAAAATGCACTTTAAACTTATTATGTACTAGCTGGCGCCCGCGACTTCGTCCGCGTTGAAAAAGAAAAAAGTAGCCTATCCTGTGTCCTGTACGTCTAAATGTTTATCTACCAAATTTCATGAAAATCAGTTAATTCGTTTAAGAGTTATGGAGGAACATACATACATACATACATACATACATACATACATACATACATACATACATACATACATACATACATACATACATACATACATACATACATACATACATACATACATACATACATACATACATACATACATACATACATACATACATACATACATACATACATACATACATACATACATACATACATACATACATACATACATACATACATACATACATACATACATACATACATACATACATACATACATACATACATACATACATACATACATACATACATACATACATACATACATACATACATACATACATACATACATACATACATACATACATACATACATACATACATACATACATACATACATACATACATACATACATACATACATACATACATACATACATACATACATACATACATACATACATACATACATACATACATACATACATACATACATACATACATACATACATACATACATACATACATACATACATACATACATACATACATACATACATACATACATACATACATACATACATACATACATACATACATACATACATACATACATACATACATACATACATACATACATACATACATACATACATACATACATACATACATACATACATACATACATACATACATACATACATACATACATACATACATACATACATACATACATACATACATACATACATACATACATACATACATACATACATACATACATACATACATACATACATACATACATACATACATACATACATACATACATACATACATACATACATACATACATACATACATACATACATACATACATACATACATACATACATACATACATACATACATACATACATACATACATACATACATACATACATACATACATACATACATACATACATACATACATACATACATACATACATACATACATACATACATACATACATACATACATACATACATACATACATACATACATACATACATACATACATACATACATACATACATACATACATACATACATACATACATACATACATACATACATACATACATACATACATACATACATACATACATACATACATACATACATACATACATACATACATACATACATACATACATACATACATACATACATACATACATACATACATACATACATACATACATACATACATACATACATACATACATACATACATACATACATACATACATACATACATACATACATACATACATACATACATACATACATACATACATACATACATACATACATACATACATACATACATACATACATACATACATACATACATACATACATACATACATACATACATACATACATACATACATACATACATACATACATACATACATACATACATACATACATACATACATACATACATACATACATACATACATACATACATACATACATACATACATACATACATACATACATACATACATACATACATACATACATACATACATACATACATACATACATACATACATACATACATACATACATACATACATACATACATACATACATACATACATACATACATACATACATACATACATACATACATACATACATACATACATACATACATACATACATACATACATACATACATACATACATACATACATACATACATACATACATACATACATACATACATACATACATACATACATACATACATACATACATACATACATACATACATACATACATACATACATACATACATACATACATACATACATACATACATACATACATACATACATACATACATACATACATACATACATACATACATACATACATACATACATACATACATACATACATACATACATACATACATACATACATACATACATACATACATACATACATACATACATACATACATACATACATACATACATACATACATACATACATACATACATACATACATACATACATACATACATACATACATACATACATACATACATACATACATACATACATACATACATACATACATACATACATACATACATACATACATACATACATACATACATACATACATACATACATACATACATACATACATACATACATACATACATACATACATACATACATACATACATACATACATACATACATACATACATACATACATACATATATTTTTCTAACAAATAAACATTTAAAATTTATAAATTTTTATACTTTTAACACAGTGATTTTCAAACATTTATAATTTAGGTATTTATAAATGTTTGAAAATCTAAGATTTGAAGTTACAATTAATTTGTTTACACAAAATCCCTTGCTCAAGAATAACCAGAGTACAGCCTGTTTATTTATCGCAATACAAGTTCTTCAATATCATATATGTACTTATCCTTGTGTTATAAGTATTTATAGGTTTGACATTCGATTATACCTAGTTACTTAGCAAAACTTTCTTTATGAAGTAATGTTTCACCCAGGACGAAACACCAAACTTCATACAACGAACCCAACACTTGCAAATGGAAAGCTTTTAGCTTGTAAACGAATTTTTCTACACTTTCGGCGCACTCAAAAGGTGTCATGTGAAGGAGAATTTTAATATTAGGTAGGTATATAGATAAAAAGACAAGTAACTGATTCATTTTGTGGTTCAAATATAATTATCACATAGATTTTTGCGCTTTTAAGTTTTTTTATAACTAAAAACTTTAGGTGTTTAGAAAATTAAAGCGAGAGCTGAATGCAGTACGTATATAATAATACGTTCCCAGTACTACACGATAAGTAAAAACAAAACAGTTCAGCGCCTTTTTATTTTTATTTTTAGTGCCCTGTTTTTTTTTTCCTTTTTTTTTAGGTAATTATGGACGAGCTTTAGTGTTATTAATATATTTTTTCTATTTTCTAAATGAAAATTTTTGGTCGAATTTCGAGCATTGGGCGTAAACCGTGTTCAGTGCATATACCGGACCGAAAGTATTTTTTTACAGTCTGGTACGTTTTTCAAGATTAAACTGATATGGAAACCTAAGGTTCTTATTATTTCTCCATTTTCCTGAGTCATTTCACAACGGGTTCACAAATTTCATTCACAAACGGGTTTTTGTGGAAAATTCGCAATAGTATTTCATTTGCATAATGAAAACCGGTTCGGAACAAGTACAACTTGAGAACTGATTTATTTTCACTGTCGTATGTTTAAATTATGTGCTAGGGATGAAATTTAAATTAAAATTGTTGTCAGATGAGTGACATTTCGCAACGAGGAAACCCATTACTATGCATGCATGACAATTATTCAGATACAGGGTAGGTGTACTTTTCCTTTCATCCAAATAAAAAAATTAAAATATTCATTATAATACATCAATGTTATTGAACTTACTTATGTTATTAAACTTATGTAAAGGAGCAGAACATTCAAGGTATTTTCCCCCATAATAAATTTGGCAAACTTTAACTTACTATAATCTATTCATTAGAGCAATAGATTTAATATAAACAAAGATACTTTCCTAAGAAAAAATTTACAAAAAATGCACCTCAAACTTACTATAAACGTTATACCCAAAAGTATATTTTTCTAACAAATAAACAGTTTAAATTTATTAATTTTCCTACTTTAACCCTGTAATGTAGTCATAAATATTTGAAAATCCACATTTTGAGAGTATAAGTGTTTGCTCAAAATCCCTTCCTCAAATGAATAGAGTATAGGAGTAATTATATAACTTAAGTTAGAACATAAGTTCTCCCGCGGATTTTGTCAAATAGCCAACATGCACTTTGGTATTATTTCAACAATGAAATATTTTGGCATGAACGATTTTGTAGTTTCATAAACGCAGCCAATCCGAGATGAAATTAGTTGTATTTATCGATTGCATTTATTATTACTCGTACACGGTACAAAAACCAAACTAATTGATCCATATGAGAAGCACCTTGTCGAATCTTACTAAATACGACAGTTTGTGAAAATGTATCTGTTACAAATTTAACCTCAAGAATATTACCTACTTGGAATACTGGTAGATAGATTCTTAACTAATTAATACACGTGCCGTAATGTAAAATGTTTATATAAAAAATCGATGCACCTACCCATATAGTTTATATAAATACTAAGCCACCTTTCACTAGAAACGCGTAATGGGGTTTTGCCTTGTAAAAGTACCTACTCGGCGTGTCGTCGGCCGTCCCTCGAGACATCGGACCCTTGGAAGAGACCGTTGCCGTTGTAAAAATATCCATACCCCATTTGCTCTAAAAATACCTTGTACATTTTTCATCACAATATAAGAATTTTTTTATGTAAGTCGGTCGGTACACTTGATAATAGGTGGCTACTGTCGCCTACTAACACAAACAACGCCACACACAGGTGCTGCAAGTATGCTGCCGATCGTTGTAGGATTAAGAATACAGGTATTAAAAAGTAATGGAGAAATGGCCTCTGGCATCCCTTACTCACTAACCGAAACACGACAGCACACATGCTGTTATTTCACTGTGGTCTTCTGTAAGAGAGTGGTTATTGCCGCCAGACGACCTGCTCACATGACTGCAAAACTCCGTGTGCCCTGCCACCACTTGCCAGATATTGGCATTTGTGCCAATACAATATATATTGGTGCCATCAATTGGTTATATTGGTTAGGGCACACAGATGTCGCAATCATTTGGGCAACCCGTCAGTTAACACCCGCTTACAGAAGACTACCGTGAAATAACAGCACGTATGCTTTTTGGTTTCGGTGAGTGAGTAAGGGACGTCAGAGGTCATTTCCCTATCTCCTCCCAATCCCTTATTCTTAATCCAATTATAGTCGGCAGTGCACTTGTGGCGATGCTTGTGTTATAGGCGAGGGTAGCCACCTGCCATCAAGTGAAACGTCAGCCTGTCTGCCGACCTTAACTTAGAAAAAAGTCATAATCTATAGCTACTAACATTGTAGATAGAAAGCAGATTTTGTAAAGCCTTTCACATCGCCTGCACTACGCACTGCAGCTATTTGAAAGACTCTTTCTCTATTTCAAGGATTAGATTTGTAACAATAATAATTTGAAAAACTCTCAATAAGCTGATTTTAGATTAGTTGTTATAATAAAAATAGAAAATAAACTCACAATTTTCCGTTTCATCAATTGATAAGTTCTGAAAGACTTAAGAGATTATAAAGTGATGAAGAAACAAGACGTAATTGAGTCATTTAAGCTTCAATACAACCCAATAGTTACCTACTCATTGATGTGTTATTTTGTATAGGTTTAAAGCCACCTCCTATTATTGGACTGTCTCCTGCCCGTGTTTTGTATGAACAATTTTAGGTACCTTATTTTACCACAAAAAGTTAATGTAACTAAAAGTAAATTATAGCTAATTTGTAATTTTAAACTTTTTTCTTAAATAAAGTAATCAATTCTTTCATGTAAATTTACTCACAAATGAATAAAAATAATAACAATTATATTTTAACATACAGGATTCAGAGTAGGAATAAATATTTTTAAAATATGTTAATTAAAAAAATACATTTTTTCTAAATTGCCGAGTTCCATCAATATTTAAAATCCATGACTGCAGTTTTTAGTTCATTAAAACATGTTACCTATATTTTTTATGTACAATTTCGAACTTCTTATTTGACCAAACTTGGTGGTCACTCAACAATCAATTTAGATTAAATTATATAAGTATAATTGAAATATATAATATTATATATTTTAAATTGATACAATTGTATACTTAATGCTAAATATTTAATTGCTTATACAAATAATGAATAATGAATCCAATCTATTTAAACATAAAATTCAATTTCCCGAAGCAGGTAATTAAAAGATTATTTGAATTGGCATTCAAAGTAATGGGTGCTCTTGATGCTTCCTATAAAGAAAAAGTTAATTAGGTTTGAGATCCACGGGCCTCGATACGACAGCGTCGCTGTCATTAAGGAAGATGCGCAAATGACCCTTTTTTTCTGCTAACCCTCTACGGATAAATCATAATAATATCGCATATGGATTTAGATTTACACGTACTATTTCGAAATAATCCAAATTAGATACCTATCATTTCTGTTTATATAATTTTATGTTTAATGACATTTCAATCCTTACCGCCAGCGAAACCAGGCAGGTGTTTGACATGAATACGTGTAACGTTACAAGTAATAATTTCTTTGAGAGTATTATTCAATATCAAACGAATACACTAGATTTTGCCCGCGGCGTAACACGCGTGGTGTCGTGTTTTTAATAGTAGTAGTCAGTAGGACAGGACAGCACGTCAGAAGTGAAAACTTCATAAAACTGCGCCATCTGTTAACATCTTACCAAACTGTTGACGAAGTTAAGCTTATTTTAATCCAAGAAGTACGTATTAATTAGGGTAGATGGCGCTTATTTAATACAATTAAACTTGGGGGTTACAGGTCTCTCACTCTCAGTCTTTCACAGACCGTGACGGCGCGAGTTCACCGTTTTTTCCTCATACTAAAAGTGCCCAACGCACCTCAAGAAGTTTTCACTTCAAAAATGTGACTTTCAAACAAGGAGCATATGTTTGTCTCTAATTCAGAAACTCTATGTATACTACATTTCTGGTAGAGTTCTCCTCTAAAGGAGCTATACTTTAGCGACCCGCCCTGACTTGGCACAGATGCATTTTTAAATTTCATACAGAAACCTCAATTATCCAAATTTTCAAAATTCTAACTTCAAAGAAGACTCATACAACGTTCCAACTGCAACGCCACAAGTTATGCAAATTGCTGCCGAGCACAGTAGGATTATATATGGGATTAGAAAGCGACAGGGCAATGGGCTCTGCCATCCCTTATTCACTCACTGAAACACAACAGCACACATGCTGTTGTTCCACGGCACTAGACGGGCTGGCCAAAGGCTTTCTTACTTTCCAAGGAGCCAATTTTGATAAGTTTATTTCCACAGTTGGCCCTTTGGAATCGAGCTAGGGTATCATCCTATGGGTCGTATTTAGGATAAAGTAAAAGTTCATCTGAACCAAATATTAAAATACTATAAGGCTGAAAGTGGACAAATTAATAGGTAAGTAAAACGCAAATGAAATAAAAACACATTTTAATCATAATTTTTCTTACATCGTTTTAGGCAATCAATGTTTTAAAATAATAACAAAATAAAGAAAAATCATAATACAGTTATACTAAGAGGGCTGAAAAATATTTTAACCCTACTATTATAAATAAAATGCAAATAGATATTCCACTTGACCGTTTTAACCTTATGGTTTAATAGAGGCTCTGACATACAACAACGGTAAAGGCTGGTACATAAAAATCCATATTATCCATACTAATATTATAAATGTGAAAGTAACTGTCTGTCTGCCTGTCTGTTACCTATTCCCGCCTTAACTTCCGATCGTCATAAAAAAATTCATAGACATTGTCAGGGATAGGAAAGGACATAGAGTCGCTTTCATCCAGAAAAAAGTACATACTGTACACCAGAATATCATATAAAATTTTATTAAAAGTAAACTAAAATTCAAAGTTACCCAGGATGATTGTACTTTAAACAGTATTAACATAAGTACATAAATTATATATTTATTTTATATTTCCCTTTAACATTATATTTCATAGCGATCACACTTTTACAATTATTCTTGGTAGAAAATAATTTGGCTTTTAAAGGATGTTCTGACACTTTAAATACTCCACACAATGGAAATATGACAATAGTAGTTTTCTTTGATTAATACACATATTGAGTAGGTAAAAGTCCAATACGGAGTTCTATTCGTAAATGACTTCATCTTAACAGGTGTTACTGTTTGTACATTTAATACACATAATATAGTTAAATTTGTAATTTTGCTACAAATAAAATTAATCCGTGTTAAATTATTATATAGTGTGTATTTTTATAATTTCTTGTTGCCGTTTGATATTTAACCATGATTTAAACGAATTATTCTTCCATGTAATGAGAAGTGTCAATGGATTAAACGTCTTTTTTTTAAAGAAGCTGAAAATTAAATGTTAATTAAACAATATATTGAGTTAAAAATATATAGTCATTGTAAAACTATGTATAACTTTTCTTATTCCAAACAAAAGCATTTAGCCACTGTTCCAATAAAGATAAAGACGCAATGTCATCTAAACGTAACTAGTGTGATGAAAATATTTTCTATCTTTAACTATTATTATAATTTGAAAATCGATTGTACAAACGAAATCTATTATTATCTTAAGACAAACATTATTAACCATTACATAATATACATAATAAATTCGAGGTAGTATCATAAATTACACGTTGTTTTCATTATCTAACACGTCAACTTAACGCCCAATACTTTTTGGCGAAAATGATGCGTTTAAATGAAAAAAATTATAAGTGCTACAGATCATCCCTAGACAGAAACGCAATTTCAAATAAATGTATGTACAATTTATGTAAGTCTGGATGCCCATAAAAAAATATTTTCTAAATTATAAGCAAATTCGAATGTAACAACGCATCTGAACTTGAGTTCGATGGCAACTTGATATTTATAGATCAACCCTAATTAAATAGTAACGCAATTTCAAATAACCGTATGTACAATTTAATAGTCCATAAAATAGTTTTTAAAGTATACAACGAATACTTGTTATATATTGTAATGTGATGACAACGCACCTCAACTTGAGTTTGATGGAAACTTTAAACGGTCACCGGTTGAGTCGACATCGGCGCGCGTAGTGAGGCGCCGCCTGCTGGAGCCACTGAGGTTGTATCGCGGTGACCGTGACGAGGAAGGCGCGCGCCGTGTGCACCACCTCCGAGTACAGCACCGCGGGGGGAGGGGGGCGCACGGAGTGGAGCACCCCGCCCGGGTGCAGCGCCGCGGCTCCCCCCGATGACGTCACGTACCGACCAGCACCACCACCGCCCCCCTCCCCCCGGACCCAGGCGCAGTTCGTGAACAGACCGCACAACAAACACTTGATCAACTGAAACGGATGACCAATAGAAGACATATACAGGGTGTCCGGTTATTAACGGATAACCTTACAATCCGAGACAAATCTAGTTATTACCTATCTATAACCAGATTTTCACTGAATTTTAATATAAAAAATAAGTCAGACAAAAGTTATTGGTCATACAATTATCTACAAAAGTAGATACGTACTGTACTTTTTTTTCTTTAGAATCACGATTCCTGAAAGATCGTAATTCTAAGTTATTTTAAAAAAATAACTTAAAAAAATATTCTGTTGTTTTTGGAATTACTAGACATTCAAAGAAATAATGGTTGAGAACACGAGGGTTTAAATTTAAAATCAAATCTTTATCTATGGAATATAATTTTCGTATAGTTTAGCTTATTCCATTACCATATGCTACAGAAAATAAATATTCTTATGTTTAGTCAACTTCTCCAAATAATCTAAACATGTCAAAATCCAAATTTATTAACTAATTTAAACCCTTCACTATGAAATATTTTATTTCGCAAGGTTCAATAGCGTATTCGGCTCCTATCGCAAGAGTAGTCATCCATGCGGAATTTGTTCTGTTCTCGGCGTTTATTGTTTTTAAGATACATAATAGGATTTCTTTGAAATTAAACGGCGGATAAAGCCGCGTATTATAAAATATTACCTGATCAATGGCGTTTCCGCAACTGGAGATGTTCATGTTAAAGCGGGTGCACACTGCCTGCAGCTGCTGTCGTACGTCGCAAGCGTACTGCAAGTTCTTGTGGTTTAAATAGTTCTCTTTACACCATTGCTGGAAACAACGTTAACAAAATGGTATCAATCGAGAGGAAAAGAAATAAAAAGTAAAAATAGAAAAAAAATACTATTTAAAGAAGATGTAAGGAAGGATTGTTATATCTGTTTAAAATAAAATCACAAACCTTTTTCAATGGTGCCTTACAGAATGCTTTGAAAACGTTCAAAAGCGTTATATGATCTCCCAAAGGAGAAACAAACTTCTGTTTTACTTTCAAGGCCTCATCTCTTTTATGCAGAGGAGTGTGAAATATATTCTCGCTCGACAAAACGGCTACCAAACTTAGAGCCTGCGAAATAATAAAATTGAATTTAGAACTCATCAAAAAGTATACTCATAAATTGTTTGAATAATAATTGTAATAAGTTTTGCATACTTCATCCAAACAGTTGTATTCTGGTGCGCTCAATAAAATTTTGGAATATTTTGGGTCAATGGGGAAAGCAGACATTTTCTTTCCTAGAACGGTTAATACTGGATTAAGTTCATTATCTATGGCACCTGAAACCAAATATAGAGTCTATTTCAGCATATTTAAAAACAAGACGATAGAGAAAAATGTAAAGAGCCAAAAAATAAATTTACCTAACTCTTTTAATAATCCCAAGGACGCTTTGATCGCTTCTTCCGGAGGTGTGTCCATCAATGGAAACGTCAAGGGATCCATACCCGCCGCTATCAAAAGCAAAATTGTTGACGCTAGAGGACATCTGAAATTATAGGGAGTAATTTCATAAATGAATCTGAATTCACTCATTCTACTGGAGCTGTAATCAAATCCTACTAATATTATTAAAATATATTAGTAGTTAGTAGAGAAAAAATGTATAGTAGTGGAAGAAAGGGAAAGGCGGTATTAGCTCATACAGCTCCTGAGCATATTCTCCGAAGTATACATCTTATAAAAGACACATAGGCAGGCGATTTTGCGTCTATGTACCAAGGGCTCTGCATCTTAGTTTTTATAAGCGTACTGCCGCCAATGAGCCATTATTTGTTTGATATTATGCTTAAATTAACAATATCGTCATCCGAGTCGCTGTACATCGCACCGACTGAATGCATTAGTTAGTGCTTGTTCACGTTGATTCGCTGGCACGGTGGCGGGCGCGGTCACGAATGAATCAAACACACAGCATAATGCAAGTGTTGACATACACAAAGCAGGTGCGGCGAAAGTAGCGGCGGAGCGCGCGATTCACTCGCGACGTCAGGTAAGTTCAACCAGTTTGAACTTGTCGCTAGAGATGATGGCACGTTTTCATTGAGTCGTTCAATACAGAGTTTATCAGTAAATCATTAAAAATAAAAGATGGTCGTCCATCTTTCAACCTCTGACAACACGTCACACTCGCGCAAACACCTGGCGGTCAATGTGAACACGAGTTCGCCACATCCACCGCGACCGCACCCGCCACCGCGCTCGCGCGTTCTACGTGAACAAGCGCTTACGCTTTGTTACCTTAGTATGTCCGGCGTGGCGTGTGCGGGCCTGGCGGCGAGGTCTGTGGCAGTGTAGAGGCGGTAGGCGGCGCCGGCTTGCGTGCGGCCCGCTCGGCCCGCGCGCTGCCACGCGGCGGCTCGGGCGCATGGGCCTACGCGCAGACGCTCCGCGCCCGTACGGCTGCACCACCACCTGCAAACGCACATTTCTTACTAGGTTTTTACGAACCCATTGGACGAACTACTCGTCCAACAGGTGACGTTGGACGAGTGAAGTGATAAAAACATATGAGCCGTCGCGGGACGCCTGGCAAATGTGAAACATCGAAACTAATTTATACAGAAAATAAATGTGCATGAAAGGTTAGTTTATTAAAGGCAATTTAATTTAACCATCAAAATTTACATTGAAATCTCCAGATAAAAATAAACGGTTATTCACAGTGCGGTGAAGGAGAGATCGCCGAGCCGAGTAGAGAGTCGTAGATTTAGTCACAAGTTTCGACAAAGTATTGACCAAAGTTTGATTAAATGATGGCGTCCCACGCCAACAGCCGATCTCAATTTGATTAAAAAATATACTTGCCTCTCCTTAACGACGCCCGTGTCGATAACACATTTGATGTGCGGAATGGTGACGGAAGCCTCGGCTATGTTCGTGGCCAGGACGATCTTCCTTGTATCAGTCGGCACGTCGCGCCATACGTGCAGCTGCCTCGCAGGCGGCAGGCCCGCGTACAGAGGACACACTCGAATCGCCGGCCCTGGTGCTTCCTTAAAAAAGTTTATACCTTAGTTAATGGAAGTTTAACTAGGTGAATTAGAAACTGCCAGGAAACCTGAATTGAGGAGGACCTGAGGACCTAGCTGTTTTCAATAACTTTAAGTACTTAATACCATTATTTTTTATCTACATAATTTGAAAAAATAAAATGGAAACAATACTTGGATTTACTCACCTTCGCTATTTGTTTAATATTATGCATTACTGTCTCAATTTCTTCCTGTCCAGTTAAAAACACCAAAAAGTGGTGGCTGAAATGTCAAATTATCATTTATGCTTATAAAATCGTATATGTCTTGACTGATTATAAACGTTCAGCCAAAACTACTTAGTCTAGAAAGCCAAAATTTGAAACATAGTTTTATTTTATAACATAGGCATCCATTAAGAAGGCATTTTTGAAGCCATGGAGTGGGCCGCTAGTTATTTTATAAAATATTAAGCTACTACATTATTTCCTTAACATTAGCAATATTAAGAAAATAAAGAAGAATCAGAATGCATACTCAGGTGGTGTAGTTGTGTGGAGTTGGAATATTGTGCAAACAGCTGCAAACTGGTAATCATCTTGTTTCGTCTTTGAATGATAAATGGTTACAGGAAAAGTACGTCCTTCCAAATATATAACAGGGCAGTTGTCAAAGTATTTCTTAAAAGCATCCACATCCATTGTAGCCGACATTACTATTACCTGAAAACGAGTGAATTTGGATATTCATTTAATTTTTTTATAATACCTTTTTTAAGCGCATTCCTATCACACATTCACCTTTCGATGGTTAAGAGCCACTTGTTTTTAAATAACTATCTCTTGTGACTATTGTCAGTAGACAATTATTAATTTAAAATTGATTTTAACAATTTTAATGAATTTATTAAAAAAAATTAATGACAGGCACTTGATGGTAGATGGCTACCGTCGCCACATGTGTTGCAACAATAGTGGACGCTGCCGACCATATTAGGATTTGAGGATAAGGGTTTAGGAAGGGATAGGGAAATAGGCTCTGGCATCCCCCACTCACTCACTGAAACAAAACAGCACCCATGCTGTTATTTCATGTAGACTTCTGTAAGGGGGTGGTTACTGCCGCCAGACGGGCTGCCCAAATGACTGCAAAACGCAGTGGATTTTTTTATTAAAAAGCAGTGTAGATGATTTAAGATAATTTAAAATAGATACCTTTAAAGGATTGAGTTCTTTTTCTTTTCTTTCTTTTTGAGCCAACTTCACTATACCGAAAAGTATATCAGTGCTGACTGTACGTTCGTGGGCTTCATCTAGAATTACCACTGAATATTTCTTTAACAAAGGATCTAATATGGCCTCCCTTAACAACATTCCATCAGTTAAATATTTCAGTTTTGTCCTATGACTGGTTGCATCCTCAAATCTTACAGAGTATCTGAAATATTTTTTGCAATAGTTCTATTCAATGAACAATACCATACAACGGGTCAGCAAAGTCAAATGCAAGCTGCACAAACAATATTTATCTTAGGCATAATAGCTTATGCCCGCAACATCGTCCGAGTCCTTTTTTATTAGGTGTTAAAACATTTCTTCAATCTTTATTACTCACTAGCTGGTGCCTGCGACTTCAGAGTAAATATCTGACATCTTTATGTCTGTGACGACGGTGGTGCCCAGTTTTTTATATTTCTAGACGATCCCTCGGAAACTTAAAATTTTTTTTAGGATAAAAAATATCCTATATGTTAATCCAGGTAATAAACTATCTGTGCACCCAATTTCATCCAAATCGGTTTAGCCCTTTTTGCGTGAAAGAGTAACAGACATCCATACGTATTTTATAATATTAATAGGATCTGAAGCAAGCATTAATTATTTGAATACCAATAAAGCTTTGTTGCATTTTGCCTTGAGACATTAATCACTAGTTTCTGATAAAACAGTGAACATCTGCAGTGGGCTTGAGCAGTGGACTGCATACGACTGGATCACCCAGAAGTAGGATATAATTATAATCTACTAGCGGCCTGTTCCCGGCTTCGCCCGGGGTGCATTTTTCTTTTACGTAAAAACCTTCCCTGATTATCCCTCTATCCATGAGTGAAGACAGAATTAAAATCGGTCCACCCGTTCTCGAGTTTTGCGCTTAGCAACACATTTAGGGATTCATTTTTATATTATAGATGTAATTATTATATACTGATACAAAATCTTTTAGAAAATCTTGTGATAACCATACCCAACAATATCTCCCACTTTGGTACTCATCTCGGTGGCAACTCTCATTGCTATTGTAATAGCTGCAACTCTCCTAGGCTGAGTGACGGCTATACTACCAACACCTTCGAGGCGTTGTTCGTGAATCAACTGAGGTATCTGAGTAGTTTTACCACAGCCAGTCTCACCTATAAGTATCATTGTATCATTTTTCTTGATTTCTTCTAAGAGCCTAAAAATTTTTCATTTGCAAATTAAATTATAGTGTCAAATACTAAGTATCCAATCATAAGCACAAGAGTTTCTACCCCACACCTCAGGTAATTGTTGCAAGTCAATTTATAATCCTTATTTCCTCTCTTAATTGACATTGACTGTGTGATTCTTTCCTGGTTTTTTAAGAACATTAATGTTACTATTTTGTGCCACGTAAACGAAAACATTAAAATTTTATAATTTTTGAATGGTATTTCCTTTTTACACCCATACATAATCAAAGCAGTCTCTGAACAAATACTTTAATCAATCTATGAAAGAGAATATAATGTATATCACTATGTTATCATTAGGTATTAACTGCAGGCAGTCTTAAAGACTATTTATCAATAAAAGAATGAAGTACGGAAGTTATGCTAATATATGCTTGAAAAATATATTTATCCTGTTATATTATTACACTATTAAAAAATTGGTGCTTATTCCAGAACTAGCTGGATAAGATAGCTTTCTATAGGTGAAAGAATTTTAAGATCGGTCCAGTTGTTTTAGAATTTATTCATTACAAACATACAAATCTTCTCTTTTTATAATATTAGTATAGAACTATAAATTGAACACCATGATTGTCAAGTCATACCTGTTTCTCACTGTATACACTGGCAACCTTTTCCTCATAGTTTGTAAATCTTCACCATTAGTTTCCAATACAGTTGGTTTGTCTATGCATTCCTGTTTTTTGGACACATGTCCATTTTTTTCTATGCCATTGTTAATCTTGCATAATTTTAATCTTTTGATTTGCATATTATTCATACCATTCTTTCTTTTACAGTTGTTAACAGTTAAACAGTTCTGGTTTCCCATTGATGTATATTTAGAATCCATGTTGAAAAAATAATCTAAAAGACAATATAGATCAACAGAATATTATTATGATTGTTTCTGGTCATCTTTCATTGTGTTAATGCTAATCCTCAAACATTAGACCAGGAGTGCTCAAACAATCGATTGAGAGCTCAATCAATCAATTGAGTCAATTTTGGAAAATAATAATTTTGTCATGATAACCTTCTTTATTTCTTTTTTATATTGGGGGTTACTTTTCGAGCAATGAAAAGTGGATTTAAAAAAAGAGTACATATTCGTCAAAGATAAACTGCGGCCCGCATGATATTTGATTCTCACCACTTCTTTTGAAAACTTCTTGCAGGGACCTATACCTGTGGCCTACCTATAATATCATACATCCTACCTACCTAAAATATTTAATTATGTTCACCCAAACATGTGCATCACACATTCTTGAGACATGTATTGAGTCAATCACTAGTAGTGTAACAATTTTGAAATAGATCACTAGCAGTTAAGGTCTGAGCACCCCTGTATTAGAGCATTCAGTTAAATTAAGTGTAACCTCTAACTGGAAAGTGCTCATCTAGGTATTCGGTTCATTTTAGAATTATTTGAATAACTTGTCGTGGTGGGGGGGCTTACCCTCGCCAGTTCTTGGCGTAGGGCTCATATACCCGGTGTGCTCAGAGCGGGCTCCGCTTGCGGAGCTCGTGGCGGAGCACACAGTTGTAACGTTGGAATGGCAGTTCCCAACATGAGCCGAAACGCCATTATACAAGAAGAAAAAGAAGAACTTTTCTCATATACCTATTATATATTATATGAACATTGTACTTGTAGTGAGTTGTAAAAAATTGACAAATTGTAGAAATATTTCTATTCTGTAGAACTTGTGTAAATTGTTTCTGATATCAGAAATTTTATTAATCACTCAATTGCTTTTGATAGTTTTCTTGCTTTTTTATTTTGAGAACCTTCAATAAAAAGCCTGTATTTAAACGCAGGCGGTAGGTAAAATCTCATCAGTATCAGTACAAAGATAACAGACTATGGGCATTATATTAATACAAAAAAAAATTCTCAGTCTATGCATTTTGTGAAAAAACTTTCAATTAGAACGCTTTGTTATAATTTAAACAAACTTAAAAATTAGAAAATATTGATAGAAGGCCTTCATAAAGTTACCATTTTAAAATTGTTTTAAAGTATATTTTTTAAATTATTAGACAAGTATAATTAATCACTTTCAATGCTATTTATTAACTCCGTGGATTGAATAAAAAACTGTTAGGTACTTACATGTGACAATTAGTATTTACTCTTTCACATAACTTTCGTCGTCCAAAGTATTCAAAATCGCACCAACCAATGCGAAATGTAAAGCAAATTTCATGCGAATACTACATATTATCCATCAAATATCAATTATCCATCTTCGTCGCAACTTCGCAACGCATGGTCCAAGTGATTATATACTCTTTGGCATGGCCCACAAAGTACTATAATATAATGCATGGTCTTCAAAACTATGGTGTGGTATATGGTATGTTTGTGTGTGTGTGTGTGTGTGTGCAGCAAGGAACATATATACTCTTTAGCAAGAGGTGTGCAGTGTGCACTGTTCCCTCCCTAGCCCTACCTAATAATTTGACATTTGACATTTCCTGGGTTGCAAGATTGCAAGCATGTTGCAACTTGACTTGGAGGATAGATATAAGGAGCACCAACTTACAGCTAAAAGCATTAAATAGTGTTTCATAAATTGACCAGAATGGCGCTAAGCAGTTTTTAACGGAGTGAAGTGCGCTGAGTTTAAAAATTTAATACTTTTGTATTATTTTTGCTGACTGTAGTAGTTAATGAAACCACAGTATTTAAAACCTCAACCATTTACGCAGTCTTAAATAGTTTAGTAAATATAACCCTTGCATAGAGATGGTGTTCCTTATATCTATCCTCCTTGTTATATTATGTTACACTTATAAATATTGCTCTATATAACATTAATTAGATTAAAATTAATATAATAATTAATATCTAATATATTAAATTTTATAAATAAGTTTTTGGCAAAGACTTGCGATTCTTTTCAATTCTTATGACTTTTCTGCAAAGAACATTCTCACAGCTAACATAAAATTACCGCCAAATAACAGCTATATCTTGCCTTGTACTATTTTTTTAAATTTATCTTCACATTTAAATATTTTATTTATATGTGAAGATCTTCACAAACATACTGTATATGTTTATATTCATTCGAGTTCTGTGGTGAGTATATAGTAGTATTCTGTAATCAATACAATTCCTAACCTATATATCTTTGCTATGTATCACTACTGGTTAAAGTACTATTTTCTCTATGGTATCACTCAGGTAATCAGGTATCACTAGATCCATACTAGATCACTAGATCTAGATCAGTCTTGCCAGAAGGTTACTTTTGTAACCTTTTAGGTGATTTTTTAACTCCTTTGGTTACTTTTAGGTTACACTAATGAAAAGGTTACTTTTAGGTGATTTTTCGGAATTTGTAGATTCAACTTTTAATTTAAGTATTTTTCATGTTGGCAAGCGTCATTCGCGAGTAGGTCGTAGAACAACACGTCGTTCTCCTTCACACAAACGCTATATATTTCTTTTACTCTATGACCAATTGTTTACTCACTCGAATTGTCTTGTTCGTTTGTTACTGTCGTCACGTTCTCTGTACTAGTGTTCTGTGCGTTCAAAGAAAGTTTTGACATAATAAGCGCTTTGCAGTTTTAAAATAATTGAAGAGATGAAAAAAGAAAAAGTTTTTATGTAACACTATTTAAGATCCGGTTGGTTATTTATTAATTTTAATTTTCAGGTTCACAAGTTGATTATATAAAATATAAATTTTGAGTCATAATAACCGATGAAAAAATTTAAACTCGTGTACTGTATCAATAAGAATAACTCGAGAAATGCGGGTAAGTGCTCATTTAACGCATCACACTAACATCTATTCCATCAACTTTTAATTTAATACCTTTTCACTGGAAAAAATATGGGAGGTTATTTTTGATTCAAAAAGGTTACTTTTGTAAATATTTCAGGTAACTTCTGACAAGACCCGGCTGGCAACACTGATCTAGATAGCAAAGCAAGTGATAGCAAGTAGATAGATAGAAAATAGAATTCAAATTATTGCTATAATTAGTTATGTGTTACCCATGTTTATTTTATTTTGTCTCGATGAATTAAATTCTTTGAATACAAATCCTACGCTGCATTGAATATTATTATTAATTGAGTTACATACAATCAAAGAGTATTATAACATATAGGTTTTGGTTTTTGTAAATTAAAAAAAATGTGGAGCGATTCATTATTAATCGTTTTCATATCGATATGTACTGCGTTCCTAGGAGAAGGTATATATTTATTAATATAACAATGAACTTTTTTTACATAAATCCACATTTGTATCACACTTAAGTATTGCTTTAATAATGACATTAATACCGGGGTTGCTTACGATAGCAGTCCCCGCATCGTGGATGCGATGGTATCAGGAATGGCTATTTAATTATTTACGTAATATGGCACAAGAATCTGCCACATATATTTGCTAATATTTCTCTGTATTTTTTTTTTAAATTTTTATTAGAGATAGGTTTGCTCTTGGCCAGCATCCATAACTGTAGTCTTGAGGTTGTTGCCATAATGTTTCAATGAGTAAGGGATGCCTAACCCTGTTCCCATAGAGGAAGGCAGAGCATAGGCTCTCCCTTCAAGATTTGCAACCTCTATGCTATGGCGTTGCTTGCACTCAACATTGAGTCTACCAGCTGTCCACCTACCAACATTTACATAAAAAATAAGTACCCATCAATTTTTCTTTCAGGTCTTACATGGATTCTAGTTTACCGAACGGAAAAATATCAAAAGTTGAAAGTAGAAGTTGAGCGTCAAAGCAAAAAGTGTAAGTGAAGCTACTTTATTATAACTGGATCAACGCAATGCTAACCTAAGCAGTTTTCTGCACGATATGGCTGTGTACTGTGAGTAACACGTGCCAAAGCGTGCCTTACCTGTTCTTATATAGTTAATAAATATTATCTTGTTGCTTTTAGATCCATTTTTATCATTTTCTGATTGAAAGTAAAGCCTTTTCCCATACATAAAACTTTATAATCCAGAGAAGCAAGTTATTTTGATGAATCCTTTTCTTTTACAGTGGAAAAACGAAAAGAAGCTCACGGAGACTCTTTGGACAAACAACATAAAAGAAAGATTGAACGTGAAGAAGAAAAACTCAAGAATAATAATAGAGACCTATCCCTCGTTAAAATGAAATCAATGTTTGCAATTGGATTTGCCTTCACAGCTTTACTTAGTATGTTTAATAGCATGTAAGTGGTATTCAATTTACTTAAGTACACTTGAAAAGTTTATGATTTACATTAATTATTATGTAAAAAAGATAATTTCAACTCAGTATTTTTTTAAACAAAAAAGCATACAAGTCAGTGCTAAAAGACAGGCAGTTTTTAACTGCTGAACATAATTTCACTATTAAAATAACTTTAAGACCTGTTTGAAAAACTACATAAATGTTAATATATTAATTTCAGATTCGATGGTAGGGTTGTTGCAAAGCTACCATTTTACCCAATTTCGTGGATACAAGGTTTAAGCCACAGAAACTTACCTGGAGATGATTATTCTGATTGCTCTTTTATTTTCTTATACATACTTTGTACAATGAGCATAAGGTATGTGTATATATTTATCTCTTACTTAATTTAAAATTGAGCCTGAAAATCACAAAATAATGATAATGCTGAAAGCCTATAGTAAGTCATCAACACCATATTTCAATACTTTGATCAATGTACTCTCTTATTGTAATGAAATTACTGTGCGTAGTAAATATTAGTATGCCTTAGTGAGACTGGTCACTCTACAAGTGAGATATTATATTGTTTTATACTAGCTCAATAACTTACAAGTTTGTCAGTGTTGAAAAATGAAAAATGTAACACCTGAGAAAATATATTGAATATTATAACGCTCGACAATTTTATCGCTGTGAAGAGGGTGGCACCCAATTTTTTATATTTTTAAATGATCACTATTTTTAGTATTATATATGTTAATCCAGGTTATGATCTATTTCTATCCCAAATTTCGTCCAAATCCATTAATCCGTTTTTACGTGAGCTTGACGTATAAACATCTATCCTCTCAGAGCATAATATTGTCAGTTATGCTATATTATGTGCTTAGTTTTAATGTGGAGTGTCTACAAAAAGAGCATAATATTATAATATTTTTTTTCAGGCAAAATATTCAAAAACTATTAGGATTTGCGCCATCTCGAGTTGCATCTAAACAAGGGGGATCTAATCTATTTGCTGCCCCTCCAGCGCAGTTTAAGTAGTTGACAAAATGTCAACATTAATCTTATTGTGTACTTATATGAGTTATTTATTAAACATGTTTCTCTCAAATAATATGTTAATATTTTTTGTCATATTTTATTAGTAACATAATAATTAAAATTGTCAAACCTATATCCATTTCATTTATATTGTTTCTTAAGAATTAGGCTATAAAAGGCCAATTTTTTTTAAACAAACTATTACTTAAAAAAGGTTAGATAGTGTTCAAACTAAAGTATAGAAGAAAGGAATTCACCAACAAAGTTAAAGAGAGTATAAATAACATATTCTTTAATTATTAACAATTTAATTACTACTTATATTGTTCTTAGTAAACATTTGATTCCACTACAGGTTCGCCCATAAGAAATCTGTCAAATCCAAATCTTGTCACATCAATAGTTTCAAAGTTTCTATCAATAATCATTTCTGCAATAGCTCTGCCGGCACCAAGAGCGTGGAGGGCACCTAAAATTTATTGTTCTCGTTAATTTATGGTAAAAAATATATATAATAAAACAGCATATTTTAATAGAGATATGACAGACTGGGAAATATTTATAAGAGAAACTATAAGGGGATTCGCTCACTGGAGAAGAGTCGAGGCGGTGTGACGTCGGAGGCTGTCGAGAAGCGCGCTTCTATATTTTCTACTAGCCGTTGCTCGCGACTTCGTCCGCGAAACTTTATTAAATACTAACGGGCCGCTCCCGGCTTCGCCCGAGGTGCATTTTTTTACGTAACAACCTTCCCTGATTATCCCTCTGTCCATGAGTGAAGACAGAATTAAAATCGGTCCAGCCGTTCTCGAGTTTTGCGCTTAGCAACACGTTTAGGGATTCATTTTTATATTATAGACTAGCGGGCCGCTCCCGGCTTCGCCCGAGGTGCATTTTTTTTTACGTAAGAACCTTCCCTGATTATCCCTCTTTCCATGAGTGAAGACAGAATTAAAATCGGTCCAGCCGTTCTCGAGTTTTGCGCTTAGCAACACATTTAGGGATTCATTTTTATATTATAGATATCCTGTTACTCGTTGATAATGTAGCTTTCTATAGGTAATAGAATTTTTAAAATTCATCTAGTTCTTTTTAAGTTTATTCAATGCAAACAAAAATACAAAATCTTTCTTTATAATATTATACACAGACGTGGAAAATAACTTCAAATTATACTATGTAAAGAAAATTGTCGTTAAATTGTGTTTGAATATAAAAACTTAACCTTTAACCCTTTAATCGCTTGATTTTGTAGGAGTTGTAGTGTCCCTAGCGCGTGACACGTAATTTTTTTTTTTTTTAAGAGAAGCAACGCAATTATTTAAAAATAAATTTATACAAGTAGATGAATTTGTCATATATATACGGCTCTGGCGAAATGGACACGAAAATAATTATCAGACTGGCGGTTAAAGGATTAATGATTCCAATAACTAGTCTAATTTGATTCTCTTACCATTCATCCCAAGTCCTGTTGCAAATATCAAATTATTGTAATGCGGATGGGGTCCTATGATGCCTGAATCATCATATGTATTGTAATCGTATTTCTCTGTAGATACACATTTTATCTGTAAGAGAAAATAATAAATACATATTAATAAATATCTTCACACATTCCACACAGCACCATTTAGTTCTACAGTAAGCAACTAATGATATACTACATGAATTACATTTTTGTAAATACATACATATTATAAATACAAAACATCCATAACTCAGAACATCAGAAAATCAAAATAATCATAATAGTTTTAAACTAAAAATATACACAAATTAAAAATTACTTTATTGTTAAGTAAATATGCTTACTTCAGCTTTTTCACATTGCGGAACTCTGTTCACTAACAACGGTTTTATTAAATTATTGTAAAAAGTTTCTTCAATATCCTCTTTATCTGCTCCTTGTATGTTTGTATCTGACAGTAATATGGGCATAAGTCCACATATGAGACTATTTTCGAATCCATTTTTTCTGAACCATAATCCACTAGTATCCAATGTCACGGGGGTGTTTAGATTTAGATGAACTTTTTCATCACACGAAACGGTAAATACTTTGGAATTCCTGAAAAAATAACAATTTTAAATTAGAATTAGAATTTAGCTACTCCACAAGTATCAGAATTGGAGGGATACTCTAGATACAAAGTAGCACTGTTTAAAACAACTTGTTAGCAACTCACTTAAAACGTTCAAGATAAAATGGTGTGACATGCCAGTGGGACGGAGAAAGGTCACAAGCTAATAATAAGACATATCTTTATTAGAATTGATGAACCCGTTGGATGAGTGGTAAAGATGCTTGCCTAACGTCTCAGGGTTTGAATCCCAGCGGGGTCAACTTTGGAAATGAACTTTTCAAAGTTGGCTCTGGTCTAGATTTGGAAAGTAGTGGCAGGGCATACTGCGTTTCACAGTCATTTGGGCAGCCCGTCTGGCGGCAGTAACCACCTTACAGAAGACCACCATTTCGGTGAGTAAGTAAGGCATGTGGGAGCCTATTACCCCATCCCTTCCTTAATCCTTCTATGGTCAGCACACTTGCAGCACCAATGGCGTTGCTTGTGTTATAGGCGACGATAGCCACCTACCATCAAGTGGACTGTCAGCCTGTCTGAACATATAAAAAATAAGATTCAAAATGGTGTTTTGTTTAATTGAAAAATAATGAGGATGGTTGTGATGGGGCTGTTTAATGCTTCAACAAATATCCAATGTTGTTATAAGCAATCTTGTTACCTATGTCATTGTATCTGTCATTTGTTCTTACAGTGGTCATAATATAACCCAGGTCATGTTTATACATTAGAATATATTAGTTTTGATAATGTAAGTGTTTATACAGTATCTATGTAGTACTATCCAATACATTGTATTCTATCTTGGTGTACCTTTAAATTTATTTGAAATTATCTTAGTGGTAAAATTTATAGGGATGCACAAACCTTTGCTCAACTGGCAATGGTATGGACAATAATCCTTCTCCTGTACCCACTCTCGCTAACTTAGCTATTTCAGCTGACTTGGTACCAGCTGCGAGTACACAATAGGCAAACTTTAAGGCATACTCTTCATTATCAGATGTCCTATAGACTATCCTATTTAATTTTTCGTATGCTCCAGTTTTAACACCTTCCATTAATAAATCGTGTTGTCTTTGAAATTCAAAGCCAATAACTTCACTATTGACATATATTGTGCCAAGCTCGAGTGATTTTTGAATTAATCCTTTGAAAAGATTACTGGCGTCAAAATAACCTTCACCTTCATAACTCATGCAACCTAAAACAGAAAAAAACTATCATTGACCAAGTGTCCACTATTGTAAATAGGCCTTGACAGAAAAATTTAATGGGCAGTTCTAACCATAATTATTGTTATTATTTAGTTATTATTATGACCCCAGATTATTAATGTAAAAACATAAATTAAATTATAGGCCCTTGTGATTGAGCACCACCACACATGACCCTCTACCCTCCAAATTGTACTTTACTACTGGTCTAGTAGTGCACTAATGATGGTAGGTGCTTACCACATTTAAAATTAAAAAATAAATAAGCAATATAACGCTTGATCTCCTATTGCTCTAACACTTTGGCCAGGCTATAGTTTTTTATTTTATTTTAGAAGATCCCTTGGAAACAGTAATTTTTCTCTAAATGAAAGGTACCCCACATCCTTCCTTGTATCCCTGACCATGTGTATGTAAAATTTCATGATGATCAGTTAAGTAGTTAAGGCGTGAAAAAGTAACAGACAGACAGAGTTAATTACACATTTATAATATTAGGTATAATATAGTATGGATATGGATCATACTAGATTTTCTTATCTATTTAACCCATATACATTTTGGTAACATGATTTTATAGGACAAAAAGTTCCCATGAGGACAAGTGGAGAACTTAAAATGTAAAAACTAAACAAATTTAAAATTTTAACTTAAAATGTGTAGAACATTGTGTAAAATGCATTGAAATACTACAACTACAGAATCGATGATAAAATGGAGGATTATTTGACTTACCTAAAGCAATATCACTTGTATTTATCCAAGGAAATTTTTCACTAATGTGATTTGGAGTTACAAGTTCACTTTTAACACCATGTTCCCTTAGTACCTCTACATTTTTTTCTAATTTTTCAGCGTGTTCCTCACTCGCCAATACTAAACAGCCACTAGGATGGTATCTGACATCTACGTTTTCATTCAATAATTCTTTAGAATTTCTTAAAAACTCAATGCCGTATTGCGATAGACATAAATTTTCAGGGAGTGTATAGTGCTGGCTTATATTTCCGAGAGATAGAGAGTTATAACTTTGTTTAAACTGAAACAGATTGTTTTATTATTTTGGCATACGATTTTATAACTATTTTAATTAATTAAAATGTTTTGTACTCACAGAAAGATCTTTTTCGATGACAACTACAGATAAACCTTTACCGGTTTTAGTTTTAAGCCAATATGCTACTGCAGAACCTATCAAACCTCCCCCGATTATTACAACATCAGCGTGTTCGGGATAGAAAACAGTTTTTTTGCCAATTAAATTTGAATTCTTAAATAGTGCATCCCATGTTTTTTTAATGGGATGCTTTGGTTTTATATAATTCCTTACATTAGGAATATGTCCACTTCGACATAATACTCTTTTAAATATTTTTGGTGATGAAATTATCATTTTTTGCAATAACAAAAACATCAAACACAAGCAAGAGCAAGTTAACGTAGTGATTATATTCTCTTTGAGAGCAAGGCAAGGACGGAGGACCACGGCTAGGGAGATGACATTGATTGACATTTGATTTGACATAGCGATGACATTTACATTGATTTCGATCACTTGTATATATTATAGTGTTCTGTAGTACGTACGTAGGTTTCGTTCGTAGAGGGAGGATAAGTTTCGTTTGTCCCTATATATCGATATCCTACTATATTGATAACAACTGAAATTAGTAGAACCTCGCTCTTGTGCTCGAAACACAAAAGCAGATGAGTGCAGTTTGGTAGGTAAGTTCTACCAAACGTGCATATTCTTCCATTATCATTTTTCAAATCTGATATTATTAACGTTGGATCCTTTGATTTCTCTTTATAATAAAACACTGTAAAACCCCTTCAAAATGTATGTGCAGAACATTTTATTTACCTACTTTCAAATATTATAAAATCACACCTATTGAAAAAAACATCTTTTACATACAACTAAAACCTTTCTACCCCTTTCAATTTTTTATTCTTTTTGAATCTAATGTTATTATTGCAACAATTCTTTTTTATGTTAAGGTATCTAAGATACCTAATTTTAATTAGTCGGTATTTTGACGGATCTCATTGACGAGAAAATGGTGATGTAAGACATATTTCTAATGGAATTTTACAATACAGAGCGTTGGCAACACTGGCCAGTTCACTCCTATATTCACTATCTCTCGCTTAGAGTACTATATCCCCTTGTTGCTATTCTCCAACCTCTTTGTTGTAATGTGTTCTGTGGTTTATCTCCACCATTTTGTTTTGGCAAGGCGTGGCGGGCGAGGCACAGGCAATCAATTCTTTGCTTCCATTTGCTTCCTTCCTTTCTCCTTTGTTTGACCGCTTCTGCGTGTTGTGTTGGTTGATTGAAGCAACTTCATTTTCATTCAACAAACTGTTCATCGATCGGACGTCGTCGCTGTTCGGCTCGTCGCCCGTCTCGCCGTCCTCGCTACGCTGGCTTTGAAATTTGAATACTTTAAATTCAAAGTTATTGAGAATAAGTGTATTAAATTAAACAATTTAATATAAATATTTTTTGCAATACATGAAAAGTACCAATTTATTGTTGGATATATAATAGATCTGAATTTTTAAAGAATGACCGCTTAGCCGAGTCATTCAATGTGAATAAAGAAAGACAATCTTCCTTTAGCAAAATAGTGCAAAACTGCAAATATTCATAAAGTTTTTATATAAGGAATAAATAAGTGTATTTTACATTGTGAGAAGATAGTCATGCATAGAAAAGAAACAATGATAACTATCCGCGCCGCCATTTTGTAAGATGTTTGTAAGGCG
This sequence comes from Synanthedon andrenaeformis, assembly GCA_936446665.2. NCBI lineage: Eukaryota > Metazoa > Arthropoda > Insecta > Lepidoptera > Sesiidae > Synanthedon > Synanthedon andrenaeformis. The sequence goes on along the minus strand of OW387777.2, from coordinate 6,361,486 downwards.
TGGTGGCGTTTGATTCTGGTGTCCTCATTTCCTGTACTTACGTATTCGGATATCCCTTTTAAACTATAATAATGGTAAGTTAAGCTAATAATGCAAATTTGTAATTCTTTTAGCACGTGAAAATCATATTTTTAGACCTATAATTTTATAGTTGTTACATAATCCCTTAGACATTTCCTTTGTTTAATAAGTGTTAAAAATACCGCTAGTCTAATAAAAGGCTTACATAGGCATATAAGCTGACAAGTCAGCCAGAAATAAAGGCAATTCAAATAGGCATGTTACATTTATTTATATAGTCAAATATGTTAAGTATTGGCAGCCATTACGAGAATGACGTCATTCAGCCCATCGCCAGCCATATTTATGTCCTTTGCAAGTTGCAATGTCGAATGGACTTTGAACTATACTACCGAGAAATGTTTAGTTAAGTCCATCCTGAAATTCTATTCTATTGGTGAAAGATTTTTACATACAAACTATAATATTAGTATAGATGTGCTTATATTTAATTTCATATTTAAAGTAAAAATAGTTACATAATAAATTATGAAATTTAATACCTACTTGTCTTCGTTATAAATAAACGGACACAAGGTTTTTAGCTCTATATATCCTCTCGATTTGGAGACTAATTGTCAGACTAACTAGGTGGTCTGTGTTCCTATTTTACTTGTGTAATTTTGAAAACAAAAGTAGACAGATACAAGTAGGAATACAATGGGGAAGTTGTAAACCTGAAAAAAAAAGTCATGTAGATGTAGAAAGTTTCAAAAATGAATTTGAACATGGGTAGATAGCAATAAAAATAAGTAGATGTCACTTTTACGTCATAACATGAAAATATGACAGAAAAGGCAATGAAAATTAAATATCTTCTGTTTGAATGGTGAATGAGTTTTTGGTAACCATTGACAATTTGAAATGTTTATATGATGCTATTTGAGCCCTCGCTTTTTTGTATTTTTTTAGTTGGTGTGGATGTAGCTTTTTTTTTTCTATTTTTCAAATTATACATTTATTATTCATAACATAAATCTTGTATGCAACATATATTTATTTGCATTGCTTTATGGTGTGCAAAGAAGTCAGTACAAATAAGGTTATATATCTATATATATAAAAATCTCGTGTCACGATGTATGTTCGCGATAAACTACTGAACCGACTGATCAAACTTCATAAGTATCTGTTATTTGGTCCAACTTAAAAGATAGGATACATAGTTTATATTTCATTTTGTTTATTATTTTTTTGCAAATTATATAATATTATAACATAGTGCCATCCGTTGATATTTATTCAATACAGAAATTATTTATCTGTGAGTTCCATAAGGTTCTCACAGATAGCGGTTTAAAGTAATTTATCGGCTGGATTGCAAAAAAGCACCCCGGGCGAAGCCCTGAGCGGGCCACTAGTAATTAGTATTATTATAAAAATAGCCAGTTTTTTTTATTAAATATATGTCATGTCATGAACATTTTCTCATAAACTAACTATATTAAAAGAAAATTTTTAATTAAAGTTTTTTTGCGAAAGGGCCATGGGTGGTAATGAGCCTAAATCCAACAGTAGACACAAGCTGATGATGATATTAATAATTATATAAGAGAAAATGTGGTTGGCTGAGATCTATAGAATGGCTCAGGCAAATACCAACTTGCTGTACTAAATTTGGTAGATCACATAGCATAGAGGCTCATTGTCGGCAGTACATTTTTAAGAACTAAGCTGCAGAGCATGGATGGCACATAGATGTAACATCACCTGTTTGTGTGTCTTCTATAACATGTACTTCGGATTTTTTGCTCAGAAGCTGCATGAGCTCAAACCTCCTTCCCCTTTCTTCTATCGGACATTCAGATGTATGGCTGGTTACCATCCATATCTTGTCAAAAACTCTTTCAGACCAAACACTCAAAATTCTTTTATAATACACAATATAATATATATATGCCAAGTGTTGGAACACCCTGCCAGTGTAGTATGTTTCTGAGCTCATACAACCCAAATCTTTTTAAAGTTTGAGTGAATAGTCATCTTCTGGGTGAGATCACTCCATCGTGCTCATATTTACTGCTTGGCTAGATGCTGGCCAAGAGCAAACCCATAAATAATAATAAAAAAATTATTTTAGAGCAATCATTGTATACAAAATTATTGTTTTGTATCTGTTTATTCATTTTGTCTTTATATTAATGTAATGCAGAAAGAGCTTACATTGCCATACATTGGTTTTTTATTCCATTGCCTTACAACGGAAGTCCATTTTACTTCATAGAATTTTTTCAGAATGTATTTTCTCTTTTAATTATCAGTACCTAATTTGTGAATGACTGACCCACCTCCCAAGAAATTGACCTGCCTAGGTGTGGTTTTTCTTTATTTTGAAGGGTTCTATATGTGAGATTATTTCTTCCAACTACATTTTATCTATTCATGTACCATAAGAAGTAAGAGAGAATCTATATCTATAAATTTAAAAATTAATAATAATTAATCTATAAGTTACTAATATTATAAAGAGAGGATTTGTATTTTTGTTTGTAATGAATAACTCAAAAACTACTGGATCAATTTTAAAGATTCTTTCATCTATAGAAAGCTACATTTACATCAGAAGTTGCGTACAACAGCTAGATCAGATAATTTTTATTTTATTTTATTTATTTATACAACACAAAGTTACATTTGGTTTAACCAAGGTGTAAACACAAACTCATTAGAGTTTTACCATACACCATATAAATTTTTGTGTCCATAATATCAGATAATCCAATGTTATCAATAATTCTGATGATAATATAACAGCTGTTTTGGCTCAATTTATATTGAGCTAATTATTATTATCGTAATTTGAAATGTATCAATTTTTGAAACTGATGGAATGCCAGTGATAGCATAGATAAAAGTCATTGTCCCTTTATCTTCATGTTAAACCACGCCAAATATAAATAATTTCAAAAGAGTATATATCTGGATGTATAATTGAAACCTCTGTGCTTGTCACAGAGGTTATAGAAATAAAATTATTGATGATTATAGAAATAAAATGACTTTAATTTACACATTGTCTGGCATTGTATTTAAAGCAATAATGTCTAATGTTTTGTTTTTGTTACAGCCACGAATCGATCCAATTCAATTATTGAACTGCCTTAGTGTATTACTAGCCACCAATGGTGGAATCAAAAGTAGAGATGAAGTGCAAAGGCTTGCAAGGTATGCTTTAATACATTCAAAGATTATAAAATTTTATTTTTTATTTCATAACTATGTTACCCTTTTCTTATAGTTTATAGGAAACATTTAGATCAAAAATTATGTAATATGTTATAATTTTTTTGTAGCTTTTTTCGTAAAATAGAATTTCCTATTTCAGAAAGTCATTAAAGATGCTTTTATACTTGATAATAATGTATAATCAGTGGGTCTTGTTAATTCTTAGTCATACAAATTGTGTACGTAATGTATGATTGTAATTTATACCACACTCTTCTGCTCATAGTATAGATACATTCTTGTGTTTTCTAAAATTATAATTTATATTTAAATAGTATTTTATGAATAAGGTTGTTGTATAATAAAAAAACACATTTTCAATATTATCTCTCTTTTCAGCTTGATGACTAAGTTCTCTAAGAAGTTAGTGTCTAAATGTATTTACATTCAGATACTGAAGCGTACTGAAACTGAGTTACTGGGACTATTCATGGGTTCAGGTGGTTGGCGACTGGTACACATGTGGCTAACAGAAAGTATTGTTGCCAAAAACTGGCCTCTAGTTAGAGAGCTGCTTGAGCTGTTGTTGCTGTGCCCAGTGGATATAGAACGGTTAAAAACTAATAACTGTCCTAAATTAGTAAAAGAGTTGTCCAAGGATGACAATTATATGGGTAAGTTTTTTTATTTTATTTTCATTTGTACACTGATAATAAAATAATGTGTTCATTCAAGCTTTTATGTTCATATTTAACTTTACTATTAGACATCATTAAAGTAATCTAATATAACCACACCTAGACGACATAATATGAGTAGTATAAAATCAAATTTTTTTGTAAGGCGATTTAAATAGTGTTAGTAATATTATTAGTTTTCCCAGGAAGTTTGTATATTATTTTATTAAAAAATGCTTGATTCTTTAAAAAAAAAAAACATTTTATTCAAGATTTGTAATATTTTTTATAGGCCATGAATAATAGTAATAACTAATTATTATATAAATTATTTTTAGCAATCAGAGCTTTGGCATCAAAACTGGTAGAGCAGTGGTTAAAGACTGTAAAAGGAGAAATTGTGAAACCAATTGGTGTTGATGAGATACCACAAATCATAGAAAAAGCAGGCTCTGAGAATCAATTTGAATTAGTTTTGATAAAGAATGAGGTTGATCCAGATGCTGAACTAGAAGAAAAGGAATTAGGAATCAAACAATCAGATGTTAAAACAGAAAATTCGGATGCAAAGAATGAAGAAAAGAGTGTTGCCATTGCACAAATAAAGGAAGAAATTGACAAAGCACCGGAGACATTACCAGTTTTGAAAATAACCGTCAAAGATGGAAAACAAATTATATCGCAAGTCAGCGACAATGATATTAAAAAAGAAATGTCTCCAGATAAAGAAAAATCGAGAGATAAACACAAGAGTAAAAGTAAAGAGAAATCTCTCGATAGGAGTACTTCAAGATCTAGCTCATCTAAACATTCTAGTAAATCACATTCTTCGTCTAGTGACAAACATAAAAGTAATCATAGAGATAGCTCAAGTCGTCACAGTAGTAAAGAGAAGTCAAAAGATAAAGATAAACATTCTTCTAGTAGTTTTAGGTCTTCTAATAGTTCCAAGTCAACAGACGACAATAAAAAATCCTCTGATAAATCGAGCTCTTCTAGTCACAGATCAAAGGATGAAAGAAGTAGTTCTAAATCGTCATCCGATAAAGATAAGAGTAGAGATAAAAGCAAAAATGATAAAAACAGAGAAAGCTCTCATAAACCTGATGGAAAAACGCCTATTAGTAAATTGGGCAAAATACCTAAAATAGGTGACATTAAAAAAGAAAAGCCCTCCATTTCAATAGAAGTTAGAAAACCGGATGATCCTAAGCCAAAAACGGTTAAAACGTTTCACTCGAAATTTAGAAAGCACGGTTTAGAGGAAGAGATTAAACCACCTCCTTCTAGAGCCTCATTGCTTAGTAAAAAATCACCTGTTGTGCCATCGACAATACCAATGATAACAAAAAGGCCGTCACCTGTTCACAATGAGACACCACCAGAGAAGAAGCCAAAAACAATGGAACCAATGGTTGAAAAACCTGGTGCCATTAAATTGATTCCTCCTAAACCAAAACGTGAGTGTACATTATTTCTGTTAAACACTTGTGTTTTAATACATTTTCTTGTCTTTTCAGATCCGCCTCATCATTGCCTAGAACACTCGTTCATTTTTCCAAGTTTTATTAATAGTTTAGATTGCTTTTTCGTCTATGGTAAGTCTAAAATGTATAGTACGATGGGTTCGCAAATGTTTACATGCATTGATGTAAAGAATTTGTTGCAAATAAACGCTGAATTAAAGTTTTCCATGTATGTATTTCGATAAACTCTGACCTCATATTTATTTAAAGAGAAACAGAAGCCGAGCTTGGTGTTGAAATACTTCGCGCCTTCGTGGATCCATGGGATCAAACTGCTGCAAGGGGCTCTCTGGACATCTGGCGTTTCAGATGAGAACCTTCAACAGACTGAGGGGAAATCTCAATGGATTAAATAATAATATTAGGAAGGGTTGACACCTTTGACCATTAAAATTAGTTACACAATATGAAAAAAAAATCTGAAGATTACTTAGATGTAGTTTTGAGATTTCATTTACATTATTTTTTACTCGGAAATAGGACTAAATACAATAACAGGCGTTATATTATAACCGAATGTCAACTCATATAAAAGGAAATATTCGAATCTTGGCTCCTTAGAATCTATATTTGCAAAATTTCAATTTTACGCTCGTACTATGAGTGCGACAGTTTACTTTAAAATTATACTTGCCATAGTAAAAAATAAAAGAAACAAATTATGGAAATTAGCAACATTACGTCAATGGGTAAATCACAGTATATCCCCATTAATGGGTAACTCGGGTAATCGAGTGCTTCGTACGTCCAAACATATCGCATTGCACAATAAATAAATTCGATTGTTCCTGGCTTGTTTCGATTCGATTGTTTGTATAATTGAAACTGACCTTATGGGACCAAAAACGAATATTCGGACTGTGAGACGAAATAATTATAATAGGGAAATAAGAACAGACTACACTATGTATGTCGAAAAAAGAGAGCACACCCTGGTTCATAATAGTACAAATAAAGTAATATACAGGAATGTTTGGAAGATGGATGCAATGTTTAAATGATATTAGAACAGCTTAACTGTTGAGAATATTTCAAGAATATGTTCTAGACGGTTTAGTTATATTTTCAATACAATTTTAACACATTTTTAATAAAATTTATCCTTTAAAAAGATGTGTAGGTTACTTAAAAAGGTAAAAGAAGTATTTTTGTAATTAGATTTTCAAAATCTGATTACATAGATGCTTGTGAATTGTTTTGTTAGGAAGGCTTCACATCATTTTAACACATAAAATTTTCGAAATACTAACGGGTTAATATTAGTAATAAACTGTAATTTTGGGGTTTGTAAATGAATCTTGACATTGTAATATACAGGTCTTAAAATGTTCTAAGCTTTCGTCTTGAAGTTTTCTATCCATCTTCCAAACAAACTGTATATTATCACGAAACTAAATTAATCCTTTTAGTATATAACCATATCTTCTCACTTTTGATACTATAACCAGCTGCTCTATTTTTTTTACATTGTACATGATGGAAAAGTTTGTCCGCTTGCGCTAATAAAGACAAATTGAAATCAATACTATGATTATTCATAGTAGCGACCATAGTTTGCAAAACATAAGTGCGCTGACGATATTACTATTTCTGTTAGTACCTACTGCCGTGTGGTTTTGTATCATTTACGAGTTTGAACACTGATTCATAAAGAAAAAATAAAATGATAGTTTGTTCGAGTATACCGTCTGTGTAAATAATACTCGATTGATAATTGCGTATTTTTTACACCGTACATATTTGATTGATATTACTATATTCTGGATAGCTATTGTTGATTGTTTAGGTTGTTTCTTTATTATATGACTGCAATCAATAAAAAATTGACGTAGATATTCAAAATTCTTCATCAGACATATCGCGTTAGCCAACAGGTGAATTGTTCCTGGATAAAGAAAACAAAATCTGTAACCTAGTTAACCTGGCGTTTGCGTCTAAAAGTTTCTCTCGCCAAGATATTGGGTTTTACATATTGGACGAGGTTTATTAAACATAATTATATATAAAACGTAGTACTTTTTTCTCTTCAGCTCACTACAATATGATGGCCATAAGATAATATTGATTTAAAGTTTCTAGTTCACATGAGTGAATGTTAGAGCCCTGTCAAACTTCAATCTCAAATTGAAGCAGCGTAAAGATAATTGGTATACCGACGTAAAGCATATAAAAAGAAAACAAGCCTGTTTCGAACTACGTTTGAACCAGTAATGAAAATATTATTTTTTAAATGTAAATACGCATTCTATACTGCTTTTTATGTCGCTTTAGTCCCAAAGTCCGTTGCTTAAAAATTACACCATGTGAGTAACCACGAAAATTTGAAAATAATAGAATGTAATGTAATATATAAATTAAAAAACAAAACATTTTATACAGTTCAATATAAGAATAAGTACTATAAAATAAAAAATTAAGATAATGGCGCGCGCAACGTGAAACGGTCTGAAATAGGTATTGAATTATTTTTTGTGCATATTTTGTGCGATCTAATGTTTGGCTAGTACGTCGTGATTTCTTTTGAGTAAATAAAAAAATGTATGGATGGATACATTAAATTTTCAGATAATAAGCAAATGGAATACCCTCATATGTTTTAAGTTAAAAAATAGTAAACTGAAATCAATGCACATTAAAAAATATTTTAATTTCATAAAATAGGTGCCTTATTATTAATTTATTTATTAAACATAAACCGGAATTCGTTATCATATATTTTAGGATAGTTGGCTATGCTAAGCAGTTAGAAAAGACCTCAGTGTTTGAAATTACAATTTGAATCAAATTTGGTGGCGGGTTGTATTTTAAATTCCAATTTCATAAACGTATTCCTGTTTATAAGTTTCCCACAATCCCATCCATTGTTATTGGTAATCCTACCGACTTCTACAGTGCTAGTTACTTACATAAATATACTTAAAACTAATATATTAACGAATGGACCTCTGTCCTACATTTTATGCTTTTCACCCACACAATTTTAACTAACTACGCCGTGCTGTATAGTTACTTTATAAATATATTTAGGTAAGGTACCTACCACCTAATTGAAGTGCAAATATTCAAGATAACCGAACACGTGACGTCATTGATTGTAGTCGATGACTCATGGTAACAAGTTGCTTTAAAAAAACATTTATCAAGGGGATTCATCCTACATAGAGAATTTACTAATATAAAGCAGATGTATATTTACAAAAACTACATTATTTTATTGCTTTTTTTTTTCTTTGTGAACATACTAGTATGCTCGTCGTACAAGTATTTATGGGAACAAAACTCATTTATTTATACAAAAAGCCTATGCATATTTGTCCAGAAAATAAATTTTAGAATCTTACTTTTATTATTTATTTCTAATTATAATTTTACTGGACCAGACTAGGCACGAACTCACTATTGACAGAAAGACTGACGAAGGCAATTCATTATGTTACTAGTGGCCCGCGTCCGGCTTCACGCGAATACATTTTTTCTGCAAATTACACATTCCTTGTTTATCGCTCTTTCCATTAGTGAAAACCGTATGAAAATCGCTGTGTTGTTTAGAAGTATTTAGCGGAGAAACGGACACAGACAGTTTCAACGACTTTATTGCGAAATAATTATAGATATATTATATTTTTCACTTTCATAAAAACTATTACTGTATACTGGCGTCCGCTGCCTTCGTCCGGAATGATTTTTTATATATACATTAGTGAAAACTGTACCAAAATCCGTTGGGTGGTGAGAAACAGACAGACGCGGATAGTATGAGCGACTCGGCATAAATAGTTTTTATTATAATACTAGCGTCCTTTTTTTTTTCACCAAGAACTTCCAAGTATTTTTATAGATGTAAACCTTCCGTAAATAAATTATCTAACTGATGGTGAAAACCGCATCAAAATCCGTTCCATAGTTTAGGAATTAGCAGTTATACAGAATAGACAGTCGCGGAAGTGACTTTGTTTTACTGTGTAAGCACGTCGCATAGAAGGAGCAAAATGCCCTCTACGGCTTTTTGTTTCCGTCTTGTGACTAACTGGGAATCGAACCCGGAACACTAGCAAAACGGTAGTAAGATTAATCACTGTACCAAGGGTTTTGCTCTATATATTTTTTTTCTATCACCAAATTATAGTTGAATAGGTCAGTATTGAAAAAAATGTCTAGTTCGGTGAACCGGACTACTGGGATTGGACCGATTTTGAGATAATAAGTACCGTACGCGTTATCGTAATGCGTTACATGAGGTCTCATTCAAACCTGTTTCTTGATTATTCCTGCCTTAATTATTTCGCAGTTTTTTATTAATTTGAAAATAGAATGATTTCGTTTCGATAATTCTTAATTGCGCGCGACAATTCTCATTGCTAAAGTTAGTTGTTAGTATAGGTACCTACTTCATTATTTGTAAGAGATTTTTATAATTTTCATCTAGGAAATTACGTGGTATTTAGGTACTTTTATGTAACTTCGTGTTAAATAATTTTTACAATACTTTTAATGGCGTAACCGAAGAAATATTTTCCAAGTATTGGCATGTCATAAAAGAAATATTGCATCGCTTTACGCGCACGTACTTAGCAGCTACATTTTTGATAACACTTGACGTCACGAATTTCGTTTGTAAAGCAACTTATCGAGTAAATACCAATGCAATATAATAATTTTGATGTCTGCAATGAAATATTTGAGGCATTATTTCAAATATCTATTTTTTTTAATCCTGCACCGTGCGTCCTACTGGCCTTAACATTCGGCTTATCAATTTTAATTCTGTTACTTACGTAATGTCTTGCACGTTCAATGTCCCGACAACTTTCACAACGCAACTTCTTTATCGATGCTTACACTACAGCATAATAGTGTGGGGTGGAACTTGCGTAAATGAACTTTGCTTTCTGTATAAATCCTATATTTTTTAATGATCGACCATGAAAAATGGTTAGACCATTGAACTTGAAAATTTTATATAAGTATGCAGCTACTTGCGTATATTCGCAATAAAAAATTAGGTATTCAAGCGGGTGCTCACTTGCACAGCGGATTATATTAAATTTTATTAATTATGTATATGCTACCAATAAGTGCTTACGTACCTACGTGTGAATTTAAAATTATGTGTACACACAACAGCTGTTTCTTGTTTTCATATTAAAATATACCTACATCTGTACATAATAACAAAATCGTAAACGAGCTATGCCTGTAATTTAAAAAAAAAAATTATAATTGTCTGTGCACGCTAATCTCAGAAACGGCTTAACTGATTTGAATGCGGTTTTCACTGATGTATGCATGATTACCTGGATTAAATAAACTATATGATACTTTTTATCCTGTGGGATTAAGCGTGTACGAAGTTGCGGGCACCAGCTTATAATTAATATTTATGCTAAGCATTATAAGTAAATCTTGCTTTTTCAATCTTCCGGGTGAATTATTTTTTTTGGTGACTTCGTTCTTTTTGTATCCAAATTTAGTGCCACTTATTGTAGTTATTGTATATGTATACAAATCGCAACAACATGTGAATTTAGGAAAGACTATAAATGAAACCCGTACTATACATTATAGACTTGCATTTTTCTACTCCTATTTATTATAGTTAGATTTAAGGGTAATAAAACTGAAAAAACTAATTTTCTTCTGTTTTGTTTCAGCCATGATGTTACTTGAAAGTGACATGTTTATGGATGCCCTAAACGCGTCTGCAACGAACAAAAAGGAACCTAAGAAGAGAAAACGACGCACCAGTGGATCCAAAGATACTCCTGGCGAGAGTTCACCACCGCACACCCCGACCACAACCAGTCCAGTCGCCGAAAGCAAATCAGTGCCGCCTCGCTTCTATCAAGATACACTCGATACAGAAGAGGATAAAGAAAAAGAATCTGAAAAGAGTGAGGTTATTGAAAATAAGGATGAAAATAAAAGCGAGTCTCCCAAAGATATAGAGGAACCCATGGACACAACGGAGCCACATACGTTAACAATTAATGGTTTGAAAGGAGTATTGTGTTATCACAAAAGGAAAGGACCTAAGAAAAGTATCAAGTGGAAACCAGACACAGAATTGGAGGAGATTCAATATTTCGAATTGGACGAAACTGAAAGAGTCAACGTTACTAAAACGTTTACAGATATGAAACATTTGGAAAGGGTTAACGAAGGACAAGCGTTCCAAAAAGCGAGAAATCTTAGTACTGTCGACGTAATGGAAGAGAAAATGAGTTGGAGACCTTTAATGCTTGTTAATACCGAGGGTCAAATTCAAGTTGAATATGGAAAGAATAGCAAAGAAAAGGAAGTACAAGCAGCACGACAAAAAGGCATATTGTCCCTTTATTTCCTCAAAACGATGGTACCAGACTCTCCGACTGAACCGGAAGCGGAAACTCATACATTTTCCGAACCAATTATCATACCGTTGGAAGATGCCACAGGCAACCAAGACAATATAAGCGACTTTAGGAATATGCCTTGGCCCGAACCAAAGGGCATCGCGCCTCCAACAAATAGTAATGTCAACCCACCGTCCATGTTTCCACCTAACATTGCACAGTTTCCAAGCGGTCCTGGTTTTCCATCGCCGTTCCCAGGCGGTCCTGGTTTTCCAGGCCCCAACATGATGCCTGGCGATTGGCAACCGAGCATGAATCCACCACATATGATACCCAATGGAATGCCCATGAATCCACCGGTAATGCCTCCAGGCGCCATGCCACCTATCAACATGCCACCGGGAATGATGGGCCCGCCGGAAGGTATGATGATGGGTCCGGAAATGTTTGCGGGACCTAACCCCATGTTCCCAGTGCCACCGGACGGTTTCAACATGCCGCCCAATATGTTTCCACCGGATTTTAATAATATGCCTGGTGTACAAGGGATGCCTGGTGCAGACGGGTTTTCTGCACCGAATAACATGCGCGGTGGGATGCGAGGTCGTGGAAACCCTGGCCATTGGCGAGGGAAAGGAAATTGGGAAGGACCGCAAAGAGGCAGGGGAGGGTCTTCTCGCGGTGGAAGGAAGACAGTTTGTATATATTTCCAAAGAAAGGGTTCATGTAGGCAAGGTGATAGTTGTACATTTTTACATCCCGGTGTTAATGGACCTTTTTAGGGTTAATTACACTACGCTTGCACAGATGTGGCCTTCTATCTATATGTGTATATAAATAAGTATTAGTGCTAAGTATCTACATATGAAATGTATAAGCACAATTAAATGATTATGAAGTATAAATTAAGCTCGATTTAAGTATTGTTAGAAGCTCAAAAGACTGGTTATGTATATATTATAGTTTTAAAAAAATTATTGTTATCGGGTAACTACTACAGAATATATTAGTTTATTTTTTATTTAAGTACCCTGTATATATAATTAAATCTGTCATAATAAATATTTCGACTTTTATAATTCGTATTGTTTATTAATGCCTAAGATACTTAAATGGTATGTTTAATAATGATGCCCTATATTATTACATAACTGGGGTACAACATGAAGCTAGTTAAGTATATATAGCTTCTTTATTTTTTACCATTAAACTAACAATTTAGACAAATAGGTGCGTTTTAGAAATATGTAGATACGAAATTTTTAAGGTCGCTATATACATACAAAGGAAATACAGCATTATGGGTTATATATAATTGGACATTTATTTTTATTAATTATTAAAGTAGGTATATAATGTATATACGCATTTATAGCTTCATATTAGACCAACAATAATAATATTGTATTAAGTATAGTCTTTGAGATACTTTCAATTTAGCTTATAAAAATAATAATTAGTTATATCAATTGTATTTACTTGTCATAATGTTATTTTAAGGCATTGTAAACTATATGATGCGTGTTTTCATTTGTATTTCACTTTTTATAATAAAAAATAACACAAAAATCACCTTTTTTTTAACAAGAACTTACGTGGGCCTCAAAAATATCAAATCAAGTAAAGTGTTTATTCTAGTTCTGCTTAAGTACAAAATACTTAAAATACTTAATCTTGAGCATGTTTTGTAAAATGGTCGAGAAAGCTAATGCTAACAATGCTAACCTAATGGTAACAAAAGTACCTTTATGAAAAAATATATATTGAAAATGTAATTAATTACTTTTATGAAAAGTCAATACAAAGTAGAGTATGAAGAACTTCAAATTAAATTAAAAATGTGGATTTCTTGTGAACAATAACATCATCGCTTTATATTTTTAGTATATTCCAAATCAAAAAAATGTTAGTTTTAAAAAATTTAAAAAGATTTTTTTCTTTAAGAGGTGGGTAAGTAATTTGTATTAAAAATAACCACGATTGTAAATATTAACCAAGAATCATAATGATGTTTTTGCAAAAAGCCCTAGCTAGATTTTAAAAAGGCAGCATAATTAAATCTCCCGCATTCTCATATCGTTTTCTATGTCCAACTGGGATAGAATCGTATGGTTCTGTGGGAAATCTCAATTCAATGGGATAAAATGGCAACACTAGACATCGTTTAGTTAATGTTTTAAAACGATGGTAAATTATCATTAAATTATTTTAATTACAATCTGTAAAAATATTAAAATATCATTAGCAACAAATGTCAATTGTTCAAAAAAGTCCCGCCGCCGCTCCCCGCCTTCGTCTTGCTGATTTTGCTACCGCGACGTTAAGAGCATTCATCAATTAGAATCACGCTGGAGTCAAAATTTATGATTTCAGTGGTTTCAGATGTTTTAGTTTGCAGATAGGATGTTAACGTCATATTATTTGTAGTTGTATAATCTAGTAAATACCTGAAAAATATTTTAAAGTGAATTTTCATTAGAACATTTTTAAACAGCCCTTTTTTTAAATTAGCGGTCGACGGCCTACGCAGATAAATATACAAGTTATTAAAAAAATTATAACACAATCTTTTAGAACATTAATGACTTCACATACTAGGTCCAAGAAAAAACAGAAATATCTCAAATTTGATCCTAAAGTAAAACGTTTAATATCACGAAAAATTACTAAAAGTGACACTTTTGATTATACTTTTCTTGAATGAAAATTTACAGAAATTGTATGTTTTTTTCAGCCATGTACTAATAAATTATATGAATTTTTGAAAATCAATATGTCTATAAGTTTGTCGCATATAATTTTACTAATATCTCGCTTCTGCGTCGACCGTCGACCGCTAGTTTCAAAAAAGGGCTCTTTAAAAACTGATGTAATGAGAAAATTATCCCAATATTTTAAAATTTCTGATTCTGACTCTACAACGCTCTTAATCATAAAGTGTTCAGAGCGGACTAGAAGTTTGACGTGATCAAATCTATTAAAATAAAATCTTAATTACGTAAGACTACTAATTATACTAATAAGGTCGGTAACGCCCTGTGCCTGTGGCGTTGCTTGTGTTATAGGCGACGGTAGCCACCGTTATAGCCACCATCAAGTGACCGTCAACCTTAGCATGAAAAGACCTTTTATTTAATCTTAAGCAATAGTATTTCCTGTGGTAAGTATTACCAAGATGTCAAATTTATAATAGTCACATCATGGACGTCGGATAATATAACAGGACCGCTTACATGAAAAAATTGCATTAAAAAAATTAACTATTACCAATAGTTAAAGTATATTTTTCTTTGCGCCTTATACAGAGGCTAATCCGAGCAGAGAGAGATAGCCAAACTGAGTGTGTGTCCCTTTCCTTCATGTTGCCAAACTAAAAAATGTACTTCATTAAAAATTTAGATTCAAAAATCTTAGTTTAAACACTTGTATGTTAATTGTACTTCAATTATTTTAATAAATTTTAAGCAACGTATTATAATCACATTAATTTCGTTATATATGTATTCTTAAATTACAAAAAGTTAATATTTATTGTTTCAAGCCTATTTTATTTTATTTTCTACTGGTATGCTTGTAAAGTGACATTATGGTAAATGTCCATAAATTTGTAATGTTGGCGGATATGATTATGCACAATTGGTGCAAAACTAGTATATTATAAGCAATAAAATGAACAATGCGAAAATTACAACTGGTAAAGGTGTTGGTAAAATCATATTTAAATTTAAAAAAATATTTATAATAAACTACCTACTACTATATGTAGGTATATTACATTTAAATTTGTCTCACATAACAAAAAACTTATTGTCGCCCTATTAGAAAGGGACACATAGCCCCTCTACTACATCCTGCTTATTATATTAGATCCATGGGTCACATAGATTAGATAGATAGATGTTGGTCAACATTATACATATACATATATAATTTGTGGTTTGATTATTAATTACCACATTATTACAAATAAATCAATGGACAATGGATTTTAATTCTTCTTAGTTTGTTTATAAATTGGTTTCTATCCAATTTCTTAGTAAAACGTAGTGATTATATTCTCTGTTTCGTAGGTAGTTTCGGGTAACAAAAATAATGTCTCATGAATTCAAGATGGATTAGTTTCTGTATCCCAGTGTAACATAATCATTAATAATTATTTTCATTGTTTAAATGTTTTCTTTTTTGTTGCTGTAATTTACCACTCATGCAACGTTGGTTTTTCTTGGATGATCGCAAAACACCAAAAATAAAATTTAAAAGAAAAATGACCTCTGCAACACCAGAAGTACAAAACGAAATAGTGTCTCAAGAGTGGGTGTTCAGTGTATCGACTCCTAATTTAATACCTCAGGAGAAAGTGTTTATCACTGGCAGCACCTCAGAACTCGGTGACTGGGATTACACCAAGGCTATACCTTTGGAATATGAACTGACCAAAAATTTGTGGGTGAAGACTTTAACCATACCTAATACCTGCGATGTATTTTATCGCTACGCAATTTGCGTCGTTATTGAGGACACAAAAGATATAATAATTCGAAAATGGGAGACCAATATTCACCAGAGAGTAATTAAAGAGAGCACCTTACATCCAGTTGTTGATACTTTTGGTTTCTATGATGACAAACAAAGCATTACTAGAGGGTGGCTTACTGCTCAAACATTAGTTCAGTTCAAATTCATGAACAACCCTATAAAATTAAAAAGTCGTCTTAATGGAAGGATTTTAAATGTTAAAATATCACCAGTAAAGTTGTCCTTTGGGACGGAAATTAATGTAGAAGAATCATCGCTTAGTACTGATCCAACGGATGCGGAAATGCCATCAGGAGTGTTCGTTGAAGTATCATCAATCAGCAGCGATACTAGCATGTGTGCGTTAAAACCACAAGAGCAATTCGGTAGAGAATACAAAGAAAATGATGTTTTGCTGATAAATGTCTTGGCCCCGAATCCTCAAAATTTGGCTTATCTCTTAGACTTCTACTCATATAGTAGTAGAGCCTCTTCCGATGATCCTCCTTGTCATGTCGGTTACACGTATATTCTGCCAAACATGTTCAAGCTATCCGAAGGAGCAGTGGAGTTGCCAGTAACATGCAACGTTAAACATAGGCCCTTGGGCACTGTTACTATTCAGTATTTAATAATTAAACCCCTTGAGGAGAAGCTCTGTGATTTGCAGGTGTCTTTTACCAAACATTGGGATCCTTCCTGGACCGGCTTGGAAGTTGGACATCGTGGGCTCGGTGCTAGCTTCAAAACAAAAGAGTAAGTAATCATTTTATTATAGAAATGTTATAGTAAAATAATCTTAGTATATTATAAAAAAAAAATACAGTGAAAATCGGTTATAACAACCTTCAATGGACCACAAGAATTGGTGATAATAAATGGATACATAGTTGTTATAAGCAATATTAATTTGTTATAGGAATTCTGTAGGGATCTTGCCATTTAGTCATTGTAACTGATCTGTCATTATTTAAACCAGTTGTTATATACAGTTTCTACCACAGTAAGATTAACAATTTCAAAGGGAACTAAATAAAAGATGAAGAATTTTTTGTTTTTGTAAAATGTCAAGGATATAATTTTATTTTACATTAATATAACAATTTAGTTTTTATCTGAAATAATTGAGTTTTTCTTATGTACATAATGATGACTACTAAAGGGTGGCGAAAATTTGAGGGTGGCATGGCAAAGTATTTAAATTAATATTTTGTACCTTAAGCTTTTAATATAATTAAAATTTCATTGTATTAAGCTAGACAACAATCGGCATCCCATGGCAAAATACCAAGAAAAAATTCTTGCCATGCCGTCCAACAATGTGCGCCAGTTCTTAGAATCTCTCCATTCTCCTTTATATTTTCCACTGTTTCAATAATAACAGGTTTTTAAAAGTTCCTTGGAATAATTAAAAATAATTTTCAGAGGAAATGCTATTCGTGAAAACACAATTGCTTCCCTTAAACAGGCAGCTGCAAGTGGTGCAGACTTGCTTGAATTTGATGTTCAACTAAGCAAAGATATGATACCTGTTATATATCATGACTATTATGTCTGTATATCAATGAAAAGAAAGAAGGAAGTAGACTTCACAGAAATGTTAGAATTGCCTGTGAAGGATCTATCTCTGGAACATCTACAAAAACTTAAGGTATATCCCAGCGAAGGTTGAAACACATTGTCTGTCTCATCCGTAGATAAATTTGATTCATTTGAACCTTTTATTTGGATGATTTCATTCATTGTTTTTTAAAAAAAATATCTTACAGTGAATAAAATGTATATTTCTTAAATTATTACTTTGATTTGTTTAATTACACTATAATAAACTTGGAAGGTATATCATATTTTTGCAAAATTGTTTACTGTGAATATTATAAAAATATTGGAAAAATAAAATTCAGTTATTTTTTCTCTAAACTATGTAATTTCTTTTACTTGACATGTTGAATATTTTAGACTATTTTAGGATGATTATTATTGCTTGGTGATTTTTGCTATCAAAATTAACAAAGGTTTTGCATTTTGTCATATTAATTTGTAAAGCAGATCACATTATTATCATCACCATATTCACCATAGAAGAAGAAGGGAAGACATTTTTAAAGTAAAACCCATTAAATTTTCTAGAATCCTTTTCTTACCATCTTTTGAAATATACTCCCTTATAATGACACTAGATATTGCATAATTCTTTTAAATATAATAAAATATGATTGAAATAATATATTGATTTGAATGTTATAGGTACCTTACATGTTTCCCAATATCTTTATAATACCACCATAGACATCTTCATCATTGTTTTTTTATGTATGCACCTATTATATATCAAACATATAAATCTGTGGTATGTATTAATAAATTATTATTTTGCTTTTAGATACTTTTCGAACATAAGTCTTTAACTTAATTGGAACTTATGTTAGTTGTAATTTTATTGTTAATTTATTGTCTTTTATCTAAATATTAAAAATGCATTTTTATTTGCATTTAAACTATAAGAGAATTATTTATTTGTTCATAGGTGTATCATTTAGTTGAAGGTCGTAATCATGAGACATTGTTTTTTGATGAAGATCTAGAGGAGCATCAACCGTTCCCGACCTTAGAACATGCTCTCAAGGAGATAAATGAACATGTTGGATTCAATGTAGAGCTAAAGTGGACAATGGAACTCGATGATGGTACATTTGAACTGAACAACCCATTTGATATGAACATATATGTTGATAAGGTGACTACATTTTATGTTTAATATTATATAATCTATATATACTAATATTATAGAGAGAGATTTGTATTTTTGTATGTTTGTAATGAATAAACTCAAAAACTACTGGACAGATTTCGAAAATTCTATCACCTATAGGAAGCTACATTATCAGTGAGTAACCTAGGCTATGTTTTATAAAGTTACGCGGGCGAAGTCACGTGTAACAGCTAGTCTGCAATAAAAAGGTGTCCAGAGTACTTTATTATTGAAAAGTTTTATTTGTTTCCACATTTCTTTGTTGTTTTAGGTGTGAATGTTGAATTTTACTTTTTATTTTTTAACATGTGACCGTCTAGTATTGACGGAATGTTGCTTATAAAGTTTTTTTTTTCTAAGTGACATATTTTTTCCTTAGTTTACATATCACGATTTAAATGGAATTTGATAAATGAAAATCATACAGAAAAATGAGAGCCAGTTTTATGTTTAATTTTTTTAATCCAAAATCAAGTAAAAGAAGAACTCCTCATAATAATTTCATTCTAAATGACATCAGTTGTGTAAGAATTACATATTATGATAATTTAAAAAAAAATTATTTTCATACAACTTTTAGGTTCTAGAAGTAGTGCTCAAGTATGCTGGAGATAGACGCATAGTTTTCTCCTGTTTTAACCCTGACATCTGCACCATGGTTAGATACAAGCAAAACAAATATCCTGTAATGTTTTTGACTGTAGTAAGTATACTTGTTATTTTACATAAATTAATATCCTATTTAAACTCGAAGTCCAGTGAAGAAAAATTTATTGAACAAAAATATTATAATAATAATGATTATTCATTGTAGCACATAAATTTGTCATTTTTGACAGGACCATGCAATTTTTTTAAATTTGGTAATGTCGATAGATGACTGACTTGATGGTGGGTGGCCACCTTCGCTTTAACACAAGCGATTTTTTGCTTGAAACCTGACGTGATCGAGATTATTCTTAGCTATAGTTTTTGAAGATCAGTTTAGGCGTTTGAAGATTATCAGCCCATTTACTAGTTGACGAAGCAATTTCACTAACTTCTACAGGTTCGATTGATGTCAAATTTGTGTTTGGCGTAAATTTCCATGACATGGCAACCTCGATCTGATTCTGCAGCATCAAGTAGTCTGCAGGACACCCAACTCCAAAGCAACTTACAGCTGATATAACCTGTTTGAACTCAATAGAAAGCCGGGGGCTGGTTTATAATTTTAATTATATCTTGTTTTCACTACTTTTTCAGGGGATAACTAACAAATATCAGCCGTATCGCGACCCGCGGTGTCTCACGATCCCGGCAGCGGTGCAGAGCGCAGTTGCCGCAGACATATTAGGCATCGTGGTGCACACTGAAGACTTATTGAGAGACCCCACACAGGTCAGCCTAACTATATTTTCATTCTATATGCTACTTTGGTCGGTTTCGACATATATTAAGTACTAGTGACTCGCTATCGACTTCGCCAATATGTCAGATATTTTCTCAGTTATATTTATCATTTTTTAATGTGGAAGAAGTCGCAGTCATCAGCTAGTGATATAATTATATCAAAACTTTGATAACTTTGATCACAATCTAAACTATAGTAATAGCTGGACATACTTTACTCAGTAACCAACCCTTTACAATCGAGAAATAACAGCACTGATGCTGTTGTGTATTTCAGTGTGTCCTGAGAAATGCCAGAACCCATTCCCTTATCGAGGGTTGATAGCATCCTAGTTAATTGTGTCGTTATGCGACGACGGAGTCCCATCAAGTTGTGCTTGCCTAAACCTTGTGGTTTTCTGTAAGATGATAAGAGAGTAGTTACAGTCACTACTAAAATATTATTCGCATGAACATTATTTTGTGAAATATTATTTTGCAGGTGAAGCTAGTAACGGATGCTGGATTGGTTATATTTTGTTGGGGCGATGACAACAATGACAAAGCCACTATTAAGAAATTGAAAGAAATGGGCTTACATGCTGTCATATATGACAAACTTGACCAATACACCACTAAGGAAGTAAAGGTAAACTATTTTTATGTTATTAATTCTCACAAAACATTTAACGCCTGGTTTACATTTTCATAAGTACAGTAGCGAGTGACTTGCGTCATCGGCGAGTTAAGTTGTTATTGTCGTATGAACAGCCAAAGCGAGTTAAGTAGTAATTTGTTGATTAAGTTGAGTTGAATTGAACGCGATCATATGCAGCGAGTCCAGTGCGAAGTAGCCCCCTCTCTCGCACCCCGACAACTTAACTGGTCGGTATGCGGACGGGCTAGTTTAGTTATGTACAGTTAGTTGTTTGGACACTGTTTTCTTATTATAACCCGTAAATTCAATGTCCATTTTTACAGTAATTCAATGTCCATTTTTCTTGATTAAAACAGCAGTTTCGGAAACCAGATCCTCTTTTAACCGAGTGAAACAACCATTGACGCGATCACACGTACTGAGTAGAGTGGCGAGTAGCGCTCAGCATGTGTTTGTGAGCGAGAAAGTGCGGGGTATGCTGAAAGGAGCGCGGAGGTGGGCACTCGGCCTAGTGAACAAAACGAGTTCAGAGTGCAGTTCTTGCCAATCTGATTACTTCGACCGAGCACTCGTTAGCGGGAACATACTGACCGAGCACTCGGACGAGAGCATTCTACCCGTCACATGTGATCACGTTATGACTACTTATTACTTAATTGACTCATTTTTAACTCACTACTATATTTATTGATGTGTAAACTGAGGCTTAAAGGAAAACTGAGGAGACTGACCAGTGTTTCTCACACCGGTTGGTCTCGTTTTTTTCGATATTGGATGTCATGTAAAACCGGAATATCCCGCCAAGTTTAGTAGCAACGGGTATGTGACTGATCCAATGTAGAGACCAGGACTTCCCGCTTGCTTTAGCAGGAACGTATATTTATTTGACTAATCCAACGTGAAAAGCAGTGCTTCCCGCCTAGTTTAGAAATTTGCCTGATTAAATGCGATGTACCAGGAGAGCATATTCCTGATGGAGGCGCGCGAGTCGGAGCGTGAACTGATGCGGCTGGCCGCTCTGCCGGGGAGCGTGAGCGTGGGGGAGTCGGAGGGGGGCGAGGCGACGCCTCTCGCCCCTCCCGCCTCCCTCCCCTATTTGGACCTCTCGGTGCGCGACACTCTCAAGGCCCACTCCACCGTCACCTCGCTGGAGTCGCTCGCCTCCTCCATCGACCTCACCGACCAGACCTTGAAGAGGAACAGAGACATTGTCGCCAACATTGACAAGCAGACTCAAGTGAAGGAGCAACGTTGTTCGTTCCTAGGACTGTTCCCGTCCGGCGACGCCAAGAAGGCCTCCCCGAAGAAATCGCGTAAAAACGAAGACGCTAACTAATCTCTGATAAAAATATTTCGTTTGCTCAATAGTACATATATATATATATATATAGTGAGGCCAAGGAGACAATGCAAACAATGTAAACAAACCTGGCGCTCTGTCTTTATCCGTCACACCAAGCGACCGGTGCTATATGTTTCATAGTATAGGAAGCCATCTTGACAACTATTGAAAGTTGGTTTACATTCTTTGCGTGGTCTCGTTGGCCTTGCTTTAGAAGGTTGTTGCGGATTTGAGGTTGCGGATTTGAGGTTTTTTTTAATTGATTTAATTTAAAATGCAGAAAATTGATCCTTTTAATAATTGCTTTATTAGGTAATCAAGCTTTTATTAGAAATTTGAAACAATTGAAATTAAAAATTCATCCTGAGAAAATCTTCAAGATTTAGGAGTATCCCCCATATCCGCATTCGAAAAAGATTCGCATTGATTATCGCGGATGCGGATACGGTTATTGTTGTCGAAATTGACGCGGAAGTTCCGCACTCGCGGGTCAACCTGATTAATTCCGTAACAATGATATCCGTAACAACCCTGATTAATTATATACACCTTGTAAATTTCTTATTTTTTAGTTTTTGCTTTATTAAATATATTTTGTTTGTTAGCAATGTAATACAATACCGCTAAAATCCCCTCGTTTCATAATTTAAATCACCTGGCGCTAGAGCTTTTCCAATTTTTATTTCATTGATTTGTTACAGGGTATTTTATTTGGGATAATTATAATAATTTTTTACTAATTCTGATTTTATAATTTACAGTCCTGTTTTTCTAATGTTTTTAACCTAAACATAATTATAGGTAACTGGAGATGTGGCCGGCTTTGCCCGCCTGGATGTAGATGTAACATAAAAGCACTTATTACTTTTTATTATGAATAATAGAAGCAATTTTAAGTCTGTCCTTTTTTTAAATATACGATTATACTTGCACTTTTCACTCGCGAGATGTCACTTGCAATCACTAATCATTCATTTTTTAATTTGTGTACATATAATGCTTTATTTAGACTTTTATCATTCAAACTTATTACATTGTGATTATCATTATCTTGCCCTTCTAATATATATTTTTATAATAGTGGTTTATAAAACTCTACCGTTAGAGTCCAACATGAACAAATTTGGAATTTGGACAACTAGGCAGCTTTTTTAAGCCCTAGAAAAAGAAAAACGAAAGGAAAACAGTTTAGACGTAATTTTACTTAATTAGTAGTTGACTTAATTGAAGTTAGGGGATATTTTACGGTATCAGTGGTAAAATTGTAAACTCAAAACGCTTAAAACGAATTTATTTATTTTTTTACTAGTTTTTATTTTACATTAATGCAATGTACAATAAATTTATCTTAATTAATTAATAATACCTCATTTCATTTTGTAATCACTGTATTATGGTTTAACTTTGATTTATTGAAATTGTAATTCAAGTGATAATAGGTTTCAAATATACCAATACATTCTGAAAACATAAAAAAAATGTATATTAATAGATTTATACTTAGACAACATTCACATAAAACACATAATAAACTAATTTGTAACTAGGTACTACAAATAAAATTATATTTCGTCTTTTAGTTAGGTGGAACTAATTGAGACATTGTGAAATAGACATTAAAATAATTAAAATTCTAAATAAATATCTAATATACAAGTCTGTGATATTCTCCGTAAAACATCACTGTTAGTTACCAATTGCCTTTTATTTTTTTCTACATTTATCATCGTATAATTCGATTGTAACATGCAAAAATGAAAAATTGTTCTGAAATAAATATTAATAAAATTTCTAATATTGTATTTTTTTTACATCTTTCTTCCATTTTCTATATTCTTAAGACAATTGAGGTACGTATAAAAACGTGACTATTCCAAATTTCAATTTAGATTTTTAAGTTGTTTTTCCATTTTTTTATTATTTAGGACAAAACTGTTTAAATTGGATTAAACAAGTTTTGAAACGTAATGAACGTAACGTAATCGTTTAGTTAGCTATTAAAATCTTTTAACCCAGATTAATTAAAGAAAGTCATAGAAAAAAAGGGTTTTTAATTGTAACTGGATAATTGTAGTGAACGCTTTAAAGAAACAACTATAATCTATAATTAAAAAATAATTCACTGGCTGACTGGAATTAACGCACGGCCGAAATTACTAAATGTAGAAAGACAATCAATACTATATTAAGAGTATAAATTTAAACATACCGTCAAACGTCAAACTTTGACTTCCAGGGGAACATTGACACATTTTGGGGCTAAATTGACAATCGGTTAAAACAGGTCTGTTGGTGTCTATAACGACTCAGAAGCGCGAGAAGTCCTGGCAAATCACAGCGATGCATCCACTGTGTTGCCATAAAGATGTGGCGGGAGAAGGATACGAAAAGAAATTCTCACAAAGAAATGTTGATTATTTTGGTCTTTTTATTTATAAAATTTTCACACAAAATTATGAATATTGCTTCTTATTTTTGTAGAAAGCTTATTAATGTAAGCTTTTAAGAGATTACTTTGACTTTCAGTACATTTCAATGCTATTGTCAAAATAGCCCCTCACTCTGGGTAACTTTCACCTACAAAAAACAATAGAATAATTTTTTTCCCCATTTGAGCATTGGACTGTATAGCCAAAGGACTAATTATAGTATAGAGATAAAAAAATATCAAATATCGTAGGAACAAAAAACCTTCAAAACCCTGTCAAATTAATTAAATTTGACGGTACATAAAGAGTCAAATAAATAAATGATTTTTCACAAACATATAGAAGCGCCGCCATTTTCAGACCTTTTCTTTGACTGGGTTATACCACAAATAGACGTTTTAATATGAAAATTTCGTATTTTCTAGTCTAGTATTTCTACCTGTTACTACCTATTTTGTAGTCGCAATGCACACTGCTCTCCAGTCATAAACAGGGTTGCCCGTCTGGCGACAGTAACATTGTAGGAAGAAGCGGGCCGCTGCACGCGCCGCCTCTGTATACTTACTGAAAAATCGTCCGAAGCGCCGCGTCTTCCTGAATGTTTAGTCTTTCTCCTATCAAGTTCGAAGGATTTTAAATCTTCCTGTTGTTATGTTAATAAGTGATGGTAGCTTATAACCTTAATAGTGTCATCTTATCTGCCGCCCATTTTTATGAATAATGATAGAAACTGGCCTCTATTTAAGTAAGCAGCTTTTCATTTTAACTATAAATCTATGTTTGTATTGATCATTAATAAAAATAGACCAAACGTGTCATTAAAATATTGTGTGTAGACAAAATTGATTATGTTGCAATAAAAGTTCTCCAAGACTCAAGAATTTAAAAGCGGTACGAAGTACACCTACGAGGCGCGATCAGGACCCAGCGCCTGCGAGGGACCTCCCGGCCCGTGGACCACTTGTAGCTGCCGTGGCACTAGCCGCAGCAGTCGCAAGTGGCCCCACAGGGCTAGCCGGTCCCTCATATTTAAGCTAGTCTGTAAGAACTATTGTTTGTAAGGGCCGGGCGCTTCTCGCCCCCCCCCCCCCCCCCCCGAACGCCCGGTGACGGTTCTAAAGTCCCCTCAGGACAACCATACCCATCCCGAGTTGGAGTTTTAGTGCGGTAAGAATCCCACATAACCTTATGACATTTGTCTTTGCATGCGTTATTTGTCATAAGGTACTTTTTGAGTTTCTTCGCTCGTAAAAAAAAAAACTAATTTTGAAGATCCAGACCCTGGCATAAGTATATTTAATAAATAAATCTCCAGTATAGAAAAAACTTTCATTTCATGTCTGAACAGAAGGACACACAGGGCACATCGAAGACTAATTGAAGGTATTTTTTTTAAAAGCTCTCATTACTTTCTAAGTATATTTGCTTCTTTAGTTTCTCAGATGAGTTAAGCTCGCCTATTTCTTACTATGGCCGTTGCTTTTTTGGATGGCTAAATCTTGTAAGAGTATTTTTTGCTTAGTTTACACACTATTTCTTAGCAGGGTATTGAATGAAAAGTCTATATAGGTTGTAAAATGTGTTGTTTTATTCAACAAATTTTCATAAAAAGTAATGTACATACATTCATTTAATATAATTTATATGACTATCAAACAATAAGTACTTTTTGGACGGAATGTTTGCTTTCGATCACAACGTTTAATATTTAAATAAGTACTCGAAAAATCTGTCATTACTTTGACCATGAGATTGTTAATGTAAAATATATAAAAATAAAATCTTTACTACAATATTTCTCAAAGTCGAAAATCCTAATGATCAAGTCAAGTTACACGAGAACAATTTTAGACAAAGGTCACTTATTCGCCCGTACACTTGAATTATTTTATTGAGACAAACGGCCTTCCTTATCAACACATTGCAATTTTTAATATCAGGTGAAATAAGAACTAAAGATAGAGCCCCGTAGACGGCAAAGTTAAGCCGGTAAAACTACGCCTTCGCCGTGTACATACACGGTTACACGCACACAAAAGCAATCAAACTACGTCTTTAAAAAATAAAACGCAGGATGGAATCACATTTCACACCAAGTAAACATGGAAACCAATATTTTCAATAAAAAATAAACAACACACACGTGTGTGTACACGTTTATAAAACCGGCTTCTGTGTGTTGTCCGCAAAATTCTGTCTATAGTTCTTATTTGGTCTGGGTTTTCAATTAAATCCTCTTTAACTTTCTTATGACACGTCGTAGTTTGGAATGTACAGTCTAAATGTGATGGATTCGAAATCTTTGAGCAAAAATTCTTTCCTGGACAATTCGTACAATTCTTATTTGGTTCACCATTATTAGAATTCTTAATTCGTTCTATGTTATATTTTTTTTAAATTAATTATTTTTTTATTACAATTATAGTCTATATAAGGCTACATGTACTGTAAACACACTCAACATTATAAGTTACGAACTAATTAAAAATTGAACGGACTTACTCATAATTAAGTGATAATGTTAAATTATATCTGTATTATTGAACGATTTTAAAATTGAATTAATATTAACACACACAATTTGAAAAATGACAAATGGAAATAAATATTTTATCACAAAAAGCAGCATTGACAGCATTTTAGAAGATGCAATGAAAACGACAGCAACAATCCAAACTTATTAAGAAGATAAAAAATTAGCAATTGTGGAGACGTGGACATTTGCAGTATAAAATAACCCTTCTTAAATCAAACTTCTAAACCGATTTATTGAATTATAATGTGATAAAAAAGGTTAACTTTTGCTTATAGCAATACATTTAATAAGTCCTTTTTCGCACAGATTAATAAAAAAAAATACTAAGAGTACGCCAACGCATTTGATTGCACCAAACGGGAATTGTACGAGTGGCCCTGAACTCAGAAACCGAATATTATGTCCACTATATACGATATATAAAGTACATATTATAATGAGTTCAAGTTATGTTGTTGATACAGCGATATTAATAGTATTTCATATTATATTAATAGGTAACTTATTGCTGCAGGTACCTCAACAGATTCGAGTGTAAACAACTCGATTATTGCACAAAAGAATATATCGTCGTTGCAAATTTAAAACCTCTTATGTGACACTACAATTATTAATAATAATATATATTCCATACTATTATTTGCAAATAACATTTTGAGCTTTGGCTTCTAATCAACGTAATTTAAATCGCTTATAAATTCATGTAGGTATATTTTAAAGTTTTACTATTTTAAAAAACATGTGAATTTGACTAGTTAAGTGCATATTTAGATTTGTGATTTTAAGTAACGTTGAACTAAGTCCAAAAATAAATAAATATTTAAACACAATTAAATATCATGTGTAACAAAATATATGTACACAAGAACTATTTTTTTATTCTTCCTCATATACAAACAAAGACCACAGATATTGATACATTTCTCTTTCATAATGGGCCTTTTCAATGTAAAATAGTCTTAATGATTATAACCAATAAAAAAAAACCTTAATCGCACCTATGGCCACTAGACATATAAATGACCACCAGCGGCATCGCCATTTGTGGGAAATGTTTATAATCTTGATGTTACAAATTTATTGCTTAAATTTCTATCAGCTAAAACATTTAACTATTCGTTATATTTCAACATACGAATCAAACTTTTCCTGAAGCTTAATCAAAAAAATAATTAAAAGTATGTCTTACTAAAAGGCCTGTGTTGAGAATGTTTTTCTTGTAATAATTATGTTCACAGACTCATACGGACTTATAAATTTTTGGTGGATGGGTCATTAAATTAACATCTATAACGGTATTGATGGTTATTTTTGACTGTGTTGCATACATCCCAGTTTATACGTCCTCGGTCATAAGTAACATCTAAATTCTTATTGTTAACATAAAATACAATATAATGTGGTATTTAATAAGTTTACTTATTTAATGTTAATACAGAATATTATGAATGCCTTAAGTAACTAAAATATTTTCACATAAAAATATAATTCTTAATAATTAATTACTTACTTACACGGTTAAGATATGTAATTGTTGTAGACGCTTAAAATAATAAAAGATTACAATACCTATATATACACATTATTTCATTATAAACGAGTATAATAACATTAATAAAAATTATACCATTTTTTTATGTTGGACGGAGTATAAATACTGATATATTAAAATGTGCAACAAGACACAAATATAATTATGAATAATAAAATAAATAATAATAATAAAGTGTAAAAATTAAAAATATAATTCTCCATAAGCTCTGATTATTATAGATCCAGTAAAATATAAAATAATTTATTCTCAGTACTATAATCCTTGCATTATATGAATGCTTACTTGCGACTGTGTAATCAATATTAACAATATTAATATTATAAATGTGAAAGTACTGTTCCCGAGGGATCATCTAAAATTAAGAAAACTAACGCCTGGGTAAAAGTGTAATATCAATAAAGGTATAGGGTGTTATATTGCTTATTTATTTTTTAATTTTGAATACGGACGAAGTCGTGGGAACCAGCTAGTAGGTACTGTATAATGTACATTAATACAATCTCTCGTGACATCACGCCGTTAGACAAGTGTTCATTCTTTCAAATTGACTGAGCGGTTACTCAAGTAGGATAATACTAAAACATTCATATCTTATGAAAATGCAAGAATTATTCGAGACGTGACATATTTAAGATAACAATTCAATATAGAACCAATTTACTACACAAAAATTATACAGTTCAGCGAGTACACTGAACTGTGTACCTTTTTATGAAGTAAATAAATTCGATATTGTATCGCTACTTTAAAACGAGCGCTTCGCGTCGCCTTTCAGTGTGATTGAGGGCCGGCGATGATTTGACGGTATGACACGACACGATACAGCAAAGGATTTTTTCCTAAACATATTCTGTCTTACTTATAAAAATCAACTAATCATCTTCTTAGCATCGTATTAACTAATCACTACTTATCTTCTTAAGTAGTGTTTGACAGTTCATTAAGACATTGCTAAGCAACAAATTAAAGTTAAGCAACGTTTATAAGTAAAAAAATTTCTTAAGTGGTTCCTAAGTATTACTTAAAATTTAAGTAACGTTTATAGGTAAGGCTGATTATTTTTAACCTTACTGCAATTATCTTAGCACTCACACTACTCTATTTCAATACCAAGAGACCGTAGCGATGCGCGTCAGGAGACGAGATGATTCGACACGTCGCGGCATGCAAAGGAGTTTGAGTGCTGCTAAGATCATTGCAATAAGGACAAAAATAGTATGTGCCATATCGTCAGTCAGCGTCGGCCCTAATCCTAATACTTCTTATAAGGTGGAAGTGTTATATTTATGTCGGAGTCCTTAAGTGGCGCCACAAGCGGAGGTTTTGGGAATTGGCTTTTCATAGCATGGCATACTTACCATCTAACGACTATCTGTGGAAACGTCAAGCAGGAAGCTTGGGTGTGGTCGACGCGGAACTAGTAACGGTGATGTTAGCTATCTGTAAGAGGGAAAGTGTGAGGCTCGCCAATGGCAGAAGTTTAATACTTGACCTTTACTGCTAGCATCGCTGACTGTGATAGTTTCAGAGTCGAGGATCCAATCAAAAATAATCTGTAAATAGCTTAAGTAAATATTGTATGTTCTATCTTGCGTTGCTTGTCGGATTAGAGGTAAAAATTATGAATAGTTATTATTATTATTACGTAAAATAAAATAGTGCACTATTTTATTTTAGCATCGAATCTTTCTTATGGCTATTCCTGAGCCCGATGATGCCTGTATCCCCGACATAATATACACTTCTAACATTTAAGAGAACAAGAAAATATCACCTAAACATGATAGTTTTGGTTAGGTAAAGTTAAGTACTTGGCTATTCCCGCGGGTGGTTTAGTTTTAAGGTGATCCTCTATGTACTGGCACGGACAGACGTAGCGTTCGCCGTGTCGGCCGGGCACCGCGCTGCTTAGGCCGAGTCTCCCCTTGACCGCCTCAGCCCCCCAGCGCCCGGCGTACCGGTACAACAGGAGAGCACCTCTCTCCTGTAACGTGCAAACCGACAACTATTTCAAAACCAATTCTCATCATCTTCCACCTAGGGTGCCTACATTCAGTTCGTTACATACAATAACAGACGCAACACAGTGACTATTGCTATCTCGCTCTTGCTTCTTCAAATAACTTAGGCGGGCGTGGCAAGTTAGGGAATTACTACATTTATTCAACTCAATTCAGCTCTTGTCCATACAAAATTTTTATGTTAAAGTCGACATACTATCTAACGATCTACTAGATGGTGGGTTCGCCTATAACATAAGCAACGCCACAAGTACGCTGCCGACGACAGTACCATTAAGGATAAGATTTAAGGAAGCGATAGTGAAATAGGCTATATGTAAAAAAGTTGAATTGAGCTGCATAAATGTGGTCACTCCCATATTTGGTATAAGGTTAGAGACATAATATAAGCAACATTAGTCCTCATTAGTATTTGTTAATTATTATTATTTCACATCATACAAACAAAAACCTAATGGAAGTGGTTAATTGGTGTGAATAAGATAAGGAGGTATTAGCAACATTAACGTTATCTTTTCTCCTACTTGCTCGGAAATGGCTTCATTATTTTAAAAAAATACTCAAGTCGATTGTTTTTTATTCGCACGTCCGCAATGTCCAAAAGGACAATAATAGAGATTGCTGGACAGTTTTAAAGCGACCAACTAGGTCGGAAGACGATCGCCATCTTGTTTTATTCATACTGTCAATTCTATTTAAAGTTAACAAATATTTTGGATATTTTTAAATTTAGAAGTTGTAAAAATAATGAGTTTTTCATCTGAATAAATGGATTTTACCTGGCAAAAGTGTTCAGCTATCGTTAGCGAATTGTACTAATTGTAAAATAACTTTTAACATAAATTAAATTTTGTTTCTTGAATGTTTCTGTCTATTATTTCCTTTCAACTTAGAGAAAAGTATTGTACAAGTCTCAGCCGAAATAGCAATTAACGACCTCGTGGGTTTAAAACGACCTCGGCCTCTTAAGCCGAGTACTTTCCAAGTGAATAGATTTCAATATTACTCGGACAACAATTGCTCTATTTTCAGCCTCGATTGAGAACCATACATGAAAATGTGTTGAAAAAATTATGGTCTGACTCAATCTCCCACCTGTAGTAAGTTTTCATATTTTGATGCTGTGTGCTGACCCACCACCTCATAGAGCATAAGTTTAGTCTACTATTGTTAGTCTATGGGTTACATTGTTTATAGAGGGTTTATTATGAACTTCTTATTCCCAGCCAAAGTTTACGGGTGAAGTTATACTTCTTCGTCGTCTGAAAAATGCTTACATATTTAAAAATACTCACATAAATGTAAGCTTAAGCATTCAATCTAAATAGTCATGACCAATCGACCATGCCGATCGATTAGGTCTGGCGGCACCTTTACGCTGACGCGCTAAAAAAGTATAACTTCAAAATACATTTACGTCCAAAAACTAGTTTTATGTGATTAATTAGTAGACAATATAAATAAATATTTCTCTGGAAACCACAGAAGCGAGTGTAACGATGCTGGGATTAAAAGATGAGATAGTTAAGGACCGGCGTTGACTGACGGTATGGCACGGCACAGCAAATGATTTATTCCTAAACATATTATTTTCAACTTTGTTGCGATGATCTTAGCATTCATACTCCTTTATTTAAATACCAAGACGGCAGTAACG
Source organism: Synanthedon andrenaeformis (assembly GCA_936446665.2). Taxonomy (NCBI): domain Eukaryota; kingdom Metazoa; phylum Arthropoda; class Insecta; order Lepidoptera; family Sesiidae; genus Synanthedon; species Synanthedon andrenaeformis. The sequence continues at coordinate 6,328,890 of OW387777.2, read as the reverse complement.
ATGCGCATCAGCACACGCGATGCTTCGACACGTCGCGACGTGCAAAGGAGTGAGAGTGCTAAGATCATTGCAATAAGGTTAAAAATAATATGTTTAGGAAAAATCTTTTACTGTCCGTTGCCATAGCGTCAGTCAGCGCCAGCCCTAAAGCAACCTTCGCAATCGTATGCTTGGCGGGGGTAGGTAGAGAAAAGAACTTGCCGAACGCGAGAGGGTTCGGTCAGTCGAGACCGCGCCGCCTGAGCCAATGGTTGCAGAGCGGGCAACAGGCGCGGGGGTCTTTGGGCTCTTTGTTGCGCAATATCTCCTCGACATACTGACAGGGGCACAGCGCCTGCGACAAGTGTCGCGGCGCCGCAGGGTTGCCGCCTTCCTCGTCTAGCGTCCAGTCGAGGCGGCGTCGCAGGTAGTCTTTGCCCCACCGCTGCAGGTACCGGAGGTACACTTGCTCTGCCACACCCTGCACATTCATACGCTTCGCTTACCCACCACTAATCACTACACCACACCCTACGAAACATGGCTACGTCTAAAACCAATTTGTTAGTGACGGACAACACTTAACACTCACACCGAACCCAGATCTGCAAGTTAGAGACCATTTGAAATAAAAAAGTATAAGTCAAAAGGATTTTGAAGATATCATACTAATATAACAAATAAGATCTTTGGGAAAATATTTGGCCTTTTGTTATTCATGGCGAATTAGGCGAATATTAGGGTTGGTAAGATGGGAGGGAGTCGTGGTTGAAAAACATCTAGGAGTGGACTGAAATTGCTTCGGTCGAGCAACTGTTTCAGTTGGCTCTTGACAGAGACCGGTTCAGGAAGTTGATGCCTGATTTTCAGGACTAAAGATGCACTTAGAGAGGTGTTAAAAAACCTAGATAAAGTTATTTGTCCCCAAACTTTGGGTTGCCAGCTTATTTGTCTTTCAAACGTGAAAATTTAATAGTTTAATTATTTTGATAATAGAGTATATTTTGCACATAACAGATTATAAAGTCTCAGACAGGAAAGTAAAGCGTATGCATTTAGTTCAAACATGCGACAAATAGTGTTAGCAGTTAATTGTTAGTAGGTATAAACAGAATACAGGAACAATCAACTAAAAAAAAAACCGCAAAACAGCTGCATTCGTATGTACATAAACTGGTATGGTAGGTAACTGTTAGTGACATATTCAAATGTGTGAATTACATGCTCATTAGCACTGAATGTTAAGGATATGGCACTGAAATAGACAAACAAACAGAACTGTGTCGGTTGAATTTTAGATAATTTATATTGTGTACCACCAGTATCCTTCTTAGCAGCCATGTTTCATCGTTTGTTTTTCGGTTTAGATAATCATATTAAACAAAATCGACAAATCTAGCAGCTCTTGATGAGAGATCCCATTAGTTGTAGTACTTACCTTGGATATTCATATTGGGGGCTTTTCCATTGCGACCCTACTCACTTCAACCCAGTGGGAGCATAGAAAACTTAGTACCAATCTTTTTAGTATCTAAAAAATACATATTCTTACCTGTTTTCTTGATAACCTCGTTGATTGAGTGCCCTGTATCACAATATCATTTGCAGCCACATCAAGTCTATTCTCCCAGCCTTGCATTATTGTCTTTCCTTCTTCACTATCAATAAAGTGCTGGATATGAGCAACGCAAGGGGCCGAATCGAAATATATAAAGCACAAATTAACTTTGTGACAAGATATCTTTCCTCTATCGTCCAATGCTAGTATTAACTTGTGTTTATTGAGCAACTTGTTGACACTTGCGAGACATTGTTCCAGTCCTTTGGAAAGTCTTAACTTCACCCACATGCAGAGAAATATTGCTGCAGCATTGAGAATTAGCCATAGCACCCCGAGAGAGAACAAAGTGAGGCCCGTTAGACCAGAAAACAGTAAAGCCAGTAGAACAAGGAATGCGAGAGTTATCCAAAAGACCAGCACACGTTTGTAGCACATATTGTATAAGGTGAAACGGGCATCATTAACCAGCAACTCCATTGCATGAACATATTCTTCAACTGTTAACTGAAAACAGAGAATATTCAATATTTAATTCATGTATAATGCTCCACACAAATCTACTAGCATTACTATAATATACAACCTAGTTCGGGTATCAGAGAATTAGCTTTACTTAGCTATTTTAAAATTTGCATTTGTATTCAATGTGTGTAATTAGGATCCTGTAGACATATTGTGTTTTATACAAATAGATTATTATTATTATTATTAGTATACAAGCTATAATTAAAATTATAAAATAACACCGACTTTCTAACACAGCCTGGTTTTATTCAAGATATGTTAAGATGACTGTAGCCACCTACCATCAAGTAGACCGTCTGTCTACCTAAACATAGAAACATATATTATACTTCCTTTAAATAAAATTATTTTATACCTGTATTAGAACTTAAAAGTAAAGTTATACAAAATTGACAAATGCAGTTCTGATTAATAACTTTTCAAATAATTAATGTATGATTCATATTAAAACTATGTTTTCACAACTGAATCATTACTAAATGTACCTATTATAAGTTGCTTTCTGCAATTTACCACAAATTTTATTTATTCTAATGTTTGGTTTTGAACTTTAACTTGAATGTATGCTGTAAATACATATTCATTCTGTAAAAACTTTACTTATATTAGATCTAAACAAAATAAAGTTACACAAAAATGGCAAATGTAGTTCTGAGTAATAATTTTTGAAGCAATTAATGTGTGATTCATATTAAAACTTATGTTTTCTCACAGCTGAGTCACATTGCTAGATGTTTCTTTCTGATTGTCCACAATTTTGATGTTTTTCTAATGTTTGGTTTTGGAACTTTAAAATTAAATAGATGCTGTAAATACTTTTGGGTTCAGTAAAAACCTTACAAAAGATTCCTACAGAAGAGACGTAAGCCGGTTTTTAAACCTTCTTTGCAAACCTAATTTAGTAATATTAAATTTACCGAAGAAACACATTATTTTAGCTTAATTTTATATATGTAATTTTACTACTTATTCATTTTTCGGGTGATTTGGCAGATGCCTCCATTCCAATTTTATTTCCTTCATTTTATATTTTTTATTTATGAACCTTTGTGATTTGTTAAATGAGGATATACCTCCGGGGCTTCAATTTGTACTAATGTGGGATAATTATCTTATATAACTTGTTTTGATATTTTTCACTTTAATTAGCAACACAATTCCAATTATTATAAAAATGGGGTGTGGCTGTGGATCGAGGACACATTTGTGTTGTTTTACGTGAATATGTGTACATTAACATTAATATTTTCTTTGAGCGCGGATGTAGATGATACAATATGAAGCTATAGCATCAAAATGTATCCCTCGATTTTGTTATCATCATTTTTGAATACCAAATTTAAAGACATTCACATAAAAAATATTGTTAATTTAATACTTTTTCACATGTAACATACCGTAAGACCTTGAGCCATTAGTTCTTCGGGTACGAGCTCGGGCCGAAAACGTGCTGCTGTAACCCATGGCCATTTGGTATTAACAGGCAATAACGTTACAATTGTATCACCATTTGCTGTAACAACAATAGTTATTATGATGTCATGTCGGCTACTGTGCCCAGCTATCACTACTAATAATATTATAAAGAGGTAAAGTTTATATATTTATTTGTCTTCGAAACTACTCATACAATTTAAAAAATTCTTTCACCAATAGTTAGAATAGAATTTCAGGATGGATATAGGCCAAAATATATTCTACGCGGACGAAGCTACGAGCACCAACTATCTAAAAATAAGATTCAACGCTTGACAAAAATATGTCAGGTGTTTACATTTACATAGATAATTTGTCAATATTGCTTTACAAATTTTGTCAGCGTTATATCTTTATTTTTCAACGCGGAAAAAATCGCGGGCGTTAGCTAGTGGGTAATATTTATCTAGTTACTTACAAAATCCGTGACGTATATTAACGAATTCAATGTTCTTTGATAAATTTGTGTGTGAGTGATCCTGATTCTTGTCACCTCTCTCTAAATTAACATGTACAGTTTCAGTATTCAGAACAGCGGGTAAAGTGGCTGCAGACACGTTTGACGTACTGGCCACAACATTCTCATTCTGACTGTCTTTTGAATCTTCCGTAGAAACATTTGTTTGCGAACTTTCATCGTCAAATTTTACCCAATCTCTTGTTTTATCTTTATTTATGCCGCCATTAGGTTCTTTTGCGTCTTGTGCTTTATCACTCGCTTCGGATTTACTCATTATTATTTAATTTGTTGATTTATATATAGTAAATTATTGTTATGATGATGAAATTAAATGAAAGAAAATAGAAAACGAAACTAACGCGACAAATAAATGTAATTGAATGTAATACTAATAAATAAATGTCACACATAGTCACATATGCGCAATCATTCATTCATTCCATTCCCATCCATACACAATCACATTACATGAAACCAGTGCTGCCAATGTTAAATTACGGATTCCCTATTTTCTGGCAGAACAAGTAGAAATTTTTCCCATTTTTTTTTTGCTATTACATTATATAAAAGAAAACTATTTTTCTATTACAAATTGGTCAACATTTCTGTAAAAATGTATTTAGTTTGATTTAGGTACCAAAATTTGTTTATTTTTACCACCTTAGTTTAGACCGGTTTTATTTAAACTGATAAAACTCTCTGAATTGTCCATTTTCCTTGTTCAATCAAGCAATTTTATAATGAATTAATAATGACTAAAATAATAAGGTTTCTTTACCATTGTGGTTTATTATTTTACGGTACTAAATTGCAAACCGTAGTCTACACAAGTGAGTTCGCTCTAGCATAGGTTGTTTTTTATTTTTTTCAAATTATTTACATACGAACACTTGTTGATAATATTCTTATAATGTATTATATGTTCTAATATAAGAATATTAGAACGACTAGGAATCAACAGATACGAGGATCATTATAAGAACAATAAAATAAAAATACAATAACTTTCCCCGATTGAGCCACACTCGCATCAACCTCTTCTGAAATCTGAATGAATAAATGAAGGGCTACTAATTAGCAAAAGATAATTGGCAGAACCAAGGAACATAATAATTATATACTCTCTAGCGAGTATATAATTATTATGTTAGCGAGTAGCGAGCCCGGCAGAACCGGGCAAAGAGAATATAATATATAATCACTAGTTAGGTACCTACTAAACGAAAGATGTACCTATTTCAACTGTTAAAATATTTTATAGCAAAAAATGTTTTTTTTTAACTACATATGGCTGCTTATTTTAAGGATAAATAAGTAGTAGTACCTATCTATAGTACTGTAGCAGGGCACACTGCGTTCTACGATATATCTGTAGTATTGTAGTCTTAAAAGGGGAAAGCCTGGGGCAGGCCGTCTGGCTGGTGACAGTAATCGCCATGTAATCACCCCATTTTTAGAATAGGTACAACAGTAAATTAATAATAATTGAAAGTGTTACCTATAAGGCTCCCCGAGACGGTCAAACGGTTTGATTCAATCCTTACGTGTTTGATCAAACCGTTTGAAGTCGCTTTGAAATAGCGTCAAACAAAACATGTTCAAACGGCGCTTCAAACAAAACCAAAATATAAATTTCCAACAAACTAGCTTCAAACACGTAAATGTATTGTCAAACCAACGCGTAAACGATCAAATTGGTTTGACTCAAACCAAAATCTACGTGTTTGCAAACAGTTTGAATCAAACCGCTTTTCCAACCGTCTCGTGGAGCCTAGGGATGTCAGAGCCATGAGAGCCATTTTTTTCTTGGCCCCTCCTTAATCCTTTATCCTACTCAGATCAGTAGGGCATTTGCAGTAGGTACCTATGACGTTACTTGTGTTCAAGGAACATATGCTTGTGTTAATAGGCGACAGTAGCCACCTACCGTGAAGTCTGTTTGATTATATAATCAAAGCATGAAGTGTAACTCCTGCCCGCAGATATTTACATAAAAATAAGCCCCTATCTTAAAATTATGTTTTATTGAACTCATTGATATAAGATCGCGCAAAACCAGGAGATGTGCAGATACACACGGACAGCGACTTCAAATTTTATTAGGTAAGTAGGTATGTAAAGAAGTTTCGCAACATAACCGTTTTTTAAACCCTCAACCTAAATATGAGAAAGGTATTGATGTCAAGCGATCATAAAATACATTCAGTAGATTACGGCTTTGTTTCCGTTTCCGCCTAATGTTTATTGTGCCTATAATCTTTTTATTTTACACGAACGTCAAGTTTACTGGCTGTTTGACCAATTCAACCAAAAAAGGCAACTTTTATGCAACACCACACTACTTGCGTCGTTTACCTGGCCACCCGAACTACCTGTGGCCTTCGCTTATGCCGTTTGACCGGTTCTCTCACTCGCTCACCACACAAGTTATTACACTCGCAAATGTAGCTGGTTACTTTTGTTGTTCGCCCACCACACCGCACGACACTATTAAAATATACGTTTACCATTTAACGGACCGTTGAAATGTTTTTCATTTCTGTGTAAAGCCAGTGGACAAACATAGAAAATGATATGTTGTTTTTACCGGAATAAAGTGACATAGGTGCCTACCAGTAATAAATAAAATACAGTGTTAATTGGAAAAAACAAATTCACATATTTCTCATACATTATGTGATAACCAAGGAGAACAACATGAGCCAAGGCGTAACCAACATGGAATCATTACCGAAACAATTCATACTAGCGATGCGAACACTCTTCGACATAATGGATGATAAACATACTGGGTATGTAAATTTAACGGACATCGAAAACCGGTGGCGCGATGATAGAACCAAGGGTCTACCGCGAGGCGTCATAGAAAGTTTGCAAAAAGTGGCCTCCCACGATGGACTGTTGACATTTGAAAGATTTTGTACTGGCCTGAAAATATGTCTTTTGCGGAATCAAGTAGAGAGCGCATCTAATAAAGTAGACAGGCTCACGAACGATATGGACATAAACAATTCAGTAATACATACACAATTAAACAATCAAGTACACAGACCACCGTCTGCTCCACTGTTGGACGTTAACGACACACAGCAAAACCGAGAAAGAAACTGGCATATTTTAAAAGGTCCAGATAATCCTTCACAGCATCGCACAATTAGTATGCCGCAGTTGGTTGGAAGAAAAGACACTCACATTCAGGATTTAAGAAATTCGGGATCGATTGCTGCGAATCCTAAGCACGATTCTAATAGAGTATTCGGCCCTCCGAAACCTCCGAGATTAGAGAAACTCACAACTGAACGTAAAGAAAATACAAGAGGAAATTTTAAGCCCGAAGGAGTTTTCGAAAACGAGGAAGCCGCTGAATCTAAAATTGATTTCGATGAAATTTCACGAGTAGTAGAGGAACAAAGTCGAGGCCTTGGAGATGGAAGATCTGCTAATGAAATACCAGCTGCACGTCGCCCACGCCGTCGCGAACCCCGTCGTCATACGTTACATAATGGAGTTGATTACAACTTATTAAAACGAATGAAACAAATAGAACAAGAAAAAGACATTTTGCTTCAGGGGCTGTCAGCAGTGGAAGAAGCTAGGGAGTGGTATTTAAAACAGCTATCTGAAGTTCAAGAAAAAATGCGTTATGTTGGAAGAATGGGCGTTTATGTGGTAAGTTCGGTTTGGGTGAGATTTGGAAAATAAAATATGCATCTAAATGCAATAAAAATTTAATAGGAAGTAGTACCTATTAAATTTTAGGGTACATAACTAAGAGTAGAAGGTATGTAAAGTGATTATTTGGAAAAGATATCCATACATACATATAAATAAAATTGCAGTATCTGTAATGTGAAAGTAACTACTTTTTACTAAATATATAGGTATTAAAGTATATACAGTACTTATAACAAAATACCAATTTTAAAATTTTTGTCTGTTTGTTACGGTTAATCTTCGAAGCGGCTGGACTGATTTTCGTGGGACTGTTTGGCCGTGCGGAGCGTGCACAGCGGAGCGTGGCCAGGTTCAGCTAGATTAGAATAAATCCTAATAATATTATAAATGCGAAAATTTGTGAAGATGGAAGTTTGTAACTATTTCACACAAAAACTGCTCAACAGATTTGGATGAAACTTGGCACACATATAGCTTATTAATTGCGATACATTTTATCGTGAAAAAATGTGATCATTTAAAAATATAAAAATTGCGCGCCAACGTCGCCACGATCTTCACAGCGATAATATGTCGGGCGATATAAACTCATATATTTTCTCAGGTGTTATATTTTTCATTTTCCAACAAGGACTAAGTCGCGGGCACCAGCTAGTATTAAAATACAGTATCATCGTACAACTATTTATTCTACTATGTATTAAAACAGGAACCGTGGAGTGAGGCCCATCAAGAGCGACTGGAATTATTGAAAGCTCGGGTGCAAGAACTGAATAGACAATTAGGCGCCTTAGCGGTAGGTTGGCGTCATGGACCTCTCTCTCTTCATATGAACCTTGCGCTGCCGGCGGCACCACTCACTACATCCACCGCACCTAATCATGCTTCGGTACTCAAATCTCAAAACCGCATGCTAGCAGAGGTTTGTATAGTTTGTTAAAATTTTAAAAATATTTTCAAATTATCAAGAAACACCGACACCATCCTAGATAGCAAATTTTACTTTATATCTAATGTTGTTACATTAAATTCCCAAAACAATTTTATAACAAATCGAGAATAAAATAATTTTAAGACTAAAAATGACTGTTTTACAATCACCAGCACTGATAGCTTGAAACAAGTAGACTTGAAATAATTATATTTGCTTTTTTCAGGAGGTGAACCGAAAAAATGAAAGGATAACTGTTCTAGAAAGGGAAAAGTCTGCACTTATTCGAGAACTGCTTCATCAACGAAATAGATCAAAACTAATGGATACTTTTACTTAGCTTAATTATTCACAAATATTTAATTAGAAATTATTAACATGCATATTATTAAATAAATTAATAACATAAGCATATTTATGTACATTATAAACGAAAAATGTGTGATAAATGCTTGTCAAACTGCTAAAAATAAGAAATTTCTGATTCTAAAGTGCATAATAGTATGATAGTTGTTATTTTTTAGAAAAATATGTAATAGTATGTTTTTCTTGTTAAAGAATAATCAATAACAAATCTTTTTGGATATATTTTTTATTTATTAATCTTCTACACATATTTATATAGTGCCATAACATTTTTTTATGTTCTAATGTTACCTAGGACAATGAAACGAGAGTAGCAATTTATTTACATACTTATTGTTTAAAAATATATAAAAAAAACTGTAACTTGATCATTTTCTTTCATTGACTCCCAATTTTATTATAATATAGAGAGTAATCATACTCCCTGAACGGTACGTCATAAGTGAGAAGTCCATGATCCCAGGCTTGATGAATAGCAACAAGCAATTCCTTGTGCTTTTTTTGACACAATCCTGTTTGAAATGCATCAATTATCTAAAAAAAACAATGAAACACTGATTACTATCTCAATTAATCTTATTACTTTATAGTAATTATATAACTTAGGAATAAAATCCTAAATTTTTTAGTTGTACAAAAACAAAATCTTTACATAGTATAAAACCATGTCACTTCCCACCTTCTACTATTAATTACTATTAATTCATTACAGAAGACCACCCTGAAATAGGTAACAGAAGTGTTCCATTGTTTATCAGCGTTTACTAGGCGATATCTTATCAGATGTGTAGTTTACCCATCTGTCACTGGATACATAAATATAAAAAAATAAAACATACCTGACCAGTGTGTCCAGATATAAATTGCTCTAACAGCTTTGTATTTCTGTGATCTATTGTAAGATATTCATCTCTACAGATAGGACATGGGTTTCCGGTAGAAATCATGCCATTCCTTACACACGACCTTCTTGTTTTCCTGGGAGCTATACTGCCTTTATGGTTACGTCTATAGAGAAACCAAACGGGCTTACTTCCGTATGTCTCTTGGTAAGCTGAGCTTTCCAAATATCTCATACTAGTTTCTACAGGAATTACTTTCGTTCTGTCTTTAGCAGGGTCAATTTCTTTTTTGCTTTCATCTTCGGCTCCATCCAATTGCTCGGAATAAAATCGAATGTTGTTTCGTACACTTGCTATAGTAATTCTATTAATAATAGATCTAATATTGTTTGTGAGTGCCATGAGTAACTAATTTAATTATTCCAAATAACAACTGATATAAAAATCTAAACTAAAATTATTAGGTTATTTATTATCAGTTTATATTCTAATTCTGACAGACAGTCACAGACAGCGCTCAATGGACAGCATTGGTCACCACAGAACATTGAAATACTGTTACTGTCTAATACACAGATAAGAAAGATTAAGACTGAGAATCATTCGAGATACAGACATAGATAATAAAAAAGAATGCTATGATGGATAAAGGACAATTTAAATTACAACTTTTCACCCATGAAGTACATAGTGAAAATTGAAATACTTTCAATTTAAAACAAAATTTAAGTAACTAATGAAAGAGTTATTCCGTGTATTCGTTATGTCATGTAGTTTGGTAGTGAATGAATAATGGATTGGTTTAAATATCTTGTAATCAAGTCCACAGTGCATTTAAAAACAAATTAAGAAAACTTCGAAAATCAACGGATTTCTATTTCGATTTTCTTCCATTGAAATCACAGATTGAAATATAAAAAAAACAATAACATCAAGCATTGTATCCGGATTTTAAAAGTTCAAAATAGCACTTTTAATGCATTATTGTAGGTAGAAATTTCTGATTACATTCCTTAAATAGCACAAGGTGAAGTTAAGGTAAGATCTTTAGACAAAGATTTAAATAATTATAAGACAGCACAGGAATTTTGATTTAGGTTCCATATAACAATTCTTAACGGGCATTATTTCAAATCTTATTCAACCCCCATTTCAATCCTGCAAGAAATAGTTTTTACCAGTTTTCAATATTATGGCAAATGTTTTGCTAGTAACTAAAGTACCTAATTAAAACGTTTATGATTATTTTCATCAGTATGAACGTTGATGGAATAAATACAAGTATGAATGAAATTGTGAAAAATTTCTTTGTCTCGTAAATGTGTTCTCTTTTTCCCGGTTCTTTGTAAATTAATTTGTAGTGTACTTATGAAGCATTATTTATAATAATTGCTTTAAAAGCACTGTCACATATGTAACGGAAAATGTAGGTAAGTATATTAGTTTTTAGCTCACTAATTTGTTGACTAATCAGCCAAAAAGATGTCTGATGAATAAATTGTTCTCTTTAGGATTAGATACTACATCATAAAGGAAAACCTTTATTATATGCAAATATAACCAATAAGATATGGTATTGCATTGGTGCCTACTGGTTAAAATGTATAAGTAATAGTTTATGTTAACTCTGGTCATCTCTTTTGTAAGAAACAAAGGAAAAAAAGTAAAACAAGTATAGTAAAAAATGGTCCAATATAACTAATTAATTGTCATAAATAAGTATATGTGCATCCAAACTTTTCACTAAAGAAATTTATGAAAGTAAGCTTTTATCACAACCTTTATGTTTCTTAACAATTGAATGAAATATAATTAACTCAAATATAATTGATTAATTTCTATTTCAAATGAAAAACTGTTGTTTTTAGCTCAACTATAAGATGGCAGATTCAACAAGAGATGTCAATATTGTGTAAGTTTTTACTTCTTAATTTTATTAAAAATCAATAGAATCATTCCTGACCCAATGGTCAATAATCTAATTTGTCTAATTGTGTAGGTATGTATTGTGGTGCAATCCAAGAAAGTAGATGGTTGTAAAAAATTTGGATTCAAACCCTTTTGACTCACAATTTAACCAATCCTAGCCACCTACTATAAGTCAAAAAATATTTTATTATAAATTAATTTCATTTGTGGACATGTTTACACAAATAAAGGAAAAAAAAAAACATTCAAATTTAATAAATTAATAGAGCAATTCAAATGATTTTGTTGTAATATATTGATTCATATATAGAATAGATGTACATAGTGGAATCCATACATCTTTCTATCTATAAATATATGTATGAATGTATTGGATCCATGTTCTTGAGTTGTTGTCTCATACTTGGGGCTTTATACTGCATTAAAGCAAGAGTGGGCAGTCCAGTGGTAAAGAGAAGGAGTAGAGAAGTTTACTTGGGTCTTGCAATAGCTTAGGTAACTTTATTCACACTGGTACTTTTGCAGAATTTTGGATAGAACTTCAGTCTCGTTTTGCTCTAGCAAAATGTAAACAAATTTCACCATATATTAAAAATTGGACAACTAAAGCTAAATTAAACGAAAAATTAAATGCACGTTATACTTTCACGCTGACAAGAGGTATAACCAACCATAACTTAAACAACATAAAAATTTCACAATCTGACAATATCTTGAAGATACAAGATAGAAGATTCACATGACAAAAAGACATATTCTCACAAATGATATATAAAATTTTAATGAAAATAAATATAAAATTTTAATGAAACCTCTCCCTAATTGTCCCTGAAAATTATGACACAGGTAGGTATGTATCTCAAGTAATTTTTATATGTACCTACCATATAAAAATTTGGGTGGGACTCCTTATAACTTTATACCTACAGTAATTATAATAAAGGATAACAACCCTCGGCAAAGAAGCACATTTTAGCTACACTTCTGCTCCGAGTAGGTTCAATATGCTGGCCTTGTCTGGCAGAGAAGGTTGCGTTTCTTAACGATCTCTGACCCTCGCCCATAGATGGCGCGAGGTAACACCATGGGTTTTTAGTGGGTAGAAGTCCCACATACCCCACCGATTTCCCCGTGGTCAGTGATGGGATTCCCCACCTTGCCTTCCCTTCCCGCTGCCTCTCCACCACCATCTTGCGCGACGTGACATGTTCGCAAAACTCATGGCCTCCCAGACCTCCCAGTGAAGATAATGCCCGAATGAACCATGCCCCGAGAGCACCTGCACATGATGACCCCGAAATAATAAAGGTTAAAGGTCACAATAGCACACGTGCCGTTTTTGATGAGGTCATCGAGGTCGACGCTGTCGCTAAAATAATTCAATTTTAGAGCACTTTTTAAATTTTTAGTTCAGTTATTTTTTTAAATATTTGTGACACAATTAGGTACTCCATACCTACCTGTGTCATAAAACTCTTAAATAATATGTATTCATTTCGAATGGTTTTTAAAGTGTTTACTTTTCAAAATTTAACTTTACATGGAGGTGTGAGAGTGAATATGCAGTTGTACGCCGTAAATAATGTCTTAAAACCGAAGACAAGAGCATTAAAAAATAGTCGGCGTAGGTACTTTCAGGAAGTAACACATAAATTGAAAATTTGGAACAGTAGAGAGATGCTCACTGGCGACACGGGGCGCCACGCACGTCTATTTCTGTGCATTGTGCACTGAACAGCATCCGTCCCCAAAGTCTCCGCCCCACATCCCTATACCTATCTCTATCTTACCCTATATTTATTTATGTGTCAACTTATTTGAGATGAATACGAGGTGTGACGGCACCGCACGAACTCTCCCGATCTCCAGACTCCCGTCCGTCCCGTCCCAAATAAATTCAGTAATATCTAATATTATAGAAGAAAAGCACGGTTTCTCTTTTCTTACCTTCGCAAATGTTTACATATATTTTACAATAGTTGTGCGTTATTAATAGTTACTGTGCCAAAGTTGACGTTTAAAATTTGAGTGAATTTGGTGTTTACTTAGCTTATTACCCAAACAAATAATCACTTATCAATGCATGCGTACCTACTCATTAGTTAAACGTATAAAGTTCAGTTAAGTGTGACGTATCTGCATTTACTTCTTTATAGTTTGACATTTAGATATTTTATTAATGTGTGTGGAAATAGTTTTGTTTTAATGGAGAAATGGCTACGTTACCGAGAACGAATAATTTTAAACAAGGAGCCTATGTATCGGCTCCTTTTAGGTAAGTTGAATTTATAGTACGCACAATCGTACGTAGAACGTAGTAGATATCTACCTACCTATAAATTTTGTGTGTACTACTGTTGTAATAAATATAATCGCATGCACATAGTATTCCTATATATTTATTTAAAAAAATGTGTTAATATTATTAGAATATTTAAATTAATGAATTTGAGATTTTTTTTAAATACCTAACAATACAATTGCTTAAAAATTACATGTATTTGTTTAAAATTACGAAAAAAAATTACAATCTGAAAAACATTAGTTGGATAAACGGAAATAGCTATTTATACAGATTGGGGCTCAATTTCTGGTTTTGTATAAATTTAAAGAATTAAATTCTTTAAATTCGCTATTTCATGTGCTATTTTTTCGATAACTTGTTGCCATTTTGTAGGTAGGGACACAATCACATTGCTGTAAGAAATTTGGGACGGGGACTTTTGATTAAAAAACAATCATTTTAAAAACGGTTCGGTTACATTACGTTTCAATAGAGCATCGCAAATGATTACAATTTTGTGCTACTCTTAAGTGGTTATTACACAATTCAATTTGTAGAAAATTTAACTAGGAAATCAGAAGGTGTAATATCAGGTAGAACAGATTGGATCTGATTTAGTTAAATCGGAGGTCCCAATCTCTCTGTTTCCTAAATTGAATACGATTTAGGATAGTGTAATCGTGGCGCTACGATTTAGGACGTTTAGGGGCCGCCACATACAGTCGGAATTATTTCGATTCGGAATATCGATTTGATATGTAAACAAACCTATCCTATGCACACTTGTAGGTGCGGCCTACGCTTTTGCAATACGATTCTGGTAACCTAAAATAAGATTTAGTTGATTTTATATGAATGTAAGTAGGTACTCGATCTTATTATAAACTGTGCTTTGTGTTTAGTTAATCTTTTGAACTTGATTCTTTCCGCTGCCATGTGGTCATTTTTTTTATTATATTAAAAGTAATTTGGCTGCAAGCGCTTAAAGGCAACACCACTTAAAAGTTGCAAGTTCACTTAAAAAGACACCATAAAGAGGTCTTGAACAATCGATCGAATTGATCAATTCAAATTAAAATTATTTTTATTTTATGTCTTGTAATAACTTCTGTAACTATAGTTATTATTATTAATATTACATACCTATTTTAGATATATTCGAAGATTAATAGGATATAATATGGATGGAACGATTTCAAATACCAATTCATTCATTGTCATAGGCTTATGATTTTTATAAATAACAAATAATGCACTTGAATGAACTGTCTGATGTATTTTTGTAATTAATAAATAAAGCTAACTTAATTACAGTAACTAGTAACTACATATTTAATTTAAGTAATTGTTTTATTTCCTTAATTTAATACGATATTTACTTACAATATCGATACAAAAGCATACGATATATATCGTGTATCGATACAATTAGTTGCGATTCGTTATGATACGATATATCGATACAAAGCTACGCATCAGGCATCCCTACTGCGTGCACAGTGTTGCCAGATTTGTGGAGGCAAAATCCGTACCGCATTTCACTATGCATTCACTGCTTCCTAAATTGAATACTATTTAGGATAATGTAATCGCGGCGCTTACGATTTAGGACGACTCGTCAGCGCCCGCGCTTTGATCAGAGTGGACGTGCAGACTGTAACACCGACGTGCTACAATATGGCGACTGTTGCGGAAGCGGCAGCTTTGCCCTCCGAAAAAGAAGTACTAATTCGATTAATAGAAATGTATAGAGAAATGCTCTATTTTCACAATAAAAGTAAAAAGTTTTTTTTTGTAGTCATATAGAAAATAAGAGCAAAATTTGTTTGAAATTTCAATCAATCAATTAATTAAACGGTCTGCATGGATGACAGCACGTAACGCATGTCATGCCGCATGATCGTCTCTAGGGACCACATTACCCCACTGGTCGAAAATAGACCACAATCATTTTGAAGGTTGAGGAACCACTATTTCAAAATTTTAACGAACACGAGAGATCGTCAATAGCTACTTAACAAAAAAAATGTTTTGCCTTTACTATTTACTTATACTTATATAATATTTTTTTGATTCAGCACTAGCCCACGGAAACTTCAAGAAATGTCTCTGCCGACCCCAGAAGCACATGGTAAGTCCTTAACTGATTATATCGTGTTATGACTATTTGTTGGTTTTTCTGAAAAAGTGTGGTCTGGAATATGAGTAGGTAAGTACTTTCTGGAGCAACTTAATAGTAGGGGAGCCCAAGAGGGAATTTTTGGGATTTACTCGAGCGCGTCAGATATTGCCAATGTATATGCCCCACGTGTCTCCGATAACGGATATGTGTTAATCTGCCGGTTTGGATGTGGGGTTGGTGGGAGTTGGGTTAAAATTTAGATACTACTCGAGCGCGTCAGATTTTTAGAGAGGAGGTTAAGTGAACACAAACTATGCAGCCATTTAAAATACAGAAGATTCGGATGTAATGCAAGCTCGTGACAGCTTTTTGAAAATGCAAAAAAAGATATTTGGCGATTGCCATTTTGAAATGCTCGAGCGTGTCAGATTTTCATACACTGATGATTATTTTGAGGATTTTTCTTAATACAGCGTCTACAAACTTTTGAACACCTGTAGACGCTCAAACCACCGTTAAAAATGAAAACATCATATAATCTTTTTCCTTCCTACCATCTAATCTTCAAAATCCAATAGGTCCCCACGACGCTCGAGTGACCACATTTAGCATCGTGGGCTCCCATACCTTAATTAGACGGAACTAAGTATGTCGCCGCATTCAATTAATAATTTGACCTTTTCACGTGAAAATACATGAGCATTTAAGTATTATAAAGAGTAAAAAGTAAACGCAAATTATAAATTACAAAGAGTAAGTAACTGTTTTTTGGTCGTGTGTACTTTTAAATAATTTGAACAGAGCGGATCACCCTTTTTGGATTAAGTAATCATTATGTTTGCGTTAATTTTAATTTTCTATTCGTTTCAGTTTTTTAAATCTTTATCTTAATGTAATGTTGTTTTCATTCAGCAGAAAATTTAGCAATCGACATCTGCAGTGGTCTTTATAAGAAGGCAAGCAAGAACTAGAGCACGGTTTTAATTTTAACGACCCTCTTACTATTCAGCACTCGATTTGTTTCTCATCAGCCCTCTATTGTTAGCTTGGATGGGATATTTTGAGCACTTAAACCAGTTGACCAAACCAAAACTCGAGAGTGGTTTACTAGAAGCCACTGAAGATTTCCACTATCCACCACCTGGCTCCATCATCAGACTCGCATCACCAAGTGACTAAGTGATATTCCACTCACAATACAATCGGTTCTAAACAAAATATTCCCATATATTTTCTTTTAACAAGTTCAGCGACACTATTTCAATTGTAACCAGAGAGAAGAAACCTGAAACAGATTTTATTACTGTATTTCATCGATTTAAGGTAGCCTGTTAAGTATTGGAAACCAATGTGTTCTAATTATTTTTTTTTTCTTCTCAGACATAACAAACTCGAGTGGAATCAGTATGAAGCAGTATGAAGAACAACTCAATGCTTTCAGAAAGGAGAATTTTCATCTGAAATTGCGAATATATTTTCTTGAAGAGAAACTCGGTACTGGATCGCCACCAGCTGTGCAGGTAAATGATCTTTCTGATATCGAAAATGGTTTTTAATTTACTGTTTTCGATTTATGTTACTATAGTTTGTTTCAGTGTTACAGAAAAGCGAAAGTTATTACTAAATGTAAGAGTTTTTTAGAAAATTAATTTAATACAGATTGATTAAGTTATTTATTCAAGTTGATTTAGTAAACCTAAACATTAAAATTTGTTGTGAGTGACGAGATACAAATTTTTTAACTATAATCTGATGATTTTATTATTAATCGATTTTTTTTTACAAACGCCAAAAGCGATTTATTTGATAATGTTTTTAGGGTCTTTTGGAACACAATGTGAGACTTCAAGTGGAAGTAGAGGAACTAAGGAGACAGCTTACTGATAAACAAGAACTTCTCGCCGCAGCTGCTGAGGCGATCGACGTATTGGAACAGCAGGTAAATGTTGTAAACACAGTTGAACCGAGCATTTACATGTGTAATATACAGTTATTTAATAAATACTTGACTATTTTTAGGGCTCCATATCAACCGACAGTGTAGAAACTTCTATGAACAATACCAACGTTTTAAAGAGAGGCAACAACGCTTTGGAAGAGGTAAGTCCTACTAAAATTATAAATGCGAAAGTTTGTATGGATGTTTGTTACATGTATTTGGATGTAATTTGGCACACAGATAGTTTAATACCTGGTTTATCATATAGGCTACTTTTATCTTGGAAAAAATGTTAGATTCCCGAATGATCGTTTAAAATATAAATACATAGCTGGACGCCACTGTCGCCGTGGCGGCGCCACTGTCATCACAGCGATAAAAATGTCAGATATTTTCTCAGGTGTTATATTTTTCAGTTTTCAATGCGGACGAGGTCGCGAGCACCAGCTAGTTGTATAATATAAGACAATTTTCATAAAGTTTGCATTCCGGCAATGGCATTATTACGTTTCATGAATAAATCTTACTACTTATGGAATTTTTTTTTTTTCAGAAAAAAGAAGATACTATAAATGAGACGTGTCCAGAGTCAGAATCTGCCGGGTATGCCTATTTTTTATTTTATTTTTCATTGTAATCAATTAAATTTTTGTATTTAATGTTTACACATGGAATTTTTTTGTTTCAGCGATTATCTTACTACGACAGTAAATTCTGGTGACTTAGTAAGTGTTTTATTTTTTTATTTTTTATAAAACACGCCTTTACGATATTATTGTTATTTACAATAAGGATTGAACTTAAGTGAATTGTTGTTTTTAATTTATTTCAAGGATGAATTAGCCAAACTGCGAAGAGAGAATCGCAAAGCATTACAAATGATTAAGGGCTGCATGAAAAAAATTCAGCAACAGGATAAGGAAATAAAGAAACTCAAATTGGTAAGGGATTGTTTAAAATTTACATTAACACAATTTAAAACAGTCATTTGTGTAGGTGTGTGAAAAAAAATGTTAAATATTTACAGGACAAGGAGCTAGTGTATGCTCACGTTAGCGATTCACAGTTGGAAAAATACGAGGAAATATTAAAATGCAAGGATGAACATATAAAAGATTTGGAAAATAAAATTAGGGACATACAGAAAACTGACAATGAACTAACTGAAGATTCATCGGGGTAAAGTATTTTAATTTAATTCAGTTTTAAAATATTTATCCAAAAAAGTTATAAGCTAATGGGCATTTTTTTTTTTTTAAGGAACCTTCAACAGCTATTGACACGAAGATTGCAAGGATTAACTTATTTTCTCGATAAATTGTTGTCGCACAAGTAAGTTCTTATAATAAAGATTTTCTTCTCTTTTTATTTGAAATCCTACTAATATTATAAATGCGAAAGTTTGTGAGGATGTATATAGATGTTTGTTCCTCAATAACGCAAAGATGGCTGAATGGATGTGGATAAAATTTGGTACACATCCAGTTTTATTACCTGGATTAATATATAGGGTACTTTTTATCTTGTAAAAATCTTCGGTTCCCAAAGGATCGTCTAAAAATAATCATATAAAAAAGGCCTAATCTAACATTTTGTCCAGGATTTTGACTTAGATTATCGTCCATCCAGGTAATTAATACTAAATAATAATCTACCAAATACCAATCTGGTGTCAAATTGCATCCAAACCAGTTCAGCCGTTTTTGAGTTTTGAGGAATAAACATCCCATACATCCTCACAAACCTTCACATTTATAATATTTGTAATCACAACATTTATAATATTACTCACTCATTATCTTTTCACAATTACATTTTTCATTTTTCAATTACCAGCTAGTAAGTAATGTAAATATAAAATTGCAATAAAAAACCAAATTTTTACAGATGTGTTTTAGGGGAAGACAAGAAGAGATTGGCGGAGAGCATACTGGAGCAAAGCCTAGCTCTACCCGTCGGCCTTCAATTAGATGAATCGGTCGCTCCCGAAGAACTGACGCTGGATGAAAGCAACTTTGACGTATCGCATTCATTAAAAATAGAGGACTTGACGTTGATGTTTGGTCATCACGCCGTGTGCAGCGATGATTCCAACAAGTTTTCACTCAGAAAACCTTTGAGACACGTACCCCATGCGGATCTAATGTCTGAATCTGAATGTTGGTCAGAGCCGGACAGGAACGTTTCTTTGGCGAGGATCGGCCTCGGTGAGATCGGAGTTGGCGCAAAAGATTCAAATTCAGACATCAACCGCCTGCGAGCCCGTAGATCGCGCGTTTCTCACGGATCACGTTCAGAAGATAACAAAGTCTCGAACGAGTCCAACTTACTAGAGGAAATAAACCATTTGAGCGCCAGATGTAATCAACTGGAGGAAGAGAAAATCGAATTGGACGAGAAACTCGAGTGCGCAGTGAAACAAGTTAACTGTCTGCTCGTCGAAAGGGACGAGTTGAAAACGGCTTTGTCCAATGAGCGTGCAGTTGTGATTGAGGTTAATAAAAATTTGGAAATTTTGAAGGACAAAGTGGTGGAACTGGAGTCTAGGAATAAGGAGATCCAATATCAAATGGATATTTCGAGAGAGACTGTGGAAAAGTTGCATGCGGCTAAACAAGAGTTAGAAGAAACGTTTATGGAGAACGAACGCGCTTTGAGACGCGCAGCAGATGAGGCGACGGTGCAAGCGTCTCAAATAGCATTGCAAAGAGCGCGTGCGCAACACGATAAGTTGAGGATCGAAAAAGAGTTGGAAGAAACGAGGGATAAGTTAGCTGCGGCCCTAGAGGCGAATGCTCAACTCGAGATTGAAATGACTCGCAACATAGCTCTAGAAGCGGACAATAAAATTGCAGTATTACACGAAGGCCTGCCCTCTGAAGAGGATAGACCGACTTCTCCGGATCAGGGAATAGACAGTGATAGATTGTCAAGTGTTGGACAACAAGATGCGATTTCTTTGTCGCCGAGTAAGTATTCATATTTACCTACATTGCATCTATACTAATATTATAAATGTGAAAGTAGCTCTGCATGTCTGTCACGCCTAACTACTCAACCAATCATTATGAAATTTAGCATACACGTTGTCAGGGATACAAGAAATGACATGGGGCACCTTTCATCCAAAAAAAGGACTGTTTGTTCCCAGGATCATCTAAAATAAAAATAAAAACTAACGCCTCGCCAAAGTGTTATGGCAACACAAGAGGTCTAGTGTTATATTTCTTTTATATTTTTTATTTTTCAATGCGGACGAAGTCGCGGGAACCAGCTAGTACAACTATAAATTTACAAATTGTCTTGCTAATTTCTGGGGCAAGGGATTGCAAACACAGTTTTGGGTGGTACAATTAACGCCCGACACGCCGAAAGTTTTATTATAGTTTTTCGTTTGAAGTCCCTGACTGGTTTGTGTGTACCTGACAGTTTTCAAGTAAATCGACTAAAAAATCTTTTTGAAAATAACAAAATATGTTTGTACGAGAACAGTTCAAAACTTGTACTGAAATCCCACTTGGTTATTAATACAGTATTAATTATTAATAAATAACTCGTTGTTGCAATTAGTTTTCAACATTTTTTATTGAGATCATCGTACACACACTTTACACTTGACCATAGATAACTTGTAGTCTATGACGGCCGACTGATTGAAATGAAGATGTACAGAATAATAATTTTAATTAACAGTTTCATCCATTATTTTAATCAGGGTCACTATATGAAGAAAATTTGACGCTGAAGCAGAAACTCGCTCGAACAAAAGCTACCCTAGCGGAAACCCTGACACAACTGAACGCCGCCAACATGAGAAAGAGGAGCGTTCAACGCGCGATATGTCGCGAGATTCACAAAACACACGGAGTTCTCAGAAAAGCTAGGGATCAATTTGAAAATAAGAATTAATTTTCTTTGTTTTTTTACAATCGTTATGCCGAAATCAACGTACCCACTATACCTACCTACTCGTATGACCATTTGAGCAAGAGATTTTATGTGAAAAAAGTTTGGTGAAAAATTAACAAAAAATACACGTTAAACTTACTATTGTATGTATAAAGTGTATTTTTTCTAACAAATTAATTGGCTTTTTTTATAAGTTTTTGTACTTTAAAATAGTGATGTTTGAAAATCCACGTTTTAAGGTTGTTAATACAAAATCCCTTGCTCAAATGAATAAGGTATATGTAATACTAAGTCCAACAATTGGTATTTTCACCATAACCCACAATAAATAATATATTAACTCGACGTATAGTAAGTATGATAATTTAATATTATACTGTGTAAAGTCCATGTTTGATTGCCGAATTATTATAATTTAGTAATTTCGTTTTATTTATAAGTTTTTGAATTAACATTTTAGAATGTGTAATTTATGTTCGCGATATTTGTGACCTTAGTTGGATATACCTACTAATTTATAAGGAATTATAATTAATACAAAAATTAGCTTTTGTAAAGTAATTTTACATAATATTATTCTAAATAAACTAGAATAATGAATGCAAATAAACGTGTTTCATTTCTAAAACGGTTCTACAGCCGTTTTTAATACAAATTTTGAATATCTTTCACCTTCACAGTAGGTCTCTTGACACGACGCGTTCAGCAAATAAATGAACTCTTTGGAAAAGAGTGTGAAACCATTATTTTTGTCTTAAGATTATTTCAAAATTAACTATAAAATGAAATGGTGGGTCAATCAAAACCACTTAACGGATTTTGATGAAACTACAAATAATTTATACATCGAAATTACAAATAATTTGTAAATACATATCTACGCAATTCAAGTCGCTGAAAAAGCTAATTCTACTAATATTATATGTTACTCTTTCACGCCAATTCTGGCCATGTCGCTTAATTTTATTTTAATCAAACGTACTAGACAACTTGTATTATTGGTAAATGTAGTTTGGGTGAATCCAGTAATTAATTTTCAGTATCCATGCACCATGCATTGATTGATAATAGAACCACCGACCGGTGGGACTGTCACAAATAAAACTCTTTGATTTTGCATCTGGTAACGGACCTCAATTTATAATTCGTTTAAAATTTGTAAAATACAATAAACATGAGTTCACACGATGCAAAGCGACAGCTAGTTGCAGTTTCTGCTCTAGATGTACATAATTTGTTATGCCAGTTAGCGATTAGTGCCATCTAGCGAACTTTAATAAACTTAGAAAAATAATATATTTTAAAACAACATTAATATTATTCAGCTCTAATATAATAACATCACACCGTTGTACAGTACCTATAAAATTAAAATTGTTTTTAAAACACCTCGGGTGTTGCAAAAATATTTTATAATATTTAATTTTATATTGAAGGCAGTCAGGACTCGTAATAAAAGGAACAGACCGAACTAAGTATTTGAGGCTGAATGGCTTATTATCTTTGCCTTAAAAATAAAGTAAAATATATTTGGCGCCAATTTAAACGTCAGTTAGTTTTTGCTAAAATATTTTGTTTTGTTAATAGTAGCGGAAGATAATTTTAAAAATGCAAAGTAGTTATTATTTCAATATCGTTACTCCTAATTACAATGATATGGGTTACATTAAGGCTGTTGCAAAAACAAACGATAAACACGATAGATCGGCTCCTACAGACTTCCATTGGAAAAGTTTAAAATGCCGGTTAGTGATTCTCGTAAAATGCATTACCTACTTACTCATAAAATGATCATAGTTGTGTATATTTTACTACAATCAATACTAGCCCATACTTACTTATGAAAGTTACTCGGTTTGTCCGTCTAACAGACAAGCCTTGACTCAACCGACCGATTATCATGAAATTTTGCATGTATTTTCAGGGATACAGGAAAGGACATAGGGTACATTTCATTAAAAAAAGCAATGTTCCCGATGGATCATCTAAATATAAAAATCCAAAAATCATAACAGCAATAAAGATGTCAGGCTGTATATTGCTCTGTATATGTTTTGTTAGGTGTATTTTTTATTTTTCAACGCAGACAATCTAGCTGCTACGCAGCTGGATATCTACATATAAAACTTGTGGATTGTATGATGGGCATATGGCCATCATACAATTCACATTAATACAATAATAAGGATCGGTCCCACTGGAAAATTGTTTGGGAGGCCCATATCCAGTAGTAGACGTCGTAAGACTGTGATGATGAGCTATAAAATGTCTTTTTCAGGATGATAATATTTTCAACGTCTTCTATTTTGGCCTGTCCAGACAAAAAGGACGTTAAAGAAATCCACGTAATTTATAGTACGCTCGGAGATGATTACTACCAACTTAATTCGTTGTTTATGAAATATTCATTGATACAGGTAAACATTTTTAGAATATAAGTATCAAACGTAAAGTGTCACGTCGTCACGTATGTTTTGTTAGAGGTTTGAATTTTAAATACTGGTTAGTTAATTTCTAACAAAATTAAGAAACATAATTTAGAATGTAGTTTGAAAAACAAACGAAGGGGTTTTCATTATAAAATGTATAAGTTGATTTTAAGACATTGAGAAGTACGTTTATAGAAATTGTTTTTGAGATAAATATTATACATAGCTATGTAAAATAAATTAAATAAATTTGATATGGAAATATATAAGAAAGTGTATTTAATTATCTAATGGGTCCTGTGGAAAAAGTCGTAAAAGAATATTATAAATTAGAGAAGAAACCAAATTTATAAATATATAATTCAAGATGTTTGAGTTTCTTTTATATTTTTACATACATGGCGGGGTTAAACCCCCCCCACCACCACCACCACCACGACCCGGTCTTGGCCCACTAAGGGGTACCTCCCCCCCACAATCCTGAACGCCACCCTGCTAAAGGTCGCGTCCCAAAGGTTGGGAAACTAGATATAAATCATATAATTATAGTACTTTGTGATATAAATATTATTAAGTATGTACTACTAAGGTACGCCACAAATGCTGCTAGTGTGCTGCCGACCATGGGATAAAGGATTGGGAAGGAATAGGGAAATGGGCTCTGACATCCCTTACTCACTCACAATACAAAAATAGGATAGCACGTCTGCTGTTATTTGACGGTGGTTTAGTAATGCTGCCAGGCAGGATGTCTGGCCTGCGACTACTAACTTAATGGATAATGACTGTATAACTTCTGACTTGAAAATGTGCTCGAACTGATTAAGTTTTAATAAGCGTTAAGTACAAAATTTCAGGCGGGGCCAATAGAAATTCCAACTGCTGAAATATTCAAAAATTGCTTCGAGTATACTATGACAGCGACTATTGCTCCCATCTGGAATACTTTAGGGTATAACTATCTCATAAATAACAGGGATTTTCTGACTTCATACGATCCTCAAGACGGTATGAAGTATAAAGTATTAACTAAAGGTATGTAGATACGAGTTTGTATTATTATTCTTTTATTCATTATAATAAAGTTAATGTGTTTTAGCAGACAGACTATAAAATAAATCACAAGCAACGCCAGAGAACTGCAACCACAAAGCGAAACACTATAGTTAAACTTAAATCTATCTATTTTATCATATATATTATCATTTTTGACCTGTAAAGTCAATCACTCTTTAGGTCTTTCGAAAAATTGCTGTCACAATTTTTTTTTATGTCTATTTAGACAGATAGGCTGACAGTCTACTTGATGGTAGGTGGCTACCGTCGCCTATAACACAAGCAACGCCCTAGGCCAACTTTATTACGTAAGCTTTTAAAATTAGACGAGGAAACTTAAAAAACGGTTTTTCCTCCGACATGACTTACATTTATTATTTGCAGGCATTACTATTTGTATTGAATTAAAACCAGTTAAGATAAAATTTATCAAAACTACTGATAACTTAATACCAGGAGAATGGATCAAAGTTTTACCTAGGTGAAAATATATTCCTTAACTTTATCCCTTAGTTGTTAAGTATTAGTTCGTAAATAAATATTATCTAATTACCTGCTTAGAAAGTAGTTTTGTCACTGACTGAGTCAAAACACAGTCAAACTGAATTTTTTTTTAGTAACCATTCCGACATGTGCGAATTATGTAAGTCAGCAATTTTTTGTAAATGAGGGACAAATAGAAGCGCCACCATTTGGGTTATACCTACTCAGTGAAAGCTGCTTATTTGAGACTAGCTGTTGCACACGACTTCGACCTCGTAACTTTATAAAATATAGCCTATTTTAATCGTTGATAATGTAGCTTTCTATGGGTGAAAGAATTTTCAAAATCGGTCCAGTAGTTTTTGACTAAATTCATTATACAAATTAACAAAAATAAAAATCTTCTCTCTTTATAATATTAAGACGCTCCATATTCCTTCAGCTTAAACAACGCAATTGTTGAAGATTACTACGAAAACTTACCGGAGGGTGGAAACTTTAAATCCTACAAAGACATACGTCGCCACTGGAAAAATATTGTATGTAAATATTATAAAAATGTTATTGCTATTGAAGTATTAACTGGTATTAACTAACTAACTCTAAAAATCTTGACAATTCACATAAAAATGTAGTTTAAGTATTAATTTACAAGTATTGTGTTGGATCATCTGAAATCTTGCAATGTATTTATCTAAATCAAAGTCTAGGTTAGGCGACATGTCCCTAAGGGACATTTAATAAAGATTTAAAAAAAGTCTAGGTTATATAAAACCTAAATTGGTTTTTGATGTGAAAGTTTTAACTAGAAAAAATACAAAACGTTAATAACTCATACATTTCCTTCAACTCTCTTTAATGTTGCTCTAGTTCTCTCCTATTCAAGGCAAAAATTAACTTAAATGGTTTAGATGAATAGCTAAACATCCTTTGGTTATTAATAAAAAAAGAATTTCCTTTTCCCTTTCTGTTATCAGCATGGTTACAGACTGCCAAACGAAGAAAGCCCCTATTACAATATAAGATTTTGGCGAGGGGAGCCGTTGACTTATCCAAAAATATGTATTGTCAAAAATCACCCCATAATTACACCCCTCCCTAAATCAACAGAAGTAAGTATTTATCATTGTTATCCTAAAATTAAACATTTTTTTGAATATTTTTGTTTTTGAATAAATTAATTTGACGAGCCCATTGGATTAGTGGTTAGGGTGCTTGCTCTGTCTCTGGGGTCCCAGGTTCGATTACCAGCCGGGCTAGTTATGAAAATGAACTTTTCAAAGTTGGCTCTGGTCTGGATTTGGAAAGTAGTGGCAGTCTGGCGGCAGTAACCACCCCTTTTCAGAAGACCACCATGAAATACTAGCATTTTTGCTGTTGTGTTTCGATGAGTGAGTAAAGAATGCCAAAGCCCATTTTCCCTTATCCTAAGACACCTACTACACTTTTACGCATTTTTCTTGAGATTAAGTTTAACTTTTTAAATTTATGTCTACTGTCTGGCTACCGTCGCCTCATTAAAATAATATATTACAAAATATTATTTCGATATTATACCTACACGCCTAAGTAGGTAGGCAACACTAGCAACACCATGAAGGTTGCAAATGGCTGTTAAGGTAATAAGGGAATAGAAGAAAATCATACATACTACCTACTATTTCACGGTGGTCATTTGTAAGGCGATGGTTACTGTCGCCAGGCGGGCTTTCCAGTTTATGACTGTGGAATGTACTAATTCAATTTCATCGGAGTCCAGTCTAAACCTAATTTGATTGAGAATACTAATAGCGTACCTAATACTAGGGTATTATATTAAAAACTATAATTTTATTCAGCGAATAGTCTTGTCACGTTTTTTGGCCGATATAAAGAAAAAAATGCCACGTGTCCTTGGCATAGCTTTGGAATTTGAGGAAGATATCTATGAAGAAGATTTGCAAGAGGTGATATTTTTTTTTAAATTTAATCAAGTAGCATTATGTAATGTAAACATTAAGTAGGATTCTAATACAAGAGAAAAAATCCGACATCATTATCACTGTGAGGACGGTGGCGCTAATTTTTTTTTATATTTTTAAACGATCCATCGGGAACCTAACATTTTTCCAGCAAAAAATAATAAATCAAGTGTCTTTTTTCATATTAATTATAGTAATATCTAGTATTAAGAAACTCCAGCGCCCCAAATAATAGAGGCGAAATGCATGTTATAAACTACATGTGTGACAAATTTCATCCAAATTTTACGTGAAATAGTAACATATATTCTCACAAAATTTTGCATTTATAATATTACTAATCCGCGTTGTAAAATAAAAATATATATAAGCAATATAACGCCTGACATCTGCATTGCTATTACACTTTTGCCAGGAGATAATTTTTAAAAAAAATTTAGATTATCTCTCGGGAACATTAAATTTTTTCCATGAATGTCCTTTCTATATTCCTGACAATGTGTATGCAAAATTCACGATGAAAATAAGGTAACAGACAGACAGTTACTGTCACATTTATAGTATTAGTAATTAGAATGGAGTAGGTAGGATATAGCATATCCCATAAAGTAGGTAGGTAGGTACATTTTGTATAGGTACGTAGTTCGAAATTTTTTAATTCAGCTAATTAATTTAAATACCTTCCTGAGACTTATTTATTGCAATTAATTTACAGGACTATGTGCGAATTAAGAAAACTGGTATTCAAACACAATTGGCATCTCAAGCAGTAAGCCTTTGCACACCAACTCAAGCCTTGCGCAAAGGTCGTAAATTTTAAATAATACAAAATTGTATTCTAATGTCTTTTATTATTAGTCGTTTATAATTTTTTCTTATAATAATTGAAAATTTTTATCACTTAACCACTAGATTAAATCTACTATTTAAGTTAATAATTAACTATTACTTGAACCTCATATTTTTCGAAATAGGTCATAATCAATGTTAGGCCTCAGACACACACATACCTACAATTTCTATTTGTACAACTACAATAGTTATGAGTCAGAAATTTAGATGATATAAGATGCTCACAAAAACAAATAGGAAAATAGACAAGAAAATTTCAATTTATGTATTATTTATTTTTTGTTCGTTTATTTAAATTTACAATATCACAATTTACAATGAAGTTGCATTACTGTTAAGTGCATTTAAATACTCGCTCACAATGCTATTATTATGCGAGATTGTAGGCGCATGGAAGAAAAAGAAAAACATATTTTTTAAGTTTTAAACCTAATAAATTATATAAATTTTATGGAAGGTTGTAGATGAGGGGATATTTAGATGTAGCGTCTCAATTATATAATACTGATTAAAGAATAAAATAGTATAAGTATAGACTTGAATACAACCGAACTAATTTTATTATTATTTTGTGAACAAGAAAATTTATTGTCTTCGCATGTTCGTTCGACTAAACGGTTGATCTAAGATCACAAGAGAGGTTGTCCTTCACCCATATGTTTACCAAACGAAAAGTTAAAATATTGCTCATGGCAAATAAAGCAAGCAATAAAAATAAAGCATATTTTAATAGGCAACACAATCGAAACTTATTTTCTTATAGATAATAAGTCATTGAAATATACTTTTCGTCTGGTAAACAGATGGGTGAAGGACAACCTCTATTCGGATCCTGTACTAAAAATGTTCGTGGGAAATTATTGAATAAAAATTGTATCTGTGTGCATGGGGCCTTAGTTACAATCTTACAACTTACTCGTTACAAACTTAATTAGTTAGTTAATTACCAAATTTGTGTTTGTCAAATTCACACCTACACTATTGATTCTTGTTCAATGTATAAGTAATTTAATTTTTTATTTAAATAAAGAGTTATGCTGTATTTTTTGTCATATTTTTTAAATCAAATACCTTAACTTTTTAAAACACGTTTCATTAAAAACATTTCAATTTTTAAATGCTACATTGTGAACGCTGTATCAACATCGTTAGTTTGTAAGGGATAAACTATGGGTGACGTGTGCTGTGGAATTAAAGATGCCGCTGTTTGATGGAAAAATCTCGCAACTGAGGGTGACAGGTTTTCTCGTTGGTTGCCACTTTGTGGTTGTGTAGGTGTATTGACGTTCTGCAAGTAAAATTTTGTTACAAACATTACCGTAATTAAAAGGAGACAGGACGGTGTGCCCACCGTTCTAAAATTTCTAATTTTATATGTAATAATATATTGTATTAATGTCAACCTATCTTACCAACATTGTGTTGAGCAAATTTCTCGGAGAGTTTGGAGCGAGTGAATGGTTTGTGACAGTTATACTCCTAGTTAACATATAATGGAGATCATACGCCTTTGCCAGACTCTCCACTGTTCTTCCTGAAATTACCACAATAAATTGTTGACATACACATCATTTTTATGCATACAAACGAACTTATATAACAGGTAATCCCTTATCCATAATCCTACTATATGATCGGCAGCATACTTGCAATGTCTGTAGCGTTGCTTGTGTTATAGGAGACTGACAACCTACCATCAAGTAAACCGTCAGCCTGCCTGTCACACTAATCTTTAAAATAATAATTTGAAAACTCACCTGTTAAAGAAGTAGGCACGGTTGTATTACATCGTCCAGTACTTATAATTTTCTTGAAAGCTTCTATGTTTTTAAAAATAATCGCTATAGCAGCACCATCAGCTAACTGTGATGGGTCACAACAAGCTAACAGGAATGACCAATTGTCACTGTCCCAGTTCAAGCCGGAGTACACGGCCAGTTGAAGTGTTGATGCACCTTAAAATTTTATTTATGTAACTAAAGATGCACTTCGATTCTTAGCTACCGTTTCCCGCGACAGCTACCCACTGCTTTGTATGAATGATGTAACACTGACTGATTCAAGTGATTGCGACGTGCGACTGGTGGACGTGGCCAGAGCGTCGCTTTGCGAGCGCAACCCGATCACAACGAACGCAGTGCGTTTATTAATTAAAACTTATTATTAATACCATGTATTTATTTATTTTCTTAATTTTAATTTTTTTTTAGAATATAATTATACAAAAACAATAAATATTATAAAAAAACTTAAACTTGCAGGTAGCAGGGCAATGCCCAAGCTACTGGTGGTTAGGGTCCCAGAGTGAGGAACCTTCTAACAATTCGTGCCGTGTCAAGAAGTGCCGCCTTCTGTATCTGTCCCTTTACCCAGCCATCTAATGAGAGCCTCTTGAGGTGTTGGTCGAGGCTATTGTCTATCAGACCGTCCCGATAGTCGACTATCGGGTTGTTGAATCGACATACCACGTGGAGGTCACCTCGTGAGTCTATGTAAGTACTTAGTAAATTTTTTAGTTTTCACAAGGTTTTCGTCATGCGAGACAGTGATGACAACAAGCATCGTCTGGCGCTGGGATCGGTCAATAACCAGGATTCAGGCTTATTGGCGACAATAGTCCAGTCCGTGATTATTAATATTATATTAATAGTAAATTAAATTATTTGTCGGCTTACCAGAACAACCCAAAAGATGAGGGTTTGCACCATATTGAATTAATATTTTGACAATTGAATAAGATCCACGACGTGCAGCAAACCTTATAGGCCATCCACCTTCAAAATCGGGATCTAAACCAGAATTCAGCAAATTTATTATTTCAATTGTGTTGTTACGAAATACACAATCTTTAATTTGGTATGAATATCCTTCCATAATTTCGATGTTAACTATTCATGAAAATTACGAACTACCTTAATTTTAATTACATCTCCAACACTGTTATACTAAACACAATACGAGGGCGGGATGATAAGTAACTAGCCACTGCTATTTAAAAAGTTAAAATTAAAAAAATATATATGTCATTTTTAAATTCGTATCTGACCACCTGTGTTCTAAATTTGAATTTGGTGGCGTGAAAATTTTATTGATTTTTTGTCATTTGAAAATATATTTCGTCAACTGTTTTCAAAATGGATAAAATTGAACAAAGAGCGGTGATAAAGTTTCTTCATATGAAGGGCATGAAGGGGAAAGATATCTATGACGAGTTAAAGAATGTTTTGGGTGAATGTGCTCCTTCTTATGCCACAGTAAAAAACTGGGTGGCTGAGTTTAAACGCGGTCGTACATGTGTCCAAGATGAAGCCCGCCGGATGCCCAGCTCCAAAAAAAGCCATGGCTGTAAAGTCGGCTGGAAAAGTGATGGCTTCCGTCTTTTGGGATGCAGATGGGATCTTGATGATAGATTACCTTCCTAAAGGTCAAACAATTAAGTAATGGAGAATACTACGCTAATCTTCTAGATAAGCTTCATAGTACGAGATCCGGCCGCAAGAATGCGTACCTATCGAGTAGTCAATAAAAATCATTTTTTTTATGTACAATTATAAAAGGGACAATATGTTTTGGGCAGGGTGCCTATTAAAATTTTCCCGCTAATATTTTTAATTAATAGTACATTACTGCAGAGTCCGGGAAGTGACGGATTGCCGGACGAAGTGGTTTCAAGGCCGAGCTTTAGCGAGGCCTTGACAAAGAACTGAGTCCGGCAATCCTCATTCCGGTCGAGGCTGGTATAGTGCTTTTCTTAATAAATGTGAGGAAATAATCAAACACGTGATACAAAAAAAAAGTATAATATGAAAAAATTATTAAAAAATTAATTTAGGTACGTACTGAAAAAAAGTCTGGTTTCCCACTTTTTTATTTTAATGAGTGCAAAGAAAACAGCGCCATACAGCCCAGTCATCAAATGAGCATGCGCTCGCCGCGGCCTACTAGATTTCATCGGGCTGAGCAGCGGCCAGTAATCAATTAGTGCAAAGAAAACAGTGCCATACAGCCCAGTAATCAAATGACCGTGCGCTCGCCGCGGCCTACTAGATTTCATCGGGCTGAGCAGCGGTCAGTAATGAATTTTCATACAACATTCTTGACCTAGGCCGAGAAAGAAATGCATGAGCCAAGAATTACAAACTTCGCGGCTTGTTTTTAGTACAAGAATGCCTACATTTCCGAGCATGTTTGAGAAAATTAATTATTATTGACTGTGAGGGAGAAAAATTCTTTACTAGGTATCAAAATAAACTATACTTCACACGACAGCCATATACATAGAGAACTTGAAAAGTGATGGGTGCCGTTGCTCACCTGGCCGCAACCTCTTGGCAGCCAGGTAAAAGTGTCGCAACGGTTTATGAGCGCTCGGCAAAACTGGCGGGGATGTCTGCGCAGGTGTACACTCTACTCCCGCCATAACAGATCCAAAAAATGAATACTGCGCATTCAAGGTCAGCGCTCATAAACCACTGCGACACTTATATAAACAGGTAATATTTTGTTACATAAATCACCTATTAAGTAGATGAATAAGTTCTAGTATCAAATTAAAGCTAATTTTTTCCTGTGTATGATAAACTACCTCTGCCTATGTAAAAGTGCCCGGAAATAGGGGTGCCAAGCTGTTAAATATTATTTAGAGTGAAAGAGAGTTACCGCGCTACATCATTCGTTAGACAGGGATGGCGAAATCCTTTGTGTTTTTGAAGCCATTGCTCATGCGCCGACATGAGTTCTCAACCAACAGTAGTAGAAACGAATTTGAATATTGCAAAAAAATATGGTCTATTCCCACTAGTTCAATTGGGAGTTCAATTGATTGAACTAGTGGCAATTTTTTAGCCTCAATAGTTCAATTGTAATTATTATAATTGGTGTATTTAATTATTAAAGAATAAAGAAACTATATGCGAGATTTATTTAACGAGAAATTAACGGGTACGTGTAAAAATAGAAATTAAATTTCTCTTATTTTTTTGGAATTTTATGGCCTGGTAACTAGATTTTATTTTATTTATGGTCTTTATTTTATTTTATCACATTCATTCACACATTTCATCACATTTATTCAGTAACATCACTGTCATGTCACTGTTGATCTGCTGAATGAACTTTAATATTTCAATTTCACTGAGATCAAAGAGCAGTGTTGCCAACTTAGCATATTATATGCTAAATTTGGCATATTTTTGTCGTGCTTAGCATATTTTTTCGGCATTTAGCATATAGCATATTTTTTTAGTATAATTTTATAAGACTTGAAAATAATGAATAACGAAACGAAAATAACGAAAAATCTTTGAATTTTATGGATGTACCAAAGAATCCAAAGATTTTTCGACGGATGGCATGATGGCCCCTTTGTGATATAGATTTTATTTTGTTTCCTCAGCCAACATTTCTGCCATGCCGATGGATTATACTTCCAAGATTCATCTATTTTTTTTATTTCCTAAGAAACAAGGAGACTCCTCTTGTTCCTAAACAACAAGAATTTAAGAATATACTTAATAAGCTACATGTTTCTCGTAGTTGGTAAGTTAGATTCCTAAGGATACAACTGTTACTAGATGGGCATATGCTCCCAGTTCCATCTTTTATATTTTTGTATCTCGTTCGATAAAAAAAAACCGCAGCCAGCTTCAGCCGGAGAGTCTATCGTTTTACTGGTATTTTATTTTTGCAATTGGCAACCCTACGAAGAGAGTGAACAGAGCCCAATTTTTGTTATTTTCGATTTTTTCAATAATTTTCATTAATAAATCAATAAATGTGAGTATTACAACTCAAAATTATTTTAGCATTTTTTTTGGCATTTTAAATTTTCAAGTTAGCATATTTTGGTATATTTTTGACTCCAGCTTAGCATAGAGTTGGCAACACTGTCTAAGAGTATGTAAACCTAGAGAGTATAGATATATACCAAAGATATATACGTTCCTTGATGTAAATGTAAACACTGCGTTATATTTTGACTGAGATTTCACTCTATTTTCACTTCCGTTCCGTACTTTGTTTGCTACACTTGCACAGTAAAATTCTCCCAATATGAGCTTTGATATGAGGTAAAAGATTATTTTTATTGCCAAAATTAGTGATCGATACATGCCTACTTAAATTGTTTTTATCATTCCAGTCACAAAGAATGGAGAAAAATAGCAAAAAAGGAACGAAGACGTAGAATTCGAATTCAAAAAGCAAAAGCTAGAGGTGAGTATAAATATTTTTCATTATATTTTGTATATCAATAACTTTGAATGAGAATTTGTTTCTTTCAGAGTTTGTCCCTGAAATAAATTCAAGCGAATACGAAAGCTGGATAAAAGAACAAGAATATTTGGAATTATTAGAGCAAGAAGAGAATGAAAGAATAAATAAACAAGAAAACGAAAAATGGCTACAAGCAGAAAAGCTTGCTATTGAAAATTGGCAAAAAGTATTAGAAGTTAGACAAAAATTACAGGAAGAAAGGATTGCTAATGAAGCTAAACTAAAACAAGTAAGTTTATTAAGAAATGGAGAGAGAAGTACTTATATTTTTTGTTCAGTAATATAAAATGTTAATCATTAATTTTTCACTATGAATGGACTATGAAATTGATCTACACTACTGAATATTATAAAGAGAGTAAATTTGTATTTTTGTATGTTTGTAACGAATAAACTCAAACACTACTGAACTCTGAAAATTCTTTCACCTACAGAAAGCTATAAAAACTAAAAAAATACAAACCATTCTTGTTTCTCCCTCTTTTCATAAGCAAAATGTGATTTAAAATATGTTGAACGGTTTTTGAGTAAATAGAGGACAAACATACATTGATTTTTATCTATATAAATTGATTGACCAGTTAAAAAATATTTTATAGGAATGGGAGCAAGAGCAAAAACGAAGAAAAGATGAAATGGAAAAACTAAAGAAAATTGAGGAAGAAAAATTAAGAAATCAACAGATACTTATGGAAAGATTAGAGGAGTTTTTATCAGGAAATGCTACAAAACCTCCTCATGAGCTTCTGATATCTCATGAAACGAGACCGGATGCTGAACTATGTCCATTTTTCATCAAAACGGCTTGTTGCCGATTTGGAGACCAGTGCTCGCGAAACCATCAGTATCCAGGTATCAGTAAGGTATTATCATTTTGTATATTAAAGCTTAGGCTTCACATAACTTAAAATTAAATAGTCAAATTCACAAACAATAAATATTGAGAGACTAGGAAAATATTAGAACTCTTACTTTACTTTATATTGTCAAAAGAGTATTGTCAAAAAGTTAAATATAAATATAATATAAATATTATTTCCAAATTTTATTGTATTTAATAGAAAACAGGGTATTGTAATTGTAATTTAGTAATATTTGGATATAAAGTTAAAAATAAAGTATAACAATGCAAATTTAAAACAGATATCTATAATTAATGTTTGTATAGTTTGTAGTCAGGCCATAAAGGCGATTATATATAGATGTCTTCTGTAAGGCGTTACTGAAACCAAATGGGATCTTTATGATTGCAAAACATATTGTGTTGTCATAACTATATATACTGACTTATTTTTCAGGTTCTTTTGGCGACGAATTTTTATACTCATTTTGGGTTAGATAATGCAAACTACAATGAATATGACACAGATCTTATGTTAGAATATGAAGAATCAGACACATATAAGGAGTTTAAAGAATTTTATTATGACGTGTTGCCAGAATTCAAAAAATTCGGTAGAATCATACAATTTCAGGTGAGTTTCGATTGTTATCTACGTTTGGAGAACTGTATCCTTTGAATAATGCTGAGTGGAGTAAAACAAACTGTGAGGTATTTATATATTTTTTTTTATTAAAAACCCAGTAGAGAAGCATTTCATTGACTTGAAAGGAACTACACTACAACTAAAAATATAATAATTTATAATATTAGTCTTTACAATATTTTACAATATAGAATACATAGATACAAGATCTCGCCTGTGTATGGCTTAAGGCCATTTAGAGACTATTCATTAGTTATTAATGTTTTATAAGTAATTATTAAAGGGATTTAAAAAAACTATATATATTATAGTATTGTTAGCATAATGTCATGATTAATAAAATACTAGAAGCACTTCCATTACTTAAAATGGAGCTTTTTAGCTTTTTAGTACTTTAAAACAAAATTTTATTTGTTAATTCAAAAGATAACTTTTTTCTGTGACCATCTTTATACAGTCTTTATAAAAATAAATGAAATTCTAACTAGTGTACATTACATACGCAAACAACAATTCAACTAATTTTCTTCATTCACCTACCTCAGTATTAAATGGTATTAATCTCGAATCTTCAATCCTCAAGATATATTAGGAATTATTTTAACGAGGTGGGTATAAATACTCTTCACATTTATTTAAGAAGATCCTAATAAACTTCATTGTGACGAAAAGCAATGTTATCAATTTTGAAAATAAGTAAAAGTAAATATAAGAAAGAAAAGTAAGTCCAATACAAAGTATATCACCCTCTTTGTCTGCTTAGGAAGTAATTACATTTATTTTATTCAGCTCATTTAGCTTTTGTCCATAGAAAAAAATAAAATTTTGTATCAGTTTTGTATGAAGTTCAACTGACCGGTTTTTTTTCTATGGACCAAATAAATTAAATGTAGTTACTTACTCCCTTAAGCCTCTTAAATCTTAAAATCTTAAAAGATTTTCAAAGAATTGTAGCAATATAAAATTGCCATCGTCTTCAAATTTTATTCTTGAATTGTTAACTGTTTAAGCTAGATAAGACATTACGACTTTCAATAGACAAATTAAAAAAGCAGTGGTGATTGTTTCATATACTTGCTACCCTATTGCATAGCATAGTATTATAGTTATGTATGATGCATTGTATTATAGCATAGTAGTATGCTATGATACTACAATGATTTTATCAATGTATTGAGTAATGTATATACATTGGACCTTTAGGTGTGCAACAACCACGAGAAACATCTTCGGGGCAACACATACATAGAGTATGAAGAGCTGCGCAGTGCTGTAAGCGCTTACCGCGCTTTGCACGCTCGCTGGTACGGCGGCAGACAAATCTCTCTGCAATTCTGCAACATTCGCTCCTGGTCTAACGCCATATGCGGTAACACAACAAAGCTGCACGAGGGTATAACGTGCCAGTCCGTTTCAATAGGAAATTTAACTGTTTATTTATATTTATTGTTAGATAATAACCTCACTTACTTGGCAAATTTAGTTTGACAGGAAGCAGACTGGATCGTATACCCTCTAAAGACACTTACGATATTAAGCTATATTATATGCAAACTAATAAACAATTATAACTAATCCCTGCAGTCTATTGAGCCCAAACAGGCTATATTATCTGCTGTAAGTTGCTAAGGAGTTGGGTGTACTACTTGATGCTGCAGCATCAGATCAAGGTTACCATCTCATGGAAATAGCACCGAAGTAAAAGTACACTAAATTTCAAATCTATCAAATCTGTGGAAGTTAGTGAGATACATTTATAGCTAAGAACAATCTCGTTCACATCAGCTCAAATATAAAAGAACTGGATTAAAATAAAAAACAATTTTCTGTTTCAATAGAATAAATGCAAAGTAATTTATATTCTTGGGCTATTTTTAAAATAGGTAAGTTTTTATATATTAACACATATATTTTTTATTCAGGTCTTCAGGCTAGAAAACGATGTCCAAAGGGACGAGCGTGCAATTTTTTACATGTATTCAGAAATCCAGAAAACACACACAAACGGGCCCTAAATGCAGAGACTGAAAGGTTGGTTTTATTCATTTCTGTCTATAAAATGATTTAATGAAATTTCTATGATAAGGTCTAGTGGCAAAATTTTAAATAGTTTATTTTCAACATTTTACCTGCTCGATCACAGGCCTCCTACTATAATTTGCCAATAGGACTGGTCAGAAGTAAACTGGATCCGCTTTCCCTAACTAGGTTGTCTGTACATATCACAGAGCAAAGAATCGTCCCCTACTAGAGACGACATTAATAATTTTCGTGCCGCGCAATTGCGCCGAGCGCAAAATTTGCACGATGTGAGCAAAATTCTCTTGTATCATGATATCAACAAGTAATTTAATGAAATAAAAATTTCATTTTTAAAACGCATTCTAATCTCAAAAAATAAATTGTGCTTTATGTTATTTGTCAGAAGGAGAAGATATTCGCAAAGACGGTGGCGGTGGTCAGAGTCACCGGAGCCTGAACTTCCAAGGAAAACATCTAAATCTTATGAAGAAACTCGTTCGGAGAAAAAGAGGGAAGACGATAAACGCAGAAAAGAAAAACGTTCCAGTTCTAGTCACCGTTCTCACAACAGACATTCAACAAGAATAGAACGCGATCGTTCATTGTGATATAATTAATTAAAATACAATACAAAATAATTACCGATGTGCTTTTTGTTAATTTGTTTACCTTTTGACCGCACCTAAACATCTAAACTGATACGTGTTATTCATCGATATTTTGTTACCTGTCGATAAAATTTACTCAGCCGCTTGTAAAATCACACACTTAAATAAGGAATTTTTACTTTGGTGATGCGAAATAAGAATGTTCGTCTATTAATTGTCTATGCTCACAAATACTTAAAATACTTTAAATAACATTATTAGAATTATACATTGGCAATACAATGATGCTGACACAGTGTTGCCATGTCATTATTATAATAATGACATTTTCAAATAAAACTACACTTTTCGATTCGTTTTAAGTCTCTCCGGGATCTATTCTAATGCCGGTCACTCACATTCGCGCGAATACGCGAACCCACAAGTGTAGGACGACATTTGCAAATGACTGCAAAGTTTTTGCTACATTCGCGCTTTTCCGTGCAGTGTCGGTTTTTTAACGCACATCAAAGCGCGCGAACCTCAAACCTTCGCGTAGTCTCCCACACATTCGTGCGACCAGTTGCGCGTACGATTGCGTATTGATTGCGTAGGTAACGGACATCTCGTTTACCATTTTCAGAGTTCGTATCGTGTACTGAGTGGCGTAAATTGAATTTGATCATGGATTGGACAAACACTAAATTGCACTAAAATCATCTTCACCTTCAATGCGTTCGCATATGAGTATGCAAACTCATTTGCGAGTAGCTGAGCTGAGTTTGCGAATGAATGTCACGTTCCTTCACATGCGTGCAAAGATTCGTACAATGTAAGAATGTTTGCACGCATGTCAGTGACCGGGGTAACACTCATTCATACTACATACACAGTTATTTCTAATCTAAGTAGGTATTAATAATAGAAAGAATACGCTGTTTAACGAAAAAATAGAATGAAATATGTATATATTTAATTTTTAAAGAAAATTCTTCTTCTTCTTCTTTTTTAATGTCTTGGCTCCATCAGATTTTCTCCGATGATTTTGCCAGTGTCATTAGTAAAAATAGCAATTTGTAAGTCTTTTTTAAGTAAAAAAGACAAAATTGAAATTAAAATCAAAAATAGCAGATCCCGAGACTAGTCACTCAAGTCAAGTCAAGTCTAATTTTTCTAGAGATTTCCAAAACAGGTCCGTCAAGTCCAAAGCAGTCAGGTCAAGTCTTAAAGAAAATTGTGAACGTCTTTAATGAAATGACAGCTGTCAGAGAAATTGGGATGAGGCAAAGAGAATATAATCACTACGAGATGAGGATAAAAAAATAAATGAAATTAATGAAGCGTACTAGCACAGATTATTATGTTATTATACAGAGAAGTCTGTGATGAAGTATGAACTTCAATCGGACCAACCAAACTTTTGTACCTACTTATTATTATTTTATTTGTTGCCAAACCAATTATTTATATAGTTTGGCCAAAAAGGAATATTAATAATTATTTGAAGTATACCTACAAGAAGCTGATGAGGGGTTCAATGATTTTAAAAGGAGTGTTTTAAATTGTTGTTTTTAAAAGTGTTATGTTAATCAAATTTATTTAGTACAATAAATAAATCGGCAATTCGTAATGATTAGGAAAAGAATAGTTCCGGTTTTTATGCAAACATACAAATTAAGTTGTCAGACAATCGCAACAAATACATATAGATGTTTTCATCAGATAAATAGACATTCATTTAACAATTATTTCATGAGAAATTTATGTAGTATAATTATTAATAATCAAACCAAATCCAATACAGGAGGTAAGCATTTGTTTCATTCATTGCAATATTATTCAATTGTAATTGTTACTTATTCAAATGTATTATTAAATATTTTTCAGATATAAGTGCATCTAAAGCCAAATTTATTTCAGAGATGAATTTTCAAAGCCCAGAAGATGCTCTTCCCTTTTATGAATTACCTATGGCAACTATTCGGGACATACATAAAGCTACCAAAAATGACGAGAGAAATGGCTATTGTAAAAACAGACTTTACTTTTTATCTAATCAGTTAAAGGTATTGGTTTCACTATTAGTACAAGATATTTTTCACTGCATCTCTTTGTCTAACACGATAAGAACTATACACATATAAAATAATATCACCATTGTTAAAAATAGTAATTAGTAATAAACACAATAATACTAACAAAGAAACAAAATACAATTATTATATAAGTGGACATGAGGAGAAAATTTTGCCCTTTATATAGGGGGCAGGGAATGTGTTAATAATAATTAGGAAAAGTTTCTTAGTGTAGTAATTCTCATTACTAAATTATGGATTTGTCCAATTAGTAAGTTATCTAGTAGTACACCTAGGTAAACAGGTGAACAAAGTAGATGATCATAAGAATTAATACAAATTTTTTAGCTAGGTATTAAAGAGTAATGTAATTAAAGAGTAATTTATATGAGTCAAATAACTAAGTAGTCCAAATGTCTATTTGATCTAAAATTTGTTCATTAACATTAACTAAACAAAATAAGTCACAAGAGCTTGCACATTTTATTGTGGTGGACAAAATGCAGGTTGCAATATAATATAGTCTTTTTAAAATTAAAGTTGTTTTCTTCGCCTGCCTTTCTGTTTTTCTTGTAACTTCTAATCCACCCAATGGATTTTGACACAGTTTTCACTAATGGAAAGAATGATACCGAGGAAGTTTTGTGAAAATAATTTGAAGAAAAATATTGCATCATTGTGAAGTCGGGGGCAGTCGCAGATATAATATAAAAATTGTAATTAATAAACATGAATATGTATAATATAGATTCATTAAATCGACTACATTATTTGGTCAAGTTTCTGTTTCCTTGAAATATAATATAATTCATTTTCATTGATATATCTATCCTCGATTTTTGTTACAGTGTAAGCCATCAGTATTAAGTGTAAAATTGGCAAAAAGATCATTTATATATAGTTTGTCATTTGATTGGCTTCAGAATTCCTTAACTGTATTATTGGGTAAGTCAATGGAGGAACAATTTGTAATTACTACCTTATTTACAACAATATTGTCCTACTAATATTATAAATGCGAAATATTATAAATGAGGATGACGCAAAAATGGCTGAACGGATTTGGTTGAAATTTGGCATACGGATAGTTTATTATTTTGATTAACATATAGGGTACTTTTTATCCTGGAAAAATGTTAGGTTCTCTAGGGATGAAGATGTCTGACATTATATATACAATGTAGAATGCAGTATCAATTACTTTTTTAAACACAAGTAAACAAAATTTAGCCTATATTACTTGCTGATAATGTAGCTTTCTACAGGTGAAAGAATTTTTAAAATCTCTCCAGTAGTTTTTCAGTTTATTAGTATATATTAAGGGTGGCAGGCAATTTGACAATAGTCCACTTGATGGTAGGTGGCAAGAAACATTAGTTTAGAGTGTGACAACTAATTCGAAATAAATTCGATTCTACTAAATTATAATCTTTTTTTCAGAGATGGAGGTAAAAAGTGATCGTATAATTAGAGACTTGTGGGTACTTAAATATAATCATGAAACAATAAAAACAAGGCTTCAAAGAATTAAGAATTTGGGTATTGAGACACTATTGCCTTGGATGGTTAGAGTTTCTCCAGATGTACTTGACAGGTAGGTAGGTATCATAAAAACCATACAAGCTTAAAAAGTAAAATGAGAGGCTATGTAATATGTAAGATTATTCTAACTTTAAATAGATATACTTAGTATTTTTTTAAAGATCTAAGCATATATACAGAGGGAAAGACAGCGAGAAGCGACTTTATTTTATACTATGTAAAGAAGATATTGTAATAATTGCAGTGACCTTAATGAGTGATCCATTCTGAACATACTTGGTCATGCATCTTAGTTTGTTATGTAAATATGACATTATTTTAATCACGAATATTAATGACTCATATATAGACTTCCTAGTTACTGGCGGACTCGATTTTAATTAAAAAGAATGATTAGGTTTTATTATTCCTAGATGTCAGGGCTTTTTTGAAAAGGAGTTTCTTTTTTATATTGTTACTCACCTAAATATATGTTCACGTTTTATTTCCAAAGATATGATTTTACACAAAAAAAAAATCTATTTTTTCCTCAAAACACAGCGGCAAGGATTGGGGATGGGGTACAAAAAATTATGGACTTACAACTTTCGAGAATATTAGCGTGCCCCTAAAAAAGAAGTGACAAAAAAAGGCCTGCAGATGTATATTATCAAACCTATGTACTTGATATAATATTTTAATAGAATTAACTATAGGTAATTAATAATAAATTGCTTCCGCAGGTACCTTACCATCATTCAAGAAACAAAAGCCATATTAGGAGATATGTCTCTACAGGCCTATATGGCGAAACGTTTGAATATATCACAGGAAAGAGCGGAAGAAATCTTTTTAAGAACACCGAAGTTACAGAAAATAAGGGCTATAAAGGTTTTCCTACTAATATTTATTAATGTGGAAGTTTGCGAGAATGTATGTCTCTTTCACGTAAAAACTACTGAACGGATTTGGATGAAATTTGACACACAGATACACACACGCATTACCTGGATTAACATATAGGATATTTTTAAACCTGGAAAAATGTTAGGTTCCAGGATCGTCTTAAAAATATAAAAAATTGGGCGCCACTGTCGTCACAGCGATAAACATGGGCGTTATTTAGATATTATATTTTAGATTTTTCAATGCAGACGAAGTTGCTAGTACCAGCCCCTTCATCTATGTTCGTAACTGAAATTACCTAACCAGTTGCAAGAGAAGAATTTTTTTTCGCTGTTTGGTAACTAGTTGTGAGAGAGGAATTATTATTCCACTTTTGTGCACAAGCTAGTTTTCAATTATTTTCACATACCTCCACTCGTTGACTAAAAAACTGTTTAATCTGAGATTTAGTAGTGGCAGGGCACACTACGTTGCACATTATAAACTGGACAGCCCGTCTGGCTGCAGAGACCAACACATCCCTGCCTCCTAGTGTTTCTTATTATGTACATAGGTGACGGTAGCCAACTATCTTCCAGTTGATTGTCAAAATCGACGTATCCTATATGGGTTCCTTTTAAGAGGGTCACTATCACACACCCTATCCTTTCCCATCACACAACTATAGATTCTACTTTATATTATGTAGATTGTCAAAACCTTGTTTATTTTCATCTGCCAGGATCAATACCTCTAGATTCATATGTCTTTATTTCTAAAGTTTTATAAAAGCACTATTTTATTGTTATGTATAATTATGTAACATTGTGCTCTTTTTTCAGCTCAAGAGTTTCATTGACTTCCTTCTGGGAGAGGGCTTTACACAAGAAGATATTGCAAATACACCTAAGGTCATGTTACTTTCTCAAAATACTGTTCAACAAAAAATAGTTGGATTACGCAATATGGGTTTATACAAAATTAATTTAAGTACCCTGTGTAAAAGTAATTCAGAATTTGAAAAGTATTGTATGAAGAAATGTAGGAAAAATAAAAAGATTTTTTAAGAAACACCCCATTTTTTTTTTTTCAAAACAATTAAAAATGATACAATACAAAAGATGTTCCATTTTGTCATTTTAATATGTAAAATCTTTATATAACTAAGTCCTTAAATAAAGGTCCAAGAGATAAAATGTACATCTACATGAGACATAAATATCATTAAAATTTCCTATGTGAGTAGTTGATTTTA
Source organism: Synanthedon andrenaeformis (assembly GCA_936446665.2). Taxonomy (NCBI): domain Eukaryota; kingdom Metazoa; phylum Arthropoda; class Insecta; order Lepidoptera; family Sesiidae; genus Synanthedon; species Synanthedon andrenaeformis. Next base: position 6,284,006 of record OW387777.2, on the reverse strand, counting down.
CAGAAAAATAATGGTAAAATTAATTGCCTTAGCCTTACAAAGCCTATAATAGCAGTATATGGAATGATGTCATGTAACATTTTTTTATTATTATTATCATATTTTTAGAATAAACAAATGGAAATAGTATGTTATGTCGTGAAAGAACATGCGTACAAAAGCATTCCCCTATTATTGCTTGACAATATTATTGCTAAGGCATTTTATTATGATAATAATTATTTATTTATATAATAGCATTTTTGACAAAGAAATAAAATTATTAACTATTAGGCCAAAAATAGTGCCTTGCGTATTTTGGTCACGTTTGCTTTTATACATTAACATTTATGAAACAAAAGTATACTAAGGCGGATGCTACACCTTAGTATACTGTTGTTTATTACGAATCTGCAGAAATACTGCAGCTACTTAAACTAATGTACGAATCCGACTGTACTGTGGTATCATTTAAGCCATGTATTCACTGAGAAATATTTGTTTATAAATACAGTTTTAAAAACTAAATTACACGTTTCAAAACAACTCAATATCGCACCAAGTGCATACAAGTGTTTAGATATGTAAGTATTTCATACATATGTAAGTATTTTACCACTTACATAAACATGGTGATATTGTGGGACGACAAATAAATATTCTAGTTAATATAACTGTTGAAGACAACGAGAATAATGGTATTGCTAAGATGGTGCGACTAAAGATAAAAATAATTTTACAAAAATAAAATTAGGAAAAACTATAAATGGGAAGAAATTTGCAAGTAATTCTGAACCCAATATTTTTCTTTCCTCTTGACAACACCTTATTATGCAAATATTATTAAATAAATGTATTTAAGGCGACCTATCTAAATGACTACTAATGTGGACATTGTTTCTCAGTGAATACATGGCCTTATGCTCCATTTTATACACCACCAATATACGTGTGGCACTGTTTTTGGCTGTAAAGAACATTAATGTGCAATTTGTACAAGAACATGAGTCTAGCAACAAAGTGTCTACAATTAAAAGGCAAATTAATAATAGGAATCTTAAATAATTGAACTACTGATGAGCGCATTGGACACTTGGCGCATGGACATGCTCCTCATCGTCGCTGGCATAAGCTTCCTCTCTGCCACGGGAGCGTTCGCCGCCTGTATACGTCATAAGATTCACTTCCTCCACATCTTCACCTGTTGGCATTACAAATGCTGACCGAGGTGGCAGTATGGCTTCAATCTTTTTCAATTGATCCTCACTAGCGAAGTTGTCATTGGGGAATATAATTTCAAACTTTATATACAGATTTCCCTTTTCGAACGGGTTCTTATGGTGTGGCATGCCTTCTCCAATAATGCCCTTTTGATCTCCAGGCTTAATCACTTCGCCGGCGTTGTGTTTGATTAGTAAATCACGCCCATCTAAATGTTTTATCACAAATTGAAATCCGCACAAAGCTTCTGTCAATGTTATGCTATGTCTCATTAAAAGGTCATCAGCATTTCTCTGGAAAATCTCATGCGGCTTCTCCTGTAAAACGATAATCACATCGCCAGGTTGTACATCAGGTTGCTGATCCCCTTCACCTCTAAAGAAAATCTTTTGATTGTCTCTCATTCCCTTTTCAACATGCACCTCGAGTATTTTAGTTTCGTTGAGAACTTTTTTACCCTTGCACTTGGGGCATTTATCTTTTTCATTGATAATTTCTCCTTGACCTTGACATGCAGCACAATATGTTTGGAATTGACGAGTCATGTTAGGTCCGAATTGTTGATACCCTATTTTGATACCCTGTCCGTTACATTCTTTACAAGACATCACGGCACCCGGTTTACCACCCAATCCCTTACAAGGGCCGCATATAACATTTTTACGTAGCTGTAGTTTTGTCGTTTTTCCATTGTACATGTCCTCTAAGGTAACCTTCAACGGGTGGACAGTGTTTTCGCCGCGTGCTCGAGCCCTGCTTCTACCACCACCTCCCATACCAAATATGTCTCCAAAGAAGTGTTCAAATAAATCGTCCGACGGAAAAGCTCCCGCTTGACCGCCCTCTTGTAAGCCCTTTAACCCATGCTTGTCGTATGTTTGTCTCTTCTTTGGATCTGATAATACTTCGTAAGCGTAACTTATTTCTTTAAATTTGTCACCAGCCGCGGGATTTTTGTCTGGATGAAATTCTTTCGCTAACTTGTGATAATTCTATAAAGAGAATAAAAGAACAAAATCAATGACATTTTAGCATATAAGTAATGATGTAAAAAAAGAGCTACGGACAAAGGATTAAAAATCTCTAGTTTGTGAACGTAATGCACGGAAGGGCATCACAAGATTACGACATGTGAAATTTTAATGAAATGTACGAAATTCTTCTTATTCTTACCCTCTTTATTTCTGAATCGCTTGCACTTCTAGGAACTCCCAAAATTTCGTATAATTTATTATCAGCCATTTTACTATGAGGTCGACTATTCTATTTTACAAGATTAGAAAAAAAAGTTGACTGAAGGAAGGAAGTAAAGCAAGAAGTGCATAGACCGAAGTGATTGATGAAATAAAATGTAAACCATAGAGTAACTATGTAAACCATGGAGGACTAAAGCCCTCTTACACAATCTGTCGGGACTACAGGTTGTTACAACCAATCGGCGTTCGCCAAATACACACCAATAAAATTCTCCAACTGTCAGTTTCTATCTACCCACAGCCAACAGGAACGGACGCATGTGTACACCATGCCCTCGACACTATCAAGACGGAAAAAGGTTGCTATTGCAGTTAGTATTTTGACATCAAATATAATTTCAAGCAGAAGACGAAAGAGGAAAATCTGGTGTAAAGAGTTATATTTACAACGATGTGAATTTACTCATATGACTCCTAAAAGTGTTAGAGCGAAGATTTTAAAAAACTATGAGAATGAATTACGCCTGCTTCATTGATTTGGTAAACATGACCAATTATTGAAAAGAAAAATACACTAATGAGGGAAGCTAGTGCTGAGGAACGATCTCGCTAGAGAGTATATATGTTCCTTGGGAACGATTGATAGTCACGCTGAGATATTTGGCAACATTAAGAACCTATGAGGATTTGGGAATGTTTAGTGCTGCAATTTGCGTGATACAAAGTGATGAAAGTGATCCAAGTCCAACCGAACTAACAGAATATTTATAATTCAAATAAAATCTTAAAGCACAGACTACAGTCACGAATGAACAAAACGAACTATAGACAACCACGCTATGGTTCGGTTCGGTTGTCCAACCACGCTATAGACACTATGGACACTATGTACAATAAGTTGGCTGTCGGGTGTAGTTGGATGTTCGTCCCAACCAACCGAATATATTGGAGATTAATAATAATTATGTTGGCCAACATGACTATAGACAAGGCAATTTGTCGGCGTCAACTGTTGGTTGGCTAACAACAACAGCTTTATAGGCTGTGATGCCTATAAAGCCCTTAACTCACATCTGTGTTAAACTGAAAAAATGGCAAGCTAAAAGTATTAAATAGTAGTTCATAAATTGATCAGAATTGCGCTAGTGTAGCATTGGTGTTTGATATGATTGGTTGGTTTCGTAGTTCATGAAACCACCGTAAAAAAAACAATCTCGAAAAAATCTACTAGAGCGCCACGCCCCAATTCTACTACAGCGCCGCCCAATTGAGCGTATTCGACGAACACTTTTTCATGTATATAGTTAGGCCTCCTTACCTTTAGTCTCCATGATGTAAACTTAGTATCTACTATTTAGTTTGTGATGTAATCCAATCGTAGAGGGTTCCGAGGGTTCCCCTCTACGAAACCAAAGTTTATATATCATTTGGCTATCTGTGGGATTGGACCATAGATAAGCACTCCACAGAAAAAAAGCAAGTAATATCTAGTATACACAAGAACTGAATTCTTCAAATTATATTTCCTAGTCAATTAGTTAAATGACAATAAACCAATTTCACTTACACGCTACTTTTAATAGTAATAGTTTTTTAACAGTTACTTTTAATAGTAATTCAATATTGTTTTAATTACCTAGGTTAGCTTGGAAAAATAGCCAAAAATAGTTAAGAAATTAAAAAGTGGCAATATTATGAGTCGTCCCTTTTTTATCAACTACATGGTTAAAACGAAACAACACTACAGTATTGCCACTTAATTTCTTAACTATTTTGCCAAGCTGTCACGATGCCTACTTTTTTTTTAAAGTTTCCCCCAGGGGTTACGCCACCCCCACAGGCCGTTTATTGTAATTACAATTTTGAATTAATTTTAAATAACAAAAAATTAAATTACAGTTACTATTACAGTTTTTTTTATACATTATACAATTTCAAAAAATGTTAATTTCAGAATATCTGGGGGTTCAGGGGATTAAAGCCTCTAAGATTTAGCTCTGACATAATCGGAGACTTTGATGTGTTGCTCGGAATGGTCTGTGCAATATTGTAATATTGTAGTTAACTTAATCAAAGTTAACTTTGAAAGTTTATAGTGAAAACTATAATTTCAATATGCGCACTCTGATGACAAAGTTCTCATGATTTGCCGTAATGGTCGTTATGATTTTATATGGCAAATTATTTCATAAAATATTTAGGTTCCATAACAATTGCCTAACTATCCGAATAGAAAACACCCATAATTTAAAACAAGGCTCTACCACATTGACAAATCTCAATATTTTCAACTCTTAAGATTAAATCAACAAATACTACAGAATAATAAAACAGAAAATCTACAAATTTTCTACAAATTTTACTTTAAACTTTTTTTCTAAAATTAATATTTTTCAAGTTGATAGAAATTAATGTTGATTTTACAGTAAAACGTGGTAGATAAGTTAGTTATACTTCATTCTACGTGTAAATAAATATGCCTTCAACGACTACGGCCCATTCACGACAGTCCGCTTTGCAGTCCTGCGCTTCTTGCAGAATGCGTCTTGAATCTTGCACGACGCTTACAAACTCCGCCCACCGCTTACAGTCCGCCGCGCAAGATCGTCAGTAGCCTGGCAGGGGACTACAGTTTTGCGGCTAGGCAGGATAGTGTGTGGGTTAGTTCAAGGTTTGCTTAATCAGCCCAGTTGTAAGTAATGTGCCACAATGCGTGAAAGAATATCTAACTCTTTTAACTATGACATGATTGAATAGAATGAACAAATATTGCTGTTAGTCACACTTCTTAGTTTACCTACTTTGTGGGATCACATGTAATGTCATTCCCAAAAACTGGTTAAAGTTGGTGTTACATAAAGCATACGGTAACCACACCTCACGTTGAGTTTCTACAATCACGGATCTGACGTATTCACAACATTTGTTTTGTCATATAGTATGATAAGTATGGTGTATGTATGGTACGGGCATGGGGCAGAAAGGCATGCGACGCTGTTTAGTGAATATTTATGACAGGCGCTATGTGTGAAAGTTCGCCTCAAGCGTCTGATGGAGCGGATTCTGTCTGTGTCAGTCAGTTATGTGAAGGACACACCCGCCTTATCAATGTTTTCATAAAATCTTTATTTAAGCTTTGGACTTGACGGACCTGTTATAGAAAACTCAAAGAAAAATTGTGGATATGACTTGACTGACTATAGTCTCGGGATCTGCTACTTCATTTTAATTTGAATTTTGCCTTTTTTATTTTAAAAAAGGCTATTTAATAAATTGCTATTTTACAAATGACACTGGCTATATCATCGGACAAGATCTAATGGAGGCAAGACATTAAAAGAGAAGAAGAAGAAGAATATTTTTATTTTTAATCAAAGCTGTTGCTAATGAATTGAAGGACGTCTATTAAATGAGATCTTACCTAATTCTACAAGAAAAATATCTCCCAAACATAATAAGGTTGTTTTGGCGAGCCCATTGTTTGAATGCTTGCTTGTTGTTTAGCGCTTGCCTTAACGCTCTGTCACAAGTGCCCAGTTTCGATTCCCAGTCCAGGTTTGAACTTTTCAAAGTTGGCTCTTGTCTAGATCTGCTGAGTGCACCAACACTTGCATATCTTCGTCCTGGTGAATGATACAGCGCTGAACGTCTGGCACCCGCTGCGAGTAGCGACGTAACGAGAATACATACTTAAAATATCGAAAAAAATAATTTTGTGTCATTTCTTTTGTTTTAGGCGACGGGAGCCACCTACAATCATGTGGACCGTCAGCCTGTCTGGCAATATTAACATAAACTTGATGAGTCAGTATGATGCAGCTTGTTACTGCTGCATCATACTGACTCATCGTTTTCGCTGCGCAAAATTGATAACGAAAATGCATCGCAAAATACATACCTCAGGAGAAAGATAGAGACTATACTTATTCTTATCTGTAGATATCTTATATTATTTTTAATATTTATTCAGACACGAATTTTTATTTCAGACTACGAATTTGACAAAATACGTTTTTAATATAAAAATCGGTTGCGTCACGACAGCCATAGTATTTTAAGAAGAAATGACGTCCGTAAATGCGCTTCGGTACAAACGCATCACGTATAGTATTTATTTATTGGCTAGAAAGTTGTTACGCAAGCGTGTATGATTTTTGTTTCGAGAAAGAACGGAGACCAATAATAAAACATGCCATTCACTAAACTTTAAGAATTTTAATATAATGTCATACGTAAGTGTCGTAACATAATTTTAATCTATCGTGGTCATGACTACTCAACATAGATGTCTAAATTCGACGATTAGCCTTTGGTGTTTTTACTGATTTGGTTATTACCATACGTCAATGTATTCCTAATGAGGTCGTTAACTTACTAAAACAACTGTTGGCCAAAGTTTTGCACCCCAACAGCCGGTCTAACCCGCCGCAAAAGATGTTTCACATCAAAAAGATTCTCTATTATCTATACTTAGATGCCATACAACAAAAAAAGAACTAAATAAAGTTCTCACATAGGTAAAGCATATAAAACATACCTACGTATTTATAATAGTAGATTATAATTATATAGATTATAATTATATAGAAAGGTCTCCCTATGGGAGGTATCTAACTAAAGTTTAACTGATTAAAGTATGACCATTTCTGTAAATCATTGGGTAATTTATACAACAAACATGTAGCGGTATACGCTTAATGCTGCTCGTAAAAATTAAAGTGAGAGGAAGTTTTAAGATTGGTTGGTCCAAACAGCGCATCAAGAGTCGAGGTCGCAGACCTAAATGTAACTAACTAACGCATGTGGCTAAATATCAATTTATATAAGCAAATAGTTTTGCACTCAGAAATCAAAGTTTAACAAGGATTTTGGTTGTGGCTCAAGTCAACTTGAGAGTTGCCAGAGACTTATATTGGCATTTGGTGACGAAGCCAATCTTCTAATTTTATATAATATAATAACTTGTTTCAGTGATTTTTTAGGAACTATAAAACGTATTGTCTTAAATCTAAATATTGGCTTATATAGAGTTAAGACTCAATTTCCTTCGACGTCCTTCACCACGATAACGCGTCCTTGCATTCAGAATCACTAAGTTGCAGGCACAAAAATCTTATATATCTTGACTTATATAATGTATATTATTTAAGTATCTGTGATAACAGGGATGTATAGATAACTAGCGGCCGGCTTCGCCCGGTGTGTATTTTTCTAAAATAAACGTAGCCTACTAAGTTACTCCTTATTACATCAGCTACCTGCCAATAAAAGTCGGTCCATCAAAACCCATCAAAATCGGTCCAGCCATTTCAGAGATTAGCCGGAACAAACAGACAGACAAAAATTGTAAAAAAATGTTATTTTGGTGTATATTCATGTATATTCATATGCATGTAGTAAAAAACGGTTATTTCAATATTACAAACAGACACTCCCATTTTATTTATATGTATAGATATCACTAAGGTACAGATGTAAATATGGATAAGTTTACATCTAAGTACGAGTACATTGTTCATTTAAAATATGTTCAATTTAGCTAATTACACCTTTATGAACTAGAAACAGCGGTGGTGTTTTCCACGAGAGCTCTCTTTAAAAAAACTGAGCAAACTAATGCTGAAACTATAAATAAATAAATAATACTGCTTTATACAATGATTTCAAGGATTACAAGATTTTCAAGGAATTTAAAATTGCGAGGGAATATTTTCGCAAAACTTTTATTAATCTACTAGCTGGTGCCCACGACTTCGTCCGCGTTAAAAAATATTAAGTAGCCTATCCTGTGTCCCGTACGTCCAAATGTTTATCTACCAAGTTTCATGAAAATCAGTTAATTCGTTTCAGAGTTATGGAGGAACATACATACAAATCATACATACAGAAAAAAATTCTAAAAATCGTCAATTTAGTTTCAGTATCATGTATAACACGATATCTCTGAAAACAAAGTAACTTACTACATGACCGACCCTTACAGATTTATGATTAGTATTGATTATTAGCTTTAACCCGCGACTTCGTCCACAACTTTCTTATCTAAAATGTTGAAACATCCTACTAATATTATCTTTATATCTATATAGATAGATAAACAGATAGTAGATTCTTATTTTGAAGACCAACTCAACTTTCAATTAGGTATGATTTTCATTTTGTGTACTCACTGTGTATATGTGTAATCTTATGCGCAACAAGTATTATTAAAACAATATTAGGACTTTAGGACATTGCAACATAAATGTAAATTGAAATTAGAAATATCCTAATGTGTGATTTATGATGTTCCGATAGGACATGACCTTAGGATCTTGATTATTCCTGATGTACCTAAAATGGCCGTCATTGATGTTGTCAGTTACAGGATGTAAAGAAAATAATAATAAAATAGAAAATATTGACTGTTTTAGAGATTAAGTTTCCATATAAATTTTTGGCTTTCATTTACCGAGTTCGCGAAGTGTTTCATTGGAGAATACACATAAAACTATCATTGTAGATTAAACGGTAAACCCTATATTATAATAATGTCTTTCTTTGTGAAAACAAAATATGAAGACGCATAACCACGAAACGAAACTTTGTTTGTAAATGTTTGTTAGACTTTCACCTGACTAGAAATGTCTTAAAACTTAAAGCATTCACGGCCATCGCATATTATTATTTTGTAATCGTACTTTTGACTGTTAGATTGTGCAGTTAAGTAAATATCAATGTGCAATATGTTTTTATTGCAAAATATTTGAAATTAGCTTTGTCGGTATAAATTCCTATACACGCAAATAAAGCATCAGTTAGCATAACGAAGAAAGGGTTTAGAGTAGAGTAACAATGGAATATAAACAGTTATTTATTTGGCGTTCCAAAATAATTCTTCTTCTTCTTCTTCTGTAAAGCAGTTATTACACTATTCAATTTGTAGGAAAAATATTTAGGAAATCGGAAGGTGTAATCGCAGTTTGAACAGATTGGAACCAATTTAGATTTTATCTATTTTCAATTCTATGTCTTCGATTTAGAAATCAATTTAGTGTAGTGTGATCACTAGTTCACTACTTAGGTTCCTAAATTGGTTTCCTACAAATTGAAAGGTGTAATAACTGCTTTAGTGCCCTATCAGGTTTCCCCGACGTTGGCGATCACCCTCGAAAAGGCCTCCTATCACGCGCCACTCGGAACAGCTCTCGCACTCCCGTAACTCCGGTCCATTGAAGGATGTTCCTCAACCAAGACATCTGTCTTCTGCGGACTCCTCTTCGCCCCTCAATCTTGCCCCCCATGATAATTGCAACGAGTATTCGTCGTTGCAAATTTAAAATATCTTATGTGCAGTGAAATTCGAGAAAAGTGAAAAAAAGATTATATTGTAAAATTTACTTAGCTCTCCATTTTTTTTAAGATAACAAACAAACTAATAAGAAATTAGTGAAAAGATCAACAATCTATTTTTTAAAGTTATTATTCAAGATACAGCAGTTTTTGTTAATAAATGTGCACATTAGATATTTTAATTGTAAATTTTTGTTACATAAGAGTTTTTTTTTTTCGTGTGAAGGAACTAAAATAGCATTGTCATTTCAGTCGTTTAAATGATAATTATCAAAAAACAAATTACACAAAAACATAAAAAAGGATATGACCAAAATAATAAAGATATAAAAATTGACTATTTCAAAAGACTAAGTACCTCGAAATATAGGTTGTTACTGCAAAATGCAAATCTATGAAGAGCTTTTTTTCCTCTACCAATTGTCTCGTCAAATATTTATTTAGGCTTATTTTATTTCTCAACCTATTAATTTCTATCTATATCATATCATTACTTTCTATATCTATACTTTTATACTAAAATTATAAAGAGAGAAGATTTGAATTTTGTATGTTTGTAATGAATAAACTCAAAAACTTCTGGGCCGATTTTAAAAATTCTATCACCTATAGAAAGCTATATTATCAACAAGTAACATAGGCTATAATTTATAGTTACGCGGACGAAGTCGCGTGCAATAGCTATTCTAAAATAAAGTTGCTATTATTTTTTGTTTGATTCTCCGCTATCTTCTTCAAAACTTCATTATTAATTTACACTAGTGGAACCGAGGATGGTTTGTGTTTATAATTAGCAGAACAAAAAACTGCATTCGTGCGAAGTCGGAAGCCGATCAATAGTTGTTACTAATACTACTATCAACCTAGTCACACGACACCATTCATTGTTCTTAAGTATTTCGTTAGTATTTTTTTGTTTTATAAAATAAAATATAATTAAAATTTTATTCATACTCAATAATCAGAATAAGCACAATACGATTTCCATATTGGCATCTAAGATACGAATGTGTATCTACTAATTATATTTAAGCATTTGTTCACTAATAATATTGTACATCCTAGATAGAAATATCTACATTTTTAACAAATCGAATCCCATCAAAAACATAAAATTTAAAAAAATATCAAGTCTCGCAATGCAATTATTGCACTATAAAAAGTTGTGTGGTCTCATGTAAAACCAAATCTCAGTTAGGTATTTTAGTTATTGTCTATGGAAGCACCTATTCAACAACTTTGTTATAAATTGTTATCAAATAAATTACCTATTATAACAGTTATCACTGGCCAAAGATGGACATTTGAAAATAACAGACTTTGGGTTTGCGAATAAATTAACAGACAGAATGTGAACGTTATGCGGGACTCCGGAGTATTTGGCGCCAGATTATACAGAGCAAAGGCAGATACAAATAAAGCTGTCGTCTGGTGGGCATTGAGTAAGCAATTATGATCTCTATTTATTTCTTTAGTGATTTACTTTGATTTATAAAATTATCACTCGTTGCTGAAGGATATACATATTTCACTATCATCATCTCAGCCGTAGGACCTCCACTGCTGGACGTTAGGCCTTCCGCCTGATTTTATAAAAGGATCGATCAGAAAAAGTCTGATTCCATCGTCGACCTGCGGTCCTTATCAGGACGTCTGTCCACCTTGTGGGTGGACGTCCTACGCAGCCCTTTTCAGTCCGTGGCCACCACTCGAGAGCCTTCCAGCTCCACCGACCATCGGCTCTTCGTATTATGTATTCTGCCCACTGACAAAAAACTATAACATAATAACTAAACCATTAGAAAAGTGTATAAGTATTTAATTTTTTAAATTTTGCATAAATTTTAACTGCACTGTTGTAATTGTACAGTTTTATCTAATGATATTTCGATTACTCAGATAGGCGGTTCAACTGTACAGTTCTCAGTTTTGCCGAAACACATATGTTTTAACTGAACAGTTAAAATTGAAGGTCTGTAACCCGCATAATGTAATGTTAATAGCGTTACGTAATAATTGTTAAACGTATGAAGACGCGACCTCCAGGTCTTTAAGATCCACTTGTGTACTAAAGACAGTGGGACGGGCAGGTCTTCTCTCGGTTTGGAAGTGAAAGTGAATGAACGGCAGAAGCTTAATTAGAGAGGAGCTCTGCCTCCACGACAGTCCCTCGGACGCCGCCGCGGTTCACACACGCATTCCGTTTCAAATTCGTTGTACGCGCTCTCGGTGCTGTACGCAAATCTTATCTTCTACACCACAATTAAAACTCTTGAGGTACACATACTCTGATCAGTTTATAATATACAACCTCAATATTTAATTGTGTAAATTATCGTTATATTTTTTATGAGTGTGTGATTACGAAGGTTTGTTATATTTTATTTAATAAAATTTTCAGTACAAAAATTAGTAAGTAATTTGTAAAAAAAGCAAGTTTTAAAGTTATTACTCTAAAAAAAAAATTATGTCAATTAAATAAAGTTAAAGTAAATTAGTGTTTATTTTGAATAAATGCTAGAAAATATTATTTTATGAGAAAACATCATTCATTAAGGATTTTTTAAAAAGTGCTGTGCAAAACAAAAATATCAATTTTTAAAAAAAAACAATAATTCTTAATACTAAGGAAATAATTTGAGAATTATCCAGTATACCCACTTGGCGATTCCAACTTCCGTTAAGCACAAAATGAGTCCGAAATCGGCGATTTCTCGCGCTTGCTCGTCTACACGCAAATTCTTCAAGTCAAAACAAGGAGGTCAGAGAAGCGGGTTCTGCTTTCACAAATACAACAAACTAAATTCGTCTCACGTATCGATCGACCTCGAGTATTTACGGGTTGCTTACATAAAAGAAAGCGAATCCGTTACACAAATGAATTTGCTGTAGATCACTTTCGTTGCGACGAAAGCGCGGCTCATTTAAATCTCATAACGACAAAAGTCACCGCTCATAGAATCCCTGCGGAGAGAGGTCGAATCACTTGTCCCAAAATACAATATTTAAATAGGTACAAGATAGACATCATATGCTCACAGGGTATCGTCCAAAAGATCAAGTACTGTGAAGTAAAATATCAAAATTCCTTAGACAATAACAATAATAAAAGACTTGCCAAATGCATGCTGTATCGGCTCTTCTCAGTAATTCTCGGTAGCCTTACTAAATTATTTTTTTAAAGAAGTGGGCTATCAAATGCAAAATTCTAGAGTAATAATAATTCTAGGTAATAATTCTAGTCAAAAGAGTTTAATGAAACAAACAAATACTCTTTAGCTTTATTATATTGAAATTATTATATTCAGCAAGTTAAATTGAGTAGTCTAAATTTAATAATAATAATATAGATGAAGTATTTGCGAGTGTGGTTTGTCAGCGATAATCTTTAGAACGGCAGAACTGGCTTTAACGATACTTTTATTAGCTAGGGGATTATTTTTTAAGAGTGATCTACTTTCGAATTATTAATATTTTATGTTCCTGTAATTAAATTTTAAATAAAGTAAAACTGATGCCCGTTTTCACCAACAGACACTTAGAGTTAGGGAACACCTAACTACTATTTAGGCCGACCATTCACGGCAGTCCGCCTTGCAGTTCGGCACTTCATACAGGATAGTGAATGTGACTGCCGTGAATAGCCGGCTTTATGTGTTCCCTAACTCTAGGTGAGTGTTGGTGAAAACGGGCATGAGTGTTTGTGAGACTGTTTGTTGAACGTGAAATTCCAAATAGATTTAGTCCACTGAAAACCTCAAAATGTTAACTAAATTTCCTGCAGAGGAATTCTTCTTTACATCATTTTTTCTCTGCAAATGGTATACACAAACCTTCCTCGTTTATCGCTCGACATTTTAACCGTATCAAAATCATTATTTAGGTTATTTAGAAGTTAGTTAAGAGTCAGACATAAAATGAAAACTTCATTTTATAATATGTAATAGTTATAGACTACATTATAGTTATTGTATAATATTATGTAAAACATATAGATGTAACCATAGTAATTTTTGTTAGAGTAAAAGACAAGGTGTGTCTCAATGTAACTGTAAGCGTATCGTGCGCAGATGAGCCGACACACCAGTTTGGCGGCTGCAGCCCTGCTAATATTCGTAGTGTGCGTTGTCGACGCCCAACGTCGTCTTGCCCTGCCTGACCCCAGAAGCTGCGCCAACAGTACGTATTTATTTTACTCACTATTCAAGCCATTAAATGAGGATATATTCTGTCCCCATTTTAATACTTGTTAGATTTTCGCGCACAAGTAGCAACTCTACGGCATCTACTAGGTAATAAAAAACATCAATTGTACCAAAGACTACAGTTACAGATACAGATGTTAGCAAGTTTATTTAGTAAATTGTGGCTACTTTTTGTTAAAAATCATTTTATTACAAACATGAAAAAAAAAACTTCAAAATATCAAGTCTATAAGACATCGATTCTCTGTATAAGAACTTATAATAAATGAAAATGGGTTGTAGCAGTTCAAATATGGTCAGTGTTCCATAACAGAAACGTTCTGCTCAAGTATACAAACAATAACGTCTCTCTATGCAAAAAGCTTAATTCTACTAAATTTCTGATAATATTCAACACTGGTTCTGAACCTTTAAATTAAACGTATATTCTTTAAAGAATATAGCTCTATACTCATACAAACTTCGTTACATATTTCGTTCTCAAGAAATATGCACTGCTCGACACTGTTTGTTATTTAAACACGCTAATGCATTCCAGACTAAAAGTGTAAACATATCACAGTCACTTTTGTTAATACAGAAAAATTTGAATATGTATTTTATAGCTGCTACAAGAGTAACAGGCGATATAAGGACTATGACAAAATGACGCATATTATTGAGATGAGCTAGAAGAAAGTTTATTGTGATAATCGAACTGGTTCTATTATTATTTTTTTTGCTATGCAACCTTAATTGATGTAGGTTCTTTTGAATTCACTGAGGACAAAATAAGAGTGAAAAAGCCTCGAAAAAAAGTAAATTGAAAATAATTTAATGCTTTGATTTCTGTGACTATTAATTTTTTTATTATTATTTTTGTATTGTTAACCAGAAAATAAATATTCGTTTATTATTATTTTTTTGTATAATGTGAACAATTACATTTTAACATATTATATAATATAATATAAAAATATGTAGATTTTTTTAACATAGATAAAATAAAAAATTAAATTTTGAATAATTGAATACGGAGACCCGTAATTAAAATCTGGGTAGGTAAATGTCTGGATGTAGCCAGTCTCGTTATCTCGTATCAGTTTGTGATATATAAGAAGCGAACCATTGATTGTCTTTTCTATAACTATAATCTTGGGAGTCCGATTCAACAGTCAAAAGTGGTGTCTCGCTAAACAAAAACGCGTAATGATAATTTCGCAAAAAATCTTTCAGGAACTATTACTTTAAGCAGTAGAATTATTAATGTGGCAATAAATAAAGATTATTAGCATATTTCCGACAAGTGGCGATGGACGACAAATGTATATGGAGACGTGTTTTTAATACAATAAAAGATAAAGTAACAAAGAATACTAATTGAAATTCGGAGCAATGGAGTTTTTTAGAACAATCCTCGTGTATAGAAATCGCACCAATGTGAAATGGTTTGTAACTAGATGTCGCTTTATAAAATAAATGCGAGTGAACAAAGTTGTCGGTGAAGTTACCTACTGGCCGTTTTTTTTTTAAATATAAATTGTCTTGCCTCAAATGAATAAAGAAGTTTTATTGATACCCTCTGCTGTGCAAAGTTAAAGTTTGGAAGTTAAACACCTCGGATCACGTAGTTCACAGGTCAGAAGGCATAAATTGCATTCAAAAAAATCAGCACAATAAATGACTAAATCTCAGACTAGTGTCAAGCTGGTGTCAAAGTAGTGTCAAATTGTGTATATTATGTTATTGACGAGTCTTTATGCTGACCATGGATCTAATCCTACGTTAATGTTACGTTAAGTGCTGAGTAGGTACTAAGAAACAATTTACAGTATTGCGCAGGCAGGTAACCTAAGCATAAAAAATAATATAGGAGCAACGATTGCAAAATAATGCAGAGTGAATATAAATAACTCCATTTGTAAAGTTAACAAGGCTGTGTTTGATCATAGATTTTGTATCGGTCGCAATTACCTCCATCCATAAATCCTGTCCTGAAACATTAACATAATATCTGGTGCTACCGTATCTGAACATTAGCGGTGTAGTGATAACTATTACCGCTTCTTCGGAATCGGTAAGCTATTCTCACGTAAAATAAATAGTAGAGTACGTGTACATTGAGATTACCATAACAAGTCTTCGTTATAAATGCAGAAGCAGACGTAGTTGAGGGAAAATATCTTACGTCGTCCTGGTTAGTTACCTAATTATTTGTTAATTGGTATACCGAAATTCGACACCTCTTTTTATAGGCGTGACGAGTTTTCACTGACAGTTATTAGGCAACACGTTGGCATTATGTACACAACACTTACTCATAACTCATAACACAACCATTGAGAGATATCCCTTACACTTTCACTGATTTCACGTTCAACTTACATTGTTGGTTTAGTAAAAAAGCTTGTCGCGTATTAGGGATTAGGGCATAGTGTGTACATAAGATAGTCATACCCATAATGGATAGTCTGTCTAGCAATTGGCAGTCTGGTAGCTGTAATCATCCTCCTAACACCGTTAAATGTGCTGTTGTACTCAGCAATGCGTGAATACGTGATGTCACAACCTATTTCCATGTCTTTTCTCTTCTTATACTTTATAAATATGTATTTACTTCAGACCTTTCGTCAATGATCGTAACCCCTAATCCCTGCGCCTGCGTAATCCCTGTACCCTATGATTTGCTATGGTATATCTATGATGTCCTACAGGAACACAGGAGGTAAATGGTTCTAATTGAGTAGTGGCACTGCGTTTCGCAGTCATTTCGTTGGCCCGTCTAGCGGCAATAACCAGTCACCCCCTTACAGTAAGTGGCAAGGGATGCCAGAGCCCAGGAGCCCACTTCCTTATCTTCATAAATCCTTATCCTAACTAACGCTTAATCCTACTATGGTCAACAGCGCGCTTGCAGCACCTGTGATAAGGCACCTTGCACTAGCCACCTACTATCAAGTGGACAGTCAGCCTGTCTGTAACCTTTACAATGAAAAATTAAATTAAATTTTAGAATTTATACTTGTTGAAACATTTTTAAATTAAATTTTTAAATCTACTATATAAAAATAAGTCGGGTTTTCCTTCCTGACGCTATAACTCCAGAACGCACGAACCGATTTCCACGGTTTTGCATTCGTTGGAAAGGTCTCGGGCTCCGTGAGGTTTATAGCAAAGAAAATTCAGGAAAAATTTCCGAACGAACGAAGCCATCTGGTGGCGAAACGGAGTTCGCCGGGTCAGCTAGTCTGATATATAAATTAGGTACAAAATGGAATTCTTTTTTCACATTTCAATTTTGTTATTGTAAAAATCGCTTCATTGACTTCATATCACACTACATTCAATCATAATTGTTTTTTTTTACGATAACAAGTTAAACTCCAAATGTATCCCAGGTTAGCTTTCGCAATACATATTGCGGCTGTACCCATAGTAGGTACTGCAAAGGTGTGGCTGGCATCATTGGCTGGCATATATTTTGTACGTTGCTTGGGAAGCACACCGCGAACACAATCGGCGCTCAGTCAACGTACAAAGCGCACAAATAAATCTATTATGCAGATCTGTAAAGCGACACAATAACCAATACATCGTCGTTTAGTTTAAATATACAACTTTAACGTGTCTTCGTTTCAAATGCAAGCGAACTGTATTTGAAACTATCTTTTGCCCGCGACATCGTCCGCGCCCTTTTTCTTAAGCGTTGAAAAAAAATCTGCATCACCTGACAAAAATATATGACCAATAAATAATTTATGGGGAAGCAATTAAAATTTACCTGACTTCGTTAAATCAAAACATTTATTATATACATTAAAACTAAACTAATTAAATTTTGATTTAATTAATTTAAAAATTAATAAAATCAATTAATATGTAATAATACATTAAATAACGTAATTAAGGTAATTAATTAAACTTTATTTTTATTTTTACAGACAAATAATAAAAGAAAGTACAGAGAAAATGCATATTTTTCAATTTTATGACATTTTGTTTATCCGCTGCTAGACAACGCGTGACTGTTGCGACGACAATAAAACCACAAATTTATTCAGTTACTTTTCATATTTTTAGATTATCCCTCGAGAACAGTACCTACTTTTTTCTGGGTGAAGGGTAGGGTACCTTTTCTGTATCCCTGACAACGTGTATGAAAAATTTCATGATGATCGGTTGAGTAGTTAACTAACTCATTTTCGCATAGTATTAGAAATTAGATGGTATTGCTTAGGATGACAGAAACACAAATAAGACCTACATTCAATTATATCCCATGCTCTTATTTCTTTTTTTGTAATAGGTGTACTAAATAGTTACATAATAGATAGTGAAAGAAAAATGAATTCTCACTAACAACGTTTCAGCATGACAGTTTGCTTTTGTGCAACTGTCTAAAGAACAAAAGTATGTCTGCCTACTCTCTACATTTTTTTTACGTAAGGAGCCATTAAAATATTTTACGGACTATCCACTAATTGCGTATCGATTGGCGATAACACCGAATGATGTATGAACATACAAATGGCATTTCCCGAGAAGATGATAGAGAGAGAGAGAGAGAGGTTAAAATGGATACTTTCTAGTTACGAAAGAGCCGCTTCAACGAGCGATCTGACGATGGGCTTGAGTTGATTGCGTACCGATTTTCACGGACGATAATTTTATGTCTAGCTTTAACAATTGTACCATCTCAAACTATAATTAAATCGGTGCATGTTTCACATGGCAACAAGGCTTCTAATACTCTAATTTTGTCTGATGCTTTTTTTAGTACTATTAAGGTCTTAGGGGACATTTTTCAAATCATGCCTTGAGTGCTGAATTTATTAAGTTATTTTAGTTATTTTTTGTACTTCAAAATTATGGTCTATATTCGCTGTGTTAGTCATAGAAAATATAAATATAAACAGAAATTAGAAAATATAAACAGCTGTGGCATTTAAAAATAGCGATATTTGTTACAATGGATGATGCGTTCTTATAACAATATATAACCTGAGATGAGAAAAAATCAGAGAATGGATAATTAAGATTTAGGATTTGCTGTTGATAGAATTATCTGGAAACAACAAGTTTAACTGCTCTTCACGGTCGAGAAGTAAGATTTTCTTTATAGAAGATATTTCTTAGGTTTTTATTAGGTCAATCCAACAATGAGAGAAATTAAGCGGCATGCTAATATTCAGTGTCAAAGAGGTAGAGAGATGATCAAACTAATCAGCTTCTAAGTTAAATCTCGTCAATTTTTTGTTGCCTATTACCAACTATAGAATTTCTACATAAATGTACTTGAGTTTGTTTTTTAAAATTACTTTAACCTCAAAGTGAATTGTTTGGTCATAAAATTTGCCTTCAATGCTTTACCTTCATCATTGTGAGAATGAAAATGAATGTGTGCACTCTTGCAAAAGCTGTGAAGTGAACGAAGACTCATTTAAGATAAATAGTATTTCGAAATAAAACTGGCAGGATCTGTCGTCACACACACAGATATTTCAATACGTTTTTGTGCTCGGCCATTATTTGAGAATACGTACATACCAGACCACATGCGAATGTGAACCTCAATGTTACAACATCGTTTCTACTATTTAGTGGATAAGAGTATTTACATATAGTATTAGTATTTACTATTATCACATATTAGTATTTACATACAAAAGGTATTTAAATGACTTTTTAAATTATTGTTTTTTATAGTTATTTTATGAAAGACAAAACTATAATAATGATTATATAGGTCCGCAGGAACAAGTGTAGGTATAAAAGAAACAGTCAATTATAGAGACGACCTAGGAACTAATTAAGAATCTTCATCCAATGATGCCTTCTTTAATTTGGTTAAATTATTAACATAAATTTAATGAATTATTAAAAAAGTATATTAATTTTAATTTATGTATTTGATTTAAGTTTTAGGTATTAAATTGACTTTAATTTAATTTTTACAACATACAGAAGAATTCAATTTGCCCACTGTCAAGAACATTGAGTTAGCGTGTACTTATATCTGTTAAAACATGGTTAAAACAGTATTCTATCTAAACACATAATCTAAGGAATCTAAATGGGGGAGATATGCTGAATATAAAATAGAGTGCTTACATGCACAAGTTGACGATAAACATTTGAAAAGGGTTTCGTTTATTCTTTTTGTTTCCATTATTAAACAATAAGTTATAGATACCTAATCCTTTTGAGTCACATTCATATCGCATAGCACTAAACTAAGGCCTACTATTAAGTGAACCGTTACAACAATTGCGTTTAAATTGAAGTACTTTATCACAGTTTTACAATTCAACTTTATCTTCGACAATTAGAAATTGGATTGAATTGTGTGGTTAACGTGTTTACGTAACAAACCAAGTAGTCACTAGTAGATATCTAGGTACTATTAATGGTACTAGAGCAGGGGTGGCCAACCGGTCGATCGCGATCGACCGGTCGATCGCGACTATTAGTCCAGTCGATCGTGGCCAGGCAAAAAATATAAATACGTAGAACAGACTGCAACGTAATCACCAACTGCTGCACGCATCATCTTGTATCATTTTTCAATCGCCGTTCCGTCACGTTATTTATCTTATCTTTTACGCAGAATAGCTCTCTTTTGTTTTCCTATATTTCAAATTGACCACATGAAGTTTCAAAACGAAATTATTACTCTGCGCTGCGACATATTTCTAAAAACAAGGTCATCCTCAGGTCTAGATTTCTGGGCATTGGTTTCCAACGAGAAATATCCAAATTTGAAGAAATGTGTTGAACATCTGCATTCGTGTTTTGATTCAACATATTTATGTGAGTCAGCATTTTCCTATTTAAAACAAACAAAAAATAAACACCGTTCTCGCTTGACAGACATTCATATATTGGATTCTTTAAGGTTGGCAATTTCCAACTACAAACCTGATTTTGCTAATCTAGCGGAAGATGCTCAGACGCAATGCTTACACTAATAAAAAGAATAATTTTCAGTTTTATGTTTTCCCTCTTAATAAAATAAAAAATACTACATAATTGTGTACTGAACTATGCTGTTTCATTTAGGATTTCAAGAAGTATGTAATTGGTAGATCGCACAGGGTTTCGTCAGTAAACAGTAGATCTTGAGTCTAATCAAGTTGGCCACCCCTGCAACTACATCAACAAAACGGACAAGTTTTCCATGGACACCAGCCGAATTGAGTTAAATAAATTAGTTATACTTCCTTATCGTGGTAATCGTTGTGAAATTTAAAAAGTGTATGATTTTTTAGTTTAATTATGTTTGTAATGTTTTTCATTTTTTTTTACCTATAGGAGTCCGTCATTCAACGTACCGCGATGCCCGTGGCGTACTACACTCATATTTCTTCAGTTGGGAACATGCGCCCACACGTAGCTTGGAGGTGGATTGGCTCGACGCGAGAAATATATGTAGAAGACACTGTATGGACGCCGTCTCGTTAGAAACACCACAGGTAAAAAAATGTACCTATATAGAACAGTGTAAAAATCAATGAGAAAATAAATCTGGCGTCTCGATTGGCGACAGTAACCACTCTCAGAAGACCACCATGAAATCGTTTCGTTGCGTGTAGTTATGGATGCCAGAGCCCTCTTCTTTGTCATTCTTCCTGGCAAGGTTGGCATCACATTTGCTCTCTCTAGCTCTCTAACATTCTCTAGCTAGTGTGTTACGAGTGGGCTCCCCTACTATAAGATTACCTTCTACATACAAACAAATAATATACAAATTTTACCTTTATAATATTAATATAGGTATAAATAAAGTAGTGGTATTTTTGGTAGGTAGATATATTTATCTATCTAAAAATGTAGATAGGTAATTCTACTCTTAAATTCCTTTAGTTAGGTATATATTAAGAATAAAAAATCTTAAAACGTTAATTCATATTAGGTAAGAGAAATGTGAAATCTATTTTCTAACAGCCAAAACAATACAGAAACACTTTCTCTTTTGTTATGATAAATGCTGCAGAAAAGTTAACGTTCCACATAGGATAGGAAGTTATCGTCGCTTAGAAACACGAGTAGGGGATTTTGGCATTTACTCGAGCGCGTCAGATTTTCAGAGGGAATGTTAAGTGAACCCAACCTAAGCTCTCATTTAAAATACAGACAATTCAGATGTAACGCAAGCTCGTGGCAGCTTTTTGAAAATGCAAAAAAGATTTTTGGCGATTGCCATTTTGAATTACTCGAGCGCGTCAGATTTTTCACATAGACGCTTCAGTCTGAATTCCTGATCGTGCTGATTCTTAATCTGACGATTAATTGGAAGATTTTTCTTAATACAGTGTCTACAAAATTTTGAACGCCTGTAGACACTCCCCCACCGTTGAAAAGGGAAATATCATAAACCTTTTTTTCTTCCTACCATCTAATCTTCAAAATCCAATAGGTTCCTACGACGCTTGAGTAACTCCACATTTAGCATCGTGGGCTCTCCTGCCATAGAAACTAGTTATCCGATTTAAAAAAACTTTCACCAATAGAATAGAATTTCAGGTACCTAATAAAAATTCAGGCGAAATTGGTTTATTAAATTAAATTACTAAATACTTGTTACTATAAATGTTTAGGTTATTAACGCTACGGTTAACTTAACTTTATAGGTACTTAGCTAATGAACGCACAGGATTATGAAATATGTATATAGCACTAAGTGTGAGAGGATGACGCGACCTCATTGAAGATGTGCTAACAGCCCCAGCCATCACATGATTTGATCACCTTCAAACAATAATTATGTGAATCTTAAGATGTGGCAACAGGGTCAGTCGTGATCATACGTTCACTTTCTTCAATGTCGTTAATAAATCATTGATAATTGATTTTTAATATATTTTTTTAATAAACATATAAGTAACATGGAATAAACAAATCTGTAGTTGAGCAGTATCTCAAACTCTAACTAATATTATAAATGCGAAAGTGAGTTTGTATGTAACGCTTTCTAGCCGTAATTACTCAAACGATCATCTTGCAACTGCGCATACACATTTTCAAGGGTAAGAAAAGTATATTAGGGTAACTTTCATCCAGAAAAAAGTAACGTTCCCGACGGACGTTGACAAAGTCGCGTACAGAAATTAGGTAGTAGTTTTATATTCAAAGGAATACTTATAGATATAATAGTCATACTTATATCTATGATCTTTTCATTTATATTGGTAGTGGAAGGGTACACCGCGTTTCGCAGTAATTTGAGCGGCCTGTCTGGCGACAATAACCACCCCTTACAGAAAACCATCGAGATGCCAGAGCCCATTTGCCTATCCCATTTCCAATCCCTTATCATCAATCCTATAATATAGTCAGCAGCGTCTTACAGCACCTGTTGTTGCTTGTTATAGGCGACGGTAGCTATCTACCATCAAGTGTACCGTCAGCCTGTCTGCCAACCTTTAGACTGTATTGGTGTCGACACATTGCAAAAAAACTGTTTCTAGGCATAATAAGTGATTCACATGAGAGGTTTGGTTTTGTTGCCGGCTTCACAAATCCGGCTTAACCTTCACAGCGTTAATAGGTAATTACATTATAGTATCACGAAAATTCTCACACGAATCCTATTTATACGAAGGCAACAAAAACACAAGAAACGATTCCGGTACAAAAGCGACTAACAAAACCGAACCGGTACTAACTAAACCTCTACCGCATCTTTTTGTGGCGTCTCCGCGTAGTAGGTACTTTATTCAACCATATTAATGTACAATATACGGAAAACAATCGCTCCGACTATTCTCCGCAAGCGAATCCGCAATTTTCTAATAACGTTTCCTGTCGCGATAGTGAGATGTCAACGCGATGTCAACGCACTCTGCGCCCCTATTGTTTCATTGAAGTCGTGCACAACTCTGCCCCGACATCCGCAATCGCGTGATAGCTGCTATAAAGAAAATGAATTAGTCAAACTGTAGGTGGATTGTTGTGTTATATATCAATATTCATTAGGCAAGACCGAATGGATTGATTAGGTTTGTAGAGCGTTGAAGACGCGTGAAACGGGTGCATAGGCTAGGGTTGTCAACCGTACTATAATATATAGTGGGTATTGTACTATATTTCGGGTCTGCGTACTACATATAATACTGTTAAATAAATATATAGTAAGGAAATAATAGTATGTTTTCAACACCGACATCTAACAAATTCTTTATTTTAAAAATTCATGAACGCGCCAACGGCGCGATGACATGTTTTGAGTTTTGTACATTTTGCGTCTTGTTCATTATGCTTTTTGTACATAATGCTACTTACTGAGCGTTTCCGAATACATATCTTAAATGCATTCCGAACTTGTCAATAATGTCAAATTATTTAAAAGTTCGGAAAAACAAAAGAACAGAAAAAATGATAAAAATGCAAGAAGTGCAATATAGTTTTTTAAAAAATAAATAAGTAGTTTTTTTTCCATAAAATACTATATTTATATAGCTTATTTCGAAAAATATAATATTTCGCCGAAGAAATACTGGCAACCCTAGCATCGGCCGAGTCCGTCACGGACGGTTCTGTGAAGAGTGTTGCCATTGGATTCGGACCGGGCAAGTGGCACACGACACACATACCTAAAGCAGCCGAGTTGCCCACTTTTTGTGCCGGACTCCGTCGCTCGTAGGCCGGTGAACCTATAAGCCACAAGTACAGCTTCGCACTGCATTTGCAATGCAACACTTATAGCGCAATACACATGGAATAATAAATAGTATTATCCTCACATTATATTTATGAGAATGTTTATAAATAGCACTCCAGCTACGCAATGAATATACTTATTAACTTTAACCAGTTCGAAACACAATGTTAAGGTCGACAGACAGACTGACGGTCCATTTGATGGTGGGTGGCTACCGTCGCCTATAATACAAGCAACGCCACTGTTTTTAAAGTGCGCTGCCGACTACAGTATTAAGCATAAGGGATTGGGAAGGCATAGGGAAATGGGCTCTGGCATCCCTTACTCAATCACCGACTCACAGAAACACAAGCACACGTGTTTTTATTTCACGGTGGTCTTCTGTAGTGAGGTGTTAACATTAATATAAAAAAAACTGTTATCCACAGTTTTAATTTAAGTTCACACTCATAAACTGTAAGTCTGAAGAAAGTGAGCAAATATGAAGTTGCAGTTTTTTTCTATTTCTAGGAAAATGAGTTTATCAAGCAAAGAATTGCCCGAGGCAATGTGAGATTCATTTGGACGTCTGGACGCAAGTGCAACTTTGCCGGCTGCGACCGTCCAGACCTGCAGCCCCCCAATGTGAACGGCTGGTTCTGGTCGGGTTCTGGCGCTAAGATCGGCCCCACTACACAGCGCAACACAGGCGACTGGTCCTACACCGGTGGATACGGACAACCTCAGCCGGACAACCGCGAAGCCGCCCAAGTAACTACATCTACTTATTTATTGCGAACAGGGGCATCTAAACTACACTATATCATTTTAACATGGTGCAATGGGTAATGATTATTATAATGCATTGCGTTTCATAAGAGCGTAGTCAACCCATCGCTCATTGGTAAATACGATTTGATCGTGGGAACTCATTTTAAAGAAGGTCTTTAAAATAACTTATTTTAAAGAATGTAATGACAAAAGGGGTTCTAACCCATTCGTTTATCTAAAAATATTAGTTACTTAAATAAAAAATTACAACTACAATGTAAGTAAATAATAATTATTGTTGAATATATAAATTATGGCGGTTATTAAATTAGCAAGAAAAACATTTTGACATCTGATATGTTTTTGAGAATATTAAAAAAACATAATAATATTTAGTTAGCAAATAAATTAAGATCAGAAATGCTCTAATGTTAGCAAAATAGGTACTTAATAGTCATAATGCAAAATTCTTGTTTGGCAAGATTATACAAAGTGGTTAAGCACTACAATAGTTCCTACAAACCATATTGTTTATAGCTGACGTACCTGCATTAAGATTTGAGAATAGCGTGAAGACAAAAAATGCATCATTAATTAAAACACATTGGTCAAGTGGCTTAGCGCTCTGTCTCAGTGTTCTCGGATTCGATTCCCGGCAAGGGCAACTTTGGAAATTAACTGTTCAAAGTTGACTCTGGTCTGGATCTGGCATATAGTGGCAGAGCACACTGCGTTTCGCAGTCATTTGGGCCTGGTGGCCGTAACATCAGCTCTTACAGAAACCCACTGTAAAATAACAGCAATATCAATGACTTATGCCAGAGTAAGGGGTGCCAGAGCTTATTTCCCTACATCCTACTAAGGTCGGCAACGTACTTGCAGCACCTATGGCGTTGCTTGTGTTAATAGGCTGCGGTAGCCATCACTTACTATCCAGTGGACCGTCCGCCTATCTGACGATCTATAGATAAAAACAAAAAAAAAATAAGCGTGACATCACTTATCACGATTCAGTTGACATCATGTCAATCGATGATCTTTTGGCTTTTATGAATAAAACTCGATGTATATATGTGTGTTCCCTATGGACTCCAAAACCGCTCAACCGATCACCGGTTCAGAAAATTACATAGGGGGCAAAAGCCTGGTGATAGGTATGTAGATAGCGAAAAAATACAATATTTTTAAAGTTGAAAGTTGTTTCCGAGAAGTTTGTGAATCACACCATCCAACCGGATAGGATTTTATTGCTTGACTTGTTTACTGTGCAAAAGTTCAACAACCGTTATGCGAGTTACGAAACCGCTCTGCCAACGTGTAACAAGTGGGTACTTACATTATTTTATTGCGTGTGCGCAGGGCAACGACGAGTCGTGTCTGTCGATCCTGAACAACTTCTACAACGACGGCATCAAATGGCACGACGTGGCTTGCCATCACGTGAAGCCGTTTGTCTGCGAAGACAGCGACGAACTTCTAAACTTTGTGCGCTCGCGCAACCCCGGACTTCGTATCTAAACTCCGCCCCGACTCACTTTCTCTTACTCCTTCATCCTTCCACACTTCCCATATCACTGATATCGTACAAAGCTATATGGCTACCTTTATTTAAGTTATTTATTTATTATCATAAAAACTAACCTCTCTATTTAGTGGTGTTGACAGTAATTTACCCATGTTGAAGAGTTTTGTTTAGCGGCTGAAAATAAAATTGACGGTGGTCATGCTTCGGTCAGCTCTCTCTGTTTATGGGGAGCCAATAAGTTTAAAAAATTGTAAAAAGTGTTACGCACAAAATAGAATTACCTAACTTATAAATATTAGAGTAAATTATAAATAAATATAATTCGTGTAGCTATTACATGGTTGTTTTATTTATTAGATATATATCTACCGAAGCTTTTGACGTGAATGCATCTTTTAACTATTTATCCGACAATTATTTTCGTGTCCATTTCGACAGAGCCGGATTATAGAACAAATTCCTCTACTTTGATGGTGTAGCTACATATCTATCATCTACATCCAAAATTTAATTACACCTCTAGATAACTAAAGGATTAAAGAATTTTTTGGCATATTCGAATTCGTTAGACGTATATACATATAATACGCTCAAATCAAAGGAAATATTACTCGAAACTTACAAGTACTCACGTAAAACAACGTGTAAACGACACAGTCATACCTACTCTACTCCTGTGGCTACACCCCATTATTTTTTATGTCTTAATTTGAAAAAAAGTTTCAGAAGTTAGGTTCCCGAGAGAACCTCGGAAATATAAAAAAATTGGGCGCCAATGTGGCCGTGGCCGCCAGTGATTACATTCTCTCTGGTGGCCGCGCTACCTTAGTCACAGCTAATAAGGATGGGATTTTTTTCTCAAGCTTATATTTTTCATTTTCCAACGCGGACGAACAGTGGCGCCATCACAGCGACAGTGGCGCCCAATTATTTATATTTTTGGATGATACCTCGGTAATTTAACATTTTTCAGGACAAAAAGTTCTTCCTACAATATATGTTACCACAGTTTATAAACTATCTGTGTGCCAAATTTCATTAAAATCCGTTCAGTAGTTTTTAAAGAATGTATGAATATACATCCATACACTAACACAAACTTTCGAATTATAATATTAGTAGGATGGTCGGCAGTCGGCAGCGCACTTGCAGCATCTGTGGTGGAGTTGCTTGTGACATAGGCGACGGTAGCAACCTACCATCAAATGGACTTTCAGTCTATCTGACGACCTTAGTTATCATGAAAAAGTAATTGTATGTATTATAGTATAAAAATAATACCTTAGTAGTTTAACCCGGCGCTTCGCTATGGCTGTCTAATATTAATAAAAAGGATATAAAAACACTCTAGGTAAAATGCAATGTTGGTCAACGAATCCATCTGCTAGTTTTCGAGTTTTGTGGACACAAACATACGGAAGCTGAATTTTTACATATAAATAAAGGTAACATATAATTCATAGATCATACTTAAAAAGCTGAGGTGGCTATATACTTTCATTTAAATGAAACAAGAAAATGAATGCAATACTTTTATCTTAAGCCATTTTAATTCAAGTCTAATTTACAATTACATACACTCATAGAAAATTTGCAAATATACTAGACAAACACTTCACGACCGTTAAATCTAATGATATTAATCCTGTCAAGACTTAAAACAATTTGCATTGACATTCTCTTTAAAAAGCACTACAAAAAAGTGGTAAATGAAAAATCTTTTTTGTTACATCATGCTCCACACATTCCTATGTTTATTGAACTGGGACTTAAATATAAATATAACTTCATGATTTTAGCCTTTTAATTAAAAGATGTTTGGTATTTATGTAAAAAAAGAAGCTTGTTAGTTATTTTACAAGTTATGGATAACAATTATTTGATGATCAAGCTAAAATTAAATTGTATAAATTAAATACGATTAAAATATTAACAAAAACTAAGAATAAAAATAATGTTTACGAGAATAAATACATCATAATCTTACAGCTTAACAACGCATTATTACTTATTTAAGAATAGATTTAACTAATACTTTAAAAATATGTACTTAATAATTATTATAAATTATTTCTTTTTAAATGTAAATGATACAAATTGTAGTTGCACCCTATTTTTAATTTCTGTATTGCTTTGTTTAACCTGAATTATCTTTAGCATTTTTGTTATCAATCCAATAAAAAAACCCTTAATTATTTGGCCTTATCACCTATTTATATTATACCTAATACGCTAAAAGCTATGGAATTTCTTTATCAAAACTAACTTTTATCTTTGCGATAATCATCCTGGGATTGTTGTGTCATATTTTTAAGAAAACCCATATTTCTTGCCTTAAGCCAAACATTCTGTATGTTATCCATCTGTTGAGACATAAAAGCATGGTGAGTGATGAATGGTGATTGCAAAAGGAAGTCGGCTGCCGAGTTTAAAGGTGGATTTGGTTTTAATGTTTGCATTAGACTTGATGTTTGAATTGGGGATTTCCCTGAAGGAGATGAGGTTTGCTTTACAGGTTTAGAAATTGGCTTAGATGGGCCGGATGAAGCTTTAGATTCCTTGTTGGCATTGCTAGATGAAAATTGCGCACTTGTTCCCGGATTAGTTTGTTTAACAGATGATTCTAAGAACATGTTACCCATTTGTTTCTCTTCTGCTATCACTAGCTTTGGAGAAGAACTAGGCGAACGAGTCTGTGAGCGTGGTGAAGGTAGTGTCGCATTTGGAGATGGATGAGAATATGTGGAACACGGTGATGGTATTGTTGGTCTTACAGTGTTGCCAGATTTCATCGCATTTGTCTTATTTGGTGCTTCAGGTCTTAAAGTAGGTTGTGATATATTTGGGCTTGCTTTAATTTGATTTAAATTTGGCGTTGGAACTCTAAGTGCATTTCCTGTGCTTGACATCAGTCTGTTAGACATGGTTGAGTACAAATTGCTTTGAGATACGCCTTGAGATAATGGCAAACTTTTAGGAGCAAAGCTTTGTTGCTTAGCTAAATTTGCTATAGATTGCATGGTTTCAAGTTTTCTTGTTTGAACATTGTGAGGAGTAGATAAGTCTAGTGCAGCGGTTGACTTAATTTCATTAGGTGGCACACCACTGATGTTTGGTTTATTATTAAGATTATTCAATTTGTTAGCAACGCTGATTGCCTTTGGTGTGGCTGGTACAAGTTTAGGTAGTGCAAGTTTGTTGGTTCTCCCTACTTTTGTTTTTTTGTCAGATTGCATTGACTGGACTTGCTGTTCAAATGTTTGTTGAAATGTAATAGGGCCACTGAAATGTCCACTCTGTTTTCCTATTTTTGTATCAGAAATAGGTTTTAAATTAGGCACGGGGCCTTTAGATGAATTTGTAGCAGGTGTATCACTTTTAGTAGCATTATCTGTGTCCGGCAATTTTAATATTTCTATGTAATTATGTACAGGTGGATTGGGTAATTTGTGTGTACCTGTATTAGTATTACTTACGGAACTCTTACTTGTAACACATTTTTTAGGATCCTTGCTAGTTGGATCAGAAGGAGTTTGTTGATCTAACTTTTGCTCAGTTAGGGTTATCGACAATGAAGACGGTATATTGATTTTACAAGAATCAAATAAAGATTTTAAGGGATCCCCAGACCCCTGAACTGTACTTGCACTTGGTAGAGGCAGTGCAGATTTAACTTGAGTTAATATTTTACTTCGATCTATCGTTGGGTCACTGTTATTAGCTAATAAATCCATTCTCACTTTATTTACTGGTTGCGTTTTATGAGATGTTTGAGAAGGGGGGGCACTTGGTTTCAAGTCAGGAAGTCTTTTAGCAGATGGTTTTGGTGTGTCTATAGCTTTTGGCAATGGTAATTGTGTTTCAACTTTTGAAACTGGCGTTTTAATGGGGGTCATCAATTTTTGATTAATAGCATGTTGCTGACCTGACACAGCATTATCACTGCAGTGTTTCTTTTTTGGAGAAGTTATGTTTTCTGGCGTAGAACTAATTCTCTTTGAGGGAAGAGTGTCTGATGTCAATATTTGCTTGAGAGCAGGTGTTGGTGATTTGGTATCTTTTGTTGCAAATGCTGTTGACATTGGAGAATTTGTGGAGATTGTGGGTAATTTCTTTTGGGCATTTAAATCTAATTCTTCCTTGGGTTTTTCATTTGACTTTTCTTTGCTTGTAACACTAGATTCAATATTATCTTGTTTTATTGGTACTGTGGGCAATTTAGTTTTCTCCAATTCAATTTTTAGCTTCTTTATTTCAGGGACATTGGACAAACTTTGTTTTCTCTTTAAAGATTCTTCGATTTTTGGCACTACTTGAGGCTTTGTTGAACTATCAATTGACTTTGAAGGGGCTTCAGTTAAATTAGACTTACTTGGTGATGATTTAAGTGTAGTACAATTATTCTTTGCTGTAAGTTCAAAAGAGTTTAAGAATTGAGATTTTTCAACATCTTCATCTTTTTTAAAAGTTACACACTCACTCTTATTACTTTCATTCGTGTTATGTGAACTCTCTTTGCTTTCTAGACTACATTTATCGTTTTTCTTGATATCATCATTAGATTTCTTATGATTATTGTCACCTGGCATAGGACTATCCACACCTGATGATACTTCCGACCCTTGATCTGTTACATTTTGTGTTGGACTTAGAACATTTGATTCTTCAGTTGGAACAGGACTCGATTTTCTATCTCGAAAATGAGAATCTTTTCTATTTACATCAAAAAATCTATGACGAAGTGCTACATAGTCTATAATTTGATAAAAGAAGCGCATCGGTTCATTTCTCTTCCAATTATATATATACGCTATATCCATTAATGTGTAATAATCTGGTAAAGGCACCCGTTTATAGAGAATATCAATGGCAAACTGAGTACTATCAATGTCAAACTTCATACTAAGGAACTTTTTCAAGTGACTTATGTTGACTACCGCAGGACATTGCAAATATCTTCTTGTTATAGTTGATGTTGGTTGAGATTCATTGCTGTCAGATGATTTACTCGATACACTGTCTGTATCAGTAACATCCGCATATTCTAAAGAAAATGATATAACATCTTCGGGACTAAAAATTATTCTCTCGGTGTCTTCGCCTCGTTGTTCAGGTGTAGCAGAAGCTGCAGGTCCAGGTCGAGATGCATAAAAATGTTGACGACGTTCCATTTCCTTTTGAAAGAGACCTGGCACCAGTTTGTAAACAATATCCTGAAGGGCCTTGTCTAATTTTATATTTGGTTTTGCAGAATTAATCATCATCTCACAAACGGGACAATAACTTTTAACCTGTAGATGCTTGATTATACAACTACGACAAAAGGAGTGTAAACATTCCACAATGGTTGTGGCGTCGATGTAGTAGCCGCGACACAGAGGACATGTTATATGTTCGTTGACTTCCCCCAGCAATGTTCTTTGAGGTATCACCACAGCACCACTAGGTTCGGACATTTTTACGACCTTCTTATCGTTTATTTTATTAGAGGTAACCATCTTTACAGCATGACACTTTTCACAATTTTTCACTGTTGCAGCAATCGTTAAAATGGGGTCGCAAAAATCATTTTGTCCAATTTATTACGTTTTGGAATAATTAAATATGTTCGTACATTAAATTATTATACGATTACATCCAATCAATAATTACAAAGAAAGAAACACAACACAAAATAAAAAGAAGACAACGCGCCGCAAGACATTACTAGACAAGCAAGAAAGGCAAAAAGAGGCAAAATAATAACCACAGAATAATATTTTGAATTCTACGGATACGTGTTGGTTGTCTGTGTTACAACGACAAACTATTCTGTAGCTACGGTTATACTAGGCATCTAGGAATACTCCGTTACATATTATGCACTATTTAGTTTGTGATGCTAGGGACTAGGGCAAAGAATATAACTACTCTCTAGTGAGAGTACTACGGTCAAGGGCGACCGCCTATTTTTACCAAGCATGTACCAAGACTACAACTATACATACGGACAACAGACCAAGGATATAACGTATACAGACAACTATGTATTGTATTAGGTATCAAGCAGCGTGATCAAATTTCTATATTATATTAAATACTTTTTTCTATGTTACACTTACCCCATCATCAAAAAAAATATCAAATAAATTACTACTTCATTTGTTTGACTTTAAGCATAATGTCATAAGATGACAAAATTTCTGTTTATTTAAATAAAATTCTCGTAAATAATTATTAAAATTCCAAATTCACAATGGCAAAAAGACCGTTAGGTAAGTAGGCAAGATAAAATCTATTTCAATATTTTTTTAAATAAAATGGCAGATAATAACCACTTCATATTTATATAGGTCCCGGCCCAGGAGCGTATTTGCTACCACCAACTGTTGGTTTTCCTGGGCATGATCCGTCTAGATTCCGCAATCCTATGTACTCTTTTGGAACAAACGCCGGACGCCGTATGCGATCTCTTGGTCCGGGACCAACGTACAAAATTGATAGAGTCACTAGAGATGGCTTAGAATATACACCGGCGTGGAGCTTTGGTGCCAGGTAAGAAGTATTTTTATACCTTTCTTAACAATCGTTTGATAACTGGAATTTACCTATTTAAGTATATAGAATTTTCTATGGGAATCATGAAAACATTGCTTGTTCTTTCTGGTTCCTGGCATGTATATATATAGGTATTAGCGTCAGTTCCCAGACATGCCGCGATACGCAGCGCTACGTCTCGAGATGCATAACGGCGCAGCGGGAACATCACTATCGCGCACTCACTGAACTGTGTACCTTTTTGAGCAGTAAATAAGTTCTATATTGTATTGCTACCTAACGTACGTGCAGCGTCGCGTCGCGTTTCGATGTGAGACGGGCACTTCATTGCTTATCTGTAATTTTTTTATAAAAAAATAAATATAATCATTATTTAATGTTTTATTTTAATGTAATCAAATTTTAAATTAAAAAAATATGTGATTTCCTACAGTTTTAGTTTATGTTATCTAGGTTTCCAACACGCGCAACCCAACGTACGCCAGGACCCGGTGCGCACGCTCCTGAACGTTGCCCCCCGATGCGGGAGCCCCGAGCTCCTGTATATTCAATGGGTGCTAGATTGGGATTCAATTTGAAACGACCTGGGCCGGCATCTAATGCATATGCGTTGCGGCTTGGATCTGGTACCCCTGCATACACGATGGGTGCTCGAGTCGGGTTTAACTTGAAATCTAAATCACCTGGACCAGCTGTGTATTTTCAGAGAGACGCCGATGTTTATAAGACGAAGTAAGACAGCTCATGCTCAATATTTTGTCGCATAATCGAAAAAAAAAACAGGGTAACGATGTTTGATGTTATGTGTTCGGCGTTATAGAATGCCTCGCTACTCGTTGGGTGCACGACTAGATGGAGCTGGAAAGGCAACTAGAACTCCCGGACCTGCTGCTTACCCGCCAAACCTATACAACACTAAAAAGGTATTTCTTTTGAAAGATAAACAGAAACATTATAAAATTAATGTATCATTAAATTATATTGTTATGGTATCGATCGATTCCTAATAAGCACTACAGCTTGGCAAAGTATGTAATTAAGAAATTAAAAAGTGGCAATACTTGTTGGTTAATCAACATTATGGTTAAAAAGGGACAACACTATAGTAT
Organism: Synanthedon andrenaeformis; assembly: GCA_936446665.2. Classification (NCBI taxonomy): domain Eukaryota; kingdom Metazoa; phylum Arthropoda; class Insecta; order Lepidoptera; family Sesiidae; genus Synanthedon; species Synanthedon andrenaeformis. The sequence goes on along the minus strand of OW387777.2, from coordinate 6,249,513 downwards.
TGCCACTTTTTTATTTGTTAACTATTTTGCCAAGCTGTAACCTGTAACTACAGGAAATCAGGAAATCGTTATCACTGGTATTTTCGAAATGGTAATTTTAGCTCGTACCGATTTCAGTAACAAGTTTCACTATTTTTATACTATTCACTTTCTTTACTACAGAAGGAATTTTGATATAATATTATGTATACTAACCCTCCCAATAGCTCCCGAGCGAAGCCGGGGTGCGTCAGTTTGTTCTTTATTTTTTTCTTTTGTAGGTCAGTTGACTGATACTTCTTGTTACTATAACATTATGTTCATTTCAGAATCCATATGCATATTCGTTTGGGACAAAACACGCAGATTATGCTCCACCAATGATAATTAAAGAAGACACAATGGACTGTTTATAAAAAAAAAACTTAAAAATTACGTACATACTAAAATAACTAATATTTTTTTAATATTCAAGTCGCTGGAAACAGCTCTACCTGCGATGTGTTTTCTGTGAATACATTTTTATAATTTGTTTTATTCACGTTTTATGATTTTTCATTATTAAAGAATAAAATCAATGTGATTGTTTTATTGAAAATTAAAAATTATATTCTTTTATTCTTCGGAACACCTGCGTTAGTGCGGGTCCACTCATATCCTCAACCATGACTTCTTTCACAGTACCCTGTGGTTCAAAGCCGACTCGGTGTAGAACTAAAGGCTAATAGGTACTATGCTAGTAATTTAGTTGAGTAGCAAGTAATTTAGTAACTATAAACGTCTCTGATCTGAACACCCATCAAAATTAGTCGACTAGATCAGTACCTAACCAATTAAGTCGAGTCATCCATTTTGTTTTATTTGTTTATTTCAGACTAGTAGCCCAGTCAATGAAGCCGTAACTTTGCCATTTTGACCTGGGTGAGTAGAACCAACGGGAAAATGTGCGTTAATAATCCTGCAAAAACATATCAAAAATGCAGGGTCCTAAATCACCGGAATGATTTGCAAAAAAATTGCAAAAAGGTGAAAAAATTACTTTTTCTCAAATATCTCGAAAACTATAAGAGATATGAGAAAAAGTTTCAAATAATAGTTGTAGAGGATTCAATTCTCTACAAAAATGATTGGAATGAATTTTTGCGTATCGGGCACCGTTGGCACGGAAATCACGTTTAAAGTATCAAAAATTGAAAAATAATTTTTTTTTGGCTCAAAATAAAAAAATAATTTATTTTCCAAATAGGAGTGATTTTTTCTGCATCCCGCGAACATTTCCTAAGAGATTACCCTTTCATTGTTGTACATTTATATTGCTTATAAACAATTAAAAACTTTAAAATTCATTTTTAGCCATCTTAAAATTATTTTTTTGATTTCATTTTCACACCAATCGATTTAGAATGAAGTTTTCTATAAGATTAAGTTATTTTTTTAGACAAAAAAATAATAATCGAGATTTAGCTTAGAAATGGGTTTTGGGGAACTTTCTCAGGGATCCGACACTGGCGATGAGAGAGAAAGACTATAGTTATGTCTCGCTCGCACTCACACAAAATTTCTGCGCGTGCGCGGCGTACGCACAGCGATTAAGAGTATAAGTGCGACAAAGACAGATTTTTTTTACATAAGAGCGAGAAGGACAGAGCGACATGGGTCCGCTCAGCTCAAAAAATCGCGTTCGGCTCCGAGTTGCGGAATTTTTTTATTGATAAACGATCTCCAAAAACGTTATTTTAAGCTATATATCAATCGATTCAGAATCGAAAACTGAATCGATTACACCCACTCCCATTTTTAACTTTTTTTTGTAAATTTTTTTTTTTAAATTAACTAATAAATGAGTCATTTTTCATCTGGAAAAAGTCATTTTAACCCATATATTAATCGATTCAGAACTGAATCGATTACACCTATTCCTGTTTTTGATTGTTTTTTGTAATTTTTTTTTTTAAATTATTTAATAAATGACTCATTTTTCATCTGGAAAAACGTCATTTTAACCCATATATTAATCGATTCAGAATTGAAAACTGAATCGATTACACCTATTCCTATTTTTGATTTTTTTTTGTAATTTTTTTTTTAAATTAACTAATAAATGACTCATTTAGCATCTGGAAAAACGTCATTTTAACCCATATATTAATCGATTCAGAACAAAACTGAATCGATTACACCTATTCCTATTTTTTATTTATTTCTTCCAACATTTTACTGTTAAATAGAGAAATAAACGTCTTTATTCGGACGTCATTCCAACCCAAGGCCCAAAAATTAATATATGGGTTGAAATGACGTTTTTTAGAAGTAGAAATCACTTATTTATTAGATAATTAAAAAAAAAAAATTACCAAAAAAAGTTAAAAATAAGAGTGGGTGTAATCGATTCAGTTTTCGATTCTGAATTGATTAATATATGGGTTGAAATGACGTTTTTTACAAGTAGAAATCACTCATGTATTAGTTAATTTAAAAAAAAAATTACAAAAAAGAGTTAAAAATGGGAGTGAGTGCAATCGATTCAGTTTGATTCTGAATCGATTGATATATGGATTGAAATGTTGTTTTACCAGATGAAAAATGAGTTATTTATTAGTTAATTTAAAAAAAAAATTACAAAAAAAAATCAAAAATAGGAATAGGTGTAATAGATTCAGTTTTCAATTCTGAATCGATTAATATATGGGTTAAAAGGACGTTTTTCCAGATGAAAAATGACTCATTAATTAGTTAATATAAAAAAAAAACAAAAAAAAGTTAAAAATGGGAGTGGGTGATCGATTCAGTTTTATTCTGAATCGATTGATATATAGCTTAAAATAACGTTTTGGAGATGGTTTATCAATAAAAAAAATCCGCAACTCGGAGCCGAACGCGATTTTTTGAGCTGAGCGGACTCATGTCGCTCTGTCCTTCTCGCTCTTATGTAAAAAATTTCTGTCTTTGTCGCACTTATACTCTTAATCGCTGTGCGCACGCGCCTCACTCTATCCTTCTTCCTCTCATTTAGAAAAACTTGGTCTCTCTCGCACGCATGCTTTTTCGTACGCCGCGCACGCGCACAAATTTTGTGAGTGCGAGCGAGACATAACTATAGTCTTTCTCTCTCATCGCCAGTGCCGGATCCCTGAGAGAGTTCCCCAAAACCCATTTCTAAGCTAAATCTCGATTATTATTTTTTTTTTCTAAAAAAATAACTTAATCTTATAGAAAATTTCATTCTAAATCGATTGGTGTGAAAATGAAATCAAAAAAATAATTTTTTGATGGCTAAAAATGAATTTGAAAGTTTTTAATTGTTTATAAACAATATAAATGTACAACAATGAAAGGGTAATCTCTTAGGAAATGTTCGGGGGATGCAGAAAAAATCACTCCTATTTGGAAAATTAAAAAAAATTATTTTGAGCCAAAAAAAATTATTTTTTAATTTTTCATACTTTAAACGTGATTTCCGTGCCAACGGTGCCCGATACGCAAAAATTCATTCTAATCATTTTTGTAGAGAATTAAATCCTCTACAATTATTATTTGAAACTTTTTCTCATATCTCTTATAGTTTTCGAGATATTTGAGAAAAAGTCATTTTTTCACCTTTTTGCAATTTTTTTGCAAATCATTCCGGTGATTTAGGACCCTGCATTTTTGATATGTTTTTGCAGGATTATTAACGCACATTTTCCCGTTGGTTCTACTCACCCAGGTCAAAATGGCAAAGTTACGGCTTCATTGACTGGGCTATAGTTTGTTGCCGCAAAAAATTTGTTTCGCTTTTCATGTACTGGCTTTTTTGTGGATAGATTCAAGATTAATATTAGTCTATGGTTCAAGAAAACTCCTTAAGCCCCGTTTAGACTCGCGGCTCGCGGCTCGTCTCGTGGCTCGTCTCGTGTCTCGGCTCGCAGCCCCATAGCTCGTCGACCTGTTTACACTCTCGCGCTGCGCTTAGTTGTTTTCGAACTCTCAACTATGGAGGACGTCGAAGTATTAGCGGCATCAACTCTATCACTATTGAGTTTATATTACTACGTAAATAATTTACAAATACATAGAATAAAAAAACGACGTCGCCGGAGAAGATGGTGGATGTTATCAATTCATCGCAATAGAACCTTGTAAGAAACCTAGAATTAGTAAATACTAATTATAATTAATTTTATTTTCGAGAAAAATAGCCTATGTATGTTTTTTTATATAGTTTCATTGTATATTTTATTACTGTATACATTATATGTATGTATATATGATATATAATACATATATATGTATCGTATATATAGTATGTCTGTGTACTACATACTATATAACGGACATACTATATACTATATAACGGAAGCCCTCAAATATGAATAACAAGCTTTTACCCGCGACTTCGTCCGCATTTCTTTATAAATTATGTGTTATTCTGATGTAGAAGCTATATTATTGTAAAGTTTCATTAAAATCCATTTAGTAGTTTTTACGTGAAAGAGTAACAAACATTCATCCATCCATATTTACAAACTTTCGCGTTTATGCTTATATGTTTTTATAGATATATTTATTGTATTTCTTTTTATTTTAGGCAAACTATGGAAAAGATGTTTCAAGAGATGTTAAATGAAGATTCTAGAGAATTCAGAAATTTTTGCAGAATGTCACCAACTGATTTTGAGTTTTTATTAAGCAAACTTGAACCTTTGATTACAACAACACACAACAATAACACAACGCAACTGGCACGGCGAAACGCTTGCAACCCAATGAAGACCGAACGCGAGTGTAAACACCGCGCTCGCGATCCACGCGAGCCCCTTTGGCTCGTGCCCAAAAAACCGCTCCCGACGCGAGCCCCGCGAGCGGCGAGACGAGCCGCGAGCCGAGCCACGAGCGCACCGTTTACATTCGCGTCCCGTGGCTCGTGTGTTAGCTCGTCTCGCGGCTCGCGCGAGAGTGTAAATGGGGTATTACATACGTAAAGTATCTACTGTGGTATCCACAAACTAAATAGTAGATACTAATGGTGGTTTCTTCTATTTAGTTTGTGCCCCTTACCAACCCAAACTCAGATATTTTATCCTGTGTTATTTGTAATAAATGTTATTAATCTGAAAGAGTAGCGAGTATATTATGTTCCATGCTGATAATTTTTGTCTGGCAACCCTACCGTTTGTAATTCTTGGCAGTCTCCGAGTTGAAAACTTGCAACATTTTGCCTTCTTTTCATTTGGATATTCGTCCGCGTTGGACATATATTTGTATCGCAGAATTTTGTAATAATCCGAAGAGATCCAACAAGCACATCAAGGAAGATTATTATTTTGAAAGTTTAGCCAACATGAGAGCAAAGGTATTTTTGCAATAACCTGTTTTTTTCTTAGTTTTCTAGATTTATATACTTACATTATCTCCTCTTCAAGAACCACATTTTCATTCCAAGTGTTATTTTTTTTACAGTGGCGTAAGAAGCGTATGCGAAGGCTAAAGCGTAAAAGGAGGAAGATGCGTGCGAGGTCCAAATAAAATGGTAAGTAAATACCTAAAATGTGAATTTAAGCTAGGTCATTTAATCAACCGGCTTTCCTTTAGATTTTGGTTAATGACAGGCCCTGAACAGAACCAACTTATGTCTGGCTTTCTTGATTCTTGTGTAGGTTAGATATATTTTGTGATGAACATTTAATAAAACGACACGTGTGAAAATCAGTTGAATCCGGCTTGATTAAAGTTTACATTCGTGAAAAACATGTGGTAAGACTACATTTCACTCATTCGTTTATTTCTATTGCTTTCTTGCGACTAGTTTCTTTAATAAAAACGGCCTTTCATTCATTGTTTATAGTTAATAAACAAAAAATACCTTGATTTTTAAAAACTTGAATTAATGTAACCTAACAATTAACATGCCTAATATGAATTATTAGAAGCATTACTTCTATAGTTAAATTATTTCAACATTGAACTACAATTAGTGCAGTCACCATTTGGAAATTTTAAGTAAGATATTTAAAGTCAATAGAGCTTGAGTTCCATCCAGTAAGTGCCTAAACTATCGATTTTTACTGAAACACTGGTGATAAAACTTAAATCAATGATATCAATGAAAATGCTTCTCACTGTATTAATCCCATCATGGTAAATTTAAGGTTATATATCTTATGAGAAGACTATCGATTAATATGATTTCCAGGACATTAGTTCCCTATGATTTAGTTTTATAGGACTGTTGGGATACTCACCATGTGTCGGAGAATTATCTCAATCTTTATCTTTACATCTAACACAAAGAAACTATTAATTTACATACTGAATTACATGTAATTTTATTATCTGTATCTTTCTTTGACTTCCTTTACAATACCAGACCAGAAGTAATGTCCTCAAAAGCTTTCTTCAAAATATTGTTTAACCTTTCATTACTAAAGTAAAATCATCTGCAATAGTGGGAATGGAAGTGTTGGTGACAAGAGCTGTTTGATTAAATTGAAACTATTTGTGAACTGGAGTAGCTAAGCTAGTGCTAGTATACCTTGAACCGTTTTATGCTAATAAAAGGGAATCTGATAAAAAAAATTTGGTAGGTAAGGTGTTCATTAACATTATCAATGTATAGAACTAAAGGTATGCATAATATCAATATGCAGCCCCTAGTTCTATGGAAATGGGGAATTAATTGGACGCCACATGGTCCACAGCCACCATAAGATCATGAAATATGTTTTGCCTCTTATTATAATATACAATAAGACTTAAATGTTTTCACATATTTTTATTCATTTCTGTGTCACGCCAATCCCATAGCCATTGCGGACAAGAAGTACCAAAATCTTGAATTGAAATAAAAGAATACAAATATTTTAGTATTGGGTATGAAGTTGAGGAACAATTCTAATTTAAAGCCCATTTTTTCCCAATCCCTTAAGGCTAATTTTCATTAATCGTTTCTCCATATGCAGCGTGCATATATGCATGAAATAATGCAAATTTTGGCATTTCCCTTGAAAGAATGGTAAACACACAAGATCAACAATTAATCGTTCAATTAATAACATACGAGATCAAGGAACCACATGCTGTATATCGACCCTTATGAAAATGAGCCCTAATCCTTGGTCGTGCTTATCATTGCTTGTGTTATAGGCGATGGTGGTCGTTTACCATCAAATGGACTGTTAGCCTGTCCGAACCTTTACATTAAAAAAACGAACAATTGCATATTTACTCTAAATTTTAATTACTTGATTTGTCTCTTCCGTTTAATCTTGTTATCAGACAAGTGGCAGAACACTTTCAATTAATAACCAATCTTTGTTAATAAAAATAAAAGTGATGAAAGTTATGTTAACAAAAGCTCTATTTATTTACATCTTTTTATAGGGTAGTTGAACAACAACAATAAATTTTTAGATTATTATATTTACATTGACATTTCTGAATCCGTTTTAATCTATAGGGAATTACACAATATTTTGTTTTCTTTATGAGCTAACTATACTGAGAGGCCAGAATAAACATGGAAGTTTCATTACAAGCATAACATGCAAGTTGTGTTAATACTTTGAGTACATAACACAATTCATCCTCTGAGGCAGTTGTTATTTCTATAAATGAAAATTAACATGAAGAATCAGAGGATATATTACTTTTGTTGCTTACTCCACCCTACTGATAATATATTTTGTATCAGAAGGACTAATACATAGCAAACAATTTCATTTTACTTTTATTTTTACTTACCACAAAATGTTTGTAAAGATTTAATAACCACATGAAATCTTTTTTGTTCCAGGTACACATTGAAAGTGAAAAACTTCTCTTTTTTCTTCTTTTATATAGTGTATCAAATAAAAAAAATTAAAAACCATTGTCTTTTTATTTTTTAGTTCATACTTAGAAAAAATAATGATAGAAATACATAAATATTTTATTATTAACGATAGAAGCAAGATTTTGATTTGGTTACTTTGCGTGGAGTCACCTGTTTTTAGAAATAATGTACATAATGTCGCCGCTAGGTAGCGGTTTTCAGCACTAAATACAAATATGACATAACAGTCATCATCCTATACACAACTTTTATGTATTTTCATGTTTATTACATAATTGCATAAAAATTATGTAATTTCATGTTTAAATATTCTGATATTTTTTTCACTCACGAAAAGATTGTTATTTATCCAATCCTATCTTGATAATAATAGTATTACTAATTCAATACTTACATAATGATACCAAACAAATTGATTTATAAGGAATAATAAAGTGGTTATATCACACCTTCAAATTGTAAAGTGTGATAACCGCTTTACTCGAGTTTCTAAATGTAGGCCAAAAAGTAGTGACCGACCGAAATTTCGGTTTCAGTTTCGGCCAAAAAATCTAGTTTCGGTTTCGGCCAAAATATAGCCGAAACTTTCGACCCCGCCGAAACTCGAGTGTTCGTGAATTTTCGTGCGTCGTTCGGTAAACTTCGCAGTTAACTCGTGCTTGCTCGCCGGCGGGGCCCCGGCTCGGAGGGCCTAGTGCGAGTTTTACTCGATCAAACGCGACGAACACGTAAATGTCAATTTGTATGGGAATGAAGCAGCGCCACCTGGTGGCTCACGTGTAGGTCTGCTTCATTCCCATACAAATTGACATTTACGAGTTCGTCGCGTTTGATCGAGTAAAACTCGCACTAGGCCCTCAGTTCGCCACCGTAAGTATTTATTTTGTTTTTATTAGTACTTCGTTTTATTTTCATTAAATTATCTACACTTATTGATCTCTTTTTCTAACTTTCATTAAATTATCTAAACCAATTGAGAGACCATAGCTAGATATGAAGTATATGTCTAAATTAATATTATTTTTTGAAAAGTTTAAGTATATAACTATATAATATACTTCCAAGAGTCGTTACTTCATCATATTTTTATTTACTATAATATATCTATCTATGTTCAGAACTTCAGACTGAGACTGAAAATTTAATGATTAATGATAAGATTAATTATAAACCTAGATTGTCCTATACTGATTATTGTGATAAATAGGTAATAAAAGTGGTAAATAAAAATCTCCAAAAATAAGTATTAGATTTATCTTTAAAATATTGTGAACACAATTACGTATTACTAGTTAGTTATGTAGTATATTTCTAAAGCACTCTAACTGAAAGTTGTTTTTTTAAAGTTTACTTCCAAGAGTAAGGTCTTGTATATTCATGTCATAAATTAAAAAATATATTTGTTACGTACATACGTTAGTGATTATGTTTTTATTTTTTTAACACTACTTAACTGTCTGTATATATATATAAATATATAACACTTTTTCTTATGCGTTAATAAATGTTAAAAAAACTGTAAACTTCAGTAAATAATCGTAATTTTAAATGTTTTAATAAGTTTCGGTTTCGGCCGAAACAGAGAGCAAGACCGAAAGTTCGGTTTCGGTTTCGGCTGAAAAATCAGTTTCGGTCGGACACTACCAAAAACGTAGGTAGGTACCATAAGTTACATTGTAAATGTGGAATTAATTTATAAACAAAAATTTTGACAATACCTATTATTGTGTAAAATATGAAGACAAATACCGATTAAAACTTCAGTACAACATATAAGCGCCAAGAAGTACGTTCGGGTAGATGGCGCTTATTTCATACAACTAACCACCACTGAGCGTGTCGCTCACCGAGCGTGACGCCGCGAGTTCACTATTTTTCTCCATCTAAAAGGTGACTCGCTTCAAGAAGTTTCCACTTTAATAAAATCTTCCCTTCTGAATTTGAATATTGTGTGTATGGATGGATTGTCTCAATTTTATTTATTTAATAAGAAATTAATATTTGCGATATGTACATGCAACGCATTGCTTAGAACTCTAGGTTAGGATAGGACCTTAACTTAAAAATGTGATTTTCTATAATAAAAATTTCCATTTTGTCTACCTTGTGACCTCTTCTAATTTAGTATTATAAAAGATAGCTTAATTATGCATCCTTATTGTACGTAGATACTTTAAAAAAAATAGTGATCTTTCATTGAAACCGAAAACTGTCACCAGAGAGGACATTGTCACCCGCCCCTTCAACATTTTCAAATAGATAAAATTTTGTGCTAAGTTTTGATTAATACCAAATGGGTCTCAAAGGTGTATTAAAATGGGATAAAGCAGTACGATGTGCACCAGTTCACAATATAATTTCTTCAGATTGGCCGAAGTATAATCCTCAACCATGGAAATTTATGGTAAGGTGTATCAATATTTTTTAACAAACTTCTAAGCCTCTATCTCGTAAAATAGAGCTTAAGCAGTCATGGCTGACTGTTGCACAAGCTATGCGACTGACTTCATTCATTTTACCTCCTCCATTTTTCCGAGGTATGTGCTATAGCCTATGGGGGCAGTATTTGTCCGCCCCCATAGGCCAACTGACGTTCTACGAATGAAATGTTGAACTGAAATGAAATCGATCCACTTACCATCCATTATTATTTGAGTGAGGGTCATATTAATGCCATTAAAACCTGAGCACTTCTAAGCATTAGGGCCATAGCGACAACAAAGGAAAATAATACCTACGGAAAATTGATGTAAGCAGCGAATGTGCTTCTTTTCTAAATTCGTAGTCAAATTCACATTATTTTAAAATATAGTATGAATTACTCTTGGTCGCCTCTTTAGTAAGTAGGTGTTGCTCCGACGCGACGCTGCTTCGATTCTTCTCTACTGAGCGGAGTCCCTAAGAGAATTTACATTTACCGGTACAGTTGATAAATGAACCATTTATTATACATTTCCGTTAAATTTACAGGAAGGTAAATCACGCGTGGAGTGGCTTTTATCGTATGAATATCAACGAATGTGGATCGAGGAGAGAGATAACTGGAAGAAACGGATGTACCCTGAAAACACCAGTGTTAACGTAGACGTCGTCAAACGTTATGTTCTTACCTTTAAAAGTAACAATCCACGTCCAAAACCAGAGAAAAAAAAGCCGTTTAAAATGAAAAAGTAATTAATTATTGCGTTTTTTATGATTAAAAGTAGCAGATAGGCCCTTAGGTCCGTTTGAAGGAGGCAATTTTAGATTTTTTACAAAAAAAAGCAACTGTTATGTAGTCTCCCATTGAAAATTGCATTAACAATTTTTTCAGATTTCAGGGAGTAGGAAGCAAGACTATTTCGAAACGCCCATCTAATGATAAAGCAATGAGTTATGAAAAAAACAAGGAGGCGGGAGAAGCTAAATGAATTTATTATATTAACTATATTTTACTACCTATTGTGTTTTACATTTTAACTGTTAATTATAGTTTTATCGATATACAATTAAAATGCAATTTGATTCAGAAATTTTATTTTTTTCTCAAGCCTATATTTCAGTAGTATTTAATTTTTATTTTAGTAGATACAAAAAAAGAAATAATTTCCGGAAAACCTATGAAAACAACAAATCGAAAAAAGGTATCTAACCTTGAATTTTTCAATACTGAAAATTATATATTATTATTCATTGACGCGTTATACAATTTATATAAATTAACACAATACTTCGTATCTAGGATAAATTATTCTCGGAACAGTCAAACAAATGGTTTATTAATTAATTTAATTTTGATAATTCGTTTGCCTTTTAGGATACATATTTATTTACTATAAATATCTATTTTATTTACTTCTCTTGGCTGTCAAAGGATCGTATTTATAGCCTTTGAATTCAATTTCCTTTTAATGATAACGTAAAATGAACAAATGAGCTCCATTTTAATGGGGAAGAAAGTAAAAGTGAAAGAAATAGTGATTCTACGCATTTTAATTTATTAATATATGATAATAAATGAGCATTATAATAAGACATGTGGTCAATTTTAAATATAACAAATCGTCATGTATCAACATCTTTTAGTAGTAGGTGCTGCATGTATTCACTCGATACCTTTTTTTTAATTTTTCATAATGGTCCACTCATTTGAACAAAGTAGGTGGACCATGGGCAATACCCGCATATCAAATTACTCATTAGCCAAAATCGTTGAAAATTGTCTCTTTTTTTATACTAACATTACAAATGCAATAATTTATCGTGGATATTTGGATGTTAATTAATCAAATGTAAACAGCAGAAAAAAATAGTATGTGTCTTGGTACACAGTTGGATCATGTTCTGGATTATATATAATTTCGATGAGAATATTTCAAATTTTATTGTCAAAATTGGATGGTGATTTGAATTTACGTATTTAGCTAATGTAAAGCTTCGTTGTATCCATCTATTTTAGATATTATATTATTTAAAAGAAGTCGTGTTAGTTAACACCATTTATAACTCGAGAACGACTGAATAGATTTTTATGATCTTTAATTGGTTGAATTTGTCCAAATTATTCACGAAAAGAAAATCATGAAAATTAACTTTCTCATACATTTCTTATGGAACGAGTTTTTATTCCGGGGCAGTACGAAGTTCGCCGAGTCAGCTAATTAGAAATATCATCATATTCTCTCAATAAAACTAATTCGAAACACCCTCATCTAAACGTTATTCTTTCCAATATACCTATTACTATTTCGTTATGTTATTTGCACACCTTTTTTTATTCAAAGAAATAAAATAAATTGTATAGGCTTGCCTTCAGTTTGAAATCTCTTCTCAATTTAAATAAAACACAAATATTCACATCATGCACTTCATATTTAGATTATTAATGATTTATTTATCAATTATTAATTTTTATATTATATTAAAAATTTAATAGACTAGTGGGCAGTTCTCGGCACATTCTACTTTCTGTCCATGGGTTGATTGTAACAAAAGGTTATTAGAATACTTCATTTACTTTTGTAAACAAGTAAATTAATAATTAAAATAAGTATGTACTCTTCTGTATTTATATACAGTGTTGAGTCAAGAGTTGCTGAGATTTACCAAACTCTTTGAATTTAAAGAAAATATTCATCCACATTAGTATTAATTCTCTAATCTAAGTTTAATGTCAGCCATACAAGATCAAGCTATTTCGACGTGTATGATAGGCTCGGACCAACTACTCCGATGGTAGGTATGGGTGTTATTTGCCATGACAGCTAATTTTGTCATGCAAAATGACATACACATACATCCAATTGGCTTGGTCAAGCCAACAATATCGTTTTGATTAGTAGATAGTTCAAACGGATAAAGATAATGAAGGAAAAACTTGACCAAAGGACATACATTTATTCGCTGCTACGATTAAAGAAAAAAATGAATCTTATCTAAATCAGTCAAACACTAAAACCTATAATTATTATCATCAATTTAAGACAAGTGACGTTAAAAATTTACTCGGGTTATTATAATATTATATATATATAATAAAAGATTACTCTAACAATACAAAACACAAAACTGTTTCTCGGGTCTCGGTCAAAGATTTTTATTTATGCATAACACAAAATTGTTGACTTATTATTTTTTTTTGTTAACTTTTTGGAATGATACTTTTATTAGTATATTTGTATTTCTAGTAATTTTCTAAAATTATGAACGATACTTGTGTACTGGTTTCGAGTTGTGAATGCGTTTACATGTCAAAGTTAACCGAATTTGAATTCGAAGGAGCCCGGGTATGAGCTCGATGTGGTCCAATCGAAGTTTTGCGCGCTGCGATGGAAGAAACTCTGGAACACCGTATTTGGATCTACATCTGGAAACAAAGTATTATTTTATTTACATTATTATTATTTTTATGTATCAAAACTTTTAATTTACCGATTGCTCAACTCGAAAACCATGTAAATTAACCCTAAATAAATAACCTAGCTATATAAATTAACCCTTACCATTATCACTTTTACCCTGACTCGTAATTTTTTTTTTAAGAGAAAGCAACTCAATGATTTAAAAATAAACATTATACAAGAAGAGTAATTTGTCGTATATATCCGTCTCTGGACACGAAAATAACTGTCGGATAAATCCGACTCTGGCGGCTAAAGGGTTAAAATATCTAAGCACAAAATATGGAGTAACTTTATTTTAAAATGATAATGTCATAGACATAAGCTAGCACCTAGCAACCGTTATTGATAACTTTCACTGTCATTAGAAAATACAAATCTATACAGGTGTCCGAAGACTATGCGACATGAAGAGAAAGTACCTTAAATATCGTAGATAGGATTATGTATTGCCGACGAAGCAAATAATATTTAGAAAATCTTTGAATGCAATATTACTAACTTAAAAATAAAGTCTTCTTTCAGCAAAATATCCTATCTACGATATTTAAGGTACTTTCCCTTCATGTCGCAGTCTTGGGACGCCCTGTATACATATTAACTTGAATTTTAATTTAATACATAATAGATAACAAGAATTAATGTTTTTGCTTATTATTTCCTTGCAATTTACATAAAAATTACTGTACAAGTCTCGGCCGAAGTAGCAATAAACGGTCTCGTGGGGTTTTAAAACGGCCTCGGCAGTAATGTAAAATTACAATTTAATAGCAGTAATTCAGATCAGATCAGTTTTTGTCAATATATCCATAGAAATTATGACAATTTTCACCAATAATAACTCTTTAAATGTCCTTTTTAATTAGACTGAATGATGTGTATTGTACAAAAACGGTTCATAATGAACTAATTTAATTAAAGTGTGGATCACGTGTCATTAATGTGTCTGCGAATCACGTGCTGAGTACGCAGTTCAATGTAACTGCGTCGCCTGCTCCTCAGCATTACACTTACTCCAGTAGGATACCAGTTGCGTACTCGTTTACGTCTCTACCTACGTACATTACGGGACTGAAAATCAAACTAATTCTATCATTTCTATATACACGACACAACATTTTGACGTCTTTCATCTTTTTAATTATGTCGTGTGACTAGTGAAGGCCTCGGGGTAAAGGTATGAAGGGGAAAAGTGTACAGACCGGCCATGCCGACGCCGTCGTCGTCGAGGTCCTGCCCGTGGTCGTAGCGCATGCGCTTCTTGGGGTCGCTGAGCACGCCGTACGCCTCGCCCACCTCCTTGAACAGCTTCTCCTCCTCGCGACGCTTCGTGTCCGGCGCGCCCGCATGCCGGTCAGGGTGGTGCACCATCGCGCGCTTCCTGTAGGCCCTCTTGATGTCGTCCACGGAAGCTGTCTTCTCTATGCCCAAGATCTTGTAGTAGTCCTTGCGCTTGGACTTCTTGAGGGCGATCTTGGCTTCGTGCAATAGCTTTCTGTTCTCGTGGCTCTTGTCCAACTTCAGGAGACGCTCGTAGTCTTTGACAGCTTCCTCGTGTTCTCCGAGCTCTGCATAGCACTTGGCGCGTCGAAGTAGGGCCTTCAAACGGTACACGATATAATTAGAATGCGTAAAATAATAGTAAGCTTTATATCATTATATAAACCAAACACAGTCTACTGTGAATTTATATGCAGATATGTAATTACCTGAATTAACATATAGGATACTTTTACCCTGGAGAAATTTTAGGTTCACGAGGGAAATATAAAAAATTGGGCGTCACAGCGATAAATATATCTATATTCTCTCAGGCGTTATATTGTGAGATGTTTAGGATGTATAATTTTCAGTCAGAAAATTATACATACTAAACTGTATACTGAAAAAACATAAAACATATTTGATCCTAACATAGTTTCTCGAAAAAGAAGAGATAAAGTAGTTAAAAGGTTTAGTCCGTTTTCGTAATTGCAGTTTCGTAATTGGCTACGAAAGAGGAATTATTTTTCGCTGTTTCATAATTAATTATCAAAAAAGAATTTATTTGCCGTTATCGCAATCGACTATTTTTTCCTCATTCGTAGTTAATTACTAAACACTTTCATTTTTCTTTTTTTGTAATTAATTACTAAAAAAGATTTTATTGCACTATTCGAACTCATTAGTAAACTAGTTACTTCATTGACGTTCTAACCTCCTTCCTTAAACTTAATAAAGAAAAGAAAACCTCAATTTGTGTCATTTGAAATCCTTTACATTTGAAATCCTTTACATTTCCATCTGTCATTTGATTTCAATCAATTTAATAAACGCGAATTTAAATATAATTGGAATTGATAAAACCTATTTTCACAGTACATGATATTATCAAGACAATAGTATTATGGCTAATCCCTTAGAGTGTAGTGCGTCAAACAGTTAGATGAATGAACTTCGGTTCATTCCAGCAAAAAGAAGAGCGACAAATAATTTCCCTTTCGTAGCAAGGCATAGCACTAGGTATAGTCGAATAACTACTATACCACTTTTCGACTCTACAGGGTGAAATCTAAGTCGTGAATAGTTATATTTTTTTCTAGTTCCTTAATTAACTAACAATCACTTGCACAGACAGATAACTTAAATAACGTAAGTTTTTTTTTGGCAATTTCAGTTTTGTTTATCCTAATTTATTTTAATTCATAGTCGCCCTACAATGCGCTTTGCACTTGTCACGAAATCGAAGAAGAAATTTGAACTTCGAACGTCATAGTAAGTGAGTCACGAGGGCCGAGTAGGGTAACCATGAGTAATGATGTGTTATTAACAAGAATCTTTTTTCTAATCGTAGTTAATTAAGGAGTCAATAAAATAGCATTAGCGCTAGTGCCCTGTATTATCCGAAGGCGCCTTTATTAGAAAATTAAAACACAAAAAAATCTTATATCGTAGATAATTACAAAATTCGATTACTAAAACAGCAATTAAATTCTTATTTAATAATTAATTATGAAGTAGTGAAAATAAATTTCTCTTTCGTAGCCAATTCACTGCGAACACAGAAAAAAAATCTTATTTGGTAGTTAATTACGAAACTCGATTACTGAAACGGCAAATAAATTCTTTTTTGATAATTAATTATGAAACAGCGAAAAATAATTCCTCTTTCGTAGCCAATTACGAAACTGCAATTACGAAAACGGACTAAACGAGTTAAAATGGTCAAAGTAAAAACTACATTTGCCCAAATGCAATACTATATTAGGTCATCACTTTTGTATAACAAAGTTAATAAAGAAATTTATATATATGACAAACTGTACTCCAAATGTAAAAAACTTATCACGGATTGGCTTAAAACTATGACGAAGTAGAAGACATATTAATACTAATACAATAAAAACACACACACACCACACAAATCTATTTAAAAATTTTTTTTTCTTGTTTTAAAAGTATATTATATATAATTATATTGTTAGTACTAGCTTTTATGGAAGAGCGAAGGCTCCTGGCACAGGCTTCCGCTTAAAAGAAGTCTTCAATCATTGTTATTGTAAAAACTATTTTTCAAACTGTTAATAAACATTTTTCATTTTTCTTTTATACACGGCATAGGTCGGCAAGTCCCGATTTTGATACGAGTGTTGTTTGTTTACTACTTAATATCTTCACACATACCACAGCATCATCTAGTTCTACAGTAAGCAACTAATACTTGTATTATGGATACCAGACAGTTGATATACTACATAGATTACTTTTTTGTAAATACATACATATTACAAATACAAAACATCCATGACTCAGATACAAAGGTAAATGTTAACACATAAATATTTGCCCCTAGCGGGATTCGAACCCGCGACCATTTGGTTAACAGCTAGGGTTACCAGCCACTAGACTAAACAGGTCGTCGATATATTTAGATACACTATATATATAATTGTACCTTGACGTAATTCTCGTCGAGTTGTAGGGCGTTTGTGCAGGCTTCGGCCGCGTCGCGAAACCGGTTGAGCTTAGAGCACACTGTGGCCTTGTTGAAGTACAGCTTCGCGTTCACCGCCCGGTTCAGCTTGTCTATGGTCAACGCTTCGTTGTACAGGACCAACGCTTGTTGCCAACGTCCCATTTTGAACGCCTCGTTACCTTTAACATACATCATAAGTGTGTCTTTTTTGTCTAAAGACCAAACTGAGCACCTATAACATATTATAATATATATCATATAACATTTATTTACCTCTGGTATTCTGTAAGGGGGTGGTTACTACCCAAATGACTGCAAAACGCAGCGTGCCCTAGCACTACTTAAAAGGTACAGAGAAACATATAAAAATATTTCACCTTCTTCTTTCTTTTGTTTCAGTAATTTAGCTCGTTTGTAAACATCAATAGCTTTCTTGTGATCCGGAGCAAGACGCAGCACTTGTTGGAAATGCTTGAAAGCTTGCTCGTCTTTATCCTGAAAACAAAATTACAAATTGTATTAATTAATTTTTCAATTAGGTAACTAATAAAACGCTTAACAACATTATATACCTCAAAATAAAGGCACAACCCGCGCACGTATATGGCCTCGGCGTCAAAGTTGCTACTCTGTATGCACCCGTTTGCAATTTCCTGCGCTTCTTGACAACGACCAAGGTAAGCCAAACATTCTGCTTTGGTGAGTTTAGATCTGAAACGTATAAAAGAAACCACACTAAACTATATATATATATATATTTTAATTAATGATATTATTTTTGTAAGTCGACAGACACACATATATAACACTTGTGCTGTCGCTAATGAATAATTAATTGCTAAAACCTGATTGATCATGCTGATCAGAATATTTATTCCTATTTTTAATAGTGATAATAATTGACAAAAGACACTGACTTGCTACATGAAGGGCTGTAGTCCAGACAACGGTCCATGCAAAAGACAACTCGGCGATAATCTCCGGAGTCGTAAGCGCTCTGAGCGTCCTCTTGAAGTCGCCGAAGCGACTCTAGGGCGCGACGTTCGCTCGACGCGCATTCGGGCCCGCCCAGTTCTACGGCGCGACGCACCGCTTGCTCGCCACCCGACAAGTTTCCTGCAATACATTACATACAACCTTGTAAACATCGCGACGGCTCCTCTTTAACTAACATCACATTAATGTTTTTTAATTTAATTTAATTAATCAATTCAATATCTATCAACATAAATAAAAATTAATCGCTAAATGTGTTGCTAAGTGCAAAACTCAATAACTGCTAGACCAATCCAGCTATTTCTTTTTTCAAATATTCGATAATTGTAATAAATATTTCAATATGCAATATAAATTTATTTTAATAAATGAGAATATCAATCTGACCTAATGTGAAGCCAAAGTGTACTTAAGTTTTAAGAACAATAATATTGTATTTTAAAATATTAATCTTAAAATGATTTTAAAATATTTTGAAATGACATTGAATGTGGCGCAATTTGATTCTTCAACCCCTTTGAAATTGAAATGCAGTGACATCATTCCTTTGAGTTTACGTCTAATATTGTATTGACTGTTCAAAAATATTTTGGAAAGATAGGGCGAAAAAATGAATCATAACTTTTTCTACTAGATTGTTCTATCTAGATGTGTATTCAAATTCATATATAAAAAAGTAATAATGTAAAATTATATATTCACTAATTGATACAAAGCCACAAAGCCAAGATAAGATAGCACGGAAACTACACGCAATTTTAGTTTGTTTATGTGCATGAAAATAGAAGTCTACTTGAATTAAGTAAAATTCAACATTTTTTTTTTGGACATTTGTTTACAACAATGGAAAAAAACAAACAGATTAAACTTGTTAACTAAAACTTCTTACAGTTCTGAGTATGATATCATTTATTTCTAAAACAGATAAGCCTTTGTATGTTTAGAAATGTTAATCTGCACTTTCAGAGAATAACTTTTTTTTGTATGTATTGTGAAGGGGGGACCGGGCAGATTGACAATCCACTTGATGGTAAGTGAATGCCATCACCTAAGGTCACAATGCTGCCGACCCTGCAGGAATTTGTTTATGGTGTGCTTGAAGAAGCCCAGAATCTTGTAGCTAGATGAAAAACGTCAGAAGGGAAATTGTTCCAAAGTTTGCACTTTGATAGAATAGAATAGTTTTATAAACAGAGAATTAAATGTTGTGCTAATCAAATACAAAACATAGTTATAATTAAATTCACAATCACATAAACAATCAAACAATTCACAGAAATAATCAATATAGAGATTAAACTCATGAATATTTGAAAATTACATAGTGTGTGCTTTAGCACACACAGCACACTTTGTAATACCTCCATGTTCATGTTCCACGTTCTACATGGAGGTTAATACCTCCAGGTTTTTTATAGGGATGATGCTTTTTTTTCACCAACAGTCACATAAGAGTTAGGGAACAGATAACACTAGCAATCCATGGCAGTCAAATTCACGGTCCTACTTGAAGCACTGGATCGCAAGGCAGACTGCTATGAATGGCCAGCTTAAATAGTAGGTAGGTGTTCCCTAAATCTAAGTGTCTGTTGGTGAAATCATTAGTCTCCTGATAAAAATAAATATTACAGTAAAGCAATACTTCATTTAATACTGACCTAGCGCAATGCAGCATTTAGCCACTCTTATGTAGCCCTTGGTGAAATTGGGATCTAAAGCCACAGCTTTTTGAGCATCTTCCAAAGCCTTTCTGTACATGTTTAACATCATATAACAGGCTGATCTATTGCCATAGTACGATGCATTGTCTGGACATACTTTTATAGCCTCGTCATACATAGTCAGTGCACCTTTGTAATTTTTGATTTTATATAGGTGGTTCCCATTTTCTTTTTTCTCTTCAGCTAATCTGTGATTTATGAGAAGTAACTAATTAGATACATAAAGGCATAGCAAGTTATTTTTTCCATGTTATAGTTTTACTGAAATTCCTGATATATTCTAGCAGACTTGCATAATTGCATCTACACACAGTCATGGTTACTCTTTCTTAAGAACCAAAATCCAATCTAGCTATTTTGGTTAACAAGATGTTAACCCTTTAACTTAATTATTATCTATAAATACATTATTATTTCTTGCTTGTGACGATCAAAGTTATTTACATGACAAGATTTTTGGCTATTCAGTAAACTAAAAAGCATACCTAGTTTTCTGGTACTATAGAAAACTAAGGTGTAACCCACCACATTATTGTGTAATAAATAAAAAATACATTATCTTGCTGACGCATGAGTTAATAATAGAATGAAAAACAATATTTTTAATTTAAAAAAAATACAGAAAGTAAGATTGCTAAGCAAATTATATACAACTATGGATAAGGATAACCTATGGGTACTATTCTCAAGTAGTATTTTGTAAAATATGTAGTTACTATACTTTCATAACAAAATTATGATTGAAACGGAAAATATGCACTAAAAAATAAGCAATAATACGAATTACATTACTGGTTCGTTCAGTTCTACATCAGTAAATTTCATCAGTATCACCTATGGTAACAAAGAGAATATTTTTCTAAATACTTATGTATATTGTTTAAATAAATTAATTGTATCAAACTAAGCACCCACGCCTTCTTTCCCAATATAAATAGTTTCCATTTTGACGGAGTCTATCCAAGTAGGTCAAATGTCAAGGTACCCTTCATTCATGAATACTCCCAGGTATTCAATACATGGTAGGCATTTTTATACATTTTCAGTTTGTTACTAACGGAATCAGGAATAAATGAATATATTTATAAAGTACCTAAAGCACCAAGAGACGTTAAAAGTAATAATAAAAACATTACGGAAATAGAATATTTACCTTTCTGGGCTTTTTGGAACAAAATCATCGATTAATAACTCTAAATTAACTTCGTCAGATTCTGCCATAGTTATACACTATAGGAAATTTAGTGTAAATTTAATGATCTAAACAAAATTGCCACTTTATTTTGACGACCGATTCACAAAAGAAAGAATAGGTGCGAAGAAGGAAAAAATTTTATCGCTAGAGATGCCAGCTTTTTAAAAGTGTTGCAATTTCTCACAAAAAAAATTAAATTTAGTCTATGGTTTTTATTGTTTTGAGCATATTGACCGTAGAGGGAGGATAATCTAGAGAAGCGGTGAGCGTACACTGGAAAGGGATGGAGACACAGTACATACGAACTCTTGGGTTGCCACATCATACACTTCTTACCCTGTTTATAAATCACACAGCTTACATCATTGATCATCATCACATCAAATTACTATTAAATACTGGCTGTTGCCCGCGGCTTCGCTCGCATTTTCCCGTGGTAAGTTTCCCGCAGGAACACATTTTCCCGTGGTAAAAAGTATCCTCTTTCTCCAACGTTTCAATTATCCCTATTCAAAAAATCAAGTCATTCTGACTCCGATACGACGCGACGGAATGGCAAACAAACTCACTCTTGCAATATTAAATATGGATTATGACGAGTCATCATTGATGACAATCATAAATAGTATTAACTATGTAACTAGCTTTTGGCCGTGACTTTGCTAACGCGTATTTTTTCTCATGGGAAGAGATTTTTTTGCTGTGAAAAGTATTACATAGCCATATTAAAGTTAAACCTTGTTCTTTGAAACTTAAAACGGCATCAAAATCGGTTCAGCAGTAGTTATTTCACTTAATATGAATAATAAAACAATTTATATGATAACTTTTATTAATTTATTTTCATTTTTATTAACTTTTAAACTACATGAAAACGTTTAATATATTAACAAATGAACAACATGGATACAGGAAAAATAAAATGAGGTACTTTTTGAATTCTTAGATATAATTATGACAAATGTAGATACTAAATCTCAAATATGTGCTGTATACATGGATATGACGGAAGCATTTGACCTTGCAATTCTTCTTGAAAAATCTCGAATATTGATGGAATAAGAGGTAATGTACTAATCTAATGTTCAAGAACTGTTGAACATCCTATATGTATTTTTGCCGATCATAGCACAATGATAAAAAAATGCAGGGACAAAGATACCTATAATGATGACATAACGCTGCTTTAAGAAAGATTATATTTTGGTTAAATAACAATAATTTAAAAATTAATTTGCTTAAAACAAATGTCATGAGTTTTAGTCAAAGGGTACGCGCTAAACCATATATAATGAAGAATGTCGAAGAATTGTTAACTTTTTCATCTTCCGGTAACACTGTGCGTCAAAATGTTTCGAACATATACGTGTGTACTCAGGGTTCCAATTTTGACAACCAGTAGCAGCAACCCATTTCTTTATCAAGCCAAGATCCTTAGGAAAACTGTAACCAAACGCAATCGCTATTTACTTACAGAAACAAAAACACATAGTGCTAATATAATGCGTAAAACTAAACATTACCCAACATTTAGGGAAAAAAATATTCATGCGCTGGTATCCCTAAAATGTGTATAATCCTACTATATTAGGTTACATGTAATTGCTAAATGTCACCGATAATTAAAATGGCTACACAACTTGTACGGTTTGTAATCTCAAAACAAGATCTTTTGTGGTCGAAAAATCGTAAAAATATCATCTAAAACAGTTGTTAAATGTGTAACAAGACATAAATTAGATGTTTACTGAACATGCATGCAAAAATTATTGCATTTAACCAAAAAATAAAGTACTTACATATGAAAGTTTATGTTTTCAACATATTCGCTCTGATTGGCTTTTACAGCCTAAAATAGAACAGTTCACCATTTTCACCACGTTCACCAACACGTACCACACCTAACACAATACCTAGGAACTTTGAAAACTACTTAAAGTATGAAAATCGGCAAAATAAAACGTACTCGTATATTCACCAAGAGATTTGTGTGCCACACTTTGAAGTGTGGCAAACAATAGAAACGCATACGCAAAGAGAGACAAAAAATTAATAATGTGTCTCGCTCCCTCATAGGTAATAAAGCATAAATGTGTCTCATTTTCACGACTATTATTATTCTAATGACGACTCTAGTTTATCCTCCCTTTACGATATTGACAAATAAAAGTACAAACACGTGTTCGTACTATCCTCTCCCAGCGGTGGTTGGAAATAATATTTAACAATCATAAGTATTTTTCAATTTTATTGACCGTATATGGCCTCAGAAAATAAAAATGTTACTAATACAGACAATAGGAAAGCATGTCAAAAACAAATAGTCATCAATCAACATAGTGAGATTGCTAAGCAAAAGATCCCCCTAGGTGGGCCATGACCAGAGGGCCTAGTGCGAGTTTTACTCGATCAAACGCGACGAACACGTAAATGTCAATTTGTATGGGAATGAAGCAGCGCCACCTGGTGGCTCACATGTAAAATGACGACTGTAATTACATTGAACGGTTTGCACTAGTTTGCAGTTTTATTTTGCACCAAATCAATCAACTGACCCATGACTTATTTTTCCTACAGACAAGTCATTTTACAGTCAAGTCATTTTAATAGATAACATTTGACAATTCATCAAAATTCAACAACGTAACCTCGTAACGGCGGGCATAAAATAATATTATTTTTCGTTTAGAACTGCACAATTGCTTAACTTTTTTCAATTAAGATTACATATTTATTGTAATAATGACCGATACGAGTAATTTTACGATTTGCTTTCACTAATAAACCATTCTAAACATAATAAACAATTTCTGATCTAAAGAACTGAACGTCGTTACAATGTTGCGTCAGGTAACCCTTTTTCTTTTTAAACACTAGGGATGTTACTCTAAAAATCGAAAGCTG
This sequence comes from Synanthedon andrenaeformis, assembly GCA_936446665.2. Lineage (NCBI taxonomy): Eukaryota > Metazoa > Arthropoda > Insecta > Lepidoptera > Sesiidae > Synanthedon > Synanthedon andrenaeformis. The sequence goes on along the minus strand of OW387777.2, from coordinate 6,225,074 downwards.
ATAAGTAGAATCGAATGCAATGATTACTTGTGAAGAAATATCACCATAAATTAATAACCACGTTGTGATTGTAATAAAACATAATTATATTTATTATTCTTTTAACTAACTATAAAAATACAAAAAATAACTAAATAGAAAAATCATTGATGTTAGGTAGAATTTAGGTGGGATGTTGCTGGCAACACCTCACTATGAAGATAAAACTGACAGACGTCAAATGTTACCTATTAAAATGACCACTTTAATTCCCATACAAATACAAATAGAGTAAAACGTGAGTAAAACACACTGGGCCAAACTGGGCCCCTCTGTCCAGTGGTTATATTATTTTTTTTTTTTTTTTATAACATAAAGGTGGCAGACAGGCAGGCGGCCCACTTGATGGTAGGTGGTTACCGTCGCCTAGGGACACAAGCAACACCAAGGGGAGTGCTAGTGCGCTGCCTACCCTGAAGATATTTGTTAACCCCTCGCTTGAAGAAGCCCATATTGTAGCTAGGTGGAAACACCTCAGAAGGGAGATTGTTCCAAAGTTCGCGCGTCCGCGGAATAAAGTTTCTACCCAACCGGACTGTGCGTAGTGGCACCTTATCCAAGTAATGCGGATGAACTCCACATCTATGACGCGCAGTACGGTGGTAAAAACTTGGGGTAGGCATTAGTTGGAACAACTCATCAGAGCACTCACCATTGTACAGCCGGTAGAACACACAAAGAGAGGCTACATCCCTTCTTAAACTAAGGGGTTCTAACCGTTTTTGTGTGAGCGTTGGATCATTGACAATTCGAATAATTCGACGTTGCAAGGCGTCAAATGGATCTAGCTGGTATTTTGGCGCGCCAGCCCAGAGATGAGAGCAGTATTCCATATGGGGCCTAATCTGGGCCTTGTAGAGAACAAGGCGCTGCTCCGGTGTGAAATACCGCTTTGCTCTGTTTAACACGCCCATTTTTTTGGAAGCTAGAGTAGCCTTTTCTTTCAGGTGACACCTGAACTCGACTGTGTTCGAAATGTCCACACCAAGGATACCAATGCTCTTGGATATTTCGAGCGGAGTGCCCTGAAATTTAGGTGTCGCTACAAATGGGGCCTTTTTTGCGGTGAATGCACAGACTTGCGTCTTACAGGGGTTGAATTGCACAAGGTTCGAGCAACCCCAATTTGAGACCTCAGATAATAATGTCTCAAGCGAAGACACAAGTCTGTCGCGGCTCTCCTGCAAGTCTGAGAGAGGAATATTAGCGCGGCCTTTGTAATAAGCTTCCCCAGTGCTGTCATCTGCATAGCAATGAATACTGTTGACTTGTAACAGATCATTGATATGCAAAAGAAAGAGTGTTGGGGAAAGCACAGAGCCTTGCGGGACACCGGCGTTAACTGTCATGTTGTCGGAGCAACATCCGTCAACCACGACTCTGATACTCCGACCAGTCAAAAAGTCGGCGACCCAATCGCACAATCCCTCGGGCAACCCGTAAGATGGAAGCTTGGAGAGAAGAGCTCGATGCCAGACCCGGTCAAACGCTTTTGCTATGTCCAGACCTACCGCCAAAACCAAAACAAAAATTATATGCCAGTGTATAAAATGCTACTACAGCACTACACCCAAATTCTACTACAGCGCCTTCTATTTAAAGGTGGTCGACGGTAGAGATGCTTACCTTCATTTCATTATAATAGTATCTACTATTTAGTTTAACGAGTTTATGCCTACATTCTCCATGAGTGACAAAATAAAAAATATAACAAAAATATTCCATATTCTTCTTCTTCTTTACGTATATTCTTCATTTCGGCTCATTTCGAGAACGGCCATTATCTGCCAGTGTCAAGTAAATGTCAACGTTACAACAGTGTGCTCCGTCACGAGCTCCGCAAGCGGAGCCCGCTTGGAGCACACCGGTGTGGGCCTTCTTGGTCCCCTCGCCAAGAACTGGCGAGGGTAAGCCACCCCACCACGACAAGGTCATGGCCCACCTAGGGGGATATTCCATATTAAAATATTCTCTCTTCATTGTTGACATTATGGTTCTTAAAAATGTCATCACAACCTCCAGCTTGCTTGACATTGACAATTAACATTATCTGACAAGAATCAAGAAATAAATGTAAATCAAATCAATTTATTACACTACATACAAATATACAAACTATTTATATTCTTTATTACCATATTATTTATTAAAAGTATTTATTCCTTTTCTAGTTGTAATTCAGTAAGAATAATTTCGTAAATATGGGTAGTCCAGAAAATGAATTATGCCCTCCACCTTCGGAAGAAGATGAACTGACTTTGCCACGAGCGAGTATTAACAAGATGATTAAAGAATTAGTGCCGTCAGTTAGAGTGGCGTTCGAATCGAGAGAGTTGATTTTAAACTGTTGTACGGAGTTTATACACTTACTAAGTTCTGAAGCCAATGAAGTCTGTAATCAGAGCAACAAAAAAACGATTAACGCCGAACATGTTCTTACAGGTACCACGAGTTCTTACTGCTTATTTAATTACATTTTATTTTCACTTTCCTGTTGTTAATTAATTTGTTTTTTGTTTAAAAGCTTTAGATAGGTTGGGATTCAGTGATTATACCATAGAAGCTGAGGCTGTTTTGAAAGATTGCAAAGCTGTAGCTGCTAAAAGACGAAGACAGAGCACCAGACTTGAGAATCTCGGAATCCCAGAAGAAGAATTACTAAGACAACAGCAGGAACTATTTGCTAAGGTATGTTATGTTGCAACAATAGATTTTGAACAAAAGTTCTTATGGACAAAGTTTATTATGGATATTCCTTACTGTAACAGATGATTCCATGATAGAAAGAAAACTAGGAACAGAAATCCAACATACATTTATAACAAATAAAGAACATAAAATGAAAGAAGAAATGATCTTACCATTTTTTCACCATTTCATAGGAAATAAACATTTGGGCATTATTGGACGTTTTGACACCTTGGTGGCAAGCTTTTTGTTATACTAATCATTATATGACTGCGATTTAATTTCCAAAAAATATTTAATTGAGCTCTGAGGCATAAAATAATATATATGTTACGGCTAAAGATAGGTGTGAACATAAACTTAAGATTAGCCGGCTAAACTTAGGTTTATCTTCGAGGAGATGTTAATGTTAGTTTCATCTATCATTAGCCGGCTAAACTTAAGTTTAACTGCAGGCCCTTGGCTAAAAATGTAGAAACAAATGAAAAAGGAAACGGTATAATAATGTTTAATATTTCGACACGAAAACTTTTATTAAAAAATAATCACTCTCATTACACATAAAATTACAAATTAAAACTTCTGCAGTGTTCATAACTTAAAACAATATCTATTCATTAAAATAAAATAATAAGAAACCATTTGTTCATTACAGATACTTCTGTATTTAAAATTACAAAAAAAACTTCTACAGTGTTAATAACTTAAAACAATATCTAGTCATTAAAATAAAATAATAAGGAGCCCCATCCCTCCCTTATCTCTTATCCTTAATCCTTCTATAGTCGACAGCGCACTTGTAGCACTTATGGCGTTGCTTGTGTTATAGGCGACGGTAGCCACCTACCATCAAGTGGACCGTCAGCCTGTCTGTCTGCGCGCATCGTCTCCCTCCGCCCCCTCAAGAGACATGTTCGCCCCGGCGCATCCATCGAAACATTTTTAGCCGTTTCGTTTCGGTTAATGTGCACATTAACCGGCTAAAGATGGAAATTCACGACGCAAACTAACATGATATCGAACTTTAGCCGCCTCTCGAAGATAAACTTAAGATTAGCCGGCTAAACTTAAGTTTATGTTCACACCTATCTTTAGCCGTAACATATATATAATAAAAATCGTAAACCAGCCCTGTCGTCTGTATATTAAGTATTTTTAAGGAAACAATTGGTTCATGTTGTACTTACGTTTGTCTGTGCGTTTGTGCACACTAATCTTAGAAATTGCTTTGCCGATTTGAATGCGGTTTTCACTGTTGTATTGTAGGAAGCTTCCCGTAACAGTTAGTGTTTCATTCCCATTGGTTTACAAACAAAAGGTTAACCCGAACACCGAAATACCAAGCGTAAGACATTACGGGAACAGGTAGTTACAATCTAAACATAACTATTGCAGTAAGACTGTTAAACTATACATTTCTGTTTAAAAAATAAAAAGTTTACTTAATTCCAGGCTAGAGAAGAACAAGCGAGGCAAGATCAGCAGCAGTGGTTATTATTACAACAACAAGGTTTGGTTGGTGCTGAAAGTGCACAATATATTCCCCCACAAAGCAGTCTAATCAAAAAGGACGAAGAAGAAGATGATGATTATTCATAAATAAAAATGTGGTTGTTTAGTTTATCCAAATGACACCAGGATGAATTATAAAATTGTTTCAGTTTTTTTAATTTTCTACTCAAAAGCTTGGTTATAATTTATACAAATGATTAATTTCAATTATTTATTTCTGCATTAAAAAGCTTGAAATATGTATCCGCATTCCTTGATGTGATAATTTAAAAATCTCCAACCATGTCTGTATAAAAAGTAAGTTAAAAATTCTCCAACCGCAACAAATCTGGTGTGAAGCAGCTATCGGTTGAATTCTTTATTTTCGTTAGCAACACAAAGCTGATATAAATTCAGTCATTTAATTAAATCGCTGTTTATGATTTTATTTGACCACTTTGATGTGTACCAGTGATGGACTAGTGACTAGACATTCACTCAAATTTTTCTTTTTCACAACTAAATTATTCTATAAAATAATTATTAATACATATGAAACTTTATTTTTTAAGTAATAACCTTTGCCATGACCATGGGTATGGAAAATACCCTACCGGCTGATATGATAAATTGAACATTCAGCCTGTAATGTAGGTGATGATGTGGTTATCTAATAGGGTTTGTAAATAAAATCATTTTTTCTTTGTATTCTTTTCTATTCGAATTATAAAATCTACTACACATGGTATTACACTATATAAATTAAAAAATAATATATAACAACTTCAGAACTTAAGTGTACAAAACAAAACAAAAAAATACTAAATATACAAATTGAGCGCATCATAAATCATTAGTTATTTTATTATAATAGTAATTTGGTAAAGTCAAAAGACTTGCAAGCCAAAATAATGAGAATTATAGAATCATTATTATATTAATTAATTATATTAATCATGAGCCATAACATATAATACGTAAATAATTCTAATCATAAAACATTAAAGGAAAGTGGAAGCACTTATCACGCAAAAAAGGAGCAGCAATTAATTTTATCAGCAATGGTTAATCATCCCAGTTAAGTTTAGTCGTCAATAGAGGGCGCTACTGTAGTAAATGTATGTAATTAATTTTTACATGAAATAACACACTAAAAACAAAGTGAACAATTTACAAACACTAATAACTCACAAAATATTGTATTTTGTAGGTATAATACTGCCCTACTAAGTGCAAAAGCGGTATCTCAAAAAAAAAAATCGTAAATTTGATTTTAATCCCATATGATAGCCTTAAAAAATACGCATCTAATGAACTAAGCCTTTTAGCGTTATCTTGTCAAAACATATGAAAAAACCTTAAGAAAGAATTCCCTATCTCAATTTTACCATAAATCAATAGGAGGGGTATTAGAGGTATATCTATTGTAAACTTTTAACTATTGTAATAACAAATAGACCCAATAGATATAATATATAGATTCTATTAAATAAGCAAAAAATTCAATAAGTATAAAGTAAAAAAAAAAAAACTTTTACATAACTTCAATTATCTCGAAACTCGCTTTCATTTAGATACCGCTTTTGCGCTTAGTTGGGCAGAATAGTAAACAAAAATATTATACATCTAAAGAACTTTTACTACGTAATATTATAAATTGTACAATAGCGCCATCTGTAGACGAGAATTTACAGAGCTGACTTTTATGCTGCTTTAGCGAAAAATAACCACTAGTAAACAAACAAATGAACTTTCATTCAAATCCACAATCTCGATTTCTTATAATAATAATATATATGATTAATTATATGAATACATTTTCGCGTAAAACGCCATAATCCCTGCTCGAAATGTCACATTTTGGGTTAATATTTTGGCTAATATAATTAAACTAATATGCTGGATTAATACTATAATATGTATTATGCTAATCCTTACATATTATAAAACATAATCCCACGCCGCGTCTGTCTCTTTGTTTAAAATTTACATTATTTAAAATTGACATTGTGGACTTGATATTTGTGAGCATCAATAAAAATTCTCAAACGAATAAACATAGCCATAGAGCGAATATTTTCATAGAAAATTCACACAAACCACTACACTACAAAATATCTCCCAAATTACTTTTCGCATAAAAATAAATTTCATTATTTTTATCCTTAAAAGCGAAAAACAGCAACAATAACGAATGAATCACTTTATAAATACACGCTAAGTTTTATAAAAATAGGTAATTAATTTTTAGAAGAAAATCTAGAGATTTATAGGCTGACTAAGCATACTCGCTTTATCTACGTTATTCTGCATGAGGCACTGGGACTATTATCTCTATGCGATTTTATTACTTTTTCGTGAGACTATAATACATTTTATGTTAATTAAAGAAAACTAACTTCTAGTCGGGACACGATGTGTTTCAAGTTTTTAACTATTGTACTTATATAGTTTTTAAATGCGTTATGTATAAATGTCGTGATACTAAATAGTAAAGCATTAAACAATCCGCTACTAAAACAGAGTTTTTTCATGTCTTCTAGATAAGAACAGGGATGTGGACCATTCAAATAAAAATATATTTTGCACCGAAACGTTAGTTTTTATTATGGAAATACTATAATAACACAATATTTTTCTTTATTTTTAAGGAAGTTAATGATCAAAATGTATTTAAATCAGACTCGTCACGTGACAACGAGCAAGACTACGTTGTTGGGTTAAAATTATTTGATAGTGATTTTCGTGCAATTTCTTCAGTTTGTCCTTTACTCTTTGGAAAGTGCCAACATCCCTATTAGAAGACAAACAAAATGTATGGACATAACCACATATCATCGTAAAAATAACGTCGTCGTCAGAAAACTAAAAAAAAGTCGTAAAGACTAATACGATTTGTCATTTTTTTTGTACGACTGTCATCATCCAATAGAAAAAGATAAAAAAAAATTGTGTCTTTGGAATCAGCTGCTAGTCTTGTGCTTTTTTAAATGTACCTACGCATTGAACTCATTTCGATCGAAATTAAATGTAATCTAGTCATTGGTAAATAAATACATAGGTATAAACATTTTTTTTTATCAACATTGACCAAGTTATCTATCAGACAATCGCTTTGCCAGCGAATTTCTATTTTTTTAATGCTAAGGCAAAGGGACTGCACCCATATTCAACGTTTACAATTTGTCTAGGACTCGTTAAAATAATCCTTTGATATCTAAACTTTTTCAGGTCCCTTCAAAGTAATAAATTGATATTTTTAAAAATAATACCAACATTACTTGGCATGCATTTAAGTATTTCTGTATTCTATCTACTAGCGAAAAGATACGTTGTTTAGAGGCCCAGTGACGTAGATCTCTTGTTAGTGACGTCAGTCGAAATGCCTCAATGGTTTTAATAACGCGACTATCTTAGGAACAATACAACACATTCATCTTTTATTGTTACAACTGTATGTATTGTTCTTTATATCGTCGTTGTCAAACCCCATTCTGCTATGTTGCTATGCTAGTTAACAAACTAAGCCTATTGGTGAAAAATCTGTTATGTAATTGATCCTAATTTCGATTGAAATAATGCTAAAACAAGTTCCAATCCATATTCTAATAACTTTTGACTGCACAAGAGTTCTATTTTAAAAAAGTTGATCAATTTATACAAACTGGTATTTTTAAATTTACACTTAGACACAACCATCAAAGGTACTTTTGACACTTTAATATAATTGTAAACTGTACACTCCACAATATATTTACACTAGAAAATCTAGTTTACATTTAAAAAAAAAAATATTCAACTATTCCTAAAACTGAATTCAGTCCCTTAAAAACCAATTATTATTGCACTGAAATTGTACATTAGACATCATCTACTTTGCCCGTTTCAATCGCATCAAATCTATTTATTTAAAGAATTAAACTATTTAATGCATTTTATTAATCTTACCAGCCTGTCTGAAGACATTTACATTAAAAAAAAAGGACTTATTAATAAGTGGCTCCCTGCAGAGCGCAGATTTGACGCGAGTAAAATGGATGTACACATCCAGCCGAGACTTCTCACTTTACATACAAATTCATTGAGATTATTTGCAGCTTCTCTTGACAATTACTCAATCTGAAATCCCTAAGGCAGATGGATAGAATAAATGGTAGTCAACTATGTTGCTGTTGCACTAGTTTTCGTATCACAATCAGTGTAACATCAAAGTTGGAGTGCATCTATCTTAATGGATAAAACTATGAAAAAACTATCAGACAAATGCATAACCTGAAACTAGTCAATATATGAGGTCATCATGATGATCTCTAGTCCTTGACACAGAGTACATTGGAGTGTAATGTGTGATGCAAACCATCTGGGTAAAAATAATACATAGATACATTAGATTTGTATGAGACTTTTGAACACTTGTGGACATTAGTGACTTAAAACAGACAGTTTGTACAACCCGTCGGAAATCTCTTGGCACCTCGAAAGAATGCAATACTGCACGCTACTACGGTCGGCAAAGAAAAGACAGTACAAGAAAGTTTATTTATATTTTAATAGATGCAGTTAATGTGTGTTTTTTTATTTATTAATATGTGTCATGTCATACGTTTACATACAAAGTAAATTTAAAAAAGTTTGATGCGAAGTGCCAAGACATTTCCCACTAGTTGTTTACAAATTTACAATCTAGATACAAATAAGTCTCCAATTTTAAAGGCAGTAGACTTAACACCTGGGTGAATTAAGTCTACTCTTGTTAACTAATGTTTATTCATGTGTCCAACAGTTGGTTTCCAGCTTAAGCAGATGACGGCCTCGGCTGGAGTGAATTTCAGTATAGGAATAGGGAGTGAGTGGGCTCCATAAAGAAGAATAGCGCGGCCAGTAGCACGCAAGCCGCCACGGCGAGCAGACGTCACGCTCGTGCCGGTCGCGGCCCGCGCGAGCCTCCGCTCGGGGCGCACCGTCATTGAGTCGGCTTCAGTGCTGCCATCTTGCGACCGCGGGCGCGCGCCTCTTGTCGAGACGTCGTGTACTCGAACCACAACACGTTTGGTATCAACGTGGTGTCTCTTATCATTAGCATTTCAAACACTTTTCTGAAAACGAAAATAAAATATTTCACTCGTAAGCCAGATCCAAATAATGACTTCAAACATGAGAAATCTTCAACCTTCAAACATATAACATAATTTGAACAAGTGAATGATAAGACAGACAATCTCTTAAGGTTCGGACTCCGCCAAAGCAAAGAGATGTTTTTGGAGATGTCTAGTCTAGACTAGACCTCCAAAAACGTACGGACTAGTCCGTACGCGTCTCCACTTCGGTGGAATCACCTTAGTGAAGATGTAATCTCCGCCCTAACATCAGGGGGTCACCATCAATTACGCGGTAAATGAAAGATTTCCTGTCATTTTCTTGTTAATGTGTCCAATATCAATCAACACTACAACTCTAAACCTAAACTCATGATAGGAGTTTTGAAAATATCATTCTGTTTGCATTCATAAAGAGAAAAGAAATTGAAGCTAATTAAACATTTGATGTGAGGACACAAGAGTGAAATATTAGAAAACTAATTTAAATTATAGGTCATGTGATTAATTAATAAATATCATATTTAATTTAAAAGGGTTACAAACTATACTTACAGTGTTACCAACTGAGGAAAAAGTGGCGTTAGATATTTATGTACAACAACAAACCATATTGTTGCAAACATAAAGCCTATTATACCTCCCACGACCACCTGCAGAGTGGTGTGATAATGGAGATAGACTCTGCCGATGCTTACAAGTAGAGCTAGTGTCATACAACCACAAACTATGACCACTCTCCATAGGGCTGATATTATGCTGTTGTTATTTATATGGTGTAACCTGAAATTTAAAAAATACCTATGTAATATTTTTATGTTTTTTAATTAAACAATTTTCCAAACCAAAGGAAATAATATAATATACTAACCTTATTAAAACAAAATATAGAATGTAAGTACTAAAAAACCAACTGAATTGAGCATGAGACGAAGGCATTCCATATTCATTGTATAAATGTCCTCGTGACAATGGTCTTGCTTCACATATCATGTGTTTTAATATTATATTTAACACTTCATTAAGTAATGTGCCCAAAAAGAAAGTAATCTGAAAAATAAGTTTAATTCTTAAAAGTTTATACTTGTCTTACTTTGTCACTATACTTAGTCACTATCTCGTGACATCAAAATTTGATATTTAAAAGTGGCCGAATAGGTATTTCAAGAAAAGAAAAGCAGATAAAGGAAACTAAATATAAAGGTCAGATAGCTGTCGCCAAATACTTGTCTGAGAATATCACTCTCATGTGAACTCATTGTTCTATCCTTCATTCCTTCCACGTTTCTAAAGAGTGGTACAGTAGTTTAAGACAAACTATAGAGCCCATGCACTCACACCTCTTTCTTATTTTATTCCCTCACTTGCTGTTCTCAAATACAAAAATGGAATTTAAACCACTTTCATATTTTTATTCAAGAATAGTAAACTACTTTTTATTTTGTTAGTAGCTAAACTTTTTATTTTGAAGAATAGTTCTAGTAGTGGCAGGGCACACTGTGTTTCACAGTCACTGGGGCAGCCCACTTGGCGGCAGTAGCCAGCCTGTTACAGAAAACCACCTTGAAACAACAGTGTGTGTTGTGTTACGGTAAGGGATGCCAGAGCCCATTTCCCAATCCCTTATCCTCAATCCCACTATGGTTGACAGCACCTGTAACATTGCTTGTGTTTAGGCGACGGTAGCCATCTACTATCAAGTGGTCAGTCAGCCTGTCTGTCGACGTTATCATAAAAATAAGAACCCTGTTTTTGTTTTATAACGTTTTGAAAATACGACTCACTGTGTGAAGATCTCTCCGAAACAAAATCAGTGTTACAAATCCAGCACCGATTCCAAAAGGAGATAAACTTATGAAGGCAAAAAACTTTCCCATCCAATCACCTGTAAATAGAAAAAAAAAATAGATAAATGTATGAAGCTGTAGGCATATTATAAAATATTAATAAAATTATATATTATAACAAGGCAGTTTTGGCTGAGTTTATGTTGGTAGTGAAGTAGCATAAATTTCATGCAAGGTAATCTAGCACTGTTTAATATAAATGTACTGTAGGTATATGCTCTAAAATACCTTTTGGATATTCGACTAGTGTAAGCGAAAGTGGCTGCCATTCAATATCACCGTTGCTTAGAGTATTATCAACAGCTAACACTTTATCTTCCATGTTTATATTTTTCTAATATGGAAGTTCTACGTAACAAACATAGTTTCTTATTATGATTTCAAACTAATATTTTTAATATCACCATATTTATTATTATCTTGCAGACATCTTATTTATTTTTCAAACAAATTCGCAATTTTGCGAGGCGTGCAAATTTACCAGCTCGAACCAAGTGATTACATGGATTACACAATTTACACACACTGTTGCCAACAGCGCTTGGCCTAAAGTCGCCGTTTCTCATGCTTAAAGTAGCCTAATGTAGCCGAATTTCAGTTGCAGTAGCCTAAAGTAGCCCAAACGCCAAACTACAGATATGAATAAAATAAAATGTAGCTTTTATCAATTATTTATAATATATTGATAGGCATAAGTCTACTTTAAAATACCTACTTTAATGTATCTTAAAAGTAGGTAAAGCAATTTTAATAACTAATTTAAAGAAAAAATAAACAAAAATTAAAATGGTTCTGATTCGTCTTCTGCTAGCAATAATAAGGCATCAACAAGATTTTCTTCGTCGTCAGTAGTAGTTAATTTTTTAACATTAATTTTTTTCTTAAAAACGTATCCCTATTTGCGATTCGACTAATTTAAATAACTCGTCCCTGGAGTAGCCTAATAGGCGACCAGTCGCCTTTTAGATTTTTTCGTCGCCGATTCTCGGTTTGAGTAGCCTAAATGGCGAAAAATCGCCTACGTTGGCAACACTGTTTACACACTCTTTGGCTCGACTCGAACTCGAGAGCGAGCGAGGAGTGAGTGGTGAACTGCGAGCGAGAATGACAAGACAATGATGACAAATTAAAGGTCACAGACTAATTAGTTAGCTAGGAAAGAAACACCACAAATCTCATTTTAGGTATTTATCTGAGCCACAAATTCCTTTTCTAGTGACATTGAAGTTCATGTTTTTAGTCTGTGCTATATGGATTGGTGAAAGTATGTATCAGGCTGGCGCAACTCAAAGGAAAGAAAATGATGTATGAAACAGGTGGATTGGGTAATGCCGGAATAACCCGACTAAGTCAAGGCGATTGCGAAACCCATTAAGTTATTAGACATCACTGATTCTCTAATTTGGCCGTATTATACATCAAAACCACAATAAACCTGTATGTATAAGTTACTCTATGCAATAAACCATCGGCGGCCATATTGATGTGTTGCAATATGGCGTCTTTCATTTCAACTGCTTTGTTTTTGTTGTTTATTTTCGGATTTTTCGGCAAGCAGAGTATTGATTTTTATAAAACTTGCCAAAATTTTAGTGTTTAAATACTCTTTCTTCGTAGTGTTATATTTGGTGTATCGTGTTTAGTGTTCTAGATGCCGAAAGTAAGCTGCGAAATATGTGGCCTAAGAACGAGTCGCATTGATAATAAAAAATGAATATTTTTGGCCCAATTCCAGCTGGATGAAGATAGGTTAGTACATATTATATCTTGCTGCTGTTCTAAAACCATGTATAATATAGTTTATTGGGAGTTTAGTTCAAATTTTCGAATAAAATTGTGTTGCATATGTGTTGCATGTAAAATGTAAACAATAGTGCAGTGCCATTTTTTATCGACAATCGGCAAAAATTTCTTTTTGATTTTATTGCACTGAATGATAAGAAATGAACACATGCATACACCCCAATGTACCAATTGGTTTGTTTTAGTTTTATTTTGCCTTTCTTTTTTATTTATATGTATATTTAACTAAAAAATAACATTTATTATTCATTTACTTTCTAGGTGCAGGCAAGACTTTGAAAAGAAAAAAACAACAAATGAAATGCTGTTCCATGTATCGGAATCTCTGCCAATCCATTGAACGATGAAGTTTTCAGTGAACTCCCTCTCCATATTGCTAAAAATGCTGTAAGAGATGAACTCATGCATACACCCCAATGTACCATTTGGTTTGTTTTAGTTTAATTTTGCCTTTATTTTTTTATTTATATATTTAACTAAAAATAACATTCAATATTCATTTACTTTCTAGGTGCAGGCAAGACTGAAAAGAAAAAAAAAACAGCTGTAGATACAACAAATGAAATGCTGTTCCATGTATCGGAATCTCTGCCAATCCATTGAACGATGAAGTTTTCAGTGAACTCCCTCTCCATATTGCTAAAAATCCTGTACAAACAACAAATGAAATGCTGTTCCATGTATCGTTCCAATCCATTGAATTACTTTATGAAATTATTATTACGTTATACATGACATAATCCAATTTTTATGTGTGTTACAGAACCTTCAACGTCGACCTTGGATACTGCCGTAATTAACTTAAAAAATAAATAGATCCTGCAGTCCTCAAAGATTTTATGTGAAGTTACTCTTGTGGCTAGGGAGCTGGGTGCCAAAATTTCTATATGATTTGTTCGTGTTAGGATGATGTACCATAAAAAAACATTAAGGACCGCGTCTGCCACCATGACAGCCCTGCGTTGTCAATTGAACGACGAACTAATCTCCTGGTATCAGTAATCCGGTTGTTCACGTCACTCGAACTGTTGAGCCTCCTCTTGTATCAGTAGTTCGGCGCTGGTGCTTTGTTTTCTAAGGTACTGTATGTACACATAAGGCTCTTATAATAATATCAAGGAACTTCAATAAGTGTCCATTATTCAACCTCTTTATTTAATTAGCCACTTGTTATCAATGTATTTTGTAGAGATTCCTTGTGCATCAAATGCTCTAAGTATGGCCATATCGATTGACAGTGTAACTCTTCCTAGCATTTGATTTACAATTTGATATATCTTTTTTATATTTTTAAAGTTATTATTAATATACATATTTATTCCTCTTATCTTACTTCGAAATGTAAAACAATCGTCATGTGTGTACATACATCAGTACTTTAGAAAACAAAAGTTTTTCACCATCGCCGAACTACTGATACAAAAGGGGGCTCAACAGTCCGGGTGAGGTGTACAACCGTACTACTGATGCCAGGCGGAACAAATCATATACCAAAATGGCACCCAGCTAACCATTGTTTTTTTCGTTCACTGCTTCTCTGCTACTCCGTCAGTCGGCGATAACCGTAAACTGTATGATAGTAATAAAGCGATGATTGTAATTATTTGTTTTTTTATTTGTCAATAAATAATATTTAAAATTATGTGAGGCCTTTTTTTGGGATTTTCATAAAACCATAGACTATAGAGTCAATTATACTATCGACCTTATTTATCGTAACAATAGCACATCCTTATTTTTATGTTCGTTATGTTGGCAGCATCGTACTTGTTAATTTTGGTTAGGTTGGTATTGGAGCAGTCCATCTTTGTCATAGAACAGTGGATTTCATTTTCATTGTATGGGAGTCCCGTCTCTTAAAACGTAGTGATTATATACTCTTTGGTATGTATACACAAATACAATGAAATTATATTAATGGATGTGGTACAATTTACCCACAGACTATACATAATTTACCCCTGTAGAAAGTAAATTGAAATTGTTTTTTTTGAAATTGAAATTGAATTGAAAAACCCCCTATTGAAATTACCCCTATTCAAGATACCTTAATGGTCTCTTTGGTCTGAGGATCTAGAAAGTGATAACATTGCCTACAGAAACAAAAACTTAAACGAACTCTAACTTTACCAAGCAACTCTTTCTAGCGACCGTTTGTTCAGTCTTTAGTCCACCACTGTGTGCAGAAACAGTCCCTGAGAGTGAGAAGACTGCGGGAGAAGCAACCGGAATCATCGCTTCGTGAAGAGGAGTAACGACCAGACATAAGAATGTTGTCTCCACAATATAAAAATCGTTTCTTAGTTATCAAACAAACTTCATCAACCTCTTCAAAAATGGCTATACTAATATATTCACTTTATAATGTTGCAGCCCGTTTATCTTGCAAAACACCACTCACATGCGTGCAAAGATTCGTACAATGTAAGAATGTTTGCACGCATGTCAGTGACCGGGGTAAAAGGCTTGTTCGAGGTTGCATGTTTCTTTTCTTGGTTGGTTTCATTTCATTCATTTCATTCACTCATGCTGGTTAATTAATTTCATAATTTATTAATTTATCAATCAAAGTCTAGCTAGCTAGTTTAACATATCACTGAAGTAAAGTCAAAGAAGCTACATAATTAATCTAGTTTAATTTAAAAAAAATCTATAATATAGAGCATGCAAATTAAGTTATAGAAAATGGTTTTCTATTTCACTAGTAATGTGGTTTCACCACCGGTTACATTATTTATGGGTGCAGATAAACATGAAAGTAAGTTTCCTTCAAATCTGTTCTATTATTACCTATAATAATGTCCATTAATTGCACATTTTTAAACTGAAGGAACTAACAATTTCAGATGAAGACTTAATAAAATGGGGTTGGCCTGAGGATGTTTGGTTTCACGTGGACAAAATGTCGTCAGCTCATGTTTACCTTAGACTTGAGGCGGTAAGTATAAAAATCTTGACGGATTTGATACCTATAATTTTATTTGTTGGATAAGGTCTCAAATACACAAGTGGCTTCTTAAATAATGTGAACCTTAACAGAAAGACATGTTTTATTTATTTATAAGACTACTGCTTGCCTTGGTTCACCTATAATTGCCTGCAAGCTGCTAACTTTAGACTGTTCTTAATTTGATTATCAGTTTTTTGTTATTAACTTATAATACTAGTGAGTACTAGGCACCCCCTTAGAGGGATGCCATTCTACTTTTTTTTAGTAGCGATTGTTGTATTATTGATACATCATCATCTCACCCGTAGGACGTCCACTGCTGGACATAGGTCTTCTTCATAATTTTTCAATTGGACTGTGGCCCTTATCAGAATTTGTAAAGTATTTAAAGGTCAGGACTGTATTTGCAATATGTTTGTTATAATAAATGTAAATCATGTAAAGGTATCTACTTGGTAGAATATTGATATTTCTATTAAAGTACATTTTTTAGGGGCAAGCTATCGACGCAATTCCTAATGCAGTTTTAGATGATGCATGTCAACTAGTTAAAGCCAATTCTATAATGGGAAATAAGATGAATGACATTGATATAGTTTATACAATGTGGTCAAATCTCAAGAAAACTGCTGGTATGGAGGTAATAAAACTTGTGGTATCTACTAGCTCAGATAAAATAAAAACTAAAGATAAAGCAATACCCTGTGGTCAGCAGAGTGAAGCCACACCCTTGTGTAAATACTATACTATATTTTTTATGTGTACCTACATGGTACACATAAAAAATATCAAACTATGCCGATTTTTACTTTGTTAAAATATTTACTAGTGAAAATGCTGTGTATTACTAGTGAAAAAATTGTGTAGTGAAAGGGTATAAAAACCAGTCTTCAAAAATTAAAAAAGCAGGATGTAATCACATTTTACCAGTAATTTTAACTTGGATACCAATAAAAGAAAATAATGGCAAAACAGCCTGAACACTAAAGGTTTATAAAACTGGCTTCACTATGTTGTCTGCAAAATTATTTCTAGTTTTTATTTGGTCCCAGTACTAGTATTTATAATTATTAACTACAATTTGATTATAACAAAAATACATACATATTATATACATTTTTTATGTTTTTTCAGGCTGGTCAAGTGGCATTTCACAAAGATAAGGATGTAAGAAAAGTGAGAGTTGCCAAAAGAAGTAATGAAATAATGAATAGACTTAATAAAACTAAAAAAGAAGCTTTTCCAGATTTGAGACTGGAAAGGGAGGACAGAGATAAGTCTGAAAGAGAGGATAAAAAGAAAATAGCACGGGAGAAGAGAGAGAAAGAGAAGGAAGAAGAGAAACGAAAGAAAGAAGAAGCGGAACTGAGAAGTTACAGCACATTAATGAAAAGAGAAAATATGTCAACTAATTATGAAGATGGAAATGACTCTGATGAGTTTATGTGACTGCATTGTTTTGCCAATGACTTAAATAATGAAAAAATAAACATTATTTTTTATATCTTAGCCACATTTATTCCGACAGTTTTTAAAGAGTTCACTACCCAGGAAGGTATTTCATTTTCGGCATAAAATTCGTTGACAAATCCACACACAAATTCAGGAAAGGTGCCATTTTCAATGTTTTCCCTCATAGTTTTCATAAGTCGCATCTGTAAAAAATAGGTTTTTTTTAATATTATAATCCAACTGCTTTAGCATTATGTTATTGAATTTAAAGCCTTCTGCTCATTTGTTTCTTGTTCTCTATGCAATAAAATTTATTCATATAAAAGTGGTCTTTTCATTTCATAAACTAAATGCACACCAATGAATGTTTTTAATTGCTAAAATATATTCAAATTGAAAAAGTGATTTTTTAAGAGTTTGACATAACTGTATAAGACAATTCTATGCCAGAAAAATTCTTTTCATGAATTCAATGAATTACAGAATCAGTAAAAGAAAACTTCTAATTTGACTAAATTTCATACAATTGTTAATTAATTTCTGTACACAGCAATGGCTGTTTTCAAGACATAGTCCATACAGAGAACAAGAAAAATCGCCCATGGTCCATCCAGGTCGACCCGAAAAAAAGTAAATGTATTTTTTTATCAATAATGAGTTACTCTTGATGAAAAGTCACGAATTAAATACTTATGCAAAAGTAAAAAAAAAAATCTAAAAAAGAAGTACCTGATATGCAATATTGTGTAATGAAAGAAGATGACAAGCAACAGTCTCCACTGTAACAATGCTATGTAAATAAGCTCTTGTATATTTTTTACATGTCAAACAATTGCAATCCTTATCAATAGGATTTAAATCGTTTTCAAATTGCTTTTGTTTCAAACTTAATTGTCCTTGATTTATTAAAGCGAAACCAAATCTCTGAAACAATGGACCATTCATTATTAAAAAATTTGGGAGACAGTTTATGGTCTTATGTCTTGAGTATTAGGCCATGAATCATGAGAATACCTAGTTTGAATCTCAAACATATTAAAGTATTCAATAACGAAACCAGCGACTTTGGTAAACTGCTTATCATAAACACGTTCTATGCAAAAAAGTTAAGGGGAATTTTGGTCTTACTATCTATAGAATTTAGTTTGAGCCATGTAACTGATCCAATCTATGTTATAGAATAATTCCTCTATGCTGATAAACCACTAAAACTTAAGAGCTCTTTGGAGTTATTGTACATTCTTTCAGGTGAAATATTGCTTTTTTAATGTGGATGAAGTTGCAGGCACCATTTAGTATTACTATATGATCGAAAATTTTATACTTACAGCAGTTCTCGTAGGAAATACACAATCAAACATATCCACTCCCAAAGCCACACAAATGACAAGATCAATAGCTAGTCCAACCCCCATTAAATATCTTGGCTTATTTTTATCCAATATTCCAGTGCTTAGATGTACCATAGGCCAAAACTCGTCTTTTTTCTCTCCGCCACTATAAAAATAATTATTTTATAATGGATTTATCAGTGTTGTTTCTTAATTACTTTTTTACTAAACTTTTTTATATTGATGATGAAAATATGAACTCATATTTTCATCTTTATATTTCTTCTATGGTTTTAAGTTAAGTAGGATTTAAGTTATAAAAAAAAGTATTAAAAAGTTTTATTATAAGGTAAGTAGTGTACCAGTAACCACCCCCTTTCAGAGACCACTGTGAATCTGTGGTGTCGCTTGTGTTATAGGTGACGGTCAATTAGGCAGTCAGCCTGTCTGTTAATAGTAACATAAAAAAAGGTAACGAAAATAAATTTGTAAATTGTCACTACCTTAGACCTCCAATTGCAAATCCATTTACATCTTTAGTCATGTGCTCCTTAGCGCTCTGTTCTCGTAACTCACTGTTTAGTAAACCTTGCACTATAGGAAAAATGTTCTGGTCCTCGGGTCTCTTGTGAGCTTTTATGCAGCGATCGAGCCAACGACTTGTTCTCTCAGTTGCAATTTTTATTCTATCAAAATCTTGGAAAGTTGTTTGGACCACATCATCCAATTGCATTATTATATCAGCACCTGTAAAAATTGATATTTAAAGGATATTAATTAAGAAATTTCACACATTAATAATAATAGTCATAAATGTTCTTGCTTTTACCTATGCAGTTTTGAATTTCTATAGATTTTTCAGGTGTGAGCATAATTTCTGAATCATCGTAAGGTGATTTAAATTTAACTCCTTCTTCAGTGATTTCAGCAAACTTCAAGAGGGACACCATTTGAAAACCACCAGAATCTGTAAGGAGAGCCCTGTTCCAACCCATAAACTTGTGTAATCCCCCTGCCTTTTTTAATACTTCAGTTCCTGGACGATTTCCAAGATGATAAGTATTCCCCAAGATTAATCCACAATCTAACTCTTCCAACTGTTCTGGTAAAATACCTTTCATTGTTCCCTAAAATATTATAAATTTTAAATTGCAATACTTTATATTTAGGATTTACACTGCACATTAAAGAAAATGAATACATTACAATGTATTCACTACAGTGAAATTGTAATTATTAAGACTAACCTGTGTGCCTACGGGCATAAAAACTGGAGTCTTTACGTTATAATGTGGAAGTTTCATTAAACCACTACGTGCTCTAGAAACTTTACATTCTGCTTGCAGACTAAAAGAAAGTGCCACAGGTTTGGGACTCATTTTATTTGTAGTTGTAAGAAATATTTATATAGGGATGTTTACTATATCATGTAAATAAATATAAAGTTATGGAATACACTAATACTTTTGTTAATAAATGTCAGGTAAGTAAATGAGCAGTTTATGCTGTTCAATAGTCGGCTAACTTCTATTTAAGTAGCTTTTTGTGAATTTAATTGAGGTGAGGTTATCTAATTTTAAAATTTATACCAATAACTAACCTAACCATGGCTTCTAATTCTAACCTTACATTTCAAATCAAAATCATACAATTAAATTGACAATGACATGACACAGACATTTGTTTGACAACCATATACAATTGCAAGAGAAGTTGAGTGAGAAAAAGAGATGCCATACACAAACTAAATAGTAGATACTTGTTGCCATACTCCTCGTTAGTATATATAGTATTCTGTAAGCACAGTGCGTCAACTGTTTGGTAAAATTCTATAGATACATAATTGTGCTTAATACACTAAAAATACATTCTAAATTAGAATTGGTTGTAGGAGCCACAAACTAAATAGTAGATACTAACGTATGTAGGAGCATTAAAAATAAAAGAATACTGAACTCTTTTTAGTTGAATATAAATTTATGTTGTCAATTTAAGTTTCTGTGGCTCAGTAATTGTAGAGCCGATAGATATTGATGTTTGGTTATAGGTATGATAAGATTGTTTGTTTAGTGTTTACTACACTTAATTATTAAAAAAACTGGCAGAAACCCATAGAGGTATAATAAGAAGAGCGCGCGCGGCGCTTGTTGTTCATTATGCCAAGTGTAAGCAAATGTTCTATAGATACTGATAGATAGATGAAGCGGTTGAATAGTGATGTGCCACGATTGATATCTGCGCGTAAATCTCAGTACTTAATTAGTTTAAGTATTGGGTAGGTACGTATTTTGTATGTATGTATTTTTTTGTATTATTTTGTCGTACGATCTTGTATGTATTTTATTATATATTTGTAGGTAAGTAATACTTACTTAAATGGCTTCATTTGGTATGGTATTTATAACATATTATTTATAAGTATCCATTATGTAGGTACGTAACATAATCATGTAGGTAAGTATTTATAAATCTCATATTTTGTTAAATTAGAATAAAATAATGATTTCAAAGTAAAGAAAAATTTATATGTTAGCGATATTATCTTCAGACGTAAGCAATATTTAACAGTAAGCAACCCTGGCAACACGCCTGGACGACAGCGGGGCGTAACGACGTGAAAGGGGAAGTAGGTATAGTAAATGGCGGCGTTTGGGACGGTCACGTCCTGTGACGGTTACGTCCGGTGACGGTTCCAAAGTCCCCTCAGGACTGACCATACCCATCTCGAGATGGAGTTTTAGTGCGCTAAGAATACCACATAACCTTATGCCATTTGCATTGCATGCAGCATTTATCATAAGATACTTTTCTTCGCTCGTAAAAAAAGTCAAAGAAGGTTCCATTCTACTGTGATATTATCTATACATACATATAAATAAAATTGGAGTGTCTGTTTGTAATATTGAAATAACCGTTTTTTACTACATGCATATGAATACATGCATACGGTACATACACCAAAATAACATTTTTTACAATTTTTGTCTGTCTGTTTGTTCAGGATAATCTCTGAAATGGCTGGACCGATTTTGACGAGACTTTTATTGGCAGGTAGCTGATGTAATTAGGCTACGTTTATTTTAGAAAAATTCTTTTATTAGAAAAAATACACTCCGGGCGAAGCCGGGAGCAGGCCGCTAGTTTATTCATATGGTCATAGATAGATATTTACTTAACCGTAAGTATTTAACTTCACTGAGTATATTACATACAATTCAAAAGTTTTATTTTAAATATTGATCCATAATTGGTTAGTAGATAATACAAACAATACTTACATATTATTATTACGGAAGAAATCGTGTTATTACACAATATTCGAGTACAACGTGGTACAGCACTATCTTCAAGGGCTGAGGAGGTGTGAAGCGGGAGGCGCGGAAACGCGTCCTGCGTGGACCCGCCCCCGCGCCTCCCGCAACCTCCTTTCTCACCATGAGTAATTTTGTTAAAATCCGTGTTTTATAATCAAAATATTACTTACCGATGAAAAGAAATATAATTGTTCTTTTTAGTTTGCTTCCGTGAATCGTTCTTACAGCTTGCTACTGCACATTCACCATTTAACATTAAATTTAAATAAAAATCGGTGGGAGAAACAATCAGTGCGCGTGACATTTGTGATTAAAAGCGTCGCCATTACAATGTCGATACTGTTCAAACCCGTGCTTACAGTTCATACTCGCTAACTAGCACTCTATAGCTTGCTTGCTTATATAAACGCTATGCAGAAATCCTATTATAGGTGATTGGATTTGTTTATGGTATATGTGCGTCTTAATGCGCGCTACACACCTTCAGTTTTAACTGTGCGATTTAACTACCTACTTCTTGTTGGATTTTGCTTACCCGATCTTTTCTTTGTTTTTGAAAAAACAATATTGTGCGAAGTGATTTCTTCTTTTGCAGTTGTTGCAGGTTTTTCCTTCAGCTGGACATTTGAATATATGGATTTGACCACATCTGGTGCATTTTCTTTTTACTGGTGACTTGCTTCTTGATCGACGAGAGTGTACCTCTTCTATGTAATTTTTTCTTCCAATCGGTCTACTTCTTGACTGTGGTGACTTGCTTCGATACCTCGGCTTGCTTTCCGCAATCGCTTGCACGGTATTATTCCTAGACTCATGCTGAACTAAATTATTCGATCTTTCTTGGGACAATTCAAGACTTCTAGCTATCTTCATGGCATTTTCTGTTATTGTAATAATCTTTCTTTTATGTGGGTATTTTTTGTTCCAATGACCAACATGTCCCTTATTAGTGATTTCTTAATGTCCTTAAATTCAGATGTTTTGGCTAAATTGTTCAAAATTGTCAAATATTCGTCTAATGTTTCTTCATTTCCTTGTATTGTAAAGAAATTATATCTTTCGACTGTAATGTTCGTGTGCGGACTGAATTTTTCATCAAATTTTTTCAAAATTTCTTCTAGCGTCGTCCCATTTCTGTCAATATTAAAACTGTTGAAAATATCAATTCCTTCGTCCCCAATTGCATTCAGAAAAATTGCTGTTTGTTTCTGTTGTGGGAATTTTTTAAGTTCATTCGCGTCCTTGAAAATTTCAATTCTTATTTTCCAATTTTTCCATTTCTCAGCAGCATTGTCGCCATTTTGGATAAGTAGCGGCTTCATTTGTGCAATGAATATTTTTTCAGACATTTTTCGATTTCCACTGCTCACGACTTAAATTTTTGACTTCGCCAACTTCTGACACCATCTTCTGTTGGTCTGTTATTGTTTGAGCTGGTATTCTTTATATTAAAAGTCTTATTTCTTTTTTGCTTCATTTAATTTTATAAGCTTTTGCCGGTCACTCACATTCGCGCGAATACGCGAACCCGCAAGTGTAGGACGACATTTGCAAATGACTATGCGAAGTTTTTGCTACATTCGCGCTTTTCCGTGCAGTGTCGGTTTTTAACGCACATCAAAGTGCGCGAACCTCAAACCTTCGCGTAGTCTCCCACACATTCGTGCAAGCATTCGTGCGACCAATTTCGCGTACGATTGCGTATTGATTGCGTAGGTAACGGACATCTCGTTTACCATTTTCAGAGTTCGTATCGTGTACTGAGTGGCGTAAATTGAATTTGATCATGGATTGGACAAACACTAAACTGCACTAAAATCATCTTCACCTTCAACGCATTCGCAAATGAGTATGCGAACCCATTCGCATACTCGCTGAGTTTGCGAATGAATGTCACGTTCCTTCACATGCGTGCAAAGATTCGTACAATGTAAGAATGTTTGCACGCATGTCAGTGACCGGGGTTAGTTACAAGGCACGATAGCAGGCATGACAATTCTATATAACTCTCTGCTGACATAGACAAGTGACTGACTATTCAAACATTCATTGGCAAAACCATAGACTACAACAAGTTCAACTGTTTGTCCTACACACCTAACGATTTATCTATACCAAAGATCTATACCAAAGAGTATATAATCACTACGTTTTAAGTCAAATTAAATTAAATTTTCACATCTGATGCTGTCAGTGTCGGCGCACTACGGCAGTCCTGTATGACAGAAGGTAATTCTAACCTAAAATATGGAATGAACGAATGTATTTGTGTTGTGTTTTTTATAGTACTAAGTTATTTAAGATTCTATGACGATCGATGCGATTATGAATATCTCGTATGTTAATCTTAATACAAGATTTGACATGTTCTATATATAACAGTAATAACAGTAACATTAAATAAAATTATGGATTTAGTTCAGCGGTATTAATATGTTTACTATAAATTGACTGTATGTTTTATATTATTAACATTACTACAATAACTTCTTTTTGTAAAGAAAATGAGTTTAGATAAGGTAAGTTTTTGTAATATATTACTATTTAGATAGTTTGCAAATAATCGGTAGGATTTTTTTGTTTACTTCTTCCCATTTGAAGGGGTTGTACAATTTAGTCAACACACAGAAAATGAGACATAGCTTAGTTTTGAAACGTCTATTTCCAATTATTATCTTAGCGACCAGGGTTCTGTTCTTAAGTAATATTTGTTGCATTATATATTATTTATTTTTTGTTTTTTATTTTATAGCATAATTAAAGTTACATTTAGTGATACTTGTTAATTATTTATATTATTGTTAATAATTTTTATATTACAATAATTATTGTAAGTAAGATGTTTATATGATAGGTAAGTTACAAATGATTTCTAAACCCCAATTGTTTTTGTCTTAGTGTAATTATGTAATTGAGGGCATAAATTGCTATTTATATTAAATTTCATAATTTTTTCCACTTATGCTTAACAGAAAAGGAAGCGGTCATTGGGTAATTCTTCCAAAGAAAGTTTAGATCCTCATTCCAAAAAAAATATCAAGTGTGGTGTGTGCGGACAAGTGACTTCAGAAAGAGAATGGGACCATCATGTTCGGGAGGATCACTGTTTAATAGCTTGGAAATTAAAAGAAAGTTTTGTAAGTTTACATTTTATTGAAGTAAATATTTTAAAGTTAATTTTTTCCCCTTAATAATCCTTCACAGAAAGCTCTAAAAGCATTAACAGACCATATAACTAGCTGCTGCCCAAGAATTCGTCCACTCAGAAAAATCAAAAATACAACTTTGAAAATATCTATCATCTTTATCACAGTTATGATGATGGCACCCAATTTTTTTAAATATTTTTAGACAATCCCTTGGAAACCTACCATTTTTTAAAGATAAAAGGTGTCCTATATGTTAATCTAGGTAATAAACTATCTGTGTGCCTAATTTCATCAAAATACATTTTTGTGTGAAAGAGTAACAAACATCTATCGATCCATTCTCACAAACTTTTGCATTTATAATATTACTAGCTGGCGCCCGCGACTTCGTCCGCGTTGAAAAAGAAAAAAGTAGCCTATCCTGTGTCCCGTACGTCCAAATGTTTATCTACCAAGTTTCATGAAAATCAGTTAATTCGTTTCAGAGTTATGGAGGAACATACATACATACAATACCTACACTTACAGATTTATTATTAGTATTGATTAGGTTTTCACACCAGGCAATCTATGCCAAATCTGTACTTCACATAATGTACTAGTAAAAGATAAGTAGCCAACTTATCTTTCCATCTCCTTTATTGATTTTTTTTTAATAATAAAGTAATGTTTTTTTTCAGAATATGGATGACCCAGTTTTATTTGAGAAGCTGAAAGAAAAATTAAAATCTGAGAAATCATTAAAGTGCAAACTTTGTAATGTTGAAAAGACAAATGTGAAAACATTTTTGGAACACACAAAAAAATGTATATCAAAAATGAAACTGGTACTAATATTTATTATTTATAG
The DNA here is from genome assembly GCA_936446665.2 of Synanthedon andrenaeformis. Classification (NCBI taxonomy): domain Eukaryota; kingdom Metazoa; phylum Arthropoda; class Insecta; order Lepidoptera; family Sesiidae; genus Synanthedon; species Synanthedon andrenaeformis. Next base: position 6,199,064 of record OW387777.2, on the reverse strand, counting down.
CGTAATAATTTGATTTAGCTTTTGCTATGTATATATTTTTTAGTTTAAATATATCCACTGCACAATCCTGATAATGATTCATTCAATGAAAATTCATTTTATAAGTTTTACTTGTGATTGAATAACTAACTGAATAATTCTCATTTAAAATGTTATAATTTATGTGGTAAATGGAACCTAAGTATGAATGAGAAAGAGAGGAATGATAGAGATAGATATAGAGAATAAAAAAATATGGAGGAAGCCTTAAGATGTTAAGCGATGTGTTGTTTCTAAATTAAAATAAAAAGACTATTGGTGAAATTGTCTAACTTTATCCCACGTTTATCACTTTTTGTTAAATCTGTAGGTACATGTTATATTTTTTTAAATTTAACGCCTTGTCTCTTACTATTTCAGTCTCGAGAGACTACTACCAAAAATGGTTTACCAATGAACAATTATTCGTCAGTTAAAGTTAAAATTGAGGGAACTGTTAATAAATGCTCAGTGACGTGTGGGGTCTGCGAGGTTGACATGAATGAAAAGGATTGGGAGAAACATATATCTGAAAAACATGACTATATTGCATGGAAAGATGGAGAAACACCTATTGTGAGTTACTTATCTATTCGTAATTTGTTTTGAGATCAGGCGAGATCAGGAGCGGCGACTCCTGTGTTTGATTTATTATCCACTAGCTGGACCCGGCCACACTACTCTGCGAAGTGCGCGTGAGGCGCTTGCTTTCTTTGATTCTAATCTTTGATAAATGATAACTCACCAAATATATATAAGATATTGATGAATTATAGACATAAACCATACTCAGAAATTGCTCTTTCCGTCGATACAATCAGGAACTAAATCCGTTCACAACTTTCCGAGATTAGTGTACACATACATACAGAAAAACAGAGAAAGAGGAGGACTTTACTTTATATTAGTATACTGATTACAGAATCGCGATGATGAGGTGCAAATAAAGGAGCATTTGTACAAGTTGAGCAAACGGTATAAGGGACTGACTTGCAGCAAGTGCGGAACTATACGTAAATATGTCAAGTCCTATCTGGGACACGTGAAAAGCTGCGAAGGTGTCAGTATAATTGCGTTATTTTAATTTCACTAGTAAATCATTACTTTAGATAGTCTAATTCAGCGGCGTAGTTGGTCACGTAAAAAGAAGTTGCGAGTAAGAATACAGGATTTCAAGAGGGGAATTACTTGGTGTTCCTTAATGCACAAACACAATAGCATTTTACAGTGGCCTGATTATTTGTTGAATCATTTATTGTTGAATTGTTATTGTAATTGTTGGACAAGACATATTCTCATCAAAAATTCATCTCAGTGTCTCAAAAGAAAGTTTTATGTATGGGCTTCGTCAGAAAGCTCAAAGTCGCTCAACGGGCCATGGAGAGGGTTATACTCAGGGTTACAACAAGTGATCGAATGAGAAATGAGGAGATTCGTAGACGTACGAGAGTTACCGACATAAGCCGGCGTATCTGTAAGTTGGAGTGGCAGTGGGCAGGACACATATGGTCCGATTTTATTCTTTTGATAAAAAAGGTAAACAAATATGAGGTCGCCAGGGTCACTGACCTGTTTTAGAGATGGGATTTGTACAATAGGCATATCAAAGAGAGTTGACTCAGTGAGTAACTCATTCTCAGCCATGGCAACACTGCATTTTGCACCTCCGTAAAAACCAAAACCGAATAAAATATTATTATTAATAAGAATAATAAATAAAAACGAATTATTAGTTTAGTGGTAATTTTAAGTAATCTATTTTATTAATGCCATTTAATCAAAAATAATTTCATAAATTCCGTGTTTTCGTCTACGGTTATGAATTATGATAAACTAAAACTTTAAAAATGTATATAGAATTGTGAACTTGATAATTTATGTACGAATCAAAACCTCTAAAACCATAGACAAAATCTCTGTGACGTCTATTGGTATTGTAGGTTATGTGACGATTTTATCGAGTTTTTTTGCATTTTCCTCTGAAAATATGCAATAATTTTGGATACATATCGTAAAGAAGATTATGTTTAGTGAGTGTAAATGAATTCGTGTACATATGAATGTGTAATTAAGGTTAAAACTCGAAAACTATATGTCGGGAATTGTTTGTTTACTTTTTTATCAAAAGAATAAATTCGGACCTTAGTATGACTATTCTCGAATGGTGGGGATGGACCGGCAAGTTTTTCTGTTTTTTTCTTTTTCTTATGTAATTATTGGCGACACGTTTGGTCTAGTGGCTAGTAACCCTAGCTGTTAACCAAACGGTCGCGGGTTCGAATCCCGCTAGGGGCAAATGTTTATGTGTTAACATTTACCTTTGTACCTGAGTCATGGATGTTTGTATTTATAATATGTATGTATTTACAAAAAAAAAAAAAGTAATCTATGTATTATATCAACTGTCTGGTATCCATAATACAAGCATTAAGTTGCTTAGTGTGGAACTAGATGGTGCTGTGTGGAATGTGTGAAGATATTTATTATTATTATTATTATTATTTATTTTATTAATAGTCGACGAAGGATGAGACAGACGGTGCGGGAGAAACGGACGGGATGGAAGGTATAGAAGGGGAGGTTGTTTGCGGAGTGTGTTGCAAAAGGGTCGACGTCATCGACTGGTATCAACACATACCAATTCACAACTATCTGGCCTGGCCCAACACGCAGACACCGCTGGTAAATGTAACATTCTACCTTTTATAGTATATAAAAATGTAAAAGATTTATAATCTATACTAATATTATAAAGAGGAAAGATTTGTTTGTTTGTTTGCATTGAATAGGCTCAGAAACTACTGGACCAATTTGAATTATTCTTTCACTGTTGGGACGCTATATTATCAGTGAGTAACATAGGCTATATTTTATAAAGTTACGCGGATGAAATCGCGTCGCTAGTCTTATATAAAATAACTAATAGTCTTAGCTAGTCTTATAGCTCCACCATAGGCCTCATCCTTGCTACGCGGTAGGAAAAAATAATAGTTGGACTCAATTTCAAGAAATAAGCTTTGATTTACACTTGCTTCGCTTTATTTTACTATTGGTTATCACATTATTCGTAAAAAAACTCAACCAGCCACCGTTTTTAATTAGAAAAAATAAATAAATAACAAACCAACGCAACGCCAACAAGCAAACGCTATAGGTGCTCCAAGTGCGCTGCTGACTACAGCAGGGTTAAGGATGAGGGACTGGGAAGGGATAGGGAAATGAGCTCTGGCATCCCTTATTCACTCACCGAAACACAACACACGTGCTGTTATTTCGCGGCGGTCTTCTGTGAGGAGGTGGTCACTGCCGCCAGACGGGCTTTCAGGATCCAGACTGGAGCCAACTTTGAAAAGTTTATTTTTAAAGTTGACCCTGCCAGGAATCGAACCCGGGAACCCTGGAACAGAGCGTTAAGGCAAGCGCCCTAACTGCTATATTCAATTTTTTTCCAGGATATAAACGACAACGACGCAGTACACAAGCGGCTACACGTGTTGATGTGTAAGCTGGGAAAGCTGATGTGCATTAAGTGTGGTGTAGAACGGAGGTACGTCAAGTCCTTCTTGGAACATGTAGCCACGTGTACGGCCGCATTCGATGTGGAATTAAATTATGATGTTAACGTTAAAAAAAGAGGTGAGTAGAGTGCCCGCAATTGAAAATGACCGAACGAAATCCTTATTGTAAACTCGCCACCACACAGCTGTGTAAAATTTCGTTTTACTGATTTTACTAATGTGAATGTTTATGAAGATTTGTCCTAATAGTAGTTAGGACATATAGTATATTTATATAAATAAGAGTTTGCTAGCTAGAGGTTAGATGGCGTTTTTACCTTTTATTATAAATCATTGTATGAAATATGTAATCATCAACATTTTGTGTATCAGGTGAAAGAATATAACATTGTGTGTATATGTGTGTCGTTTATTTATCATTTCTGAATAAGCTTTTACCCTTTATTTTTGCCCCCTAATTTTGCCCTTTATAAACTAGGTCTGGGGTCTTACTCTAGTAGAAAATGCTTATATTAGCAGAAATACTTTAACAGAAAATAGCAGAATTTATTTAAATTTTGTGCCTTTGTTTTTGTACTTAGATATCTTCGAATGCGCCGTTTGCCATAAGAAGGTGTTGCCCCAGGATTGGGAGAAGCATTCAATTGAGGAACATTATAATATTGCTTGGATCGTGGGCGAGATTCCAATAGTGGGTATATTATTTTTTAAAATTTACAATAATAATTTTTGTTGTTTATTACTTTCTTGTTAGTGATCTTTTTTGTTTGTAGGATGTTAATAATCCGCATATAGTTAACAAATATTTAAATGAATATAGAAGACATAAGAGTTTTGTTTGTAAATGTTGTGGCATGTCAAGATCGTCTGCGATGGGATTTTATGCCCATGTGATAACTTGTGGCAAAACTGAAGAGGTAGGTGCTAATTTAATTTTAAATATTTTATTCATTTTTTGTAATCCTTGAGTTTTTTGGTTTTTAAACCGATTAGAAAGAAACAAACACTGAATGTTACGCGAAGTAACATTCATTGTTCAATTCTAAAAACTATTTTTTTGACCTCGGTAAAAATATAGTTTACGATTTGATTACATATATATATTGTAATAAACGGTGTGATTGACAACAGGAGTGTGAAGTGTACAAGATGACGTGCGAAGTGTGCAATAACAAGATACTGCACATCAACAAAGCGCCGCACATGAGGTTCCACAGAGACCAGGAAGAGGCACGCGAGCGAAAGAAGTTGCAAGCGGCCAAAAGGGCGACCAAGCAGGACGATGACGTCATCACGCCTCACGCCGGACGTCGCGCCGCCGCCAAGTATGTTCCATTTTTAAACTAGCTATAATTTAAATTACAAACTAACCCCCGACTTTCTATTGAGCCCAAACAAGCTACATCTGCTGTAAGTTGCTGATGAATTGGATGTCCCGCAGCCTTACATCTTCACAAACTTACGTTAATATACGTTAATATAACACGAAATAAAATAGGTATACCTACTTTTGAAATAGTGAATTTTTCCAATGGGTGAATAACTTCCAAAAATTAATTAATTAATAATAGAATTGTAAAAATTTTCATTATAAGAAAATGGAAATCATTATAGCTGGTTTTTTTTTCAGAGCACTCGGCGTTATCAAAAAATACAAATCTGGAAACTCTGAGGTATTTTTATTTTATGTTATAATAATTTTCAGAGTAATTACTCTAATAAAATTTTGACAATATATAGGATCTCACAAGAAAGGACGGTAGAAAGGCTGATAATTCACTTGGTGGTAGGTGGCGACCGCCGTCACCTGTGCACTGCCGTCCGTGTAGGAAATTTTTTTTACAGCATAGTTGAAGAAGCATCAGAAGCAGTTTGTTCCAAAGTTTGCAAGTTCGTCTAGTAACTTTCACGAATCATGTATTTTTTTCTGTAAATATTATAGTATTTTATAAAGTTCAACAAACCTCAATTTATACTGAAACGCTTTGAAAGGTCACATGTATACATAAATTCGTCTTACCTTCTGTACAATTTCGCGTGTACTCGCAGTAATGATATAAAACCACCGGTGGGACTGTCGCAAATAAAACTCGGTAATTTTACATCTGGTGACTGACCTCAAATTATTTAATTAACTCATATACATATTTGTGAAACACATAAAACGTAATAGGCTATTTGACACTATTAAAAATATCCTACAAAATGTGGTCATCCTATTAGGTAATAACATAAAAAAACATATTTATCTCTATTTTATCCGAAAATATTTATAGATTTAGCAAAATAAACAAAATAAATTCAAATTATTTTTTAAATTTCTTCAGCCACAAGAACGCCCTGTGATTGGCTACGCCTCGCGTGACGTCACACGCAAGTCAACATTGTTTATTGTACACTTTGGTACACTAGTTCACTTGGCTGTGACGTCACGCAGATCATATGGCGTCCGCCATTACAGAAACAGCGTTTTTAGCGCGAATATTGTAATTTAAATTTTAACACAATATTTTACGGAAAATACTGCAAATTTCGCAGAAATATACATGTGGTGTATTAATCATATACCAACGAATAATTTAAAACAATTTTTCAAAATCAGTCAAATAGCCTATTATACCAATTTCACACAATGCAAAGCGACATCTAGTTGCACTTTGCGTGCTAGGTGGTTTCAACAATTCATTAGTGCTATCTAGCGATCATTAGCACATTACAAAAGGAAATATGAGTTAGCGCTAATACCGTTCAACACCTTCTGAACACTCGTAAATAGCAAATAGCCGAGAAGTTTCAGTGTTTATTTATATTGTCATTGAAAATTGTTATAGTTTGAACACCAGTGTCCCGTGTGTCGTTTTTGCACCGACGACGAACAAGAATTCAAAGATCACAATTGTCGGAACGAAAACATGAGCGATTCAGAAGGAAGCGGATCAGACAACTTCAACCACTTAGAGAATCAGTCCAAGGAGGAGTCGGATGAATCCAATGTGGACTCAAATGTTTCCGACGAGGAGACGGTCGTGGTTCATAAAAGGAAACGCGGCCCAGAAAAGACTTGTGAGTATCTCTTTGCTTTTGACGACACGTTTGGTCTAGTGGCTAGTAACGATAGCTGTTAACCAAACGGTCGCGGGTTCGAATCCCGCTAGGGGCAAATGTTTATGTGAACATTTTACCTTGTCATGGATGTTTTCTATTTATAATATGTATGTATTTAAAAAAAAGGCTCTGTGTAGTATATAAACTGTCTGGTATCCATATTCCATAATACAAGCATTAGTTGATTACTGTGGAACTAGATGGTGCTGTGTGGAATGTGTGAAGATTTATTAAGTGTGAAGTGTGTGATTTCTTTATTTATTTACTTTACAATTTAGTAGTGGCAGGGCACGCTGTATTTCGCAGTCGATTGGGCAGCCCGTCTGGCAGCAATAACCACAAGTTACAGAAGAACACAGTGAAATAATAGCATGTGTGCTGTTGCGTTTCGGTGAGTGAGTAAGGAATGCCAGAGCTCATTTACCTATCCCTTCCTATTCTTAATCCTACTACGGTCGGGAGCGCACTTGAAGCCACTAATGGTCATTGTCAAATAACCCATTAGCCTTTCTGCCGTTATTTATTTAAATAACAGCGGTAATTATTTAACGCTTTCATCCCAAATTATATAATTCGTTCAACATAACTTATATAATATATGAACTTATACTTGTATAGGTCGCGCGGTGGTTTAAGATCGCTCGGCGAAACTAGTGGGGGCAATCGGCGCATGTGTACAATCGCGAACAATGCCCGCGCGCATGCCCCTTCTACTTATGCCGAGCGATCTTAAAACACCGCGCGACCTATATATGTATACACGTTTAGGTCTTTGGAAGTACGAATGTTTGCTACTTACAAGTCACATTAATATTGGTAACGTTTGAAATTATATAAAACTTTTAAATTTTAATGTTTATATTTTTATATTTTATTTTCGCAGCACTTGGTTCGAGAATTGAAAGGATACCTTTTAAAGTCAACAACTTTAATTCATATCTGAAGCAAAGTGTAGAAGATTTGTAAGTACAGAACAGTTTTGTTGGTTGCTTTTAATATATTAAGGTTTAAACTATGGAATTGCCGTTTCGTAATGAAACGTTACAAAAAAGAAGAGAAGGATGGTTATTTAAATTAGTTTAAAAAATGCACTCGTGAGAATTGAACAAACGTTGCGATATAATTCCAAATAATTTTTCTATTCCTCTAAATATATAGCAAATTATAAAAAAATCAACATTTGGTGAGTTTAGTTCACTGATTGCTGTATACTAATGATTTATTTGTCTAAATTTTAGTGAAAGATTGCATATTGCATCTGAAACTCTGTTCGAAAACTGGCGAACCTGTGAATATGAAATGGTACCGGACGCTCAAATATCGCATTATTTGCCAAAACTAGAAACTTCTTGTAAAGTGAAGTTTTTGAATAGCGATTGGATAACTTACAAGAGATTTGAAGTTAGCGATAAGTATGGTATGTGTGAAACTTTCTTCCTCTTATTTTAATGTAAACAATACGAACACTTATGACAGTTACACAAATGAACATTTATTACAGAGAAATAATAAAGTGCGTTCGGACGAAATCGTTTGACAATAGACTGAATAAATGGTTTAATCGTATCCTAAGCAACTTTACACTATTGCGGTTTTAATTATTGAAAAGGTCGTTAATTTACATCAACTTATTGATTCGTCAGACTCGTACAAAAATTTTGCAGCAAGTCGCTGTAGGTTGTTAGCATAAAAAACAATTTATATGGAGAGTAGAGCGCCAATGAGATAGCTAGTGTTAGCACCCTCTATTTCGGGTACATTAATTAAACCACTTTATGTTTAGATCAAATACTTTTAGCGTCTGACCGATATCTCAGAACTACAATTTCAACTATAAGATGTGCGGACATACGAGTACGACGACGACCTCTTTCGCGAACGCGCTCGTCCAACTGTTTGATACCTTTTTAAATATCATTCACGCCACCGAATGAATCTGAATGATTTTTGCAACGTCACAGCACTTTTTACTATACTTTCGGCCTTAATCAATCAACTAGAGTGGACATAAATAGCAGACGCTAACACTAGTAAAAAACATTGTTCTCAATATATGATCGATGTCGTCGTGGTGTCGCCAGGATTGAGCTTGTTCGCGGGCGGCTCCATTCAACGCGTGGCGTGGGCGCCGGTGCGGCGCGCTGAAGGAGAAGGGGAAGGAGAAGTGGAAGGGGAAGGGGAAGGGACGCAGAGCTACGTACTGGCGGTGGCGACGCACAGCACGGCTGACACGCCGCGCTACGCACAGCACGACACACCGGCTCATTCGGCCGCCATTCAGTTGTGGGATTTCGCGGACTTCATCACGTTAGTTTTCTTTTATTTACCTATTAGGAATCAAGTGGACAGGATTGACTTAGCTTTCGTATTAAGAAGCTAGATAGACGTCTAAACTACCAATACAATATTTATAAGAAACGGTCACGGACGTCGTGTTTTTGACGCACCTGTGACTATGTGATTGTGTAATGCTACTGCTACACCTGCGTTAATGTTAACGTTAGTGTTAATGTCCAACTACGCGTTAATTAAGGCATTAAAAATACGCTTTGGCTACATTAAGGTTCTAACGCCGTTAAAAGCTAATTCATCCCGTTAACGCGCTAATACAAAATGGAAGTTGAAGCGGCTGCACTAGTTGCAGCAATGAGTGTAATTAATGATTATATGCATTTATGCAATTTAATAAAAAAGAAAAAACAAAAAAGAAGAAGATGGTGGATGATTCAAATGCATCGTCGTTGAACTCGGTCCTGCGGAATGAGACGATGTTAAGCCGTTAATGTAGCCAACATCGCGTTAAGCGTTAAATTACGCGTTAAAACCCTTTGATGTGTCAAAAAAACCGACACCCGAGCTATCGCTTAACGTCTAATGCCATTAGTATTGCCGTTAGCAAATTAACGCGTTAAAATCTTGGCCACATCTGCGTAATGCCTTATTTAACGCGCTAGTTAACGCGTTAAGACGCAGGTGTGGCCGTAGCATAAGGGAGACTGTCATATTGAAATATGATCCTTCCAGAGAGCCGCGACTGTCGCTGTGCTTGTCCCACGATTACGGCACAGTGTGGGACATGTGTTGGTGTCCTTCGGGGGCTCGCGATCGAAAGCGGCTCGGATTACTCGCCGTGGCCTGTTCAAACGGATTCGCCTATATTTTCTCAGTACCTCATCCGTCTACGATGAAAATGAAGTAAGTACTTTAAAACTTATTTCTTTTAAAATATTATTTAATTAAAGTGAAAACTTTTTTAGGAGCGCTGTGAACTTTGTTTTCGCCATAGGCGTGTGTAATGTGTCCAGTCAAATTTTCTGTTATACACAATTTTCTGCTTGTTTCTTTTTTCAGTCCTTTTTCAGCCAAGTTAAAAGTTTCATTAGTTAATATTGTATTGTTTCAGTGATCACATATATTTTAAATTAAAACCCGTTGTGCAGTTGAGGATGTCCGCTGGTGAACGAAAAAAATATCAAGCCACTGCAATATGTTGGTCAACGGTGAGTCCTTTGTTGAATTTCGTCTTGCTCATGATATTATCGGTGTCAATGCTTACGTTAATTTGATTAATTTCGTCAGTGACATCCAAAGATTTAAGAACAATTTTTTTTTTATATGCATCCAATGTGACCGGAATTCATAAATAAAATAATTTGTATGAATTTGTAGCAAAAAGGCCACGGTTTAATTGTGGTCGGCTACTCGGACGGTTCAACGGCGTTCTACGATTTATATACTGAGTCTCCGCTGCTCAGGTCTGAAGAGGATTCTGTCACCATAATATATCCCTATCACGACGAGCGGCCCATAACCTCTAGTATAACAGGTAATCATTGATAAGAGATGTCTCTCGATAAATTCGTGAAAGATCGATGAATTCATATAAATTTATTATCCAAGGAATGTTAATTGTCGTCTAAAACAAGGCATAAAAGTTGCCAACAGGGATGTAAACGCATTTGCACAATCAATATGCACCATCAGGTGACTTTTGTGTTTACATAGGCGACGGTTGTCACAATCTGTTGATCTTTTATTGAAACTATGAAAAGTTAAAAAATAAAAGTTTATATGCAGATGATTATCGACTTCCATATTAGACTTCCCTCTTTAGGGATAATGTGTTGAAAGAGTTCACAGACTGCGGTGACTGCTTACCATCAAGGCAGGTCGTACGCTTTTTTCCTATTTTAACAGTAAATAAATCGTATTTTTTGAATAAATGACAGTAACCACCCACTTACAGAAGATCATTGTGTTTTGGTGAGTAAGTAAGGGATGCCAGAGCCCATTTTCCTATCCCACTACTTTTAATCCCACTACTTGCAGCACACGTGCCGTTGCTTGTGTTATAGGCGACGGTAGCCACCTACCATGAGCGGACCATCAGCCTGTTTGTAGACTTTAACATAAAAAAGTATGAATCGTATACGCAGGTGTGGACGTGTTTCCGCGCGCCGTATCGGAGACGTACGCGGGCGCGTACTGCGCGGCGTCACCCGTCGGCGTCGTGTGCTCGGCGCGATCGGCGGCGGGCGTAACGCTGGCGCGAGTGCACTCGCACTCTTGCGCCGGCCGCGCTGCGTTCATGCCGCACTGGCCCGCCGTTGTTGTCTCCGGGGACGATGCGCTCAGTCAGTTCACCTTCTATATCCTAGTATACTATACATACATAGTATAAATTCAAGTTGCTTTCAAACCACGCAAAGGATTTTGATGCGGTTTCACCATCAGTTATATAATTTTTCAAAAATTTCATCAATACATTAAATTTCAAACTGTATTACTTTAAGAACTTATTGTTGTTGGAACATAGCGTATGCGTAAGCAGAAAAACGGAAGTCAGAACTCTAAACAGGAAAACATTAAAAACACTTATTAGGTTTTTTTTTTACAATATTGACCACCCACACTTAAATATCTAAAATAGTTCCTCAAATTGGCCACCTTCAGTTTGTAGGCAAGCCAATAGCTCTCTGTGCCACCTGAGTAGATGAGAGCGCCTTTACACATGGTAAATTAGACCTTATTTCTTCGGCGACCCACAAAATGGATATAGTTTGATTGAACACTAAAATTAAACACACTGCACCGTCGCATAATAGATTAATGGAGTGTTCTCGTTGTAGTGAACCAGAGTGTGAACGAAGTGGAGTGGTGGGGCATGGGGCGGCGTCTGGGCTCCGTGAGCGCGTGGTGCGCCTGCGCTCGCTGCGGCGTCGCTGCGCTCTACACGCCGCCTTTACTGCGCGCAGCTGCTCTTCACCCCGCAGCCACCAATCAACACAGACAGGTCTCCTTTCCGTTTTCATCTAGTACTAGTATTATAAAGATAGAACATTTGTATTTTTGTTTAGCAATTTTTGCTTGGTCTCTTTGTCATACGGATTCGGGACCATAACATCTAATTGTCTACGACAACAAATATTTAAATAAACGGAAGTATTGTTAGATCTCGTGAAAGTTGAAAACTGTAACACAAAATAAATGTATCCTATTCATATTGCCTCAGATCCTTGGAATGCTTCAAATGACTCCACTGAACAAAAAACGAAAAATAAATGTATTGAAAGATGAGCTAACTTCTATACTAGAACCCACCACTTACGAGGACGCCATCAGCAGGTACGGCGTAGAGTTTGGCGTTGTCACGTCTGATAAGGTAAACGACATTTACATCATTTTTATATATGTATATAAAAAATACGTGTCATGTGTGTCCTCCATGAACTTCTAAACTACTGAACCGATTTTGATAAAACTTCTTAACTATGTTTAAATATTTGGTCCAACTTAAAAGATAGGATAAAGTTAAATTATATAATATTATTAACATAGCGCCTGTTGGATACTTACTCAATTCAGGAATTATTTGTTATAATTATCTGTGAGTTCCATAAGAATCTAACAGATGGTTGTGTAAGGTAATTTATCGGCAGGATTGAATAAAAAATTGCACCGGACCACTATTATTTTTCTAGAAAATCTGCTAAAATTATTATTTTTACAATAAAATATTTTGATTTGGTAAATTTTTTAGTCATCAATTTCAAATATTTTTTTATGGGACAAATTTGAGAATTTCAAATAAGTACTTATCAATTGTTTTTAACGATTGTTAAGGGAAAGGCTAGCTTAGGTTAGGAATTATTATGCAAAGGTTAGTTATTCGCTGAAGGGCTAAATTTTTATAATATAAATTTTCAATGTTAATTGATTAATATAACATCGTTTTTATTAATTGAATTTCGTACCTACCATTATTTAGAACAATTTGTAGAATGTCCTATGCCAAAATAGTAATTATGTAAATTGCGCTAGACATTGCGTTTTTCTATTTCATAGTTTAAGTCTACTGGAAATATATGTTTTGATAAGTGATTTTGGGAGCACCACAATTTTATGCAATGCTGCGTTTACATTTATAACTAATTTTACGGACGTAAAGCAAAAAGTGAGCATGCGAGTATGTAATGTTTCTTTGTGCAAACTTCGAGGTTCGCTTGCTTGCTCACTCATCGCCTATAGGGATTAACAATTGTATGGAAATTAAAATAATAAAACATCAGTAACTAGTCACCAAAGGTCAACACTAACTGCCGTCGATGCTACCGTGGAAATAGTTGAAGTAAATTATCAAAGGAATAGTGACAGTGGAATAATCTACTATGTTCTATAATGTATATGTAAATCGATGCATGTATGTTAATACCTATGAACTTCGAAACCGTTCAATCGATTATGATGAAATTTTCAAGGCAAGCTTCAAACTACCCCAGAGGGTGATCCTGTCAAGTTTAGTATCAATCGATCGAAAACAGACTTTTTTTTTTTTTAAATTTTTCTACAAATTAATACAAAGTTTAGATTTTTTTTTCTGCTAATATAAAGTTTAAATACTGAATAAATGTTTTAATACCTAACAAAAAGGCACGGACGAAGTAGCGGGCAAAAGCTAAATATTATAAAATAAATGCACAATTTTTTTGTATGTACCTTATGTTACTGTGTATAGAATTTGATGACCACTGCTTGCCCCTCAGGGTGCCGAGGATTTAATATTGAGGAAGACAAACGGTTGGAGTTCGAACCATGAACGTTTCCCATTGGCCGACGTGACTTCTATGGCATTTTGCCTTTCGTACGGTAGACACCATAACACATTGGCAGTGGCTACGCACTCTGGTTTGCTTTTCGTTATTGACGTCAAAGTTTAATTTAATGATATGTAAATTTGTATGCGGTGTAAATAATAATTTTTAATATATTTTAAAGTCACACTTGTATATTTAAATAGAAATATGCATTTTGTATTTTCCATTAATAATGTTTCTGTATGTGTATGTTGTTTTAGAATATAATGTATTTTTTCTTAAACGATAAATTATTAAATAAAAGCTTAAAATAATATTGTATTTTATTTCTGGTTGATTTTTTAATATGTTAATTTAGACGCGGAATTTCATTTGTATTAATCTGTTCAAAATAAATAATCGTACAAAGGTCCCAAAAGTGGTTTATTTCAAAATACGAGTAATTTATTAGATAAGTATTTTTATAAAATTTTTTACATCCTCAAAATATTCGTAATATTGAAAAGAAAATTGAAAAAAATAAATAAAAAATAATAATTGTTCTTTCAAAAATTATAATGTTTTTGTATAGTAATTAATTAACTAATAAATCTTTGGGGTTAATTCATCTCAAGGTTTGATTATTCAATGTGTTTTGAATTTTTTTTTATAACATTTTATAACAGTTCTCTAAATATTTCACATAAAATAAATGCCCGTCATTTCATAAGCTGAAGTAGGGCAAATACTGGTAGATGCTGTGCCGGCCTTTACATGTTAGGATTGTATTTTTAGAGTCCCTGTTTCATACTTACTTATTTGCGGCAGTTAACAATAGCCGGAAATGCCTGCTTGCAGTGTTTTGGTCTGCTTATCCGTCCGCTATTCTTCTGAAGACAAAAAATCAAAAGCAATAAGTACAATCGCGCTCAGAGACTATATGGTACAGCCGAGCGCAGTGCAGTCGATGCGGAATATCATTGCTCCATTTTGTGATCTTGGCGAGAGTCGAGTCTCGTCTCGCTTGCGAGACTAGACGCCAGTAAGAACGCAACCGCGTCGGGCGTAGGACGTGTCGCGAGGTCAGATATATAGTTTGATTTCGTGCGCGGAAAAACTTAATCGAAATAACATTTTTAATTAAAAAAAAACACATAACTGAAATAGAGCAGTTTATAAATAATTTTTTTGCGCAAATTTTTACAAATATCTCATTTGTAAGTCGCAGTAGTAATGATCGAAAATTATTAATAGTGTTAAAAAAGTATTTGTAACCGTAATTTTGGGACGTAAGCATGATGATGGCAAGTGCAAAGCTGGTGCGGGACTGTAGTTCAGAGTTGAGCTCTGATGTGAGGTCTCTCTCCGTATCCTCCTCGACTGAAGAGCAGGAGTCCACCACCACTGAATCGGAGTACTCCGAGGAGGAAAAAGAGTATGAATTAGACGATCTTCAGATATTAAAAACTATTGGTAAGTTTTTTAACTTCGACTTTTTTTGATTTTTTTTTAACAATTTCGAATGTCAAGAATTAAGATAAACTTCTTTAAAAAAATTTGGCGTTTTTGACGAGCTCGTTGGATGAGTGGTTAGGGTGTTTGCCTTAACGCTCTGTTCCAGGGTTCTCGAGTTCTATTCCCGACAGGATCAACTATAGAAATGAACTTTTTAAAGTTGGCTCTGGTCTGGATCTCGAAAGTAGTGGTAGGTTACACTGTGTTTCGCAGTCATTTTGGGCAGCCCGTCTGGCGGCAGTAACAACCCCCTCACAGAAGACTACCGTGAAATAACAGCATATGTGCTGTTGCGTTTCGGCGAGTGAGTAAGAGATGCCCATTTCCCTATCCCAATCCCTTATCTTCAATCTCACTATGATTGGCAGCACACTTAGGCTTACACAAGCATAACACTATAGGCCTATCTGTCGACCTTAACATTAAATAAAACTGCACTCTCGTTACTCGATATTTTTTTAAAGAATTATGTCTCTTGGATAAGAATAAAAGGCATTTTTGGTTTTAAAATGTGTCGTTCCTGATAATACTTATATATACTTACTGCTTTAATAGCAGTGCATTTCTTAGCAACAAACGGCTGAAGAGCACAATTTCTAATTTAACTGCTGTTATAATGTGATCTTGTGAGTAAGAAGACTTAGAAGTGGCCAGCATAATTAGGTTAATATTATAGGGTATCGGCGATCACGTCATTCAATATAGTTACACAAGTTAAATAATAAAGTTGCAATTACACAAAGCCTTTCACTGTTTCTAAAGTTTACTACTGCATTACGGAGTTATAGCAAACGATTCTACTTACTATCGATATTAATATTATAAAGAGAGAAAGAAGATTCGATTTTTGTATTTATGTTTGTAGTGGATAGACTCAAAAATTACTGGACTGATTTTAAAAAAAATTTCACCTATAGAAAGCTACATTATCAGCAAGTAACATAGCAACGGGCGAAGTCGCGTGCAAAAATTAAAACAACGAATAATAATTTATTTATGTACGTAGCTGGTACACATTATTGAAAAATTATAACAGTATATAACATTTATAGAGTAGCTACGTTTATAAAATTTTCTCCATAAATACAATTTGATTAATTTTATTTTTATTTATTTTCTTAGAAGTAGATTTGTAAATTGTATTCGAAAATTCAACACAAATTGTACCCGAGGATTCAAAAAAATCGTTTACTGAATGTTGATATTTCTAAAAGAAATGTGAAATTTGAGGAAATATAAACTTAAGTATATATAAAATAAAAAGCCTGTTAAAATAACTGTTAATAAATAAAATAAATTTAACTTTAACCACTAATAAAATAACTTTATACATAACTATAAAAGATATTCACAAAATGTGCAGGTAAAGAGGAGAATGCACGGAGGTTGTATTTCTAGTCCTTGTCCCGTTCGACCCAATTTCCCCGATATGTAGGTCAGGGACGATTGAGCCTCATTCTCTTGTGAAAACAGCTGAGAGCGTCGACGAGTGACGTCAAAAGTCAATAAACAAACGTAAAAACCTCTTGAAATATTTTTAATCAATTAATAAAATAAACAAATAATGTTTGATTTAACGATGAAGGAAAACATATTGAGAGAAACTTACGTTTGTGAAGATTTTCACAAGCTTCAAAAACGTCTGATATCCTGTTAATCCGCAGTGCTAATCATGATGATGGGCCTCTGACGCAGAGAGGCTTGCCCCCACTTGCCATAATAGAAGCTTTGTAAACTTTATTATTATAATGGACTTTTTTATGATACCTAATGGCCATAATGGAAACTTTAGACAAAATTTATCTATACTAATATTATGAAGTGAGATTGAAGATTTGTATTTTAGTTTGTATTGAATAAACTCAAAAATTACTGGACCGATTTTAAAAATTCTTTCACCCATAGAAAGCTGCTTTATCAGCGAGTAACATATGCTATATTTTATTAAGTTATGCGGACGAAGACGGGCTCAACAGCTAGTTGGTTACATTTTTAGTTTAATAATATTATCAGTTTTAGTATAATATTATAATGACTTCGTCTGCGTATCTTTATAAATTGTAGCTTATATGTTATCCTTACGTATAAACTATTAGCTTTAAGTCAGGGACTTCGTCCGTGTCAGCATTTTTTTCTGGATGAAAGGTATTTTTCTGTATCCCTGACAACGTGTTACCAAAATTTAATAATGATATATTGAGTAGTTAGGCGTGAAAGCGTATTAATAAACAAACTTATTTTCGCATTTATAGTATTAGTTACGAGGGGTGTTCAATAAAAAGTGAGAATGACAAAGACGCAGTTATCTTTTAATACAACTTATTTCATTTTTCAACATAGTCACCTTTTAAGTTGATATATCTTATACTTAAAATTCCCTTAGTAGAAAACTCTTTATCCTGAGCCTCTAAAAAACCGTGTACTGTGGCCACTACTGCCTCATCGACTTCAAATTTTTGGCCTCTGAGGTACTCTTTCAACCGCGGAAAAAGATAGAAATCACTAGGGGCGAGATCCGGTTAAATGAAGGATGTTCTATCAGTTCAAAGCCAGCATCTTTGGCAGCTATCGCAAATATCGCAATGTTGGACTTGTGCGCGTGGGCGTTATCTTGGTGAAACAAAACAACTTTAGTCAGTTTGCCACGCTGTTTCTCGCGTATTTCGTTGCGCATTTTTTTTATTTGTCCTGCATATAAATTCCCCGTAATAGTGGCCCCATGACTGAGGTATTCGATCATTACCACCCCTTGGCTGTCCCAGAAAAGAGAGCCCATTATCTTACCCGCGGATGGAGCTGCCTTAAATTTCTTAGGAGTTGGAAATGACGGTCTCTTCCAAGTCATGGACTGCTGTTTCGTTTCCGGGTTATAATGATAAAGCTATGTTTCATCCATGGTTATGAATCGAGACCAAAATCGATCAGGATCTTGCTGCAACAAATCCAGACAGCTTCGCGAAATCCTTAGTCTGGTTTGTTTCTGCGCGTCCATAAGCATTCTAGGCACCCAGCGCGCGGACACTTTTTTCATGCCCAGCTGGTTGTGCATAATATTATAGCCACTCCCTATAGAAATCTTCATTTCTTCAGCTATAAAACGAACTGTAACACGACGATACGCCAAAACAATTTTTTCAACGTTTTTTATAATTTGTTTGGTTACTGCCGTCGCAGGGCGCCCCGAGTGTGGGTCATCGTTGATGGAAGATCTGCCTCGCTTAAACTCAGCACACCAACGAGCAACTGTAGAGTAAGGAGGAGCATGAACCCCTAATGTTCCTTGCAAGTCTTGATTTACTTACTGCGTAGTAAAAAATTTTAAGCAGAGATATTTATTTACCGCGCGAATTTAATTTTTCTCCATTTTCGAGGACACAATCCGAAATGTTGAAAACAAATGACTACAGTTTCAAAAATACAAATGAAAATCGAAATCTTTTTAATTATTATTATAACAAATGTCTAGGCTTTGCCTGCCAGTATCTATTTTTTTTTTCTAACCAAGGGGTATCTATTTCATTCTCACTTTTTATTGAACACCACTAGTAGCATATAATAATTTTACATTTTCATCAAAATCCTTTCAGTAACATTTGCATGAAGGAGTAATAAATAAAGCATGGCATACATTCATTCAAGCATTCGCAATTAAATAATATTTAATTAGTAAGATGTAGGGTTAATTTTGCCTTACCAACTTCATATGTACCGTAGCTACTGTAATTGAGAATTATAGCAGAGTATTCTATATTTAAACAAAGGTATAAGAACTAGAAACTATCTCCGTTCAGATGTCGGACAGGACAACATAATAGCGAAGGTGAAACAGAGCACAAAACGTCTTGACGACGGTACGGAACTGTGTAGTTCGTGTTCCAGTTGCAATCATCACTAGATAATAATATGTAGATACGAGTACCTACTAGGTGTTACGAAACTACTGTTCCCACACAACCTCCATTTGCAAATATGTACCTACTGTTTTAGTTTTAACACCCCTATCAAAATAGATCTTGATTAAAAATTGCTGACTAGTTACGATAGATTATTCAGCATTTACTTCCTATGTTATTTCTATTCAGTATGACTCCTATATGCTTTGTTATATAGTAGTTTTAACTAGGTACTGCAAGTTGTAATACTTACTGCTAGTTTATGTATAGGTATAATTTTATATATAACGAACGTAATTTCCTATTACCTAGCAAGTTTACATTAAAAAAAAAACGAGGTATATTTTCAATGATCGATTATAACAAGCGAACTGTCTCAATTATTATAGTATATATTTCAATTAAATGTAATGTAAATGTCTTTGTGCAAAATATATTATTTATAGCGAGAGCAATCAAGAGGCAACAATAGGTCTATCTCTTAAAAAATGAATACGCATGAGAGAAATGCAATATCAAAATATGGTTACGTTCGCGCACGCAAAGTAAGTATTGTGTATTGTTACGCGCGATTAGCATCAGATATGTAGGTCAGTGTGTCGTTCGACAACAAATAAACATCGCTAATGATCGAATTATATATTATCACTTCATATCTGCGGGCAAAATTTCAGTAGCAAATGTACTTTTAAATTATGTAAAACCAACCTCATATTGGAAGCGTTAACTACTTGTTAAGTTTTTTGGTAATTTTATTAAAGTATTATTGTCAATTCAAGCCGCATCATTACAAATTTTAAACAGGCGTGTAAGTAACTACAATTAAGTTTAATTACATATGTGTTCATTACGACAAAACTGCTTGGGATTGATAGGTATTGGTTGAGTGGTCAGGGATCCCGGGTTCGATCCTGGCAGGGCCAACTTTGAAATGAACTATTCATAGTTGACTCTGCTGTTTTAGTAGTGGCAGGGCACACTGCGTTTCGCAGTCATAAATTGGGCAGCCCTACAGAATTTGGCAAAATTGGCGGCAGTAACCATCACCTTACAGTAAAGACCACAGTGAAATAACAGCATGTGTGATTCGGTGTTGTTTTTCGGTGAATGAATAAAAGCTAGAGCTTTAGTTTAGTTTTAGCTAAATAATACTAGAGCCCATTTCCCTATCCCTGTATAGATCGATGCTGTATAGCCACTTGCCATCAAGTGGACAGTCAGCCTTACATCTGACGATCTTTACATAATAACAATATACTAATAAGTTGCTTGTATCATAAACACATAATACGAACATATTTGGGGGTTTTTCCGCGTGAAGTGGCGCAGTGCACATTACGTTTCTCAGTAATCGACTTGGCAGCCCATTAGGCCTCAGCAACCTTATAGAAGACCACCGTGAATGACGGCGAGTGCGTAAGAGATACCAGATTGTATTAACCACAATTCCTCTATCTTGTCCGTTACACTTTATTCTGTTTTCTCCGTAATTCACTTTTGTCACGTCACACTTTTTGTGACGTGACGTGACAGCGTCACCGCAACCGTCTTGGTGTTGCACAGATCTGTATCTAACATCCTATCTAATATCTAATAGGCTGTCTGCTGATCCGTCACAGTCTCACATAAAATATACATTTAAAGTGACTATATTTTAAAACAATGTGCAGTAGCGTTCTCGTCTCGTGCATTGTTTTAATCATAAGTAATGTAGTTTATATGAAATGTACTACGCGGAAAACAATCCAGAGGCGTTTCGCTTTTGTTAGAAAACAGTGAAATTGGTGCACAGTGTTTGTTGAATGCGTACTGCTCTCATAATTCACGCACACACAAGAGTAAACGAAGAAAGCCGGTGAGGTTAAAACAATATGGTCAGAGAGGGGGCGACACGCTCGTCCAGACGGAACTGGGTCGCGTCTTGCTTCGTCATATTTGTACAGTAATTCGCTTGCTTGTTTTCTAGATCTACCAAAATGGTTTTACGTTTATCATTATGACTAACATATGTTTTTATTTATTTTATTATCAAAATACAGTTTATTATATCATTAATTTAGCATATATGTGCGAAGCCAGGAGCTGGTTGGTAGTTCATAGACAATAGCGCGCGAAAGGACTTTCGCGCTTTCCTCATCGCGATTCAACGTAATATAGTAATAAAGTAAAAGTGCCAAAAACTAAATCTAGTAAAATTTATGAAAGGAAATTCTGGAATATATATTAAATATAAACTTTATTGGACATAATTTAAAGTAACACCCGTTGACGGGTTGTCATAAATTATATTAACAATTTCATAACTTGGCACGTTTTTATGAAAATCGTTGCTTTTTATTGATAAAAAAGGTCGACGGTCGGCTTGCTGCCCTATCATCGTGTGTAAACACAAACAACTCAGGGATGTTAGTGAGCTGCCGACCTTGATAAAGGGTAACGTACTAGTGAAGGATAGTGGAAAAGTAAGAGAAACAATAGCAGGCCTGCTTTTAATTAACGGTATGAAGAGACCGTTGGATGAGTGTTTAGAATACTTTCTAACGTTCTGTCTTAGGGTTCTCGGTCTTAATGTGGCAGGGCACTGCGTTTCGCATTCACTTGGAAATCCCGTCTGTCGGCAGTAACCAGGAATAACAGGATGAGAGAAGTTTTTAGGTGAGTGAGCTCCCTTAATGCTCTGAAGGTCGGCAGCGTGCAGCTTACAGCACCTGTGGGGTTGCTTGTGTTATAGGCGACGACGGTAGCCACCTACCATCAAGTGGAACTTTAGTCTGTATGTTATTATTTTAACTTATAAAGAATGTTACTTAACAGAGTGTGTTAACTTATCCAGCTACTAAAGTGACTTATCTAACTAATATATTTTTATAAACTATATTGTGATGCTGTTTGTTTTTCACAGCTATTTATTGCTGAATTAGTTGCTAGTTGTGATTAAAGAAGTTAAGAATTTGAGATATATTTCTAATACTCAGGATGCAAGATTGTTGAATAATTTTTTCATGGTTTAGTATTTTTAGAGGTAATTTTAAATATCTATTTTTCTAAGAATTGGTAGCGTCGCTCCTTGGTGGCGGAAATATAATTTTCCAGTTCAATAAGTACGGGTCATTAAAGCAAATTACCCAGTATTGAATGGGGCCACGCTAATCGAAGAGAACTCAGTTTTTATTTATAAGTAAGTAGCTAAGTACCCAGAGAAAATAAATATAAAGAGAAATTGTGAATTTATATTAAACGAAACAATTTTTTTGTATATTTTATCTATTTTAGGAAAATCTAATTATAGTGCAAAGCTGCGAAATTATTTTATTTAAGAGGAATATAGCTGGCTAAGAAGCAATTTCAGATTTTAAAAATTAATTATGTTTGCAAAAAAAAATCAGTATAAATGTAACAATTTTGATGAATTAATCCTTCTATGATTAATCTTTCTATGGTCGTCGACAGTAGCCACCTATCATCAAATGGACCGTCAGCATGTCTGTCGACCTTAACATAAAAAAAAATTGTGCAAGCATCATGGATATTGCCGGAAATAGTACAAATAAACGCATAAATTGCACAAAGGTTTAAAAATGCAACACAGCTGTTTGTTTAGTTATTAAGATTACACAGCTGAGCCAAACCAAGTGAAGTATTAATTACAAAATGGGGAGTATAAGTGAAGTATTAATTACAAAATTAATACGTGGGAGTTTTATTTTTATATAGCTGGTGTCCGCGGATTCGCCCGATTGGAATATTTATCCTATGTCCATTCTGAAATTCTATTATAACTATTAGTTGTAGATTTTTCTTTAAATCTGATGAGTAGTTTAGAAGATTATCTCCTACATAAAAACAAACAAAATAAATTGTATTTTTAATATTAGTAATATGTATAGATTATACCTTATTATGGTCTTAGGGAATTATAGGCAGAGTGTGAAAAATTTATTTGTCTGTGTACAAACAAAATAAGTTCTTACTACATATGTATACAGTATGGAGGTATCTATCTACCATACTGAATTCAGAGTAAGTAGATATGTATCTCGTCTCGTTATATTTGATTTATTTGGATAGATTGACGAGCGAATGAGTGAATGACATTTTGGATAAGGTGCCCTTTTCCATCTAACGGAAGCCAAATTATTTGAAATCTTGCAGGCACCAATTATTCATGGCGACAATGTTCAGCCTTGGCCATTTTCAACGTAGTTATAATTATTTTTTTGTTTTAATATTTAGATTAAGTTGCATGCGGGTGTTGAGGGTCGTCAATGACTGCGAACACGACCGTAGGCACATAAAGTATTTGTAACAGTTATTTTTAATTGTTTTTAATTATGGTGTTGCTCCACTCTTGACTAAGAACGTAGTTTTCCGCAACGAGTAATTGTATCTTGACACAAGCTGTAAATAATGATGTGATGACAAAACAATAAGTCGTGGACACTGTCATATACTGCTTTAGTCTAGAAATGATTAACTACGTAACGGTTATCTTTATAATATACCACAGCTTTGTATATATATGCAAATATTTTGGCTTTTGATTATATACGTACTTTCTATTAGGTTTCTTCGTAACGAAACTTGCCTGTGATATGAATCGAAGCAATAATAATATCTGAAGTCAATTCTGTCTTTCTTAACCCCTACGCCCGTTGCAAAAGACCTGTGTATCTCTGTGTGACTGTGTATCGGTATGTCTGTATATGTGTGTACCTATCTCTCTCTGTGACTTTGTGATTAAAATCGGTCCTTTTTTTTTTCTTTGAAAGCTGATGTGATCGAGATGGATCTTAGCTATAATATGTAAAGACCGGTTCAAATGTTTGAAGATCATCAGCCCATTTCCTGTTTGACGAAAGGATTACACTAACTTCCATATGTTCAATTGATGTTCAATGATTCAATGAAGTTACATATATTACCGTTTACTAAGGAAAAAAAAACTAAGTCATGTTAACTAACGTTATAATAGCGCAGTACAAGACGAAATCTAAGGAATCCATTACTACCTAATATTTGTTGGCAACTGGTTGGTTAGTGGCCAAAAAGAATAATAAAGAAAACTTGTAAAACAACGTAGAAACAATAATGTCAGTTGGTGGTTGGTAGAGTTGCGTCAATTTGGTAACAGTTTTATTTTAAATATATATTTTTGTTAAATACTCATAATTTCATTTCATTTACATACAGTCCGTACATGCAGTCAACAAATATTATAAACGCTAAAGTGTCTGTCCTACATTTCTAAACCATGGAATCGATTTCGATTAAATTTGTTAACATTTTTAATTGGACAAACTTTTTTAAACTCACAGCGTGTAATGGCTAACCCACAATAAATGTGGTTTCATAATCATAATCACAACTGTAAAATTCGTGTTATAGGTTATTACTGCTGATATTCTACGAACGAAGATATGAAAACTCTCATTAAAACAAAAATAAAAGACACATTATAATTATGAGACGTTTCAGAATATACTTAACAATTAGTATGTTAAAGACTTTGTTATGTGAAGAGTAAAATAAATGAATCATCAAAGTTATTGACATCTAACGCCAATCAAACGGCTGATAGTCATCTTACGTAACACTTGGTATTTGTTGTGCCGACGACGCACGCTTTGACTCGATCTACGAGTTACTTTCTCCGTCATGGGTGTAGCCATGACATTGTGGGATTACTGATTTTACATCACTGATATTATTATTAAAGCAATTGCTGTCGGAGCTCATTCATTTATGTCTTTTATTTATTTATAGTTAAATATATAAAATATAATAACTAGTGACCCGCTCCCGGCTTCGCCCGGGGTGCAATTTATATATTCTATCATTTAAGTTGGATCAAATTACACATAGTTACGAAATTTTATCAAAATCGGTTCAGTAGTTTAGTTCATCGCGAACAAAAATGTGACACGTAATTTATATATATATAGATAATATAAAATAATATACATATATTAATACTTAACCTATCTAAGTAGTTATAGGTGACTATTTTCTGGTTTCATATTGTACAAGATACTAAACTTTGACATTGTTTGTCTTTTATCGGTCGTAGAAATTTTAAGCTTTACCAGATATAGAAAGTTAAAGAAAAAATATGTATAAATCGAATGAAACTAAAACAAAATTTAAATTTAATGATGACCATTATACACTAGACGGATGTTAATGAAACTCTTACTGTAAATTATAAATTTAATGCAGCTTCTACAGTACAGCTGTAATTTATAAAGATTATGAAGCTAGAACAATATTTCATTAAGTTAATATTGTTACAGCATAATATTTTAATTAACTTATGAATTGTTAAAAATAAACAGCCTAGGTACTAATTTGATACTAATATTAAATATAAATATTTGTGCTTGCAAACATTTACAATCGAAACCAGATTTTATGTAACGCTACGTAATTGAAGATGGCTTTCGGCATTCCGTCGAGCCTTGTTGAGGTCGTAAAAAGTGAAATGTTTATAAGAGTGAGCAAAGTGGAAAGTGGCGAAGTTCACGTGAGACGAGACTGCTATTTGTTAACGGAAACTCGATTGTTGACAAACAGATTTCACAATACCCCATCCTGTGTCTCGTTCGTTTATTTGATTAACTTTCTTTGTTGGCTTCTTTGTTAGATCATTTAATAATGGCATAGCAATTGATGACGTTAGTTTCAGACAGATGTAGGTCTGCTGTTTAATCTATAATATAAAAATGAATCCCTAAATGTGTTGCTAAGCGCAAAACTCGAGAACGGCTGGGCCGATTTTAATTCTGCCTTCACTCATGGATAGAGGGATAATCAGGGAAGGTTTTTACGTAAAAAAATGCACCCGGGCGAAGCCGGGAACGAGTCGCTAGTTACTCTATATAAACTTAATCATCTCTAATAAGAAACGCTGTCCGTATAACTGTTTTGAAATAATATTTTTGTTTCTGAAGCATTTTTAAATAATTTAGCATTCTAATAAAGTGAGTTTATAAGTAATAGATGTTTTATGTCTTACAATAGAGGCACCATAGAAAGATTATCATACGCCTAAAATTCAATTCCCTAAACAGTTAATACTCACTTTATTGTTTTACTAGTTTTGGCCCGCGACTTCGTGAAAACAAGAAACGCAATTTGTTGTTGCGAATGTGCTGCTGACGTTCATTAGATGAACGATAAGGAATAAGGAGAGTAATAGGAAATCGGTTCTAACATCCCGTACTCACTTACCGAAACACTTCAGCACACATGTGTTAATTTCACAATGGTCTTCTGTAAGGGATTGATAACTGTCTTAAAACAAGCTGTTAAAATTATAGGGTAAGGTAGTGGACGCTACCATCAAAAGTCTTACGAGATATGTATAAGACAAAATTAACAAAACAGGTGGAAGACTGTAAGTTATTTTAAATTTAAAAATTTAAAATAGGATTTAAGTAGATCGTCTAAACAGCCCAATTTCCGTCTGAGTATTGTTATTGTAGTTATAACCCAATTGGTAGAAATTCGTGTTTAAGTGTGTATGTGCAGAATGGTAGATCCCATTTTCCTATCTGTATCTGATTACACCGCACTTGCAATCCGCCCGGTTTTCCTTGTGTTTACAGATATTAGTAGCCATCTTCTATTAAGTGGTCTGTCAGCCTGCCTACCTCCCTCTATCATAAAAGGTACACTTTTATGTGTATTTTCCTAATTGGAAGTGGAAAGTTCCTAAGGAAAGTAGAATTTTGTGCTTCTGTCTTACATTTCTCTACCCAAGATACAATTTAAAAATAACAAATCGGTTTATTATTATGTTCGGACAATATTACTGTTACTATTATTACGTTTCATTATTAGGTTTTATATTGGATTTTGATTTGATTTTTAATAATAATTTCTTATTAAGTTTGTTGGAATGCACGTGTGTAAAATGTTTTTATACTTATATATATACCATTATATGCTAGACAGGTTCAAATGACATAAAGTGTTATGTTTAAATGGAAATACAAAATGCAAAACCCAAAGTGAATTTGTGACATTAGAACATTGAATTAGTTGTCATATTTTATCAAAAGAACGTAAAGGCAAATGATTAGGCATTCATTAGTTAAATAACATGTATTGAAGTGTTACAAGCAGTTTTAACGGTAGATCAGACGGACATGTCTCCACGTAACTGTATGATTTAAAAATAATATTTATTTTACAGATATTTTATTACGAATTTCTCAAGTCGCGTTCACCATCGCGTTCAATAAATCATTATTCCCCTGATGACGCAGGAACAAATCACCATAATACCATGATGATTTTCTTGGAGCGTCGATGTTTTTCTTGGAGCGAATTCGATTCGATACGTACGTAATCCTATGTGAATTATGTTAGTTTTGTACGTATTATAAAGATACGAAAAGTCAGTATACATTAATATATTTAGTAATCAAATTTCTATCTTATTTTGAAACAACTAGTTAAAGTCCACATTCTTAAACCTCCAAAGATTTATGTAAATGGTCAATTGCCAAGATTCATAATTTGAGAAGATTTGTTGATGTGGTTAGATATAATATTGTAATAGTATAACATATTCTGTGTCTAAGTAAGCTCCAGAGCTCGCTTAATAAGATTGAACGAATGATTACTTGTTTGTTGATGATTGGATTATTTATTTATAGACATAAAATATCAGTGAATTGTGGTGTTAAAATTTCACTATACCACAGATTAATAAGTAGTTACTACTGACTATACCTACTAGAGAATAACCCATGCACAAGAAAATGTTCAGTTGCGCTCGGTTAAATTCGTCAGCGCTTTGTATGTGTGAAATTAATTGTACTTCTAAACCTCGTTCCTCCTAGTCATTTCTGAGTCATTCACAGGTCACTGATATACGTACAAGACGCTCCATTGTCGATATTGTTTTTTTACTACCACTACTTTTTCGTATTTTTTAATACGCCTACAATTACATGTTAATTTAAGTATCGAAACAATATTGTAAGACGACCATTTTGTCTATTAACTATTTGAAAATACAATTTTGAAATGAATACGTTTCAGAGTTTCGCCTAGCGAAAGGGTACAATGGGTACAATCTTAACAATGAACCAGCTTCAACAATTTTAGAATAAATATATTGCGACATTTTATACAAAATATAATTTGTTGATTAAAATAAAAAAATAAAAATAAGAATTTGAACGACATTAGATACTAATTTCAGAATGTGTAGAGAATTCATTTAATTAGAATCTTAATTTATAATTTATACATTTTACGCAAATAAATATTTCTTCTACTTAAAACGTAAATAATTATATTTCTATGACTTTCTATTAATTATATTTCTATTTCTAACTTCTTTCAACAAAAAGAAGACTCTATTCGTATAGAGAATTGGTAAATAGAAATTGCTGCTACCAAAACACATCGAAATCCACAATACCTTTTCATATTATACGATGTAGAAGCGAACGTCTATCTAAATAAATTTTGTGAAAATATTTTTATTGCTTGAATGAGGAAATCAGTATGAAAATACAATATTGTTATAATAAGATAGTTGCGTCGGCAGCAGTGCCAAAACGTGCTTCCTCGAGAAAGCTTATAAAACAATAAATGGCAAGAGAATTATTAACATCATTATTACATTTGAATGTCACGTTTCTTTTCTTTTAAACACACCACGTAAACATACATACCTACCAAATTACAAAAGTTAAATATTCATCATAAATTTGTTTCTTTGAACTTGAACTTTTAATAGAGCCATAAAAAATATATAAAGCTAATATAAAATTATGAGCAATACAGATACTGATATTGGATTATAAAAATAATGTTTGTTGCCTTTAGTAATTCATCTCACAACACTTCAAACCTCACGAACGGCGCGTACGCATGCTGCGTAGAGAAACCGTCGATCATTATCTGAAAAATGACGGGCTTGATTGAAACCTTTTTGACGTTGAGTTCTGTTTTCATTGCTTGTAAATAGGGCATGAAAATAGCATTATAAAATTTTTTGAAGAAAACTTCTTGGCGCGTGATAACTTTAAAATTTTAGGTCGAATTTTGTGTGACGCTTTTTTTTGTTATGTTAAGGTCTACAGACAGGTTAACGGTCCACTTTTGGTAGGTGATTATCTTCGCCTATAACACAAGCAAAGCCACAGGTGCTACAAGTGCGCTGCTAAACACAACAGCACACATACTGTTAATTCATGGTGGTCTGCTGTCAGAAGTGGTTACTGCAGCCAGACGGGCTGCCCAAATGATGAACTCAATTTTTCCTCTAACGTGAACACTGCGCAATCTTAATATAATGGCGCAACCAATTGACCTGTTCCATTGCACACTGAATGAATTCACCTTGTTATGTTTTATAAAAATTAATTTCTTATATAAATTTTAGATAATGTTTATTTAATTTCAAGTATTTAACTAAGTAACATCGCATTAGATACTGCTGTAGTATTGAATAAAAAAAATACAAGGCTTCAAAATACTTAACTAATGAAATATTTACTTCAAGGACAATTACCCAAATGGGTTGTTACCGGTCGTATACCTTAGTGACGAATTTGTATTAAAGGTACTCGTAGCTCTGTATATATGTATAAAATTTATACATTTAATGTATAATAGGTACCTACTGAATTAATAGGTAATCGGTATTACGCTTCGTGTTCCTATTGCACGCGATCATCATGAGGTCACGGCTGATTTTCATGTTAAAGCCTTCTGCTTTGTCACGAAACTTCATTTCCGTTTAAAACCATGTGAACCGTTTCTTGATAGATTCAGTTTTTTTCACTGCTTAACTTATAGCGAGTATAAAGTACATGAAACTAAAAAAAATGTAAATTCAATTTTTAAACAAACCATAAAACTATGTAAAAAAGGGCATTATTGAAATCGTAGTTAGTTATTAACTTTAAAAAATATATTTATTTTAATATAATTTAAGTGGTTATAATGTTCTTCAAAAAATTTAAAACCTGAATTTGTAGGACTCATAAAAATGAATGATATTTTCGTAAGGAATTTTCAATATTTTTTAAAGTTCTTTATCGTCTTATAAGAAATATAATACTTTTATAACGCAATCAATGACGCAACTGCAATACAGCAGTATCGTTGTGACGTCTTTTAATGAGCCATCATAATAAACATGACCGGTATTTAGCTTACATTCAAAACAGACAGACTTGGAATTGTAGTATTTTTATTAAATATTTAAAGTAAGTTATGAACGCTATTAGTTTTACTTATAGATAGATTAAATAAAACAGCTTTTATGGAGTGTTTTTATTACTGGTCTGGTTTTCTAAACTTTCTCTTTTTGAAGTCGTGATTTATGCAGAAATTTATTAATTATATATTGAGTACCTATGTATTATCTATAGGTACTTTAGATATAGGTCAATAGATATTTTCTAGGCAATTCTTTTTTCATAAGAACCTTCCCCAAACTTCAATGAATATTTGAAAAAAAGAATAGCCTAATTAGTCCAGCAGTTTTAGAGTTTTGCCCTTAGCAATTAATAATTTATATTTAATTTAAATTAATAATTAATACAATAACATATTTAGCGATTCATATTTATTCATAGATATAGATATATAGAAAAGTTTGATTTTAGCTATTTCTTTGGACTTTGAAATATTATGATATTGTGATTGAATTAAATGTTTTGCCTAAAACATAGATTGTATGAAGTTTTGGAGTGATTTATAACTTTTGTTACGCTAATGTATTCAACATAGGGATATTTTTAAAAGGTCTCAAAAACAATATCTGTTCTTAACATACCAACTACAAATGTTGAGAATTTCAGTTCCGTTAGTAACAATAACAAAGCTAGAAATGTTTTGTAATTAATTCGTTCAAGGATTCGTGTGTTAACTAGGAAATAAAATGAGTATTTTTTGCTGTGTTGTTAAGTAAGATCTAATAGATGTTAATTATCTAATAGAAATCTATTTCAACATCGTTTAAGTAAGATTGGCTCAATTATAAATGTTTATCTTGACTGTAAAAATTATGAATTTAGTTTTTAAAAGTGTGAGAGCAAACAATAGCTGTAGGTCTGTCTTATATTGTTTAAAAAGACGATTTTTTTTCACACTGAGAGCCATAATCTTTAGCTTTAAAGTCCTACAATAATTGTAAAGAAAAATTTATTTATCTCTGATTCTAATATAAGTAAACATAATAACATAAAATAATAATATGCAAATAAACTTAACTTCAGAATGTGTATGAAATATGGCAAAGGTTTATTAAAGCTATTATTATTTCTTTTTTTATTCCCCGATAAAAGGTAATTTGCATACTTAAATTACTATAATTAGTAACCAGACCGCTCGCTTCGAATCGACTTTTTATTTCTAAATAGTCTTAGTATACACATCATTTAACATTACATAAACTTGGTACAATAATACTTCTCTGTTCTTTCATTATATGTTTTAGGAGAGTGGCGATTGGAACGGTTTGATTCAACTTGTGACCTTCAACGGTTTATAATCTATTCTTAGATCAATGTTCCAGTGCATTGTCATTAGATAAATAGAAAAGTATGTTTATAAAGTAGTTAAAGTAGTTATAAAGCTTTCAATCCTGCTAATATTACTTATAAATGCAAGTTTGTGAGGATGGATGAATGTATCGTATGTATGTTTGTTTGTTACTTTTTCATGAAAAAGCTACTGAACGGGTTTTAATGAAATTTGGTACACAGATAGTTTATTACTTGGATTAACATATAGGATACTTTATCCTGGAAAAATATTATCTTTCCGAGGGATCGTCAAAAATATTAAAAATGGTGCGAAACTGTCGCCGTGGATGCACTAAGTCGTCTCAGCGATAAAGATGTCAGACACCAACATCAGGAAAGTAATTGTTCAGAGCACCTTTTTTTCTCCAAAATACCTATTATTATTATCTTCCTAGCGGCTATTTCTGGTCTGCTAGAGAACCAGTATCACTTCGTCCATTGCTGAAATATTGTGATCGCCACGTAAACTAAAGCTCTCTACCTATACCTACCGCGTTTAGAAACTGTAGTACTTTTTTGATAGAGGCATTCCTCACATCTTCAGAAGCCATTATGTGGCTTCCTAGGACGTGACTGCGCTTGTGCATCAAGGGGCCACACTCGCACAGGATATGCATTGGTGTTTCTTCTGCCTCGTGGCAGAAGCGACACTCTCCCGTACTGGTGAGAGCCATTATTTTGAGGTGCCTATTGAGGCGGCAGTGCCCCGTTAGAGCCCTCGTTAGTATACACAGATTGCTCCTGCTAAGCGACATAGCCTGGTTCGTCACGTTTCGACTGTAGGCTTTTATGAGCGCTTTGGAATGGTTCAGACCTGGCAAGTTAGTCCAGCGTTTGTAAGATTTAGTAAAGCACTGGTTCCATATGGTCCAGCAAGCTAGGCTGTTAGGTAGTCCGCACATAGGTTCAGGACCTATTAGCCTACCTTTTGCGCCTGCTCGAGCCAGTTGGTCAGCATGTTCATTGCCTTCAATCCCCATATGGCCAGGTACCCATCTTAGGACCACTTTATTCTTGCGCCCTAAAGTATTTAAGTAGTCTACACAGTTTCGCACCAGCTTTGAGACTGTAAAGTCCGAGTCCAGTGCTTGAAGTGCAGCCTGACTATCCGAGTGAATATAAATTACACGATTGACGTAGTTTCTACGCAGGTTGATTTCCGCACATTCTAGGATGGCGAAGACCTCTGCTTGGAAGATGCTGGCGTATTGTCCCAAATTTACACTGGTCCTGTAATTCTGGTCCCTGCCATACACTCCACAGCCTACGTCAGGTCCTGATTTGGACCCATCAGTATACCAAGAAACCAAAATACCTAGCAATTAATTATAACAAATCGCGCGAAAGTGACCAAGATTGATCTCTTTGTCGATCCACAATTAATTAATTAAACTCTTTTAATTTAGTCCCATTAGATCCCATTTTAGTCCTCAGTTTCATCATATTCAATGGTTTTTTCGTGAAAATGTAACAAAGATCCATTCATTCTCAGAATCTTTCGCATTTAATATTAGTAGTATTTTTACGTGAAAAGTTCGCCAACTTTTTGAAAGAGTACACTAAGCTTTTGGACTTAATCCAAAGCTTACAAAATTGTGCTCAGCCTTGACGTGCAATGCTTGGTTACATTTAATATTATAAGTTACATGATCACTAACACTTCTCCAACTTAGGACCAACTTACAAATTGACTTTGTAATAATTCTAGACGCACTATTAATTTTATCTATCACTAAACTTGTACATATTACTTCATAGGAAATTATGTATTTATTTATTTAAGTTGTACGTTGTGGAACTCAGGTAGGTTTCACAGGTAGATGTAGTTTTTGAACTATTAAAAATTGGTTTAATTTTGTAGTTTAAAATGTTAACATAAAATAAACCACAACACGGGGAAATATAAACAAATACCTACTGTAAAATAGTAAAACGAATTTTCTTTACAATGATATTGATACGGATTTATATGCGTGTAAATATGGCTTCATAAGTGCGGCTGTGAGTGAGAAATAATTATATTATTTTATTTATATACAAGTTAATATAATTGTAATATTTTTTTATTAGCAAATCTGTTAACACATACACAAGTAATACATTGTAAGTCGCATTTTACACATTTAATTATATTGTGTACTAGCGTCTGATCTAGGTCGAACATCTTAGACGCCATATTTGACTACTAATTAACTATGGCTTCTTAATTTATGAACATAGTGGAGTCGTTCCTTTTTTTAGTTTCTTCATCTTTATCATCATCATCATCATCATCATCATTAGCCCATAAGCTTCAGCTGTAGGAGATAGGTCTTTTTAATAGAACGCCACAACACTCGGTTTTCCGCCCTCGCCATTCATTCATTTTTCTCGTTTGTAGCTAAAATATTCAAACAATTTATTGTAATTTTATTAGGAGCGTATTTGAAGCTGCTGCAAGTGCTTTGCTGATCATGGACACAGTCTTATTATACGTGAGTAATAATAATACTGTGCAATGGTAGGATTAAGGATAAGGGATTACAAAGGTATAGTGAAATGGACTGGCATCTAACTTATCAAAATCAGGTCATTTAAAGGCAGTATTGAGGGTGCCCAAGCGCAGTGTTGCCACCTCAGATTTTTGTTTTACCCTAACGCTTGGTGAAATTACCCTAAATTAGGCCATTTTATATGTCGTACAAAATATACAAATTGTCGCTCGCAACTAGTTACGAAAGGATTACCGCGGTTTCGTAAGAGTTCTAAAAAGTCTTCCATTGCAACTAGTATCGTAGAAAGTAGATTTTTTCTTCTTTCGCAATTGGTTACGAAACTCCGGTTTCGTACGCGGCCGAAGGGGTTTTTTACCCTAATATACCGTTTGAGATTTTCGCGGTTATTTTCACTACATATAAGTATTTATTCCGCTGTTCCTCAGTTCTTCCATGATGACGGCACTTGCAATAGTGCCGAAATATCGGAACTCGTTTTCGTTTGAATAATCGTGAACCCGTTAATACTTACAGGTGTTTACCATACTTTTTTAAATAAAAACATCAATTTACGTATAAATACAATTTATTTGTAAACTAATAGCTAAAGCTAAACTACTACACCGTTTCCAAACATTCTTGGAATGCATCCATAGTGCTCTGGGCGTCTATGTCATCTGCACTCATTTTTTTCTTAAAATCGTAATAGATTTTTGTCTTTTGCTAGCGGAAGAGAACGGTACATCGTCACAACAAGTTAGGTATGTTCGGATACACGTATTCAGTCAGTCAATCATTGGTTGCAAGAAGTTAGTAATATTCTTTAGAAAATCCCTATCCTATATTTATTTTACCCTGAAAAATACCCTAAATAATTTTCTACCCTAAAAAATACCCTAAACGCGTGAAAATGCCCTAAATTTAGGGTAAAATACCCTAAGGTGTGGACACTGCCCAAGCGTAGATTAATTATATACTTAATGCATCGAAATAATATACTGACTTAATGATATTAAAGTGAATATTATTATACGTCTGTGTTATTATGGAAGTGTCAGAATGAAATGACGTAGATTGTAAATATGTCTATATTTACAAGGCAAACAAATCTTTAGTTATGGAGACATACGGGCAAAGGCAAATAAGAGGTTGTCGAACTGAACCGGCCTGTTACAGAACAAATAAATGATTACGCTGGCCGTTATAGCAGTGTTTATTTGCAACTGTTTCTCTGCTACTCATCCTTCTAACATAATTACATTATATAGAACCTAGCTACCTACTTCGCACGGATGCTATTTTTTTTTTCTGCAAATTATATAAACAAACCTTCCGTTTATCGATCTTTTCATTTTCGTATCAAAATCGGTTGGGCGATAGCTGACTTAAGGGCGGATGTAAAAAAACTCAAGAGTATTATAAATTAGTAACATTGAATGTTTTATATTTTTTTATTTACAAAACGCATTTTTTTATATTACCAATAACGTCCGCAGGAGCTTTTACATTACAAATTAGTCTATGCCAAAGACACAAATAGTGTGTTACCCCGAACGTGTGGACAAGCGACAGTTGGTTGCGGACGTCATATACTAAAAAAATAACTTGTTTTCGATTTCGATGAGTTATTTATTAAAGGAGATGAATGTGTTACTGTTCACTGTGAATTAATACTGGACATTGATTAATACTGGTTGAATTTGTTTATAATTTATTATAACACTATAGCGACTCGCCCCCGGCTACGCATGGACGCAAATTTTTTCACTCAAACCGTCGTTTGTAGCTCTTTCCATTAGTGAAAATAGTATTAAAATCCTTTGCGTGATTCTGAAGAAGTTAGCAGAAAAACAGACAGAAGCGAACATCGACTTTATTTTATAATATCTACTTCCGGCCTAGCAAAAATGCAATTTGTTTTTCTGGAAATTATATGTATCACAAACCTACGTTTATCGCTGCTTTCATTAATGAAAACGTTATCCGTATCAAAATCTTTTGGGTGGTTCTGAAAAAGTTAGCGGAGAAACAGACAGAAGCGGACAGCGATTTTATTTTATAATTTCTATAGATATGGATATATAAGATATAGATATATTGTATCTTGATGAACACTAACTTTACCCAAACCTAGGACGCTAACTTGTGCTTGCCGTTTCGCCTGCGATAATAATTCCAATATTAGACAAAAATAAACGATTTTTTTAAAATTACTGTTAGCAGTTATAGAGGTAAATTCCTACCGCATATACTATAATATCTTTTATATAATTTGTGGTATAGAAATAGTACACATTTAGTTTTTGACATACATAATTGCACATGTTATGTTAAAATACGTAATTTCGTTTTAATAGTTCCGCAGTAATAAACTGAGGAGTCCATCTGGCGGTAATAATCGCTTACAAATTAAGACCACCGTGCAATAAGAGCACGTGTGCTGTTCTATTTCTGTGTGTGCAAGGTTTTGCCAGATATTGTCCTATCCTTAGTTTTTTTTAAATCGTCGAGTCATCGATGACTCGACAAATCTACCACCTGGTTTTGAAGATGGCCACCTGTGTCCCAGTCTATAATCATACCCAAAAATTAGGCAACCTAATGTAAAAAGAATGTTCAAAATCCGGCTGGTAATTTCAGAGTTTAACGCGTTCAATCAAATGTTAAAACTTTTCAGCTTTTTCGCTGAAAAAGCTTCGTTGTGGCTAGCTTTTTTTGTTTCGTTGGAACTTCGGAATAAAAAGTATATGAAAAAGTTTTCAATTTAAATGCAATGTTGTGTAAAAATTTCAAGTCATTCTATCGGTTAGATTTCGAGTTGAACGGAAGCTAAATTATTATATATTAAGTGTAATATATACGCATAAAAATGAAAAAAAAAAAGCCTAATAAATTATTGAAATTTTTATGATAGCAATACGTAAATTTCGTATCAGGCAAGTAAATAAAACTACGAGTACAAGAAAGAACAAAAGAATTTTCGTTCAACGTTAGAGAATAGGTATTTGGTTGGCAACAACACATTGTATACCTACTGTATATGTATACCTACTGGCATGTAGAGCATTTGCGTCAAACGAAAAACATATAGGCAATGTACATAGGAATGACTTATAAGAAATGAAGTGAAGGGACTAAAATAAGCGTAAATTCATGTCTGCGTTGTGACGCGTGTTATGTGATGTATCTCTGGAAATATGGCTTGTCTAACTTTCCGCCTACTTATATGCTTCTCAATTTACATTATTAATATATGACGAAATGATAGGTATAGTTCATTGACTGCGGTTATAGCGTGACCTTATATATAGTGCGCAAAAACGGACGGAATTGTTGAAGTCTAGATCTGCAAACACCTACATATTTTGAAATAGAGTATAATTTTAGATAATTTACTATTAATAAATTTTTGCCTTTTAATTGAAGCTTAATGTTACGAATATTTATTATAATTTTATAATTATTATAAATAATAGGGGTTAAAGTATGAAATTGCCGTTTTATTGTAATAGGTACTTCGAATTGACATAGAACCTTCATGGTTTGAGATTTTTGAGTGAAACTTTTTTCATACGGTACCTATGTAGTTCTTCTTTTAAAAAATGTGCAAAAGTCGATCATCAACTTTCAGTTGTTTTTTTTATTCAGCTTAGACAATAAAGATGGATACTTCGAAAATTCGTGTGATTTTTGAATACGAGTTCCGACGCGGAACTAACGCGGCAGAAACAGCTCGCAATATTAATGTTGCGTTTGGAGAGGGGACTGCTAATGAACGCACTGTGCGATTTTGGTTTAAACGCTTTCGTGATGGAAACTTCGATTTGAAGAACGAACCACGTGGAAGACCGCCCACACAGGTGAATAACAATGATTTGAAAGAGATGGTGGAAGCCGATCCGAGCCAAACTACCCAGGAATTAGCGGCATGGTTTAACGTTACCTTACCAACAATATTGACTCATTTGCGTCAAATCAATAAAATAAAAAAATATGAAAAATGGTTGCCTCATGATTTGACTGATCTGCAGAAAGAAACGCGTGTTGAAACTTGCGTTGCCTTGTTGAATCGATACAGAAATGAAGGAATATTGGATCGAATTGTGACATGTGATGAAAAATGGATTCTTTACGATAATCGTAAGCGGAAAATGCAATGGCTGACCCCAGGTCAAACGCCGCAACAGTGTCCTAAAGCAAAGCTTACCAATAAAAAGGTAATGGTAACTGTTTGGTGGTCTCAGCATGGTGTTATTCACTATAGCTTTCTCCGATCTGGTCAAGCAATAACGGCAGATGTCTACTGCGCCGACTTATGAATCGATCTTCACCATTATTGCTCCATGATAACGCGAGACCTCATACAGCACGAGAAACCGTTTTAACTCTACAGG
Organism: Synanthedon andrenaeformis; assembly: GCA_936446665.2. Lineage (NCBI taxonomy): Eukaryota > Metazoa > Arthropoda > Insecta > Lepidoptera > Sesiidae > Synanthedon > Synanthedon andrenaeformis. Next base: position 6,160,520 of record OW387777.2, on the reverse strand, counting down.
AACTGCAATTAGAAACCATTCGTCACCCTCCGTATTCGCCAGACCTTGCTCCAACGGACTACCATTTTTTTCGTGATTTGGACAATTTTCTGCGTGATAAAAAGTTTTCTTCTCAGGAGGCAGTGCAAAATGCTTTCACACAGTTTGTCGAATCTAGATCACCAGAGTTCTATCGCAAAGGCATAAATGAGCTTCCTATTAGATGGCAGCAATGTATAGATAATAATGGTAATTATTTTGATTAAATAAATATGTTAAATTAAAAAAAAAAAACGAATTTTTATTTTTCAGTACAAATCGGCAATTTCATACTTTAACCCCTTATATTTAGATTGTGCATGTACACCGACATTCATTAATTTAATGAGTTCAGGATCCATTAAAGTTACGGATTCAATTCTTTTTTAAACTTCGGATAATTTGCGAATATCGTGCTAAAGGCACAAAGTGGCACACCATTTATTTTGCCTTTGCTTTTCATTCAGATTTTGAATATAGAATGTGTGTGCAAACTTTGTATTTACACTTTATTTATTTCTAAAATACAGTAGCTTAATAACATCAATTGATTTCCTCTCTGGAAAAAAATCTCGTAGTCACGTGAGCCCCGTGAAGCTTTTTGGGAAAAAAACAAATTACAAATCTACTTATGCAAATAAATAAAAGAGTGACGCGCTTGAGTTGATATGAAATGATACGCAGTTAATTGAGCTCAAGTGATGCGTATAGATGAAACGGAAAAACATGTTTTTTCTTTTTATCGCCACAGTGGCTGAACTGGCAGGTAAAGTGAGTTTTCAGATAAATTTGTGTATAACTTCATGGAAAGTGCTTGACTAAGCTAGGCGCGAAAGAGACTGAAAGAAACCCTTAAAATTAAATTGAGTAATATTTATATGTAGTAATAATCATAAATGAATATTATAAATGCGTAAGTTTGTTTCAACATAAATTTTGCATAAAATTGAATCTGATCAACATGAAATTTTGCATACATATATATGTTACGGCTAAAGTTAGGTGTGTACATAAACTTAAATTTAGCCGGCTAATCTTAAGTTTATCTTCGAGAGGAGGCTAAAGTTCGATATCATGTTAGTTTGCGTCGTGAATTTCCATCTTTAGCCGGTTAATGTGCACATTAACCGAAACGAAACGGCTAAAAATGTTTCGATGGATTTCATCGAATAATAATGTTCTTTGTAATTCGAAATGCCATTCTAGTTTATCATGTTTCAACAAATAGCTCCTTTTTATGATAAGGTCGACAGACAGGCTGACGGTCCACTTGATGGTAGGTGGCTACCGTCGCCTATAACACAAGCAACGCCATTAGTGCTACAAGTGCGCTGCCGACCATAGAAGGATTAAGGCTAAGGGATAAGGGAGGGATAGGGCTCCTTATTATTTTATTTTAATGACTAGATATTGTATTAAGTTATTAACACTGCAGAAGTTTTATTTTGTAATTTTGTATACCTACATAAGTATGTGTAATGAGAGTGATTATTTTTTTAATAAAAGTTTTCGTGTCGAAATAGTAAACATTATTATACCGTTTCCTTTTTCATTTGCTTCTTCTACATTTTTAGCCAAGGGCCTGCAGTTAAACTTAAGTTTAGCCGGCTAATGATAGATGAAACTAACATTAACATCTCCTCGAAGATAAACCTAAGTTTAGCCGGCTAATGATAGATGAAACTAACATTAACATCTCCTCGAAGATAAACCTAAGTTTAGCCGGCTAATCTTAAGTTTATGTTCACACCTATCTTTAGCCGTAACATATACATTATATGATCAATTGAATTTTCATCCAACAAAGTACTATTCCTTCTGAAAATTAGGTGAAAAAATTCAACGCCTGACAAAAATATATGGAGTAAAGATTGGATAAAAATGTTTTAACACCTAAAAAGGGGCGCGGACGAAGTTGCGGGCAAATACTTGTATATCCATAATTTTTTTTATTTAATAATACTTATTTGCGTGTTATACGAATTGCGTGTGGACACTGCGATTATATTATGTACGCCTGTGACGTCCGTGTTAGAAAACACTGAAAGAAAAAGTTTCTTAATGTGTTTGTCTTTTCAAATTTCACCAATAGGAAAGCTATTTTTAATGTTGTGAGTCCAACAGAATTTTACATTTGTTTCTTCTTTTTTTTCACGATTATAACGAATTCTTACTGAATGTTATACGTTAACCGTTCAGTCAAGTCAGATGGGGTATAATGTAAATTACCCCATGTGATATGACCCAAATAGGCTAATATCACTGTCGTTACAGGCGATGGGGTAACATAAATAAAGAGATGTTATGTATGTGAACTGTTTGGCAAAGAACAATGGTTAGTATAGAGTTCGGCATCGAAACTGGAGCAAGGATCTTACTCAAACAAGCTTTATTTGACACTAAAGTGTACGAAAATATCACGTGCGACGGCCACCGGTTAATTGCATTCACGTTTATTATTGGAGTAAACATGCAAGTTCCCTAAATTGCGCAATAAGGAAACTGTTGGTTTCGTTATTCGTCTGATATTTTGAAATTAATTTGAAATTTTCACTTCTATAGTTACACATTTCTCTGGACGTCCTGCGGCTGAGATGATGAACACAGATTTGTAAAACATCCTATCTTATGTGCTATCTGCTGATCCGTCACACTGTCACGTAAAAAAAACCATTTAAAGTGTTAAAACAATGTCTCACTCTCTTGCATTGTTAAGCATCATTCCCTTGCATTGATTTTAACCCCCGACGCCAGACGCAAAAACGGGGTGTTATAAATTTAATGTGAGAGGTATGTATCTTTGTACGTGTGTATCTGTGTGTTTGTCTATGGAATCGTAGCTCCCAAACAGATGGACTAATTTTGATATTTTTTGTTTGTTTGAAAGCTGTCGTGAACCAGATGACTCTTAGCTATAAAATTCAAAGGATCGCATATTATTCAAGTCTATGTAGTCTGTTAGATCAACTAAGGCCGAAATCGAGATTGCATAAATTACCTAGACCTAAAACACCTACACACGTTTTTGTCTTTCCGATAAATCTCATTTGTTAAATTAATTTTTCAATGTCGCGACCTTAGATTGTGAATAGAATTAATAATATATACAACCTGCTTGTTTATTATTTTATTTATTAACTATGATACTGTTATTACAACTGTACGTGATGCTATTACGCTAGCAAATCAAAACATAATTAGTAAATCTCACGATGCATGGCTTATTGAAACATTTTTGCATTCACTGCGATATTTATTTATTTAAATAAACACTACAAAATATTAGTTAAAAAATGTAATCGTAACACCCGATGCGAGACACGCAAAAGTCTTATATAACAATAAGTGTGACCTGTCTGTCTGTCTGTCTGTCTGTCTGTGTCTTTAATTTAATATTTACTCCAATGGTTCAGGTGTGTTTCATTTTTTTTTCTTTAGGCGCGAGGCTCCTTGCCAATGCGGGGCTTCTAGGCAGTTGCCTACACTGTCTAAAGCGGTTATCACACTTTATAATTTGAAGGAATCCAATTTAGGTACCTAAGTAGTGAACCTAGTGATCACACTACACTAAATTGATTTCTAAATCGAAGACATAGAATTGTAAATAGATAAAATCTAAATTGGATCCAACCTGTTCTAACTGCGATTACACTTTCCAATTTCCTAAATTGGAATCCTTCAAATTGTAAAGTGTGATAAGATAACCGCTTAAGGATTAGGAGGGGTCTAGTAAATCAATCGACAGTAGAACTAAAGAAAATATGATATATGACTTGAATTTGTACATACATATATAGCATATCTAATATTGTATTATGCGATACAATATTATGTTGACTCTTATTGTAAGTTTATTCATTTAGTTGTAACTAAACAAACCTATTTATAACTTTAAAATATGTTATTATTACAAAGTAGGACTTTGTGAAGCGTTTCGGCGAAGTTGTTTATATGAAGAAATCGTCTGTTACAATCTGCATTTGATTAAATTATCTTGAAGTGTTTTTATCAACTAACTTTTTAAACAAAATATTATTATTATTTTTCAATTCAACAAATAAAATATAAGTTTGATATAATACATTTTGATATAAGTTTGAATACAATTTGTCACTAAAGATTTCTATACAAATAGGTGGTACCTACCAACAATGTTAGGTACTCTGCTTAGAAGCGATGAGTGATGGCTATTACCTTGCTTGATTTATGTGACAATTAATTAACGCACGAAAACCATGCGTTCGGATAACATTACAAAAAATGATAATTAAAATTAAAATGATTTTGGACTATACACAATAAAAATTAGCTGTGAGCATACCATTATCTTAACCTGTGATGCTCTAGAAATGTCTGCCCTGTGCGGACATTTGTATTAAATTGCTCTTGCCAAGCGTGGCGAGAACAATAAAAGATAAGTAAAAAATAAGTAAAACTCCCGAATTAATTTATCCAGAGTTTAGAAAATCTGTGGAAAGATAAGGCGAATATAACCAAAGAAGAAAAGATAGATACATGTAGGTGACAATAAACTATCAGAAACAAAGGGTAAATTGGTTGCAAATGCGAAATCGACAAAATACGGAAAAAGGGTTCATAGTTCTTTAAAAGCAAGTAAATGTCAAATTACAATAAGACAAATTTACATAAAATAAAAACAAAAATTGACTACAGAAGGTTATCAATCACTTGAACCGAGTCATTGCACAGAGGCAAGGTTACAAAATAAAACTTTTTTTTTAGCATCGTTCGATTGCGAACATCAGCTGATCACGCGATCGTGTTGCGTGTTAACATGACCCTTGTGTTTTACTATGAATGAAGTTATGATCATCACATTAGTTATTTACTATCCTACCCACTGATAGATTTTGTGTGTTTTGTGATGGGCAAACAAAATATTAGGTGGAAAGTCGCCTATGGAAATATTTAAAAAATATATAATATAGTTAATTTGTGAAATATAAAAAAAGAATCAAGAAGATGGAAAGAAGAAATAGAATGAAGGACTGTTGATCAGGTGGTGATTTTAATTTAAATAGAAGGTGGAGCTCCACTTTTTATTCTAGTCGAATTCAACTGACGGTGAGAAAAGAGAGAAAAGACCTTTGGGTGTTATTACAAAAAAGATACTAAACTATGTCTAAACACGTGTTTTGTCAAACAGCGTTTAATGATTTAAAACCTGACTGAACAAATGTTTTACCTTCGTTATTACAAAAGAGTGTTTGTCCTTTGTCTAACTAAAACATCGCTAGGCAACCAAGTGTAATTTTTAAATAGCAACATTACAAAAGTTTCGTTCAACTTCATTTAGTTCATTCTAAAACGTTCCTTTCTATGTAAATTTGTTATGTGTTAATAGAATATCCTACGCAGAAACATATGTTAAAATTATCTATGTATAAATAAAACCCTGCAGTGTGTGATTATAAATTAATTATTGCTGTAAATACACCACCATAAGTATGTTTTGGTACCAAATATTATGTATATAATATGTACGTACACATAGAATAGTGATCAGTTGAAGGAATGGAATGTGTAACGTTTATCAAACTGTCAAGTCATAACTCATCCTCATCATTGTCAAATTCTACATTTTTTTTTGTTTACTACGACTAGTTATAAAAAAATTTTCAATATGGAAAATTGCATTAATAAAATAAAAACACGTGGAGAAAATTGGGTTCAAGAAGAAAAGGTAAAACATTTAAAACTATCCGATATTTCATCGTAAATTATGCTACGCCCCCGATAGCACATTTCATAATTTGTTTTTATATTTTGTTTATATATTAACATTTGGTAAACCTGTACTTTCTTTTGAAAGTAAGGTCATCGAAAACTTCATAAGGATTAATTCGTGTACGATTTTGTTGATTGTCTCGAAAGTTTTCTATATAATCTAATTCTTCTAAATCAATATCATCAACAAAATCTGCAAAGTTTAATTCCATCACTGATATTATTCAATTTTAAATACACAGCACACCCTAAATATAAAACTAGCGAAAATTAGAGACGTCAAAGTAGATTTACTTTGAGGTTAGACAAGGCTTCGACAAGATTTGACGCGTTTTTAAATATGAACAGTATTTAAACCGCGCCTAACTCTAAACCGTGCTTAAACACGATTTTGTAATAAACTTTTTTTTAGACACCTGTTCAATGTATGTTTATCTTTTTTGGAATAACACCGTTTGCGTTTAAATTGTTAGTATGGGTACCACAAATTAAGGAGTGTTGCATTCTTGGAGTCTCGGCTTAAGAGTATTAACATTGAGATATCACAGAACCTAACAATACAAGAATACAACTTTTAATAAGAGGAGGTATATGTACCTACTTACTTCACTTTTCAAAAATGTGAAAAAATTTATCGATACCTCAAAATATTTATCGATACCTATGTTCGTTATCGATAACAGTTTTTATGCATTATAAATATTAAACAATTACTGCAAAAAATTAAACCAATGAATTTATTAAAGCAAGAATGGTTCATCATAGCTCAATTAGTATTAGAATTCATTATGTAAACCCTGTGTACAGAATTGGAATATTGCGTCGTTGAGCAGTGAAAGTGGTCAGTCGGGTATACTTACCTACGAGTACCTACTGTGTTTAAAGTTTGAATCGTGAACTACGAGACTATTTTAAACGCCCTACACACACATTTGATCGTAATACTAAATTTATTGAACTAAGTTCTAATAAGAGATGTGTTAATTTGTGTAGCTTTAATTTGGACAGTCGCTGTTTAGCGCATTTGCTTTTAATTTAGTTTCCCAGCAGATTACGTGTTACCAACGCAGATTAAAATCTTTCTTTTAGCGGTAACTATGCTAATTTTAAAAATTATCTAATGATGACGATATCCATCAATGTAGCTAACAAATCATTTTGTTATGGTATTGTCAGACTCTAATAAATTTTAGGTACACCTACTTACAAAGACCAACCATGGCTTCGCACGATTGTCTCAACAGTTTCTGTTTTAAGATTAAAACAGCGTAAGCATTCAGAAATATATATATTTACATTTACACTTAGATTATTAATCATCGAATTTTTTGTACTATTTGTAAGTGTTGTTACTATGTGTTTATGGGTTCGATATGGGTTACATCACAACATTTAAGAGTAGGTAGTAAGAATGGCTAAAAGTCAACCATCAAACCATAAATGAAGCAAGCAATGCGCTTGCTTCATTCAATCACTCACTCATAGTCCAAGATCCCAGGGCCCCCAGACGTTACTTATTTTCTCATAAATAATAGACACGGGATAAAGTAGTGTTCGTACACACTGTGAGTGTGTGCATACCTGCTAGCTTGGGTCGACGGCCAATTCATGCGTACCAGGCGCTAAACATTCATGAATATAGTCCTCACTTTTCTTAAAGTCTCAGGGCTGATTTTTACATATATTTTAGATAATATTGCTAGTGACTAATAATAATTATTGCCAGACACTTTCTGTCGGCGCTTACACTTTACAGACCCTTTGATGCTCCAAAAAAATAATGAATTTTTACTTATAGTCTCAATTTTAATTTTTTTATAGGACATTTAGGAAACTGTTTATAAACTTTTGGTCAGCAGCCAGACCAACTGGAAGGGCCAAACATCCCCCCAGACACACATAAAGTGTCGTTATATGTTAAGCGCGAGGTTAGTGTGAGAGAGATATCTATGTTTATCGATCTCTTTCTATTCCTATACTTACTGTCTACTCTAGCTTACTCTATTGCACAGATTATTATGTTATTATACAGAGATCTCAAATTGAAGTTTTGTTTTTTTGTAATTGGTCTACCCTATCCTAGAGATGGCGCTATTTTATAATCTCCATTTCTGACTACTAGATGGCGCCTAACTTTACATTTTAAATTGTTAGTTACTATCACTTATTGGTCATTAAACAATATTTTTACCAATAAATACATACAATTTTTAAATTAGCTACAAGCTTTAATTTAAAAATTGTATTTATTGGCAAAATAATTGCAAAATGACCAAAAAATGAGTAACATGAAAATAAACTACAATAATGTCACTCATATAAATACCAAAAGGTGAAAAGGGTTGAAAGAAAAAATAAAACAATACGTAGAAAATTAATTTATATTTTTTTTTCCTGTGTGTTCTATTAACATTAACATTATTGCACCAACTGAAAATAACAATATTCGTAGTAAATCTATGATCATTTTTATAAGACTTTCTTTATGCTTACATACTGCATGTCAGAAAAATAAAATCACAATAAAGCCGTACACAATAAACACACCAAGCCGTAGTTGTTAATTTCATGCACAATCACAAGTCACTATCTTAAACAAAGCACTGAACGGAGGAGGAGGGAACTCAACTCGACTCAACGTAAATGGAATGCGCAAGACCAGAAAATCACTTGATTAAAATTAAATTAACAAGAAAACGGCACAATACAAACTTGGACAATTTGTAATGTTATTAATGTTACCAATGTTGTAAATCTTAGTATTCAATTCTATTCAATGATAAAAAATAAAACATAGTTTAAAGAAACTTAGATTTATTGTATTATTTAGTTTGACTAACTCAGGTATAATAACGACACTTTATGTGTGTCTGGGGGGATGTTTGGCCCTTCCAGTTGGTCTGGCTGCTGACCAAAAGTATAAAACAGTTTCCTAAATGTCCTATAAAAAAATCAAAATTGAGACTATAAGTAAAAATTCATTATTTTTTTTGGAGCATCAAAGGGTCTGTAAAGGGTAAGCGCCGACAGAAAGTGTCTGGCAATAATTATTATTAGTTACTAGCAATATTATCTAAAATATATGTAAAAATCAGCCCTGAGACTTTAAGAAAAGTGAGGACTATATTCATGAATGTTTAGCGCCTGGTACGCATGAATTGGCCGTCGACCCAAGCTAGCAGGTATGCACACACTCACAGTGTGTACGAACACTACTTTATCCCGTGTCTATTATTTATGAGAAAATAAGTAACGTCTGGGGGCCCTGGGATCTTGCTCTATCACTGAATGTATGAAAACATCCAGTATTCGTTCACTAAACTAACTTGGTTAACTAAAGTTATTATGTAAAAACTTATAGACTTTTGATTAAAACATGACGGTGGTCTCTGCGTTTCGCAGTCATCAACTGGACATTCAGAGTGTCCTCAGTAACAACTCTTTTCCAAGATCACCATAAAATAAAGCGCTTGAGGTGTTGAGTTTCTTTGAAGTTGACAGATCCCAGTGATAGGGTATCCTTTATCCCATCAAGGTCATCAGCACACTAACAGCCTCTATGTAGTTGTTGGGGTTAATTAAGTAAATCGGCAGTTTGTCTGCCGCAATTTACATAATATAAAAAAGTCTGTGTAGGTTAGTCATGCGCGTAGAGTCTAGTCACCGGGTAAGTAAGAGCGAATTAAGGCCATATACCAATTACCTACTGATATAAGATAGTTAAAGATTTTATAATTCACGCGATAACGTGATTTTTTATAATAAAAACTATTTAAATTATTAGAATTATTTGTGGCTTATTAAACAATTGGCTCATTATTAACCTTTGTCTAAGTGTGACGTCACGAAATCATTCCGACGAATTCCTTCTTTAAAATGAAATAAACTTACAAATATTAATTTAAACCTTTTACTATCAATACTATCTATCTATACTAATGAATACAATTGAAGTGTGTGCTTGTAATGTCAAAATAACTGCTTTTAACTAAATGTATATATATAAGAAAAAATCAGTTTTTATAATTCACTAAAATTCAGGTAATTTACTCGCCTTAAGTTCTAAACATATTCACATAGTTAAGTATATATTAACATGACAAATAATGGTATGCGAATTCTACTTCATATCAGTGTTAAATAATGAGGTGAAATACACAATACTTGTATTCTGTGTTGTATTTTTGGAGTACAGTTAACCTTACAAATGCATGAGTTACATCTTATAAAATTTACAAGGAGTTTAATATTGTAAATTATGCGCCATGCACGTTAAACGTTGTTTATGGGCGTAAACAATGATATACAATATTATTATTAACTGCTATGTTTTGCATACAATCGAAGTCAGCAAGGGTAACGGCTGAATTAATTATAGAAAGAAACAAACGGCTTTATATTCGTATTATTTTGAAAGAAGCTCAATGAGAAATGCCCTCCTAGGCCATCGATCGCTTCCGTAGCAACAATAGCAGACATATTTGATGAAGCTAAATAATAAAAAAGTCTTACTGTCTTACTTATAAAAATAAACCAATCATCTTCTTAGCATCGTATTAACTAATCACTACTTATCTTCTTAAGTAGTGTTTGACAGTTCATTTAGACATTGCTAAGCAACAAATTAAAGTTAACGTTTATAAGTAAAAAAATTTCTTAAGTGGTTTCTAAGTATTACTTAAAATTTAAGTAACGTTTATAGGTAAGGCTGGTGTTTTACTAACGGGGAAAATATTATTAGGTTGACGCTAGAAAGGAGACTAGGAAAACTATAATTTTTTTCAAGTCATGCGAAGTTCGAAAATTTTAAAAACACAAATCAATCATCAATACTAATAATAAATCTGTAAGTGTAGGTATTGTCATGTATGTATGTTCCTCCATAACTCTGAAACGAATTAACTGATTTTGATAAAACTTGGTAGATAAACATTTGGACGTACGGGACACAGGATAGGCTACTTAATATTTTTCAACGCGGACGAAGTCGTGGGCACCAGCTAGTAGGAAATAAATGCGTAAGTTTGTGAGAATGGATGTTTGTTACTCTTTCACGCAAAAACAGCAGAACAGATTTGTATGAAATTTGGTACACAGATAGTCTATTGCCTAGATTAACATATAGGGTACTTTTACCTTGGAAAAATGTTAGGTTTCCGAGGGATCTTCTAAATATATAAAAATTCGATGCCATTGTTTGCGCCACTGTTGCCGTGGCGGCGCCACTGCTAAAGGCGTCTGTAGTCACCTACCATCAAGTGGACTGTCAGCCTTTCTCACGACCGTTACATATACATATAAAGAAAACAAAACTATATAAAAATCATTAAAAAAACTCATTTGAGATAAAAAAAAATGTAGGTATAGGTATAAAAATACTGTTGATAAGAAGTGTTGCACCAGAAAAATTGATATGTTATCGAACACGAAGCTATCTTATTTTATTGTAGAATTATTATTATCAAGTGAAGATTGTTGGCAGGAGACATTGGCATTGAATCACATATTGCAGTATGAATTTCTACCTCAAATATATAAAATAAATAATATAATAACAGATATTTTATTAATTTCGAAACTAGTGTTAACGTAATTTAACTTATTAATCCGTTAATAAAAGTCATACATTTATTTCAATTTGCGTTCGCCTTCGTTGCGCAAGTGATTAGATAAATAGTCAAGAACCTTACGAAAGTTTCGTACGTCACGGGCTCACAGGGCAACTGGAATTAACAACTGTTACGAAAACTCTACACATGTTTAATAAATATAAACGAAATTGGGTTTGGCGGCCTTCTCACCTTAAATAATGCAACGTCCTACATTTCTTGGAGGCCATTTTTACTAATTAATAAGTTTGAAGGACAAAAAATATACTAGAATTTAAGATAGTAGACACCTACTTGATTTTTATAAATAATTTCATTTAAGAAAAGTAGGAATGTATAAGATTTATTTAACTTATACATACCTATTTAGAAATTTATGTAATTTAATAACAGGTGGGTATAAATGAAAAAGAAATTAAATTAAGAACAGTTTAAAGGTGTTTCAGAATAAATATAAGAATGTGGTATTATTATGATTGAAGAGTGATCGATTCCGCGTACCTACTCTGAATTTTCGAAGAAGGGTTATAATTCGAAATGAGCCAATTAATGGTTATTTTTGAAATGACAGCAACAGAGGCAAAATGTTTACTCAAGTAACACAAAGTATGACTAATTAAATTAATCAATTGCATTTTCGCATGCCAATAAAATGACTGTCTCATGCCGTTCCTTACGAAAGGCCCATAATATCCAGCAATAAATATCATTAATACATGGAATTAAGAATAGAGGTGACTCCGTTCAATCAAATAAATGTTAATTAAACTGAAAAATATTATTAAATTTATTGTATTTTCATTGATTTATCACATGCATTATTGTAATATGCTTGGCTGGAATGTTAATATACAAATATAAATTACAATACCAAAAAACAAAACAGTTAAGAATAAATATTGTGCTATTCTATTAGCAGTGTTATTGTTTATTAAAATATACTAGTATCCAAATTAGCTTTTGCCGCAACTTCGTCTTTTTTGTCTGAATAAATGGAACCTAGAACCTTACGCCCTTTATTATATCCCTGATAACGTGTATGCATCACTATTTCATGCGATGATCGGTTCAGTAATTAAGGCGTGAAAGCGTAACAAACAAACAAAAGTCCCTTTTGCATTTATAATAGGTATTATTGTAGTTAATATAGGATGTAAATGTTTTCAATGATTGTTTTGTATTGTGTTTTTAAAAGAAGTAATCAGCTTAAGATATTTAAAATTAATATTATATATACATAGGTAATTCATTTCATAAAAATATTACATAATGCGGTTAAATAGGATATTGTGTCTGAACAATATTTTAACCGCGTAAACTCTGAAACAGTTTATTTTCAAATCACAGCTTTTAAATTCTTGAGTTATTCTCTCGGTTATGGAAAGAAACCGGGTTCCTCGATATATCGATGAGTATCAGTAACAAAAATATCAGATGAGCAGAGTGTACTCGTCATAAACGGTTGACTTCAACAACGTTGATGATAATGTTCATACGTCAGCGCAGTCATAGAGCTACTGATACACCCACGCCCAACAACAGCTGAGATCGTGCAAAATCTTAAAGTACTAAAATAAATTGAAGTCGATGTTTACTAAAGGACGAATATTGCGTTAATATGTACGATATAAATGAAATTAGAGAGATTTTGTGATAGATAATCGGACAGTGTTTGAGACATAAATTGAGTGGCTTAAGTGATTCTTCAAAAGGGGTTAAAGGGGTTGTTAGAAAATAATACAAAAGGACTAGGGATCAATAAGACAGAAAATATATTTCGGAACAAAATGGCATAGAAACTGACTGGGACATAGTGGGACTTTTCTTGTGGAACACATTCAGTGGGACGAACCAGACACATGCCAATTAATGATGAGTAATAGATTTTAAAACACAATAGCACTCGTATTACTATTTCACGGCGGTCTTCACGCCGCCTGTTGCGGTAAAAAGGTAAATAAAATATAAGAAAAACGTGATGTTTTTGTGTATTTTAGATCACTGAAATAACAATTGAAATTGTTATCTTTATCTAAAGTCTGAAAGATAAGACACAGAAGTTAGTTTACACGGAACTGGCGAAAACAGTGATTCACAAAAATGACCATATTATAAATATTGTTCTTTTCCAGATGTATTAACGAGTGGAATTTTGTCACCAGGAAAAAATAACAATTGTGATGTAAAGATTATACAATAATTATACAAAATTTACAGGCAATCTATAATTTTTTTAAAAGTACCTATACTTAACATACGGCATAAAGTAAAATAATTGCAAACACTATAGTAGCTTCAGAACACAGTGAACACTAGTGGCAGGGCACACTGCGTTTCGCAGTTATTTGGGCAGCCTACAAGGTGGCAGCAACCGCCATGAAAACCACCATGAAATAACAGCATGTATGCTGTTGTGTTTAGGCGAGTGAGTAAGGGATGCCAGAACCCTTTATTCTATCATTTCCTTATACCTTATCTTTAATTCTATTGTAGTCGTCAGCACACTTGCAGGACCTGTGGCGTTTGCTTGTGTTATAGGCGACATTAGCCACATCTGATTAAGTGGACCGTCAGCCTGTACTACTACTACTACTGTAAAGACTCAGTTAATCAGTAACTGGGTGCAAAAGAATCTGAAGCTCCATGAACTAACACTGGACGCGATCACTGTAAATTATGGTAATTGTTTTTACGTCCTACAAAACGTATACGAGAGTCACTTCAACGAGTAGGCAAAGTGCAAACAGTGTAATCAAAATATGCATATTGTCACGTCTAACAATGTATTGTTAGAAAATTAAAAAAGAGTTTGACATTTTATTGCATCTAGTTTTAAATCGATTTGCTTCTACTTCGATGTAATCAAGTTAACTTTATAAGTAAAAATATTGCTTATGATCTGATACCAAATTACCCTGTCTTTTAGACTTAGCAGTTACATTTGTAAACTTATCTAATTTTATTGCGTATAATTCTTTGAAATATTTAATTAAGTATTTAAAACTGCACGATGTAGTAGTGAATCAATTCAACCAAGTTAATAACATGCCAATTTTTATTTGAATCTATTAAAAAGGTTCATCTATTAATAAAACATCGATGTGCAAACAATATAACAAATAGTATTATTTTTCGGAAACAGTTTTATCTTTTTATTTTTCGATCATATCTATTGTTTTAATATAAAATCTAACACAAATAGAGTGTGTGTCATTATAGCTAACAAGATTCAAGGCGATGGAAAAAATGTTACGTTTGCCGAACAGTTATAACAAGATTCTAAATTAAGCGCAGAATGAACAACGAACTAAACGAAAATTTGAATAATGTTTTATTTTTGTTTTAAATCAATTTACATTCTATTTTAAACAAATAGAACGTACATTCTATTTGAAACAAAAAAAATAATTCGCTGTCATAGAAATAGATCGCACCTTTATGCGGTGCGGTTTGTTGAACTTATAATTTTCAAATGTTCGCGTTTTATAGCGGTCTTGATTGATTAGCATAAAATTAACTTTATAGTGGACACTAGAGCGTCTGTCTACTGTGGAAATACAGGTCGCTAATTGACTGCCTACGCTATATTGAAACCAATTAAAGGAGGTCAGCTCTTGGCTCTAACGATGAAGCGCTCATGTACGTGACATCATAAGTCGAGGCGGGCTTCGGGCACTGGCGTTCGGCTCTACAGGAAGTTGATTTATTATAGCAAGAGGAATCGTTAGACGATTTCTTTGTAAAAACATTAAAATAGCAAATAAATAACAAAAACTAATTGGAAATAATATTGTATTAATTAATATGTCGTTTATAATAAGTGTATTAATGAATGTAAAAATATGATGAACAAGGAAGGACCCTTGTTCATGCAAGGGGTAATCGTATTGTTCCTCCCTTCCCCCCTTAAACATGTGATAATATAATATAAGTAAAATTAGCGGAATAAAAACTGTAATGGATATGGAATAATAGCAATAAATAACACAAACTTAAAAAAAATACCCGATCACTATATTCTGACACAAATACTAGACTATCGTATGTAATTTCTACAACAAGTAGTCAAAGTTTGCTAGCTGATTGAAATTCCCGTCTATCGCGTAGAAAGGCCTAATCTATGCTGAATAGCCGTTAATACTTGACCCACGTATATATACCATTAATTGTGTTTATCACTCGGCGGTAAGGAAGATCGAATTGTATCGGTACTACAAACAGACTATTATTGGTTTAACCATATAAAACATATTGTAATTCGAAATGTAAAATAAAATTCGGAGTGTGTATTTGTATGAATCACTAATCACTAACTATTGAGAGATATAGAAAACCCGTGTAGCCGTTCTGAGTGAGGATTGCATGTTTATAATTTATTTTTTACAAATGTAAACATTACGCGATCGCATCCCAAATATCACATACAGTAACGTATATTTGATATGTAACTATAGGCACTCGTCCATCGTATAGTTAATAATTTTTGAGATATGCATTTATTTATATTCTGGTCATTACTACCGTATATTTATAAGTATAAAAATTATAAAAAGTTATATAAATTATGTGACATTTTTTTTTCGTGGCAAAAATTATAACAATATGTTTTATATATTATTAAGGGTGGCAGGCAGGTTGACTGTACACTTGATAGTAGGTGGTGACCGTCGCCTAAGGACACAAGCAAAACCAGGGTGCAACAAGTGCGCTGCCGACCCTGCAGAAATTTGTATTAAGCCCATATTGTATTTAAGCTAGATGGAAACACAGAAGAGATTCTGTGGAAAGGGCTTGTGGAGAAATAGATTCGATGCACAGATATACCAAGTTTTGGATTAGTTGGAAATTAAATATGTCTTCTTAGAAATGTTTTCCTTATAAAAATATGTAGTTCAAATCTTGTTTTAGGATTAATTAGAATGTTGCGCGAGCCAACTAAACAGCTACTTTAGAATAAAAATATCAAAATGTTAATAAAATCTGCAATATGCCACCGTAACGGCCACTATAAGCTTTTGAAAGCTGCTTAAAATTAGATTTGTTGCATAAATTGCTTTTAGGAACGACGTAACGGGATTTGAATTCAATAAAAACATTATTACCAACATTTTATGCCTGCGCCGATTCTTTTGAAACGGTTTCGTTTTCAACGAGATTTAACTAGGGATTGTAAGGGTTTTTAATGCAGTCATTGTAAAGTGTTTGATATTTTTTTTGTGTTAAGGTCGGCAAGCAGGCTGACGGCCCACTTGATGGTCCATCGCCTATAACACTAGCAACGCCACAGGTACCTACTGTAAGTGCGCTGCCGATTACAGCAGGATTAAGGATAACAAGATATGGGATTGGGACGGGATTGGGAAATGGGGTCTAGCATCCTTTCTTACTCACCGAAACACAACAGCAGAGATGTAGTTATTTCACGGTGGTCTTCTGTAAGGCGGTGATTACTGCGGCCAGACGGGTTGTCCAAATAACTGCAAAACGCAGTGTACCGCTACATTCCAGGTCTAGACCAGAGCCTCTTTGAAAAGTTCATTTCCAAAGTTGACCTTCGTTTAAATCGAACCCGGGAACCGTGGAACAGAGCGTTAAGGCAAGCACCATAACCACTAATCCAACGGGCTCGTGATAAATTCATTTAAGCATAGCTTTCCCTACAAATATAGGTAGATAGAAAATAAACCATATAGATTGTCACTCTATGGATTATACTTCATTTACTTTGCCCTCTATGTTTGCCAGTAAGTTTGTTTTCGTAACCTAACTTATTAATAGAATTACGATTTTCCAGTCATTACACCAGTTTGTTTACGAGTACCAAATAAAACGAGAGATTTGAAATTGGGAAACTCCATTACTGATTCATTTAATTTCACAGAATTTCTTTCGGCTCGTGTGTATACAAATACATATAAAAATATGTTTGTTTTTTCTTTATTAATTTGTTTTAATATATTAATTTAGTATCAAAATAGAATAATAGTGTAATGTATCGTGTGAAATTGTTACAGGTACAGGCACCTTCGGTCGAGTGTGTTTATGTCGTGACAAGGCAGCTGATGAATATTTGGCGATGAAGATTCTTTCTATGGCTGACGTCATACGTCTAAAGCAAGTCGACCATGTTATGAACGAGAAAAATATACTCGCCGAAATTAATCATCCTTTCGTAGTCAATTTGTAAGTATTACATTTTAATAGAATATGTCGCAGAAAAATATTTAAGTACCTATATGATAATATGTGGTGGTCATGTTATCATGGCGGTCATCGAAACTGTCCGTCAGATGAATTGTCGCTTTTGGAACTGTAATATTATTGTAACGATGGTCTACTGTGAGGAGGTGGTTACTGTTGCCAAACAACTGCCAGCGTTTCCTCACAGTGTCACGATTTTGAAATATACCTACATGGAAGGTCCTATGACCATCTGTGACCATAAACCTAGATTATTTTGTATTCCTGTTATTAACATCTATTTTCTGAAAAACTGAAACCGAGTTTATCTGGGTTACATAACATTGTTTACAATTTATTGTCTGACTTGTTTATTAAACTTACTATGTTTCCGATTTGAACACACGAAAGCGTGATGGTGTGACGTTCAATTAATTAGATAAGGCGCGCATGTGACGGACGTCAATTACTCCAAACGCAACAACCAACTTCGGCTCCGAGCCAGCTTATGAAGCGTATTTGAATTAGATTTTGTTTATAACAAGTATTATATTGTTGATGGACAGAACATATTGTTGATGGACATATGTTTAGAGATAACTACTTTAAGTGTCACGAGACCACATAAAGTTTGCGTATTCGAAATGTATAGTTCTCATTCACAAGTTGAAATTCGTGTTAAATAGTGATTAAGCTCCTAAAAATATGAGCGATAGCTCATTACATTCGGAATTACGTCTAGAAAAAAGTATTCGAAGGATTTTCCAGCAAGGAAAAAATTTCAAAAGTTATTAATAAATTAAATTAAAAAAAAAGAAGGCATTTCGTTTTTAGTTAATAACTCTGAAACTATTAATATTTAAGAAATGGAAAAAAAAATTCTTAAAGAGGAGGGAATTTAAAATAAAAACTCCTAACTCCCGGAATTCTATCTCCATTATTTATAAATTTAATTTAATGCTGAAAATAGGGCTCCGCGCCACCAAAATTAATTTTTTTAGATTATTAAATATTAATTTAAAAATTTGAATTAATTATGGTGTATTTATTCTTTAGACTTGAAAGAATAATGTTCAGTTGAAAAAAAATTAAAGTTCATTTCTCAACCAGTTAGGCAATCGTTAATTAACAAAATAATTTCCGGTCTTCGTTTTCATTGAAGACAATAAAAAAATGTTTAAATTATAAGAATATATATAAGAAGGGCTTAATGTTTAAATTAAGCCCTTCTTATATATATACTTAATAGGATCAAATTATAAAAGTTTTTAAAAGTTGTTTATTTTGTTTATTATAATTTTTTAATTTAACAAAAAAGAAATTTCAATAAATTGTTTCCATTTCGTAAATATTAATAGCTTCAGTTATTGACAAAAAACGATATGCCTTCTTTTATTCAACTTAATTTGTTAATAACTTTTGCAATTTTTTTCGTGCTGGGAAATCCTTCGAATACTTTTTTCTAGACGTAATTCTGAATCCAATGAGGATCCAATCCATATTTTTAGGAGCTTAATCACTATTTAACATGAATTTAAACTTGTGAACTAGACTAATGCTTGATAGTGAACGCCTGAATGTAAGCGCCAAGTATTTGTGCACGGAGAAGCCGACAAATATCGACGTGGATGCCACATGGATCGTTCTCTGGCAACTGTCACAGAGAAATTCTTATTAGAAACTACATTGATCTATTAAGAAGTTCGTAGTGCTGTTTTATACGGTTTTATAATCGTGATTTATAGAATCTTTTAATTAAATACAAAACGCGGATGCATGCATCTGTGCACATCGGACACCCAATAAAAAGTTTTTACAAGGGTCGTTCCTTGTATTATATAATATCTTACTAATATTATAAAGTGTGTATTGATGTTTATTACTCATTGACGCAAAAAGTTGCTAAACGAATTTTGATGAAATTTTACAATCATCTTTAAGTATAATGTATAAATGTCAAGTTGATTGAGTACGCTTCAAAAACTCGAGATTGGGTAGACCGATTTTAATTCGGGTTTCACATATGGAAAGAGGCATACATTGGGAATATTTTTATATATAAAAATTGTACCCCGGGGAAAACCGTGAGCGGGTAGCCAGTATATTATAATTTATATAAGTACATCAGAACAACATGTAATTAATTGTATAGGCTATAAATTATTTATAAATGCAAGACAAAGTCGCATACAGCTAGTTTGAAAACTGGGTTATTATTATATTTTATTATATTATATTATATTTATTTATTGCTATTTTTAGTTGGTACTAGTATTTTTGTATAAACCTACTTAAGTATCTAAATTTTTTTTATATAAAATTTGTTTAAAATTAAAAGTGTTGAAAAACTCATCGTATCTACGTATAAATACGACAGTCTATTTATCATCACCTATCGTTGGTGTTTTAAAACATTTTGGCATCGAATACTTTCATATGCTTTATAGTGAAGGAAAATCCCGTTTCGACATTGTCGTGTAGCGTGACGTTAAAATAAATGATAGTCTGAAACTTTGTCTCGCTTTAAAAAAATACCAAATTAATATTTCGTGGAAATGTGAGCAAACGACTGTGTCAACGACTCCAAACGTTAGTATCTTGTTGCAAAAAATACTTAAGGCTGTTACTTCTTTATAGTATAGGAAACAGTAGTTATCAAGTGGACGGCCTGAGTCTACCTTTACATAGAAAAAACTAAACCGTACTGCTTTGTATATTTTTTGTATTCAGTAAAAATTTATTAAAAAAAAAAAAAACCGATACGCTACTTAAATAACGCAATAGTCCAATGTTTTTAAAATTTAAAATGCACATCTTCACCATAGGCTTGTGTCTATGAATTAATGAAATAAAGTCAATAATAACAGTGTTCCTCTATAGAATTTGCAATAAAAAATTGCATCCGTATACAGCCTTGAGCAGGTCGATAGTTTATTATGTTTACTAACTCCTCCAAATGCACTCGATGCACATATGTATATAGTCGGAGAGGTTTTATGTAATAATGAAATACTTCACTGTCAAGGACAATTATGTATTTAAAAAATACTTATATTATCAATATGAGACGAAAATTATGGATGTTTCGGCAAGATTAATTGCGCATAAGAAAAAAATTAAATAAAACGATCGAATTTGGTTTTGTGGTGGTTTTTCGTTTATTCTGTTTCAAGTTTCTTACACCTTCATAGCCTTGCGATCCTTTTATGTTAGGTATATCTTTTGTTACAGACGGTGGTGGACACACGACGACTCCTGCATCTATATGCTCTTTGACTACGTGTGTGGAGGAGAACTCTTTTCATATTTGAGAAATGCCGGAAGGTTTAGCAACAATACAGGTATATTATATACTTATATATATAAATATTATAAATACAAATAAATTAAATAATAATAATAAATAAATTAACTTATAAATACAGTATTATTATAACATTATATTGTTTTTATATCAAATTATCATAAACATAAATTTCTTAAGCTTGATAAGGACAGACGACCTTATAAAGGCCGCGGGTTGGCGGTGGATCCAGGCTGCTTATATTATGACCGTTCTTATTGGAGAATTATGGGGGAGGCCTATATGCATCATGAAATTTATTTAACCATATAGAAAAATGTCATTAAACTTAAATGTTAAAATAATAGTTCATTATATTATTATATTTCTGATTCTTTGCATTACTTTAGTGTTGTAAGTTACTGATCCCAATTACCCCACTTATTTATTCTATGTATAAAGCATTTGAAAAATGCGGATTTGTTGTTTAAGTTTAGAGGAAAATCATTTATAATAGAATGATTCGTATAACAATTCCGTAAAGTCGTGTTTAATTTGGAAAATGATGTAAATAAATAAAATTCAGAGGAACAATAAATAAAAAAATAAAACCTGGACAAAAGCCAGCAGCAGTCTAACACTAGGAAGCGGCGCAGCGGCGAGACAAGTGGAGATCACCCACGATTAGGCATCTATCAACACCATTGCAAATGGTGTATTTCAATTTAAATCACAACATTTCTAATCTTAAAGGAAAGCTCTCGAAAATTACTCTATCTATACATATTATAAAATAAAGTCGCTCTCCGATTCTGTCTGTTTCTCCGCTAACTTCTTGTAAACGACCCAACGAGATTTGATGCGGTTTTTAATAATGGAACGAGCGATAAATGGGGAAGATTTGTGTATATAATTTTAAGAAGAAAATTGTATTCGTACGGGTTCTATTTTTTATTTCTCGCTAGTTTATTTACAAATATAAAAATTAAATAAAAATTGAAATTAATTTAGAAATACACACTTAGTTACAAACTAAACATGTAATGGTGAAATTTTATTTTTGTTTCTATTTTTATTATGTTAATATGTGAGAAACACACAGATGTCCCATGGGACATCTGCGTTAATGTTAATTTATGAATTCAATATTCTATGAATACCTAGATAATCTTGAAGTTTTATCAAATTCATTTAAACGAAATAGAAGTTTCTTATATCGTATATAGAAGTAACACAGAAATACTTTTTAAATAATTATACTTATTATAATATTACGAATCATTCCACTTCGTCCCCGAAATAATATATTTTATAATAATGTGTCTTAATTAAATTTGATAGCCTGTAACGTAGTAATATTAATTAGCCATTTTATTTGCAATGTTACACAGCACTGTCTGACGATAGACTCGCTTTGCCAAAATTGCAATTATAATGATGCTCACACACGCTCTTGATTGAGTACTCCGTATGTTTCTCACTTACATTGATAATAAAGAACAATGATAGTATAGAAAAGTTTAGATGTAGATCTAATAGAATTGGTCTAATAGTTTTAGACTGTCGTCAACAGAGACGGCGCCACCGTCGTCACTGCGATAAAAATGTCAGGCGTTATACTCATAAATTTTCTCAGGTGTTATATTTTTAATTTTTCAACGCGGACGAAGTCGCGGGCATCAGTTATATTTATATACCTCTACCATGAGTTTATATTGACCGCACTCGCTGTGTGGTGGTAACGGACAGACATATTCAATAGGACAAAAAATGCGATGCGCAATCAAATCGGGGAACTCTCCGGCGGGGAATCGAACCCCGGTCTCCCGCGTGATACTGACCACTATACTACCGACGACTTATTCAAATGAACCAATTTAAAGTATAGTTTATATTGCTCCCTTTCTCAAAACATGATATTCTATTATTTAAATTTATTAAATGATTTTTTAATATAAATTATAACTTAGAATTAAATGAAACATTATATTGTATTAAAGAAATTAATTAAAATATATATATGATAATTTAGATTTTTTGAAATAGCCATTCTTGAGATTTTGCGAAACTAAAGATTTTTGTCATCACGCAATACTGTATTATATATATACATACAATATTATATACAATATTATATATATATACATATGACAAGAGAAAAAATCTTACTTTCTTTTACTAGAACTATAATAAATACCTTGTCAAATTATGTATAAAATATATTGTTACGTATTAAAATTTGCTAAAACTGAGCTACGTAATCGGCTAAAGGGGAAAAAAATAAAGATAAATTAAAATGGGCTCCAGCTAACTAAGAATAAAAAACGGAAGTTAGCAAATAAAAATATATTGAGAAAACTTAAACAGGGTAGGTCCTATGCCCGTACGAAAATATATATAAATATATTAACTGTTTTTGAATCACTATTCCTTATTAATACAACTTAACTGAATGTTCTATAATTTGCTCGATCGGAACCCGAGTCGTCCACGGAATCAACATGCGTGAGTCTCGATTGTTGGCCCCTGCCGTAGGAAACTTCTATACAGCAAGCTCGCAGTAGTGCAAAGCTTCAAGGATCCAAAAGCAACTAGGGTGCGAATTTATGACCCAATAAAAAAAACCCATATAATATTCGGGGTTTTTTAATTAAATTTAAACTGAAACTTAAAATAAAAAAAACATTTTCAAAAGGAAAAAACTATCAATGATAAAATTGAAGAAAATATCTCTACAGCCCAACAGAGAATGTCCAAACTCCCTGCGCGACGTAAAAAAAACAAAAACGCAATATTCTAGAACGAAAATTTAAAATTTAGACATCAAATGAAGGAATACTAATTTAAAAAGGTTTTAATAAATACGTTATAAACAGATAAATAAAAAAAAAGGTAATATAACCAGAATTACTATAAAAAATAATAAAAAAAGTAACACTACGTTACAATATCTACATCAATTTTGATTATTTCATTGGCGAGTTTAAAGGTGATTTCTAAACTAAATATGAGCAGAGCAGTTGATAATTCTGTGAAATGGTGATGTATGTTATGTAGGTATAGTAAGTAGTATTTTTTCGTCATGCTAAAAGCGTACGCGCTATCTGCGGTAGACTTTATTAGCCAGACTTTGCGACGCCAGTATTTGATCGCAGCATGTAAACAAACGTATCATGTAGACACCGAAAACTACATTCTATTATACATTAACCATCAAAAGATTTTTCGTTAAGGTGTTAGGTGCATTCATTAATCTTAAAATGGACAAATAAATAGATTTATTTCAGTGACGCACGTCTTGGTTTTATCTCTTCTGAGAATCACGTCGAAAACTAGAACAAAGACAAGAGACGAGTTAATTTACTGTTTGAAGAGCACTATTTTACTTATAAATAGAATGTGGTACAATGAAAATTGGTGTTGTTAGTGTTCATGACGTCATGACGGTCGGATTTGGATGCCCTTCTTTAAATCACAGTGCGTTCGTCCGTTCGAGTCACAGATCATAGAGCAAAGAATCGCCGCGCGCTACTAGAGACGGCAGAAATAATAATAATAACAATAACAGTTTCTATCTGCACGTTGTAGAGTAAATATTATCCAAAAAACTATAGAAATGCCTCATTGTGCTGTGATTTGAGTGCGTAATCAGATGCAATTATTAGCTTTTATAGAAGGTGAGTCGAGATTGGAACACAAAACCTAAACAATGCGTAAGCCGCGCGTGTACTCGTTTTGAATAAACAGTAACGCGGGTGCCACACTCGATTTGTATGAACATTGTCTCTAGTAGCGGACGGCGCGGCGGTTGTTTGCTCTGTGGACCGAGTGATATCATACGAGGGCACCGTACCAGGCCTGGAGTTCCGCGTGGCGCTTATGTGGCCGTGTGCACATCGCGTCACCCACTTATTTATCATATTGTTTTTATAATCCTTCGCTAAGCCTTACCTAATATGTATAGACATATTATCACAGCTTTTTAGAATGAACTTGATTTTTTTTCACGGATATATTTGGATGTGTGTAGAAGTTATAAAACACTAGTTGAACCCGGCCACATTTCGATGTTGCTAGTTTTTTTTCGTTCCCGTTGGAATTTCCGAATAAAAAGTATATAGAAACACTCTTGTGTTGAAATTCAATGTTGTGTAAAAATTTCAAGCCAATCTATCGCGTACTTTTCGTGTTTAGACACAATTATACGGAAGCTAAATTTTTATAAATAAAGAAGGGGCGAAATTTGTTTCTACAAATTATATATAAAAAGGCGTACATGATACAGAGGGACAGATGGCTGGAAGCGACTTTATACTATGTAAAAAAGATCCTGAAAAATACCTGTTTCTTAATGTTAATATATATATTGTAATACTTATACAAATAGTTGTTTTAATAATTGTTAAAAATGAGCAACAAAAAAAAACCATTATGCATTTATTCATACATTTATGCATGGATGGAACGGAACTACTTTCTAAAAAATCATGTTTAAATATTTTTGTGATTTCAATTTTAATAGCTTAAGTCATTATCATAATAGACACATTTATAAAGACAAACTAGATTTTTTAAAATAATTTTAGATCATTTTTTTTGTTAGGCATAGATTTCTAGTTTTCGAAACGGCGAGGTCGTCAACACATAAAATTGCATATGAATTAGTCCAGTTTAATATATTAATATTATTTTGTGAGGCATTTTTCATTTAATTAATTCTAGACTCGAAATTTTACATTTTACCAACTAGTCTTTAGGATGAAGAAAGGTGAAATTGTGTATTTATAATAGTAATAAGTAATGCGGATAAAATTAGTCAATTGACATTCAACTTTTGTTCTACTTTCACAGGGAACTTCTACGCCGCGGAGATAATATCAGCTTTAGAGTATCTTCATGCAAGAAATATAGTATATAGAGATTTAAAACCAGAGAACCTATTACTGGCCAAAGATGGACATTTGAAAATAACAGACTTCGGTTTTGCGAAGAAATTAACAGACAGAACGTGGACTTTATGCGGGACTCCGGAGTATTTGGCGCCAGAGATTATACAGAGCAAAGGTCACAATAAAGCCGTCGACTGGTGGGCATTGGGTAAGCAATTATTTCTTTGTTTTATTTCTTTAGTAATTTACTTTGCTTTATAAAATTATCACTCATTGCTAAAGGACATACATTTTTCACAATCATCCTCTCAGCCGTAGGCAATCCAATGCTGGACTCAGGCCTCCCCCCTGATTTTCTAAAAGAACTGGTCAGAAAAAGCCTGATTCCTCCGTCGACCTGCGGTCCTTATCAGGCCGTCTGTCCACCTTGTGGGTTGACGTCCTACGCTGCCCTTGCCAGTCCGTGGCCACCACTCAAGAATCTACCGGCTCCAGTGGTCGTGGACTCTGCGTACAATGTGTCCTACCCACTGCTACATAACTTACTATGTCGGATAATGTCGGTAACTTTCGTTCCTGATTCGATCCCGCAGTGTAGCCTTGAGCATACCCGTCTACATAGCTTGTTGAGCGACGTTGAGCTTTCTTACGAGGCCCATAGTTACAGACCACGTTTCAACGCTATATGTCATCACCGGCAACACACATTAATTTTATTTAATTTTATATAATCATAAAATAAAATCAATGTGTAGGTACACACTTATGGTAAATTATTTTTTCTCAAACATGCTCGGAAATGTAGGCATTCTTGTACTAAAAACAAGCCGCGAAGTTTGTAATTCTTGGCTCATGCATTTCTTTCTCGGCCTAGGTCAAGAATGTTGTATGAAAATTCATTACTGACCGCTGCTCAGCCCGATGAAATCTAGTAGGCCGCGGCGAGCGCACGGTCATTTGATTACTGGGCTGTATGGCACTGTTTTTTTGCACTAATTGATTACTGGCCGCTGCTCAGCCCGATGAAATCTAGTAGGCCGCGGCGAGCGCATGCTCATTTGATGACTGGGCTGTATGGCGCTGTTTTCTTTGCACTCATTAAAATAAAAAAAGTGGGAAAGCAGACTTTTTTCAGTAACTACCTAAATTAATTTTTTAATAATTTTTTCATATTATACTTTTTTTTTTTGTATCACGTGTTTGATTATTTCCTCACATTTATTAAGAAAAGCACTATACCAGCCTCGACCGGAATGAGGATTGCCGGACTCAGTTCTTTGTCAAGGCCTCGCTAAAGCTCGGCCTTGAAACCACTTCGTCCGGCAATCCGTCACTTCCCGGACTCTGCAGTAATGTACTATTTCTATCAAAATATAATCGCATACCTATTATGGCATGATACGTAAAGTAGCTACTTTGTTTATACCTAATTTACCTGAATTACTCAGACGTTATCTATCTTGCATTTAATCAAATCAAAAGTTAATACATTAAAAAAAATACATTTAATTACATTAAAAAAAGGTAATACCTATAAATAGAATATAACATTAATTACTTTCATAAGAATGTTTATTATTAAATAGGTATAGATAGGTATTTCATATTATAAGCACAACATGTCAGTTTTCAAGATAACATAAATTACTAGACAATTTAAATCACGTCTTGTCATATAATATTGTTACGCGCAGGGTACGTTAAAATGCCGTTTAGGGGTATAGGAACACGATTTATTATTACAGACCAAGATGACTTCCAATATTACAGAGCTTCTCCAATCAAACCGTAAAACTTGCCAAAAGTCGTCGCTAATTCACTCTTCGTGTCAAGTATGCACTGTCGCAAAGATCTTCGTAAAAGCTCCCAAGTGTTGTTAACGTATCGCTAGTTATCGCAGAACTGCTCTCTCGAGCGATCGCACCCGTATTTATACTGCGCAGAAAGTTGTGGAAATTACTGGAAACTTTAAAAGTCGTAAACAAGTTTATCAAAGCTTCTCGAAGGCTATTGCTGTCAAAGGAATCTGAACCTTATGTCGCAACCATAAGGAACAGTTTGCTTTGAAACGAATCAAAGAGGGGGCGTGGTCACCTATTCATTGTGCCGCCCCGAGCCCGACTAAGTGTGTGGAATTTTCCGCCGTCCAGATCTTACGCTATCGAGAATGTTCCATACTCTGATCGTAACAATATATAAACGTAATAATACTTAATTTATATTACGGTAGACAAAATTATAACTATATATGTAGATTAATCATCTTTCATTTAATTATAATTTCACTTTGCCGGCTTCACACGTTCTATGAGCAGACCTAATTGTTTTATATGATAGTGTTAGAGATGGTAGTTATAAAATGGAATAGTTTTGTTGTGATAGAGAAAAATTCGCAGTCATAAATCTCGATCTTACTAATAGTCTAAGATCCGAACTAGAAACGACCTTCATCCATCTGTTTAATGAATGAAAATTATTTTATATGAAATTTAAAATATTAAAAAATATATTTCGAGTGGGTTGGCAAATAAATTCCTGGCCAGACTTATTTTTTCAACTTCATAAATTACTTTTTGAAGTTTTTGAAGTTGAAAAAGTAAGTCATTTTTCAATTTTTAATCTTCTATACTAATATTATAAAGAGAGAAGATTTGTATGTTTGTAATGAATAAACTCAAAAACTACTGGACTGATTTTAAAAATTGTTTCACTTATAAAAAGCTACATTATCAGCGAGTAACATAGACTATATTTTATAAAGTTACGCGGAACAGCTAGTTGATAATAGTCTGGCTAGGAATTTTTTAGCCAATCTTCTCGAGATATATTTTTTAATATAATTATTCAATTTGATATAAAATAACTATCATCTATTGTATTAAACAAATGGGTGTAGGTCGTTTCTAGTTCGGATCCTCCACTATTAGGTCCGCAAGGATTCTATTGAGGATTTGCATTTCTTCACGAACGTTTATATGCAATCCTGTTGGTTCTGCGCATAACTTTAGTGAATTTGTATAAAATAGTATCAGTGGCAGGTGTGTGTAAATATTTAGTCGGTTGCGGAGCAGATGTAATAGTTCATTTGTGAGTCAATGCACGACTGTTCCAAACTTAATTAGGCCCCGACGAAAGATATGCGCTTCACTATAAAAACGCAGTATTCTATTCTCGCCTAGGTATCATCTATTTGCAGTATTTCTTATGGACAAATATTACCCTACTAATAATTTAAAATATTTATTATTTATATAAATATTACAAATTAGTAGGATATTTTAGTAGGGAGGGAAAGTTTATGAGGATGAATGAATGTTCCTTACTTTTTCACACAAAAGCTGTACTGGTACTGATCGGATTATAATAAAACTTTTACAGTAATACAGTTTATTATTCTAATTAAATATATGAGAAATCTTCCATTTCTCTGTTTATAATTGGTATCTTTTCTTATCTTTCTTCACGTTCTTTATAATAAATTTTTGGTTTTGGTCCAAGTCAATCAAGTCTATTCCAAAACAGTCAAGTCTCATCTTTATGTTCTTTCTGTCCTTTCTTATGTCCCTAAACTTTAGAATTAATTTGTCCCAATAACCTTAAAGTCAGAAATAACGAATGAAGTGTGTTTTCCTATTATATGTTTACATTATATTTAAAGATTTTGATGTCATATATTGGTGATAAATTTATTTGTCTGCCTCAACTCCAAAGGGTGCTTGCCAATTTCATATGTGTCGGCAAATACCTATATTTTATGGAGTGAAAACATATGAAGCATATCGTATTTATACCGCTTAAAGCTAAATACATTATAAACGTTTATACAACAGTTTATAATGTTTATTTTAACTCAATTTATGGTTTCTATTTAATAATGCGAACAGCACTTTATCATTTTATTTCGTATATCTTATCTGAGAGGTTAGTCACTTTCAAATTAATGATAAAATATAGCTGGCTATTATTTCCTTTATATTTAAATTTAAATTTCTTTATAATACTGACTAATATTAAGTTTAACATTTTCTAGTTAGATAATTGTATAAAGTATTATACATTATTGAAATGGTGGTTAAATGCATTCAAATTTCACACTAAAAGATTATATAAGTATGTAGTATTGCCTATTGCTAGGCAAAAATGCATATAACTCATGCATAGGCAAATGACTATACATGAGTTGACTTTAGAAGCAATTTATTCATCTACTATATAAAAATAAGTCGGGTTTTCCTTCCTGACGCTATAACTCCAGAACGCACGAACCGATTTCCACGGTTTTGCATTCGTTGGAAAGGTCTCGGGCTCCGTGAGGTTTATAGCAAAGAAAATTCAGGAAAAATTTCCGAACGAACGAAGCCATCTGGTGGCGAAACGGAGTTCGCCGGGTCAGCTAGTCTAATATATTAAATTGTCATTAATTATTTCCAGGTGTTCTAATATACGAGATGTTAGTAGGGTATCCTCCGTTTTACGATGATAACCCTTTTGGCATATACGAGAAAATTCTAAATGGACGTGTGGAATGGCCAAGACATCTGGACCCGACTGCTAAAGACATTATTAAAAAGTTGCTGGTGCAAGATAGAACGAAAAGACTTGGAAACATGAAAGTAAGTAATACCTGCTTACTATTGGAATATATTATTATTTCATCATTTTTTTTATGTTAAGGTTGGCAGACAGCTGACGGTGCACTTGATGGTAGGTGGCTACCGTCGCCTATAAAACAAACAACGCCATTGGTGCTACAAGTGCTTCTGCCGACGATAGCAGAATTAAGGATAGGAATTAGGAAGGGATACTGCGAAATGCAGTGTTCTGCCACTACTTTCCAAATCCAGACCAGAGCCTACTCTGAAAAGTTCAAACTGGAGTTTCTCCAGTAGCTTCTTCTAAACCACTCAACGGTTTTTACTAATGGAACGAGCGTAATTAAATAAGATTTGTGTATATATTTAAAAAAATTGCATCCTTCTGAAGACGGATTGGGTCACTAATTATAAAATAAAGTCGTTGTCCGCTTCTATTTGTTTCTCCGCTAACTTCTTCGAAACCACTCAATGGATTTTGACACGGTTTTCACTAATGGAAGTGCGATAAACGAGAATTATTTTTGCGTATATAATTTACAGAAAAAATTTTTTCTACATAGTATAGTAGGGTCGCTAGTAATGCATTTTTTTTGACGATTTCACAAAAATCGTAAAATTTTATAAGCACCATGTCTGATACGTATACAATTCTGATGCTCGAAATACAACATAATATATTTTATTTCGTACTCTTGAAATTGGCCGGTCTCCAGCTGTTTCCATATATAACTTCTAATCGTAGACTTGACAAGTTGTCTGCAAGAGCTTTTTAATTTGCAAACTGGAATATCTCATTTATTTACTTTCAATTCTTATTATGTTATCTGGAACGACATTGGAGAGTTTGATTTAACCTAACAATACTGCTTACGTAATCTTATCTTGCAAATTCTTTAATCCTTTCGACGCGAGAATTGTCATTTAAAATAGTCGGCACGAACTGGTATGACTATTACATAATAAGCTGGCTTGTTTGTTTTTGTTATAATGACAGCTCATTAACCGGTCTAAACTGTTGTTACTTGTTGTTACACTAGAAATGTACGGTTTTAAGGTGAGGACTTAGCAGAAAACATTATATTTGTTGCCTACTTTGACTTATTAGAGTAAAATTAAAACTTAGATGAATATTATATTTATGATTATCTTTAAAAAAAGTTTGAATAGAGCAGATTTATACGAAAAATTCTATTTATTGAGAAAGATATAGTAAATTACTGCGCAAAATAAGACCTTTCGTTTCACAGTAATAAAAAATTTCAGCGACAACTACATTTGTTTTTAAGTATTTAAAGTATTAGGTGATCGGTAACTTTTAGTTCTTTTTTCATATGTTATACATTATTTAAGAAAAAAAATTCAAGTTTAAAATCTGTACGGTTATCTCAAGACGCTACAAACATTTGTTGTGCAATATTGCACCTTAATACATAGGCTATTAGGTTGAAAACATTTTGTTAAAAATTGTCTTTGGTCTGAGGTTAGTCCTCGGCTTAACTAAAATACATCAGTAAGGTGCTGAACGATATACGTCCTGGATGGGTGTAACAATAGATTGGATGGATAGTTTGGATACCAGACTTAGTAATTGACGAGCCCCTTGGTCGAGTGGTTGAGGTATTTGCTTTAACGCTCTGTCTCAGGGGTCCCGGGTTCGATTCCCGGCAGGGTCATCTATGGAAACATATGGAAATGAACTTTCATAGTTGGCTCTGGTCTAGATCTGGCAAGTTTGAATGACTACAGTCACATGTAGTGCAAAGAATAAAAAAATATCGCCGAACCTTTGCGAAAAAAATCAAGGCTCACTATCTCTCCTATTGATATTCATCATCACTATTTATTCATTTGTGTAAATGCATGTGTATGTATGTATGTATGTATGTGTATGTATGTATATATATATTTATATTTAATCTTATTTTAATATTTTTTTTTTGTTTTTGTTTTCTTTGTAGCAACGCCATCCGATTACTTCTTTTCTTATCCACCCGAAGGTTGTCTGGAAGAGATCGCTCTAAGCCAGGGTTCCCCAAACTATTTTGGACAAGTGACCCCTTTTCAACAATGAACTGTTACCTCAGACCCCCATGGTCAAATTACCTACTTTTAAGACCAACCCCCTTATTCATAATGGTCCGCTAACTTAAAGCAGCTATCTATCTTAGTCTATCTTTAGTTTTTTCCTATTGGTACAAAATACCTAGGTACTAAGGTGCCAATTAGAAAACTTTGCACTTGGTTAAGTGAGTGAAGTTGATTTCATTTTCTCGTCAAAATTTAACAAAATAAAAAGACAATCCAATTCAGTAAATATCAAGTTTAATTTATAATTATTACAAATTAATACATAAAGCATCTTAAGTTGGTAGGAAATTATATTTTAAAAACTATTAATTCGCAAAGAGAAAATAAAACATTCAGTGCGATGGATGAACCTGGTGACTATCTACCAATCTAGCTACATCCGGTTCAATATTAGTGAGTTGCAGCCTTAAATCTCCACGTTCGTTGATTTTCAAACGGTTTCTTTGTTTTGTCAAAATGTTTGTTACCACACTGAAGCTTTTTTCAACTAGATATGATGATGGAAAAGCGATAAGGTATTTTTCAGCAATGTTCCACAATGTAGGATACTGTGTTTCAATTTTGCGTTGCAACCAGAACTTCTGATAGCCTTGGTTGAACTTTTGCTTAAGCTCTTCGTCTGTGCTGATGGTAATCAACTCTTCTTGCATTATCACATTGGCTTCTTCTATGGCTGTGGTGTTATACGGATTTATTATCCATTGAGGAATTTGTAAATTTAAAAGATCATCAAACCTCTCCGTAAAATCCTTGTGTAATGCGTCCAAGTGAGTAACATATAATAAAATGTCATCATCTTGAAGCATTTTTGGTAATTTTGACAAATGCGGAAACTGCGAATATTCTTTTCTGCCTAAATTTTGTTTATAAAGAACTAGTTTACCCACGAAGGCCGATATTATTGATTTTGTTTTAATCAAGTTAAGATCATCACCCTGTAGTTGCAAATTAACTTTGTTGAACATTCCAAAGATATCAGTCAAGTAATAAATATCTGTTTTACAATTGTTCAGATTTTCTTTCAAATTCGGATCTTTTTCTTGTAAAAACTCCAACACAGATTCAAAAAGGGCTGAAAATCTTTCTAAGCAAGAGCCTCTTGATAGCCAGCGAACTTCAGTGTGCAGAAGTAACCGAGTAAAGACTTCGTCGTTTTCGTCACATAGTTGAGCAAATAACCGAGAGTTCAAAGAATTGCTTCGAATCTTGTTGATAGCATTTATTACATATTGTAAAGACTTATGCAATCTAGGACTCAGCTTTTTTGCTGCTAAATGCTGCCTGTGAATCACACAGTGAATAACCAGTACATCAGGCAGTTGTCGCTTTAAGTGAGCTATAAAGCCACGATGACGACCAACCATAGACGGTGCACCATCAGTCGCAACAGAAACAATATTCTTCCATGGAATAGCTTTATCAGTAAAAAAATGTTCCACGGCCTGAAAAATCGATTCTCCTCTAGTATCAGTCTCTAAATATGCAGCAAAAATCAGTTCTTGGCACATATTTTCATCTTTGATAAATCGAACATATCCTAACAATAGAGCTTCATTGCCGGGTAATGTAGACTCGTCCAACTGGAGAGAGAATCTGCGGGTCTGTAAGAACTTGCATAAAATGTTTTCCACATCGCGTCCCATCTCATCTATGCGTCTCTGAACGGTGTTGTTGCTCAAAGGTATTCTCTTTAAAATATCATGTGCGGGTTTGTGCAATACATTGTTAAGGACCTCCGCAATGGCTGGTAAGATAAGCTGCTCTCCAATTGTATGGGGTTTCCCCGACTTCGCTATTAGTAAAGATATATTATAGGACGCTCGTAAACCATCATTGTCTCGAATAGATGATGACGCAAACATCGATCCTATGGATGGCCTTTTGTCTAGTTTTTCTTTCAGTGCTTGAAAATATGACAAGGGCTTACTTTTTTTGTTAGCATGTACTCTTGATAAGTGGTCATCCATTTTTGAAGGCTTCATGGCATCGTTACTAAATACTTTTTCACATATGAGACACATCGGGAAGTGTTGATTTGATGGAGATGCAATAAATCCGAACTTCAAGTAGTCCAAACTGTATTGTCTGCATTTTTTTTTCGTGTCCGCCATCATAAAACTTTCAGTAATTCTGCAAACAAAAAAATAAGGAACCTAAATAAAAAACAATAATAAACTGTTAAATTTGCACACTATCTTATTTTTATCACACTCAGTTAATGGATTCTTGTTAAGTATTACTGACTTACTCTTTGATAAACTTTGATACCTATATTGGGAAGTAACTACAGTAGGTAATTAGGTATAGAAACTTCGTATTAGGTAATTAGGTAGAATAAGAACGAAAACCAAAGACTTAAGTGTTAGTAATTTTTACAAATACAATTATACATACCTATTTAAAATATGTTGTATGTTGTGTTTAACACTTTTTCAGTCACTTTACTTCACTTAATTTAGCTTTGTAATAAGTTTGTAATCTCTTGAAATAAATGAGTACTTAGCTATATGAGTTTTTATCGTTCAAGCTCCAACGAATTTCAAAACGCAAATGAACTTTCAACCTAAATGCAAGCTCGTTAAATAGTAAAATATCAGGAACATGTTTGGACTTGATCATGAATTCGTTCGTCTTAATTCGCGTAAAGCCGCTATCACACTATTCAATTTGAACGATTCCAATTTAGGAAATCGGAAGGTGTGATCGCAGTTAGAACAGATTGGATTCAATTAAGAGTTTATCCATTTTCAACTCTATATCTTCGATTTAGAAATCAATTTAGCGTAGTGTGATCACGAGCTCACTACTTAGATTCCTAAATAGGAATCGTTCAAATTGAATAGTGTGATAAGCACTTTATCGTCAAATAGAGAGCAAGTCAAAACGCCGCTGAAAGACGTACGCTCCAACTCAATCTTGCACAAACTTGTCCACATAGACTTGCCGAGTTTTTCATCTTGTACGAACTTGAAACTTTACATTCCTGGAACATTATTTCCTACAAAAATATTAATTATTCTTAGTACACGTAACACAACATAAACAATACAGTAACTACCTACTTACCTATCTTGAAAGTTTTAAATAAGAACTTGTGTTAATATAATAGGGGTCGATTTTTAGACCTCGTCGACCCCCAAAATCACTTTTCGTTTATGTCGACCCCTAGGAAACCGATATCGACCCCAAGGGGTCGATATCGACCACTTTGGGAATCCCTGCTCTAAGCGATAAGACCGCCTATTAATATACCTGCTAATTGTATCATATATATTTATATATATACATGTATTCTTTTTTTTGTTGTATGTTAAATTTATGTGTGGTTTATTAATAAAGAGTATATAAATAATAAATAAATAAATAAAACAGCAATAAAAACTTATTTAATAATTATTAAATTTTATGGACCTACTATTCGGTCTGAGAGTTAACAACACGAGTCAAACGCGAAATTTTGTCTCGATTAAGTCAACCATACTTTTGACGAAGTTTGTTTTAACGAATTCGTCAAAAATATTTCCTGATGATATTTCAAAAATATGTCAAAAATATTTTATTAGGGACACGTCAGTCTATATTGTTTGTCTCTATTGACGATTGTTGCAAATAAAATCACAATATGTTTAGACGAAATTTGGTATCTAGAACGTATAGACAGCCAGATATTTCACAGCTCATGTATTTTTAAACGAGCCACAGTTTCTAGTGAAGTGATGGTTGGTTTTCACCAAGCTTTTTGCCGCAGACCGGTTGCGCGTCACCCGTGATGTCGCACACGTTTAGAAAGCCATCAGTCAGGTGGCCGCGCGCGGCGACTTCAAACACCGTCTGTGTACATACATTATCTCATATAGCCTTACATATACGGTGAACTAAACACAACATGATTCAAAACAGTCTCTCTAGGGTAGCTAGATTTTTTAACAAGGGTAGCTAGATCACTGGCTATATACTTACTATATACTTAAGAGACATGCACTTATGACTTTTTAAGAGAATCATTGCATGAAGATGTCTTTGTCTAGGTTTTGTTTCTTTGAAGCGTATATATGTGACGAGCCCGTTGGATGAGTGGTTAGGGCGCTTCCAGAGTTCCCGGGTTCTATTCCCGGCACTGTCAACTTTGGAAATAAACTTTTCAATGTTGGCTCTGGTCTGGTTTTTTAAAAGTAGATGTGGGGCACACTACGTTTTGCAATAATTTAGGAATCCTGTGGCGGCAGTAATGCACCCCTACAGACAACACAGACCCTTACAGAATACGACAGTTAAATAACAGCATATTTGCTGTTGTGTATTGGTGGTAAGGAATGCAAGAGCCCAATACCTCATCCCTTTCTTTATCCCTTATCCTTAATCCTATTGTAGTCGGCAGCGCAATTGCAGCACCTGTGACGATAGGCGACGGCAGCCATCTACCATCAAATGGACTAGATGGCCAAAACTATTTTTTTTTCTTGGCACATGTCTGGCACAGCTATTAAATAAATATTCATCTTCATTTATGTGTATAGATAGATGACATCCATGTTTAATATTTTATTAGTTTGTGATATTGACCAGTCTAAATTATTGCAATAAAACCTAATTAGATGCCCACAAACGATCACGAGATACTACTGTATAGCAAATTAGACTTCCATTTGGCATTGCTGTGCAATTCATATTTTACTTACCCGTTGATGCAGTGTATCTAAACCTTATAGATATATAGCTTTAGATATATTGGCTAAATTAATTTATTAGTAATATTACATTTAATAAAGTAGGTACTTTGTTAAATGATTTAAAATAATATATGTTATATGACAATATTGTGATAAATAAAAATAAAAAAAATAAATAAATAATATATTATTTTGATTTATTTTCAGTGTGGCTCAGAAGACGTGAAAAGGCACAGATGGTTCAAACACATCGACTGGGCAGATGTTTTCATGAAAAAGTTACAGGTACAAAGTAGCTTTTATTTTATTGCCGAAGAATATTTTCGAAATACCCAAAAGTTCATTTAATATAATATTTATTAAATATTTAAGTCAAATATAGGTTTAAAGTTTAGTTTACAAGTTCTCAAATCTATACTATTACTATAAATGTTGAAAGTAACCCTGTCTGTCTGACTGTTACCTTTTCACACTTTAACTAAGTGCTCAACTGATCACCATGAAATTTTGCATATACGTGTTGTCAAGGATACAAGAAAGGACATAAGAGTAAATTTCATTCAGAAAAAAATTTAATGTTCCCAAGGGATCATCTAAAAAAAAACCCCCTGGCCAAAGTGTTATAGCAAGAGGTCAAGCGTTATTGCTTTTATATTTTTATATTTTTCAACGCGGACGAAGTAGCGGGCACCAGCTAGTTTGAGGTATTTTATTTTATTATACATAAGCATCTAAAAACTCAGCCCATGCTGTGTCTTAGCCGCCACTGTCAAACGAGGTTAATTTGACAGGGTTTTGAAGGTTTTTTGTTCCTACGACGCGTTTCTGCGATATTTGATATTTTTTATCTCTATAGTATAGCTAGTCCTTTGGCTATACAGTCCAATGCTCAAATAGGGAAAAAACGAATTCTTCTATTGTTTTTTGTAGGTGTCAAAGTTACCCAGAGTGAGGGGCTATTTTGACAATAGCATTGAAATGCACTGAAAGTCAAAGTAGTTGCTTAAAAGCTTACATTTATAAGCTTTCTACAAAAATAAGAAGCAATATTCAATCGTTTTGAGTGAAAATTTTATGAAAATACAATAAAAATGACCAAAATAATCAACATCAATTTCTTTATTAGGTTTTTTTTTCGTACCTTTCCGCCCTCCAAATATTTATGACAACACAGTGGATGCATCGGACTTCCCGCGCTTCTGAGTCGTTGTAAAGACATCAACAGACCTGTTTTAACCCATTGTCAATTTAGCCCCAAAATCTGTCAATGTTCCCCTCGAAGTCAAAGTAACCCCGTTTGACGGTATATAGTTTCTTCTTGTGACATTAATGGTATCTAATTTGTTTACAAGATTCGAGTCAATGTCAAGATTGTTAAAAAAGTGTTGGAATTTTACTAACTTCATTGAAATATTCTAATTGTATACAGTAAACATGTAGAGAATAATACATTTTTACAATTTATCCTCGGTATAGTACTTGTATATGTAGTTACACGGCGAAGGCGTAGTTTT
Organism: Synanthedon andrenaeformis; assembly: GCA_936446665.2. Classification (NCBI taxonomy): domain Eukaryota; kingdom Metazoa; phylum Arthropoda; class Insecta; order Lepidoptera; family Sesiidae; genus Synanthedon; species Synanthedon andrenaeformis. The sequence continues at coordinate 6,121,926 of OW387777.2, read as the reverse complement.
ACCGGCTTCAATATGCCGTCCACAGGGGTTTATTTTTAGTTCTTATTTTATCTGAGCTTTAGCTACCAATAACTAATTATTGGTTTTCTTTTGTTCAGCCTCCAATAATACCGTCCGTGTCATACGAAGGCGACACATCCAACTTCGACGAGTACCCAGAGACAGACTGGAAAGCAGCAAGATCACTCGATCCTGACGAATTAAAATTATTTGCCAATTTTTGATAGCCAGTGTTGAACTTTTTTTCCGAGCTGCAAATTAATTGACAAACGATTCAGTTTGCGAACGAAGTCATAATTATTAAGATAATGTTGTTTATTTATACTTAGCTACTATATTTATATTCGTGACAAACTATGGCCGACATAGGTTATTGATCTCTAGAGTCAATATTCTAAGTTCTTGCATAGTACCTGAATACAATCATTTACCTACTTTTTTTATTTTAAAAATAAAAATACAGGATATAAACAAATATTAACTTAACATCAAAATATAAAAAGAGAAGTTACTATTCATATACTCGTACATTAGCAACGCTGTTGATTAATTACTTTCTTCTTTATATACATATATATATAGCTTTGAATATGTATTTTAATTATATAAATAACTAGTTCCCCGCTCCTAGCTTCGCCCGGGGTGCAATTTTTATACATAAAAATCAACCCCGTTTATCCTTTTTCCCATATGTGACAACCGAAAATTCTTCACAAAACAACAACATTTCCCATAGAAAACATTTCTAGACTGTAGACATCAAAACCAGGCCATTGTTTTTTCTTTAATCTCACACCTTGGAGATTTTGTAAATGGGGATGACATTCGAAAATTAAAAATACTATACATTCACTTTTCAATCTTTTTATACATTCACTTTTTTAATTCTTTCAAACTTAAATAGGTATCCCAGTAAAATTTATAATTTTTTCTTACCTAATGGTACAAGTCTCAACAGTTAAAATGATAATAATAAAAAGCCTGATCATACAAAACTGATTGATTGACAAGGATTGCCCTTGTTACCTAGACAAGGGGACCGAAATGTGGATGCTCTTGAATAATATCCACATTTCGGCTCTTCTCGGTCTTTTCTTCCGTATTCTCGGCCCCAGACTCCAGACTCAATGCAATCGCAAACTCACTCATTTATTTGCTAAAAAAGCGGTACAATTGATTTTTTAAGTTAGATAATACAGATCGCGCTTTTCTCCAGAATCTGGCATGCAAAAGCAGTAGTTATACAACGATTCTATGCAGTTATACAATAATTATGTTATTGTTAATGTTATGCATTATGTTATTGTTATGCAACGTCAAATGCGTGAATTTAATTCAATTAATACAATAAAACAATTAAATTTTATAAGAATAACACAAGGCATATATGGGTTACAATACTTAACCGAAATATATTCAAAATATTCTTGTACAGATGAAATACGCACGCGCCATTCATACGTTTTCGTTTAGCGTTCTTACTTTTATTCTTTTTGCTCAGCTTCTAAGCGTCATACCGTAATGATAACCTTCTTCAAGAATTGGGCTATCAAATGCAATTTTTTTAAAACCAGACTGCTGTTATTTTTGTGTATGCACTGAAATATAAGCAATCCAAAATGAGTATGTTCTAAAAAAATGTTTTAACAAGAATAACTATTGGAAAGACTGCAACGTATTGCAATTATTATGTAATTGTATTAATTATTGTATCATATTGCAATGTTTTGTAATTGAGGGATAATAAGTCCGATTATCAACTTACGAGTATACGAGTATAGTAAACATATACGAGTATGTTTGACAACATTTATTGAAATTGATAATAGAAGTTGACTGTGCATTTAAGGTAAGTGTAGCAAGTCATAAAGCAGTTAAACAATTGATTCGAATTTTTGTTAAGCTAAGAGCAGTTGTATTATGTCTTTAATTAGATACGTTTAATATTGTGGACGTTTAAATTATACTCATAATGTTATATTTATAGGAGATACCTTATGTTAATAAAATTTAAACTGTCATTTTATTAAGGAGAATACGGTTTACTTAGTTACAAATCAACTATTGAGCGTCAATTTTCAAGACAAAATTTTCACTTTGTAACAAATAATAATACCACATTAGATCCTTAATTAATATCATAAAATTCTAATAAATTAAATAAAAAAATATTTCTAAAAATAATATCAGGAAACTGCAAACAACTTAGTGAAATAACTCAAATTTAAAATCTACTCTTGAGTATCAATTCCCAGGACAAATTTTTCCTTTTGTAACAAATAATAATACCATATTAGATCTTTCTAATTCTAAAACTGAACTGATTTATATATAAAAATAATATCAGGAAACAACTTAAACGCTCTGAAAACAAAAACATATGAGTACATATACATCTATTTTGGAATAGGTATGTTTTTCCGTTTCATTTCTGTAAACCCCCATTTACTTTAAATCACTTTGATATTTATGTTTTTTCTCCGAACTGATTTGTAAAAATGTAATGTTATTCCTTTTCCAACAAATTTTCAAACACATTTCGCACGTATGCCGTGTTATATTTAAGTGGCATTAGATATTTTTTTGTATATAAGAAAATAAATAAAAATATATATCGAAGATGTTGTTATTATGAATAGTTATTTTAGATTTAACTCACGCATAATAATTCCAGTGCTTTCAATGTGCAAAGAGTAAAAATAGTATAATAATAAGATTTTTAGAATAAATACATTTTTAGGTCATAAGTAGTCAATAAGGAACGACACGTTTGTGATTTAATTTTTAAATAAATAGACACATATATTTTTTCTGTAGATAGATACTGAACAACTTGATTGAATAAATGTTGTTATTCTAAAAAATCGTTATTGTCAAACCAAAGTCTGCTATGTTGTGCACTTTTTTGATATTTCAACATTTTGACCTTAGTGTTATAGTTTACTGCCTTATCTATCGTATAAAGAGTTATGTAAAGCAGCTGAAATCTGTTGTGTAAAATTTACTCTTTTATAAAAATAATAAATAAACTATTCAATTTTCATGTTTAAAAGTCAAATAAGTTAAACCCTTAGTTTCAAGTAAAATGCTTTATTTTAAAATAAATCTTCATTTAGTGACAGGACACACTGGGTTTAGTAGTCATTTGTTACCGCACTTGCAGCAACTATCTATAGCGTTGCTTGTGTTGCGTTGCTTGTGTCTAGGCGACGGTAGCCACCTACGTTCAAGTGGACCGTCGGCTTGTCTGTCGACCTTAGCATGAAAAAAATAATGTAAAAAAATTCAGGAAGTCCTAAGTATATTTTTTACACATAGTAGATTTTGATTTGACAACGAAGATAATTCTATTTTGTGTGAATATGCACCGTTTTTGTGATGTTTTATGCAACTTGCAATATTTAGACAATTTTTTGAAACACGAATTATTTTTTTAACTATGTTATTAATTATGTAATTCATAATTTTAATATTTATCTATTATGTTTTAATTATTTGTAATTCCCGAATACATGTGTTCAGGAATTACCAAGATTAACCAAGATTGAATACGTTAATATACATATATTTTTTTACAGTACAAAAACTACTGGTCTATTTGTTCTACTGTTTCTGTAGAGACAGCTACATAAATAATATAGATATTTCGAGTTTTCATTATTAATGTCGGGCCATAAATATCCTAATTGCTGTGATTCTTTTAGTCATATCTTTAGAGAGGTATTTTGGTTAAAATTATTTAAAAAAACTATACCAATATGCCTGTTCAATTTTTACTTTTAAATTATTTCATTTAAATTGTAAATTTATGAGACAACAACAAATTGTAAATATGAAAGTATGAATAAATATTTATAGAAAGAATATTACTTTTTTTAAATCCCATAATAATTAGTGCCCATGTCATTAGGATTTTGGTTTACGTTTCATGAAGCTATTATAAATGCGTAAGATTTGAATTTAAATTTGGCACACAGATAGTTTACTACCTCTAGTAACATTTTTTAACGTTGGGAAATCCTCTTGGATACCCGGCAGTGTAGGGGACACTGTGGGGTTATGCCGGATTAGTACCGGCTAAAACCCAACGACTTTCTAGCGCGGCCGTTGATGGGCTGGGTCGCGGGGACGTTATGACACAACTTCCATGCAACCTCGATTAACATATAGGGGTACAGTATCCGTAGTCAGATGGCATTGTGAGATCAGATACTTTTTATACAGAAAAAATGTTCGGTTAGGTTCGGCGCCACTGTCGTCAACAGTGTCAGCGCCACCAATGTCAGGCGCTTCTCAGGGGTTGTATTTGATTTTACAACGCGAACACCGAAAAAATGTATAGGAGTGAAGGAATGTATTGAAGCGGTTTGGCAACAGAAAACTGATTAATAGTTTTCAATGTAAACTTTCGTTTTTAAATTGTACGATGACGCGATCTCCTGAAATATATCGCGGATACAGAATGTTACAATGATGTATTCTTATGAGTGTTTTTGTAGGAATCCTTAGTTTTAAAAATGAAATGGTTTATTTTAGTTACCTAGGTACGTGTAGACTGCAGGACGCTGCCGTTTTCTCTTACTATTATATGGATAGGATATAAAAATAGAGTATCAACCCTAAGGACTTATAAACAGCTTAACCGATTTTGATGACATTTTCAGACAGAAGTTTAGTAGCGATCGGAGAAACAGATTATTTTTTTGGTAATTTTGTGTCATTAATACGAGCACAAAATAAGTTTTTACTATTTAGAAATAAAAAAGAAATATTCAATTCCTAACAAAAATATATCAATATATCATATATAATTTATATTTATATGATATGTATATGAAGTTAGATTTTTTTCTATTTGAAAATAATGAAACTGTATAACGACTGTATAAATGTTGTAAAAAGAAAAAGGGGCGTGGAGGAAGTCGCGGGCAATAGCTAGTTTTAAAATAAAAATAGACGTGTTCCCCTCTACTTCATTATGTGGGTTTGTCAATAACTTTTCATTTTCTTATCTATTGTAAAAAAAGTATTTTAAACTATTATGTATTATGACAAAACCACTGAGTATTGATATCTATCTCCAGCTTTTAAGCCAAGAATTCCAATATCAAGACTTTCCTGTAGATTCTACAAGTCTACTACTTTTCACCTATCGGCCATACGAATAGCATATATGCAATGTCATTTGAAGTTTGTCATGTCAGTAGAGTTTTCACAAAGCCGACAAGTGCTATAAAATTACGAAGTTATATCAATAAGGACAATTTATAAGCAGCAATTATTATCGCAGGTGTACACAGATATTAAGTTAATCAAATGTTATTATCAGATATCGACGAAAGTAACGATACCTACACTTACACCTTAAAGACACCTTAATCAGCAGAGAAACAGGTGGTTTGTACCTACAATGCCTGTAAGATCTTTAATTCCTGAATTGGCGGAGAAAGCTCGGAAAGAGTTAAATGAAGACCCTAAGAGGCTGGAAGATGATATACAGCATATCAAAGATTGGTTAGCCAAGCAGTCTCACTTAAATGCTAGAACGGGTATGTTTTCCAAGTTTTATCTGCACCGGAGTATCTTTGCTCTATTCACTTCGAACTCAACGTTCGATTGATATATCAAATATCAATTTAAAATTAAATTTGATATTTTATTTTATATAATTAACAAACGACCTGCCCCCGGCTTCGTACGGATGCAATTTTTTCTGCAAATTATACACAAAAACCTTCCTCCTTTAATGTTTTTTCCATTAGTGAAAAATCGTATCAAAATCCGTTAGGTGGTTTAGAAGTTAGCTGAGAAGCAGATTGAGGCGGACCGCGACTTCACTTTGACTAATATTATAAAGAGGCTAATTTGTGTGTTTGTTTGTATGAGAAGGTAATCATCGAAACTACTCATAAAATTCTTTTACCAATAGTAAGAATAGAATTTCAGGATGGCTAAATATTTCACGCGAGCCGCCGTTTTCACGTAGCCGCGTTCACCAGCTGTCTAAAAATAAAGATCCAATGCTTGGCAAAAATATAATGTCAGCCGTTATATTGCTTTACATATTTTGTCAGGCGTTATAAATATCTTTTATTTTTCAACGTTGAAAAAAAACGTTAAAAAAGGTTGGCAGACAGGCTGATGGTTTTTTTTTGTAAGAAGCTATCGTTCTCTAAAGTAAGAATACAGTAAAACCATAAGGGATATAATATGATGCCGATTAATATAATTGAAGATATCTATCTTCAATTATCTATCCGCAATTTAAATTACCTGATGTTATACAGGAAAGTTATTCCCAACGTTCAATTAAATTTATGCCCAACGTTTGCAGATGATCAGTGGATTCTAACATTTTTGCGCGGCTGCAAATTTAGTTTGGAACGTACAAAGGAGAAGATGGATCTTTACTATACTTGTCGTTCAGCATTACCTGAATTTTGTCGTATAAAACATACCGAAGCTTTATTTCAAGATATTCTTGATTTGGGGTAGGTAACTAAATATCTTTAACTTTAGTTCAATTTTTTCCAATTTACTTAGTAGTTATATTAAACTTTGTTCCAGGGTCTTTGTGATTCTACCAAATTTACCAAGCCCAGTCTCACCTAGAATTATAATTGTGCGACCTGGAGCGTACGATCCCCAGAAGTACCATATTTTTGATGTGATGTCAGTATCATTTTTGATACAAAAGGTGAAATGAACTAACAATAACTACCTAATTTATCAACTTTTAATTTAAAAATAAGTATTTATCATCGAAGATCATTGTTTTTTCAGATTATGTTGGAAGATGACAATTCTGTCGTTGCTGGAGTAATTTCCGTTTTAGACTTAGAAGGAGCTAGCATGGCTCACTTCTTACAAATGACACCTATGCAAATGAAAAAAATGACATTTATTTTTCAAGTAAGCTATTGGATTTAGTTTAAACCAAGTCATTTTTTTTCTATAAAAAATAACCAATCAATTATGATACATATAACTGTTTTATAAATCCCTTACACAGTTATATAGCCAATAGTTTCCATTATGGCTTTCATTTTGTCATCATCAACTTTAAAATTCAAAGTTCGATTAGAACGTTGGGTAATTTTTCAGCGAAAAATCTCCAAAACGAAATTCTTAAGCCAATTTTGGCACATACATTCTGGTAAACAATCTTTGTGATATCTATTTGTAAGTTTCAACCTTTATGAAAATTTAAAAAGTGTCGAAAATGCTTATTTTTGAACTCCTATCTTAAACTGTCCGTAAAGTTACCGTTGTAAGCAAAATTACACGGAATTCGTTTCTACAGCAACCTAAATCTTAACGAAACAAACAAAATGATCGTGCAAACTGGCACTTTCTTGCTAAGCCGACATGTTTTTTTAATATTGGCTGGAAATGATTTTGTAATTCCATTATGTTAGTTTTATTCTGTATCTTAGACGATTTTTATGTTTTAGGTCTCTTTAGTAATACTTTTTAAAAGAGACCTTGAAACTTCTTTTCATAATTTATAACAATTTTCAGGACGCATCTCCATATCGCATGAAAGGATTACATTATTTGAATACACCCCCGGGATTTGAAACAATTATCAATATGATGAAAATGTTTCTTAACGAAAAAATTAAAAATAGGGCAAGTATTTCTAAACTCCATGTTACCTTATATTTTCTATATACAGGTGTCCCAGCATTAATGGATAACCTTGCACGTACTTGTAGACAAAGGTAAAGTACCCATACAAACTGCTTTTTTTATTTAATGGATACGTGCAAGGTTATCCATTAATGCTGGTACACCCATGTATATCGTTATTTCAAGACAATGTATAATTTTCTATTGATTTAATTATTATTACAGTTATATGTTCATAATAAAAACTGCGACGAATTGTACAAGTACGTGCCGAAAGAAATATTGCCAGTCGAATACGGAGGCAAAGGAGGATCTATTCCAGATATTACTGGTGAGAAAATGCACATATGTGCATACATTCTTGGAAACAATCTAAAATAATAAGGCATAACTTGGGGCAGTTATGTACCAACTTACTATACGTTTTATGTAGTTGTGCCTGCTGCTTCTAGTTAATTACTTATACAAAACTAGCGGCCTGCACCCAGCTTCGTCTGGGATGCGTTCTTTTTATTATTATTTTATTTTTATCCATTCCTTCCTCGTTTGTTAAAACCGTGTAAGGTTCAATAATTTTATAAGTCTTGTATGTTATGTAAAAAATGTTTTCTAAGAAACTAGAGATCAGCTCTCGGCTTCGCCCCAGAAACAATTTTAATACCTTCCTCGTTTATCCCTCTTTCCATTAAAATCTGTTAAGCGACTTTGGAGTCATAGAGGACAAACATACTTTCAATTATTTTTATTTATATACATATATTAGATATAAAATATATATTTTAAAATTGTTTTCAGCCTATTGGAAAAAGAAAGTTCAAGAATACAGCTCGTTCTTGGAAGAAGATGAGAAATATGGCACGGATGAAACGAAGCGGCCTGGCAAACCGAAGACAGCCGAAAGCTTATTTGGTATAGAGGGTTCCTTCAGGAAATTAGAGTTTGACTAACTTTTTTTTTCTAAAATTAAACATTGTTTATGAAAAACTGATCATTCAAAGTGAAAATATCTTTAATTTCGTTTATTTGTTTATTTTGTATTATCTATATTAAAAAATAAAATTGAAGTGTCTGTTTGTAACTGGTTTTTTTTTTACTAAATGTACATATATATGAAAGTACGGTAGGTACTTATAACAAAAAAAAAGAACTATCGCTGTGTTCCACTGTTGCTTAATGGCATTTTTAATAAGGTACATTTCCTCACATCCATCCACTGCCAGCTGCTCTCTTGAGCAGGTTCGATCTAGGTATAGACAATGTTTTCTTAAAAAAAAAAAAACAAGTTTCCATCCATCCGCATCGCAACAATAATGTACCGCCCATTCCCACTTCAGCCGACTTGTTCTTCGGGCTTTGAAGACAACTTTCATTCTACGACAGACTCAGAAAAATATTCGGATCATTTCGGATCATATTTTTCAGAGAAATACCAAGCATTGCCTCTTACACAGTTCGTTGAATCATTCGCAAACTGTCAGACTGGTTTGTCGCGTATTACCTACGCGAAGAGTCAAATTCATTCAAACGTATCACGTATTACCCACGCGATAAGATTCATATCCCAGTGTGTTGGGTTGAATGGTGGGTAGGTTGCAATGTATTGAAAATTATTAAATGCCTCCGCAACTCAGTCAAACTTATCGCGCGTTACCTACGCAATAAGAGTTAAATTCGTAAGTGTCGATTGAAGTGCGGGTAGATTATAATTTATTATTAAAAATGAGAAGAGCCGTCGTAACCTTCTCGGGCTTCACTTCGCTTGGCGCGGCCGAGCCAGACGGACGTATGTTTGTACAGTGAGCGTGTGACTAAATATGTTAAGTGATTACCATATTTAACCTCATTTCTTGTGCCTATTCATTTGTGTACTTTGTTACCAGTGTTTTAAGACTTTATAGTGTAAATTTATACTAGCCATGTGTAATGATCGTTGCGGCAGTCTGAAAACAGAGTTTTATAGTAGAACCGATAGAATAGCGAACATACGTTATTGTTGCTTATCAGAAACAGGCTTAGGCTGGCTCAGGCTGGCTCAGGCTCAGTTTAGTATCAGTTCAGTATCAGTACAGTATCAGTATCAGTGCAGTATCAGTATCAGTGCAGTATCAGTATCAGATCAGTATTAGTTCAGTATCAGTATAAATTCAGTTACAGTTCAGTTCAGTATCAGTGCAGTATCAGATCAGTATTAGTTCAGTATCAGTTCAGTATCAGTTTAGTATCAGTGCAGTATCAGTATCAGATCAGTATTAGTTCAGTATCAGTTCAGTATCAGTGCAGTATCGGTATCAGTTCATTATCAGTATCAGATCAGTATCAGTTTAGTATCAGTGCAGTATCAGTATCAGATCAGTATTAGTTCAGTATCAGTATAAATTCAGTTACAGTTCAGTTCAGTATCAGTGCAGTATCAGATCAGTATTAGTTCAGTATCAGTTCAGTATCAGTGCAGTATCAGTATCACTATCAGATCAGTATCAGTGTCAGTATCAGTATCAGATCAGTATCAGTTTAGTATCAGTTCAGTATTAATTCAGTATAAGTTTAGTATCAGTTCAGTATTAGTTCAGTATAAGTTCAGTATCAGTTCAGTATCAGTGCAGTATCAGTAACAGTTCAGTACCAATGCAGTATCAGTATCAGATCAGTGTCAGTGCTGTATCAGTTCAGTATCAGTGCAGTATCAGTATCACTATCAGATCAGTATTATTATCATTATCAGTTCAGTATCAGTTCAGTATCAGTTCAGTATCAGTGCAGTATCAGTATCAGATCAGTGTCAGTGCTGTATCAGTTCAGTATCAGTATCAGTTCAGTATCAGTGCAGTATCAGTATCAGATCAGTGTCAGTGCTGTATCAGTTCAGTATCAGTGCAGTATCAGTATCACTATCAGATCAGTATTATTATCAGTATCAGTTCAGTATCAGTATCAGTTCAGTATCAGTGCAGTATCAGTATCAGATCAGTATCAGTATCAGATCAGTATCAGTTCAGTATCCGTTCAGTATCAGTATCAGTGCAGTATCAGTATCAGTTCAGTATCAGTATCAGTATCAGAAATTAGACCAAGCTGAGAGGACAGGGAAGGCTGTAAGGGGAGGTAGGAGGCCTTTGCTATCAGGGTCGGTGGACCCGCCAATTAAATTATCAGTTGAGCTTGTCTGAGGACTCGCCTAATCAGTTATCAGTTGAGCTTGTCTGCGGACCCGCCTATTCAGTTATCAGTTGAGCTTGTCTGTGGACTCGCCTATTCAGTTATCAGTTGAGCTTGTCTGCGGACTCGCCTATTCAGTTATCAGTTGAGCTTGTCTGAGGACTCGCCTAATCAGTTATCAGTTGAGCTTGTCTGTGGACTCGCCTATCCAGTTATCAGTTGAGCTTGTCTGAGGACTCGCCTATTCAGTTATCAGTTGAGCTTGTCTGCGGACTCGCCTATTCAGTTATCAGTTGAGCTTGTATGCGGACTCGCCTATTCAGACATCAGTTGATGATTCGCTTGTGTGAAGCGGTACTACCAGTAAATCAGCGAGGCAGATACGTGTGTACGATATGTACAGGTAAATACTTCTATTAGAAATTCGCCACTGCTTGATTAAACTGTTCTATGAATCATGCAGTTCGCGACAGGTTATAGGTTATTTATGCTTATGTAACCATGAAACATAAAACAAAAGCTAGATTTATTTTATAAATTTTATAACAAAAATTTCAATTACCTACGAACTCGCTAGTAGGTTATAAATATGACTTTCATTACGATACTCTTCTTAAATAACAATCAAAACTCAAGGATTTTATCTCTCTTTGTTTTCTATACTTAGGTTGTCCTTATAAACAATGTATAGTTATCGAGTTAATTAAACAAATATCACGAAGATAAATCGATGAGACACGAACGTGACCACTAAAATCAGGTAAAAGAGGTCGATATCGATAAGTAAGTACTCATTTTATCAGTTATCGTCTACAAAAACAGTACGTTCATATTGTTTACTAGTACCGGTTGTCTTTTAGTGTTTTTTTTACATATTGTTTAACTGATTATTTACAAAATGATACGTGTTTTGACACCTGAATTGGCTGCAATCGCAAAGAACGAAATCAACGAAGATCCGAAACGTACGGCAGAGGATCTGCAAAATTTGAAAGACTGGTTGTCAAAACAGCCCCATTTAAAGGCGAGATCAGGTAAAGTGTATAAAAAGGACTGATTTTAAAGAGTCTGTTCATCTATTAGTAAACATCTAGAGGTGGCAATACTTTTACCAACTTATAAATTAAATAATTAATAATATAAAAAAATAAATCAGTAATTATTATTATTATTATTCTCTTTATTCATCTTTTTTCTTAACATTAAATTTTTTACAATATAAATATTAAAAAAAAAAAATATATATTATAAAAAATTTAAAATTAGTATGCCGCAAGTAGCGGGCCAAGGTCCAAGCTACCGGTGGTTAGGGCTGCAGAGTGAGGAACCTCCTGACAATTCGTGCCGTGTCCAGAAGTACCGCCTTCTGTATCTGACCCTTGATCCATCCATCTAGCGAGAGACTCTTAAGATGTTGGTCGAGGCTCTTCGCTATAAGACCATTCGCCGATATGACTATCGGGACGATGATTGTCGAATCGATATTCCACATGGCGGTCACCTCGTGAGCCAAGTCTATGTACTTGGTAAGTTTGTCTTTCTCGGCTTTCACGAGATTTTCGTCATGTGGAACAGTAATGTCAACAAGCATCGTCCGGCGTTGGGATCGGTCAATAACCACGATGTCAGGTTTATTGGCGACAATAGTTCTGTCCGTGATTATTGAACGATCCCAATAGAGCGTGGCATGACCATTTTCGAGAACGGGCGCAGGCATATATTTGTAATATGGCACTTCAAATTCAACAAGGTGATATTGAAGAGCAAGTTGTTGGTGAATAATTCTGGCTACTTGGTTATGTCTGTGCAAATACTCGCCATTAGCAAGATGAGAACAACCGGAAATAATATGTCTCAATGATTCTCCTGGACGGTGGCATGCTCGACAAATGTCTGCCGTACCGTCTTTGAGAATATATTTCCGGTAGTTTCTCGTCTTGATAACTTCATCTGCTATTGCACAGACAAAACCTTCGGTTTCCCCAAAGAGGTCACCGAAACGTAGCCAGTTTATTGAAGCGAGCGGGTCTACATCGGGTCCGGTGAGGGCTCGATAGAACCGCCCGTGCAATTCCTTGCTCTTCCATACCTCCCTGCGATTCTCGGTACTTAATATAACTGGTTTGCGCCAGTTCTCGTTAGATAAGCATAGGGGAGTGAAGTGTTTGTCAACTGCTCATCCTCGCGGATCTTCGACGCAGCTAGTAATAGAGCGCCACAGTACTGCTGCCTTTAGAGGTAGCTTTCGTTATGCTGCGTCAAAGTGCTGGAATAACATCCCGCCGCCTATTAGGGACCTGCAAAGTACTAATAATTTTAGAAATAAATTAAAGAAATTTATATTCGAACACCAAAAAGGCGAGGAGCAACTGCGGAACGACACCAGTGCCTTCTGAATATATATGTATTTTTAATTTTATATATTATTTTTTTGGTAGATGATATTTTCTTTTCTGTATAAATATAGGTGTTTTTTGTATTATATATTTATGTTATATTTTTAATTTTAAGAGCTTTTATGTATTGTTTTATCTTGTAAGTGCGTAACCTCACCATCGGCTCTAACGGAAGACCAGCGCAGGTTTTTATAACCTGCATTATGCTGAGTTGGAGCCGGTTTGTGGCGGGGGACGTTTGTGTTAGTCTTTTTATATATTTGTATGTTTTCAATGTCCTTTGCTACAAATAAAATATTATTCTATTCTATTCTATTCTATTCTATTCATCATGATGTATCCCGCATTCGATGTTAAGGAAATATTCCCTGAGACTGCATATTTCTCGGTTATGAAGGTCCTTGGCATTCAGAAAGCCGCGGCCCCCCAGTTTCCGAGGGATATACAGTCTCATAACAGACGAGCGCGGGTGTAACATCCGGTGTATGGTGAGCAGTTGACGAACCCTTCCAAGGCATCTAGTTCAGTCTGCGTCCATCTTAGTATGCCAAAGGAGTAGGTTAACAAAGGCATAACCCAGCTGTTGAAGGCGCGTACCTTATTACCACCCGACAAAAGACTCTTAAGTACTTTTGTTAGGCGACAAAAGAAGCGCTCCCTCACCTTCTGTTTCATGTCTTTATCAACGATACCCAAAGACTGTGACATACCAAGATACTTATAGGTTTCGATTTCAGAGAGAGATTTAAAGGTCACTTCAGTGAGTTGTAAATTAGAAGAATTTACAACCTTGCCCCGCTGTACATGCATGACCGCACACTTATCTACACCAAACTCCATCTTTATAGAGTTGCTAAAAGTTTCTGTTATTTTCAGCAACTCTAACAGATCCTGGCGTTTGGATGCGAATAGTTTGAGATCATCCATGTACAGTAGGTGAGAAATGACCTCTCCCCCCCTCCGTAATCGATAGCCTAGAGTTGAATCCTTCAGCAATGTGCTGAGAGGATTCAAGGCTAGGCAAAACCATAGTGGACTCAGGCTGTCGCTTTGAAAGATGCCTCGCTTTATGCTTATTTCGTCTTGCGGACCAGAGACGCTCTGTAGACTGCCTGGTTGATGAAGAACAGTGGTCCACTGCCCCATGCACATTCCCAAGAAGGATCTTAGAGTTGAATCAATTTTATACAACTCCAAAATCCTTCTCAGCCATGAATGGGGCATCGAATCATAGGCCTTCTTATAGTTAATCCAAGCTGTCGACAGAGTCCCTCTGTTCCTTCTGACATTTTGATAAATGGTCATGTCTATGAGGAGGAGCTCCTTAGTACCACGAGACCCAACTCTACATCCATTCTGAGCTGGGGCCAAAATATTATTAGCAGTTATGTGCGAGTTAATTTTTGTCCTCAGAATGGATGTGAATAATTTGTACAATGTTGGTAAACATGTGATGGGTCTATAGTTTTTGGCTTCCGTGGTACTACCTGATTTGTGGAGCAGGAAGGTGTTGCCAGTTGTTAACAGACGAGGGAGGGCACCGATATCAAGGGCTTTTTGAAATTGCATTGCCAAACATTCGTATGAGCACCGAAACCATTTGATCCAAAAGTTGTGCAATCCGTCCGGTCCAGGACTTTTCCAATTCTGGGCCGTGCGAATAGCACAACTAACATCATCGGGGCTTATGGTAATAGCCCCCATGGGTTCGATGTGTTCACACGTCTGCTTGACAATGTTTATCCAATCGCCCTCCTTGTGCTCGTCGGAAACCGACCAGATGTCACGCCAAAAGTTTACCATAGCGTTTTCATCTGGAAGCTTCCCGACTTCCTCACGGTTATCGGTTCCCTCCCATTGTCTGTACACCTTCCTTTGGTCACTTTGGAAGAGGCGGTTCTGAAAAAATCTGTTCACACGTTCTTTGTAGCGGCGTATTCTGTTTGACCACGCATAGACTTTTTGCTTCAAGAAATCAATACGTTCCGTGACACAGGCCATGTACTCTTTAGGTTTAATGTTAGTTCCTACAAAAGCCTGAGCCACGAAACGCATGACTCGTGGTCGTTTATTACCATTCTTGAAGCAGAGCAACTTTGCAATGAGAGTCCTAAACGTACTGATACGTTTCTCGATACGAATCTGCCATGTAGGGATGCTTGAAATATCTCTCTTTTTGTGAGCAGTATCTAAAAATCTCACCTGGGCAATGCGACATACAGTGATGGCCCCACAGTATAGTATTGAGATCGTATCAGTTAGGTCTTTGCTGTCCTGTATATACGAGGACAGCAAAGCGTTTACGGCTCCCATTAAAGCAAAGTTACGTCTATTCGCAGGCAAACGTGGTAAACGCGGTCTGTACTCGTTTGTGGAACGATATCTCAGAATCGTCTCCGCCAAAGCCCTCCTCAATTGCTCATTAACCTGGGTACTTACTAACTCGCTCGCACAATCTTCCTCGCCGTCAACAGGGTCTATAAGCAGCGGATGGTCGGTTGGTTCCGCATTCGCCACCGCAGTTGGTAAGATCTGTGACGTCACAGAAGTCGTACGAACAGGTTGTGAGTCCAGGCGCAGCCTATCAAGTGCAGACTGGTCCAACAGTTGGCACCGTTGGATAGCCCGCACCTGATCCGACAGTCGTTGAGCGGTGACGGTGACAGCTGGTTCAAGGTCCTGAAACAGAGACAGCATCCTAGCACGGTACGCCGTCAGGTTAGTTCCCCCCTCTGTGGCCCCGTAATAGGCTCGCATGCAGTTCTCATTCATTGTCTGAGTCCATCGCATGCGTCGCACTACACCACCGGTAGCGAGGGCCGGGCGCGAGGCGGATTGCCTCGCAGGCCCCAAGCGTGCCGGCAGTGGGGGTCGTCCTCGTCGCGCAGGTCTTATTGGCGGCGAAGGCGGCGTCGGCTCGTCCTCGTTGCTCGACGTGCTCTTATCGTCGGCGGTTAAAAATTCCTCCGCCGAAGAGCACGGAGACGACGATACGGGCGGTGGTGGTGGGCGTGCGCTCCGTTTTGCTGCTCTTTTTCGCAACTCCATGTTTCATTTATCAGTTTTATTTATCCACGTTTAATTTTGTATTCATTTCTATAAAATATCGATCCAAACAAATCCAAATAATCCAAACTGTCTATATAAATTTGAAATGTCACTGAAAGTTGAATTGCAGTTTTCCATATTTTATTATTATTATTTACATATTTATTTTCAACTCTTAATTCTAATTATTATTAATTATTAATTAATTAATTAATCTTAATTATTATTATTATTATACACATTTATTCATTTATCTTCTTAATTCTAGGTTTTTTACAATATATATATAAAAACAATAAATATTATAAAAAACTTAAAACTAGGTAGCCGCTGGTAGCGGGGCAAGGCCCAAGCTACCGGTGGTTAGGGCTGCAGACTGAGGAACCTCCTGACAATACGCGCCGTGTCAAGGAGTACCGCCTTCTGAATTTGTCCCTTGATCCAGCCATCTAGCGAGAGCTTCTTGAGGTGTTGGTCGAGGCTCTTCGCAATAAGACCGTTCGCCGAAACGACTATCGGTACGATGATTGTCGAATCGACATCCCACATGGCGGTCACAATTATTATTATTATTATTATAAAACTATAGATATAACTTTTACAAAATCATACTAAAAATAAATGGTAATTTTAGATGACCAATGGCTTATTGGTATACTTCGAGGATGCAAATTTAGTTTGGAACGTGCTAAGAAGAAACTCGATTTGTATTACACATTGAAAACGACTGCTGCTGATGTTACGTTACGACTTAAACCAACTGAACCAAAGTTTGTGGAATTTTTAAGGCAAGGGTAAGTAAGGTCGTAAGAATTTATGTAATATAAATAAAATCTATGTAAGTAGGTATGTTTGTCCTCTATGGACTCGAAACAGCTGAACCGATTTTAATTCGGTTTTCACTTATGGAAAGAGGGATAAACGAAAATGGTTTGTGTATATAAAAAATTGCATCCGCGATGAAGCGGGGAGCGGGAAACTAGTCTATATAAATTCTCTTTGGTTAGTATAAGTTTGTCTCTTAAGTTCTATAAGTTTGTTCTCTATGGACTCTAAAACACTCAACCGATTTTAATTCAGTTTTTACTTATGGAAGGAAGTATAAATGAGGAAGCTTTGTATATATTTATACATTGCATTCCGAGTGAAGCCGGGAGCGAGTCAGTAGTTTTAAATAAAAATAAGAATAAATTACCATAAATCTGCAAATACATAAAGACATAAATACATAAATACAGTTTCTGACCGGTATTACTAGATAATTATGGAGAAGCGTGCAGCAGTGGACGTCCCCCATGATGATACATTTTGGCTCATAGTCATTATGCTAGTCCAGGCCTAGTCTTAGGCTAGCCTAGTCTAGTCTTATGATAATTATGACATAATATTTTTTTTATTTTTTTTTACCTAATTTTTTTTGTATTTTTTGTGTACAATTACAATATTTTATGTAATTTAAGTTATGATGTTTTCACCTTACAGCACCTGTTTAATATTACCGAAGTCAAAGAGTACTCTATTTCCAAGAGTTATTCTTATTAGAGCAGGTGTCTACGATCCGAATAAAAACAATGTTGCCGAAATCATGTGTATAATGTACTACTTATTGCAGGTAATACTCAAATTGATACATACACAACTTTTGAAAAAATAAATGAAATTGAAATGGTAGTAAAAAGGCCTTCTCATCTCGGACAAATATAAGTAGTCCTACCCGTAAATATCAGTAAATTGTAAGCAGCATTGTACGTAAAATTTTAGCAAAGGGTTCTGAAACAATCAAAAATAATAATTGATTATTATTTCAAACGTCACATTACTCATTAGGAGTTAGCATTAGTCACTTAGCTAAAAATAGTTTTTTTTTTGTGTATCAGAAGGGGGGCAATCAAATAATCCAAATGAAAGTTTGGCTTCGGACCCTTTGGACCCACAAGTTTTGACCATTCGACGAATAATTTATTAAAATTTGTTTTGCTTAGATGTGAAATTTTGTGTATACAGGAAAAGGAAAAATATATCAAAAAATTTCGGTTATTTGGCTCTTACCGCCTTTACTTGGAAAGAGCTCAAAAATTTCAGTGCTTACTTTCATAAAAAAAGTATAAGGAGTTATGTATTCAAATATTTTATTCTATTTATTTACAGATATTATTAATGGAGGATGATAGTGCGACAATTGTTGGTGTGAGGACATTAGTTGACTATCAAGGTATTACGATGGGGCATTTATCTCAAGCCAATCCCAGTTTGCTTAAGAAAATGGCTGTACTTTCTCAAGTAAGTTTTATACACTTTTCAAAACAACACTCTATTTTACATGATTTTACCAATATTATCATTACGATTAAGTCATACTTCACTCTCACGTACTTCAAATATCGTTTACCATAATCTATATCTAAGTATACCTACTAATAAATAAAATTGGAGTGACTGTTTGTAGTTTTATCAATTTTTCGCCTGAAATGTTCTGTCTTGTCTTATTGAAAGCCAAAATGTTTCTTCCGATCAATATGTTATTACATAGATTACAATATTATTTCAGGACGCTACACCGTTTCGTTTAAAAGGAAGCCATCATTTTAACATGCCACCAGGAGTCGATGTAGTATTAAACATTGTTAAGGGATTTCTTAACGAAAAGGTTAAACAAAGGGTAATGTGAATTTTATGAATGTAAAGTTGTACATTTTTAAATAACCTCATGGATATTTGTCAAGTTTATACAGCAATGCTGCTAAATTAATTATATATAATAAATAAAATATTATTTATATATTATAAAAGAGACAGTAAAATAACAACCAAAAGTGTTCATATTGCATTATATATATATATTTTTTATAATTTTTAGATACAAATACACAAAACCAATGAAGATCTTCTAACATATATTCCAGTAGATGTGCTTCCCGCAGAATATGGTGGCACAGGAGGAACGATTTCAGAAATAATAGGTAAATGCGTTTATATGTTGAAGTCAACGATACCATGCCTTAAATAGGCAAAACGTTTAAATTTAGAAACGATTAAATCACGGAGAAGCTAGTCCCCGTTACAATACTTTTTATTTTATTTTTGGTATAATTTGCCTATATTTAAAACTTACCCCATTTTACGTATTTGTTTTCAATAAAAACACACAACACAATGTTAAAGCGACTTCTAACGCCATCTAGGACCATACTATTGGAAGCATTTGCTAACGAAACAACAAGAAGAAGTTTGTGTGAAAGTTTATGGTTTCATCATAAATGGCCGTTTTTGCTAGAGTTTTTGCGTTTTCATGATTTCAGAGCCCATTTCTCTAAGCCTTACTCAAGGTCGTAGGACACTGTTTAGTGTTTATCAGGTCATAGTAAATCATTTGGATCGTCAGTTTGTCTGCCGACCATTACCTACATGTAAAAATGCGAGATCTGGGTCTGTGTATATCTCCCTTCTGAGGTGCTTGGCTGCCAACCTCTATAATTTATTAAAAAAATAAAATATAAATAATACATAGGCATTTCGCTTTAAGATTAATAAAATGTACTTTCAGAATACTGGGTCAATAAACTGGACGAATTTCAACCATGGATGGAAAAAGAGATGCATCTTGGCACTGACGAGTCCAAACGCCCTGGCAACCCGTTAACCGAGGAAGACATGTTTGGCCTTCAGGGATCTTTCAGAAAACTTGACATTGATTAACATTTATAAATGTATTTCTATGTGTTTTTATTTTATTAAATTCTATAATTCGCTACTAGCATTTTATTTAGATTCAGTCACAACTTTATTCATGTAATACGAAGCTACAAAAATAATTAATTAGGACATTACAAATAATTTTTATTTTATATGTATACGCAAAAGCGACTGACCTCAACATTACCTGATGGTAAGTGAAGATGATGGTCGAAGATGGAGATCCGTTGCCGTTAATAGTTTATTCATTCTGTTCTTAAAGAGTCTCAAGTTGTATATTACAGGGAACACTGAAGAAGGGAGAGTATTCCAGTCCCTCGCTGTGGAAATAAAAAATAAAGAGGCAAAGCGCTTCGTGCGAATAGGTACGTTATGTCACGTTACGTTGTGGTGTGGTTGTGGTGGTATGACCACAACGTACCACCACAACGTGACGTTAGAGTCTGGGTCTCGCCACTGCTGGTCCTTCTACTGGAAACGTATCTGTCTACAACTGTGCTGTCATCTGTATAACAAAAAATACCAGGTCTGCATACCCAATTATTAGCTACATGACTTACAATACCACCTTGAAATTAAAGCAATATTAAAACCTCTTAATATAGAGCTTAAGGAATATACAAACATTCTTAAACAGCTGTTATATAACAATGAAGCGGTACAGTGTCTGCTTATACTGCTTGTGTGCTAGTTGGGAATCGACTTTACTTTTTAAATATATTTATTATGATTTATATTTACTATATACATTGTTACGTCTTCATATTATATCAACTATTAAAAAATTATATAATTTCTTTATGAACGCCTCATCGCGTGTTGTCTATTTCAAGGTTGGTAAGCAGAATAACAGACATAGGTAAATCCTTATACAGGCTTTATAAACTTTTATCGCTTCTTTATGATGTAGGATGAAAAAATATTACAAAAAGGTACATGAAATAACGTGCTCCAATCGATTTTGTGATATTTGGCCGCAGGGAACACCGTTCACCGACAGCGAATTGTATTTAATATGGTGCTATCTAATCAGCAACTTGTTACCTATAAAACAGTGCGAAATTATCAGGTTTGCGTCACTTGGCGTTAGTAGCTTGTCAACAATACAAGTCTGCAAGTACAATGTTAATGTTATTTTGTTTAAAAAGGTGTTAAGAAAACTATAAAACAATTTATGTTTTAACATATTACATGTAGCATTTCTATGATTTATTAGTAAAAAAAACCAAACTATTCAAAAGGCAGCTGTCAATGTAAGTACATACAATTTCCCTTAAAGTTTTTTAAAAGTTTTTTTTTAGTTGTTTGTTAAGAAAACACGTCATGTTAATTTTTTTTTTAACTGCTATGTTACCTTTTTATTTAAATTGATGTTGTGTCAGGTCAAAGTTTTAAATGTAATTTATGAATTTTACAGACATGTTTATGTTTCTATTTCCTAGAGTAAACAATTATTAAAATAAATAGAAGTTATCTTTGCAACCTTAGCACTTTAACCATTAAACACTTATCAATTTACAGCCAGAGTTAATTATACTTACTACAATTGCTAATTAGTAAAATGTGTATACATAATAGTGTAACGCATGGAATAATTGTATAAATGAAATTCATAGATCAACGTGAGAACAAGTATTTATTGCTTGTTAAATTCACAATACAAAGAAATATATTTCACTGTTACTAACCTTAATGCACACTTCGCAACCACTCGTTCTTAACTAACTGCCAATGCAGGAAAATGGCCGACATGACATATCGAAACAATGTCAATGTCACGTCAAGTTTTACATAGAATAGATTAATGATTTTACGGTCAGAAATGATATTAAACTATAGAATACTAAATATTAATTACGATCCGTTACAGTCGGCCATCCTCCAGGAACGAGTCCCTTCGTTTCTAGTCACTGAGAACTTATCTTATCTTATCACTATAGATCTTTATCTATATCTTATCACTATATCACTATAGGTACTCTAAACTCTTTAACAATCGTAAAATGTAAACAAAACGAGGACAATAATATGCATGTAATAACCAATATTTATATCATTATTATTTCAATCATAAACATCACTTACCTATCACTATAGGTACTCCAAACTCTTTAACAATCGCAAAATGTAAACAAAACGAGGACAATAATATGCATGTAATAACCAATATTTATATCATTATTATTTCAATCATAAACATCACTTACCTATCACTATAGGTACTCCAAACTCTTTAACAATCGCAAAATGTAAACAAAACGAGGACAATAATATGCATGTAATAACCAATATTTATATCATTATTATTTCAATCATAAACATCACTTACCTATCACTATAGGTACTCCAAACTCTTTAACAATCGCAAAATGTAAACAAAAAGAGGACAATGATATGCATGTAATAACCAATATCTATATCATTATTATTTCAATCATAACTAATCTATTATTAATCCATCATATTCATCATATTCATCATTATATATAATTATTTATATCACACTTAAGTAATATCGCTTGGTACTACAATTAAAAGATCAGACTTAACTATAGCTGTGTGGGGTGAAACTACTTCCTTCGTTATCACACCACATCAACTGCGATGTTTAGAGCCACTCATGGGCGGTGAGTTCATACACCAATCGTGCCCGACTCGAAACATCCTCGCTCAATCAATTCTATAGCCGTGCTTTGTGATAACTACTTCCTTCGTAATCACTAGGCAGCGGCTGCGATGCCTCAAGCCACTCATGGGCGGCGAGTTCATACGCCAATCAAGCCCGACTCGAAACATCCTCACTCAATCAATTCTATAGCCGTGCTTTGTGATAACTACTTCCTTCGTAATCACTAGGCAACGGCTGCGATGCCTCAAGCCACTCATGGGCGGCGAGTTCATACGCCAATCAAGCCCGACTCGAGACACCCTCACTTCCTCACTTTGAATCACTTTCACATTAGTTAGTATCATGGTAATTATCTCATGTCATTATTACATTATCAGTAAATACGCTAATCAGATCAAATCAATAGACAAGCAATAGTAATAGCTAATAATCAATTTTAATATCACGCAATTAATCTCTAATATCAATACCATTATTAATAATAACTTAATAATTTACGTCACTATCGTCATCGTTATCCTCACTCGAAGAGCAAGCAGGGGCGTTGAAACTCGTCCAGGGAAATATTTTATCAATAGCCACAACCGTTTCATATTTTGCACCCTTTCTGGTCAAAGGGGTGTCCTCAACAAGAAACCTATCATGAGAACCTTCCTAATTCTATAAGGCGCTTGACATTTGGCTTCCAACTTTTTGGGCTGTCCAGCTCCAGTCCCTATAGCCCTAGCTATTCTAATAAGGTCACCCTCTTTATATTGTGTAGTCCCTTTCCTGTGTCTGTCGTACCTATTTTTATTTTTATCCTGATTCTTTTTAATTTGTTCACTTGCTTCAGACCTAATCTCATCCATCGATCTCTTCGCCGTGCTCTATATCATCCCTAATACTGTTTTTGCTACTGTTTTGCTAAGTATTTAGGCCTAACTGCACATCTGGTAGGAGTTCATCCCAAGTATTTTTACATTTACCGTGAACCATAGAACCAAGAGAAGCTAAGATCATTCGGTTATACTTTTCGACTTGTCCGTTTGCCTTGGCGAGGCAACGGCATTGAGAACATGCTTTTACTAATCGACCCTCTATCCGTTATAAGTCTAGACGGGGATCCGAAGTAACTAAAGAGAGTTTTGAGCGATTCGCACCTAGTGACATAATCGTCTAATACTTTAAAGACTCGCCCATTTTTGATTTTATATCCCCTATAGATATTTACAGCCTTGGGGATCTGGGGATCTTCAAGAATATCCTTAATACGTCTAATTTCGTTATCAGATGACTGCACTGTCGCGATCCAATCTTTAGTATCAATAGTTAAGATATTTTGTCAGGTTTTGTTGATACAGGTCCACGGCTGAGTGCGTCTTCATGAGCCACTTTCTTACCTGGACGATATTCGACAATACAATCAAATTCTAGATTGTATCCATCACCTTGATATTCGCGGAATTAGATCTCTTTTTGTGAAAGTGGATCACAAGACATTGTAGTCATTCACGATAACGAACTTGATTCCTATAAGGTATGTGCGGAATTTATTTAAAAAAAACTTAAGCCTGCAAGCGTGTCTAACCCGAACGAGTGTAGTTTAATCTCATCGGCTAGTGTCTGGCGGCTAAAATATGCTACCGGTCTCCAAGGATCCGACCCTTTCCTTTGTAGCAAGATGCCTGCGACTCCAAATTGACATGACCAACATGAAGACACGTTTGTTCTAGTGGCTAGTAACCCTAGCCGTCAACCAAACGGTCGCGGGTTCGAGTCCCGCTAGGGGCAAATGTTTACGTGTTAACATTTTACCTTTGTACCTGAGTCATGGATGTTTTATATTTATAATACGTATGTATTTACAAAAAAAAGTAATCTATGTATTATATCAACTGTCTGGCATCCATAATACAAGCATTAAGTTGCTCAGTGTGGAACTAGATGGCGCTGTGTGGAATGTGTGAAGATATTATTATTATTGTTAAAACTTACTGACATCTATGTGCAACTGTGTTTCCGCAGTATGATCGTATAAAGTTAAGACCGGCTTATTCGTGAGTAACCTTTAAATTGGTTTCAAAGGATTCAACCTCTATGTCATCTCATTGCCAATTAACATTTTTCTTCAAGATACTCGTCAATGACCTCGCGATAAGGGCGAATCCTTTCACGAATCACTAATCTACGCTCCGATAAGAGCAAGTGATACGGCCTATAAACGACTGGAGTAGAATCCTTAACGTGGATTTCCATTTCAGTAACACTAGTAAAAAAAAACACTAGTACAAACTATCATTTCCTATCATCACTATCATTTTCTACCTCTTCAGTATAGGCGTAATATTAGTGACATCTGCTATTTGATGAAAATTGCAAAGGGTTTAATTGATTCATCTGAACTATTATCCAAATTATATTTAAATGTCCCTCATACTAATTTGAGAAATCGCTCTTTGCTGCATGTAGTTCTTAGTAAGACAAATTATAGGAAAAATACATTCATGTCTCGTTCATGTAGACTTTTTTAATGAAATTTTATTAGAGGATACAGATGCCGACCTGTTCCACAGTTCCATAGTTAAAACTAAAAATATTATAGCCGATAAATTCTTCAATGGCCTACTATAATACTCTTATTATCGTTGTTATTAGACTAGTTTGCTATTTTTAGGTTTAAGCTATTTACTGAAACTGTTATTATGTAATTATATCTGTAGATTTCCGTAAAATAAAATAAATAAATAAATAAATAAATAAAGCCTAAATCGTGCATTCAATTTGAGAAACAATTACGAAATTTCCCTAATAACTCTTCAATCTGGCGTTTTTGATTGTCTGTCAATTAGTCACCAAACTTGGGCAATACCAGATTCGCGCAACTAGAAACACTAAATTTGAGAGATATCAATACCTGACTCTATAAACTGTGCACGAGTATTTTCAAGTATTTTCGAGTAACAAGAATATTTTCTTTAAATTGTATCATATCAGAACTTACATTTTGAATTAACAACTTACGTTCAGATCCATGAATCTGGTATTCCCCTGGCAGTAAATAGTATTCCCGACCTGTTTGACCTCTCAACGACCCCCCCACATACACACTTCCGTGACACGCAACACTTGACTTAACCGGAATACAAGCCATCTCACCAACATCTACTGTGACTGCATAAACCGTAAAAAGATGTATTTTTATGCTATTCTCTTGCTCTATGCGTTCAAACCTTACGTATGCTGCTGTTTTGATAATTTTCAGAGTAGGTCTCTCGGTAAAAAAAATGGCCTACACTTCCCAAGTTAGTCCTAGTCTCAAGGCTTTATTTTTGCGGACAAGAGTTGCTTCACTTCCGAAATATAACTGACACATTATAGCAAAACCGTTAACATTTATCATTATTTTATAATTATCGTTAGTATTGTCAGCAATAGAAACCTCAAGAACATTTTTGTCCTTCTGAGGATTTCTTCGACTACTTTAACTTAGGACAATTAGTTGAGTCATGTACCAGAAAGTTGCAGTTGGTAAATTTTACTATGGGTTTAGGGCACTTAAAACTGGGATGCCCAACATTATGGCATTTAAAGCACATAACGGGACCTCTCACGTTAATGTTTTTATTTGGCACGCTATCTTTCGTCGAGCTAACGATAGTGAACGTATTCCCAGGACGTTTATCCCGACCTAAATCTCTTTGAAAATCCGACTGGTTTCTGTGATGGAATTTAATGGTTTTTAGAGAGTTCGAGTACGTCTTCAGGTTTATCAAATTTGGCTGATTTCATTTCATTAATGTCATAGAGTACACAATCCACTGCTTGCTTTCCGAAAATTTTACATCTTACATCAGTAGATCATTACATCAGTAGATCATTACATCAGTAGATCATTACATCAGTAGATCATTACATCAGTAGATCATTACATCAGTAGATCATTACATCAGTGGATCATTACATCAGTAGGTAATTTTACATTTTACATCAGTAGGTTTATTTTTGCAAAATAGTAAAGTTCAAAGGATTCACCAGGGCCTACCCTCCTATTAAGCAAGTCGGTCAGTAATTCTGCTCTAATTCTCGGTTGCAGGAAATGATTAGTTTTCCATTCTGTCCAACTATGCTTAATAGTGGACAAACCCACGTCTTAGCAAGGCCAGTGAGCCTAGGCAGGGCATAGTGGATCGTTTGCTTGCTAGTCCAATTATATGTTGATGGTTTGCTCTTTTGATAAGGGATAACCTCAAGGATCACGTTATTTGAGGTGCTAAACGATTCACGACCTCCTGCTTTTGATTTTTAATACATTAAAAAGTCCTCAAAAAGATCTATCGTCATTAACCTAGGTATTGCTTATGATCACGTTCCATCAATCTCTCACGCTTTCTACGTACCTCACTTTCAAGCGCCTTCAGTCGTTTCATTTCCTGAGACAGCCTGCGTTCTCGTTCCCGCAGTGTGGTTGAGCTGCAGCTCCGGTTGCGACTGGAACGTTGATCACGTACATCACTGCTTTCTCGAGGAGGTGGCATCCGCGGCCGGTCATCACGACGACTGCGACTGCGCTGCCCGCCTTCTCGGAAGTCCCGACTAGGGCTCCGGGATGCAGTGTACCAGCGGCGTTTCCTACCCGTCTCAGATTCTCGGTCGTTCATATCTCTGAAACTTACAACAACGTCTTTACGTATTTGTACGTTTAACCAGAAGGAGGATCCAAAGAAAGAAAGAAGAAAATATTAATCCGTTCGCTTCTTCGAATTTATTAGCTATTTTTAAATAAAAGATATTAAACAAAATTTAATAAATAAAAATTGCTTCTACCTATCCTTATTTTTATTAAACTTTACTAATAAAGAAAGAAAGAAGAAAATATTAATCCGTTCGCATCTTGGAATTTATCAGCTACTTTTAAATAAAAGATATTTAAAAAAAATAATAAATAAAAATTGCTTCTACCTATCCTTATTTTTATTATAGTAGGTATATCTCTTAAAACTCATATTTCGATTATAATTGTTAATATTTTATTTTTATAAAATTTCAATTTAATTTTTACGAAATTTCTACAATTACATACCATACTCATACTACTTATAAGTGTTTTCACGTTGATTTTTGTAAAAATCTAATTATGAAATATAATGTATCATTTAATAAACATCGAAGTCGTGGGGTAGTATTACAAACGAATCGTTTGTTCACGATCCCACTTCTGAGATGTAACGCATGGAATAATTGTATAAATGAAATTCATAGATCAACGTGAGAACAAGTATTTATTGCTTGTTAAATTCACAATACAAAGAAATATATTTCACTGTTACTAACCTTAATGCACACTTCGCAACCACTCGTTCTTAACTAACTGCCAATGCAGGAAAATGGCCGACATGACATATCGAAACAATGTCAATGTCACGTCAAGTTTTACATAGAATAGATTAATGATTTTACGGTCAGAAATGATATTAAACTATAGAATACTAAATATTAATTACGATCCGTTACAATAGGTAATAATTAATATGACTTTTTTTTTATTGTAATGATTTTACTATATTTTATATACAATTTTATTATTTGACAGGAATAATTTTATTTAAATTTTTCTGCTATTAACAAGCTTCATATATTCTTTCACCCCAATTTGGGGTTTAATTCATTTATATCTAAATAATAAAAAATGAAAAAAAAAAAAAAAAATTGAAACAATAATTGAATAAAACATATAAAATATCGCTATTAATTTAACCTTAAAATCGTTCAGGGCCATGAAAAGTGAAAATGTGTAATGTACCTACTTGCGTACTACCCATTTCGTAATTATTAAATATTACACAGAACATAAAATAGTCAATTAGAAACAGAATAATGTTATGAACGCTATTATGGCGTATACAGAGCAGGTTTAATGACGTTTGTTTCTCTGAAAATAGGTGCTTCTATTATCTCACTCATTGTTATGATAATTTCAGCTAAGTTAAAGAGAGACAGCGACACCGTAAGTATGAAAATACGATCGTTACCAACTGCCCTTCAGCTCAAAGCTAAGGATGAGTTAAATGAAGACCCAAAAAGAACAGCAAAGGATATAGAAGCTCTCAGAGATTGGTTGAATAAGCAACCACACCTCAAATCAGTTACAACATGTAAGTTGTTTATACATAAGTTAAACCAGAGGTTATTCATAACTTAATCCGAATTACGCAAAACAAAATTATTAAAATGCTATTTCATTACACCTCCCCTATTTAACACCTACTAACAAAATTTATAAAGAAACAAAATTAATGAATTTAACTCAATTATTTAAATTTAATACATGTATACTCGTTCGAAAGATATTAGATAAATAAATTCATTTCGATATATTTTAAACAAAAATATATTTCCAACTGCATAACTAGGCGAGCAAGCCATGTTGTCTTAACCAAAGGTACAAACAATATATAGTAAAAAAATTGTTTTGAGGGAGCACAACTTTTTAACATATTATCTTTGCATATAAAACAAGCAAAATCTTTTAGAGAATTTAGATCCAAACTGTTGAAACATTTTATGTTAAATGTTTTGACGTGTTTTTGATAAAAATCAGTAACATATATTGTTTAATTTTAGTGACATTTGTCTGCCTGTTTAATGTTTCGTTTCTTAATTAAGTCTTTTGTTATATATCTCATGTAAGTAGCTTTAAACTTTAATGAGAATAAAGAAATATAAACCGAATCTCTATCCCTTCCCAATCTCTTATCCTTAATCATATTGTAGTTAGCAGCGCACTTGCAACACCTATGGTCTTGCTTGCGTTATAGGCTGCGGTAGTCACATACCATAAAGTGGTCCGTGAGCCTGTCTGCCGACCTTAACATAAAATAAAATAGAACTACAAATTTCTCCTCGGGTCAAAAACGAGAACCGTTGTTAGGTATTTTAAAATTTATTCACTATTTTAATTACATTTCCTTAGAGACTCCATGTGAGCTGGGTAAACCCATATAAATTGGCTTGCATATATCTATCATTAAATAACAAAAAAGAATGAAATATAGGAAATGCTTTGTGAAATCAATGGTGCTCCGTAAACCTTGATTACGACCTGTAATCAAAATTATTCGAAAAATCGAATTTATAAATACAGATGTTTTTTTTTTCTATTAAAATCCAGATAATTTAAAAAAAGTTTTTCCATAAGATTTTAATAGACAAGCAAATAAAGGGTTAAAAATAGTCCACTTGAACATAGAGTTTCCTAGGAACAAAACAAATTCAAGGTGGATAAGTGTGCGAGTGATCTCGATAAGATATGGAAACCAAAATAACTTTCTGTAAAATTTATTATAGTATGGAATATGTATATATAAAAAGAAATCATGTTTTTTTCAAATTTGCATTATCTGTAAGTCGAAGTTTATTATTATTTGTACACCTTAAAGAAGTATAAAAACATATTTATACCAACAATTGTGTGTAGTTTATTTTAAAGATTACTTTTTCTATTTTTTTATGTTAAGGTCGTCAGATAGGCTGACGGTCCATTTGATGGTAGGTGCCGCAAATGCTCTGTCGACAATAGTGGAATTGAGGATAAGAGATTGGAATAGGGGATAATATCTTTATTAATGTCTTCTGTAAGGGGGTGGTTGCGAGAACATATGAGAATCAGATATATGAATCACCAAATCAAGTTTGCACTCAATTTGATCTTACTTGGCCATTGACATGTAAGATTTAATGAAATGTACGAATTTGTGGGTACTTACAACAGAAATGTTTTCAAAAACACTATGCTAATTATCATTCAAACTAATTGTCATTCAGATGAAATTTTATTTACATTGTATACAATAACTTGTTGTGAACGATTATTTACGTGGAAAATATTTTATATGAAAAAGAAAAACCAGTTTCTTTAACGAAGGAATAAATTGAATATTAAAATTTTAGAGAACACAATCGCGAAATTCTAAAATTGTATTTTTTTAAAAATAGTTATTTTAACCTCACGTTTTTGTAGTTTTATTTTTGGAATTTACTTGTAATTTTGGATTATTCTATTTTTTCGGATTTTCGGAAGACTTTCCGTGCTGAAGAGGGAAAGTTTGTGTGTTTGTATGTAGGAAGTAATCGAAAAATTCTTTCACCAAACGTTAGAATAGAATTTCAGGATGGATGTCAAGCGTCAATGTATGTCAGGTGTTATATTGCTTTACATATTTTGGCAGGCGTTATATCTATTATTTTTCAACGTGGACGAGGTCGCGCACACTAGCTAGTATTTATATAAAATACTGGCATTTTGTGCAAATTTTATGAGTTCAAGTTGAGTTCAAGCAAAATGTTTTTAACAAAGTACGTAGGTAACATATAAAAATAAACAATATAAATAATAAGCGTCATTATACACCTATATTTTATCTTAATCACAATGCAGCCAATAAACTAACCAATTTAAGTTTTAGAAATTCAGTTTTAGCGTGCATATTATGTTTACACACCTTACAACCATTTAGTTTTATATCGAAACTAAGATACTTCTTTTGGAGTAGATATTAACATAGAGAAAATAGTACTTTAACCAGTATATTAATTAGATAGAAGTATCAGCGGTCAAATTGTTTTAAAGAAAAAACATGGACTTCATAGCCTAAATTACTGAAATAAATAAATAAAAACCCTTCTGATTTTGCAAAATCAAACAGATAGATGAAAAAAAGTAAAGAAAAGTGATATTATTACCTATAATAATTATTGCAACATATTGTCTAATGTAATCTCAGTAACAGCTTAACCGATTTAAATGCGTGTAACAAACAAGTGTGCGAAAACCTCGCATACGAAGTTGCGGGCACAGCTAGAGTATAATACAAATTAACAATTACAAAAGTAAAAAAAATCTATAACTGACTGCTTAACAAACTTATGACTGCAATCGGCTTCAGTGATAAGATAAAGTAGGTTACAATATCTAATTGTTAACCATAAACTTAATAAACATAACTAACACAATGTCATGTGAACAAATAACTGAGACATTCCTTACATTGTTGGGACGATACAGCTATTAATAATAACTGTAAGATTTGACGGATCCTGGAAATAACCAAAGTATTAAGACCAACAAGTCTTCCACTCAATCTTTTTTTCTAATTTTTAGAACGAACCTAAATAGTAGATAGTGGCGCCATCTTACGAAATTTATTATTACTTCTACTGCTTGTAAATACTTTTTCACTGTCTTACAAAAGTACTATGTAATGAAATATAAATTTGATAGATGTCGCTTTAAATGTTTCTGACCTTGATTATAACTGCAGTTATTATAAGGTTTATTTTCATATTTTTAGCGGATCAATGGCTGGTTGCATTTCTCAGAGGATGTAAATATAGTTTAGAGAGAAGTAAAGAAAAATTGGACTTGTACTACACTCTAAGATCTATTGTTCCTGAATTTTTTTCAAATAGAGACCCCTTCGAACCAAAAATACAAGAAATTCTCAAGTCTGGGTGAGATTACAATTAGTTTTCTTAAAATATAATATCTTTCTTTTTGTTTAAAATTTCAGTAAATTAATCAAATTTAATATAAATTTACAGAGTTTTCTTACCGGTTACCAATTGTGCAACCGAGGATTCGCCTAGAGTGTGCTTGGTCAGGATTGGTGCCTTCAATCCATCAAAATTTCATATAGGTGACTTGATCAAAGTATCCTTTATGATCACAGAAATTCTCATGCACGAAGATGACAACCTTAGTGTATGCGGAGAGGTAAATCGACTTTAATTTTGTTATACTTAGTTGAAATGTTAACTATGATTAACTATATATAATAATCTTAACAAGGACATTTTTTTACTATAGGTACTTTTAAATGGATTACATTTATCCTTACATATATATAAATTGAAGTCACATTGTCAGTCAGTCTGTTTATAAAAATATATCTATTAATTTCTCATTTTATATTACTTTTTAATATGAAAGTTCATCCAGCTAAATAAATTTGTAATTTTTGTAATAACCGAATTTTAATTTTGATTAATAAAATAAACATTATATTAACTCTTTTTTCACATTTGAATGACACAAATGGACACACCAGTGATTTCCAATGCATGATTCAATTTAACAATTTTACAAATTTACATTTACATATTTACAAATTTGCAGGAAGTAATAGTGGATATGAAGAATGTAGGTGTGAACACGATAAGCCAATGGACTCCAACTTTAGCCAAAAAAGTTATAACATGTTTTGAAAAAGCGCTCCCGGTTAGAGTAAAGGGTAATCACATGCTCAATACGCCCCCTGGTTTTGAAGCAGCATATACAATTTTCAAGACATTTCTAGGAGAAAAATTCAAGAGAAGAGTAAGTATATTCCTATTCCAATTCCAATAGATGTTTAATTTAATTTTTTAAGCACTTCGTACACTTCGTATGCGCTCTAGTTTGTTTTTGTTTTTGTATAGTACGTAAGTATTGGACTTGTTATTGGACTTGAGCGGCGGAAGAGCTGACTATTTTGAGACTACAACCCAAACTGACTTAATTAATTTGATTATGAACTAGGGTATCGAATTGCAGAGGGAGGTAGGGGCGGCAAAATTTGAATAGCCTACAGGTGGCAAATGTGTAAATCCTTCACTGTTTAAGGTCACAGTTACCGAAACTTATTCTTATTTAATTATATTGAAATAGACCTAGCATTTGTCTAAACATTTTCATTCGAAGAATTATTTCACTGCACTACTTATAAACTATATTAGTTATATTTATATCTATATTTATTAATATAACTATATTAAAGAAAGTCTTGTACACCATTTATAACTCGAGAACGGCTGTACCGATTTTAATTATCTATGATTTGTTGAATTTGTCTTGTTGATTTGTTGAAGTTGAATATGAAATATTTACTAAAAAAATTGTATGATATGAACATCGTACATACATTACATATTTTGGCTTTTAGTGTGAGGCGATATTTTTTGAATTAAAGAAACTAGCAATTAACATATAATATACTTACTTCGTTTTATTTTTTAGGTGAAAGTTCATAATCAAGATTATGATGCACTGCATAAAATTATACCCAAGTCTATCTTACCCAAAGAGTACGGTGGGGAAGATGGTTCCTTGCAGCAATTGATAGGTAAGGTTTCTAAAATTGCGTAACTTTATTTGTTGCCTTCAGTTAATACAAGCTTAGTGACATTATAACTTAGATAATTTAAAACTAGTTTGTATTATTTAGGACCTTCCTCTTCTTGCGGTGCCTCTCCAACTAGTGAAGGTTGGTGATAAGCCTGGAACACTCTTCCTTGATTTTTGTTCATCTTAACAGCTTTACTGCGTTGTTATCCCGGTCCTAAAACATATGAAATATCTATCTTAATATATCTTAACATATGAATATCTTGATGTATTTCAGCTACGACTTCTTGGTTCACCCAACTTTCCTTTTTCCAGTGGCTTTTGCTTATCATCACCACCTGAAGCAGGTTGTATTGCTATGTCTATGAATATGGCCCAGGCAGGAAACATTTTCGCCTTTTTCATGTTGCTTGTTTTGGCTAATCATTTGCAGGACTTTTGAGTTTTTTTGAGTTAAGCTCACCTTTTGAGAACAGCAGCAACATTAGGACATCAATCATTTAAAAGAAACATTTTAAGTTTATCGGTTTACTTTTCAGATCACTGGAAAGCAAAAGTGGAGAGTTATCGCGACTGGTTCATAGAAGAAGAGAAGGCACGCTCCGATGAATCGCAGAGGCCTGGTAATCCGAAGGACTCCTCCATTTTGTTCGGAGTTGAGGGATCGTTCAGGAAATTAGAGGTCGATTAAAAATATTGGTTTAGGTCTAAATTTTAATAATTATATTTAAAGACTGGCCTTGAATTTGTAATAATTAAGCTTAGATAAAAGGAAATGGTTGGCAGGGATGCTCTTCATAAGTTAGGTTGTGAGAGAATAGTATATTGTAATAGGTTTGTTTATTTAAGATTTTCACTTTGTTGTTAACTAAATATAATAGATAAAAATCCAATACTATCTGAGATGACTTAATTATTTGGACTGTTAATGTACATTACTGTTAAGGAGTAATTTGTTCCTCTTTTAGATATACATATTATTGTATATACTTTACAAATATATCTAAACTCTGCATTCTAAACTGATTGAAGAAAATAAACAAAAATATTGACACTAATGGTTTATTACGTCTCCAATGCAGACTGTTATAATTTTATATATGTTGTTATAATTTTGTTATATCAATCTCAATATAAAATTATTACTAAATAAGAATTAAAATTATAAAAACTCCACTTTTACCTACGAAGTTAAATTAAAAGAATAATGAATATCTTTGTTAGCTTTGTGTGCTTGTCTGGTTATTGAATAATATACTTAATGTTATTTTCAATAAAATGTGAATAAAGATTTTTAATGTGTTATAATATGTTTTCATTTCGTATTTAATCTCAACTTAAATTATTTATTCTTATAGTTAAACCTATTTATTATTTTCACCAACTATATAACACATCATAGTTGATAGATTCTGTAATACTTATATCAACTGTGATATTAGTATTACAAAACCTATTATTTAAGAAATTCTAAACCTATTCAATTGACGTTAGATTAAATCATACCCGTTTAAATTGTAGTAGAAAATAAAGGCTATTTCTATTTCTATTTTATTTTATTTTGTAACTTTTACCCATCAATAAAAGATAGCGTTCTAGTTAAATATAATTAAACGATCATGACGATATTAAATTGACATTACAGTATCACACTAATGTAGGTACTAACTTAATTACTCGTAAATTAGGTACAGTCGGGGTAAGAAAAGGTTTGTCACCATAAAGTCGACATTTGTTGCATGTTGCACCGGATAAATTTATCAGTCATACCAAAATTTCATTTCAAACGTCTGTCAGTTGTCTGGAAAGTGCTTTAGTTTCAAAAGCCATTATACTCGTAATATGCAATGCCATATAAATTTGACGAGCCCGTTAGACGAGTGTTAATGCTTGCCTAACGTCCTAAGGGCCCGGGTTCGATTTCCGGCGGGGTCAACTTTGGAAATGTTCGCTTCAAAGTAGGCTCTGGTCTGGATTTGGAAAGTTGTGGCAGGGCACATTGCGTTTCGCAGTCATTTGGGCAGCCCGTCTGGCGGCAGTAACCACCCCCTTAAAGAATACCACCGTTAAATAATAGCATATGTGCTGTTGTGTTGCGGTGAGTGAGTAGGAGATGGCAGAGCTCATTATCCCATCCCTTCCTTATCCCTTATCCTTAATCCTTCTATGGTTGGCAACGCACTTGCAGCACCTATGGCGTTGCTTGTGTTATAGGCGACGGTAGCCACCTACCATCAAGGGACCGTCAGCCTGCTTGACGACCTAAACATTTAAAATTTTTTTACTAAATACAAACTTCTCATTTTTTTATTGTTCCTCTTATTGTATGTAACGTGATTTTTAAGTATAACATTACATAATAATAGGTAACATAACATATTTATTTACAAACATATTCACATAACATACCTATTTTACCAATATATATACCAAATCAAAATAGACATTTATTAATTGTTCAACCTATGAGTAATTAGTACAATCAGTGTGATATTAGCATTATCTTAATAATTTTCCTGTCAGGCGTCAGATCAGATGCAATATTTACAATCTTAGTTAATCTAGTCTATTATTATCTCAATAGTTAAGTTTATAATATTTTTAAACAGTGGAAAGTCAGGGATGATTTAGGCAGTTGGGTGTCATTTAGAATTTTATCTATATAAAAAGTACTAATATTATAAAGAGGGAAGATTTGTATGTTTGTAATAAATAAACTCATTAAACATTAAACAACATTAAACATTACCTACATTAAACTCTCTTTTGTGTTATGTGAAATAGTCTACATGAAAAAGAAAATATTACACCATTTTATGGATACTTTTTATGCATAAATACAGATATAATATACAGTAAACTACTATCAACATGTAAAATAAACCTTGTGATGATTTCTAGTGTCCGGAGAATTTCCACCAACAACGAGTTGGCAATGAGATTGTTAATCAAAGGTCCAATTAAAACGTACAGCAATTAATATGATTATTGATTCCAACTAGCTGTAACTTAGTGGCGTTGGTTCACCTAGTTATGCCCAACGGTGTTATGAAGCCTATACATCACACCAAAATTTAATTAGGTACAATCTCATTTATCTTTACATAATATAATTTGAAGTCACTTTCCTCCTTTGCCTGTATGGCCGCTAACTCCTCCTTAACCGCGCAACGGATTTTGCTGCGATTTTCACCATCAGTTTATAATTTTTCACGGAATTTTTATTAAAGTCTATCCCTGGGCGGGAACAGGTCGATAGTACATTTATAAGTATAAATTAGAACTGTCTGTAAGATTTAGAAATTATTGCGTTTTGATTGTTGTTTAACTGTTTTAAACTGTTTTAATTGTTTATAAATGTAAATACTAGTAGCGGCTGAACTAATATTGACGAAACTCATTAGTAAGCATCGAATTTATAAAAGATGAGTCTAGGTCACCTTTTAACGAACATAAAAAGTAAATATTTAGGCTTGCATAAAAAAAATAACTCCTTTAAACAACCTTTTAAGTAGTGAAATGTAAACTAAAAATAAAGTTGTTTAATAAATACCCACGAACAAATATTAAATAAATATATGGTTTAAGTATTTGGTCATGTCAAAAATATTATTTTCTTCATTATAAAATCGTATAATTAATAAAGAAAGCCTTATCTAAATACTAGTATTTGGATAAGGAGTATAATCGCACGAATTTGCACCTAAATGCAATGTAATAACGCGGGCGAAGGCGGGTTGTTGCGCGGGCGCTACCAACTACCAACCAACGGCAAGCAAAACCAAGCGTCACGTTACGTCACTCATTCCATCAGTCTTGTTTCGCCGTTAGTCACGCGCGCGCGCGTCGTTTATGCTCATTCATTGTTTTTATTGATATGAGCTCGCCTCGTCGACTTCGCGGGCGCCTGTGCAACATACGACCTGCTTGCTTCTCAATATGACACAGCAAGGACTTTACACTTACTACGATGAGGAACTTCAGCCTCAATCAGAAAACAATGATCAACCGGATAGAACTAGCGTCCGAGATATGATACGTCGTTTCGAAAATACAGGTGTCAGTGTTTGTGATTACAGTGAATCCTCGGAGAACGACAAGGAGACATTATCAGACGTTTTAGCCGGTGTCGTTAATCCAATTCATGCACATTTCCAACTGCATCCTGCGGCTAGGAACCAAGATAGAAATTCAAATGTATCCGTAAATTCAATATTATCAAATGTGTCGGAATTAAGTTGTGAATCCAGTTCGTCCGGATTTGTTTCTGATAGGAAATCATGCGCAGAAGTCTTAGTACCGCACAGACCCGCTCCACCCCCACCGCTATTTGTTGATTCGCCGTCTACCCCCGCAGATGTAACTTCAACAGAAAGAAGGTTCTCTTTTACGACGTCGTCGTCTTGTTCGCCTGTAGTCTTACGGCGAACTAGACAAGCACCTGTCATAAGAAAGAAATCTATGACAGGGTCTCAAGGTCACCGTGGTGAAACTCTTTGGTCTTATGGAGTTAAGCAAAGAGATTTAGAAAAATTGTTGAGATTGAAGCCTTCAGATTTAGCTAAAGCCGAAAAAGCGAAGGCCAGTGCTAATATACTAGAGAGTTGCAGTAGCAGTGACGAGTCAAGCGAGGATTCGGAGAAAGGAAGAGAGTACACGGTTAACGATGACAGTAGAAATGATACGACATCCGCTGATTATTCTACTGACACATTGATTAACGAAGACGTCGCAAGCGATGAAGGCGACAATTTCTCCGTTAACTCGGGTGCATCTGGTGAAAATAGCAATTACGATAATGTCAGTATTAAATCAATATCATCCTTTGACATGGTGCCATACCAAAAGTACGATAGCATTACAGTGTCCTCTGATGAGTTTGGCTCGGAGGTATGCCATGCGCCTGACAAGGAGTTTTTGACTGTGAGTGCAGTGAACGAGTGGTGTGTAACTCAGTCAGAGGAACCGGTATTGCTGCCCGTTGAAACAAAAAAGGAGAAATATCGAAGGTGAGGTCATTTGATTCTAGATATCGCGTAAAATATTTGCGATATTGATGCCAGGCTTTGTCGTTCAATGATAAAAGATAAATGTTATCGTTTTACGTTTTGAATAGATCCTGTTATCTATACGCATTTCATGGTAAAATACCTTTCGACGACACATTTTATATTCGTGGTGAATAAAGCTAAATCATATTAGCAACTTTATAATCGTACATATTACAATAAATATTAGGCAGCGTGAGCTGTTATATTTGCATACAGAATGAAGTTTCACCTTGATGTTTATTCATATGGTTCGATGTGAGAAACATGATGTTTGAAGAACACT
Source organism: Synanthedon andrenaeformis (assembly GCA_936446665.2). Classification (NCBI taxonomy): domain Eukaryota; kingdom Metazoa; phylum Arthropoda; class Insecta; order Lepidoptera; family Sesiidae; genus Synanthedon; species Synanthedon andrenaeformis. The sequence continues at coordinate 6,082,898 of OW387777.2, read as the reverse complement.
TGCTTGTAAAGAAACTGACTTATGTAACAAATAACTATCTAGGCGTGTACAGTAAACTAGCCATGTACTTACATACTCTCTTATTGTCGTGAAAGTTGTTTGGAAATAAAAAAAAAACACGACCGAATTTTAAAACGAATAGTCAAAATGCATTGACTCTCATTTTGTTAATATTTAATGTTAAATATTTGTATTTAGTTATTTGCCATTGGGCAAATATAAATGAGCAATTGTTGCTATTTATTATCATTACATCTGTGTAACTCGAAAATGTAGTTAAAATATGTGGGTGTAGATAATGTGGGTAGTGCAAGTTCCAAGGCCAAATAATTTAATATTTTAAACAAAACTGTAGAACTAAATGTTTCTTTTTTAAAATATGTTTTGTGGACACGAACAGGGTTATAAGTACAAAGTCATAATAAAAATAAATCTAAACTATTTCCCTAATCAAATGATTTCATGCGTGTTTCACCCGGTTAATGCTAGTCACGTAGGCTTTAAGGAAAGTATGATATTGTGAAAGTACATATAAACTTAAATTTATATCTTCTACACATCTCACCGCAGTAGGTACCGTTCGTTACTTTAATATCCTTTTATTTCAAATTGTTCCTGAATGATGCTTTAGTTTATTTATTTTGCTATTGATGCTTGCTATTTGTATGACTTTATATCAGATGCAATTTTATGCAATTTTTCTGAATTTAAAGTTAACATCAATCTTATGTCAATCGCGTTAGTGCAAGATCCCAAAAAATATCCCAAAAAGATATCAATCAACCTATTAGAAATTTCGTCCCGATCCCAATCCCTTATCCTCACCCCATTTGCATTGCATTGCATTGGAGTGCATTTGCAGCACCTGTGACGTTGCTTGTGTTATAGGCGACAGTAGTCACCTACCTTTAAGTGGACCATAAAAAAATATATCGAAAACTAACTGTGCCTGTGACTTCGCGCTGTAGTCGTTTTTTGAATATCCCACAGTAATCTAATAATTTTCCAGGACGTTAATCCTGCTAATAATCTGTGTGCCAAATTTCATCCAAATCCGTTCAGACGTTTTTGCGTGATTTAGTAACATACAGTATAATAATAATATAATACGCATAAGTAATATGAATATCATTAGATTAACAGCCAAATAATCACTGTGCAGAGTCCACAATAAAACTAGTTTTAAAATGGCTCCATTAATGCTAATGAAACAGGTGCAATTTAGTGACGTTATTGTGAATGCACTTAGCCACATTAACGAGTTTAAAATGCAAGGAATGGTGCCACCGAACCGAACACTGTGTACAATGATTTCTGAAACAGGAAAACAAAGTTATGTCAACCAGGTGTAGGCTGTGTTGTCAAGTCGTTAAGACGTTATGTATTGCCGACTCCTATTGAGTCGAACAAAAAGTAAACAATAACACAAGCGTGCTTGCCGATTTTTCTTGTCAACTATATTTAGTATGACTTTGATAGAATATTACATCATCATTAAAATCTTATGAACATTATAGTATTGAATTCTGTTTTCATACTCACTCATAGGCTAGCCTAGCGAGTTGTAAAGAAAACCCATATGCGTATTGCGTCCAATTGTGACAGCATTATATGGTTTTTGATATATTAATAAATATATATCATAGTACCTAAATTCTAAAGCTGTCAAAATATTTTTACATTCATTATCGATAATTTAGTATTTTCTTTTGCAGTTTCACACAGAAAATAATAAAGTGCATAATTGGTTTGAAAAAACCGTGTTCGAAGGTTACTTAAGGATTTTATTATATCGAGTGAAGTATTATAAATCGTGTATCGAAAGATTTGTTTTGCAGTTGATATCCTCAATATTTAAAATATTTTTTCACATCTACTTACAAATCGTAGCGTTTCTTAGAAACGCGTATGCGTTCATGATCTTCTATGGTGAATTTTAAAGGAAGCTACATTAAGTTATTTTATTGTCGTACAATAGGTATTGTATTCATTTAAATAATTCGTTTTTAATAACATATAATTGATACTTTCATTAAGTAATTAATGTTTGATTAGGTCTAATGAAACAACATTTATTATTCGTGATTTCGTCCTCTCGGTTTATTTAATTTTGTTTATTATATTTTTTTAATTAACTAAAATACATATATTTTTATTTCGTCAAGGGTTAAAATGTTATTGCGAGTTAGCATTTTTATTATCGCAACGTATTTTTGTAGGACGCGTTAAGAGCGCGTAGATGCCAAGGTTGATGTTATATATTTAGCTTCCATTAGGTAGGTTATTCGTTCTATAGATAAGTTTGAAGCATATACATTGGAAGCGTATTTTGTTGGTACTAATTTGGTTACAGCAGGAATTTGCTTCTCACATAAATTGTCTTTACAAGATATACGGTTCTAAATTAGTTTTATTTATGAAAAATAAATACTTATTTATAAATCTAAAAGTAATCATACACGTATTTATTAGACACTACGCTATCTTTACACTCTCTTAATACCTTGAAAACTTTAAAAACAAGTTAGATAAGATACATTAAACATAGATAGTTATTAGATGAAATTTAATATTACATATTCGCGTATGTTTTATTCCAAGTAACACTACTTACTTCTTAATTTTTGTTATAGCTTGTTTTATGATATGTATAGATATATAGTTTGATGATTTGATAATTTAGGTAGTTTATAATAGGAGAATGTTACAAAGTATTCTTCAATGCAAACCATGTTTCAATGGTTTTATAACCAACAATTTCTAAATATATCTACATAATATATTTAGAAATCGCTTTTCGCGTCCTATATCCATATAGGCCGCTAACTTGAATTGAACTTGAATAGATATATTATTTAAATGTCTTCATGTATCAGGTTTTCACGGATTTTTTGTATAGGTGTATAATAAAAACCTATTTAAGTTTTTCCTGGGCGAAGCCGGGAGCAGGTTGCTAGTTATATATTAATTCTATATTACCTATTCATTTACAACATAATGCAGACTGATCTCTGTTACAGGCGACTAACTGAACGCGTGAATGAATTGATTCACACCGAGAGCGTGTACGTGGACCGACTGAGGCATGTCGTCGAAGACTATATACCCGAGATGAGCCGAGAGGACCTCTCCAATGAGTTCAAAGAACTCAAGAGTGACATTTTCTCTAACATTGAACTACTGTTCCAATTTCACGAACAAGAGTTTCTCCCTGCACTCAGAGACTGTGAGAATGATCTAAGGAAATTGGGACAATGCTTTAGAAATTTTGTAAGTTATTTTTTTTTCATACAAATTTTTACTTAAGGTAAACTTAGACATAATCCTAATAATCCTACTAAGTAATAATATAAATGCGAAAGTTTGTGAGATGGATTTATGATGGATGTTTGTTACTCTTTCACACAAAAGCGGCTGAACGGATTTGGATAAAATTTGGCCCGCAGATAGTTCATCCATATTCATACTGTAGATTATATTGTATATATTTGTATTTATTTTGCCTTCTTCTTATTCCACCTTTACTAAATTTCATAGGATAACCCGCTTAGCTAATCTAAAGATTGCTTGAAAATTTTATTAAAAATGGTTGAGCGGTTTCTATAAAGATAGAAGAACTCTTTATAGATTCATATCTATAAAGAGGAGGCTTCTTTAAGAAATCCTTATTGGACGACCATTTGCTTTGTTCATGAATTGCACACCGGTAATATGAAATTACTTTACAATTTAAAACTCTCATAAAGAGTTATATTATGTTATTTTATGTTTTAATTGTTATATTGATAATTTTAAAGCTAATTTGTAAAGCTTAACTCATTGAAGCCTGAATCTCTTGCGTATAGGTAAAAGGCAATATGTGACCCGATAATGCCCCAGTGAGTTTTTACTTAAAATATTGAAATTGTATTGTATTGCAAATGCATTCGCTCATGTGGCGACGACAAATTAGCCAGTGGAGCATTTACATACTATCATTTCATTTACGAAGCCGGAGACATGCACGTACAAATAATGAATGCTTATATGTATAATGAAGAGAAACGTACAAGTTTGCTGGAATGGATAGTAAATACATACGAACCTACCTCCTCACTTAATAGAGAGTACTAAGCCTAGCTGCTATAGAGAAATGCCTTTAAGACGAAATATAATCTGAAAATTCCCCCGACTTCCCGACCGGTTTAGCGCGATTGAAGCGTACGAGTCCACGAATTCAAGGAATCCTTCGGTTATTAGAATATCTATTACTTAATGGAGTATCAGGTATTGACTATTATTATAGAGAAGACCAAGCGAAATAACAGCACATGGCTCTTGTGTTTAGGTGCCTGAGTGAGGGATACCAGAGCCCTTTTCCCAATTTCCATCTTGTCCTTTATCCTACCAAGGCACTTGAATCCCATCTGATGTTATTGTCGATGGTCCATCTACTATGAGTGTAGATCGTCAGTATGCATTTACAATACACAAATGAAAACTGTTATTTGGCAAGAAAATAATATATACCTATTAAACAGTTATCTTTATTAAATAATTTCTATTATCCTCTTCATAAACAAAAAAATTGACTTCTTTCAATCTTAAAATCTAAGTCTTAAGAAATACAAAACGAAAATGAGAAAAGTTAAAAATAATAACAAATTAAGTTAAAATATATTAGTAAATGAACCGTTCTCGAGATATTGAATAAAACGCGTTTTTCGCGATAGTGGCGCCACTGACACTCGGGCGACCCCTCAAATCTGCCATTATGCTCTAAATACACCCCTTTATCAAATCAGACTACTGAGAAAATTACGCCATCTCATGTAGATTTATTCACCTATTGACTGGACTATTTGGCCGATTTGTATCACAGTATGAACAATTAGTAATGCACGTTTCTCTTATAAATTGTCGCCGGATTACTGCGAAGGTATTTGATAAACGAAATAAGGTGAAAGTAGGTAGAAGTCAGTTATTCTTAATTCGTATTTATTAATGAAAAAAAAAAAACCTATTCAAACATCGGGAATTAATCCTATTAAGTTTTAATAGACTGATTTTGTTGATTCTTTTGGGGAGATTTGCGATAAACTTTTAAAATTATGTAAATATGTTTAATATTGCTTTATGGATGTTATTAGAGATGATGTTCTATTGAGTAGTTAAGGCATGAAAGCGTAACAAACAAACTCAATTCCCATTTAAAATATTAATTAGGATTACTTTTATCAAATAAAAAAAAACTGTTAAACGCCAGATACACGAGGACGCTGACACTCGACACTAATATCGGCGTCCACACGGTAAGCAATTTTTTGTGTCGACATTGGTATATACATAGTGTACCGGTTCAAGTGTATTGGCTGTCCACGCGCACGTGCTGTCTCCACGGCTGCAACATGGACACTGAGAGCAACACCGACACGACACTACATCTGCAACTAAGTGTCGCGGCAATGGACACACATAGATAGTCGATGTATACACTGAGTGTCTTAGTGTCATTAGTCGTGGTGTATCCTTAGCATTACATGCAAGGTTTTAATAATACTTATTACATGTATTTATCAAACAAAGTCTGAATGAAGTGTGGAGGTAAAAAATTCTTAGAATAAAAATTTAACTAGTTTTAAACAGCTTACTAACGAATTTAATCTAAAATTAGATTATAAATTAAAATGCGCATGTTATTTTATCTTTTCATTCTCCAAGTGCTTCACTTTTTGACGGCTTAACTGTGAATCTATTTTCATTTTATTTTATATGAAGGTGAAGCTTGAACCCGAATGCAAGAACTCTGATATATTTTTACTCAGTGTGTAACATATAAGGGATAAAATTCATTCCGTATTTGTTATGACAACTAAATATCAGGTAATTTATAAGGACACTGTATTCATAACAAAACTGTCTGATATGAAAAATAATTATAATAAGTCAGCCTATAAAATTAAAATTATCTTTAGTCCACCACGCTAGCCTATTTACATGTCCTTGAAGATGTACACGCAGGTTTCCTCAGGACTGTCCTCAGCCTCAGCGGGAAAAGGATCCCCTCTCCTAGCCAATCCGCCGGAGAAGGCTTGGGCGCAGGCGGCTTGCCTATGTCCGCCGCCTTCAACCCTGACCGGGAATCGGGCAGTGGTCTTGGGGGAGACTGCCGCCCGTCGTAAGGTCGCCTGAGATGGCCGGCGTACCTCCACTTTCGGGTACGCTGAGGTTCTGACAGGGAGCATAGCCGTCCCCGCGTTGTATAGCCGTGGCGGTGCACCGAAGTCGTGTCATAACGTCCCCGTGACCCCGCCCATCAACGGCCGCGCTAGAAAGTCGTTGGGTTTTAGCCGGTACGAATCCGGCATAACCCCGCAGTGTCCCCTACACTACAGGGGATCCAAGAGGATTTCCCAACGTTAAAAAAAGGACTGTCCTCTGTCTGTCTGTATATATGTTCGCGATGTTTTTTGAGTTCGAAGTCGGGTCGCAGTATATAGTATTATACATAAATGTAAGAAAAATTTTAGACGTACAATGGTTTCTTAATTTTTTGGCTTAAAATAATAATCGTTTATAATTAGTTACAATAATTGTTTATATTGATGATGAAGCATTTAAATGTTTACATCTCGAAATGCTAAGGTTTTTGAAGCTCGGAATATATAGAAAACAAATGAACGGGATGTGATATGTTGCTGCCGGCCGTACGTGATGTTAGTTTTTTTGGTAAAAGCATTTGTTGTGATTGCAAAGCAATCGAGTGGACGATACGTGATACGTGCGCGTCAGCGAGCTGCTTTGTTACCTTCATTTACATTCGTTTTCATTTGCAGGAACAGAATTTCAACATGTACGTTATGTACTCTAGGAATAATAAGAGAGCCACGAGACTGGTATTTGAATACAAAGAATTCTTTATGGTAAGTCTTATCGTCGTCTTAACATTTTTACGGATTTTTTATATTATGATCATCCGACAGGATGACGGTCTACTTGATGATAGGTGGCTACCGTATAGCCTATAACACTAGAAACGCCACAGGTCCTACTGCAAGTTCGCTTGCGACCATAGTAGGAATTCGGGAAATTCTGAATGAGGATATTTTTAGCTATTTGGGTTTGAGTATCGTTGGAAATCTATTCATTGAGCCCGTTAGATGAGTGGTTAGGGAGCTTGCATTAACGCTTCTTCTGAGGGTTTCCGGGTTCGAGCCTCAGCCGCGTCAAATTTGGAAATGAATTTTTCAAAGTTGACTGGTGTGGATCTGGAAAATAGTGGCAGGGCACACTGTGTTTTGCAGACATTTGGCCAGCTCCTCTGACAGCAGTAACTACCCCCTTACACCGTGACAGGCAGTGTAAGACTCCCTTTCACCGTGAAATAACAACATGTGTGAGTGATGAATGCTATTGTGTTTCGGTGAATGAGTAAGGAATGCGATAGCTCATTTTCAAATTCAATAACTCTCAATCCCTTATACATAGTCCTACTATGGGTTACATTTTGAGGCACATTGTGAAAATCGATAAGGCTTTATTATTCTAATCTTTAACTTCTCAAGTCAATCTTTAACACTCATATTAAAAAAATATGTTAACAGTATTGATTTAATTTTATGTTAACTTACTTAGAGTTCGTAGTAAATATACATTATGTACATTAAACACTTAGTCATTTGTTCTAAAAATAAAATTTTTATTAGAAAGAAATTATTTTGTTAATCGAAAATCATTAGTTTATAATCTAATTTAATGAACCGATGCAGTAATCTAAACTTTTTATATGAAAAAGAGTAATTATACTCACCTCGAACCTCAAATGCATTAGAGTAAGTGTTGTGCGTATAGACATTATTGATGCATTATTATTACCCCATAAGCGGAGTTTACGGTTTCATACTTTGAATGGCAAGTGCTGTTAAACAACATATAACTGTAAATTGTTATCACCGTTACGAGAGGAGCGCATTATTTTAATGAAAGCATTTTTAATGAAATTTACAGACTGTTTTAGAAATATGAATACCATTTATTTTATCATTACTTATTACTGTGACTTTTAGTATGTGACTCGAAGAGAGTGAAGTAATGAATAAGTTTTATAAAATCAGGACAATAAGATTAAATAAAACAGTTTATTTATTTCTTTATAATTATTTCTTTCTTTCTTTTTGGGCTATAAATTATTTATTTCTTTTTGGGTAGTATTTATTTTCTTCTTAGTTATAATTATTATAACTAGCTGACCCGTCGAACATCGTATAAAAACCCGTTCCATACAAAATGTATGACAAAATGAATTTTATTCACAATATTTTTCGTGAATATTTCATATGTTTTATAGCTATTCTTCTATTCGGAGACAAATTAAACAAATCAAAGATCATAAAAATCGGTCTAGACGTTCTCGAGTAATACGACTTTCTTCGTATCGCCTCAGAATAAAAACTCGCACTTACCATACAACAAAATGTACGAGAAAAATTAATGTTATTCACATTTTTTTTTCCTAATATTCAGATGTTATAATAGTTGTTATTTTGAAAATTTTTGCATGCAATAATTACGTCAATAATTGTTGATACTTTACGTAAAACAGTATAATAATAATATTTATTAAAGTGAAAGTTAGTAAATTCTCCGCACCATTTCTTTCCTAATAACCTTCTTAGCCTACTTGTTCGAATAAAATTCTGCTCTAGTAATCTTAGTTCTCGCACACGATCACATATAGTTTGTCTTGACCCAAATTACACGAGAGAGTCAGTGAAAGGCGATATAATATGTTGTTACAAGTAATATAATAATGATTTCAAATCTGTCAGATTTACTGTATCTCCGGTGACCACTACACATGCCTCTTAAAATGTAGTTTCAGTTTGGGTAATTTATATAAGTGAGGTAAATATAGTGGAAGTATTTCGCAGTGGTCTTCTGTTGGGCTGACTAAATGACTGTAAAACGTAGTGTGCCCTGTCTTTACTAAAAGGTTTATAATTATGAAGTTTATACTGGTTTATAATACTTTTTTTATTTACAGGAAACACAAATGAAATTAGGCGATAGATTAGACCTTTCAAGTTATCTTTTAGAACCCGTGCAGAGGATACCCAGGTATAAATTGTTTTTGGATGACCTGGTGAAGACGTATACAAATTATGAAAGCGAAAGAGATGAAACGGAATCTAGGATATCAAAATTAAGTGTAGCTAGTGACGAGACTGGAGGTAGTAACGGAGAATCGTCAGAAACGTCTAATAATAACGAGGAAACACCATTAGAAAGTCTAGAACAAGCCAAACATATGATAGAATGTGTATTAACTGCTATTGACGAAATCATGGCATTGGAAAGTATTAAACATTTACCGGTGAGTTATAAACACTTGCTTCTAATGTGTTTTAGTCTATACTTATATTATAAAGAGAGAAGATTTGTTATTCGTTTGTAATGAATAAACTCAAAAACTACTAGATCGATTTTAAAAATTCTTTCACCTATAGAAAGCTGCATAATCACTGAGTAACGTAAGCTATAATGTTAATCGAGTTAAATTAGGGATCCCTACGAAAACTCCAATAATGTAATCCAAGGTGTAAAAATCTATACTAATATAAAGAGAATATATTATACTGGACCGATTTTAAATGAATTCTTTCACCTATGGAAAGCTACATTATCGTCGATCAACATAGGCTGTATTTTATAAAGTTACGCGGACGAAGTAGCGTGCAACAGTTAGTAATATAATATTATTATGAAAACTTTTAAATTTAATTAATTTTTAATCATGAATTAAAAGTCGTATTTTTTTTGAGTTTTAATTTTTTTTGAGTTGTAATTTATTAATATAGAATTTGTTGAGAAACGCCTAAAATTTAAATCATCCCTAACTATTCGATTGTGCATCAAGAATATTTACTTCAATTCCAAAATAGTCTTTTTCTTTGTTATTTAAAATTAGTCATGATATTTCACAAACAGATGAAGTTTAAATTTGATTTATAGCTACTGTTACTATTTCAGGCAAACTTGAACCTGCTGAAACAAGGCCGTCTGCTTCGCCAGAATGAGTTTTATGCAACGGACAATGTACGGAGGCGTCGTCAGCTCATGAAAGTTTTCCTTTTCGATAGATTGGTTCTTCTTACTGCTGTATATAAAAAGGTAAATATTGTTTGTTTTCTTCAAGTCTTACTGTAGAATATCGATTTGTGATACCGAGAAAATGGCCAACCTCTCGTCTTAAAACTACATTTTAACATGAATCGTTTTTTTTTGTTATTTATTTTAACATTAATTGTTAATTATTGTTATTATTAATATGTAAATGTCATGACAAATTGTACGTAGGTACGCCTTATTTGCCTTATATACCTATCCCGACCAATTAAAACTATAGATGCAAATCAAAGGGATTAAATAGGCGAATAAACTATGTGATCACGTGGGCAACCGTATTTGTCTCTATTTGAACGATTACTAGTAAGTACGTAAATGTTTTTCCAAATACTTCAATCGCTGAATAGCGAATATTCAATTATTTCCATTTTATTTAGCCACTAACCACGTAAAATAACTATTAAATTTGTTGCAAAAAAACATGCAGAATAATGGACTAGGTATTAGTTTTGTTTTGTTTAATAATTTTTTTAACAATTTTTTTTTATACAGTAACGATATTTATGCTGGAACAATGAATTATTCATTGCGGGTTATCAAGAGATGACTCATAATTTATCAACATAACAAAAATAATAGTAGACACAATAAATTATTTCCAGTCTGCCTACTGTCAGATGATAAGGGACTCGTAGGGGACTTTAAGGTTCGGTAAACTGAGTCGAATTAATATTGTAAATAATTAAAAAAATTAAACTATTATTATTAGATTATGACCTAGATTAGAAAAAAAAATCTATTTAACTATGATAAAATAGGTTACACGAAAGAGCATAGGTATGAAATAAAAATTCTTTTGAAATTTATACCTGATGCCTGGTTTTGCAAATCATTAATCTTGTCCTTTTTGTCATATGGTTTTCATATTTTATACTATAGCGATGCCCATAAATTCGTACGCGGTTTTCGTACGCTTGGTATTTCGGTATTCGGTACAACTTTTTTGTTTCACTTTTTTGATCCCGGTACAAACATTACAAATTATTTAAAAAAAATGTATAGACATGGCTCGTTTACGATTTCCCGTCATAGAAATAAGTTTACATGAAATCCCTTAGTTTACATTGTATCCTGCAAAAAAATATATATTAATCTAATTTTTATATAAAATAAAAAAGACGAATTTTATACTAGAGATTTTATGTATAAAATAATGTCTTCCACTTAACAAACAATATAATGAAATGTTGAGTATTACAAAAATAGTTTGCGTAATGCAGACTATCGTCGCGGCGAGCTGGCGTCGCGCGCAAGTCGATTTGCAAATGAACAACTGATTACTTTCAATTTACTTGAAATCTAAAACATGCACTAAACCCGCAATGGACATTAATTCAACTTTGTAACGCTGCCGCGTGGAGTGTGGAAGTGAGTGACCTTGCCAATGCCGTGATTACAATTTGCTACGCATCGACAATTTCAGCTGTTTGACGACACAGGAAACATATCACATTCGGTGGAACTTGATTCCTATTGTATTTAAATGTTATGCTACATGGACAAATATTTGCATATATATTTTTTTATGTTAAGGGCGGCAGACAGGCTGACGGCCACTTGATGGTAGATGGCTACCGTAAGCAAACGCCACAGGTGCCGACAACAGTAGGTTTAAGGATATGGGATTAGAAAGGGTCAGGGAAATGGGCTCTGGCATCCCTTACTCACTCAAAGCACAACAGCACACGTGCTGTTTTTTCACGGTATTTCACGACTAACACAAAAAAAAAATATTATAATATCAATTGACTGTTGTCCTCAGGTCGGTAAACATTCTAAAAAAAAAAAAACTCATGAAGAGGTTACACTAATTATAAATTTTACTTAATTGCTATATGCTTCAAGTGTTTTCTTTTAATAAGCGTAACGTTATATAAAACCGATATTACTTAAAAAATCTTAGATTGTAATTATTAGCTCTTTTCCTACGAAAATAAATAAAAAACGACCTAATTGTTCAATAGACTAGCCCAATGGACGCTTGGATACGGTATTAGGTTGGAAGAAAGTTTACAAAGGCCTGGGTATATTAACTTCAACCACAAGTCCGCTTGTGGTTGCAATAGTAAAAGTATACCCAATAGTTGTTGGTGGCGATTAATTTATTTCTATTATAAATTTCAGCAAATGCCCGTGGAAATATACATATACAAAGATCACTTTCCCGTCAGTGACCTTGGTATTACTGCAAAGGAACAGACGTTTGAGCAGCATAAGTTTACTATTTGGTACAGAAGTCGAAACCTCAAGTCATACAAATTGGAAACGAGGGAGCCGCAGGTCAGGATAGCATGGGTGGAAGATATTCATTCCTTACTTTGGAAACAAGCGCTGCATGAAAAAGGTCAGTTACTTACTTGTCATTGATTATGCAAGTTTGTTATTTAATCTATCAGCAAAAAAAAAAAAACCTAACGCTAAGAACCTTAGCTATTGATTAGCTAAGAAACCTATTTGGTCAGCAAGTACTAGGTCAGCCAAAAAAAGTACCAAATAGATATTTTGCTGATCAAAATATTTACTCCTATTATTTAAGTAGTAAAACTGTAGTAATTTACAGCTTATACTTGTTATACTTACATAAGTCGAGTAATTTCTAGCTCATATATTTAGCTTATTTATTTAAGTCCACAGGCTTCAATTCCGCGATTATCATCTGTAATAGTATGGTGACTTCTAGAATGTCGTGCCTTGTTTGTGAGTCCTTAATTTACAAAACTATTGCTTTTAATTTATGTGCATTTGAAACGCATTTGAATCTTATTCAAACGCACCCGAAGTAAATATCTAAAGTAGGCATAGAGTTTATAACTTAATGTCATTAAATCGTTTTATATTTGTACTTAACCTGAATTACTTAAAATAACCAAGTTAGACAATGTGGAAATAAGTACAGATAAAGATAAGACAGACCAATACAAACAACGCGATATCTAATATAGCCGATTGTTGATTGTGGTTTTGTAATGATGCATTCAACAAAATTGTTTCTTTCAATGTTAATATATATTAGTTGAATGTCGGTTTTTAAAGAGAATTTGTTTTACATTTCTCTCTAAAAGATTGTTGGTGAAAATAAAGAGCTCGGTTGCAAGCACAACGCATTCAGTAAACAGTACAGTGATGAATAGAACATTATGCCGCGGACTAGTATGTCACATAGCGTTGCCGGGGAATGTTATGTCATTTCTCTCAAATCACATTGTGAGTGCATTTATGCTGGTTGCTTGTTGAGAGCACACTGAACTTAGTCGCATTGAGAAACATTGTGCTTTCCCACTTTCAATTCTTTTACTGCATATTTATCTGGGAGATTAGGTACAGGTCTTTTTAGATGATAACAGTAGGTTATCATATAATAATGACACTAACTCGTTCAAATAAAATCACATCAAATCATTTATTTCTCAAAAATAGGATAACAAAATCACTTTTTTTGAAGTCGAAATAAGCTACTACACTTTCGGAACAGTTCTGGAAGAGAAGAAACGGAAAACGTTCTTTTTAATCCCACGCACTTTTATATACTAAATAATCTTTAATTGTATAATAAGTACGCTTTTTTAACAAGTTTCCGTTTTACAAATGGTTTAATTGTAATTCACGTATTCATTCAGGGATTTTGTTATAGAAACGTATATATTGCCCCTTATATGACATATATCGTATTTTCGTTAGCCTTGTATGGATCAGAGCAATATTATGTTTATTTCTAGTATCTATTATTAATATCACTGTTTTTTTTTAAATCTATTAATATTTTTATGCACGAAACTATATATTTATCAAATATGTATTGACATGGCACTGTTAATAATGGCATGGCGCTGCACCTAAATTTATATCTTAATGAATGTCTATTGGATAAATTATAAATTGCTCGAACAGCCCTTTTTGTAGTACAAAAACTGTTTGATCATCAGCCGCGTGTCCCCACAGTATAATACCAATTAGTTATGACATCCAACTTCATGGGTCAAGAGTGTGTTCACTTTGAGTACATTTCTTGTCAAGAGTTTTTAGTTCATCTGGCACGCAAGCCCAACTGAACCAATTCTCTGATAGTTAATGCGAAGAAACTTTTTAATTGATCGTCATATGTTCTCCGTTTGTATTAAACGGAAGCAGCATGCTTCTTTATCGTCGAATGACGCACGCGGGGTCGACGACTGCATTTTTTATTGAACACTCCGTACTCGCACTTGCATGTGCATCGCGCTATATACTTTTATGTGGGAACCGAAGAAACTTCATACCATCCACAGCTTTTGTAACATGAACGCAATCGCATATTTTTAGGTTGCTTTGTTTGTAATACTTGCAATATGCATTGTAACATTCGTGCCACGAAATGTGCATCCAGTGGATTTTCACACGCTTTGTTTTTTCCTTTAATCTTGGCGAGTATCAACACACATGGACAAATTTCGCTAAGTCTTCTAATTTTGAGTCTACAGATAGCACTTAACATGTAGTAAAAGCTATTAAAACCTATTAAAAATATGCATAAACTCTTTTTTTTATCATAAAGTGCAGCAAGCTGGCTGACATTCCCTTCATGGTAGACTATATTTAAAACACCAGGATATTCAAGAGTGTAACAGTATATAGAATAAGGGACAAGGTGAGAATAGTATGAGAAAATGTTGACTTGTAAAATTGCGCACATGATTAATTTGGTTATTCATCTTACATTGCAAATGTAACTAAATTTAATAATTTTTTTTTAAATGAAAGGTTAACTGTCGATAGTAGTAAAAGTTTTTAGGGATTCGTAGTTGTAAATGTTTAAGAAAGGCTGAGTCATCGCAAAGATTTTTCCATTCGGAAAATTAGATAAACACTAAACGAAATGCGTTACAAAAGCGCGATCGTTTCGAACTCTCACTGTTACAATGCTACACATTTCTCGCAAAGATTGCTCCGATAAGAGTAAACTGATGCTTAAATCTTACTGGTAACGCGTTTCTTTGTTACCTCACAGCTATTTAGCGACAATTGCAATTTCCTCAAATAGTACAATAGGCTTTTGTCTAGCACCAAATCCCTTTGGCCACACACGCATTTTGTTACGTGACACATGTATGTTTTGCGGTAGAGATTTCCTTTATTGATTTCTTATTTCCAGCATTAATTTTAATATATTATTATGACTATATTATTATTATTACTTTTTAATATTAAGCTCGACAGACAGGCTGACGGTCCACTTAATGGTTAGTTGTAACACAAGCAACGCCACAGTTGCTCCAAGTGCGCTCCCAATATGGTAGGATTAAGTGTAAGGGAATAGGAACGGATAGGGTAATGGGATCTGGCATCCCTTATTCACTCACCGAAACAAAACACTTACTTTCCGGATCCAGACCAGATAAAATTCGAAAAGTTCATTTCCAAAGTTGACCCCTTTTTTGTAGGTCCCACATACCCCACCGAAAATCTGCGAAACAGATCCCCATCTGGTTCGCAGATTTTCCAAAGTTGAACCTGCCGCAATTGTATTATTCACACAAGAAAACCTTGATAGGTATGTTCTGTCCAATTTTCATCGAAAGAACGATTGTTCGCTGCTGGCTATCGAATGTGAATATTATGATTGTATTTGTATAATTAATTGGATAATTTGAGTCACCATCGGTTAGTTAGGTAGCTGCCGATGCCTCTACGGCATCAGTATTTTGTCAACACGGATGTTCGGTTAAATGCATGCTTTGTTTGAGTAATGGACATGAAAAGCGAAACATTACTACAATAAATAATTTCGTATCATGTCTTATGTATCTACTCTGAGAGTGAATATCGGCTCTATTATACAAGTTTAATATTATCCATATTATTATTATAAATGTGGTCTGTCAGTCGTCTTTTCAATCCTTAACACAATGAACACTATGAAATTTTGGATACAAGTTGTCAGTGATAGAGGAAAGGACACCTTTCTCCCAGAAAAGAAGTACCGTTCCCGAGAGATCATCTAAAAATTAAAATCCAACGCTTGGCAAAAGTAAAACAGCAATGAAGATTTCAGGCATTATATTTTTATTTATCAACGCGGACGAAGTTGCGGGTACCTGCTAGATAACCTTTCAAAGTTAGTTTCAATTTAAGTATTGGCATATTTCTGGTAGCATTTGGTTATAATAATTATCGTAATAATTTTTAAAACACTTTTAAAGTAAATACAATTGTGTTAATTATAGATAATATACTAAGCCACTAAAAAGACAGAGTCCCAGTTTATTTAACCTTATCGATGTTATCAAAGTTGTTATCAGCATTTTCTTTAATCAGCTATGGCCTCGACGATGATAGCATCGATGCCGACTTGAACAAGTATATAAAGGGAAATAGCAATGCCTAAATCCACTTATGTATGACACATTCAATACGTAAAAGAAAACAAAGACAATCTTTTCACATTTTTCAAGCTTTAAGTTGAATTGTTTTAAATTTAACTTGGCATAAAAATAGACTATGTTGGATATTCACCTATTTATCATTTCATACCAGCAAAAAAATGCGTAGCCGATGGCATAATGAAGTACTATAAGTCAACATATTAAAATTATTTTATTTTCTTTAAAATTTACACTCTTGCGGGACCCTTATTTATCGCCTTTAAACGGAGACTTTTAGATACACAGAGATGGTTCTCCTTACCTCTACCCTCCATAAATTTGGGATCATAATGCTTGTCCACAGAGTCAGGATCCCATTCTTTTGTTGTTTTATCTAAAACGAGTGGGACTATCGAGATTTTTTTCATATTAGTTTTACTTTTCTATAGCTCTGTTACTTAAAGATGATATATTGAAGTAATTCATGAAATCAACTTTACATTTCAGAATTGTTAATCCAGCAACGCAGCAAAAGGGCGTCCCTGGTGTCCACAAACAGTCAGGATTCCGAAGCGGACAGTAACGACAAATGTTAGTATTTACTGATTTGTTAATATAATTTTAACATTATAAAAGAAATCCTTATTTCCCTTCCATCATTTCCTTTCCCTGTTTCTAAGCCTTTGGTTGGCTAGAATTCGTCGTTCATCTAACTTGCTAGGTCCTGGTCTATAAACTAGAAAATAAGAAAGTACTTTTTGGATATGTGCAATTGTAATAGTTTTCCATTAGAAAAAAAAAATTCTAAAGCATATACGATGACTTTCGTATTGATGTTTTTTTATAAATGAACTTTTAAATTCTACTGCTTTATAGCTTCAATCATAAGACAAAACATGCAGAATAAAAGTAATTTTTGGAAAAAATCTGGTAACTATATTTTATATTTTGTAACTCAGTTCCTATCTTTAATACGTTTTTTGCTTTATATTTATTTGAACTAAACAATTTCGCCTTAAAAATAAAAGCGATTGTTTATCGTTGAGTTTCTTCGCTTTTAACTTTTTTCATCGTCAAATTAAAAAAATGAATAACCATTATACATCAAAAAAATTGTTATCTTAATTTTAAAATACTATTTCTCCTCCAGGTCAGTTAGACGGTTTCGTATTCGTGAAGTCGCACCAATGAGTTGTTTTGTAGGTCAGTAATCTTTTAGGCAAGCTTCCAAGATTTGTTTAAAGGAAAAAGTTTAAACCTTGGCTTTCTGGTGGTAGGGTGCAAAAGGGTCATTATGTGATTGTGAAAGGCGAACCTTTGTGTTTCTTGTGTCTTGCCCCCTCTCAGATTTGTTGCTCTAATTTCGATTTTATTTAACTTCTAAATCTGCTTCAGAATTATTTCATAAGAAAAACAATTTTAGGCTGAATTTCATTTATTATGGTTTATTTGTGCCATAAAAATCTTTCTTTTTATGGTGTTTGTTGATGCTGAAGTTTCTCCACACTTTTCATTCCTTATGTCTTTATTTTTCTCTTATCTTGTCGTTTTTTTACATCATGTGCTTACTCATAATTTTTCATTGCGAGTTTAAAATCGTTTCTTACATAATAGTATCGTTTCTTGTAATTTTTTGAAAATGTTAATTGTTTTTCGAAGCTCCACTATCCATAAGTGCCATCCAAAATGAAAATCACCATGTAATTTTTGTTCTGAACGATATATTTTAAAAACATATTCGTTTATACGGGGACATTGCCTTATATGATAATATTTATAGTCTGTCCCGCTAGGACAAAATGTAATACAATACTATTTGGTTTGTTTGTAAGTCCGTTAACTCTTCTAAACCGTGCAGTAAATTTCTATGCAGTTCTCACTAAAATTAAGGCTCTTCTGAAGTTACAAACTGACAGAGAAATAACAACCCTATACTAATATTATAAAGAGGTAAAGTTTGTTTGTTTATATGTAGGAGATAATCTTCGAAACTAGTCATCGGATTAAAAAAAACTTTTTACCAATAGTTACAAAAGAATTTCAGGATGGATTTAGGCTAAATATTCCACACGGGCGAAGTTGCGGCCACCCACCAGCTATCTAAAAATAAAGATCCAACGTTTGGCAAAAGCACAATGTCAGGCGTCATATTGCTTTACATATTTAGTCAGGCTTTATATCATTTATTTTTTAACGCGTACGAAGTAGCGAGAATCAGCTAGTATTTTATAAAGAAGTAATCCAAGTAAACAATTTTCGCAGGCTCACATAGCTTAAGCTGGCTAAATCTTAATTATCTCAGGCATTTAGTTGACTTTAGCCAATCGCACCCTCGCTGGGCAACGTGTGTCGATATTACAAAATAACAAGTTCAAGTTCAAAGGGGGAAAGTCGATAATTTTGATATTTACCTAATTATGTACGTAATTGTTAGTTCTAAAATAACTATTTTAGTTCTAAAAGTGCGATGTATCCCTTCGAAATGGCTTGGCTTTTGTTTTTTTTTAAAAGCTGAGTACGAAAAACAGGGCGACGGTCAATTTGATGGTAGATGGCTACCGTTTGCTTAAAGAATTCAGGGATTGGAAGGGGATATTGAAAAAGGGCTATGGCATCCCTTACTCACTGACCGCAATACAACAGTACACCGTTATTTTACCATGATCTTCTGTAAGGGGCTGGTTACCACGAACCAGTATTTCCTGCCACTACTTAATATCTGTAATTTCATTTATCATAAAAATATAACACTAAATACTATTTACTCTATACTTAGACATGTCTTTCAAACATACTAAATAGTTATTAATAATTAAATAGCCCAGATTTTATTCATCAAATTAATACAGATAATGTAATTTTCATAATTAATAAAGTAACATCAATTTAATGTGTATTTATTTCATTATCATTTTATTTCAGATAATTCTCTTCGCGGGGTACCTGGAGAGGTTCGACGTCGCTTCGCAGCTGAAAAGAAAGCTCGTATGACGACTTGGTACTGTGAAATGAACGATAGTAATAGATAGAGAACTTAAGTTTAAGCATCTTGTCAATTGAGGATATACGAGTATAGAGGTTCATTTTCATTGGTCGATGCATGCGGGATGCGGGAAGTTCTGCAATATTTTGAAATTCGCTTTGAAAGAATGGTATTAAGCGTACGTACCTACCATAGATATACCATAGAACAACAATAGATGTTGTTTGAAGCAATTTTAACTGTTTATGATTCAAACAAGTGAGTTGTGTCCGTTCCAGCACCCCGCATGCTGAATATAGTCCGAGTTATAGACCAATAAATAATAAGGCTTTTTTTCCAGAATTTGGAGAAGCACTGATTAAGCTATATTATTATGTTGATTATACGGTAAAGAGAAATAAATATATTATTGACTGGTATTATTATAATAGAAATAAATGCCTATATAATATTATCAATTAGGCTCATGAAATGGCGCATTACTCAGATGAAACCACAACCACATCCATTTCTGGTTTTCATTTTTGTGTAATGCTAATAATTAAATTTTGAATAAGCAATTACTTATATTAAATTCCGTTTTTTACTAAATCTGTTCTAAGTTTTAAAATTAGTTACTATTTTTATTGTAAACACAAATTTATTTGATTACAAAACTAATGATATTTTTAAAAGTATGTCATTTTTATGTTTTAATTAAGAGAGGAGACGAGGACAGCTTATAAAGAATTGAAATATGGCCAAAGTGTAGCTGATACTAAATGTGATAAAATATTAATATCTATGTTTATGGAGATTTTTTTTAATAATAATAAGAACATTTTTATTATGAGTCATTAAAATTAGAATCATTATTAAAATAGATAATATACTTACTGTTAATTTGTATAAAAGCTAAACATAATTGCAATAATGTAAACAAAATTAAGTAAATGTTTAATTAATTAAAGATATCAATTATATAATTGTTTTTTATCTTCATTACTTAGTATTAACCTATCACAAGGTTATTATTTTGTTTAGTTTTGATCATTTCTGAAACCTACTTATTGCGCAATTGAAACCACTCTCCCCAGAGGCACATCGTCTCTTCAGACTATAAATCTCGTAATAGTTGTTAAACATTATATTACCAAAAAATATATCTATAGAGATTAATAGAAATTGTTTGGTTTTTAGGTTTGAGGAAGGTTGCTATTTATTATCACGCTATAATCCTTAGAAGCCGAAGCGAGTGAAACTGCGGGGCACAGCTAATCCTGTGTAAAAGTGAGCTTTGTTTTAGTTTATTTACTTATAGTTCCTTTATTTTTAACAACTTCATTACCGTTAATTGACATAATTATTGTCGCCAGGTCGCAAATACGATTCTCCACCTACCAGATATTGGTCTGTCGGTTCAGTATCGGTCTGAATGAAATATTGAAAGAATAATGAAATAAAATACAACACTATTTCAACATTGAACATATTATAACTACATTTTAAGGGGTTTAGTTGTATTCCGGAAATTTATAAATGAAAAATATATGCCACAAAAATTAAAAGTAAAAATAATATGAATTTTCATTTCAAAATGTTAAAGGTACGATACAAAAATGTTTTACGTATTTTATTTTAAAAATAAACAAAGTTAAAACAGTTTATATGAATTTCTATGAAGTTTTTAAAGTAAATCGAAATACACGTATAAAATTCCTTTTACTCTTTATTTAATTGTTAATTCTGAAGTCCGGTCAAAATATAGGCTCCTTCCACTTGGATCCACAGCTTGGCTCCACATGTGGATCCACGGATACTTTTATCTCCTCTTAAATCTACCATTGAGGGGATTCAAGAATACACATTATTTTATATGCCACTTCGATCCACAAACGAGGGGATCCAAAAATACTAATATTTTTCTATGCCACTTGAATCCACAATCCGCTAAGTGTGGATCCAAGTGGAAGGAAGCACTATGATTTCAGGACCTTTGTTCTTTTTCTCATAAATATTATTCTGAAAACCCCTTGATAAAATTTCCTTTTTTATATTATAGCATTAAACTATTTTATATAATGACATATTTTGACTGTTCTTGTTATCTCTAAATTCTACTATAAAATAAAGTAGCTTTTCGCTAAGCTCTGCATAATTATTCAAAATTACTCCACTGATTTTGATAACCACCATTTAGATAATTTAGTAGAAGGGTACACTGCATTCCGCAACCACAGATTACGCATCCCTTATGATATTTCCTCCTTCATCCCTTATATA
This sequence comes from Synanthedon andrenaeformis, assembly GCA_936446665.2. NCBI lineage: Eukaryota > Metazoa > Arthropoda > Insecta > Lepidoptera > Sesiidae > Synanthedon > Synanthedon andrenaeformis. The sequence goes on along the minus strand of OW387777.2, from coordinate 6,061,151 downwards.
ATAGGCGTTGATAGGCTATGATGGCTACCTACCATCATGTGGAACCGCAAGCCTGCTTTTCGACTGTTATATAGCTAGCCGTGACAGTCCAGTGGGACATACGATTGTACGGTTTGCTGCCGTAACCGCGGACGCAGATTCGTGAAACCTTGGAGTATCGTGTCCTTCTGAGTTTCCATTAGTTTTTTCAGCTAAGGGTGGAACACATTGTGAGTGAATCTGTGCTAGCATTTTCAACGAGTCGTTAAAGATCAAGAGGGTATGTCGTTGAAAATAGCATATCCTATCTGCTTATCCGCAAAGTGCTGGAAGATTTTTGACTATGTTAGATATTCGTACATCTTTACATAGTATAAATTGAACTCACTTTCAACGTTTATCTGTATGGCCGCTAACTCCTCCTAAACCATGGAACCGATTTTGATGTGGTTTTCACCATTTTTTTCACGAGATTTTTATATATATAATATTACCTAATTAAGTTTTTTGCTGGGTGAGGCGAGGAGCGGGTCGCTAGTATTATTCGTTTCCGCCTGTTTCTTCGCATGTTTAGCTTATTCTAAACCACACAACGGATTTTGATACGGTTATCAGTATCACTAATGGAAAGAGCGTTAACGGGGAAGGTATTACACAATTTGTAAAAAAAAATGGGACCGAGTGAAGCCGGGGGGGGGGGGGGGGGGGGTTGCTATATAACTCCTAATACTGTCGAAAACTAACAGAGGGTGCAAAAGTGTATTCAACAGAAGTTTGTAATAAGTACGGTGTGTAATGGAATTAATTAGCTTACCTTGACTAAGTCAAGCATATTATTTAGGTCGAGCATTTGTTTGTACTCGTAGTCATAGATCTAGATAGTTCTTTGCTTGTAGTACGAAACGTTATAAATTCTTTGGTTTAGAGTTAAAAGATATAAAAGCTGGGCACGTGCATTTGTACATTGATACCATATGTGACAGTTAATCGATTGTTTTGAAAGTGCTCGCATGCAAAAGTTGAACGCCTTCAGAAAAGTTGAATCGCGATTCTACAACCAGCAAGCGATGATGCCGTGTGCATTTGCCATTTGTATCCGAGACTAAGGCCGACAGATCGCGCGTTTACCTGTCGATAGCACTCCACTTTAGCAGCGACGTGTGCGTTTTGTCTTTTTATTTCCTCGTCTCCAACTACTCTATAGCTAGAATCTAGAGCGTGGTTTATATCTGTACTGTACCTTTAGATTGTGTAAGGGAAAGTTTCTTTATAATGCATATGCAAATTGAAGATATTTAAATATGCAATGCAAGTGTTACTTTGAAAAAATTCTAAATATTGTAGGAAATTTCTCTACGGGTCTCACAGAACACAGTAATATTATAAAACTAGTGTCAATACTTTTTTTAAGTGTCATTGTCATTTTTACATTTTATTACAGAACGATCTACAATTTATGTAGGTAGGTAAGTATTGGAAAAGGGTCATGACCGTGTAATGGTGGGGGCTTAACCCTAGGCAATCCGGGCGGTTGCAGGAGCCGGTGGGGTCACCGGCCTTTGTTTGGCTGATCGGATTGTTGCTGGGGAAATAAGAAGTCCCACGTGCGTGTGCTCCGAGCGGGCTCCGATCATCGGAGCTCGTGGCGGAGCATCAGTTTGGAGGCTCCAACTGTCCTTTGGAGCTTCACCGGTCACCTCTCGCTAGGACGAGGATCCATATTCGGCCCACGCTGGTGTTGGCCGGTGAGAGACGGCACACCCGGTTCTTGTGCATCGGACCGAGATATGGGTCTCGGTTCTGCGCACGAAGACCGGCGCGGGTGGGCGGATTTTATCGGATGGCTCTGTCGCTCAGTGGTAGTTGGGCAACGCACGCGAAGACGGAGCTCTACGGCAGGGAAGGACCGTCTGGTAGAATACTGTAATCGCGGCTTTGTGGAAGGTGGTGAAGACCCGCTAGCCACGGCCGGCCTAGTAACCGTCCTCTGCAGTCGTCCGAAAGAGTGAAGACCCGACCTAGCCACCCGGCCTTGTAACTCTTTCGACGACAACACGAGGTGGAGCCTGTCTCTCGGGCTGCCGCGATTGATTTGGAAATTTCAGGCGGAAACCCCCTTTGGGCCGTCTACCCTTAATGCCGTGGAGATGAGCGGCCACACGAGCAGGGGTTATCCTAGTGTCAGGTGGAAGTGGCCTCCAACTCTGCGGTAGGATGTGCCGCAGAGAAGAGGTTATGGGGTGCTTCAGAAGTGAAGCCCCTCGCTGACTGCCCGCTACGAGAGGTGGAGAACAGGCGGCCTATGCCTGTGCCTGTCGTCCGCCGTCATCACAACACCAGGCAACGAGGGGAGACGTGCTGTGTGTTTCCGGCACGTCTCTTCACGGCGCGGAGGTCGCACTCCGCGCCTAATCAAGGGGAAGCCCGCAAGTGTGCGCGCTTCATCTGGCGGGGGGAGAAGGTCGCTTGTCTTAACGTCCCCTAACCCCCGCCCATAGACGGCGTGAAGAAACACCGTGGGATTTTAGTGGGTAGAAGTCCCACATACCCCACCGACATCTCCCGATCGGTGGGGATCTGGTTCGCAGATTTTCCCACGTAAAAAAAAGGTAAGTATTGGTAAGTTTCCGAACAGATTCCGACATGATATGCACCGCTGTGCTTATAAAGGTTTTAAAAGTTTTTAAAATATGTTTTCTAAGTTTTCTTAGTCACGCAGATTTCCACATGATATTTTCCTGAACCGTTTGATCAATCAATAAAGCATAAGTTATTTGTTATATAAGTTTTTAGAATAGTATTGGAGGTAAAAGCTAGTATCCAAACGAAGCGATGGAATAATTTGAAATCCGCAATGCGAAAAAATAATGGCAATGACTGCGAAGTGGGGCGCAATATTCTACCTGAAGGCTAAATTTTATTGCCCCGCGCTGTTTTCGAACAATTGCATTAATAGTGTATCAACGGAGTGCTTTACCCGGCTTCTTTACGGCTATGAGGGCGTCAGGGCTGGAATACAATTAACATTTTAATATTTTAATAGCTCCGCGTCACAATAGGAGAAACACAATTTAGATGAAATTTGTAAATTACTTAATTAAAGAACCTCCGTAGAGGCATGGACCTAATATAATAAGCAGGACTGAGTACTCGCAGCTAAAAAGCGAGCCGAGCAGGATATGTAGTAGAGAGGCTGCGTGGCCCTTTATAATAGGGTGACAATAATATTTTTATTATGTGAGACAAATTTAAATGTTGTAATATACCTATATATAGTGGTAGTTTCTTATAAATATTTTTAAATTTAAATAGGAATTAGCCAACACTTTTAATAATTGTAATTTTCGCATTGTTCAATTTATTGCTTATAATAGTTTTGCACCAATTGTACATAATCATATTCACCAACGCTACAAATTTATGGTCATTTATCGCAATGACACTTTAAAGGGATACCAGTAGAAAATAAAATATAAGATAAATAACTCGAAACAATAAATATTAACTTTTTGTAATTTAAAAAAATATAATGAAATTAATATGATTATAATACGTTCTTAAAATTTAATAAAATAATTGAAGTACAAAATAAAAAGGAATAAATCGCTGTTACGTCATTTAAATATTTGGGTTCATTTATTATTTTAATTTAATTGAACATCTAAGAAATTGAGAGAAACCAGGAAGTTCGTAAGAAACCTTCAAGAAAAATTTTCAAGTGGAATAACAATAAATTTTGATCACGGCTGTGGAAAAGTTAGATTACTGGGCTTTATAGGAACAAAAGTATTTTTTTTATAAACCACAGTCACAAACAAAGTAAGAATAGGATGAAAACACAGGATGAAAATATAAGTTTCGCGTAAACACATATCTTAACTTTCATGGAGGAAAGGTGATTCCGTTTCATAGGTACTACGTACAACCTTCTAGTAAATTATTCAATTAGGTTGTCATATGGAATCAGAACAACATAGTTTCTTTGTGAGAATTGTTTGTTATGTAAGTCGCAATGATCATAGAGGAAAACAAAGAGCCTGTAACAATATTCGTAGATATAGACCTAATAAGTGGTTTCATGTTTATTTAACAAAGGAAAAAAAATCGATTGATTGATTTCGGAGTTCCCTTTTTGGACAGATGTAAGTATCTAAGGTCAAAATACAAACTGGAATACCACAACCAGACTAATTAATAGTCCATACGGTAGTGAGATTAGAATTGAATTAAAGATATTATAGAATGAATACCAACAGTAAGATTACATGATAGGTGAAGGTTGTATGGTTTTCAGAATCTGCCCTTTAAAGGATTATTAAAGGATTATTATAAGAGACTGCTTACTCCATCAGTCTGGCTGCCTTGTATTTATAATGATTATAGTGTACGCAGTGTGCCCTTAATGCTTCAATACTTATACATAGATGTGTGCTATTACTTCAATATAAAATACAACATAAAATTAGAGTTAGTAACTCTATTCTTATTATATTTTAAGATTTTCTAACACTAATTAAACTAACTTAAGTGAATCGAACATTGCTACTCGAACTAAAATTTGACGAAGTGGGATCTTCGTGGATTGTAGTATACACAATTTCTCCGCTGCGAATGGGTCGGTTAAGTATGCTATTTCTCTGAGCCAGACTTGTTTCGACAGGAGTTCTTTGACGGCGTCTTTAACACTCCCCAGAGAGTTCATTTATGTATTCGTAACACGGATGCTGCAATAAAACAGCGTTATGCTGGTCATTATTTAGTCATCGTTCGGCCCTCGCATTTCTACACTTTTAGCACAATTTTGTGTAATATGTAGTACAACTCACCAAAAAAATTTTTAGTTTAATTTTCAGCAATTAAAGCCGGATTACCTACCTACAATAAAAGTACACTAGTTGTATACAGTCAGTAGTTGAAGTTTTAATAGGTGTCATGTTTGGTAGACATGTTCGAATTCCGGTCGGACGATATTTGAGTATTTTATTTCGCTTTCTGGTCAGAATCGATTATCAATGCCAAGGGATCAAATACCAAAAGTGAAGGAAAATATCACGTATTGCATATTGGGGACTAGCAAAGAGTGCCTACATTCCTTATTCGATCTCCCACTGTAACCTCGAACATAGATCTCCATAGCTCGAAAATCGGCATATCTCCTTAGTCATATTATAGGCTATTGTCCAGGGGTGGGAAATATTTTATATAATTAATATTTAGGTTGATCTCAAATATGAATATATCCACACCATTAATTCATTTGTAAAATCAACCAAATTTCGATAAACTAAAATCCGGGCCCCTCGAGTTAGCTATCATCTTAACTACTCGATCAACAGGCAAGTCAAGTACTATATAACATATAGAAATAGGTATATGTTTTTTTCATTACTCATAGTTAATAATTTCCGTTACTAACTTAAAAACAAAATGTTTACAACTTGTGCTTAATGTACCTTACATTAAGCACAAGTTGTAAACATTTTGTTGTTTCGAGATACATTAGTTATAGAATAGTTGAGGTCCAGTTACGACCTAGTCATTTTATGAGGTAGCCGGGGTTGTTCGTGTCGTCGCTAAATCTCCTTATTTATCCGGAAAAACATAAAACGCGGTCTCAGCAAAAATTAATTGGCTCCCACGCTCATTCTTGTCGCACAATATTTGCTGTTTTATCACTTTTGTTGCTGCTTTACGGAGGCTATATAAATATAAAAGACAACAATTCCGTTTCATGTACTATTTCAACATGAATCTGTTGACAATATCATTGTCTACTGTATACTGACAGTACGCAATTTATAATATTATTCAACCAGTCAACTAGTCTAAAATGTCTCAATTTATTAAACTTAATTATTAAATCCATACTATTATAAATATGAAAGTAACTCTGTCTGTCTGTCTGTTACCTCTTCACGTATCATATAAAAAAAAAACAAATAATATATAAAATATAAAATAATTGTATAATAACAATATATAAAAGAACTGTTCCCGAGGGAAGAAGTCCAACGCCTGGCGAAACTACAACAGCAAAAATTGAATAAATTATTGCCTTTATATTTTGTCAGGCGTAATATTGTTTATTTTTCAACACGAACAAAGTCGCGGGCGCCAGCTAGTAATATAATAAATTCCAAAACAGTTTGTATGCCAATATTGTTAGAGTATATCTTATCCGTGAAATCAAGAAACTTACATATTGGAAATATACACTTTCATCTAGACAAGACAACTTTGCTTTTTTATTTTTATGAGGGACCAAATTTGGCGTGTCGCTGAAACGACGCATCATAACCGTTGGATAGGTACATCAACTGCTAGCAAACTTATAGCAGCAGTGCTCTTATGTTTTTCAAAAATGTCGTCGCTAAACCGATGTAAACTTTGTTAGTTTGAATTAGAGTTTTATTTGGCTATCTTTTTAAGTCGAGAATGTGTTTCCTCGCACGTTGCAATTTTATTCCAACCGCTATAAAAAGAACTCACTCTCACCTGGCATTTCTTGAAGCATTTATGGTTCCGGCGGTCACACTTCATTTAGCCTACCATGTTTGTTTTGTAGTGCCATGAAAGTTTGTTTATCGTGTATTGTTCAGGAAAATTTACTTCGTCCGCATGAAAAATAAAGAAGATGGCAAACAGTTGTGCTAACACGACACGTTTCGTATAAGATGAAACAAAACAATGGCCGGGTACTAAGATCACACATGTGACCTCTTTTGCTAGTACTGCCAACTATTGAATAGATGAGATTGGAGTCACTCCAGGAACGACACCTGTCCTATGCACTGTAGACATTTATTCAAAGAATTTTTAAAATCGGTCCAGTAGTTTTTGAGTTTACTCATTACAAACATACAAATATTGTCTGTTTATAATTTTAGTATAGAAATGAGCACAATATGTGTTGAATATAACTTATTTCAAATATTGTGTTATTTTTGTAGTTTTTGTTTAGTTTTGAAAAAAATTTCCCTATACAATATATTTGAGCGTAAGTAATAGATGTAGCTGTGATGGATTTTTTTATGTATTAGATCGTAAACTTTGAGTATAGTTTTATGAACCCGTCCTCGTGTTTTTCAAAGTGCGTCTATCTTTGTGGGTATTGCATTTTCTGTTGTTTTTTTTTTTAATTTTGTTTATACAGTGTAAAATATATATTTTAGAGATGCGCCGAGTAACACTTTTGCCGAGTAACGAGTACCGAGTTTTACTCGGTTCAATTTTTTTTCAACCGAGTACTCGGCCGAGTAACTCGGTTCAGTCAAATTTGAAATTCCCATTTCGCGCGCGTAAACAAGTACAAACAGGTTCGCGCCTGTCGAGCGGCCGGCTCGCGTTTTCGGAGGCTGGTAACGTCTACGAAGAAAAGAGGAATAGGCTGTTACCAGAACGTGCAGAGAGCCTTGTGTTCCTGCATCATAATTTACCTTTATTAAATTTTAAATATTGATTAATTTTATTACTGTTCTCTTTACTCTTTAATTTTGTCTCATTACTACTCATTCATTAGCATAATTTTGAATTTTTGATTTTGATTTTATTAATTGAGATTGTCAAAGATTTCCTAAATTAGTAATAAATGCTTTTTGATGAACACTGTTATTTTAATTATATCTACCTAAATATATTGCTTTTCTTAAACCGAGTATACTCGGCATTCAAACCGAGTTATTCGGCCGAGTACGAGTATCAAAAAACCCGCCGAGTACGCCGAGTACCGAGTATCAACCGAGTACTCGGCCCATCTCTAATATATTTTATTTATTTTCATTTTTATTTTTATTTTATAAATGAAAGATTATAAATAATCAATCATTGTATAATTTATGCCTGTTTATTTTTTAATATACCTTTAACTCGCGGGCGTTAAACTAGGTATTAAAGCCATTGTAAATGACTTGAAAAAATTATTGTTTTTTTTTTGTAATTATGGTTTTATTTTCATAAAAATCAGTTGACACATATACATAAAGTACTTACGATTGATTATAACACAATAGGTTTCGCGATCATGTGGGCAGCTCGTTTGGCTGCAGCAACCACCCTCTAACAGAAGACCACCGTGAAGTAACAGTATGTGTGCTATTGTGTTTCGGCGAGTGAGTAAGTTAGACAGAGCCCATTTCCTTATCCCAATCCCTTATGCTCAATCCCACTATGGCGTAGCTTGTGGTATAGGCGACGATAGCCATTTACCATCGAATGAACTTTAAGAGAATAAAATGTTAAAAACCGCAATAAAATTTTAATTCATAGAAAATAAATAAATTATAAAATTATTGTTGAAACTAGCTGTAACTAGAATTTTATTGCAGCTTTACGTTTACCATATACTCATATTGTAACTTTTGTAATTAAAACGAACGAGGTTGAATATGGTGCAGTCAAGTTACCGGTGTTTAGACACCATATCACTGGCTACCCGCTGCAGTGATCCATTGCGATGGCCACGTAATCCGAGCTAGAGGCTTTGTCTCACGTCCAGCTTACTTTTATTACCGTGCCTGCATCGAGAAATAAAACAAAATTGGCGGGAATTTATGGGCCACAGCCTTAGAATGACTAGTGGGGTGGAAAGTTTTCAATTTGAAACGAATAACTTGTTTGTCTTGTGGTAATAAGGAGGGTTTTGCGACGGTAATAAGGGGCGGCAATGGCTGTCGCAGGCTTTCTTAAAACAACTTTGTCGGTTTTATTACGTAAGTGCTGTGAGGGCTTACTTTTCTTGTACGGATGTATATCTAAGCTACGCCACTATGTAAGTTATGGATTTGTGGCTATACTTAATGGAAAATTTCCGAGTCATGATGAATTCAAGTTGCAAGCTATGATACAATGTAAATATCTTACCATATATGATCACAAAAACAAATAATATCTGTAGTCACCATTAAAACTTATTGGTAGTTAAAATGCTGCCTATATATAGTATAGTTTATAAGGCGGGAATAAATCTAAGTGATAAATCTTTATATCAAAAAATGAATTATATATATATAGCAATTGATACTTTTACATGGTGATATATACAACAAAAAAAAACCATATTCTAATGGTGATCAAAGATATAAATTTAATAATTGCAACATTTGAAGTAATTACAATAATATGTTGTAGGTATGTTTAATTGTAGTATTTTTTTCAAAAATAGTAAAATTTATGCTACATATATACTAAATTTATTTATACTAAAATTAAAACTAATAGAACTATGAAAAAACAAATACTCACAGATCGAACATTAAAATGAATAAAAAAAATAATATAGAAATATAATATAAAATAAAATATTTTTCATAATTTTTAATGTGAAATAATTTGGAAATAATATATTTTAAAAATAAATTAAGGTTTCATATTTTTTTAATACGAGGATAACTATTTGGATTTACCAAAAATTCATGTTTTATTCCTTAATATTTATTCATAGGACCAAGTCGCGTATATCATACCATCATGCATTTTATAGCTATTTGTACCCGCGACGTTTATGGCGTTCCTTCAGGTAGCAAATTGAATGTTAAAGCGCGTTAGGTACCTGCCCCCAGCTGAATAAGTTATGTGCTCGGAGCTATTGGCAATGAAACTTGAATGACCTCGGGCGTGCAGGCCATTTCCGCTATGCTATATTTAATATTTTCAACATGTACACTGTTTTTATTTTATTTTTTATTTAAGTTTCTAAATTAATGAAAAACTAATAGGAAAAGTCACTAGGTGTCTGTTTTCAAGTCCGCTTAGTACCTACTTCTGAGCATTATGATGCGGTTTTTACTATTATGGCGAGGGAAATTCTTCGGAATAAATTTTCGTCCCGGTAATTTTATATTACATCCTAACACGAAATGAAAAATTACGTTTGTGAATAGAAAACGAATAACGAATAGATAAATTATTTCTTATAATGGAAGGAAATTTTTAGTGAAAAACTGCGTGTGAACTAGATCATATAATATGCCATGTTCATAGAAATATTGAAAAAGCGCATATTAAATTCACTTTATGTTAGCGCTTCTAACAATATAATTATTACTTGTTCGAAGCAGTCGAGACAACCGGCTTTCTGCATCATTGTCGAAGTCTCAGAAGGCGATTATCAAAGCAATCAGTTGTTTCACAAACTGGCACGGCTCGAATGGCAATACAATTAAGGCTTGACCAGTATCGATAAAAATTAAAATTATATAAATTATAAGTTTCATTGTCTATGTCTATGACGAGCACATTGGATCAGTGGTTAGGGCGCTCTGTATCCTAGGTAAACTTTTGATTCTTGGGAATGAACTTTTCAAAGTTGGCTTTAGTCTGGATTTGGAAAGTAGTGGCAGGGCACACCACAGTGGCACACAAACACATTTCGCGGTCGCAGTGATTACAGGTTGTCAGAGCCCATTTTCTTAACCCTTCCTATCCCACGATCCTTAATTCTAATGCAATCGGCAGCGCACTTGCAGCGCCTGTGGCGTTTTTTGATTGTGTTATAGGCGACGGTAGCCATCTATCATCAAGTATAACTTCAGTTTATATAACAGTTTCAGTTAATAATAATATTTAACACATTACAAACGTATCGACATTAAAAATTGGTGTGTGAAGTACGTCACTAGTGCAATTGAAGAGTGTTTGCTCAAGTTTGGGCAGCGGTTGTAGTGGGCGTGCGGAAGTGGTCATGGGCGGTTCCAAGTTTAACTGTTGCATCGCTTGATTGTCGCGCCGCGCCGCTCGCTTTGCTCGGCGCCCAATTCATCTTGCTTATGTCACTTTAACTTTGTATCTATGGACATTTAAATACACTCACACTTAACTTATTTCAAAAAAATAACATCCCAACAAAATTAACATTACGAACGAACATTTCGCCGAAATTTAAGGACGTTAAAAAACACATTTTGTTGAATCTTTATCCAAATAACTCCCAATTTTTTTCATCAAAAGCTCATTAAAAATTGGTCCATAATAAAATAACTTTCATCCTTGGAAATACTGGAAATACTATGTCCTTGGAAGCAAGGGTTGAAGTTTGGTCCCCGACAAAATAAATCATGCTCTATTTTAAACCTTTTAAAATTATATATAGAGATATATAAATTTTACATTGCCTATACTAAGTAAGTAAAAAATTTTCAAATAAAAAACTCAAAAATTTGTATTGGTCCATACTAAATTAACTTTATTCTCGCTTATGTTTTTTCCAAGGGATCGACTTTCGTACATGTAAGCTTTTAGAAAATCGGTTCAGTTCATGAAATCGAAATAAGTATATAGGTGGACAGACTTATATTTATAATAATTGGCATCGATTGTGGATTCTGAATAAATGTTTAATGAATAAATCTATGGAGGAAAGAATTTCTAGAATGATTAGCTAGACAGAGGGGAAAATGAAATGTGTCCCTTGACCTTATTATGAGTTTTGGGACTTTGAAGAAATAGATTCTTGAAGCAAGGAGGAATCGATATGATATGTATATGTTTATATGGGTTCAGAAATATTATGGGTTCAGAAATATGAAAAAGTTCAAGACGGAAGAAAAATGCAAAATAGGAATCCGATATACAAGCCATTAAACATATAACTTATTAGCAAAGCAACAAAAATTCCTTTTTCCACTCCTATTTGGTTCAATAAGTGACTTTTCGCTAAGAAAACATTGTCTTTTTTTAATTTACGAAGAAAATCAAAAGAGTAATTGTGTTTAAGCTTAAAGTGCCAACAAATATACATACACCTACTTAGAATTAGTAAAGCAATTCTGTGCTTAATTCGTAGGCCAGCCAAGAAAGATGGGCGGCCGGCACTCCCGGCGCGCCCGGCACCCGACTTTAATTACAACGCAGGTTTATTCACTCTAATTTCGTGAATTTTGCATTCTCCATGCGAACCGCGGAAGGGTCAGAATAAAAGAAAACGACATCCGTTACTGTTGTTTCGTTAACTCAAGTAGGAAAGGAGACGTCCTTGCGCATTCTGCTAGATTCATGACGATTTTGTCTTATACGTGACCAAAGTGAAGTTATTAGAAGACCGTTACACGTCGCAACGGAAGCTCTCCCTACTCTGTCATGCGTAACGAGAAGACTGGCCCTTTTGTGTTGTATTATACTCATGCCTCCGCAATTAGGGAAGAGGTTGAGGCAAAGGGAACTAACGATTTATCTCTATACGAAAGACATTTCGGACTTAATTAAAGGAACAATCAGTGGTTCACTTTCAAATGTAATGGAGCGCCTTCTCGAGCTGAGTTTGGGCCTATGCAAAACATCTGAGATACTTTCTGAGATAAGGCTCAGAAAGAAACATATTTAATATTTAATTTCCTTATTTTTAAACTTCATAATCGCACTACTGTAAGTACGTTTGGTTTCACTCATCGTTCTTATAAATATTATTATAATTTACACACGAATCAGTGCGTCACTAATCCGAGCGCGCTTGATGTCTATTGGAGCCATATAAACCCGATTCAGCGTCACCGACCCGACCGCGACGGTTTACTTATGTGCAGCAAAATAATCCTTAAAGTTTTCACTTCAAAAAATAGTGCTAACGCACAATAAGTGCTCAGCTGGTCGCTACTAGATTGAATGCTATGTTAGGTGGCTAGAAGTGAAGACTTGGAGAGGGCTATCGTACTCATAAACGGGCGAAGTTTTCTCCTCTCGGTCGTTACGAGGCGCGAATTGCCCGCGTTACAATTACAGCGCGGCCCGCCATATTTATGCCAGCGGTAACCAAATTGCCCGATATTATTCCATCCCATTGAGTGCGAAAAGCGCAAATTAAACCGACTTTATATTGGACGATTTTCCTCGAAATGCGGGGGCGAGATATGTTCGCTGGTAGATAAGGAGTCGAGAAGATTGCGTTATGAAATAAGAAAGGAATTACACATTCAGAATGTTGGTTGCGTTTCAAATTTCCATTTTCGGACAAATTATACTTTCAATTTTACTCCTAGTTCGGTCTTGTTTTCAATATAAATACAGATTGTACTCGGTTATTAATGAAATTTCAATTCGTATAACTGTTCCCGACTCGGGAACTCGTATAACTGTTTTATTTCAGTTCGGAAGCTAACGGTTTCAATATAAGTATATTTAAGTATTTTGTATTAATATTATTCTTTTACGCTCTTACGCTTATTTTAGTTGAGTAACTAGCAGGATATATCATGCTAGGTACTAAGAAATCTCAATTATCATAGTGAACATCTATGTATATTATATGTCGATAAATGCATTTATAATTATATGTGAGACCAGAAATAATAATAGTACCTGCAACGAAAATACAAAACCATTAACGTAATTAAATATAGACGAAATTAGTAGACTTATATACGAATAGTAGCTGCAACGAAATAAGCAAACATAGTCATTAGTACATAATTGTTTTCTCTATAGGTAAACGTTAAAGGTTACCTCTGACGTCACAAGGCACTTAAATCTGTAATTCGAGTTTTTTTACGCTTATTACTTAAAATAATAATGCTTGGCGTGACTATGAGATTAAACAGAAAATAACTTAAAATAAATTATTATAACATGTTTCCAATTAATAAAGTGCCCATTTTAATTTGTTTCTCTGAATATTTAATGTGAAATTGAAATAATCTTACAGTGATCTCATTTTATTATAATATATAAATTTAGTTTACGCCCAAATACTTAATAAAATTAGTTATTTTATTTAATGTAGTCATTCTTAAAAATCATGGTAGGTTTACATTGTTATTCTTGGTAATTATACTTGGAATACTTGGAATTTAGAACGTCTTGTTGTGAATTAGCAAAATATTTAATAAGTAAACCAAAACAAGCCAAGTGCTGTTCTCCAAGTATTTCCGATTCCATACGTGGATCAGAAATGACGATCTGTCTACTGACAAGAAGAACTTCTGTTTCCTTCATTGTCAGATTTATTTAAAGAAAATAGCGTAAGAAACTTGAATGTTCTAGCAAACTTCGAATATTCCTGTCAATATTTAATATGCATGCGACTATGTTTGATATACATTCATACATAGTTGAAGTATAGACTAGTAGTATACACATTATATATAAGTATGAAATATGTAGTAGGTATATGAAAAAGAAAAGAAGAGAAATGTGTGGTAAATAAATAACAATTTTATAAAAGAAAAGTGTTATCGAAGTTTATGGAGCGGCATTTGGAAAATGCTGAACAAGCCGCGAAACACTACTAAAATTTTACAACTGAGTTGTTCCCCGCCCTCCGTATAACCGAACTGTTAGAAGAAAATGGAAAAGCAGGCGGAAGATATATTTGTGAGGGGCTCAGATATTTTGGAAACTATATAGCCTAATGAAAGAGAATGAGGGCGGCCGGGCGCTAACAACTAATTGCCTATTCCGAAAACTCATTTGAACACAAAATGGATTCTGTATTTAAATTTCAGCATTCCTTGAAACAACGGCGAAAGTTAAGCGCGTTTTGGTTTCGATAGATTTACTTAATCAATAATAAAGGAGACTGATAGTACTTTATTCTCATTGGAGACTAACTTAAGATCTATTTGCAATTTAGTCGCCTTTGATATCATCATTATTCAGCACTAAGACTGGAGAGGGCAAATTCGTGCCACCTTCTGGGAAATCCAGTGTCTGGTTCGACTAATGACAACTGCGTTCTGAATACTGAGAGGCCAGTCTGAGCAGATCCTCCGATAGCACGTAAGCGAGTGCTCGATTAAAGACAGAAAATTTATCGAAAAGGAATATGACATTTATTCATTTAAAGGACTGGAAGAAGAAAAAAAAACAACATATTATGTGTATTCTTAAAGTTTATTAAAGTAAACTTTAAACATATACCACAAAGGCAATAAAATATTAAAATTATTATATTAATATTAGTATTATTAAAAGGGAACTATATTTTCCGTCATCAAAATTTATCTGTCAATCAAATCTGTCGGCACGAAATATTTTCATTGTCAATTAAATAAATATGTCGCCAGGTATGAATTACCAAATTAATGTCAATATGTATCTAAAATAAGAAATGTATTATCAAAAAAAATCATAGTTTGTCCTATGAATAAAACTTTGTTGTGAAAATAATAGCTTCGTACTCGAAATAGTAAATCTGTCAGCAAATAAATCAATTATCGTCGCCAGATTTTGACTTCTTTTTTTTGTTATTTTGTCACCAGTACAGTATAGTTACATTTTATTTTTTCAGTAATCAAATAATACAATTTGTTACCAATTTAAAAGTTCAGTTTATAAATTTAATGAAAAAATGTTTAAAGGGGTGGAGCCAAATTTATTATAATTTATGTAATTATTATGTAAAATATAATAAAAAATAAATCAATACAACACCCCAAATAAATAAATACATCCTAGCAATTTACCGGGTGTAAATAGACAGCTACCACAGATTTCTTTGAAATGCATTTTTGAAAGTTCGGATATATTATTTTGAAACTAGAGTATCGAGTTACTAAAATATTTTCGTTTACAAAAATGACTTCATTCTTATTTTTTATATCCATCCAAGAAATAAATCTAAGTCCAAAAAAATCTATTACTTAGGTAGTTGTTGCTCAACACAACAGCAATTGCTCAAACACAAAGTGATGTGAAACAAGTGTACGAGGAAGTGAAACTGGTTTTTCTTACCTCTTCACTCAGTTTTCCCTTAGAAAGTTAGAAAAAAATTAGTGTTTAAGTAGGTATGGTATGTATATAACTTAAAAAGGTAAGTTTAATTCGTGATTCTATGAAAAGCAGATCTAAAAATATCCAATGTTTCTAGTGAAACTGCTTAATTACACGAAAGCCTCTGAACTTATTTCTTGGGCTTGATATCATATTTAAGTTCTGAAATTTATCGATAGGTGGCGTTAGAGGTAGTCACCAGCTTAATCAGCTATTATAATCGACTAATATAGTATGTACTAGAATATTTTGGAGTCTTACTTTTGAATAACACTATAACATCCACTTTAGTTTTCCCGCTTGTACTCGAAGAAGCCGAGGCAAAAGTTAAGTATAAATCAAACAGTTCACTTTCTCTGTCAAAGTAAATTGTGTTTTGTTTAAGTCATTCCTTCCGTGTGCGTTTGTACGGATAGTCTCGCGACATATTGTCTGAGAACTCCGCCGACTCCTCTCCAATAAATAAGCAGGTCACATATTGAAGGGGGCGGAGGGGGAATACAATTGTAACTTTCGTGCCCCCGGTTTAAGAGAAGGCAAAAGTTTAAAAAATACAAGTTTTCCTGCCCCCGGCTCGCTTGGGCGGCGGCGTTCACACGTACGCGCGACGAGGCCCTGCGGGACGATTCGCGACTGTACCTATTGCACTCCTCTCCATTCTAAATGCATTCTTTATATTGCTTTTATTGAAATCATATTGCTGCCTTTTCAACTTGTTACAGTATTCCTGATAAATCCTTCTTGGTTTTCTATCAGTATGCATATGCACCCAATATGAAATATGAATTTACATTCGACGCACATTTATTTGCTAAGACTCTTGACGTTCTTGATTTAAATACAAGAATAAAGGCTGGAGCAGACCAAATGCGTATGCGTGACTACGACGTAACCACGTCGTAGTCATGCGCGTAGTTACGGCGTAACCCGATGTCACACCGGGTTACGCATACGTCTACGCTTACGCTTACGCAATCGAGCTGAGTACGCAACGGAATCCCATTGCGTGCCCGGTTGCGGCAGCCACATTTTATTACTGTTTTCGACGCTTGTGTTGTGTTATGTTGTGCACAATGTCTGATGAAGATTGGGTATATGGACCAAGTAGTTCATCTGATGAGGAAGAAGCTTATAAACTTTTATATGAAATATTTTTATAGTCTTTATTTTTTGAGTTGTAAATACAGACATATTTACGCACAATTTCAATAAGTTGTTCTTTTATTTCCGTATTCATTTAACAAAACAAAACACCATTAGCACTACGTACCGACCGGTATTGTTTGTAAAAAAATACAACTGACTGCGTAGTTACGCGCGTAGGGCAACACACAGCAAAGGTACGTGCGTGTACAAACTTGTTTGGTGTGACGTCCAACAGGGAGCGCCATTGAATACAACGTCATCAACGCGACGTTGCCGTTCTGCTCTGCGTAAGGTACGGCGTAGGTCACGTAGCCTGTTTGTGTCTTGGGAGCTGCATTGCGTAGGGCTACGCATCACGTCGACGTGCACGTCTACGTTACGCAAGCGGTGTGTCCTGTCTTATACAGTTCCATACATTACAACTCAGTGGTACGCGCACGTCTACGCTTACGTCTACGCATACGCATTTCGTCTGCTCCAGCCTTTAATAATATTATGACGTGTATACAATGAACAGACATACGTCTACCAATTGTTGAGTCCTAACTACTTACTAGAACTATCTATGAATACCAACGGATTGGAGAGCAAATACAATACAGACACACATACTAAGGGCAGTTTTGAAAGCCTGTTTCCACGGTTAATCCTGCTAAAAATTGAACCTGATATAATCGAGTCTAAAGACATTTTAACATTAGTACCAACGAGCTCGTCCTATATATTATATAGACCATCGACATATTTTCAAGGCATTTTCAAAAGCATTATAAAGTCAGAAAAAATTCGTCGTTAAGTGATCGATAACGCGATTGGCGCGTAAAAGTTGTTAATCTTGCTGCCAAAGTTCCTGACGGTATGTTCAGAACATTATTTAAGGATCGGCGACACAACATCCAATTAGTATGCAGCGAAGTCGCCTAACATTTTTTTACATTGTACTAAGTCCCGAAGAAAAACTGTAAGAAGTCCACGGAGCGAAGCGGGAGGCACTCTTGGTGAATCCTAATAATTCATTAGAGACAGCGTTGTCTTCACGGGATACGAATTAAAATTAATGATTCGACAGGAAAGCACCCGCCTACGGAGGTATTTTCTCTTAACTATTTTTTTTATTTAAATTGTTTACAAATTAGTTCTTAACGTGAACACAAAAAGATTTCAATTAATTTATTATCTAATCTCTAATTCTCTTTGATGTTTTTTTAAAGTTACTCTCAACATACAGGCTGACGGTCCACTTGATGATAGGTGGCTACTGGCTACAGTTGCCTATTAGAACACAAGCATCGCCACAGGTATTGCAATTGCGCTGCCGACCATAGACAGATGAAGGGTAGGGATCAGGAAGGTATAGGGAAATAGGCTCTGGCATTCCTTACTCACTTACCGAAACTGTAGGGGGTGGTTACCTTATGTCTTCTGTAAGGGCGTGGTTACTGCCCCCAGAAGTGCACCCAAGTGACTACGAAATGCAATTTTCTAAGTTGACCTGGCCATGAATCGAACCCGGAAGCCTTGAGACCCGTTAAGACAAGAACCCTAACCACTCATCCAAAGGACTCGTCGAAATGTTCGTGGTATATTATATGCCTTTCCGTAATAGAAGCTTTAACGGTAGGTAATATGATATGGTTCAATTAAAGTTTATCATGTTTGGTAAAACCGTGTTGGGATTTGCAACGATGTTGTTGCGGAATGACTTGATGAGAATTTGGGCGACGCGTTTCCAGTTTCCTGTCACGCGCACTCCTTTCAAATAAGGCTTACCACCCCATGCCGTCACCTCCTGACGCCAAACCACCGCCACCTTGCAAACATCCCAAACAAATTCTCGTATGTCTATTGCAATCTGCATATACTTAAATGCATACTGCAGTCGTAATCAGCTTCGAAAACATTTTCTCTGTTAAGTTAAATAATGTGCTATTTATTAATGTACTAGCTTTTGCCCGCGACTTCCCTTCCTAATCCCTTATCCTTAATAATAATATAATTAATAATAGGTCAGCAGTGCAATTGCAGCACCTGTGGCGTTGTTTGTGTTAATAGCCGACGCTAGCCATTTGACCGTCAGCCTATCTGATGATCTTTACATAAGAAAAATAATATAACAGCACTCCTGATATTTTTTAACATTGGCATCTTCTGTGAAGAGGTAGTGAAGACGACTTGCCATGTTGTATATAAAAGGAATATTCATCCAACTTCTGACACCTTTTTGCCATAGTTTGCAAGTATAAGTTGCCATTAGTTTGCAACAGATGGCGTTGGGTTGGTATTTCACATTCTATTTTATTTTTGTAATAAATAAACATATAAACATATGATTAATTTTAAATATTTTCATTACATAATGAACTCTAATAAGTTTGCAAGCTTTATATAGCTAGCTACTTTTTATTCATATGTTTATTTACTCTTCTTCTAATGGCCATTTTATTCTAATGCCTTTTGTTTTATTACCCTTCTGAATTTAATTTCTCGCATAGGAGGCGTAATAAATATAAATAAAATATTTATTACCACTCTCGCGGGATTTGCACGATTGTAATTAATCAATTCCTAAAGTGATTAGGATTTCATCATTGCGAAGCTATTTTAGAACTAGACGGTTGATAGACGGCTGTACCCCTATAATGGAACAGACAACATTCCTGCCGATTAAAAAAAAACACAATATATATTTGTGTACGAAACCAACACAAGAAAAAAATGTATAACTTTGTTTTATATATATATTATATTATATTAACTTTGTTTTATGTATTTATTCCTCAAAACATGTTTTTTCAATTAAAATTCCAATAAAAAAATGTAAAACAAAAAAAAAATAAAAAAAAAACCACTGACACTGACAGTCGTAGTTTTCTATTTTCATAATATTTTGTTTTTATATTTCCCGTTTTTTATAAAATTTGTTGTTTTATTAATATACATTAAAGTTGATAAATTATAATTTTCAAGGAAAAGCAATCCAGATCAATAAATTTTGACTATAACGATATGTCAAACATACTCGTCAGATTTATATAAAATTATTGGGCCTTGCCCCGCCTACTTACGGCACTCTAGGTTTAAGTTTTTTATAATATTTAAGTATTATAGTATTTGTTTTTTTATTTATATTGTAAAAAAGTTAAATCTAAGAAAGATTACAGTCAGTCTTATATCCTGTGTCCTGTTCACTGATAAGTATACTTCTCAATTATTTGATCTTTTATTTTCAATATTATAATTTTAGACATTTCAAAGAAAAAGGAGACATTTTAATTTCTCTGGCGAGGCATTAGGAAATCGTGCATTTGTCCCTCGCACATGGGTGTATGTCTAAAGTAAATATATTTAAGTATTTGGACAAAAAAGGATGATAACGTGACTTGCGGCTAATCGGCTGACATCTCAACTTTGTTGTTCTTATTGCCGGCGTGTTCATAAGCTGGGGCGGGTGAGGGTCGAGCGTTGTTCGAATCACTAAACAGAACGGAACTTGTGTGATGTGTTCAAACAAATTGACGGCGGCGGTCCTTCGTCCCAGCCGTGTTTATTAGCTTTGTCGTCATGAGTTCGCGGATTGATTTCGCTATTGACGCGTTAGTTAGGCCTACGTTAGCGTAGGCCATAAAACTTGCTAGTATTCTCCGAGCAAAATCGTTTAAAATAAATGTTATTTTTTTCCAATAAGCTAAGTAAGCCAATCAATTCTTAAGATAAAAAAATCCAAAATTAAGTACGTAATAATAAGAAATGAGCTTTATTTTGGCGGTATTCTTATACACAATTATTATAATGTTTGTGTAGACTGACGAGCTCATGGATGAGTGGTTAGGGTCCTTGCGTTAACGCTCCGTCTCAGGGGTCCCGGGTTCGATCATCTTGGAAAGGAACTTTTCAAAGCTGGCTCTGGTCTTGATTTATAAAGTAGTGGATGCCAGAGCCTATTGACCTAACCTTTCCTATCTTATCCTTAATCCTATATGGTTGGCGGCACACTTGCAGCACCTTAACAAAAGCAACATCACAGGTGCTGTAAATGAGCTGCCGACTACAGTAGGACAAGGGATTGGGAAGGGATAGGGAAATGGGCTCTGGCATCCCTTACTCATTTACCGAATCGCAACAGCAAACGTGCTATTTCACCGTGGGCTTCTGTCACTACTAATTTAACTGTTAACAATTTAATGAAAACTACCTAGTATTATACTAGATCTGCAGAATTTTATATTATTAATGCCTCAGTTTATTTTATTTTTATTTTACTTTTTGTTTTTTTGTATAATATGTGTGTATATTTTAGCTATGGACATTTATGTCTGAAATAAAGTTATTATTATTATTATTAATTATTATATAATGAAACTACCTAAAACGATGTTTATTTAATTTGACACAGACAAATCCTCTTAGTAGATAATAATAGTTTACGATATGTATGGACAAATCCAACGTCGAATTGTATTAGAAATAGAAGTAAGAACTCCAAAATTCGAAGCATATCCTTAACCTCGAAAGATGCTTCAAAAAATGTTATTTTAGTTTTTTTTTTAGCAAAGATATGTGCGTGACTCGGCAGGCGCCACGAGGACGGCGCGCCGTACAATTGTGTAGTCCTACTGTAGTCACAGCCAGTTAAGTTTGATCCGCCAAATTTTATAAGTTTTCCCCTTGCTTGTCTATGTGCTTATATAGGCAAGCGGTGAACGGAAGTTTTTTTAAAAATGGTGGGTATAACGAGTGGCTAATATGAGTGAAGCACGCGTATGGAAATTACGGTGAAATCAATCACGAACCGTCTAAACACAGGCGATTACAGCCATTTTAACTTAACATCTATTTTACTGAAAAATCTATTGTTTTTCTATAATCATTATAACTTTAATTATATACATGTTGTATCTATTTGGCTACAAACGTAATTAAATATAAAAAGTTTTAATTTTCCAATTAAAAAAAGTTTTATTTGAAGAATACTTAAGGCGCTTGCCTTAGCGTTCTGATTTACATTTACGACCTTTACATAAAAATAAAAAAAAACTAATTATTTAATTTTATGTCACATTAGGCAATTCTTGCGTTAATTGGTTTTCAAATAATTCCAATAAAAATCTTTCATGAAATATATTTGTAAGTAAATTCAAATTTTAGCCTTTTGCCAGGAAGAAAGGAAGAGCTTACAATCATTTACTTTTTACTAGCGAACCGCTACCGGCTTCGCACGGGTGCAATGTTTTTCTACAAATTGTAATCATATAAAAACTTTCCTCGTTTAATGCTTTTTTCATTTGTGAAAACCGCATCAAAATCCGTTGCGTGGTTAAAAAGATCTAAGCGTACATATAGAGGTACAGACGGCGAGAAGTGACTTTATTTTATGGTATGTAAAGATATACATACAAAGAAATATAAAGTTAATTTTATAAAAATGGAAAGCGTATTGTTTTGCATGGCATGTTGGACACAAATAAAAACAGATAATAAAATACACATTGGGAAAATTCAAAATCACCTACGTTTTAGGACGAGCGGCAAGCGGTGTCCTAGCATGCCAATAAAAATGTAAATGTTACCAATAAAATTTTGCTTTTGAAGTAGTCCTCTGATGCGGTACGCGTTTGTTTTTACATTACTGTTATTTTATTGTGAAACATATTTGTCTTAGAATCTAAGAAGAAGCTTGGCTCTTCGCGATAATGCGTTTTAAACAAGATTTTCTCAACTCACATAAATCTAATCAAATCTTTGTATTCAAGAAACCAATTTTTAAAGATATGTTGAGTTGGGGCCGGTACTTCAAGAGTGTGTCTTATGCATTGAATGGCAGTGAATGGATGCGAAGAAAGAAGTCGTGGCTGAGGAAGATCAGAGAGTGGACCGCAGTTGAACTGTCCGTAGAACAAAATACAAGGAGGACTGTCTCAGCCTGATTTCCAACCTTTACTAGTTCGAGAGGCACCTCAAGAATTGCATGTAGTGGCGTTCAATTAAAAAGATCTATGAGCCTTTCTAGCAAGCAGTATATCTTGATGCGTGTTACGTTAATATTATAAACATACATATATATTTATTGGCGGTTTTTGTGGGAGCATACGCCATAATCTTATTCATAGAATAATATACCGTAGATGTTCTGGAGCGGAAGAATATCAATATGTATAATGTTATGCAGGCTGATTCTTTGAGCTCGGGGTCGGACACAGAGCATTTGAATAAACCGATATCGCCGGAGCCGAGCGAAATATTGTCCGCGGAGGTCGCACTGTCTACTTCGACCCGGAAAATTCCATGTTGCCTGCGTATCTGCAATTTTGCCTTTGGGAGATAGATACACCACCGTTATTAAGATCTGCTATATTGGACCAGTGTGGCTCCATGAAAACCGGATGGTATAGAATATATTCATATTTGTGTACCTACCCAATCAGACATATAAATATGAGACTTAAATTTTATTAATAACAAGCTAGTGCCCGCGACCCCGTCCGTGTTAAAAATAAAAGATATTTATAAAAATAATTTAAAGCAATTAACGCGTGATATACGATGTCTGACATTATACTTTTGCCAAGAGTTGGATCTTCATTTTTAGATAACTGGTGCCCGCGGTTTGGCGCGGCTTAGCTTAGACGCGGGTGGAATATTTAGCTTGAAATTCTATTCAAACCATGGGTGTAATAATTTTTTAAATCGGATGAGTAGTTTTAAAGATGACCTCCTACATACAAACATACAAACTTTACCTTTTATATAAACTGACGACGATAAGTGTCTGTGGCCTAACTTTACAATAAGCCAAGTCAAAAATTACACTATTTTATTACTTGTGTTTCTGTGAATAGACATCCGCGTCAATTCAGATTATATATATTTCATTTCGTCTTTTATTCAATATCAAAAGCATTTTTCAAACTACTTGCTAGTTTTGGCAAGTTTTGTTTCAATATTAAATTGCTTATTTTTACGATGGAGACAGCAAGCAGGCTGACAGTCCACTTGAGGGTTTGTAGCTACTGACGCAACTAAATAAGCAATAGTAACATGGATGCAAGTGCTTTTTCAGGCTATGTCGGGATAAAGGGTAAGAGACAAAATGGCGACAAATTGACTGGTGAATGCTTTACTCACTCATCGAAACAGGACATAAAGTTTAAGCTTTCTGGAAGGGGATGCTTGTATTGCCAGTCATACAAGCAAGCCCTAAACATCTGTGAATTTGGAATAGACCCCACTAATGGATGTTTGTAACTTTTTTACGCAAAAACGGCTGAACGTATTTGGATGAAATTTGGCACACAGATAGTTTAATATCTGAATTAACAAATAGGATACCTTTTATCCTGAAAAAATGTTACGTTCCAGAGGGATCGTCTAAAAATATTTAAAAAATTAGGCGCCACTGTCTGCAATGATAAAGACGTCAGATATTTTCTCAGGCACTAGCTAATAATGGACTTTTTGCCTTAATGTATTTCCAATCGTAGAAAAGTAGTACAAAACTTTCGGGTTTTATTTAAAAATATCTAAATATTATTTAATTTACATGACATTACTTTTACATAAAAAAAAAACCACTGAGAAAAGTTATCTTTGCGTTACACTTGCGATACTTCAGTAATGCTGCAATAAAACAAGGGGTGTCGTGTGTCCCCGTGCGATTCCGCGGGCTCAGCAGATCTGTTGGGCTCGATGAGTCGTTGGCCCCATCATTACACTAGCTAGCACTCGCACTTACATTAACGCTCTGCCAGATGAAAGATAAACATTTGACGTGAGAATAGGGAGAATCCGTATTCTCGTCACACGGACCGGGTTAATTCGATAGCTGATTGGATTTGGGGCACGTTGATCTGTGGGGACATTTACAAATGCCGTTTCTTGTCACAACTTTATTGCACACCAAGTACAGTTGCGAGTACTTGTATGATAAGTAAGAAAAGTCTCTCAGGTCCATTCTCTGGTCTCTCTACTATGGTCCAATAAAAGTCCAATATTTTGCACTTTGCAAAAATTAATGGGACCGCAATAGCTTTTCGTTATTATAAGATACAGGATGATTTATTACTTGTATAAAAAAATAGCTTTTGCTCGCGACTACGTCTGCGTATGTTTATAAATTATAGCCTATAACTTTCCAAAAACAATTTTTTTAATCAGACTCTTAGTTTCTAACTCGTTTTACCAAATAAACGAACAAACTCTTCAAATTTATTATATTAGAATAATTAAATAAATTGGAATTAGAACCTAGAAACAATGGAAAAAATTTCAGCTTAAATATGCTACATTATGCTACAAAATTTTATTTGTATTTTTTTTAGAATGGCAATTGTAATTTGTAGAGGTATTTGCGTCTACCTGTTGTGTGTGCCCATTGGCGACGATAGCTTGTTTTACCCATAAAATAATAAAAAGAACTTTTTGTTTCAACTTAATTGAAATTTTATATACTTACTTAGTTACTTAAAAACTTTTAAGTGTGATAATGAAACAAAATATTCTACAAAAATAAAATCTATCTTTCTAATCTTTCTTCTAACAGTCATTTGATAGACTATCCATAATAAGAGATCAAAATAAATTAATGTTAATAAAAGGTGCGACAACTATATTTACAGAAATGTGATTTCAAAATACTGAATTTAAGTAGTTGAATTTTTGTTTTAGCAATGCAAGTGTACGACAAACACTGCTGGTTACGAATATTTGACTTGATGTTGTTTTTTTACCTTACCCGCTAGAAGATCTAATAGACGGTAGAAGATGAAAAGAGAAACGACATATTTCTAAACATTTATAACAGAGTCACAACGCAATCAAGAGTGTTCATACTCCGGCCAACAGATGCCTATGCCTGATTGGTCTTTGAATTTGAGTCGTTTAATTATGAAATACTATCTCGCTTTTAGTAGCCAGTAAACACTTTGCATTATACTTAACAATTTATAAGCGCTTTTAAAAACACTTCAATCCTGAAGTTGAAAAATTTACTATTTTTAAAATGCCGTTTTGAACATTCTATAAGTGCTGGAAATGTAGATATGAATAATACTTTATTTCAAACTTCTAGCGTAACACTATACGAGTACTGATAGCACAATCGTGCTAAACTGTAAAATATACGTATTTCAGAAGGCATATATCCTAAACGAATAGGTATATACTTCAAGTAATTTAAAAAAAAGATGTATGTCATTTTCTTTTTCTTTTATTTCTCTTTCATTGTTGTTACTTTTATCAGAAAAAAAATCTAATATGACCTATATACTTTTTGCAAAACATCTCTTTCAACTTCTAATCTGAACCGAATTTAATTTTTTTTTTCACATTTATTTACATAATTTGATTACTAAAAAATATTGCATAAAATTTCAAAAAAATCGTTAACACGGAACAGCAGGACGAAAACATCCTCGCGCATGTAGTTCTTGTATTGAACGTAGTTCGGGATGCAGACGGCAGTCCTCCCACGCTATACCGAATTTTATTGTGGTCTAAATCACATCATACCTAAAACCTGAAGTGTCTTTAAAAACTTATTTAATAAAACACAGACGAGTCGTCACCTGTAAATGGTTTCACTTTATCTAAGCGTTGTCATTCGTTCGTGCGCTTTTATATTCCATCTTGTGTTGACATTGCATTGTCCTGCGGGATTCTCTATTTATTGAGCTGATTTGTTTGCTGCGCGACGCCTATGTCTCGCCCGGCTGGAGCTGGTAACTACACAGTAATTGAGATGCTAACAGAGAATATTGCTTTGTGTTTACCAAGCCCAACGATTACGTGAAACTTTATCCTCAGTATTCCAGTAGTTGTGCAACGTAACGCCCGAATACCCTTAACAACTTAATCAAAATGCTCGAATTTGGGCTGTCCTATGATTTTGAAGTTTATCTAAAGCGAAATTCTCAACAATAATTTAATAACAATAATTTAAGTCGAAAAATGGTGTGTGGCTGTGTCGTGGACGCGGCTGTGTGTTTTACGTGAATATGTGAACGTTACGAGTAATATTTTCTTATATATATGTCCAACGAATTTGAACAGACCAATATAGTACCAAAAAAATCTTTGATCCTTTTATCTATAATATAGTATTGTAATTGAATTGTTTAAGGTAGATGTTACAGCATCAAACTATATCCTCCGATTTTTTAATCATCGCTTTTCTGAATTGCCTATGGAAACTTTTTTAACTATGGAAGCAAAAAAGTTTTCAGGTCAAAAAAGTAATTTTCTGAATGAACAGTTCAGCAGAACTGAATTACAAAAATAACTGATAACATCATAATAAATGTTTCGAACCCTCATTCAATATAGTGGAATTGATCATCAATAAATTGCTAGAGTTTAGTTTTCCCATACAAAAACAGCTCCTGAAGGGTTCTCCTTCCAAGGTCACCTTCGAATAAATAATACAGTGAGCGTGAATAGTAAAATAATGGGCTGCTTTTATTTGTTTTTCTTTTATCTGTTTCTGTAAGTGCTTACTCGTATTGTTTCAAAAAGTGTGGACCTTAAAACCACCGAAATTTTTATATGATTCGCATACACTTGTTTTATTATTTCCACATACACTTTATATTTAGAGATTACACACGTACATTAAGTAAATACCGAACTGTGTAAATGGACACATCGTGTGAACGCAGCAATTTAGGGAATCAGATTGTGCTTTGGTGCGGTTTTCATTCAATGACTAAATAGAGTTTACTGAAAGAGTAGTTTACTAAAGAGTGAAAGAATAAAATAAAATGGTAAATAATAATAATAAATAAATTATAACGAGAGATTTAATAAATTAACCACACCATATTGACATTTTTAATACAAGCGTTGCTCATGTGAGACGTGTGCTAAGCAATGGCTTCTTTGAGGTGTTAAATTCATAGATTTTTGTTTGGCTGCCTTTTTTTCATTTTTTTTAAAGTTTTTACTTTTGTGATGCTTTGATGTATACTGGGTTTTTTATAAGCTTAAGTTATATGAAAGTGTCAAACTGTTGGTTCTCCAAGTTCGATAAAATATAATAAAACACCTAATTAAATGGTCGTCGTAACCGACGATTCTAGAGCTGGCTATTACCTCGGTCAACAGATTAGCATTGCTATACAACGAGGTAATGCAGCCAGCATGCTTGGGACCCTGCCTAGGGGTTCGAAGCTTTATATTAAATAATATGTAATATATAACTTAGAATTAAATGAAACATTATATTGTATTAATTTATATCAAAAAAATACATGGATAAATGAGAGTTTATATTACGTTATTTGTCTTAAAAGGAGATTTTTATTCGGAAGGTGAGACGCAAGAAAACGCTGTGCCATATAAAAATCCTCTAATCTAGTAAACACGGGGCAAATGACTCACTCCACGGCGGGGGTGCCACGTATGCGGGGAAATTCGTGGAACTTAATCTTTTCGGGATAAAGTAAACGGAGACATGACCCAGGTGGGAGACACGCAGACACCGACACCCGCGTAAACTGAGGAGACCCTTTGTCTTTTTGTTAGATTACCTACGACCGTGGCTTACACGTTAAATTGCGAAAGAGGGACTAATTTAAATAAAATTAATTTTCTCCATCAGAATTCTCGGCTTCGTACTAAACTAATTAGCTTTTTTATAATGAAGATCTATTTTGAGATTTAAAGTGAAAATTTTATTTTATTCAATTTTTAATAAAAAAAAAGTGATAGGCAGCTTGCTCATTTAGGAGTACGCTTATAGGATTGTTATTTATTTCCTTTACATAAATTCCATCATAAAGGTGATTTTGGATTTTTTCCACTGTAGTATAAATAGAAATATATTAATTTTATATAGACCTTTATGTATGATTCGCTTTTTTTCCTAGTTTAATATACATTGTGTATTTTTAGTTTTCCCTAATAAAATTATATAATTAAATAAACTGTGTTAATAGTAATAAGGTTTTTTTTCTTATTTGAAAGAGTGCATTAGGTGGAATGGGTCCTAGCGTCCAGTAACGTCACGTTGTCCACAGCAACAACGCGCGCCGTAATCGGCAAGCATGGACGTCTCTGAAACACGGAAAACCGTTCAGACGGACCCCCTCTAAGAGCCCCCCGTCCCGCCTACACCCACCACTTTTACGATGAATCTTCGTTTCTCCGCATCAAGAAGTAATTTTAGTGTCTTTGCCGATTCAATGATAGCACTCGGCTTGATTGGTTAAGCCCCTCTTTGATTTAATTTCGGGTTAAGTTGCTCTGCGGTCGGACCCCGTGGGATTTGTATACGTTAGTTCAAATGTTCTCTGATATTCGTATCAGTTCGAGTTTTGTTTATAAACTTTACCTCAAACCTACTGTGGTATTTGCTAATGCCTGAACGGGAATGTAGTTGACTTGGTTAAACTGTTGCTTAGTTTTCAGTTTATTCATATTAAATTTAAAAATAATGGTTTTAAATTAGTACGCTCTGATTTTACATAACATAGCAATTAAGCTATAGTAATATTGCATCAAGTTCGTTTGAAACCAAGCCGCGTGTTTGTGTCGTGTAAGATTACTGACTTCCTTAAAGAAGGTGATTGCAATAAAATATAGAAAAATATAGGATATTTTTTTATTGTTCGCTTTTTTCCCTGTTTTTCATCCATTGAACTATAACTAAATACTCGTAGATATCGTTGGGTGTTAGCTCCCAAACGGATGGACAGATTATGATCCGCTTTTTTTTTGTTTGAAAGCTGACATGATTGAGATGATTTTTAGCTATAATTTATGAATATCAGTTCGGCGTTTGAAGATCATCAGTTTATTTTCTAGTCGACGAAGAGATCTCACTTAAGTTCCATAGGTTCAATTGATTTTAAATTTAGTGTAGGTACTGTTACTTCGGAGGTATTTCCGTTACATAGAACATTAACCCAATGCTGCAGTATTAAATAGTCTGCGGGTGCGGTTACCTTACAGCAGATATAGCATCTTTAGACTCATTAGAATGGTCTCAATAGAATGTCGGGGATTAGTTTAATAATTAGTATTAATAATGCAAAGTAATGGTTTACATTATTGTATGGTTAGACATTACTTAATTGAAATATACTATAGAATCGTTGGAACCGTAATATGTGTGATGTGCGGGTAGTCAGTTGCGGTCGCATAGCACCGTCCACTGGGCCAGTTGTCATGAATACGTAATGCAAGGGCGGATGCGAATTCTTTCGTTTATTATTCAATCATTCGTTCGGCGCGAGTCGGCTTTAATTTCATGGCGGGTGGGCACAGCGGCGCGCCGGAGCCCGAAGCGACGGTCGACGCTCCACCTAGTGTGGAAGCGTCTGCATTCAACATTATTATAATTATTTATTAATTCAATTTTTATTATAAAATTATTAACTAAAATAACCAAATCTCTGATTATTATTGGAATTATCGTAGCAAATTTAATTAATTTGCAAAAACTATGACGATTTTAATTTTTTTACTATATCGACATATTTTGAGCTGTATTTATTTTTTATTTTATTTTTACAAAAGATCCACCAACATTTGCTCACACATATACACTTAACAAGCAACTATAACAAACATGTGTGGCAATCAATAAGATCACTCATGTCGTTTATCGAT
The DNA here is from genome assembly GCA_936446665.2 of Synanthedon andrenaeformis. Lineage (NCBI taxonomy): Eukaryota > Metazoa > Arthropoda > Insecta > Lepidoptera > Sesiidae > Synanthedon > Synanthedon andrenaeformis. The sequence goes on along the minus strand of OW387777.2, from coordinate 6,030,728 downwards.
TTGCATAGCCTTGGAACAGGAGAGCTTGAACCAAATACAGATCTGCGAATAAGTGGACACAGTGGAGTAATGGGTGCTCTAGGGATTCTGCTGGGAACACGAAAATTAAATCGCTGCAGCAAAGGATATATGGGCAATCAATATAATTTCTAAGAGTTTTAAATGCAAAATAAATATCAGACATATTTCGTCTCCTCTCCAGAGATGTTATAGAGAAGAGACGAAGCCTGCCTTCATATAATCGTACTTTTTTGGCGACTCCGTTGCTAAAAGCTAAACTAGTGACAAATCTTTTTTGTAGGCGTTCTATTCTGAGGGAATGAGTTGCATAGTGAGGTCTCCATACAACACTGCAGTACTTCAGGATGTTTCTAACATATGTGTTGTATAGTAGGATTTTACAATGGTTGCTTTTAAATACCCTTGTGTTACGCAGAACAAAACCCAATGATCTAGATGCCCTTTTGATCACATTAATCCAAAGGTTAACGAAAGTTAACCTTTTGTCAAAAACTACTCCCAAGTTTTTAATCTCTTCAACAGTTATAATAGCAGTGTTACCAATTCTATATACTAAATCTAAGGAATTACGTTGTCTCGAAAATCTTATGTGATAATGTTTTTTTGCATTCAATTTCATACGATTTTTCTGACACCACTGAATCATGCAGTCAATGTCTTCTTGGATTTGTTTAGCATTGTTAACAGAGTCACAAATGCGAATTAATTTCAAGTCATCAGCATACATAAGCGGTTTACAATATTTGTGTATTAAAATAGTTGTAATTTATGTAGCTAGAATATCGCTAGTCCATGACCGAATACTGTATACCTTTATATATAATAGCCTTTTATAACCTTTTATATATCATATCAAAAAGAGAGAAGATTTGTATTTTTTGTATTTTTATTTGTAATGAATACACTACTAGACCATTTTTAAAAATTCTTTTTCCTATAGAAAGCTATGATATCAGCGAATAACATAGGCTATATTTTATAAAGTTACGCGGCCGAAGTCGCGTGCAACAGTTACTCATGTATAAAATATATGCTTTTGTTATATGACAAAAACATTTTCCTTACTTACGTACCCCATACTGCCGAGTACTGTGAAAAAGACAATTCTTATTCTAAAAGGCGAGGATGACGGCGCGAGTGCGTGCCCGTTTTGATTGAAACCACCGCCCGTCACTGACGACGAATTGAAAACGCAAATTTAGTGACACATCTATTAGCTAAAATGTGAAGAAAGTACAACCGGAAAATAAAGTTGCAAACGATCTCTATTTTGTTATCGTACGTTTCTTTCTTTGATAAGGAAAGAATAAAGAGACCGTGACAGTATCCAGATCGAGGCAGAAGATAGGGAAATTAGTTCCTTTTAGAGCTGTTGCCTTTCTTGTCTTAACCGCCTTAATATTAATAAGTAGAATTAATTACGATAAATAAATTTTGTAATGTATGAATACATGAACGCCATGTATGAAATCATAAGGAGAAAATGATATGAAAAGACGTAGTTTAAAGTACTATTATACAAATAACTATTGAGGTTTTTCATACGGTTTTTGAATTTTTTTAAAATTGTCCTTTTAAATATCTTGATAAAAATGGAAATAAAGACACATGTTGATCTGCGTATATGAGAAATGAGCTAGCTGGTGAAAATATTCTTGCTATTTTGTAGAATTATTTTTACAACTATCAAAGGGAGCATTACATTAAAATTCAGTATACGGTCCTGCGACCTTGTATAGCCTCGCGATATGTTCCTCTGTACTACAGAATGTAAGGGCCCCGTGTGAAAGTGCGTTCTTTTGTAAATAAAAAATGTAGGGAACATCTCATAAAGAGTACCTATGTAAATGGGTTCCATGTACGCTTTTTTATGAAAAAAAAATCTAATCTACATAGATAATTTACTGTACGGTTATAAAACAAGAAAATTAATGAATTTTGCATATGTTTACGAAATAAACAGTTGATTAATTTTGTTACAATACTTTAATACTTAGACGGTCGCATTCGTACACGATTCAAATAAAAAAGTCCTCCGTCACTCAAGTATGCGAAGCCATTCACTCGTTTGCCTAGAAATTTGCTCTTTCAACCCACACCGACTATCACAATAAGGATACGACCAAATATAAACCTTAGCACAAAAAATACAAGTGACATTTCTTCTTTATATACCATCGTCATAACAATGAACGTTCAAAATGAAATTTGCTAAGTCATCATCATCGTCATCATCTCAGCCGTAGGACGTCCACTGCTGGTTTATGGCCTCTCCATAATTTTCGAAAAGGTTAGAAGTAGCCTGGATCCACCGTCGACCCTTGGCCCTTATCAGGTCGTCTGTCCACCTTGTGGGTGGACGTCCTACGCTGCGCTTGCCGGTGTGTGGCCTCCACTCGAGAAAGTTCCCCGTCGTCTCTTCTTACTATGTGTCCTTCACACTGCCACTTGAATCCACTTTCGTTCGTCTATGGATCTTCTCATTTCTGATTCGAAACCTAGCCTTTACTAGTGTAGCTCTTGCCATAGCTCGGAGGCCCTTAGTTGGTTATCACTTTTCAGCGCCATCTGCTTTGCGGAATGCTGACATATTAAATGCTAATAGTTTATGTCTTTAGTTACAGTCATATCCGTATTATTGCTAACATAGCACGGGGTGTTAGTAGCGAGATGTGACCCCGGGTTCTACACAGTCCTTGCAAATGGACAGGAAAAAGGCGCGAAAGGAATGCGTGGGTGCTTTTAATTTAATATCGACTGACACCGAATTGGAATCGAAAGTTTGCCACGAACGTGCTCCGCCGCTTAATCCGACTCGTCTGTAATATTTATTGCTTACACCAAACTCGCATAATACTTCTGAATATTAGTTAGAGCTTTTGCGCTTTTATTTCATATTAAGTTTGGTCTGAGAATGTTTAGGAGCTTAGAGAAAAAACCAATCAGAATAACGATACATTAGTATAATGTCGCTTAAAAGGTCATTATTTAATTTGTAACAACTTATTTTGTATTCACATTTTATACAAATATATATGTTTTTCTTTCAAAAAACATCTCACATACGATTAACTACTTTGAGAAACTAATACTATCATTCAGGATTACCGTTCAGTTGCTGGTAGGCAGCTACATTCATTTAGAAACACACACACACAAGAGTATGTAAGGGGTTAATATAAATGTGAGAAATGGGTTCTGGTGGCCTAGCCAAAATGCAAACGCTTCGTTCGTTGACAACAACCAATCACCAAGCTTTCTCTTAGCGTTCTCTTTTCGTTTCCGAAGTACGCAACGAAGCGTTTGCATCTTGGCTAGGCCCCCTTGCATGCCTTACACAATAACACTGTACTGTTACAGATGTTTCACCGTGGATACATATTGGCCTGAGGACTTATTTTCGCATTTATAAAGTTAACAAAAATGGACAACTATGTTTAATGTTAATATAGTCACGTAGTTTTCTTAAATTCTCTTGACTTGAGTTCTCTTAGCTAGTTAATAAATTAATAAGTTAATAAGTTAATAAGTATAATAAATTGTAAATAAAAATAATATTGTATTTTTCTTTGACGTAGTTAAGTTAGTTACAATAAAATGTAGCTGATGGTCTTTCACGTAGATGCTTCTAACACATCTTAGCTTTACTTACTATGGTCCGTGTCAGTTGCGAAAATTTCATTTGTGTCCGCTTCCGCGAACTTCGCCCCAACTCGGCAACACGTGTTAACATGAGTCGTCTTTGAAAAATTGAATAAAGACCTTATTTATATGGGGTCAGCGTACGACGCGACACAGAAAGGAACATGATGATATTACTGCTAGTAGGCAGTAGGCACCATCTAATGTATACATAATTTTGTTTACGGCTTTCGAATTAAATTCCTTTTTTACGCCCAAATATGCGGATGGAATTCGATAATTCACCTCGAGCATACGAAGTGACAATCTAATAAGAAAATAAAATTTCGCGGCTTTGATGAAACCAATATTCATTGTATAAAATTGTTGGTATAATCTTTCGTCGCTTCACAATAGAACATTTAAGCGCGCTGGTCGTGTAATTTCTTATAATTTCTCTGTATTATTACTTTTTAATATTGTTAGTAAATTAATTTACTAATACTAATAAGTAAACTAATTACTTCTTAACATTATTAGTAATTTTATCGTTATTTATAACGCCCGACGAAGGTGTTTTGGAAAAGGATGGTCAGATTTTGATCAGTTTTTTTTTGTTTGAAAGGTGACGATCGAGATGGTTCCTAGCTATAATTTATGAAGAACTGTTGAGGCGTTTGAAACAGCCGAATTCTTAATTGACGAAGGGATCTCACTAACTTCCACAAGTTCGACTTATGTGAAATTTGTTACTACTTACTTACTTAAATTGTTACTGTTACTTCAGAGGTATTTCCATAAAATGGTAATCTTGACCTGATGCTGCAGCATCAATTAGTCAGGGTTTCCGCCTGACATTTCCACCTCAATCGCGGCAGCCCGAGAGACAGGCTCCACCTTGTGTTGTCGTCGAAAGAGTTACTAGGCTAGGTGGCAAGGCCGGGCCTTCACCCTTCCGGACGACTGCAGAGGTCGGATAATAGGACGGCTAGGTTACTACTGGGTCTTCACCACCCTCCACAAAGCCGCGATTGCAGTATTTTGCCAGACGGTCCTTCCCTGCCGTAGAGCTCCGTCTTCGCGTGCGTTGCCCAACTACCACTAAGCGACAGAGCTATCCGAGAGATACTGTCTTTTTGCGGTCTTTTTGCGCAGAACCGAGATCCATACCTCCGTTTAACGCACAAGGACCGGGGGTGCCGTTTCTCACCGGCTAACACCCGCGTGGACCTCGGCCCAGCGAGCGGTGTCCGGTGGCGGAGTCTCCAAACTGATGCTTCGCCACGAGCTCCGATGATTGAAGCCCGCTCGGAGCACACGCACGTGGGTCTTGTTAGTTCCCCAGCGACAAGCAAATGCCGGTGACCTCCACCACGGTCATGACCCACCTAAGGGGGGGGGGGGGGGGGATCATTGCAATACCTAAGGTTAAAATAAAAATAGTAGGTATGTTCAAGAAAAAAATCCTTTGCCATACCGTGCGTGCCATAACAGTCAGCGCCGGCCCACTCATACGAGTAACATGTGATGTATGTACCTACAATCGTACATGTTCACAAAATCGTCAGTTAGAAATTATTTCACTTTGGAAACAGGATGTTGCTTAAATATTTGATTTATTTACCCAGTGGGTTGGTTTTCTCCTCGCACGTACTAAACGATATTTGGCGATCCCTAAGACGAACCGTATGTCACGTACGTGACGCAGCGAACACAATAGAAACTTCACTATGTTGCCGAAACGGACAAATAAATACGTAACTGTTCTCAGAAATAGGTATTGCCTTTCGTTCTCTCGTCGTACCTAATACGATTTAAGTATTGAGGTAAATAAAATATAAAAGCCACCGATTCGAGATAATAAACTTCAATTTAGTTCTGTTTTACTATGAAATTGCCAAATAATCCTTATACCAGTATAATTGTGAAAGTTTGTATGTTTGGATGTATATTACCCAATCACGTTAAAATGGCTGAACGGATTTTGAAGAAATGTGGCAAACACATAATTTATTACTTGAATTAACATAAAATGATACTTTATCCTGACAAAAATGTTAGGTCTTGTGAGATTTTCAAAAAACACACTACAGTCATGGGCAGTAAATAGTAAAATAATAAACGCAACCAATTCGAGATAAACTTCAATTTAGTTCTGTGTTCACTATGAAATTGTCAAATAACTAACATTTCAATATTTACACGTGAAATCAAGTACAAATGAACAACAATCAGTTCAATATTAGCATAAGCAAATAGGGAGGTTTTCTGTGTTTGATTGTTCCATATTCTAGCAGTTTCGACTATACAATATTGTGTTTTTTAGTAGTGACGGCGGGACTCTGTTTTTTTCGGATCAAACATAATGGATAAACGAGAAAACTACATGAACGTCGTGACTCCGAGCTCCTATACACGCAACGCTAGCGCCCTCACTCGTATTGTGCCTAAACACGAGAACTAGGGTGTGTACATAAAATAACACAAATACATATGAAGCATATTGTAATATTGGAAGAGGTTAGTGGCAGTAACCACCTCCTATATCAACCCAGACATCCCTTACTTCACAGCACTCAGAGTGCACCTCTATAAAAATATTATAAAGAGGCAAAGTTTGTATGTGTGTTTGTTTGTATGTAGGTGGTAATAAATCTTTGAAAATACTTATTAGATTTAAAAAAAATTCACCAATGGAAGAGAATTTCAGGATGGGCAAAGACTAAATAGGTATTTCAAGAGGGCGAAGTCGCGGGTACTAACTGTCTAAAAATGTATTTTAATAAAATAAAAATGCATTTTGTAAAGTTTTGAATGATATTTTTTTATACTTTTTATAACGTAAGCATTCGCTGATAGTGTTTTTAAAATTTCAATTTTGTGCCAACCTAGGGGCGGGTCGCTAGTTTTGTATATAATTTCATCTAAATTGAGACGTGCTCTTGAACACGAGTCGTCGATACTTGGTCGCCGTTTTCTTGCGAATCGGCCGAAGTGAAAGGAACATTTCGATAATGTAGGCTGCGATTGCATAGCTCGATAGGTTACGGCAGGCAAGGGGTGCGACGGCGCGGAGGGGCGGCGTGTTTGCACGGAGATTAATGATACGATATGAAGCGCACTATGGGGCGAAGGCTCTCTACAAAAGGGCCTCTTACTTACTCTTTGGTGCCTACTGAAAAGTCTCGCCAAGAAAACAGCCAGCTGTTTTGATTCACTCTTGATAAACATCGTGCTTCTAATAGGAGCTACGAAACCAAGCCATTGTGAAATTATTATTATTTTATAGTCTACATATTATAAACTAATATTTTTAGTGTATAGAACAAAGGAAGGGGAATTATTGTCTAATATGTAGAGTGTATTATAACATAGGAAACTCATTTCAAAAACAACTAAGTACCAAGCGTTTAAAAATAGTTCTGCAGAGTGCAGACGGCGTAGGTACTTATAATAGTTTAGAAAGTTACAATAATATAAAAAAATATAGTTTCTTAACTTTCTACACAATGACTAAAAGGACATAAAAGCCCTAAGCATCGAAATAATTGGCCCAAAGCCATTTCGACTTGCACACATATGTAAAACAATAATACGAAGTATAAGAGGGTTACACAGATTTGGACAATAATAATTGTATCTTTCAAATAATAAATCCTGCTAATTTACAAATGCAAAAATTTGTTGATCATCAATGTTTGATGATCGATCAAAAGAAAATTACTGAACGGATTTTAATGAAACCTTACACAATAATATTCTATTTTCTGCAATATTTTGCACATAACCCGAATAACGTCCGAAAAACTCTCAATTCGTCGAAAACTTGCCTTTTCCCTACAGCGTGAAAACATAGAACAATGAAATTAATTTAAAACAAATTGACATCATAGGTTACCGCTTACACACTTAAATGCGGTTTTGTTTTTTATTTAATTATTTAATGAGTTATTAAACGAACAATTCATTGAACGTGTTGCAACGAGTTATTACCATTTGGACAGATTTTCGTTTGTAATTTATATTAATTACAAAGAAATATCATGTCCAAAATTAATTTCAATTCGAATAGGTAACCTCAATGTGGTAACCTCTTGAAGATACTAGTCTAAAAACTCCATGCGAATAGATCACTTATTCCTTATACTTTATCCCTTCCACTTTATTCCTTATACTTTGCAAATTTCAATGTTGCTTGTCGTCCCAGGCGACTTACTACCAAGTAGACCGTTAGTTTATTTGCTGCAAGGTACTTGCACAGAACAGAATAATCCTCTAGAAGGAGAGTAGGCAGAACCACGTGCCACACGTGAGCCCAGCAGTGTTTATCATGTCTTTGCTTTGGAAATGGATACTTGAATCATCTTTAAAAAAAACTGTAATAAAAAGATCACACCAATAAACATAATGAAAACGATGCTGCAATTATGATTATACCCAATAGCAACAATTTATAATTTTGCGTAATTTTTATAATTACGTAAATTTGGGTACACAATGATTTTCATGCTAATTACTTAGTATTAAAGTGTTCCGTAAGCACTCAATTTTGTTTCAGCCATGATACATGAATATCGCATAGGCCACGCTCTTTTCCCGTCTGGAGACCGCGTAAAGAAACCAAACTGTCAAGGAATACTCATACCTTAGGACTAATAGTTACGGCAAAAATGCAAAATAAGTTCGTGTTGTAAACTACGAGTACAGCTGCTGTTTTTTCCTACTGATATATATTTTTATTTATTTTTTAACTAAAAAAAGGACAGACAAGCAATACCAGGGGTATTCACGCAGCTGCCTAACCTGATAGGATATAAGTAAGGCAGGAGGTGAAGATAAAAAGAAGGAAAAAAAATTTTAAAAGGAGGAAACTCAAAAGTATTTAATGCTATTTATTCTAACATATTTCTTTACTTTCTTAGAGCAGTTTTAGTCACGAACGTAATATTTCGTTGCCTAAGTATTTACAATTTAGGTTATTTGTTCCGGCGAGGGTTCATTTAGTGCATCTAGCGGTTTCTGAGAGCACTGCATTTTCAATATTCGCCTGTTGGTCGCATCATAAATCTTGTGCTACGAGTCTTGGTACGAGGCTGCATTCGCGTTTAGCCCCGCCTTCATATTTAATGAAAATTGTTGGTTTAGCTTAATTTCATCTCAACCGTTCCGCAATTACTAAACGCGATATGTTTCCTAAAAAGTTGTACTTATTAAAGTAAAATAAAGTTAGGCATAAAATAAAGATGATGTCCGAGTTGTTTCGAATACATTGGACAACAAGGAGTCAGATTTCATTTAGTACAGTAACAATCGCACAATAGGGTATTTCCCTTTTTTTAATAAAAAAAAAACATTCGATCTTTAAAAATAGAAAACCTAAATATTTCCATGTGCAAAAACTAGCAAATTGAATTATTTTGTTACCTTTTATAACACTGCGTTTCGCAGTCATTTGGGCTGCCCGTTTGGCGGCAGTAACCACCCCCTTACAGAGATGGGCAGGGTCAAGGGAACGCTGTGACATAAAATCCGCGACCGTCAGAAACTCTGCATACTCGAAAGTGAAGGTACGGCGTGTCCCCGTAGAACGCAATAAGCCCTGCCAAATTGATGGCGTGATGCGTTGAGTACCAAAAAGAATTTTTTAACGCCAAAGTAATTCCTGAGCCAGCGGGAGAAATATAATTGAATCTAGTGTATACGTGTCTATTAGTTGAGTACCGTCATTGTTTTATCCGGCCGGAGCTCGTGCCGTTTATCAATCGCTTCAAAAAACAACATATTTCAATATCGGCTGATTAATATCCGCTGCCAGCTCGCCGGTCGACGCAAACATGAAATTTATGTACTGCGACCGAACTGTTTATTTCGTTTTGCTTTTTAAATTACAAATGTTCAACGCGACAATTGCCCGACGTCGCACCCATCTGTTGCGGGCGCAATTAAAATTTGCATTAGACTGCTTTTGTTTTTTTCTCAAATTTCTCTTTAAAATTTTCACAACAAACGAACCGAGAAGTGACAGGAAAAGTAATAATAAATTATGTTAGGACTCTCTTGGTTTACTGCACCATAAAATTTACTTCCGATCTGTGTGACTGCAGCTAAAGTAATAAGCAACGCAATAGTCGTGGCCATAAATTAGAATAAACAGTTTTTAGCGTAGAGGGCGCGACGCGGTGTCGCAGCCGCCCGACTGCAGCCTGATACACAAATTTAACTTACTCTAACATTTCAATGTTTTCCCCTCTCGAATATTTTTTTCGCTTTTTTTGTAAATAGTATTAATAATTTCATTCTGAAAAAGGCGGTGATAATAAAACTGGAACGGAAAAGTCCATTGCTGTGTCTTTGTTTATATGAAATCATAAACAATTCCGCAACGGTGTAGCAGCAGTCGTAAAAATGGAACTCGAGAGAAACTTAACAGGAACTTTTATTAAAATAACAACATTAAGCCGTTAATTTGTTTGTAAAACTGCGCAGACGGTAAAAATTACTTATTCAGAGACGGGAGACCGCGAGAGCGAGGCAGCATTCAAGCTTCTTGCCAAGTGTCGCCCTGCTTCTCTATAATTCAGCATGTTCTGAGGCTACAGCATAGCTAGCTCCGCTCCTAACTTGCTTTGTTCTCAAACTGTCAAAGTTATTACGATTGTTAACCGTATGTTAACCGCGTGCAGTAAACAACGTGTCTGTTACTATCTATGACTTTATAAATTTAAAGTGTTTGAAAATATTCGGATGTACCTAAGCACCACTTGACATAGGATACTTTGTCCTTCTAATGTGTATTATTGTAAATTTATTTAATCACAATTAGCGATCCGCCCTGGCTTGATATGCATGCAGATTTTTTGAAATTTATATACCTACACAATCCTTGCTCTTTTATCGCTCTGTTGATATTTTTTTGCATAGGAGGAGGAAATCCATCATGGATACTGTTGCCCGGCGTTTTGCATCAACATACCCGACTCCACTGGAAAATGTGCCCAGTGACCCTACGGACTAAAACTTCCCCCTATTTCGATGGCAACCCTTTCGGTAGGCTTGGAAGCATTTCTTTGAAAGGGTGCTGTCATTTAAATTGCGCATCATGTTTCTGCTTTCTTTCTTCCGCCAATAATCGAGATTAAGCCAGCCAGTACGGCTTCAGTGGAAACCGTCTGGTACGCTCCGCATGGCCTATGGCCATTTGCACACGTAGTTTTCTTAGTTTTTCTATGCCAACACATGGCTCCAACTCAATCTAGGGACAGCCTTTCTGGGAATCAGCTTTCTTATACACGCAGGGCAGCAGCTTTGCTTTCCGGGCTACTTCATCGATGATCGATATGAATGTTAAAGCTCAAGCACAGCACAAGCACAAGAGTCATACGCTCTCCTTCGAATACGATCTCTCTTTGATTAGAGAAAACCGTATCAAAATCCGTTGGGTGGTTTAGAAGAAGTTAGCCTCCGCTAGTTTACTGTCTGTCCTAAACGTATATTATACAATACGTATAGATATAGATATATAGATAACGAGATTCTCTCTACACTAAACTATTAACCCAATACTAAGTTTTTGAAGTAGTTATCAACTGATGATGTTGGTTTGTAAATTATTTAATCAATGGTGCGTTAGAAGCTAAGGGGAACTTTGCCATATGGCTGGCAATTAAAATTGATCGTTTTCTTGATAATATTGTAGGTCATTTGAGCTTCCTAAATCAAAATTATATTGTTCAAATGACTATTTTTTAGAAACACTAACTAATATTAACAGCAAAATATGACCGGTTGGAAATGTTAAAACTGCCAAAAAATGTTTGGGATATCAATATTTAACTATTATTTTACTATTTAACTTAGGACAATCAATTAGCAGAAAAGTGTTAAGTATTTTCGTCAAATCAGACGACGATACTAATACTTTTCTGCAAAGTTCTCGCCTTAAAGATTTGAGTCAAAATAAAAAATAAAAACCTTATAAAAATAAATGTGACTTCATTTAATAATACATATATAAAAGTTGATGTTAAATAAGATTATTATCCTATTAAAAAGACGTAATTGAGGTTCCTGACAAAGTAATAGGTTTCCAATCTTGGAAAATCCATTTTCTTTCTACGAGTAGAGAAGAATGGACGCGTGTTCCGGCATCGATGTGCTAACAAATGAAATTAATGCATTTCTCCAGAGAAATAAAGTGTCATTAGTTTCGCCCGATGAGCTCGACCCGAGACGGGGAGTGAGCCTTCTTATAACGACGTACTTCATTGTCTTTCCTCATTTTTACTTATACCTATAAGCCACAATATTATTTATTAATATTTAATTAAATATTTTAACATGTACATTAAATGATAAATTGGTCGACTTACACTATCACTGACGCAAATGGGTTTGAATGTACATAACACGATAATGAATCATAAATGTCAATATAAGTAGATACTATGAGCATAGGAGCTAAAAGGCAAAAAAATATCCTAGGAGCTCATGGGAGCCTCGACGTGAGAGCCAAGTGCAGGGAGGCCGCAAAACTCAATGCACCGGTTGTAAAAAAAGAACAAATTGGTGCAGATACACTTAGCAACAACTGAATTATGTACCTATCGTACGTATAGCCATCCCGAGAAAGAATGTATGTATATACATACATAAAACTCATAACCCTATTCTCTTCTTATCCTTATATATCATGGTTGAACTTACTGCCTCTATGGCATTGTTTGCGCCTAATATCAGCTGAAACCTCTGACTGCTTGCCAACATTTACATTAAAAAAGTAATTTGACTATTGAATAACCATTAGATGTATATATTGTATAATGTACTAATTGTAGGTACTATACAAAATACATATTACACATATTATAAAAAATTTGTGAATAAGTCCCAGCTGTAAATGTAATTTATTGTATTTAAATATAGAAGATATTGTTCGCCGCTAGCGAAGCTAAAACACAGCTTTACACTAAGGCTCAGTTATATTTTATATTATCTAAATCCTATTTTGTGTCCCGCGTATAAATCGCGAGCTAGGGCCCACACACTGCGTGAACATTTTCTTATTTTCTCTGTAAACGTGCCAAGAACTGTAAATGCGGATGTGCTTGTAAATAAAATGTAACAATGTCACTTTTTTTTTTAATAGTAGCTTTGGTATGCAATAGAGCAAGAGAAGAGAGAGCGTCCGTGTCTTCAATATTTATTAGAAAAACCTTTTTACCTAAGCACATGTTAATGTATATTTTGGTCGCTCCGAAACACATTATAAGTTAATAAATATATAAGTAAATACCAAAATGAATAAATGGGTGATGTATAGGAAGTTGCGAAATATAGGAAAGGCTTCGTAGAAAAAGACACTTATGGACTTTTAGTCCTTGATATATATTATTTCTTTCCTGAACTCTCCAAATTGCTAGATATATTTTTAACAATGAAATTCTTATGATTACTTTCTTCATTCTTATTCTTAGTCATTTACTAGCCAGATTTCAATATATTATTCAAAGTCATGAAAATTAATCATCCGCTGCGAATAGGTAGAACTTTATATGTTCTCTCTTCTGATAGATTCAGTTTATCGATAGAGAAATTGAACACTTAAATTAACATCTGAAATTTGAAAAACACTTAGATATCCTCCCCATCTGAGTATTTCCCTCGTCGGAGTCGCCGGGATTTAAACCTACGTTTGTTGTATCGACAAGAAGCATGTAAACTACTGAGATAACTGCTTGGTTTATGCTTGGTTTTGGTTAATGCTTGGTTTTTGGTTTTCGTCCTTAGATACCCAAATAATAAATACAAAGTTAAATATAAATTTTACAAGAGGCGAATAATTCTCTGTATCAAATTCTCTCGTAAATAGTAAATTTAAATTTATAATGACGATCATAAGAGTTTCGTGAGAAACCTAATTGATAAATAAATATTTTGATTTTGATTTTGATTTTGATCTCACCGCCATCACACTTTTTTTAATATGTCCTATGTATCTATATCTAACATCGCAATCTGTTAACTTTAACAATTTAGTAACATTAGTCCATTTATTCTTATTAACTAAGTTAATAATCGTTTAACTAAAGTTAGTTGATACCTTAGTCTGTTGACATGTTCATAATAATCTTTAATATTTTATTGTGTTTTTAGTTACTTCCTCTTTTACAGTACTCACTGATGTTAAGCTATATTTGCCTGAGTTTGTACCACTTTTATTATGTCAACAGTATCAAAATAAAACTGGCAATATTTTGAAAACTTATCTGACATAAAATACAACATAAAAATGCTCTTTCAAAGGAACGTGGCCGATTTTTTTTTTAAAAACCACGTTTGGCTTGTAGAACACGAAGGTAGGTAGATTGTTAAATTGGAGCACTGCCATTGCAGTAAAAGTGGAAATAAATCGACTGGGATGCATTTGCCGGCGAATGACCCAGATCAAAATATACACTCTATTTGCTTGACTTTCTAAAATCTTGATTGACAACACTATGAAAAATGTGTAATAAAATCTATAGGTACTTATAAAATCGTTTGTCCTGACTGACTATCAACGCACAACCAATGCTGCTAAGTTTAGAAAACTGAAATTTGGAACTTAGGTTTATTTTATAACGTAATCATATACTAAGAGGATTTAAGAGAGGTTGCTAGTACATAGTATATATAATAATATACAAATATGTTTGTTAAATTTTAATTAATTGATCGGTTAAGCGGTCCATATTGGACAAACATATTTTATATTTGTTATATAGAAGATATGTTGTTATATATTAATTTTAGAGGCAACTCTTCTGGAGATACATAGTGAAATTAACTTGTATTTGGTCCTATGAACCTTTTCTAGCAAGAAAAAATCTTAATAGATTGAGTAATCGTATAGGCTTTTATGAGCTGGGTGGTGATCATCAACGATCTATCTCGTCAACACAGTCTCGTCTCTGAATAAAAAAAACATCCAATCTTTTCTACGTCAATACAATCTAGAGAGAAACGTTTGACGTACTGTAATGACTAGACATATCTGAATAGGTTCAGTCCAAATAGGCCGACTATATTCATATATCACACGCCACCGACAACAATACAGATTAGACTTTATTCTTTTCCTAGGCCTCTACCAATGTTTCGGGCGGCTTTACGATTGGAGGCAATTCTTCTAATCCATTAGGCTGTCTGATGTTCAACTTTTATGCGGCCCCTACCACCGAATGTCTCGCGAAAGACGAGTATATCGCTTAAATTATTTTCAGTGGGGTTTTTACGATAGTCGTATCTTTTTACAAGCACGTTATCTGTAGATATGTGCACATAATGTTTAGGTGTACGAGCAAAGTGTTCATAAATCTAATTCGTGTGTCGAATTGCGCTGCACATTTAAAGTTATAAAGGGAAATCAATTTGAAATGTATGAGTCATTGTGGTCCAAATAGTTTTATACATTAACCAAATCAGGTTAGGTATAGGCTGTCTACCACCTAACCTGATCAGATTCTTAGTTATAAGATCTTTATCAGGCAAGGCCTTATAATTTATATATAATTTAATTAATATCTTATAATATAATATATTTGAATTATACATATCAAAGTCGATGTGTGTATGTATCACAGTTTAATTTTGCTTAGAGGTTGTCAGGGTTTTTAGAAAAAGACATAGGGTACCTTACATTCCACTCTAATGAAGTTGCAGGCAAAAGCTAGTATTAATATAAAAGTATGTGAAATTATCGAGAACATTGGGTAAGCGCAGTTAAATTACAGGGTAATCTCGAGCGGTCGTGCCGCTGAGGCAGCGCCACCAAGTCTGGCCTTCGAGACCATTGACTTCCTTTCTTGCAAATAAGGCGGGCAACTAGGAATACCATATTTTCAGTGACACATCTATTATATTAATAAGACCACAACTTCTCATAACACATTTCCTACGAAATAGCTCAAACATATAGTTTATATGAAATGTTCATATAGTTTTTATAAGAAGGAAATCAAAAAATATATAATTAAAAAAAAAAAGTCTCGCTCGGATTTTAGACAAAACAATAAGTTTGAATTTTCTGAAAAGTATCCATAGTTTGGCGAAAATTTGTGGTAACACTTGCATTTCTGACGTCATTGGACATCAGTTAACGTAACTCGTGTCTCGCATCGATTTCCCTGAGCCAGCTGATTATAGTTAAGGTTACGTTGCTTGCCGTTTTACTTCTACAAACTTATCGCAACATCTCACTTCAGTTGGAATACATACAAGGAAAGAAAATCATTTATTACATTATCCACTGAAATATATAATTATCCCACTTTTCTTTATTTCACATTCGACAATTATGGACCTATAAAACAAAACTATTTTATCATCTACATAGAGGGTAGACAGACAGGTTGACGGTCCACTTGATGGCAGGTGGCTACCGTCGCCTATGCTGCAAGTGCGCTGCCAACTATAGTAGGATTAAGGATATTGGAAAACAGGTAACAATAATTTGATCCAGGTTATACTGGATTTTGTCCACATTTCGTTTTGTGGTTTTCTAGTTGATAGTTTTTAATTACTATTTTTTTTAAATTGCTATTGAACTAACAATAAATTTTCAAAAAATTAATGGTAAGTCAAAAACTTAAGTGTTAACTGAGTTTTGTCTAGCCCGTATAGCGGCAATAACCACCCTTTAAGCGCCAGAGTCGGATTTATCCGAAAATTATTTTCGTGTTCATTTCGCCAGAGCCGTATATATACGACAATAATATCTCTACTTGTATAAACATTGCGTTGCTTTCTCTTAAAAAAAAATTATAAAAAAAAGTCAGGGCTAGGGGCACGACAACTCCTACAAAATCAAGCGGTTAAAGGGTCAAAGAAGAAAATGGTAAAATAACAGTCACCTACATTAAGTTTGTTATAAGTTTGACTTATAACAAACTTAATGTACTTATATCAAACTTTTATTTATTCCAACCACAATACGTACAGTACTGATAAGTTAACTGATATAATTTATTTGCCGCAAACAAATAGTTTTCTTTTATTTTTTACTTAATTGTGACCTTTTCGTTTACTTTGTAGAACAAAAATTTGTCAATTATTTTTATAGTCATTTTATTTAAGTTCGCTGCCAAGACATGCCATAACGCAATTTCTAGCCTGTGATCCCTAGTTTTTATATGGTTTTAAGCATTTTGTTTACCATCATTTTATTTAACTGTTCCAAACATTGAAACAGTAAGATAATTTGTTTGTATGGAGGGAAATAATTTATGATCCCATGTGATATGACCCGCAGCACCCTTGAAGCCCACAATAGTGGTACGCAGTTGGCTGAGATCATGCTCCATATTTTACACACTTAAAGCTGTTTGTCGTGTCATACCATTATACGGCGTGTAAGGCTCGGACTTATTGCCAACATAGAGAAAATAACTCACTTTAAATTGTTCTCGGGTTAAGAGCCGCTTTATTGCATTATATACATCGAAGTGGTTTTTCATTCGATGGCAATGATGAAATTGCACAGTTATGTGTAATTTCCATAAAATTTTGTGAATGACATTGTGGTTTGTGCATTTTCTTGTCATCAGCATTGTATTGGTATTCCATTATAAAATATATAACAATTTACACCTAAATAATATTTTCTATTTCAGAAACTGACATAATGTTATTTGAAAGTTTTGGGTCTTATTGTACAATTGGTCAACAGAAGCGCAGTATGTCGCAGTCAAAAATGAATAAAAATCGTTATCATAACTAAGTACTTTAACTATGTTCTAATAAAACATAGTTAAACGAGATGTTTTTTTATGAGATCCTTCAGGTCTGAGATTTCTTAGAAAAAGATCAATAAATACTATACTCCTTGTCCAAGTTTGTACACGTTAGTGTGTGAATGGAAATTTTTATCTAAAAAGTAAGGTGTTGAATCTGTAAGTTCGCTTTTTCGCTCGTGTCGGATACACTGTTGAGCGGATGCTGACACCATCCCCCGACGTTATCGCGCAGTGTCTGCCGTTTTGTACTTCCACCCGCTACGAAACTCGCACATCGTAGCAACGTTAGAAAACCTTTACTTACTATGTGCTACGTAATTGACGTGTACTTATGTGACCATGCTATATGTAAAAAAATATATACCACTAGCTTTGGTATAAATATCTTTTTTAGATCTTCGTAAAGGAAGCCACCTCTTCTGATATACTGCCAGGCGGTGAAGGCGACCAGGAACCGAGTCCGATGGAAGCAGATGGTTGAAATTAGGACTTTATGACTGCGATCCTCAGTAATGAAGTACCAACCGGAGAGAGAGAGAGAGGGGCTTTACGGCTATTAATTTTGTTTTCCATGATATTGTGCTGATTTTACGCCTTTAATGTATCTATAGTATTTTATGAAATTATAAAAGATTATTTCTAAGTAGATATTTTGAGCTTCAAAAAGTAAGGAAAAATTTGACATAAAAGAAATGAAATTAAGTATCTATTTCCGTATCCTATAATCACCGAATTCCCTTAAGGAATGGAAAAATAAATAAATTCGAAAATTAATGATAGTTACTTATATCCACTCAATACTTACAAGAACCTTTATAGGATAAATCTAAGAGGATCCCAAAGGATAAATCCGCGGAAAGATATTTTTGTGAGGATGTAAGAATTCCGGGCGAAAACCAATCTTTAAAAGTACAACAATAAGTGGACAAACTGAGAATATTTAGTGTAAATTTCGAAAGCATTATAAATAAGAAAAGAGTTTGGTTATTTTGTGACGGCGCCAGGAATCTAGAGATGGGAAAATATTCATCGACATTCAAATATAAATTGTATTTAACACAATTACGGACATAGGTCTTAATTGGCGTACTTAACTGCCCAAGGAAATTAAAGTTTAGTCAAGGTAGACTGGAAATGTTTTCCTTTTAAGATTAAAAAATATTTTAAGAGCAAATACATGGTTGCCTGTTACACTGACATCATAAAAAATATAATGTTCTGTTAAATATTGATTTAACGAAATAATATTTTTATTTTCTTAATTTTACTTTTGAGGTAGGCTTAGCCATTGGTAACTAGTGGATTTGTTAATGTATTGCACATTAACTTCGCAGTTTCGTTACGTCTTATTTCGTTTGTCCTGACTGACTTTCAACGCACAGCCAAAACTACTAAGTTTAGAAAGCTGAAATTTCGAACATATGTTTATTTTATAACTTAAGCATTATACAATATTAAATTTTTAATTATACAATTATTTTAATAATACAGTAAACCTCAAATTATGTTGTCGATATCCCCTAAAGATGTATACCCACCCTAAAGATGGTTCTTTCGAATGTCGCTTGTATTTTCTTAAAGAAATTTCTTCACACCTGCCTCTTGCTTCCTTCTGACTTTATACTTTTATTCCGAGCTTAACACAAATTTCACGGGTGATATACCGAATTAAATATGCCTTCACCGGAATTTGGGGCAGGAGAACATGACGACGCATCTTAGATTTATTTTAAGCATTACAAGGTGGATTTAAAAAGCTTACTACTAGTAGAAATAAATTCTACTGTTTCATATGGTTTTAAATTAGAATTTTAAAATAACATTATTAAAAATTTTGTTATTTTACTATGAAAGAATAAATTTTATAATAACATTAATAATTACACACATTGCTCATACCCTACGCCAGATCCCTCTCCCATGGTTTAGAATTAATAATTTGAAATTAACTTAGGTAATGTATTTAAAGCCTATTTAAGTCCTATATAATGAAACCCTGTAATTAGCAAAGGCAGTAATACTGTATCTATTGTATGTTATTTTGTTTTGTTGTAGGGTTTATGTTGAAAATAAAATAAATAAATAAATTACATATTTAATAATATTAATAAGTGGATGTAAATATCAGTGCTTGATGAATAACACATAGTTAAAGTTTACGGTCAATACCAGTATAACAAGGCTTTTCATGGTGTGTTTTCTATTTATAAGGTTGACATTAATCTATACTAATATTATAAAGCTGAAGAGTTTGTTTGGTTGAACACTTTAATCTCAGGAACAGGTTCGAATTGAAAAAATATTTTTGTGTTAGATAGTCCATTTATCGAGAAAGGCTTTAGGCTATATAACATCACGCGGGCGAAGTCACGGGCACTAGCTAGTTTAAAATGTAAAAAAACCCTTACTTACTAAAACCGAAATTTGTGTTCATTAATAAATTTTAAAATAGCGTTAAGAACATCTTTAATCTTTTGCGAGGAGCCAACAAATATTTCTTGGTTGTATTATAATAAAAACAAGGAAAAGCAATGAATCTCTGGCCTCTTCATTTCGTCGGTTTAATATTTTACGTGACGCCTAAAATTTGGGTAACATCCCGTCTGATAGCCGGGCGCACTTTTCATTAACTTCTGATTACCCGCCGAGAGTTCTCCAAGACATCATGTTAGGAAGATTCATGACTTTTTGGCGAAGTGCAAAAGTTTTATGATATTATGATTACTTGCATGAGATGAGATCGTACGCCGCGGCGCGAATTACAAACGAAAATCTGGACTACTTCATTAGCAATTTATGTTATTATCTTAATGACTGAAGGAAATTTGACTTTTAAAGCTTGGCCAACTTGGTATTTGACGATCCATCGTTTTTTTTTTAAATGGATGAATAATCTAATATCAAATGCCTCAAATACAGGTATATTCAATCTTTGAAGACTTGTAAAATAATGCCAATTTACTTGGAACTAACATAAAGGAGCCAATATTCTTCGGGCAACATATTGGCCAAAAGTCGCAAGTCTGATTTCTTAGAATATAAAAAAAGAATCCCCACGCTCAGAATCGCTACAAATGAAATCTATTGAAAATATTCGAGCTTTGATGAGATTCGATGGAATGAATTCGTGGAAAAATATCTTAACCACCAGCAAGTTTTCTCGCAACCTAAAATCAATATGAAAATAACTACGTTTTGCAGATGCTAGTAAATCATAGGAAACGAAGGAAACTCTTTTCGTTGTTTTTCGATTACGTTTATATCTTGTATACAACTGAGGCTCCAAATAAAAATAACACACAAATTTTATGTTTTTATGAATAAATTATCGTGAGATCTGTTATAATCTGTAAAGTCCATTTTGAAATAAACTATTAAAGTTAAAAATAAATGACAATGTCCAATGTCGCTCAATGGGCTATGAAGAGGGCTATACTCGGGGTTACGCTGCGAGATCGAATCATTAATGAGGTGATCCGTAAACGAACGAAAGTTGACGACATAGCCCAGCAGATCAGTAACTTGAAGCGGCAGTGGGCAGTGCACATAGTACGGCCCCTGAAACCGGATGGTTCTCGAGTGGAGGCAACGAGCTGGCAAGTGCAGTGCAGCGTATGACTTGTTATAAGGGCCGCGGATCGACTGTGGCTCCAGGCTGTTTCTGACCGGTCCCTCCAGCAGTGGACCTTCTACGGCTGAGATGAAAAGAAAATACATAAAATGAAAATTATTACGCTTAATTCACTAACTTCCGGGTTCAAAAAAAATAAGGTACTCGAAAATAAAGCAAAGAGTTTAAAAATAACAGAAAATGTTTTGTGCAAACAAACTAAATAAAGCACTCTTCATACCCAATGCATTCATAAAATTTTATGCTGTTTCAATATTTTACACATATAATTTTAAAGCGATCGCGTTCGCTTTAAACTGGGTAGTTACCAAGAGTTCAGTTGCACATCATTTTCTTTATTTGACTCATAGCGATATATCTGTTGGTCCTGGACAATTCGAATGCAATATTAATATTTACCTATGCATCGTCCAAACAAAGAGTGCATTCGTATTCATCTCACGAAAACAAGTAGATAAAAATGCAAACACGCGCAATTGTGTCTCAAACGAACAGAGGCGGCCATTCTAGTGGCATTTCGTCGGAGAAAGTATTCCGGACAAAAATGTTTTCCCGGTCATATGAATTTAGATCGGCCTCCATATTAGAGGGAAGTAAAAACAACGGGAGACAGGTGAATCGAACTATTGGAATAAAGGATGAAGGTAAAATTTTGACCCGGCGCATTCCTGTCTGCGCCGCGCCGCCGCCGTTGCGAGCACGCGGCGCTACTTGTGCGACCTTTGTATGTAATGACACTTATGTCATTTTCGAGGAACTATTTAAATAACGAACAGAAGAGCCGTGTTCCATCTTTTTTATGAGAAAATGCGGCAAATAGTATAACAATCAACTTTGTGGTACTTACGAGACGAAACTCAGCAGCATACGTACTAATATTCCGTTATTGCTCCAGTACCATTGATAAATACCATCAATAAAATAGTGATGCATTGACACATAGTTTACATACATTAAAATAATATAACATAATATACTTGATAAAAAGTGCTTAATCACTTCAACCAAATAATTCATCATTAATAAAAATACATATTATCACTCTTTTATTGATATTAATATCAATAGTAGAAATTATTTTCGTAGTAACAAAGCACACTCACAGAGAGAAAGATGCCTCTCTCTCTCTCTCTCTCTCGCTTTTTCTGAATCTTATTATTTATTTATTTATTTAATATGATTGTAGTATTTACTTTTGCAGGAATATTACAAGAATCAACACTGAAGCGTCACAAAAAATCGACCCTGAAATTTTACTCTCATTCCATTCAAAAATTTAAATTACTATATTTATTTAGGAGTGAACAATAATAACATCTGTACTGAAATTTTAAAAAGTAAAACTACCATTAAACTACGCAAGGAACCAAGTGTGGCACCCCGACTGAGACCGGTGCGCCAAAGACCCCGGCTTGGGGTACGCGGGCCCCTCATGTTTCAAAATAAATTATGAATATTTACCTTCACGTTACGCTTTACTGAGACATAATTATTTTAATCCAACGCTGAGACGGCAATTTCGTGAAATTGATGTCAAGAGAGTGGCCCTTTACTTCACAAAGATTTCCTTGGCTTGTTTGTATGTATCTTTTTTATAATCTTGTCCTGAGATTATGGTGAGGTTGCAGTAATTTAGTGCTCCCCAGGTGCGACGTCGGAGTGTGGGCTTATTTAAGTATACCACGACTTTAATTAAGAACATTTGTCATGTTATCATTAGGAGCAACGCACATATATTTAACTTAGGGGATTCAGATACGTTTTAAGTTTTTGTGCATAATTAAACAATATAATATCTTAAATAATTATTTTGTGTTTTTGTAGCAATATAAGAGGTAATTTTGTTTTTGTTTCAAAAGATAAAAAAAAACTATTTTTTATGGAATTGGCATGAAAACAATAAAATCCCTTTTTTCTTTCATGCCTGGTTAAAGTAGATCTTAATATTTGAAAAGAAAAACATCAAAAGCCGAATTTGAAAATAATAATAATATATATTTTATATTATTGTACATCCTGTTATTAGTTGTAAAAGTGTAGGAAAGTGATTTCGGATAGGAATGACTAATATTCAGTTAGGTATTTTTTGAAATCCAGTTTATTTTGTTTATGGTAAATTAGCAAATTAGAGTGTAATTTTTATGATATGAAATAAAATATGTCATTTATTTTGTTTTTAATAAACTAAACTGAAGAAGCATTGGAAAGCATTGGAATTTATAAATTCAATAGAGTGCTAAAAATGTAACGGTTTCTAAACAAGAATTTTTTTTTTCAATTTCTAAAAAAAAAGTGTATATGTTGGTATATTTTGTTTTTTGTTTTCACCACCTTAATAATAGTAAGTATTTTAAATTTTTTATGAGAAAAATGAAAAATAAATTAACATACAAAATACATACATATTATAACTTTAAATACAATATTTACAAAGTAAAACGAGTCTCTAAACCAACTGAAACCACAAGAATTGTTCATAATTAAGCCCGCCCACCTTTCGGCCGCGCAAAGAAAGATTGAGTCCCATCAAATATGTAACAGGGTCTACCGTGAAATCCTTTTTACTCACCGCGGACAGTTTTACGCAGGTCCGGTCCAACATTACGGCTTAACGGCCTTATAAATTAGTGAAACTCTATTAGCGAGATGTTCGGCCAAACGAATTTGCGTTATCGCCTCTGCCGGCGTGACGCGACTCGCATACTAATGACGTCACCACAGGATCGTCCAAACTTGCTGCTCGCGTAATTAGATCTTTAAACGAAGCTTCCAACGGCGGCGGGGGAGAATACGATCACTTTTCTCTGAAGGAAACTTCTCTTCTATAATCGAGTTACGCGATGCTTTTCTACTTGTCTTTTATTTTTGGCCAGTTAGCTAAGTTTAACTTAACGTATCTCGAAAGAGTACAAAACAAAATCGCTATCCGAGACTGCGTTTGTACGCTTAGTTAGTTCTTTTAAACTACGCAAAGAATTTTATTGCGATTTAAAGATAATTTTGCTCTAATTTGTTTATTTATATGTTAATAATTCATTCTAATGCACAAGGAATAATAGAGATTAGAAGACATTATCGTATATCCAAAGCCGTCAAAATGTAACGTCGCCTTTTTGAATGGTTGTGAATTAAGTGAAATATTTAATGAGAGCATGATAATTGAATAAATTGGGTTAAATAATTGGAACCCTTTAAAAAATTAAAAAAGGATACTGTTTATAGTTTAAAAAGTAAATAATTTTTTTAAGGAATTTCACGGACAAGAGGCAAAATATAATACAAATAATTGTATAATATTTTGCCTCTGTAACCATAAATTCGTTATATTTTATTCGTATTCTTTTTATAATTGTTTAGCATTTAAAGTTTTATGTTAATTTTGTTAAATTCGTTTAGTTTGTTTATTAGAATGCTTAATCCTTAATATGTTATGCAAAAAAAACCTTAATTTTTAATACTTAGTACTATTTATTTTTAGTACTGGTTCTAATTCATTAGTAGATATTTTTACTTTTAATTGGTACACATTATGATCACCACACGATCTTTAAAATAAGATTACATATTTTCTTCAAACGTATAATTTCATAAGAGTACTACAACGGAGTGTAAGGGTTGTAAAGCCAATTGAGACAAGGGGTCGTAAACTTAAATAGAGATTAGTGCATTTGTGGCCTGTTGCCATAGGTTAGAACTGGCCAAGCCAATGGATTAAAATAGTCGGCTATTTTGCATATCTTGTGCAAATAGTTTATAAGATTCTCAACTAACTCTCTTAATTAAAACAAAATGTGAAACGTCATTATAAAGTAGAATTATTTTGTTTTAGTTCTAACATTCAGTAAAAATGTTGTTTTTCTAGTGTAATTTTACGCGTGTGTAAAATATTTTTAGGTAGTAATTCATAGTCCTAATCATGAATATCATGAATAGGTGACGAGATTAACCTAATGGTATTTATTGGTGGGACGGAGATCGATTTGCTTGAATATTTCCTTGCCTTAACTTACTCAGTCTTCACACCTATAAATTTATGGTCGTTTTGTAGTATTTTTTTTGTAGCATACTATAATCTAAAGATCGACATTAACTGCATAGTTCAGAAGAGCTAAGCCTATAAATAGATAGACTCGGTGCGTTATTTTATCCTACTTATAAGTGAAATATAGTTTTAATGGAATTTTCTCTACATGGTCTTAGTTCCCTTACTTGTCTTAGTAAGCTTGTAAGTGTGTAGGTAACATTCTGGTAATTGAATAAAATAGGAGTTCGTTAGTGGTTAAGTAAATACGCTATATTTGAGTAACACAAACTAGACATTTCCTGTCTGGAAGTTGTTCGATGTACTCCGTAATAACCCCCTGCAGTTTATAATAGAAAAAACTATTGGGGCATAGTGTGAAATGGGATTTGGTCGCTTATTGGCCCAGACGTAATTTTATTTCTTATTTACACAGCAATAGAGACTATATTTTACTGTAAATCGTTTATATGAAGACGACGAACTCCGTTATTTCTTTGTACTTAAATTGTTAAGTGCGTCTTATCGCCAAAAGAGTCTTATGGTTTCAATAAAATCCTTTATTCGTTTCTTTATTAGCACGTATTTATTAGTATTGATATGTTGTGGCCTTGGAGAAGTATAATTTTGTCTCGCATGAGCTCTATAAAACTTTTATGAGTTTTTGAGAGAGAGAGGGGGGAGATTTAGAAAGCACAAAGTGTAATGTTTGAGTGTGGGCAAGTTCTTTTCGCTCGTCAGGTGATTGCGGTAGTAAACCTCGTTGAAGCCATTTCTGTCACTGTGGAGAATATATTTTTGTTTCCAGGGAGAGTGCGGGCACATCATCATTACGCCGCGTAATTTTTCCGTATGTGGCATTCTCATGCCAGTACTTTTATGCCTTCCCTCCATAAAGACAAAGAGGACTTTGAAGTAAAATCACGTACATTTTTTGCAACTTACTTAGGAGAGATTCAGCCCCTTGCCTTCCATGTTAATATTTTCTGGGAAAACATTGCGGGGACAACGCATGGAAATTACATTTAGATATTTGCTCGAAACGAGTACGTCTGAGTGTGGGTAGGGGATATTATATTTTACGTGCACGGAATGTAATAAAATGTTTAGGACATTCTTTGGGCGTTTTCACACGCTGATATCGTTAGGTAACGAAAGTATAAGTAATGTCGATTGATATGTAAATGAGGGTTTCATTTCAAAGTTTTTCTCTCGGAAACAGAATCTAATTTACTTATTTTCGGGGTACATATGTCCGATCACTTTATATGCGTGTTTTTTATTGGAAAAGTTTTGTGTAGATAGTAGGCTATTTACCTTTTGTACCTGTTTTAGGTAGTGTAAAATAGCAGAAAATATCCAAAGAATTGAAAAAAATATTATTCTTTCCTGCGGATATACGGTCTCATAAAATTGTAATTTATTATACTTACGAGTACTGTGCACTTAAATTCAATTCATTAATATAATTTTTAATTTATTATCTTGCATTTATACCGACCTGATTCCTGTTATATTAATTTTATTTTTGCATAAAAAAGACGCGGCGGGTGACTCGTGTGACCCCGTATGGTGTCATAACCACATGATAAAGTGAATGTAATTCGATAAGATCTTTTAATTTCCAATCTCTGCTAATTAGAAGAATAACAGTATTTAATAGAATTCAAATATTTTGATTTAAATTTAATTAACAACCTTATAGTTTGATAATAATGAACTAGGATAATGTTTTTATTTTATTTATATTTGGGATACAAACAGAAGTTGCTTTAATTTGGGGTTGGCTTTTAGTTGGGGGTGTCTAATTTAAACAAGAATACAAAATATATGTAAATACACATATATTGTTGAACAATTACGTGTTTATTTTTTGAATCGTCAGGAAATATTTTATTGTGCAGGTAATACTTTTAAATGAATTGGTACATGGCATTTGTTAATTTTCTTGATCGATTTAGTGTTAAGACAACATACTTTAATATTTTCTTGTACTGTGAGCAGGCAGGAAACTGAGCATGTGAATTAAAGCGGTACTTGCAGTGGTACTGGTAGTAGATAAGTAATAATGTACTTAAGTGGCGTTCCAGTGGCACATTCGGTCTCCCTGCGGCCTATCAAACTGCAATATCGTTTTATGAGCTGGCGTTACACCGATACCCTGTTAAGTAACGCTCATTAATGCATGCCCTTCCCTTCAAGAATTTAATGAATTAACTTTTTAAATATATTGCACTGGAGTGTGTTATATACTGATTTTTGCAGATATTGTAAGCTACGCAAAATTTCATGATAATAATCGTTTGTGTATAATTAAAGCGTGAAAACGTAACAATAATATATTTCCCTGAGACCGCGTGGTCCGACTGCTATATTGTCTAGCCCTTCTCGAGCTAGCAAAACAAAACATAACATAATATCTACTATATCTATATTATAGAAGACGAG
Organism: Synanthedon andrenaeformis; assembly: GCA_936446665.2. Classification (NCBI taxonomy): domain Eukaryota; kingdom Metazoa; phylum Arthropoda; class Insecta; order Lepidoptera; family Sesiidae; genus Synanthedon; species Synanthedon andrenaeformis. Next base: position 6,003,214 of record OW387777.2, on the reverse strand, counting down.
GAAGCCTCGTTTCCTCGTTTATCGCTCTTTTCATTATTGGAAACCGCATAAATATCCGTTCAGTGGTTTTTGAGATCATCGCGAACATACATACATACATACATACATACATACATACATACATACGGATAGACTGACACGGCCGGGGGACTTTGTAATATGTAAGGATTACCAATTGTAAATTTTAATTGAGACGTCTATTTAATAGAGAAACATAAGCCAAATCTATTCCTACATTTTACGTTCTTAGTTGCACAATAAAGGAAAAATTGCCCAAGTTCGACCAGGATATTGCGTTTGAGCACCAATGTAGTGAGCTCGTGAGTAGTCAATAACTGTGGAGATACACGTTCATAGTTTCATATTGCAGTTCAATGTGGTTAGTGGCTAACTGGTCACTACAATTATTAATTTATATATACATGTTTCAGCATATGCACCTCACACTGCTGATATTATAAGGACAGATCTCAAAGCGTGCCATAAATTTATGTAAGTCAATAAGATAAATGTGTGTAATATTCGCCAGTAGTGTTTTTTTTTTTTTTAAATAAACAGAGATGTTTCTTTTGAAACCAGCATCAGATTATCCTACGTAATGAGATCGTGCCTGTGAAACATAGCTCTCTAGGGCGGCGCAGCGGGCTCATACTTTCAAGGATCACGACCATTAAGAGATCTCTCAGTTCGCTTTGGTCGATATTTCGAGGGATGAATAAGATATTTTGGTCTAATAAATTGAGATGGTACGTTGTTAATTATTCCACGACAAATTGTGTGTAACTTTATAACAAAATATGTTATAAAGTAATACACTGACAGTAATTGACGAGTGATGGTGATTGGTAATAGATTTTTGTATACTTACTTATCAATACTAATAATAAATCTGTAAGGGTCGGTCATGGAGTAAGTTACTTTGTTTTCAGAGATATCGTGTTTATAGGCTCTATACATGATACTGAAACTAAATTGACGATTTTTTAGGATTTTTTTCTGTATGTATGTATGTTCCTCCATACCTCTGAAAAGAATTAACTGAATTTCATGAAACTTGGTAGATAAACATTTGGATGTACGGGACACAGGATAGGCTACTTAATATTTTTCAACGCGGACGAAGTCGTGGGCACCAGCTAGTAACTAAATAATATTATTAACAACTGTAGCATTTAGTGGTATTAATAACTTAATAAACACTAGATACATGTAATGTGTTTTATTATGTTGCTTAACCGAGGAGATATTGCGCCGATAAAGTGGAGTTGACTAGAATATTATCACTTGAGAGGACATTAAAACGCAGTTCAATTTTATGGCATGTTCATCCTCTAGCGGGGCAATAACGTCGACAACGTAGTTTTGATGTGGACTCGAATGTACTAACCAATTTCTATGCACATATTAAACACGATAATATAAAAAGTTCGGTGCTGTAGCAAGCCTAAATATATATACTTAAGGTGAATCGATACTATCCATACTTCCATATTTCCATACTGGTCCATACTTAAATACTAGTCTATACTTCCATACTAATCCATACTTTCATACTTCCATAACAATATTATTCTTTGTTAACCGTAGTACCATTACATAGATGGAACTTAAGCAAATATTTTTTGCCGTAATTTCATTACTTTAATAGTCCCATGGAAGAAACTCTGTCTGTCTGTTACCTTTTCACGACTTAACTACTAAACCGATCATCATGAACTTTTGAATACACGTTGTCAGGGCTATAAGAAATGCCATAGGGTACCATATAGAAAAAATGACAGAAAAAATGTACTGTTCCCAAGGGATCATCCAAAAAAACTAACGTCTGGCCAGTATTATAGCAAGAAGAGGCCAAACGTTATATTGCTTTTTTTTTTTCAAAGCGGACGAGGTCGCGGGCACCAGCTAGTAGTAAAATAAATTAGAATCATACATCATATTTTCTTATTTTCTGTAGCATATCGCTACATTGATATATAGCGCTGTTTACAAGTTTATACATAAACTTGTAACTTAATAAAGTATGATCTATGTATTCGTTGTTTTAGGAAAGAAAGTATTCTTTGTGACAAGGACATAAATGGTACGGTATAAACATAATAAAGCAAGTCATCTAAAGAACATTTCGACGGTCCCTACATACATATAATTATTTCTAGGGCAGTTTGACAATAAATTATGCTCTCCTGTAAACCCCGGTTTTAGACATGTCTTTATGTACGTAGGGACCGTCGATTTTTATTAGTTACCAAGAGAGACTCATACTTTAATACCAGAGTAATGATACCTATCTTATAAATTTCCATTAACATTGTATTTTTGTGAATTATAATTATACTTGTATTAGCAATGAAGGAGATAATATTTTTATAAAAAGAATATATAATTTCCATTTAATAGGATTCCAAAGCTCATGCTTAATATTCAAGACCTGTAATTATTCTTATTTCTGTAGAGTAACTCAAAAGGTGACGTTTTTCGTGGAATATTTTAGTGTTTTGGTTGTTTGGAAGTTTGTAATTAGTTTGGTGTAGTATCCGGCAGGTGGCCCCACCGCTTGTGCAGTATGATCACGTGCCGTAACTTTTTCATTTGACGCGTATACGGCCAACTTTTCCATTTCTTTTTATTAACATTGTAACGAAAATGAGAGTAGGCTTTATGAGAAACGGATACCTGAGAGTTTTACCGGCATTTTTTGCTTAGTTACAAAAGTACGTAATTGAATTTTGTCTTGGTGCTTGATTGATAGTAATGTGCTAATTTAATTTTTGTGACAAATAACGGAAGCAGGATAACAATGGAATAGATGGTAAGAGGAACAAGTGAACTTCTAATGGTGAAAGCATATACAGTTTTTTTCCATCGTTTGTGCTGTTAAGTAACAAACTAATAGAAAATGTTAAGTACTCAAAGAAGATGATAAAGCTATGATAAGGGTTTTTTTTTGTAATGTCAACTATATTTATAAATTATTTTTTTATTATTAATTGCAATAATACCAAAGTAATTTTATTTTTACTGTGGTCAGTAAAAAAAATTCTTATACTCAAATTTTATTATTGTAGGGATATTTTTTTAAATATTTTATGGATAATCTTTGAAATTATTGAGGTCTAAAAGTTCCTGTACCATAGTCCGATATATAGACAAAGGTAATTTTTATTATTATTTATTTACTTCTTCTTTTAGACGTCCCTGAAATGATCCTTTTAGATGAAAGTAAATAGCTAATATCTGCTATGAAAGAACTTTCTTAAATATATTTCTAAAAATATTCGAAATCTAATATAGGTCGTAGTTACCTGATGCAATATAACACTTTTGAACTTTTTAACCCTATGGAATTAAAAAAAAAATCACGTATAAAAGTGTGTGTGTTACTTGTGTTTCATTATTCAAAACAAGAAAACGCCTTTTGAACCAAATTGTTTTCGCTGTTTGAATTCTCATTTGGAAAACAAAACAAAAAATGCTTTGAAGTGAAATCACGTAGGTACTACGGTGAACTTACTTAGGAAGATCAACTGTTTTGAATCTTTTGCGTATTAATAATTTTCCCAGTAACGTACGCAGGGCCAGGAACACACGTAACATTGGTTACTTTCTCGTATACAGCTTGTCAAGGTTTTATTTTATACGTGAACAGAATGTCAAAATGTATCCTCTATTTGTAACCCAACATATTTTGCTGAATTTCTTGACAATTCCAAAAGGTATAGTGATCAAAATTAATAGACGTTGCGATATCTACTCTTTTTTTTATAAAATACTAGCGACCACATATACATAAAAAAAAAAATTATGTATACAAACCTTTCCCGTTTCCATAAGTGAAATCGGAATTAAAATCGGTCTACCCAATCTTGTTTTTTTTTTGTTAATAACTCTGTTAGTCGATAAGATTTTGTGAGACTAACGCACGGCGATTGATTTTTATATAAAAAAAGACTAGTGACCCGTCTCCGGCTTCTCATGTGTGCAATTTTTTTCTACAAATTATTATAGGTTCACAAGCTGACCTCGTTTATCCTTCTTTTCATTGGTGAAAACCGTGTCCAGGTGGTTTTGAAGAGGTTAACGGATAAACAGACAGAGGTGGGCAGCAATCTTATTATATAATAATATACCTAATATATAGATTGAAGAAAATATTAGTCACAACTAAAAAACTTAAATTTTAGTTGCTATCTGCTATGATACTAAGATTAATACTAAGTCCGATATTATGTAATAAAGAATATCTATTATTGCTAATTATTCCATATTTATTTATTTATCACGTTATAAAGTTAGATCATGAGAATATTGGAATCCGTAGCGAATGTTATGTGGGTTAAAGTACTAGATTAGGGTAGTAAGGGTAATGAGATCACACGAAAGGGCTTCGTATTATCTCTATATCAAACATCTACGGCAAGTTAATATTTGAAAACTTCCCACAACATTACTTAGGTTTAATTTAAGGTCTAGCCCTCGTAAAGTTATTTATCTTTGCGAAGATTAGGAAGGAGACGTTTGTATTATTTATTAGACTGTGTTAACTGGTGACCCAAACAATCTAAAACCGCAAATTTGTTTCTAGATAAATTTATATATTTGCTTAAATATTGAAAATCTTTTCATATTCATTTAACAATTGACTTTTGAATCATATCTTATTTGAAAGTGAGATAAAACCCACATTTTTATTGCATAAAGGTCGTCTTATGCTATCCTTTCACGGTGGTCTTCTGTAAAGGGATGGTTACTGCAACCAGACGGGCTGTCCAAATGACTGCGAAATGCAATGTGCCCTGCCACTACTTTCCATATCCAAACCCTACCAGAAGTAGGTTTCACACAGCATGAGGTTCGGTGGACTCCTGATATCAAGTTTGGAAATTAGCTTATTTCCACTCTTTACCTGGAAAACGGTGACCACACAGACCTGTCCAATTGTAGACTGTATTATGAATACGCAGTTCCTGAAGTATCCTTAGTTCCTGAGGTATAGGAACGCCAGTTCTTACTTCATATATCCATTCATTGGTGGCAATTCAATAACGGAAATATTTTACAGCTCTAGAAAGTAATAAAATTACAGAGGAGTTTTTAAAAGTGAAACTAATTCTAAGAAATAAAGCTATTAAAAACTTAATTAAGAAGTCGACTTCTTTTTGAAGTTTCTAGTACCTGTATTCATTTAGTGTTAATTATTTTGCAAACAATAGATGAAAATGGTTAAAAAACTATGGTATTCTAGCATAAAATGCCAGCAAATACTTTTTTTAATTTAAAAATAAGAAGGAATGCATTCGAGTGTCGCGTCGCAGTGCGCTGCAGTATGCAGTGGCATTGACATCAACGGCGCCGCGGGGCTGTCGGCATTCGGGCAACTAATTTCATGCATTCACCATAAGGATTCATGCATTTTAAAACAAACGAGGAATCTAAAGACCATTTATTTGTGTCGGAAAACGGCCTAAGACATTATTTTGTTAACATCAAGGTGCTTGTGGACAGGTTACATACTAAGGTACATCAGCAACCGTTCTCCAACGAACTTCTCAATAATATAAGTGTACATTGACTTGAACTGTTTGTTATTTCGTCACCCGTACTAACCAACTACATTCCTAAATTTATTCGCTACAATAAAATATACTTATAGTTACTATTGGATTTAAAAGAAAACTTGTGGATATTATCTAAAATTGAACGACTCAAAATAAACTGAATGACTAAATTAGAATATTAACCCTATTACTACTATATTATGCGCATATCCTATTATTTTATTATGCGCATTTATAATATCATATACTTACCTTACCTAGTATAAGTAAATGCGGGAGTTTGTGAGGATGTATTAATACATTTGTTAACTCTTTCACGCAATAGCGGCTCAGCGGGTGTGGATGAAATATGGTACCTACATCATGCATGGATAGTTTATTACATTAGACATTTTTTAGAAAAAAAATTTGGTTCTTGAGGTATCGTCTAAAATTGGCGGCGCTCTGTATTCTTATCGGTAAATAATAATCTTTAGATAATACTTTATAAAGATAAATAAGATATATAAGCAGCGATAGAGATATACAATTTTTTATTGTATTTTAGAACGCGTTGCACCAGCTACTTAGTAAAGAAATAAACTAACCGGTATCAATAGTTCTCTAAAATGATTCATGTAACTATTTTTTGCGTCGTTACAGCAAAAGGTAGTTATCTACTATCAGAATTTCCGCTTACCCCGTTGCTACTTTCAACATAAAAAATAATTTAAAAACTCAGTGTATCTGACCTTATACACATAGTTTTATGCGAAAAGGCAAGCGACTGAGATTCTCACGTTTACATCCCCGGGGAGTGATACAAACAGCGATAGCTCAGAGCCATCCGGGATTTCAATCTGCGTAAGGGTCCGTGATGACGTAGGTAAATAGTTTTTTTTAGTAATTTCCAACGAACCCTATTTTCACGTCCCATTTGTTTGTATTTCATAATCTAACTAAGACGAGCTGAAAAATTATGGACTGTCTTGTCTATGTATGACACGAAATATCACCCACGTCAATTCGAGGTAAATTTCACATTTTGTTTGTGACTACTATTTCATCGGATCTAAAACATAATTTATTTATCACTTATCGCTACTTACATTGAAGACTAGATGTTGTATGCGACTTCGTTCGCGTAACTTTATGAAATATTAGCCTATGTTACTCACTGATAATGTAGCTTTCTAGAGGTGAAAGAATTTCTAAAATAGGTCCAGTAGTTTTTGAATTTATTTATTACAAACAAAAATACAAATTTATTTATAATTTATGCATAGACTTAGACCTGTCAATAAGTTTTATTATTAAACAAAATCAACGCATAATACACACCTTCGGCAGGTAGATAGATATATGTAAATTCAAATTATAACTTAGTTCTCAATTATTAAACTAGATGGAGCTTTTCGTGTATTTAGATTGTCCTATAGTTTCATTTCGGCGATTCAGTAATGAGTTCTTATGGTAAATCTATATAACTAAAATTTAACATTGTTTTATTTTTATTAATTAATACATTTATGGTTCTCAAAACCAGATCCACTAGCAACTTATGTTTCTGTACATTTAAATTATGTCTTTATGGGCAAATTGGTTTCTTTCGCCAACAATGATTCAACTCAAAACAAATACGGCTTAAAATGGTACAAGGTACATTTTCTTTGTAATCAGTTGTAAAGTGGTGAATTTAAACAGCAAACTGAGACGGTAAAAGTATCGAAAAAAGATTACATTTAAAAAATATCACCCCTGCGATTACTTCGCCTACTTGAATGGCAATTGGCTCCACGAAATCTGGCCTCTTGGGCGGTTGGTAATCAACTCGAGGAATGTTCGATTTTAGCGAGAACTCCTCTTTCTGTATAAAAAGTTCCTTATCATAAAGTAGCTCGCTGTTAACGGTAACGAAGCAATTTGTTAGTTTTACTTACAACCTTTTTTTGGAAATAAAATGTACGAATTATTATTATAATATATTGTCAAAAACATTCATATCCATTTCATATAGGTACATTGAAATTTAAAATTACTGTTTGCAATCATTGTTCTCTATTCGACGTGAGTCTGGTGTAGTCGTATATTAGTATAGGACCACCCATAGTAGATTTTCCCTGGTAGATCCCTTATATTTAGTACCAGCTGGTGCCCACGACTTCGTCCGCGTTGAAAAATATTAAGTAGCCTATCCTGTGTTCCCGTACGTCCAAATTTTTATCTACCAAGTTTCATGAAAATCAGTTAATTCGTTTCAGTTATGGAGGAACATACATACATACATACATACATACATACAATACCTACACTTACAGATTTATTGTTAGTATTGATATTGATATTGATGATAGGACCACGCATAGCAGATTTTCCCTGGTAGATCCCTTATATCTTGGTTGGTTGGTGCTCTGCACGACAAGATACCCTTTAGATGCATTTCCTCAGAGGAAGACATACTAAATAACTTTAATATGTAACCGCAAATGGACGCAGAAAGATGTCCGCTGAAGATCTTTTAGGTTACCTACCTTACCATTTAGGTAGGTTTTCTACCTGTAGGATTAGTGGTTTGGTGAAACTTTATTACCATTGGATGGTGTTGGTATTATTTGTAACTTAAACTGCTCAGACACAAATCATAAATAATTATTTGATTTCGCTTAATATATCAATTTAAAGACAGGGGTATATCGTTAGTACAACGACGTATGACGTAATGGAAGTCGGCATAGGTGTGTTTGTGTGATATCTCAAGAAAGGATTATCATTGGCCTTATTGTGATTTTTTTTCTTATCTCAATCTAAAAATACAATTGGGTACCTTAAAATAGCAAACGTGCTAGAACAAACAATTTGTCGCCACTTATCAATTGGCCAAATTATTAAACAATATCAAGTTTAAAATTGATTTGTTTTGTGTCCAATGAATCCAATTCCATTTAATTTGCACAGCGAAATTGAACAAATCAAAAAGTGGGTGCAATTTATGGAGTTGTTAATAAAACATTTTGCTGAATGGTCATTGGTTAATGTTGTTTAACCCAGTATGGTGCGGTTTGAACTAAATCAAGTGAGAACTGCTCGCCCGCTACGCAAATCTCGGCAAGTGGCTGTCTTCATAATTTCATAATCGCAATGGCTGGCTTATCGTATAAATTGTGGGAGTTAAGTGAGGTTTCTCCCCTCAAAGCCTGACTATCGATTGGCCGCATTTTCTTACTTACTGTTATTGTACTCAGGGTGTAATTAATAAATTCTTATCTTCGCCCAAACGGCGTGACAAAATTGGAAATTATTTGTTAATGAAAAGTCTCAGATGAAGTTCAAGCGATACTTTAATCATAAATAATACTTGCTTTTATGTATTTTAAATGAAAAAAAAAAAAAAAAAAAGATTGTTTGACAAAAAAAGGTTTTTAAGAAATCAAAACAAACTATACTATATATTAAAGCTAATCAGTGCATTAAGCAATTAAAAACTTGTAAGTATGAAGTTTCTGCTTAAACGAAGAGACTCAACTTTCAATCAAAATAATATTATTTAGGATGAATTAAGGAGCAATTTACTTCAAACAGAGAATTATATAAAATACTAACGACCCGACCCCGGCATCGCACGGAGTGGAAATTTTCAAAATTTCTCCTCAAAATACGCCCGTCTGCAGAAATCGTACAATGACAAATTTTCCTCGGCAGACTTGTTCTGTTCTTCTTTGCTTTCATTCAGGAACAGCATTGGCAACATTCTTGCTGGCTAGCGATTAGATTGGTTATGTTTATGTAACTTAGCCTTAAACACGACCTAACATAATCAATAATGTTTGCAATAAAAAATATGTTATATTTAATTATGATACTTTATTAATGTTCATTTGTTCATATTCTGTTTCACAGCAAAGGGTTCAAGCTCCCGCCATTAATTAAAATTTACATACAATGCCGGCCGTGATGTGCTCCGTGAGACAGATAATCGCGCAAATGACTTTTCGAACCCGAAACTGGCGAATGGTTCATTCGTAATGGGTCGCGTTAAGCTGCAGTGAAACAAACATTTTTTTATGTACCTATTTAAATGCATATTTTGATACTGTCATTGTGACATGGTATTTTTATTATATCAGCCATTACAATTTTTGGTTTTCGTTGTATAATAATATACAACCATTTAAAATAGTAAAATGTATGCATAATTTAGAATAGAAAAACTAAATTATTAGTGATATTTGTAACAGATGCCACCTTTTTTATATTATTAAGAGTGGTAGGCAGGCGGACGGATATTAGATGGCTACCATCGCCTAAGGACACAAACAACACCGTGATGGATTCCTCTTATATAAAAAAGGGTGGCTACAAGTGCCCTGCCTTGCAGGAATTTATTTCTTGCAAAAAAAATCAAATTAAAAATTTAATGAAAAATGTGATATAATCAAAAACCAATCAAAACAACATAAAATTATTGTATTACGATACAAGTAAAATTTAAGTTATTTATCGTAAAATATAAATTTTACCATATTATACTTACCACATATTATATCTACTATACTGCTAAAAACGGAGCAAATAACATACACTAGTACGTATTTTTAGAAATGTAAAGTAACTTTTCCACGGAAATACATTGTCTAAAAATAGGTCTGTGTACAAAAAAATTCCGCAGAAAATAGAGACAACGAGTACACAATATGTCTCTTTATGTGTACCGAACAAAACGGGTCTGTTTGAAATATTGTAACACACTTTGCACATGACCATCCGTCGGTGAACGAGAGTGGGTCGCTTCAAAACTGTAAATGGAATGAAAACATGTCAGTTTAATTTTCATGCGTTTAATTAGTAAACCAGTCAGCGTCCGCTCTTACAAAGGATGTACGGGAATACGTTTCAGACTGATTTCTGATTCCATTTCGAAAGGAGATAGTATTGGTGCTCGAACCTTCAACATAAGCTTGGGTATTCGATAGTTATGTTTCTTAGACACGTATTTCGAAATACCATAAAAGTGCCAATAACTACTTAGTTTACAAAATATTATTCACTAGCCAGTGCCTGCGACTTCGCCCGCGTTGAAAAATGAAAAATATAAAACCTAAGAAACGCCTGACACCATATCGCTGTAACGACAGTGGCGCCCAATTTTTACAATCTCTCTTGAGAACTAAAAATTTTTGAGGATGAAAAGTATTCTATATGTCAATGCGTGCTAAATTTCATGTAAATCCGTTAAGCTGTTTTTGCATGATAAAGTAACAAACATCTATACATCTATCTCACATACTTCTATGTTTATAATATAAGTAGTATGATCAGGTTTAGAAATGTAGGTATTGTTACTAAATACCCGCCAGTCAAGTTGTAATTGTTTGTCTAATGGGTAATAACGGAGATATGTTATTACCTACTTGTTATATATTATTATATTATATTATCATTACATTACATTACATTACATATTATTATTAAAATATATTACATCATATGTGATTTCTAAAGATACCTAGATATATTAAAATAATATATTTCTTATTTTATTTTTCTCATCTTTATTTAGATTTAATCGCTACCACGGGTTAGATATTTAACCTTTGGCTGAGCAATATTCTACTCTAAAATTTCTCTCTATTTCTATTCTACATAATTTAGTCAGGAATAATAATATGTAGCCAATTCTTGTGGAACCCGTCAGTTAAATAAATGTCAAATAAATTATTTAACTGTATACGAGTTAATTGTTTTTTAGGTGTATTAAAATGGGCCCTGCAGGGTCGACTTTGTAAATGAACTTTTCAAAGTTGGCTCTGGTCTTGGTTTTTGTCTTAAGTGACAGGGCACACCGCGTTTCGCAGATATTTGGGCAGTCTATCTGGCGGCAGTATCCATCCTCGACCACATGCCATTATTCTTGACGTGAATTGACAGTATATTTGCTGTTGTGTATCGGTGATTGAGTAAGTGATTCTAGACTCTAATTCACCCTATCCCTATCTACTAAGGTAGGCATCACACTTGCGTACCTTTGGCATTGCTTTGTTTTAACAGGCGACTGTAGCCACCTGCCATCATGTGGACCGTCCGCTTGTCATAGAAAAAATTTAAACATGTAATAATATTTTTAAGACAGCAGATATTTTAATTTATTTGCGACAAATTACAAAAGAAAATGAATGTATTGTTTACATAGCCAAGTTAATTAAATTTAAATTTTAAATATGTGTACTTACCACTTAAGTCCTTCGAACCTTCTCCAAATTAATGGGCAACTTATTCCACAGTTATGAAAAACTAGAAACACTTTTTCAATAACGAGTGGGCAATTAATTACCAATTCAAATAGTCTAGTATTAAAGCAAGTGATACAACATAGACAGGGCCAATAACTGTAGGGAGGATAACAATACAGCTTCAATTAGCGCTGGCGTTGATTCATTTTATTTATTCAAAGGGACAAAAAAGAAGAAAATTCCCTCGAAAAATTTATTGAGTGGGGTCCTTGAGAGCTCCAATAATACCTCTTGGCACTGCGTCCGCATAGAATATGGTTGAATAATAAAACATAACTAACTTTTTTTTTTACTTATTTACTTATTTTATATTATTACGATATAATACTTTCCTTTATTTTTGTTTTATTTTTGTATTAGAACTATGATTGTTTTTTATTAATTAAGTACATCTTTCTGTTACATTGTATAGTTGTGTAAATTGTTTTTGCATATTGAAAGGTACAATCACTGTAGGTTTTTTTCACTGAGTTTACTCCTTAAGAATCGATTTGCATATAAATATAAGCCTGTGATATGAAGATTTATGGGAGTAAAATCAAAATTGTTACACGAATATCTGAAATTTCATAGATATTGCGCCATCTACACAATATTATTTAAAAAAAGAACAATATTGCTCTTTCAGCGTGTTCGAATTGTGAAAATTTAAATTTTATAATCGTTCGCAAGGAGTAAACTCCAGTCGTGCGTCGGAGCTGACACACACAATTTTTTTTTGTTATTTTTATTTTTATGTTAGATTGTGTTCAGTTTGCAAAGAAGCCAAGTCATTATAATTATTATAGAAATAAAGAAGTGTAATATTGATGCGGTCACTAAAAATGTTAACAGGTAATTAATTAGATAACAATTTATACCAAATTTGTTGAATAGATGCTTCCATATACACCAAATGAAATAACTGACTTGGTTTTATGTACTTACATGAGATCTCGCAACTTTTTGTAATCGAAGAACTGCATTGCGAGTCTTTTTGTTGGTATTTTTGTTGGTATTATAAACGACAAGTTAGTTTTCTATCAATGTATGTAGGATCTCTACTGATATAAATGTAAAATTTTGTGATGATGCTTGTGTTTGTATCAAAGTTTTCGCACGGATATATCTTGTAATAGATTAGCATAACTTATTTTTTATTCCTGCAATTCGCCCCGTAGTTTTAATTTTGTTTAATAATCTGCAAATATAAATAGAAGTCACACGCGGTTCTTATTATAATAAAAGAGATAATATAATAATGCAATGAACTTTGTAACAATATTCATAAACATTATCAATAGTTATCAAAGTGATAATTAGTTTTCCATTTCAACGGTCTCTTGGAAACAACTAAATAACTTGCTGTTCTAGTTGGTGTTGTATGTTGGATGAAGTAAAATTTTGTTTGAAATTAAAATTGTTATTTTTCTGAAACAGATTCCACAAAAACACGGTATACGAGTATATAGGAGCCAAATGGCCATTTGAACGAGCACTGTTGTTGGCTTGTTAGCCGCTCCTCTGTTTGTTGTTTTTGCTTTGGCGAGGTCAAAAGATTCGCTAGACAGATTAACCTCCGGGAAGCTCAGTGTTTACTTGGCTTACATTAAAAAGGAAATTAGGCGCAATTCTATTAAGTATTATTGTACTAATATTCAGAGAAAAACTTTGCGTCATTGACTATATTTGCAAGTACAAACAAGAATATACAAGAGTTATAAATGGTGTTAGTTACACCATTTATAACTGAGATAACGGCTAGATCGGTTTTTTTGTTCTTAGATATGTTGAATTTGTCTCAGTCCCGAATATCAGAATAACTTTTAAAACATCTGAAATATTCATGAAAAAAAAAAATTGAAAAGAAAATTAATTTTCTCGTACATTTTATATTAAACGGCTTCATGAAGCGGTACGAAGTTCTCCGGGTCATCTAATATTATAATATAGGGTTATAATATTATAGTAATACTAATAATATTATAGTCTATAGATTATAAGGATATTATAAGGTATTATAAGGAGACAGTTTGTATTTTCGTTTTTTGTTTGTAATGAATAAATTCAAAAACTACTAGGCCGATTTTAAAAATTCTTTTACCTTTATTTTATAAAAAAAAATATAAGCTACATTATCAGCAATTAACATAAGCTATATATAGGGACGAATTCGCGTGCAAAATCTAGTTTTAAATAAATATTGTATCAAATCTTTTTATCCTACATAAAAATAAAATCAGAAGAGATTTAAAATTACAAAGTGGCAACAAAGTTTTATATCGGTCCTGTGGTCGTCTATTTTATGTGTTTATTTTATAATCTTAGGTCTACTAAGGCAAGTCTCAGGTAGCGACAGAAAGTTCCGTAGGAGCGTCGGTCGGGCCACATGCCGATGCCGCTCGTAAAGCATCGCTCATGCGGCACTAAATGTCAATGTACAAGAGCTCCGGACTCCGGACGCGCCTTCGCCCATCCGTATAAGCTAAAATATAGATAGGTACTGATACTTTTAGGTATATAGAAAATTTCACCTTTATCTCATTTATGCTAAGCTGAAAAGGCAAACGTTTTATCTTCGCTAGCCCTTTTCAAGGAGAATAGTCGAATTTAAAAAGTAAAGTGTGCAGAGAGGTGTACATTGAACTCGTACATATGTATGTGGCACACTATCTTCAGATCTTCGGAAACTCAAGGAAAGAAACTAATATGCACACTTACTTAACTGTTCTACTTCAGCTTCCAAGCACAGTTCTGTTAAGTTATGAAGTTATATTAAGACATAGTTCCGGTTTTGATTATTATAATTTTTATTTTCCTCGAATTTATACAATTGATACACGGAATACCTAAGTTAATATTTTTTTTGTGTCAAAACCCTGATTTGCCTTGTGAAAAGTATAAGCCCAAGCGCGCACTGGCGGCCAGGCCGCAGCGGCCAGGCCGCGGCGGCCACCGAGATGTATTGCATTGTATCATAGTGCGCGCACTTGGCCGCAAGCGGCCAGCGGCCGCGGCGGCCAACGAGATCATTGCGACGTAACTTGCGACCCGTATTGGCCGCTGGCCGCCGCGACCACTGGGTTTCGAAGAATTGTAGGATTATGCGCCAGTGTGCGCGCACTAGCCGCCGCGGCCAAACGTGTTACTTGTTTACAGAGTGTACAAATTATTACATCGTGATGTCTTTTGACACGGAGAGGTTTATTTGCGAACTCGAGACTAGAAGGGCTTTGTGGGACATGTCGTGCGACGACTATTCAAACCGAGACATAAAAAGGATATTGTGGGAAGAGATCACAGAAATATTTGCTAGTGAAAATTCAACTATAAATGAAAAAAAGGATATTTGTAAGTATTTATGTTTATTTCATTGTCTTCTCAGAGCAAGTCTATTTTGCCACGGAACTACTCCTTCGCCAACGAAGTAGTCAGCAAATAGATCCCTGTCTTGTGTAGATGTTCTATTTCCTCTTGAAGGTTGACATGTAGGTATTTCTTCCATTGTTACGGGTACATGCAACGTGTCTTCTAATTTGTACCCATCACGCTCCCGTACATAGTTGTGGAGGACGCAACATGCTTTTATTATAGCAACAGCAAATTCCTTACGCACATCAATAGGACGGTGAAAAATTCGCCACTTGTTGGCTAGTATGCCGAAAGAACATTCTATGTACCGACGCGCACGGGAAAGACGGTAGTTAAATATTCTTTTCTTATCCGTCAAATTTCTTCCGGCATATGGTCTCATTAAATGTTCTGACAAAGAGAATGCTTCATCGCCAACTATGACAAAAGGCAAAGGTACACCTGTTTCTGTAATTGATCTTTTGTCTGGAATATTTAACTCATTGTTTGTAAGTTTTTCATAAAACTTCGTATTCTTGAATACCGAAGAGTCGCTGCATTTTCCATAAGCGCCGACGTCTATGGATATAAATTTGTAATCGGCGTCACATATAGCCATAAGTACTACAGAGAAATAGTTTTTGTAATTGTGATAAAGTGAACCGGTGTGGGCTGGCTGAATGATTCTTATGTGCTTTCCGTCCACCGCTCCAATACAGTTAGGAAACTGTGTATTCTTTAAAAATCCTTCACTTATTTCTAGCCATTTATCTTTATTAAGTTTTGGAAATGCCATATCTTTAACATTTTGCATGGCAACACAAACTTCGTGTACAATATCTCGAACAGTAGTGTGACCAATACGAAATGAATGACTTAGTTCTCTAAAGGAGCATCCACTTGCAAGGTATCTGGAACAAATTACACAATATTTAATTTAATTTTTACTACTTTTTTCAGGTACGTCTTTGCAAAAAAAATGGAAAAACATAAGGGACTCATTTCTTAGAGAGCTGCGACGTATTAAAGGTACAAAAAGTGGTTCAGCGGCAGCGCGCAAATCCCCTTATATATATTTTAATCAACTGTTGTTCCTTAAGCCTACAGTGGAACAAAATTCTACAGAATCGAACTTAAATGATGCGGAAGATAATGTTGATAATCCTATCGCCGAATCTGTCTCACAGGCATCATCACGTTCAAAGAAGAAAAAAGTAGAAAGCAATATAGAAAGAGAAGACCTAGTTTCAATTCTTAAAGAAAGCATAAATTCCAGAAATGAACGAGAATCGCGCTACGAAAACGATAGCGATAGAATGTTTCTACTTTCTTTATTACATGAATTCAAAAAAATCCCGGAATCTGCGAAGATGTCAACTAAGATTGAAATATTCAATGTGATCCAAAGAGCTCAATGTGGAAGACATGATTCAGGTCAGGTTGAACCTAGGAACAGTCACACTCAGCCTGGTTACTCTCGAACCAGTTATCCTAGCTACCACCAGGAATATCACCAAGGATATTTTACCCAACCAGCGGATAGTCGACGTCCTTCTGTGTCACGCCCCGTTGAATCTCCACCATTTCATTCAAGAACAGATGATGTACAATCACCCGAATCAAACTACTCTCAGTCCTCGCAATACTCAGAATACTCAGAAATTCTTGATACTTTTGTTGATAATTAAAGTTTCTAACATTAATACTTCACTAAACATTTTTCTATTTGATTAAACATTAGGTACTAATTGATTTTTATTTTTATTATTTATTTGTTCTACGTGCCCCACTAACTATTGACAATCCCCATCAATGGTGATTTGTGAACCTTTCTTCCAGAAATCCCTATCATGAGCTCTATGAACCGTCAATCGGGACTAGTAGTAGAAAAGTTCACAAATCCCCATTGATGGGGATTGTCAATGGGAATTAGTGGAATAGCCGCCCAAGTAATGAAACATTTTGTGTCTAAAAGCTGCTACACACGGTGCCAGTGGCACTGCCGCCGGGCAAGCCGCGCTCTGTGTAGCAGCTTTTACATTGAGAATGAAGTAAATATAAGTAAGTAGATGATTTAATATAAGCGAGGTACTTACCTTAAAGTAAAGACGAGTTTTTCTTCGGGCAAGATGCAGGGCCGAAAGTTATTTTTTGTGCCAGTAAGTGTGCCAGTGAGTGACTTATTTTTTGAAAAAGTTCATCAAACGAGGTCTTGCTCATTCTTAAATAATTGAAAAACTTGTCATTATGTTGTTTAAGATCAGTAAAGTATGTCTGAAATAATCCTTTATAATGTCTTTCACACAGTAATGGATGAATCCAGAATCTTTTCTTCTTGTTTTTTCGCTTCTTACTTGCAAGATAAACCATCACAGCTATTTCCTCGACGTCCATTTCGAAGCACTCTGTACTCAAAACTGACAATTTTGGCCGCAGTTCTGGCTGCATGCTTGGTCGCGACACTTGCGGCCTGGTCGCAATACTGGCCGCTGCGACCTGGCCGCCAGTGCGCGCTTAGGCTAAATGAAGTTGGATAACAAAGAAACGAAAGGCCACACTATCTAGCATGCGTGATAAAAAGGTGCATAAAAAGGAAAAGAACTAATATAGTCCCGTAGGATCCACCTATCCACATATTATATTATATTACAAATAAATCTAATATAAAAAACATGCGATGTTATCATGCGGTTACTACAAAGTCATGGAGTCATAATGCAAAAAAATAACACGTGGAGCTCTGATATCTCTTGCTCAAGCACTGATAAAACAAAAGAGCAAACGCTCTTTTTTTACAGTAGCCATTTCTTAGGTTTTTGGGGTATGTACTCCCAAAACAGGCAAATTAGTTTATGAGTGTAAAACTTAGATGACATTATATATGTATAAGATACATTTGATAGTCGTTGGAAAATTAATGATGGAATTTTTATTTCTATAATAATTTCATACCATCGAAATTGCAACAATTAACCCAAAATTTTAGTTTTTTATATACTGTTAAATAGATTCAAACGCTTTAATTTATACAGTTTCAGCCTAATGAACATTTGTTTTCGTATAAATTAGAATAATTATACTATTATTTCACTTGTGAAATTATTACATTCAAAGTGAATTGTCATGTAGCCATTAAGGTACTGGGGCATAAATCGAACGTAGAAAGTCTAATGGAAAATCATTACTATTCTCAGAACGTTTTCCCCTCGATGTTGGACTTTTTAATAATTTAAAGGCAATCATATGCATTGAAGTCTACATAAACTTGTTTTTTTTTCGATATTGCACTACTCACATTTACACATTTAACGGTGAGAAACCTTATCTTCGTAACCAATTTAAGATTTATTTAAAATTTTTATACATTTTAGAACTTGTTGTTGTAGTAATTATAGTCGTTGATTCCGATAAAGACACTTGTAATTATCATACCATCATACCAGCACTGACCAAACAAAGTGATGTAAATATTATTTATTAATGTCTATATAAAGACAATAGATTTTACCTGGCCCTCGATAAGGTACAAAAGACTTAAGTAAACCATGGGAGTTATAAAATACTTGCTTAAAAGAGGAGAGAATTTGAGGAATTTTAGTAGAAGTCCACCATGACATCCACTGTGGATTGGCAAGGCCTTAAATGGCTTCGAAGACTGTCAGTCTTTTAGAACACGCATATTCCTTCGCTACGTTTTCTAATCATGTGAAACTTGAAAAACCTACTAAATATGTAATTTATAACTGTAAACATAAAATATTATGTTTACAGTTATAAATTACATACATGAGATTGTATACATCGAAACTTGTGAAGCTATAACAACATAGAATTATTCGTGTGTCTGCTTATCCTATTCCTAACTAATATTGCGAAAATAAATGCGAAAATGAGTTTGCTTGTTTGTTTGTTACGCTTTACGCCTTAACTACTAAACCGATCATCATTGAATTTTGAATACATGTTGTGAGGGATACACAAAAGGTCCCCGTACGTACCTTTCATTCAGAAAAAGTAATGTTTCCTAGGGATCATCTAAAAACGAAAATAAAATTATCAATCTTTAATTCTTTATTGATTAAGAGCAGGCTCCACGAATAAAATTCCTACGCTCGCTCCGCCCACGTCCCGCCACCCGAGAGTTACAAGTTGCTCGGCGGCTCTCTAGGATTTTTTTAATATATCGCAAGATACAGCTTACGTAAGGTTGAATATTGCGTACATTATTTGAAGCATGATTTGGTATGCACTAGCTCGGAACTAAACAACGTAAGTCTCAAAATTGTTTTCGTTAATTATAGGAGTAAAAATAAACCTAAGTTTATTTTATTTTGACAATCACTGGTAAACAATGTTTCCTTGCTACGAGAAGTTTTTTGGCGATATAACTCAAGCCGTTTGGTAGAAAAATGTAATATTCTCCGGAAAAGGCGTCGATTTCGATAAAAAAATGTATCGAATGAAAATCACCTAATTATGTTTCTGACTTGATAATCTACACATAAAGGTCTCAAAATATATATATGTAAATTCCACATTGATCAGATATGTGGTTGACTCAGCACATTTATTTAAAGTTCCCTTAGTTTCATAGAGCCTGGCCTTAAATAATAAAAAGAGGCGCGGATGAAGTCACGGGCAAAAGCTCATTATTTACAATTTATCGTTTAGTCTGCTATAATTACTAATCGAAAAATATTTTTAATTTGAATTCATGTAAAAAAAAGGTTTCTACCCAATGAAAAAACTCATTTGCAAAAATATTAGCCCAGATTCGCTTTCCATCTCCATCATAACGATAAAAAATGTTCGCGAAACTAAATGCAGTGGAAAAATCATTTCAATACCACTGCAAAATTATCACAGTTGCGGCTATAATTGAAAACATGAAAATGATACCAGCAAAGAGTTTGAATGTCAGTAAAAATGGTGTTTTAATCCGTCCATCGATACCTGCCGGCGACAGCCGGATTACCGCCGTGTCTCACTGCCGGCTGACTCGATATTTTTTTTTTAATAAATACGTAGTTTTTCTCTGAAGTCTGACTTCAGTTCTGTACATTCATGGACTCTGGGAAACGCGAATCTAACTTCTTTTTGTGGATTCTCGATTGATTTTTTTTTAACACAGTTTCACTAAGTATAGCCAATGTAAAACGCATTTGTCTTCACAGGTAAGAAACTGGAGTACCGCCAACTACCTGTGGATGGTTGCGCTTCTAAGGTAATGTATTGCATAGAAGAGCTGTGTGCCAGTAATTTGTGTAATAAATCGCAAATAAATTAATACAGGGAAATGCTTTTCTTCGTAAATGTTTATTTTATACGCAACAGTCAAAAGACTTCCGTTTTCTCCGCGGCTCTTCCTCCTTCTGTCGTGCGTTTCCCCTTTATTAAATTTATTAGACCCGTGTTCTGTAAATAAGTGGAGCGAAAGGTAACGCTATTCGGCCGCCGCGCGTCGCGTCACTGGGAATCCCCGCCTCCCCGAGGTGGCCGGGCGAAATGTTAAGCCGATTCACATTATTGTTGGAGCCGTTTTGTGAACTCATACGGGAATGCCGAATGTTATTGAGATAAATTCTTTATAGCGACGTATAATTTCAGTGAAAATAAACAACTTTTATGGCGCGGTAAATAAAATTTCGAACGACTTCTTTTTGATATTTATGGCCAAAGTATTAGGTACCTAGAGCGGGTCGTGTTTGCGTGTGATAACATGTTGTTACTTTCAATCGGAAAGTACTGAACACCAGAAATAGTTTTAAGTACCATCGATACAACGGAGTCTTGTATTCAATTTTACGAGTTTGTTCGAATTAATAAATATGTCGGTCTTTTCCGACCCCAAATTTTACGACGGTACAATAAAACATGTCTCGGCATCCAAAATTTATATGCGTACATAAAGTTTTATATCCGCGCGACTTGCACCGGCGGAGGTTTTCCTAATTGTTACCGGTCATGAACAAAGCAAAAGAGGCCACGGCTTCGAAGACATTTGAGCCAAGGTCTCATCGGGGAAATATCGCGCGGTTCTACACAATTACATTATGAATATAGCCTCCCCGTTTCGGCTAAAACTAAATGTTAATCATTCTGTAAATCACAATTAGTAACCTATTAAACTATAAATAGAATTAAAGAACAAATTTATAGTAACCTAATTTAATTAGTTATATACAGCCTGTCAAATTAATTTTGAAAAAAGATACAAATCGATTAGTCTAATTCCGGGCAATGTTAATCGGCAAATATTATTGATTAGAAAATCGAACCCAAATCTCTGTCGATATTATTCACAATTACCATCTGATCAGAATGCAGATTTTATAAGAAAGAATCTCGATAAACCTCGTACGTGCTCTTTTTCAGTTGTAAATTTTGATTTGTTATGAGTTTTCTGAATTCCCTTCCACTATGGAAGCAAATTTAAAGATGTATTCACGTCAAAAGTATAATTATTCAACTATCTGACTTGCTTTGCATAATTTTTTTTATAAATAAAAATGTACAATGTTATGTACAAATTTTATTGCCTTCGTAAAAAGAAGATTTTAACAAATTAAGTTTAATACGTTAAGCAAACGTTAGTTATAATTGTTATTGTCCATATAAAGATAATGAGCAAACAACATGGTACGGTTCGTAGGATTCTCTCTTCGTAAATACAAGTTGGTATAAAACGTCTTCTCTAATGACGTAATTTGTGCCCGTATAATTTGTCCATTACCGTTTTATGTCGACACGGTCCGAGTGTAAATATCTGTTTGTTTTTTACTGCAATTTACGTCCTTCGTACATGTTTAGGACTGTTAAATTTTTGTGGAAGAAATCGTAAAAGGTTTCTTTAAAGTCTAATAGAGATGACATGAAATTTCGCTTAAAATAAATTCACAATTCAGTTGGACTAATTGCAAAATAATCAGTACCAAACCATTGAATGACTAGATTTATCAAAATTATTCAGTGACAATATTCATTCGTTAGTTAAAAGCACACAAACAATGACAAATTGACCAACAAATGAAATTGTTATAATTATAATATATCCTACTAACATTAAATGTTATTATTATTAAATGCGAAAGTTATCGAGGATGGATGTATGTATAGGTACTATGGATAGATGTTTGTTACTCTTTCAGGCATAAAACGGCTAAACGGATTTGAATGATATTTGGAACACAGATAGTTGTTTACCTGGATTAACATACAGGATACTTCTTATCCTGAAAAAATGTTAGGATTCTGAGAGATATAAAAATATATAAAATTTAAAAATTAGTAAAAAAAGCTAGTAAAAAAGAAAAGAATTTAATTATAAAAACGAAAAAGAATTTAATTTTTTTAAGGATACGGTATAATATGTGGAACTGGAGATTTTGTTTCATATATACTTATATATATATGAGCTATAACTATAATTATAAAAAACAAAAGCTCAAGTTCCACATATAGAGTTATTTCAAATTACAGTTATGAAACAATACATAATTGTTGGTAAGAGAGAAGTTCAAGCTACATGCGCCAGGTTTTAAATTTACCTAATGGACCCAGATACCAGACCCTTTGAGAATTTGCTCGACGCAAGGTAAGGTATCCTACGCCGGCTACACGATGTGGGCTTCATAACGACAGCAATCCTCGGATTATAGATACCTATGTTGGACGAAAATGTGTGAGAGCTTTTTAATGAACGCAGTTCTTTTTACTTCTGTCAGCTGTTTCATTGCCATCTATTGGATTGGGTATCAAACCTTGTTATATTATAGCGAAACAAGACTCTTCTTCAAAAAGGAAGCTTAGTTATTCATCCTGCATAAATATGAAAATTACCTTATGTTGTCATATTTTATACTAAATAAAGACTATGTTACTCCCTGATAATGTAGCTTTCTGTAGGTGAAAGAATTTTCAAAATCGGTCCAGTTATTTTTGAGTTTATTCATTACAAACATAACATATAAATCTTCTCTCTTTATAATATTAGTATAGATATATTAATTAGTGTCAAAAATATCTATATTATGTATATCATCTAAATTTAAAAATCATTA